>OY998118.1:37173506-38531006 GCA_963921985.1 Agrilus biguttatus | reverse complement strand
TTCACCTGGAGGTTTGTAGTAGCTGACGTTACCAACCCTATCATCGGTGCCGACTTTTTGGCACATTTTGGACTTCTGGTTGACATGAAAAACCAAAAACTGTTAGATCTCTCCACGCATCTCACTTCCCATGGTGAAGTGGTTGTAGGAGAAATCTGCAGTATCAAAACGATTTCCGGGTCAACACCCTTCCACAGTTTGCTACAAAGGGTCCCAGAAATCACACGTCCCGAAGGAGCACCAACGTCAGTGAACCATTCAACACAACATCATATCGTTACCACCCCAGGTCCACCATGCGCACAAAGGCCTCGACGACTTGCCCCAGATCGTCTCACCGCGGCTAAAAAAGAATTTGAAGCGCTGCTGCAGTTGGGCATCGCCCGACCATCCCAAAGTCCGTGGTCATCGCCGCTCCATTTAGTACCGAAGCAGGGTGATGAATGGAGACCCTGCGGCGATTACCGTGCTCTCAACGCCCGGACACTTCCCGATAGGTATCCAGTCCGCCACATTCAAGATTTCGCGCAGCATCTGCAAGGGAAAACCATATTTTCTACGCTAGATCTGGTGCGCGCGTTCAATCAAATCCCCGTGGCGGAAGAAGATATTCCGAAGACCGCCATAACAACTCCATTTGGCCTCTTCGAATTCCCTTTTATGACTTTTGGTTTACGGAATGCAGCCCAAACATTCCAAAGGTTTATGGACGAAGTACTTCAAGGTCTTGACTTCTGCTACGTTTACATTGACGACATTTTAGTAGCGTCAGCGTCGCCAGAAGAACACATTCACCACCTCGAGACCGTTTTCCAACGACTCAAGAAGTACGGCGTCGTCATTAACCCTTTAAAATGTGTTTTAGGTCAACCAAAAGTTAAGTTTCTCGGATACCTAGTGTCAGGCGCTGGTACTTCTCCGCTCCCAGAGAAAGTAGAGGTCATCCGATCGTATCCTCGTCCAGATACCGTGAAGAAGTTGCGACAGTTCTTGGGAATGCTGAATTTCTTCAGGCGATTCCTTCCTAAGGCTGCAGAAATCCAAGCTCCCCTAAACGACCTTCTTCAGGGAAATGCCAAAGGGAAAATGCCCGTAAACTGGACTCCAGAAGCCATCCAAGCTTTCCAATCGAGCAAGGAAAGTCTAGCCCAAGCGACGTTGCTTGTCCATCCCCGATCTGATGCGCCCCTCGCCATTTTCACAGATGCTTCAGACTTCGCCATTGGAGCCGCCCTCAAACAGATGGTGAACAATCAATGGCAGCCCCTGGACTTCTTTTCGAAGAAGTTAAGTCCAACCGAAGCCAAGTACGCAGCATACGACCGAGAACTGCTGGCTATTTACCAAGCAGTAAAACACTTCAGGCATATGGTTGAAGGTCGATCGTTTACAATATTTACTGATCATAAACCCATCACCTACGCCTTCTTGAAGAAAAGTCAGCAATGCTCTCCACGTCAATTTCGCTACTTGGACTTCATTAGTCAATTTTCAACCGACATCAAGCACATTTCTGGTGAAGACAATGTCGTAGCAGATGCCTTATCTCGTATCGAAGAGACTACAGCACCTCTTCTTGATTACAACGCGCTAGCCACAGCCCAGCAACAGGATGATGAACTTCAGCAATACCTGAACAAGTCTTCAGGGTTGCAATTGAAGCTTGTTAAACTGCCAAACATCCCAATGGCTATCTTCTGCGACTTTTCCACTGCAAATGCGCGCCCATTTATTACGAAGAACCTTCGTAAGCGAGCGTTCGATGTAGTTCATCGTTTGTCACATCCTGGTAGCAACGCTACAGTCAAGCTCGTGACACAACGATTTGTCTGGCCCTCCATTAAGAGCGACTGCAGGAAATGGTCCCGCAACTGCTTAGAATGCCAACGTTCTAAGATTTCCCGCCATGTGTCAGCTCCCGTAGGCAACTTCAAGCTTCCTTCATCACGATTCGAACATGTCCATATGGATATTATCATCATGCCGTCGTCTGAAGGAATGCGTTACTGCCTTACCATGGTAGACCGCTTTTCCCGCTGGCCAGAAGTCACACCCATGGAAAACCAGGAAGCGCCCACGGTGGCGCGAACATTCTACAGCACCTGGATTTCCCGATTTGGCGTTCCCAAACGAATAACCACCGACCAAGGTAGACAGTTTGAGTCGAACCTTTTCAAACACTTAAATCGTTTGCTAGGTACGACTCATCTGCGAACTACAGCATACCATCCATCTTCAAATGGTATGGTTGAAAGGTTCCATCGCCAGCTGAAAGCGTCAATTATGTGCCATCAACACATTCGGTGGACAGAAATACTACCAACAGTACTGTTAGGTATTCGCTCAGCCTGGAAAAATGACCTTGAAGCCACATCCGCGGAAATGTTGTATGGTCAACCACTTCGCCTGCCAGGAGAGTTCCTCGACCCCACAATTGCAGATCCCAATAGCGAAAGTCTTCCAGAATTTGCAAAAGAATTGCGAAACCACCAAAGAAATTTGGCACCGACGCAGACCCTTCGTCATGGTCAAAAGAAGATTTTTGTTTTCAAGGACTTGGCTACAACAAGTCAAGTATTTGTTCGTCACGACAGCCCCAAGAACATCTTACAACAACCCTACGACGGACCCTATAGTGTAGTGCGTAGGTCGGACAAAACGTTCACATTAAACATTAACGGACGCGAAGTGACAGTTTCTATAGACCGATTAAAACCCGCGTACGTGATGACTGATCTCGTAGAAAGCACCCCATCGGTACCTGAAGAGCCCTATCAGTTCAACCCCGAGGCGACAATAAACAACAGAACAACTGACCAACCTCAACAACTAGTCGTTAAAACTAGGTCAGGAAGAAGGGTTCACTTCCCCGACAGGCTGCAAGCAGGTTTTGCATAACAAAACCACTAGCAGGGGGGTACTGTGGGGACCTACGTCCCACTATTGTAAAAATATTCATTTTTGTACATAAAAATTGTTAACGTTGTATAAATTGTCTTCTGTAAATATTTTGTATAAAATTACTAACACCCTTGAGCATGCCTTTTCTCAAACATGTTTTCTACTGTCTTGCCTTTTTTAATTCTGAGAAACAGCTTTCTTTTCTTGTCTATCTTTCATACACAATCCAAAATTCCTGTCCCTTGTCACCGATCGCTTGCAACGGTCAATCATAAAAAGTACCGTTGCCGATCCCTAATAAAACTACCGCTTCTTGTTTCGCTACCCTCGGCATGCTTCCAATAAATAACATTTACCGTTGAAGACTAACTTTCTATATTTTAAAATCAACACTTCTTCACCGACCGTTACAGATAATACTCGTCACAACCATTTGCTCATTTGTACCATTCAATATTAAATTCATTTTCTATTCTTTCATCATTTTCACTACTAACCGTCTGTAAATTAAACACCATCAATCAACCATCATCAAGTTTTATTTAAATAAATATAGTATTAAATAATCACCCGCAACACCACATTATCATAGAGAATTGAACCCTCCTCGATTCAATTCATTGTTCTTATAAAACCCTTGATTACCAACTGTCCAACAGCGTAAAGTAATGCCTACAAAAAGTATTCCAAATAAAATTGCATATGTATGTTTATATTGAAAATAAAGGTACTCTAGCAAGTAGTAAATTGCGAGAGAATAAATCTCGATGTTCTTTTACAATTTTTCTACTGAACTGTTTGTAGATTTTGTTTTATTCCGATGTGAACGCGAACGCTTACATGGTCACAATTTATTCATGCATGTATACATAATGCGCCTTCAGAGAAGAAGTACATCAGCTACATGAATGGTCCTGTTCCACGAATTGTTTTCATTCGATACGTATGACCTAAATTTCTTTCAATCCAGGCGACTTCTTCGAAATAATTAAATCATGAAATGTTCGAGTAGAAGATGTACTTAATTTATTATTTCTTTTTTTTTAAATGAGTACCATTTATATACGATACCGGTGGTTATTTATAGAAATTTATATTAATGTATAAAAACTTTTTACATTAACATAAGTAGTATTTTTCAATTAAACACATTTTTTCATAAAGAATCCTCCTTAGATATAAATTAATCGTAGTAGTCTTTGCTTGATGAAACTCCGTATCAAATAAAATAAACAACGTGTAAGGTGTATATTTTAATCAGTAGCGAGTTTTCCCAAATCTGTTTGTTTATATCATAAATAAAAACATGTTTCGATCGACGCAAGTTCGAACGTGAATTTCCTTACAGTAACAATGATACCATTGTGAACTCTATTTAGTCGGGGATTCCCAATAAGACAATTTCGTTTTTCGGGTGTGCCGTTGTTACATTTTTATTGTTGAAATGTGTTATTCCAAGTATATTATGAAATTATTGGATTCAGGTGAGTTGCTCACTGAGTATTTCAAGCATTTTATTTAACTATTATATAATTTATATTGATTCAAAAATAATTAATGAAAATATATACAGGGACGCTACCTAGACTGTTAGCTGCGGTGACACCGTCATTATTAATATTAGGGGCTGAGGGTTTAGGGCGCTGTAGTGCAATGAACACTGTAGGCTGAGCTTGTACAGTTATCTAACTCATTAATGACCTCAGTCCAGTTTTTGGGCAGAGAAATATGTCTTGCAGAGGCAGTGCGGGAGCAGGGAGTTTGCCCTTTCCCAAAGAGTAGGATTACAGCATCATAAATGTAAAGTAGATGATTACAGTAATGATTGGCTGCGGTCAATGTATTTCTTTCATACTTATTTATATTGCAATAAGGCCTTATTTAGAGTTCGATGCATAATAAAAGCTAAGTAAAGGTATGCTTAAGTGCTCACACATATTTCTTTTTATATTTTGATAAAGGTGCTGGAAGATAAAAGGAATATCTAGCGTGTGATCATCATAGTGATTGACATCTATTTATTGAGTAAGTGAACATTTGTTATTTATGTAGCTATCTGTATATATATTGTAAATTGTTGTGTATAAATTTTATGTAAATATTTTGTATAAAGTTACTAACACCCTTGAGCATGCCTTTTCTACTAATTTGTATTCTACTGCCTTGCCTTTTTCAATTCACAGAAATACCTTTCTTTTCTTTTCTTTTCTTTCATTCGCAAGTTAAAATTTCTATCCCTTCATTGCCGATCGTCTGCAACGGTCAACCATAAAAAGTACCGTTGCCCGATCCCTAATAAAAACTACCGCTTCTTGTCTCGATACCTTCTGCATTCTTTCGAAAAATAACCTTTACTGTTGCATGCTAATTTTCTATTTTCGAATAACACTCCTTCTCTTACCGCGTCAACGATTGCACACGTTTCTTTCATTCAGTATTTCTCTTTTTTCATTACTAACAGTTTATAAAATTAAATCATATTTATTAACGGTCATATGTTTTTCTTTTAAATATAAAATTAGTGGAATCCAAAAACACTACATTTATATATTCAATTGAATGTTTCATTGTTCAATTTATGTTTATTGGATTGATATCAACTTATATTATTTATACGGTCGGTTTTTCATATCCTAACAAACCAGAGTACAGTTTCAAAAATATTTTTAATTTTTCACAATAATTGTTTCACCAAAACTTGGCTTCTTCAGATGTAAGTGTTCTAATACAAAATCTTACAAAATAAGGTTAAATACTAAAAATTGACATATTCTTATGGGGTGAGTAACAACAAAAGGTAAGGATAAACCGTATATTTTAAATACAGATTTGAATTTAATAATGATAATCCTTAGATAGTTTATTTATGTAGTAATATTAGACTTTGTATCTTGCTAATTTGTTAATTATACAATGAATAAGTGTTTGTTTTTTATAATATCCCTTGAGAATAAACAAATTTCAAATTTGTCTCGTATAACTAAGGATTCCTTTACTGATGTTGGAAGATGAACGGCTCACATTAAGATTGTTGGGCTGGTAATTTTTTAAAGATATCTAAAGCATTCATATCGGCCGAGAGTCAAAGCAGATAGCTACTTATAGTAAAAAGGATATTTATTACTGCCCTTACCGTATAATACGGTGTGAATTATAAATACACAAAAGACAACTCTGATTTATTGCCTTTTCGATTACAAATGTACATCATTGTTGATTTACCATTCTCAAGATGTTACGTACAGATATCCAAATTGGCCTTTGTAAAAGGAGATTTACGAATGGTAAGATAACCATATTTGTACCAAACGAATACCATAGAAAACTTAAGATACCTTTCCTTTTTTGTGCTTCATAATATTACAATGTCACCCGATAAACTAGTTACAATTATTTAGTTTTAATATTTCGAGTACCAATTGGTCCCTATCTACGCCATTATTTAAGTCTTTTTATTTAAAACTAGCTGTGCCCGCGACTTCGTCCGCGTGGAATTTAACAAAAAAGTTTTTTTTTTAATTTTAAACGAAGTTGAGACACTACTGTTAGCAATAGCCCCCTCGCGCGTTCTAAGCCCGCGCCACTATTTGATTAAGTACCTAAATAATTAAGTACCAAAATAAACAGAGTAAAACAGCGAACAGCAAAATAATAATAGATATGTATTATGTACTTCTAAAATAAATTATTATTTTTTCTAAAATAAAAGTAGCCTAAGTTACTCCTTATTACATTAGCTATCTGCCAGTGAAAGTCCCGTCAAAATCGGTCAAGCCGTTTTAGAGATTATCCGGAACAGACAGAAATTGTAAGAAATATTATTTTGGTATATGTACCGTGTATACATCTATATGTATTTTATTGTTATTTTAATATTACAAACAGATACTCCAATTTTATTTATCTGTATAGATAATAACCAAGGGATAATGTTGATTTCATAATTAGCACAAAGATTCAAGTATAAATCAATAAAATAAATTGCCAAAGGAACTTACCAAATCGTTAAGGGACCGGGTGACATATATGTATAAGCTGATGCAACACGATTACAAACTAGTTATGTTCAAAGCACAATTTTCGTTTTAATCTATTACCACAAAACTGCGCACAATAGAAGTCTCAACAATTCCGAAAAACACTTCAAAACAAATACGACACGACATTTGCACCAATTGTTTTGTCTCCAATGTAGAAATACGTCTCTACGGAAAAAGTAGCTGTATAAATGCGAAATTTACTTGCAAACTTTTGTTGGAAACTACTAGTATGTTTTTTGATGATAAATTTTATCATTTTATAATCCCCACGCAAAATTTTGTTGTGATTACATATAGATGAAAACTTTAACTAAACTGAACTGATATTGACCACGGGTACTTTATTAATTCGACAAACAATAAAACTGTACAGTGTAGTCACCAGTGGAGCATCTTAGAGGTTGTTTCGTTGAACTTATCTTGCATATATGTTGATTTTAGGGTTTGGTCATTGATTTCATTAAAAAACCAAGATCGAATAGGTCCCTGTAAATAAAAAATAAATATTAGACTCTATAAATACAATTTTAAAATCCACAAAATGATAGATAATTACTATAAAGAACTAATCATTGTGTAAGTGTTATGTAAAAAGATTTTAAGTATGCAAAGAATATAAAAGATTTTTAGGTATTGTTTGAAAGAAAAAATAAAAGTAACTTTCACAAAATTATTCTTATAAAGTGGGCGATAAATTAAAAAGAAGTAAATTGATGCTTTAGGATAAACAAAAGCTATCTCCGAAATAAACTTAAATTAAAATGATAAGTTTTAGAGCAATAAGTTAATAAATTCATTTTCTTTGAAGAAATAATAACATTGTGGGATTTTCTTGGAGCGGGATGTCTATAAATACAGATGAAAGAAATAATGTTTCGAAATTGAATAATAAGAACAAATTTGCAACAACTTGAAGAGAAAAGTTTATGCGCTCTTAACCCTCTACGACTTCCTACACCCGTTTTACCCTTCTCGATGCTTAAAATATTACAAAGGACGGAAAGCGGATAATATTGAATTGGTTTTGATGAAAGGAGATTAATCAGTTAACTGGCATTGTCTTTTCAAAGTTCAATACGAAGAGATTAAGAAAGAACGCTTATTATGAGACATGGGTGTTTGTCTGTAAATATGAAAGTGCCTACCCAGATGGACAATTTTTCTAAATATTTATATTTTAAATATAAATATGGAATCAACAGAACCAACTACTCCGAGGGCTAACACCCCTACCGGCACTGAAGTACGCTGTTAATTCCGAACAATCATTAGACGAAGATAACAATCCAAAAAAGAATATATTCAAATCCTTTTTCGTCTAATTGCAAAGGATCACAGATCCCACATTTGGAACGCGTCCTACACAATAGGCACAGCGCACCGAAAGCCATATCCCACGACCGGTTTCGATCTACCGAGTCTCATCATGTGGGCGCTGGCAGAAAGGCTTTTACAAGCTATTTGATAAATATAAATATGGAATATATTATATAGCTTGTAAAAGCCTTTCTGCCAGCGCCCACCTGATGAGAACCGATAGATCGAAACCGGTCGTGGGATATGGCCTTCGGTACGCTGTGCCTACTGTGTAGGATCTGTAATCCTTTGTAATTAGACGAGAAAGGATTTTAATACCATCTTTTTTTGGATTTATATTTTTATTGTAGAATGGGTCAAAAACAGGAAGTTATTTTGATTAATTTTCAGAAAAAATCATGGCATGAGAATTTTGTAACAGGAAATACTAAATTATGTAGTGTTTTGTAGTTACGAAAAAGATAAAAAATAAGAACTGTTAATTTTCTTTCCTGTTTATATTTCTCGGAATATTGTTGGCCAAAAAAACGCTATATCCATGTAAGCTGTAATACGTATCGAGACAATAAATTTTAGTGGCAATTTCGAAGTTTGTTATTATTTCATTTGTTATTGTTATTCACCAAATGATAACGGCGGATATTTTAAAGTATTCATTTACACAAAAAGACCTTACAATACTATTATTGCGAAATGTCATTGCAAAATTATTATGAAATTGCGTTTAGGTCGTTGATGTATTTAAGGCGACGATACATTGATTCACGCATTAAACCTAGTGAGTCGTAACTAACATTGTATGCTACATAACATGGGTTTTAGCCTATTTGAATATTGTTATT
Source organism: Agrilus biguttatus (assembly GCA_963921985.1). Lineage (NCBI taxonomy): Eukaryota > Metazoa > Arthropoda > Insecta > Coleoptera > Buprestidae > Agrilus > Agrilus biguttatus. The sequence goes on along the minus strand of OY998118.1, from coordinate 38,521,906 downwards.
TATAATGGAATACTTAAGATAGAATATGTCTTTGAATAATTAGTTCAGGCGCTAAGTCTTACTAAAGTTACTTTAACACATGGGCTGAAAAGTCACCTAGATGATGCTAGTTTTATTGCATTCACCTCTTTCAGTTAGTACTAACCTTTAAAGTATAGCTGTTAAAATTTCAAGATATTCTATTCATTAGTTTGTGAGTTATTCTACTGACGCTAGAGAGTGACGCTACTTTTGTTATTTTCAAAACAATGGATGAAAAACAATTTCGTGTTTTAATTTTACACTGCTTCCTGATGGGAAAAAATACCGTTCAAGCGAAGCAATGAAAGCAAGCTTAAAAAGTGTTATGGAAACCCCGCTCCATCGGAAACAACCGAAACAAAATAAAACGTTGATTTGTTGACGACCGCATATGGCAAATAAAAAAAAAACATATTTCATCAGGACAACGGATCGTGTCACAAGTCAATCAAAACAATGGAAAAACTGGCAAAACATGAATTGAACTTCGAATTGCTCCCACATCCACCGTATTCTGCAGATTTGGCTCCCAGCGACTACTGGCTGTTCGCAGACCTCAATAAAATGCTCGCCGGCAAGAAATTTCGCTCGAATGAATATAACCTCTATCGCTGAAGCTGAGGTCTATTTTGAGGCAAAAGATAAATTGTTCTACAAAAGGGTTATTGAAATATTAGAGCGGCGCTGGAATGATTGTGTTGCTCTTGATGGCGATTACGTTGATGAATAAAGCCAATTTTGAACAAAAAAAACGTGCCTTCTTTGTTAGGCCCGGTACTTTTCAGCCCATGTTATTTGTTTTAATGTAGAGAACTTCATAAATTGTACATTATTGAAACCGTAATTACTTGCTAAGGTACCTTCTAAAATACCTATAGAATGATCAGCTTGGTGGGCAAACAGAGGCTGTTCCAATTTTTCCTCATTAAAATTAAATTTGTCGTAGAATATTATCTTTAGTAAGTGTCCGATTTTATTAAAATTGCAATGAAGAACAGAATAATCAACTGTTTGAATGTAGAATCGTCTAAATTATGTTAAATTAGATTGTAAGAGGTTGCCAGTTGTTTCTACAACAACATTAAGTGGAGCGGGCGGGCTTAGCGCGATTAAAAAGGATAATTTGTTAAAACCGAGGATCTAAAAGGACGAAATCTTTCCTGCGTTAATTAAGGAAGCGCGGTATAATGAGTACATAATTTTCCATTTAAAATCTTACTTCACCCTCCCGCAAGTGACAAGCCATTTATAACTGAAGATAAGGGCTACCGTTTATACATTAACGGAGTTCTGTGAATAACCACAAATTTGCCCAACTACGTCACGCCACCTCGGACGAGACACCACTAATTAAAAAAAAATAAAAATAATTATATAATGTATATACGTTATAATGTATCAGTATTCCACTATAACGACCAGGAAATAAAATAATAAGTTCTCAAATTTTTAAAATGCAAATCGAAAAAAAGTATTTAATAAAATAACAGTAAGTGCCTGTTACAACGCCTCCGTTTATAGTATGAGTCCGCATATAACGACGAAATTTTACATTTCTATTTAGTTTTGTATATTATACCGGTAAAGCAACACGAATTTAGCCAATCAAATGCTACCACTGCCGATAATAAAATGTGGCTACATGTACAGCTGGAAAATACGGAAACGTTTTGATCATTCAGATATTAAAATTAAAAATTCAGCGATAAAAAGAGTGTGCTTACTTTAGCAGCCAATTAAAATAAGACTTACACATATTTCTTTCTTTAATGTGTATATTTCCTGCGTATTAACTGCTTGTAGTATACATCGACTATAACCGGGTTTTATTATACTACTAAAATAGGACAAGTATCAGAATGAGTAGTAAAATTCTCTTATTGCAACGGCAAAAGAACTACTACAATGCAGTCGTAATAGCCGATGCATACTGCAAGCAATTTACGTACAAGAAATATTTAAAAAAAATCCACGTCAAAAGACGAAACTTGTCACAGCGAAAATTCTGACAACAAAATTTTACACGTTATTTGATGGCCTTTTGTGCCAAATATAGTTTTGAAAATTATAATTGTTTTTAAATAATATAAAGCAGGTAATGCACTTAATGCGGTTTCACTTATTTATTATAAAAAACTCGATCTACATTTCGCCTTTTTAGGGCATCGTCGTACTAAAGTAACTATTACATAATGTTGCTTAAATACTAGAGCTGGGTATTAACTTAGGGTCTAAGAGGGGGTTGTTACCAAAATCCAAATGGGTACTCGACAATATCGTTTCGATCTACGTGATCATTATCAAGAGTATTACTAATTACTAAACTTAAATCTAAACAAATCACATATTTATAGTCTACTTAAAATAAGTTGGTTGTTTATAACTTCTTCTTTTTTATACAAAGCTTTGCTTATTTCTAAGGATTCTAGAAGCGACTTTTTACCCTTTGTTATATTCGTGTATAAGATTTTTGTATTTTCTATGTCTAACTTAGACAATGATCTGAACAGCCAGTTGTTTGTCAGATTTTTTAATATTATTTAAATGTTCATTTATACGAGTTTCTACTGCCCTCTCTGTTTGTCCTAAATAACTCGCACTACAATCCTTACAAATTAATTTGTAAATTCCACTTTTTTGTTTAATATTGCTTTTAGGTTTAACATTAACCGAGATGTTTTTTTATGTCCTACCGTTACATTCTATTGTAGTAATTCCTAGTTGCTTAAGTCGTGATTTGAATTTTGAAGTTACGATATTGACAAATTGCAAAGGACAATAAATGTTATCTGTTTTTATACTAAAATTATCATTAAATAGTAGTTTTTTGAACTTTCTTGTTAAGTTTTCGATTGATAATTATGTCTACAATGTTCGACTTATAGTTATTATTAAACGCTATTTTTTTAATAATTCTTTCTTGAAATTTGTAACGGATAAAGGTAGGTTTATTAGTCTGTCTATCAAGGAATTAAAAACTGCTAATTTAGTTTTTCTGGGATGATTGGAATCCGCAGGTATAATGTTGTCTGTGGTAATAGGCTTACGGTATATGTATATCAAATTCTAGTTTATCGTTAGACCTATAAAAAATTTATGTTAGATTCTTTTTCCTTTTCGAGTGTGAAATTTCTGTAAATGTAAACCAGCTAATAGCTAAATAAAGAAAGTTGGATTGGTTCACAAGGTTTACCAAGAGTTATCGGCTGATTACCTTCTCAATTGTTTTTAATCTTAAAAAGGGGAGGTAGAGTGGTACATGTGATAACAGAAGATGTGAACCAGTGACGTTTGAATGATGAAGAGCAGCGCTGTTTCCAGGCAAAAATAATTTACAACACCCTCAAGACAGAGCGTAATTACCAGAAAGACAACCGCGATATATATGGGGTAAAAGAAGAGAAGAGTATATATAGAAACAGAAGGTGGAATGGGAGTGAAAGGAGGAACGAGAAACGTTAGATGCATTCGCTGAAAGCGGTCGGCTATAAAACAGTTTATGAGTATTTAAGCTGAATATTACAGCTGAAACTGAAGTGGCCTAACGCTTAGATACTTGTACCGAGATCCTTAATGTTTCGACGACTGTGCGCGCTGCCTTCCTCCTCTGTACTCTTGCCGACAACGGATGTTAATTGAAAAGAAAAAAGGCAGCGAGAAGCAACTGTCGAGTTTGCAGAAGACATTCTAAATGAGTTGTAAAGTACCCACGTACGTGTATCACTGCGACTGAGTTAGATTTCGTTTCAATAGAAAGAGCTTCGTCAGGAAAACAACCCCAGATCTCTTTATTTTCGAAAACGTAGCTGCCTGCCTGACTGCCTACCTCCCGAAAAATAATCGCACAAAAAACAGTCTGCATCAGACAGAACGTTTATCAAGTCGCTCATGAAACGGAAAAACGTTTCAAAAGTAGTTCATCATTCAAACTACCTAAATGAATAATATTTTCCTCTAAGAAGGCTATGACGACGATGTAGTCATAGACTCTTCTAATGGTTTGCATTAAAGTACAAAAATAAATATGCAATGTAAGGAAAATCATTTCTAGCAAATGAACATACAAATGAAATTTGTAAATGTAATTTTAAGAATATTGTGTATTGCAATATAGCCGCATTTTCCCTAGACCTTACCTAACCTAACATAATCTAAACTAATATAATTAAGTCTTTAAGTTAGTTTAAGAAGTGAATCAAATCCACATAAAAAACTGTTTAAGCAATACTCGCTAATATAAAAAAATGGAATCAGACGCCTTATAACACTGCAAACAATGTTTATTGGTACAACCAAATGTATACATTTAGACTACGAAGTTTCCTGAAAATAAAAATAAGACATAAATTCAATTATCATACTGAGTTTAATAGACATATAAAAAACTTTGAAATAGAACCAGTTTTCGTTAATCAAAAATTAAAATCAGGTAGTATCCTTGGAAATCCAAAAGACAGAGATAACAAAACTTTAATGCCAGGAATTTATAAAATTTATTGTTCAGAGTGTGATAAAGTTTACATAGGCCTAACTAAGAGAAACCTAGCTAACGTTTAAAAGAACCACCTAAAAAAGAACAATACGGAAAAATCGGCAGTCGCATACCATACTTTAAACACGGGACATAGTATAGACCATTATATTGAATTATTGAAACTTTGTCACAATTACATCGACCTAAAAGTATATGAGTGTATTTACATTCAGAAATTCTCTGATAAATTTTGACCTACCGTTCACCAACTGTTCGATAGTCTGCAATAAGTTACAGGTAGTTATTAGATATATATGTAGGTATAATCTTTTCTTAATTTTAGATTACTATTACAATTGAAAATGACTACGGACTGCTGTCACAGCCTATTTATGACGTTTAAACATGCGCGATACATCAAAAATTCACGATTTTTAAATTATAATTCCGATTAAAGGACCATATTCTGGATATCGAAGATATACATAGTTCTGTTCCTTAACTAGACATCTAAATCATCAGCTAATTGCAGAATATTATATCTTCAGATGGGATAACTCCACCGATTTACGTAACAAGCCTACACATACATCTTTCATTTAACGTCACGAACGGTGAGATTTAACTAAATTTTGTAGAAATAAAATAGAATTAAATGCACCTACAGTTACACTGTTAGATATTACAATTGTAATAAATAATAAACGACACAGAATCATAATGATTACGGTTTATTACACTTGGCCCTTAGCTATGGTTGTACCATATTACCGGATTCGAGAGTTATTTGGAGCGGATGTTCAACTTAAATTCCTAAATTGAATTCTACTATATAACAATTTCAATGAATTTACCTTTACAATGACGTTCAAGGGGCATTTCTATGTAGAAGTACTAAGCAGACGCCATAAAAACTAAACATAAAACAAATAAACGTCAAAATTGTATACCTCCAAAACATCTTGAAGGATTTAGCATCTTGTTTCCTTGAATATGAAACACTTTACACTGACTTCTGAAATGACAGGTTTTCGTCAGATTTTACACTATAGGTGGTGCATTTTACACCATAAATGAACAAAATACTCTACGGTAAATAATAAATAACCGTAGTCATTCTAAGCAGGCTTGAGTGTATTACATGTTTATGTCGAAATTATAATTTTATCCAATATAGTTACGATATAATACGTGTATTACCATTATATATGGAGTTATAATAACCTAAACTCATTGTATTTGATAACATGTGCGATTTATTCATTTGATATGTACCATTTCTAAATTGTGATTATAATATTGTTCGATACACTTCATTTTAAAAACATTTATCATATTTTCAACTTCTCTACTTTCCGAAATAACATATTTTTGCCTAAATTGCCTAAAGTTATCATAATTACTGTATAGAAAATATCTCCACCAATGTATCGTGAATCGGGGATCGATTGGCAAGCGAGAGATTCGTCAACATGACAAATATTTTCCCTTTCCATAACGTATATTTATAAATAACTAATTAACTAAACGATTAAACTAAATAAACAAGTCAAGAGCCAAGAATCAAAGTGGAAAATTAAGTCGGAAAAGTCCTATCTTGTTGTAACGAATTTTCTAGATCAACTTATTTATTTAAACAATTATTTATTTTACACTTACACACTACTTAAAACACTTAAACACTAATGCAACAACTTATTTATATGACAAGGTAAATGTGTTACTTATATCACTCAGTATATCGTATTTATATTACCATTCTACTATCAACTATAAACCGTGACGGTGTACTAAACTGTGTCTCTAACTACACTGCTACTAAACTATACTAAACTAAACTGTTCTTGACCATCGACAACATAATATTTATAGAGGTATCGAAGGTTCTAGAATAATCAAGAACGATCTTCTAGTATTTTTCTCGAACTCCTATTATGTTGTTGTTTACTTATTTCTATCAAAGCGCCGACCGACGGCCGTATTCGAGGAACCCGTCTTATCTGTTTCCGGAACTCGCCGTCGCTCTTGTACACTCACATACAGGCTCGTTACATTGTTTTGTCTGCGCCTTGATGGAGTATATCCGTCTCTGAGAATTCGGGATTGGGTCATAACCAAGGTCAGTGCTCCTCCCACATGACTATTTCCCAAACTCTCTGAACCTCCTCTTCACGCAGACTTCTTCACGGCTAAGTCTGCGATTACTTAATTTCCTGGATAATGATTTACACTTGTTCCTTATAGGTCACCACGCAGTGCTTATTTGCGTTTTCACCAAGTAGAACTTAGTCACGATCCACATTCGTTGTGGTTCCGTGCAACGCAAATTCCTCTGAATGTATAACAATAAATATAATGAAATTTTGAATAACGCCTCCGTGTTTCAAAATTAACACGAATCTATTTTTGAATAAAAGAAAAAATAATATAATTTTCTAAATTATAAATTAAAAGTACTGTGTGGAACTATAAAAAACGAAAACTTTTATTTCCTCCTCCTTCAGTGGCGTGCTAAAATTTTACTCTCGTCTCGTCAAAGTAAGTATACTTTCAAAAGAAAAACACTTGAAACGGTTAATTCAAATATTAATTATAATAGTGGCGAACTCTTCATAAGAGTCTGGAATGTGAACTTTTCTGCTATCATTAGTGTCGCGTTTTCCCTTTTATAGCGTCTACCTCTGAATACACATTGGTAAAAATATAAGAATTAATCTTGAAACTAATTGAAATTATGTAGAGGATTTGAATAGTGCACGCAAAAAAAGATGCAAATTAGATTTCTTTAGAAAAAAAGTCTTCAGTACCTATTCTACTGCTTAATGGGCTGCTTATTTGCAATATTTGAAACAATAGGAGCTCCCATTCTGAAATTTCAAGGGGTTAATTGTAGCCAGTTCTTGCTGAATGAACTCACTCAGCCATTCATTCATTGACATGCACTTATATTACGAAAGAAACGAAAATTTTCCACAAAAACACCAGAAACGCAGTCATTGGGCTTAATACAGCTTGGATACACATGAAATATTAAAACTCAAAAATATTAAATCTAATCTACCCCAAGGTAAAAGAAAAACAAACATATAAAATTATAACGTATCTAGGTAAACCATTAAAATATGTCTCTTTTATAATCAACAAAATTAATTGTAAAGTAGCATTTAGGACAAATAATAAGTTAGGTAAATTTATTAAAAATAACAAAGAAAAAACAAATAAAGTAGAAAAATCAGGTATATGTTAAATTAGATTTTAAAAATTGTAATATGTTCAACATCGGGAAAACAACTAGAAATTTTAAAGTTAGGATAGCAGAACATAAAAGATCATACTGTAACCAAAAGCAGACTCAAATTACGCCAACCATTTGCTCAACAACAATCATGAATTCAATGAACAATTTACAGCATTACATCTAGAAACCAATAGTTATAAATTGTCTTTTTTAGAAATGTTACAAATTAATAAATTTAAAAATCAGGATGCATTAATTAATGAACAAACAGAGTTAAGTAATTCCCCATTATTGAATATGTTTCCATGCCCCCACCCCCGACAATAGTATATAAATAGACCTGCAATAAGTCTTGTATAACTTCCGAAGAAGTCAAAGTTTGGCGAAACAATTGTCAAGTTACAATAAACTATTGTTGAAATTTTATACTTGTGTATTTATTCTTCGTGTATTATGAATTTTAACCAAGTAAACGTAGACACTATCGTATATATCACTTGTTTACTATACAATACATCCTCTCTTCTAAGAAATTCATATTTTAGAATAAATTATGCAAAATTATTGCTTAATTTAAATGTTGTAAATCTTGTCATTATTACAAGATGCAAAGGGGATCGTGGAGAATATCGCTTGAAACAGTAATGAAAATAATTAAGGAAACTCAAGAGGGACCAATTATTTCTTTTGATTGTAGGGTGCTTTCGTTATTATTAGAATATATAAAAATAGTTCTACAGAAATAGCATTTTAAATTTGAAATTAATTTCAAACGAATGGCTCGACTCGTTTTGTTCATTTCACAATCTATTTATAACAATTAATAGGAAAAAGCTGAGAAAGACTTGTAGGCGAAACGGATCATTAGAGATACTTCTATCATTATGATGACAATATTTGATTCGTTTTTTCGATTGGCAATGAGTAGGAAAAACGCACTAATTTTTATATTTACCTAATCACGAAAGAGAAAGGTAATTCGACAAATGGTAGTCGCTGGGCGCCAGATAAGAACTGTACGGAGGATGATTTAGAGTTTCTCCTTTGCTCAATATGTTCCCTACTTCCACCATCACAAATAATATTTAAGTAATTTGTTAATGTTGGTATTGAAAATGACAACATTTTCGCCAACACTTGAGCTCAGTTTATTAAAGCTAGTTTATATAAAACAAATACTTATTATAACTGAAAAGATACTAAAATTCGTAGGTGAAAAAATGAAAGTAACGATTTATTAAATTCGTAAAGTTTTAATGATTTTCTATCGAGTTCTGATAGCATACTGCTGGTAAAAAACAAGTTGTCATAAAAATATACCGACGTGCAACGCTAAACCATTAGACTAAACAGTAAACAATAATTTTTGTGAACATAATTCTTTGTTATTACTTAATATTTACGATGCTTCAAAATAAAATGTACTATTAAAAGTTTGTTAGTATACAATGTGTTCGGAAAATGAATAGTATAAGTTGTGTTGTTTTAGGTGTGCGAGAACAATCCCATAGTTAAATAAACAAGCAGACATGCACAAGTGTAAAGTAATAATCTATAAACTTTTCATTCAAATAAACATTAATAAATTGTCGATTAATATTTTAGTTAAGCATACCGGCAAATACCTAGAATAATGCATATCCAGAATATCTGGCATAGAGGGGATAACAAAATCAAGGAGCGGCAATGAACCGAAAATAACGGTGGGAAAAGCATTTGACAAGGTTTTCCATGTACTTTGTGGTGTTAACAAGTTGGGGTTACAAAAATCTGTACGAATCCTTCACGAGCTCATTATTAACAATTTGTACATTAATAAAAGAAATGAATTGAAAACAAGACATAAAAAACTAATACCATGAAATCAAGGAATACGCAATAAACCAATGCCAAAACAAATCCAAATGCGAATGTGTTAGTTATTTGGAGAATAAATATGTCAAACTCAACGAGGACCACAAAAAACAAAAAGTGTTGTGGTAAATATAGCAAATATGGCTGCGTGATAATTGTCCGTCTTGTAACAACATTTCTCTGACTGGCGGTTCCACAAAGTATGAGGACCTCCTGTCCTACCCCCAGTTCTTCAACATTCCTTCCCTAGATAGGAGAGACAAACTAGTTGCTTGTTTCGATCTATTATTTTTTACAGAATGACATCATGTGTTTTTGTAGTTCATATTATGCAAAAGTAAAGCTTACTATACTATATTAGTCTTCTGTATTTTTTGCGCATTTTTATTTATATAAATAATCAAGTTAAACGAGACATGCTCGACTTTAGTTAATTCTTCTTTCTATTTCTATTTAATACACATCATAGCAGCCTTTCTTATAACCTTACATCTTTAATACCTGAATCGAAAACTCAATGTTCCTCTTTTACTAATTAAGTTTATTTTTCAAGTGTGGCGTACCCACTGTTTTGCTAAAAAGAATGACCGTTTAGCTATATAGAGCAAATCAGCTTCTAGTTGTTGAAAATATAAATAAACACTTTGTGAGGTCCTATAAAGAGCCAGGGTAAATTATTATCGAAGAGATTAAGTAAGTTTGCGAAGCCATGAGAAGTCTGCGTGAAGAGGAGGTCCAGGGGTCCGTCGAGGTCGGGAAATCGACGTATGCGAGGAGTACTGGTGTTGGGTATGTCGCTATCCCGAATTCCCAGAGATTAATATACTTCATCAATCCGTAGACAAAACAAGCTGGAACTTTTCCGAAATAATCTCTCAGTTTGAATCTTGGCTCTTGACTTTTACCATTTCATTTAGTTTAATTTATTTATATGATTTATTCATTTAGTTTGTAAGGTGTATATTTTATTATATGTAATATTGTATATTTTATTGTTTATATTATAAATAAAAACATGTTTCGATCGACGCAAGCTCGAACGTGAATTTCTTTACAGTAACAATGATACCATTGTGAACTCTATTTAGTCGGGGATTCCCAATAAGACAATTTCGTTCATTAAATTATTATTTTGTGTGTGACAATTGAGTTTTTCGGGTGTGCCGTTGTAACATTTTAATTTTTTAAGTGAGTTGTTCCAAATATACGAAATTATTGGATTCAGGTGAGTTGCTTAGTGAATACTTCAAGCATTTTCATTTTTAATAACTATTTAACTGATTGATTTGTGAAATGAAGCTAATTGATAATTTATATTGATTCAAAAGTTATTAATGAAAATATATACAGGGACGCTACTTAGACTGTTGGCTACGGTGACACAGTCATTATTAATATTAGGGGATGAGGTTTTAAGGCGCTGCGGTGCAATGAGGACTGTAGGCTGCGGGTGTATAGTTATCTAACTCATTAAAGACCTCCATCCAATTTTTGGGCAGAGAAATCTGTCTTGCAGAGGTAGTGCGGGAGCAGGGTGCTTGACCTTTCCCTAAAGTAGGATTACAGCATCATAAATGTAAAGTAAATGATTACAATAATACTTGGCTGCGGTCAATGTATTTCTTTCATACTTATTTCTATTGCAATAAGACATTAATTACAGTTCGATGCATAATAAAAGCTAAGTAAAGGTATGCTTGAGTGCTCACACATATTTCTTTTTATATTTTGATAAAGGTGCTGAAAAATTAAAGGGATATCTAGCGAGTGATCATCATAGTGATTGACATCTATTGGTTAAGTGAACATTTGTTATTTATATATTCAAGCGAGTGTTAGATTGTTCAATTTATGTTTGTTGGGTTGATATCAACTTATATTATTGTTGCGCTTGGTTTTCACATCCTAACAAGTTATTGTTCAAATCATTTATTTATTAATTAATTAAATTATCAGTAGTTGTTTGTTTATAAATGTACGTTTTCAGAAAGGAAATATAGTTATTTTATTGAACAACCTCTCGCATATCAAGCGGCTAGTAGTACGATACTTTGAGTAAATATATTCGATACAATGGGGTCATAAATAAGGCAGAGCAATCAACTTCGAGTAATTTCCAAGTTATTATGTACATCGATTTTTTAACATTAAAATGTTTCGTTCTAGAAGGCAGTTGTTAATAAATAATTAATGATGTTTCTCACGTAAAACCTCGTTGAAAATTGCATTTGAAGTAAAACAGATGACTAGACGGGGCAAACAGAAGTAAATGGCGTTAATATTTTTCTCACCGTTATCACGCAATTTACGTGTTACTGTTTAGAATCGTCATTTATCAAAAGAACCTTATGGATCGTCCCGAAACCTGCGGGAGCGGAACAAGGTCGCCGGGGTGTGTCTGGCGGATTAAAAAAAAGGGAATTGATCGGCCGCGTTAGTAGGTTGGTGAAAATTTTATTCTAATAATAAAGGGCCTCTGGATGGTCGGTTGGTATAGCCGGGACCCAAAAAAAAGGAATATCCGCGGTAAAGCTACAAGCTTACAAATCATTATTAATTTGCCTAATTTCTTTTCGAGAGAGGAAAATAATTTGGACGGATGTCGGAGATCCGACATTGTTTATGCTCCCCTCGAGATTTTAGTGTCTGTAGGAGAGAGGCAGACTTCGCACGAAAACCCACCACCACCCTTCATTGAATAAAGAAGAAATTTCTGATGAAGGCTCTCTACAGGAAAGCTCTTTAACAAGTTGATTTATGGCCGGCTTTGTGAATATCAATTAAACTAAAATGCGAACGGGACAAATTAAAATTGAAACGAGTTTCTTACCGACGACGGACCTCAGTTTTCAAACGACCGAAACGTCGCTTATTATATTCACAAAATACGCTAAAATTACATCTCGATATACTTTGACACAATATAAAATTATCCCGCTTTTCACTAACCATCTAATTACGCAAAAGGGTCATTAGCAGAAGATTAATCAATAAACAACATATAATAAAAAACGCTTTTAAATGTTTTAAATGTATATTAGAAAAACTCTACATATGTTCCACTGGATAACACCTTTATCAAGAGTATATAAGATAATACTAAAATTTAAAACATGTTCAGGTCTTAAATATCTGTGGAGGGTTGTTAATATGGGAAATACCCAAATACAGGTCTTATACAGGAGTGTCTTTAAAATCTAGCTGGTCGTTCGTTATATTTAATTTTTGAAGTAATGCTCTTTTTATTTCCAATATTTCTAATAATGTCAATCTAGTGCCTTTGTTTTCTGAATGTAATAGTTTTAAATTATCTATATTTAAATTATGTTTAAAGTCTAAACAATGTGCGCTTGTGCCTGTGGATCTTTTTAAGTTTTTTATACTTTTTACATGTTCTTTTGCTCTAGTTTCTAAACTCCTGCCCGTCTGCCCTATATAAAAATCATCGCAATCTTTACAATTTAAGAAATAATAAAACGAATTTTCACCATCGATCGTTTGAACTGCGTCTTTACAATTTATTTTGTAAACTCCGCTCTTTTTATTTTTTTTTTTTAGAATTTCCTGTAATTCATCGATTGTAATGGAGGACTTTAATCGTAATTTAAATATAGATAATTTAAAACTATTACATTCAAAAAACAAAGGTACTAGATTGATATTATTAGAACAATTGGAAATAAAAAGAGCTTTGTACTTCAAAAATGAAATATAACGAACGACCAGCCAGATTTTAAGGACACTCCTGTATTAGACCTGTATTTGGATATTTTCCATATTAACAACCCTCCGTAGATATATAAGACACCTGAACATGTTTTAAAATTTAGTATTATCTTATATACTATTGATAAAGGTGTTATCCACCGAAACATTTGTAGAATTCTTCTAATATACATTTGAAACATTTAAAAGCGTTTTTTATTATATTTTGTTTATTTCAAATGTTTCATAATTCAGTCACCGACCAAACTATTTCTGTCATTAATCAATATTTTATGAAAGAAATACCAAACGAATGCATATCTAAGAAATACGTTTTTTTATTTATAGTTTAAGATGTAATGTATCCTTTCTCATTTGTTGCGAAAATTTGATTATCTTGTAACAAAAAGCAAACATCAAAATCCTCTTCCATTTCCTCAGCGTACTTAAGAAGTAATTCTTCTTGTAAATATGGATACTCTGTTTAGAAAGGCTTTCGTCGTTCATAAAATTTCGTAATAAATAAATAAACTATACACTTATATACGTAAGTATATATACATGTATATATATATATATAATTTTGTTTGAATTCCCTAAACACGATTGAAAGAAATTTTATCTTACTTTTACAATCCATACCTTTTTCTTCCTTATATATACTTAATACATACATAAAACCATTGCAATAAAACAATATTATTTTAAAATCTGTAGGAAATCATAAGTAAAGCCAATATGTAATGAATGCATCGTGAAATAATGCAGTAAAACATAGCACTATAATTAAGATATTGGAAATTCTAACCTTAAAAACGTATGTGTATTCTGTCAATCTGAATTGGTCTTCTAGATTGTCATTAACTTCGTTTCACAGTTTTGTAACTCACAACCAAACAAATAAATGTTGCAATGTAACTATTTTAGATAAAAACTTTGTAACTTTGAACGCGACGCGAATAGTTGTACATACTAGAAAAATCACGTGAATGTTGGGTCTGGAACCGATTAGAAAAGCTTGAAAAGCATTTTCAACGTCCGTGCCGCGATTTCTACGTAAACTGCGATGAATTCCAACACGGGCTGGATATCTGTGTACGTTGTGTCCTTCCCTAGAATATACGAAGTTCAGTTGAAGGTTGATTTGTCGAATAAGTCGTCCGATTTATAAAAACAAGGTAATAAAACTGCTCTCTATCTGAATTAGATAGTGTTTTTTTTAATATAGACCGATAGTTATCTCTGTTCATTGTTTGTTTAACATCTTGGAAGGAATGTTTTTTATTAAGTTTTAACCATTTTGCTATCTATCGTTGATATATGTAGGTTTAAAACGCAGATGTTTTCAAGGCAATTCTTTGTTCTCATATCAGTTTCGTTTTTTTGCCGACATTGTTTAAGCAAATAGAAGAGAAAGAAATGGGTTGATGACGACAATATGGCACTTGTACTTTGTTGAGAAATATTTGACATTAACGAAAGAAATAGATTTATGTTAAGAACCATAAGCTATTATACTTTTTCGATGGTAGTGTATTATGTAATAACTTGATAAAACATAGAATTTGAATAAATACAATAAGTGACTGTTTTAACGGAATGGTCCGACAATTAACTAAGTAATATATAAGGGTGTTGCATCTGGACAATTGTCATATTGCTTTTTGATAGTAAAACATCTATCTACTAAATAATTGAATTTTCCATTTCTTCATCTTATTTAAAATTATACACAAGTACTTAAGTAATTACAGTAATGTAGGCCTAAGGTCCAATAAAATGAAGGTTCGACGAAATTTTAATACGTTTAATAATAAAAATATTAAAAGTTAAATAGGGAGGAGTTTTTCTTGCTGTCATAAACTTAATACCACTATTGATTTAATTAATCTTCATATACACTTAATAATTGATACAAGACACTTTCTTGACTACACGTCTTCCGTCTTTTCTTCATTCGCCTTTTTAGTGGAAAAGTTGACACACAAACACGTCATTCTTTTATAGTCAACCCTACGCGTCTTTGGTTTACGTCTTTTGACTTTTTGATGGAGAAGTAAACACACAAACACGTCTTTCTTTAATAGCCAACTCTCCGAGTCTTTAGTTTACGTCTTTCTCGTCTTTTGACTTTTTGATGAAAAAGTTGACACAAACACGTCTTTCTTTAATAGTCAACTCTCCGCGTCTTTGGTTTACGTGTTTCAACTTTTTGATAGGAAAGTTGACACACAGAACGTCTTTCTTTTATTATCAACCCTCCGCGTCTTTGGTTTACGTCTTTCTTACCTTTTGTCTTTTTAATGGAAAAGTTGACACACAAACATAGTTACTCTCCAAGTAGTTTACGTCTTTCTCGTCTTTCGACTTTTTGATGGAAAAGTTAATACACTATAAAAGAAAGACGTTCTTTTTATAGACAACTCTTCGCGTCTTTATTTTACGTGTATCTTGTCTTTGGTGCTTTTTCTTATACTAATAACTATTCTTATTTAAGTCGCGCCTTTTTGTGCTTTCGTTTTTTCTATTGTCGTTCTGCTACTGATTAATTAAAACCTCAGCGGCCCTCGCAACGCTATCCCGCCCATCGGTAAAGTCCCTAAAAGCCTCACCACTTCACAAACTGAGACAGCAAAATCTCATTAATAATAATACTAATAATAATATTAGCAAGGTTACAAGGTTAGTAAAATAAAAGAAAACAATGTAAATTACACAGTAATTAGGTCACTAACTTACTAAAAGTACTTGATTACACCTACAATAGTTACTATGGCGGATTGAATTTTAGCCGATTTGATAATTTTAACGTATTAAGTTGCAGAACACATTCATATGTGGTATATAAGTAATAATTTTCACGGATACGGACTTCGGTTTTCGGTCTAATACGTTTAACAATTGTTTTCTTACCAAACTAAATAGCATTTCTGAGTTAATACACGAAGTTAGTGTGAGAGTCTAAACACTTGACCGAAGTGCCGAGTAGAAACTTGGTTGCGCCATTCCTGTTCGTTCAAGGATATTCTATTTACGTTGGGACCGGATGTGGACCAACAAAATTGTTCTTATCTCTTGCTTAATTTGCACTGGGCACCACTTCTAGTTCCGGTTAACCATTTACTTACTGTTCTCCGAGATACCGTTTCCGAATGACTCGATAAAATCCAAGCCCACTAACCCTTTCAACGATCAACAGTTCTTGCTATTCGATGATATACATATGTACTTATTAGAAACAAATCAATCTGCTAATTATTAAAAACAGTAATTAGCATGATCATGAAGAAATCACAAAATATTTATATTATACATAATAAAATAATGATCATAAAAGTAAGCCCAAAACAAAACCAAGAGCAATTTTGTTTTGGTCTCCATTTTTGATGTTTAGTTAGTTAAAAATTAGCAAAAACCATGCAAGTCTCGTAAGAATCTTTTGTATACTTTTTAATTTTTTGTATATTCTAGATAATGGTCGAATCGACCGAAACAATATTGTCGAGGCAATAAAATACTTCGTAAAATTTATTTGTTTTCATTCTTTTTTTTGTGTTGTAAGAATCGTTAAATATTCAATTTGATCGCGCACATTAAGTTCTTGATTTAGTCCTGTTGCACAGTGGTATAATATACAAAAAAAAACTGCTCAACACATAGACGATTTTATTGTGAAAACATGAAATATTATACATGTATATGTGATCTTCGGCCTTCTGGTGGTTTCGAAATGGTTTTTTAGGGTCGCTGATAACGAATCTGAAAATACATTCATCCAGAAGAAGGATGAAAAATGCCACAAATGAACACCATTACACTGAATTATTGTAAATCCACGATAATTTTTTCGCCACACTGTGGCTTCTTCAAGTGGAAGAAATATAAACTTAAATTTAACAGCAATTGTCTTAAATACTATATTGTGGAAAAAGAAGAAGGTGGGTTTTTTTACCTATCAATGTACAATACTAATATACAACTAATAATACATTAAGTTTATTTTAACAATTTTGAAAAGAATGAAAAAATGTAAAATATTTTTTATTATTTTTTAGTTTTAAAGTTACAGAGTGATGTATTAAAATAAAATTAGATTTACAATATAAAAGAAGAAATTCTATTTAACGAAATGTTTAAAAAATACTTAATAAAGGTCAATTGTTTAATTCTAATTGATGATTTAAAATCAAACCTTTTTTATTGAATTTATTTATCTCGAGGCTCTCTAATAGGTTTAGTTTTTTACTTTTATTTGCAAAGCGTAGGATTTTAAAATCGTCGTTAAAATTATGTTTATTTTCAATAAGATGTTCGGCATATGTAGAGGTGGTTTTATTATTTTCAAAACCTTTCTTGTGTTCTTTAATTCTTTCTGTAAAGGATCTACCCGTCTGTCCAATGTAAGCCATTTCGCAACTTCCACATTTCAATTGGTATACTCCCGATTTATTTAATTTATTAGTGCTAAGCTTATTGTTTTTAATATAGTTTCCTGGGGTATTACATTGATATGTAATTTATTGTGTTTTGGTTTTTGAATTATTTTTTTGACAGGACTAAAACCAATACGTTGAAAACTGAGGGTTTATATTGATAATTATTCAAATGGCATAAAACATGTTTGCAAAGTAATTAATTCTTTCTCAGAAATAAACAATAATGAAAAATGACTTCTGGTTTTTAAATAAAATGAACATGCTTTGCTCACGAGCCGTTAAATAGATATGTGGTTGTGATCAGTGAAATAGCACCACGTCTCGCTAACAAAGCGTCTGGAAAGCTACTGGTTACTTCCCGTAACCACAGTAATTAATTATAAGTCTAACGTAATCTTCATTTACTGTAAAAACTTAACACTTTAAGTATTCAAATGTAGGTTAATTTTTTTTTATTTCTTTGTAAAAACGGGCGACATTATAACGCATGAGTAGGCAATGTTCCATTTTTATTAACTTTTCCGGTGTTTAAAAACAAAATGCTGTGACAATCGACAGGTCAAATAAAAACACTAGTCATTTTGTCAATTTAACTTTCATTTAACCGCAGATATTTTTGATAATCGCAAAATTTAGTTTCTATACCAGTGTTTCCCAACATGTTTTCCTTGCGAACCAAAAGAAAGGTCCGAAAAAATTTGACGAATCCCCTATGTAGTCGTTAATGACAGGTAAAAAAAGCAATAAAAATTGATATAATATATAATTTTATATTGCAGAATAAATGACCATATTAATCGTGAAACATTTAAATACAACATTAATAGGAAGGTTCGTATATATTCATTTGGAAAAGGTTTTCTAAAAATATAGATAAGTTTACAATTGTAAATGTTGTGTGTCCTTAAATGATTTAATTAAAATACACCTAAGGGCCTCTATATACTATTTGGTTGAGAGTAGAGGATTTGTGAGGGAGGCCATCGGAATTGTGTTAAATTCATTTCCTGTGTATTTTTTCCACATTGCAAGGGCCCTAATTGAGCGTGGCTGTCAAACAAGAGCCGCGCCTGCCTCCGGTTTCTAAAAGCTGTGCCGGAGTAAATTGTCACTTCTTCCGCGACATTACTTCCAGACGTCGGTTATGTCGTCGGTGTTTACTCCTTAAACAGTCATGATAAGGGTTTTTGCCAGCCTGTTGCTCTAGATGTTTCCTTCTTTTTACTAACTAAAACGGGACTAACCAAAACGAAATAGCACTTAAACGCGCTAAAACGGTAGTAGGTAGTTCCCTAGGTTATACGTTATTCCTGCTTTTCCTTACCGTCACAGTCTTATCTTTTTTTTATAATTTGCTTCAGTAAACACTTCAGATAAACTCATTTTTAAACAGGACTGCAGTGCTTTCTGTTAAACTACGAGCAATAAGCTCCCGGTTACGTTAATTTAGAAAATTCATTTTCAGTTTTAATAAAAATTAACTACGGAATAAACTACACACGCACGTATTTATTTGTTGGAAAAATATAACCTCAATTTTAAGAATAATTTGGAATTACCCGAAGCATCTCTATATGTATCATCGAATTATAAAGGCCGTTTTAGAATAATAAAAAAAAAATCAAGATTGCTTCCTTATCTATTGTACCGAAGATACCATTTGAAAGTATTGTAGATCAAAGGTCGCTTGCGCAAACCAAGGTTGGTCAACAAAACAATTATTATTAACGGTAAAAGCTGATAGTTCCTTCTCCATAACCTACCAACATTAAAGCACCAAGTTTCAAGAAAATTATTTATTGTGACGCATAACAATAGTTTTACCCTGACTCTTTATAGGACTCCTTGTAGTACTTATTTACAGTTTCAACTATTAAAACTTAGCCAGGATTCACATTCGTTGTAGTTCCGTGCAACGCAAATTCCACTGAACGTATCACAATAAATACAATGAAATTATGAATAATACTTCGTGTTTCGTAAATTAACCCGAATAAATGAAAAAATATATATAATTTTGTAAATTACAAGCACCATGTGATAATGATTGTATACAACTTGTGTCTAAGTATTTTTCAAATTTAATTATGCATTTCCTAAACTAAACTCTAAATTGTTATTGTAAAGACAAATAAATACAAAAATGTACCGTATTTAGGAGCTTCTCTTCCAAAATTGAATCTTTCATGTTTTAGAAGAGATTAATTAATTAAAACACATTTATTTTAATCCATAAAAGAAGGTAATAAAATCCTTTTTCGTCTAATTACAAAAATTACATTTCGAACGCGTCCTACACAGTAGGCACAGCGCATCAAAAGCCATATCTCACGACGCGTTCCAAATGTAGGATCTGTGATCCTTTGTAATTAGACGAAAAAGGATTTTAATACCTTCTTTTTTTGGATTGTTATCTTCGTCTAATAATCGTTCGTAATCAACAGTGTAATTCAATGTCGGTAGGGGAATTAGCCCTCGGAGTAGTTGTTTCTGTTAATTCCAAAATTATATTTACATTTTTTTAGAAATGTGATATTTAAATGAGTGTTGTAAGATGTCGTTAAAAGTGTTATTTTTCGTGTAATCATTTTATCTGAGTATCTTGTATGTCGAATTGGACAGAAAATGCTTCAACATTTGTTGAGTGAATAACAAAGCTTGAAATTCTTTTAAAATGTTGTTTTTATCCACGCAATTTCGCAATCCGTCATATAACAGTGTGGAAGATAGGCTTCCGACGACTTTAATTTTTTTTATGTTGTGCGTCATCCCCCATGGAATTATTCATGTAAAACAGCCATGGCATTAGAGGCGTGAGTATGTAATTTTCTTTCTGAATTAGTCTCATTAGTTTTCCGTGCTACGACCCATCTATTCTGGCGTTTTACGTTTAATTAAAAACATTTGCACCCATGACCACGCCCGACTAACTCTCTGGGATTTCGGTTCTAACAGATTACCTGCACCTGGCCTACTACGTATAACAACTATACGTGAAAACTAATTGCACATAAAATTATAAATGAAAAACAAAAACCTGTTGTACGTAGGTATCACACACACACATACGACAACACGTCAGACTTGAATTCTTTCTAGAAAACCCCAGGATCAGATAAAAAAGTTGAAACAAATGAGCCATCCGTTCGTTCTCTTCTATTAAAGGGGATTTTTAGTGGTTTTTGTGCTTTATTTGTCTGACGCAAAAGAAAACAAAAGAATGAAATGACGCTTGAAAGTTTCAAAAGTAAAATCTTGTGTAAGTCCGGGTAACTATGTTATTTGGTAACTAAAACAGTTTCGAACAGTTTTTCTCAACGTAAAAACATTAACATTTCATTACAACACAGACCATTAGTAAAGTTGCAGTTTTAAGTTTTCTTCTTTTTCAATTAGAAATCAACTTCGATATCAGATAGTTAACGAGATGTTGTAAATAGTATGTAACAAACTTTTTTACTAGTTTTACTTAAAACATTCTATTAGTACGAGTAATACCGAATAATTTTTATATTCCTATTTTACATATTATTAATGTTCCTTGGTTCCTACTTTCAGATATCGACCTCTATGTCCATTATATATGTTTATGTTTACAGATCAAGCAATTATGTGTTTAAGCTTTGGTATAAGTAGCACTATCTATATGTATGAATAGGTTATATGTAAATATCTAATATATATGTACATGTATAGGTACATATTCGTATACAATCGGTCGTTTGGTTAGCCATTGCTGTTACTGCCATTGATTTCTGTCCTCTAATTCCCAATTATCTAACTCTACAAAGTCTGATGAAATGTGGGCCAGTGGGACGTTCCTTGCTCATCCCTTTGCGAATCCGGAACCCTTTAGGTCTTGTTCATTCATTCCAATTACTGTCCATCCCTGTCTGAAAATTTCATAATTTCTGGCAAAATTTCCATTTCTATCCCTTTTTAATGCTTTAACCGTAAAAAAGGAAAATCATTTCACAGTAGCCTTTTTGTTTTCCACCCTAGTTAGCCAGACACTTTCGAAATAGCAATTTCTTATATTTATGAATAAAATATTGAATCTTAGCTGAATGGAAATTTCTATATAACATTCAAATGACATTTCTACTCAAGTCGTGACGTTCCGTGTATACCAAAAGAAGAATCGCAAAATAAAAAAGTAAGTTTTAAATGAAAGTTTCATTCAAAGAGAAAAATAAAAAGGGACTTTTTTTAATTCTAAAAAGTCCTTCGAAGTAATATTAAAACCGCTGGCTCGTTCCTTATTAGTGGCAGTTATTTAATATTTTACATTCAGAGAGCTCTTCAACGACCTAAAAAAATATCGGAATATTTTACCTCCACTTTCAGATAATATCTGGGCTACAAATGAAGATAAATTGTTGTACCTGACGTGAACAATCGCCCTCCAAATTGGCTCTAAATTACCGCCACATAAAATATAAATATTGCAACGAAACGTTACCAAAACACTGCGGGCAATACATCATTTTGCAAAGTAAAATCAACTAATTTATTGTACCCTTGCGATTGTAAACGTAAACATTGGCGAGATTATTACTCAGAAAAGTAAAGTAAGGACCAGTTCAATTAACAACTTTGGGAAACCATTTCTTAATTTGGCTGATCGACAAATCTACTTCCAAAAGTTAATAAAAGATAAATAATCAAACAATAATAGGTATAATCTATGTGCTAGAAACATATCGTATTATTAAAAATAAAGATCACTCCAATTTCCAACAAAAAAAGAAGAAAAATGTGGACATGGTTTTTAAAAACCTCGATATTTAAGCAGCGTAGATTGCTGTCTTTGCAAATGAATCAAAATTAAATAAAAATGCTTCAAATACGGCATTCCTAAAATTGGTAACGGTCTTTTGCTTATTTTCTGGATGCCGCATTTTAACAACTGGCCAATTTTTCATTTTACGCTTTTTAGAAGTTATCGACTGACATCTAGTGAAGTCTCAGTCCAAACCGCAAAGCCGTAGTTTGGACGATTTATATTTTATGAATATTTTTCCGAACCTTCGCAAGATGGAAAAAGATAAAAAAATTCTAAGTCAAATGTCTCGTTTCCAACATGAACGAGCTATTATTTTTTGCAATTTTTAGATTCTACGACCCTAAATTAGTCTAGAAACATTTTTTCAGCAAAATCGAGAACTTTAAATTTCAAATGGGACAGCCTTCTTTCTCAGTACAATTGATAAGACCTGATAGGTCATTCTAAGAGAAGCGGAGTTTAATAAATGAAATGTTGAAAATGAGAAGCCATATTTCTTGGAAAATCAAAAACTAAACGTTTCGAATCTGAATTAGATTGAAAATAATGAATCGCTTAGTTTATCTAGCCATATCAATAAAATTTGCTCTATGTTTATTAATAATTTAAAAAATTTAAAAATTAAATAAACCCTATATTAGATAATCCGTTATTATGTAATTTAAAACATAAGCAAACATTAACGAATGATGAAACAGAATTCCAAATAAAAGTACTACACTTAAAAGTGTCGTCTTTATGTTCCCCGTCTGCCCCAACAAATAGATTTTAGATACTGTAAAAGTATACATAAATATAGAATCAACAGAAACGACTACTCCGAGGGCTAATACCCCTACCGGCATTGAATTACACTGTTGATTCCGATGGATCCTTAGACGACGATATAACATATTCAAAAAAAGATGGTATTAAAATCCTGACTCGTTTAATTATAAAGGATCACAAATCCCACATTTCGAACGCGTCCTACACAGTAGCCACAGCGAAACCGGTCGTGGGTTATGGCTTTCCGTACGCTGTGCCTACTGTGTAGGACGCGTTCGAAATGTGGGATCTGTGATCCTTTATAGTTAGACGAGTGGGGATTTTAACGCCTTCTTTTTTTGAATACTGTAAAAGTATGTAAATAATTGATTCAGTAATTGTTGTGCTCCTGAAGATGCCCTGTGAAGACGAAATACCTATTGAGTACTATTAAAGAAAATACAGTATTTCATGTGTCTTCTTTTATATTATTAATCAAGAACAAAGTGCTTTACCAAAAGTCGATTTAGGACATAACTGTTTTCAGAAGAATAATGATTTTTATCTGTGAAGGAATGCTTATTTACTGTTTTGATAATAATTCACAATTTTCAAAATGTACGTTATTCAGGAAAATAATTGAAAAGTATTATGTAAAATACAAATTGCAATTATTTACTCTATGACTCTAATTATTCTCGTACATTATAAACAAGGAACTCAACCATAAATACCAAATTATTATAAATCATTCGTTAACTGCAGGATAATTATTTTACCATACAGTGGCGTCATCAAGTTGAAGAAATTTCACTGTTAAATCCAGAAAGCCGTTTGTAATCAACAGCTGTATATCTACTATTATTGTGATGAAATTGCAAGAACTGCACTAAAAGAATCTTTCTACAATTCTCCCAAGGGAATTCATTTATTAAACATATGTACCTTGCAAGTACTACTTAAGTATTAATGCTTAATGTATAGTAGGTAATTCAAACAATTTACTGATGACACTCGATCATAGTTCTTTGTTAACGGAAAACAAAACCATCAATGGCATTTACTCTTAATACTTTTATTTACTTTGTACGTAATTAATTCGATGTGTGATCATTGGAAGATTTGGATACACGCTATTTGCGAAGATTTAAGTTATATTTAGCAAATATTGACAAAACGGCAGTCTTTGAGTGCAGTTTCTGTTAAGTGGTAGAACTGTGTTTAATATTACTTTGCCTAAAAGTGTATTTCCTTGTAATTTTAAAAGCCCACAGCTGTATTTATCAGTCTTATTGATAGATTTTATCGAAACTGTTGAAGGAACAACTGTTTTAGAAACAAATGAATTATACACAAATATAAATAGTGTTGTATATTTAAACTAGTACATGAACGTCGAAGCTGCTGGTACGTTTATTCGATGTTTATTATAAAACTCCTATTCTTGAGGAAAAGAGTATAGATCAACAGAAATAGAACAAAGTGATACTCAAAATATTTTATTTTAGAAACACTGTTGAACATTCCACTATCAAAAGCAGATTTTAATACTGAATTAAAAATAATTAAGCAAAAAGCTGTTAATAATGTTTGTTTTTAAAATGTTTGTATTGTTTATGTCTAAACTTTGACCTTGCTTTGCAATCTTTACAAGTTAGTTTTCAAATCCCGTTTTCTCGTTTGATGTTAATTTTCAATCCAAAACAAGAAGGTAATAAAATCCTATTCGTCTAATTATAAAGGATCACAGATCCCACATTTGGAACGCGTCCTACACAGCAGGCACTGCGCACCGAAAGCCATATTCCACGACCGGTTTCGACCTATCGGGTCTAATCAGGTGGACGCTGGCAGAAAAGCCAGGGATCTGTGATCCTTTATAATTAGACGACCTTCTTTTTTGGATTGTAATCTTCGTCTAATAATCGTTCGGAATCAACAGTGTAATTCAATACTGGTAGGGGTATTAGCTCTCGGAGTGGTTGTTTCTGTTGATTCCAAATTTATATTTGTTAATTTTCAGTTTTACAATTACCTACTAGTAAATTTTTTAATGTCTTATTGTTGCATTCTGTTGCTGAAATTCCTAACATTTTGAACTTATATTTTTTAACACCTTAAGGTTCTTTTTTTATTTAGTTTTTGATTTATGATTTTATCTACAATATTCGGTTGTAGTTGTAATTTTATTGGTAAGTCTATTTTTATAAATTGATGTTTCTCTATTGAAATTAAATTAATTGAATTGGTTACTCTATAAGCGAAAAAAAATGAAAGCTGCTAGTCTTGTTTTCATTGTATAATTAGACTCAGGCGAATTGATGTTATCTGTAAGTAGTAGTAGGATTACGGTATATGTCAAATTATATATCATTTACTCGGGAAAATAAACAATATTTTATTTGTCTCTTTTAATAGTTAAACAAATATACTTATTTACTGACACTACAATTGTTTCGCTATTACTTTAGTGTTTCATCAGGAGAAAATTTGATGAAATCTTTACACACAAAAATTACCACCATCGCTATCGGGGTGCAAAGTTTATGTCTAGGGCAAAGGTTGTAAATGACACTGTACGCACGTATACTACTGTGTTAGCAATTAAACCTTTCATTACCCATTTGATCATTAATTTCCATTTTAATTAGGGTCAAAAATGGGTGTAAATATTAGCTAGTTGTTAATGTACTTTTAATAGGTTTCGCCAGACATTTCATGTTAAATATTAACAACATAGAGCGTACGTGTGTGCGTGGTTGTATTGCTTTACGGTTAAGTTCACAAAAGACGTGCCGTAATTTCCGATTCCGTTTTTATACTGTCGTTTGTATTATCCATTATAATGCAGAGAAAAGTTTGCTTATGAAAAATGCGACCACAATGTAAATTTCGGCAACGATAAGTTCTGCATATTTCTGATCACGCATTATACCCATCACACTTCAGAAGAAGAGAAAAAGGAAATTAAATGAAAATTTGATTATAAGAAAAAGAAAAATTTGAAATGGAATAAAAGTTTTTGTGAAGGATTATCCTACCCCTGTTAAAACAACACTCTTGTCAACGTGATATCAAATTTCTAAATTAAAATACGTAGACAAATATTATTGATCCGCGATTTAATTTCTAAGATACTCAGTATATCTCAATTGGTATTAAAAAAAAGGAACACTTAAAATTTTCAATATTAAAGTGAACAGAAATACGTAACGTGAAAAGGGAAGATTTTACTCTTGGAGGAAAAGTAGTGGATTTTTTTCAAATCACTTGGAAATGACATACTAGTCAGCTTTGTGTATGGACTTATATTACAACAAAAGGTTTCCCTTCTCAAATTCCGCTTGTCAAAATGAGCAAAATCTCTTGCAAAAAATAAAACTCTACAGCTATTGTCAGCTAAAAGGTGAAGGACGAAAATAAACTAAAATTTAAACAGTGTCCAAAATAAAACACACAAACTTGAACTGATATTATTAGAAAACCGATTGTTTCAGCTTTTTCTATACGGAAATTGGGATTCACAACGAATAAACTAACTGTCGGTAACAACAAACAGAAAATTTCCACTAATACATTTATTTTTCGTTACAAGGACATCCTCAAAAGAAGTGATATTACAATTTCATTCAGCCTATTTACTATTTATACAAAATTCAAGACTAAACTAAGGGTGGGAATATTTTGACTGATTTATTTGTAATTATAGAACAATGTATGTTCATTTTTAATTTCATTTACTATACTTGCATTATTTTTAATATTTAATATATCCAATCGGCCAACATATTAAAAATATTACAAGAATGGTAAATAAAATGAAAATGTACATAGTTCCATTATTAGAGATAAATCAGTCCCACCCTAAGTTTAAGCCTAAGTTTTCACCAAATCCTGAAGATGGATATTTTACATCGAAACGTCAAAAATATGATCATGTGGGGTATCGTTGTAAAGGTAATAAAATACGTTTTCAAAATTTTGAAAAAAGTCCAGGTCCGTATTTAAAAAACTTACTAAATATAAATATAATTATAAATATAAATATAAATATAAATATGGAATGGAGACTCGATAGGTCGAAACCGGTCGTGAGATATGGCTTTCGGTTCGTTGTGCCTATTTGGTAGGACGCGTTCCAAATATGAGATCTTTGATCATAATATTTAGACGAACAAGGATTTTAATTGCTTCTTTTGTTGAATACAAACTTATTAGTTGTATCTCGAAAACCGCACATGGTACGAACAAAAGAACAAATAAATGTATCTTATAGGCGACGGTATATTGACCACTTTTTGTTAAAAAGGTTTCCTTCTATCTTGTTTTATTTTGATGTTATTTTAATTTCAAATTTTAATCAATTTTTGGAAAAACCCCTGTACATCTGAAACTAAATAAAATTTGGCAACACTGTAAACAAATTAGTAATGGCCCTTAAAAACTGTCCATTTTGTCTAATTTAACCGATGTTGTAACTCTTACCGGTTCCAAGATATCAATGGTGAGATAACTTGAAATGGACATCCTGTAAATAGTAGATAGTCTGGATGAAATTGTAATGTCACAATTTCTAATGTTATATGCTCCTCTTTTCCTATCGCGCGCCGCCTATGATTATAGGAGTTTGTCATTCCGTTTACTCGTATTTCATACGACAAAATATAACGGTTCCCATGGGTCAATTTGTCTATGGCATAGCATGTAAAGTCGTTGAATCTTGAATAAACAGATATAAAACTGTTTTATTGGGCGCACCGGAATCAACATCAAATCGTTTAGGTTCCATGCAAACCAATCTCTTGGGGCAAGGGAATCGAAATATTTTCCAGACAATAGCGGCTTCATTAAATACGTCCTTCGGCTCATGCAAAAATGCAAGAAATCGGAATAAAATTCACGTATTGTATTATATACTTAATCACTAGATTGTAACGATGTGCTTCTACCAATATATAATTGATAATAACAATAAGTAGTAATGTTTTACTAAATGTATTGGGACTCGATACACTTTTCGCCTTCTTAGGTTATCTTCAGGAGTATTATTCAGTACTAAAGGTATAGTAACAATATTTTTCTTAGGTCATTTCCAAACCCTATTTGATCATTTGCATGTAAGCAAAAGCAGGAAATTAACTATGTTGAAAAATCTAGAAATTAAGAAGGCTTTAGATAAAAAATTAAATTTAGTCAACAATTAAACTGAGTTAGGGCAAACATCATCTTCTCTACTATTTAGTGGAATTTGTAACTGTTCTGGTAAATATAATAGGAATAATACGTTGTAACTTTAGTATATAATTTACTCTTGATAATCGGCTATGCCCGAAACATATGTCGAGTACATTTTAAATTAAGTGAAACATTTGAAATTGTTGTTTTGTTTTTATTGATAGTAATTTAAATTCTCAAATATTTGTGATTTAACTGGCTCCTTTCTTTCTAGAGCAACATTAACATAATTGCAATTATTTAGAAAAATTATACAGTAGTAATAATTTAAATTTTCTGACTGAGAATAGTTTCATCTGCAGCATCGTTTTGTTGACAAAACATTGCGTTGTTGTGGCTTTATAAAAAGTTGAAGATCGGTTATTGTGCCTTTTAATGATTCTATAGAACAACAAGCTTAGCTAAGGGCCGTTCCGCTGTTACCAGCCTGCAAAACGTAGAAACGCCATTATCCACTCCTTACATTAAGCAAACTTTATGAAGAAAAGCCTTACAAATGCGTAGTGTTCTTGTTCTAAAGAAAATATAGGACAGCATTACCACAACAAAAGCAAACTTGAAAAACGAACAAAAGAAGGAACACAGAACATTCATAAAGGCAAAAACCACGGAATGTAATCAAAAAGGTTGAGATGCCCACGCAAACACTAACTTTTACATGCGTGTAATGCCTACCATGGACGCACAACTTCATTTCCTTTATTTAGCCGGGTGCACAAACGAAGCCGCTAAAAGCGCCGTTTTCTTTTTTCCGTAGAACGCAAGACGATGAAGAAACGCCTTAATTTTCCGCAAAGTTGAACGATCAGGCGTTAGAAACAAATTTAACATATACAACGGCCTTTTAAAGGAAAAAAAACGGACCTTCAGAGGATTGCTTATAAAGAATAAAAAAAATGATAATAAGCTCCGTTCTGTTATTGCGATCAAATGTTTTCATACGACACATACATACATTATGAATTATTTACCAAATCAATGTCCAAGTGCCTTCAGGCGAATATAAAAAGGAAATGTAATCATGGACGAAAACACCCCAAATAAAAACAAGAAAGGAATGAAAGGCAATATTTTGTAAATAAGATTTAATACATCTATCGATTGGATTTCTTAATATCTAATATGAAATATGTTACAAGCTGATAATCAAAGGGACTAGACTGACAAAATCCATTCTGAGCTTGAAAAAAGGATATTAGCCTAAATAATGTTAATTTTGGTTAGGGTCACTTATTGTGAAAAACAGATGAATAAATAAAACACAAAATGGAATGTTTTGCCAATGGGTTGACCTAAAAATTATAGTTTCATTTCGAACAGACAGTAAGTTATTTAAACGAACAAATGCTAATGCTAGTTACAATGATGCTTAACTTCCCTTCACACTTTATCCAGGCTTAGGACTGGCAATTGAATATTGGCGTGTTTAAAAGTTAACCCAACCTAACCTAACCTAACCTAACCTAACCCAACCTAACCTAACCTAACCTAACCTAACGTAACTTAACGTAACCTAACCTAACCTAACCATCGTAGACCAAGGAAGGCTTTCCTTTTGTTGTTTCTATAATTTCCATTTCCGAAAAATGTAACGTTAAGGTAACAAATCTAGACTTCACTTCTTAAAATCGCAAGGATTAATGTTATATACTTTGAAAAAATTAACTGTAAATAAGGTTACTACCACCTCTTGTTATTATGTTATTGGTTGATAATTTATTATTACCTAGTTCATTATAGGTTCATTATAGTAATTAAAAATAAATACCTACCTAATGATTACGATTGATGTTATTGTTGTTTATCGGAATATCGTTTCATTTGTATTTGTAGATACAACCGAAATAAATAAAATGGACCTACAATTATTAAGAGCACCTAGCTCTTAACATGAGTGTTCGCAAATAACACCAAAATGTGATTGTTCGCATTTGAAACGTTCGCAAGTAAGACGACACTAATATTTTAATGTGATTATGATTATGGTGAAAGTCTAAACAATTATCGAGCTATATTCAAGTAAATTGGTGAAACATCCCATTTTATGTTTTATTTATTCAGTTGCTATTTTTCAAAATATTTAGAGCATTGTAGTTTCTTACAAGAAACTCAAACACATTTCGTAAACAAGTACTGAAACAATATCAGAAGTTTATCTGAAAAGCACTTTTTGACAATTTATTACTATTACCTTGATGTTATGATACGATTTGTATGGATTTTAATTTCCCATATTTGTAATTGGAAAGAATACTTACTGACAATCCATATATCCAAAAATTAAAGTGGTACCCGAGTCCTAATTGTACCATACAAAGGAACAGTTTAAGATAAAAATTATAACTATTATAATTAATTGTCAATTCATTTTTAGAATAAAATTTTTGTTAAGTTCAGAATAGACCAAAACAGATACCTGTTTGTAAGCCGATAATCATGAATGGCATTTTTGAATAGATACCAATCTACCTAATTTCTATTTTCAAAATCACAAAATTTTTGTAGCTTTCATATAATTAATACAATACCTCGTATTGTTTATTGAACATCGACGCTGTTCCCTTATTTTAGTTATTAAAACGTAATTGAGATTAGTGGCAAAAGCAATGGCGCGTAAAGCCAAAGATCCCGGATTCGAGTCCCGGTGGGGGCGTGACAACAGTAACAAATGTTTCCTTCATTGTATGAGGTAATCTGTAGTGGGTATAAATTAATTCAATAATTAATACAGCATTAAAGTATTTAAAGGTAATTTAGTTTTACATTAGTTGCTCTTATTCCAATGTTTATCTTTAGACTTTAATAAAACAAGCCAAAATGGGGTGAAAAAATTATTTTATTATTATCCAAGGTTGCAAGGATTTGTCAAGGCTACTGTTAGTGATAGAAGTCGTAACTAATAATTTTACGTTTTATTGGTACATACATAAATAATGAATGATTGATTTAACAAGTATTGATCGAAGGAAGGTAAGAACGGAAATGAATGTTGTGCAAAAGACAGAATACAATTAAAGAAACAAGTGTGAGAATTAGGAGATTAAGATAAAGTTCGAAAGAAGAATATCCAGTTGCTTATCGCAAATTTCTATAATCACACTTCAGTACCAACAAGGAAAAATAACACGGGCACCCACCAGGTAATACTTGCGGTAACAGTTACAAATATCTAACATGAAGATATATTAAATTACATGGTTATTATTAACTGGGTTTTTAACTACAAGACTTTTGATTATTTAACGTGGCGCGGAATTGAGATACGCTCAATTAGTGCGTACAGAAATCCCATTCGAAGTCTGTACTATCAGTTTCGCCTACACAGTTTGCAAGGCCTGTAGGCCCCTCCAGTTGCGGGCGGGACCTATCTAATCCCTACCAGCTCTGCAGTCTGGTGCCCGAGCAGTTTGTGACGCTACTCACCCGCTGGCGTGGCCTCACTCCTAGCCCAGCTTGCGGGCTAAACCACTACCACTAGGAGTCCAACCTCAACTCGGGTCGGGCCGGCAGGTTTTACCCCACCGGGGGCTCCTGACCCCCCCCCCCCACCGTAGTACCACTCAACAGCACTGGTGAGATGTTCGGGGCACAATATACAGCCCCTCCCAGTATAGATTTCTCGCAACTCTATGTAGGTACTGGTTGACTAGCTCGGGTACGTGGGGTCACCATGCCCAAAACGCTTACTGCGACTACTGCGTTAAACTGTTGGTTGTACAGGAATAAAACAACCTTTTCACTCAATGTTGATTTTTTTTTGGAATGGAAGGGAAACAAAAAGAAATATTACTTTCAGACATTCACACCATTGCTCTGAACAAAAGTTTCGGCAATCAAGTCGCCATCACTTTTAGAAGATCTAAAACTGCATTTTAGTTGTTAGGAAGGTGCGTTGATGTAAATAATATTACGTCAAAACCATGTACGTAATCCTTGCAGACGTTTACACAAGTAGATTGTATTTTTGTGATCAGGGGAGTTTTCTTTAGTCGTTCGTTGCTCCAGTCTGCTTATTCGTGCTGTAGTGCTGCAGATTCCTTTTATTCTTTGCATAGTGCTTGTAGAGACGGGTGCCAAAAGCGACTGCTTTTAATGCTGACGCTTATTGTGACAGCCTCCCTGTGCTAAGGGTGACTTTAGCTTACATATTTTAGAGGTGAAATCGATACTATTCAGAGCACGAACAGGTACGAATAGCACATTCATCGCAAGGAAACTATATTAATATTTTAAATGACATTATTTATAACAAAGTATTGTACAAAGATTGGCAAATACCTGACACGTTTCATAAATTCTATCGATTTCACAAAAAACACCAACTGTTACTTAATAGATCATAAGTTCCCGGTTAATGAGCTGTCAGATATAAATCGGGATTCCAAACTTTTTGGTAGTCCTCAGCACCCCGTACACACTTCTCAAATAGCGTTCAACTTAATTACTACAAAAGGAATCGTGAACGCCAATTGCGAGTTTATTAATATTTCAGAAGGTCCTTTTCGATTAATGATATCGACTTGTCAAAATGACCCATGGCGTAGCAGTCTACGTGATAAGACGTATATCTAAGAGAACGTTTGGTTTTTGGTCTCGAAACTGTCAGATTTTGTTCGCGATTTCGAATATTAAGACCCTGATCAGCACATCGCAGATAGTTCCGATTGAACATTAACTAATTTACTTGTTGACCTAAATATATTTGGATAGTTGAGGCCTTCAGCTCTTGCAACTCCATGATAATCACAGTTTAAAACAAAAACATACGTTTTTCCACCTTCTTTAGGCGGAAGAATGTTACAACTTAAATTACAATCACAACTCTTATAAATACTAACTTACAATCTGAAGGGTAGGGGTAAAATGTTTTAAATATTTAGTAAAGGTGAATTACAATGTTCCAGCTGGTCGTTCAAGATATTTCCATTTTTACATAATTTATTTATTCTAATTTTTCTAAAAAACTAAGTTTTACTCCTTTATTTGCAAAATGTAGTACTTCGAAATTTTCATTGAATTGTTGTTTTTCATCAAGTAAATGTTCTGCGTAAGATTTTTTAATTTTTTTAAATGTTCTTTTATTCTTTCTTTAAAAGATCTCCCAGTTTATCTCACATATGCTTTCTCACAATCTCCACAGTTAAGTAGATACACGCACGATTTTTCTTCTTTTTTAGTTTTATCTTTATTGTTTTTTAAAATAATTCCTAATGACGTATTGGTTTTACATTAAATTTTGTTATTAGTGAATTTAGAAATATAATGGCCCATTTTGCTAGAAAAAAATGCGTAAATAAGTTAAGGAGGTAAATTTTGAAATAGGTTTAATTTGTGGATATACTAAACTTAATGTTTGTTTATTTACTTTTACGTCTAACAAATTTTTAATTATTATCGGGTTATAGCCATTATTGGCTGCTATTTGATAGATTCGGTTTAATTCTATTTGAAAATCTATCTTTGTTAAAGGTAAAGATATTAGTCTATGTATAATAGAATGAAAGAAAGCCATTTTGTGTGTTACAGGATGAAACCTTTATTAAATATTTACAATATTTTACCCCTACCCTTCAGATTGTAAAATAGTAAATATAAGAATTCCGATTGTCATTTAGTTTGTAAAATTCTTCCACCTGAAGAAGGCACTGTGTGCTGAAGTAATTATTGTGGAGACAATAAAAATTTTTTGCAACCAAAAAATGTGTTTTTGTTTTAAACTTAAATATACTTAATATTTACATTAATAATGGGAAAAATTCTTTCGGTTTTTCAATATATTCCCATTTCTATTTACTAATAATTTCTACTTACCTATTTATTCCAATATTGGAATAATCCAATTACAATGAATTGAAATTGTATGTCAAGGTATAGCTAATACCTTTTATTAACAGTGTTTCTTTATACAATTAATATCCATATAAATAGTATTAGCTGCAGTAGCTACAAATAGTGCTAGAATTTTCCTTGGTTATGTGACTTATTCCAGGACAGTAACATTATTAATCTCAAAGAAATATTGTTACAAAAATTGAAATGGTGATGTATGTTGAAGTAAATATGGGCCAAAAATATTTTTCTGAAAGTTGTGAAAAAAATACAAAACCAACTGAACATTAGTAAAAAAGTTTTAAGTTTTATACCAATGCAAACGACCGAATTACAGAACTCATTTTTTATATGAAATGCAAAATAAATATTCATAAAGAGTAAAACAACACTTCGAAATATTTCAACAAACGTTTATAAAATAGTTACTATTTTGTACTTTTGAAAATGATCGTCTGATCGAAACAATTGTCGAGGTGAATAAACGTTTGTTGAAATATTTCTGCTAGCGCCCACCTGATGAGACCCGATAGGTTGAAACCGGTCGTGGGATATGGCTTTCGGTTCGTTGTGCCTACTTGGTAGGTCGCGTTCCAAATGTGACATCTTTGATCTTAACATTTAGACGAATAAGGATTTTAATTCCTTCTTTTTTGAATACTTCGAAGTGCTTTTTACACTTTATTAAGATGTTTTATCGTCATTGCACCGAAGAAAGTTTAAGTATTATTAAATATTCATAGTATTTTTGTTTTATTACATAAGTAACGTAAAAGTTATATTTTAACATTTCCAAGTATTACAGTAGTAGTAAACAGCAAAGAAACGCGAAGATTAAAAAAGAAACCACTAGCAAACTGACTAGATACTGAATATGAATAGTTTTGATGCCATTACTAATGGAAATATATAGTCTCGTAAACGAATGTAAATTTTCTCTCACTGATGCACTTTTAAAAATCAGATGCACGCATGAACATTCCCATAACGTATTTGCTGAGATGCATTCACATACATGTATGTATATTTAGAAGGAGTGTTTATATGGATCATGTATGTACTTTTTGATGTGAATAAAACACAGTAGTATGTATTCGCAGCTCTCTTTAGGTCGTCGACGGTGCACTCGTTTTGATTAATTCGTCTTCTTTCTTTGAGCTGTTGTTGATAGGTTCGTTGCAGCACAGCACACTTCGTTATTTATCCCTTCGCTTGAAAACAACTAAGGTTTCATATCCAGGTGAAATGCACGTGTCACGCGACCCGGCACCGGGAGTGGAAATGTTACTTACCCACCGTAGACATTCAGTCAGTTAGAAACAATTTAATTTCAGTTTTCCTTTTTATTTAAAACTTCACCTCCCTTTCTCTTTAAATAACATTTTTTTAGACAAAATGTCAATTATGACGAAAATGTTGAACGAATTGCTTTGACTTCCTTCTATCCGAAAATTATCCTGTATTTAACTTTTTTAACAGAAGACCGTAGATGTATGCTCTTGATGTTTGACTTCTTTTGGTACATATGATACGATAAAAGTTTTAACAATTAAGTTTTTAAAAATAAGTTTTATTAATTAATCAAGGTGATGTTCACCCAGTCTAGTCTGAAGCTAGAATGACATAAAATTACATAGAAGGAAAATACTAACATGAAAAGCTGACTATTGCACTTGCATTGGAATACATATAATTAATGTCCTTGAAAATGGGTATCATATTTAGGATGTAACAGATACATGTGCCCAATTCTAAAACTTATGGAAGCATATTTCAACCCAGATGGGCAATTATATTGTTACGTTTTTGTTCTAATCCCGTTTATTTAATTGATCTAGTAGTTGTCTCGATTTTTCCAGAACGCGGCATGGGCAAACTCCACTCTATTTTTGTTATCGGCGCAGGTCAATTCCACCCAAAACGCCACATCCGTCGCAATATAAATTTTCAAGATGGAAATTCAATTTAGACAACAATAATAGTAAAATTGTGGGATACCAACGAAAGCAAAACACAATACCATTCTACTTTAACTTCGAATGTATTTGCTAACTGTTATTCTCATAAACACAATAAGATCCTAATTCGAAATGTGTTAACTTGAACTTGATTTCATCTTACACCCTGTTGTACAACAGTCAACAATTTGTGGTGGGGTTAATAACGCATGATAAAAATGTCACAAATAAAGTTTGTAGTATTTTGATACATTTATGATATGTGTTCAAAGCCCATCATTCAATAAAAATGGGAAGAGTCACAAAATAACTTAGGTATTTCAATATCCCAAAAACATATCATAACAGTTAATTCTTGTATGAATTTCAAGTATCAAAAATAAACCTCTATTAAGAAAAAATAGGGAAAATGATAGAAGCTTTTACTGGTATTTGGAGGTATACCACACCGGTTCGATTCAGGTCGACCTACCTACCTTAGTTCATGTTTTTCGGGATTTGATTGGATTATTCAGGCAAATGCTGGGATAATAATATTCCACGGATAATTTTTCACTTATTTTCTGCTTTCATTTCTTCTGTCTCGTATATCTCTCCACAACCACCATCAACCCATTATAGAAATTCCTAAAAGGAGTTGAAAGGGGATCTTCCGCCTTATCCTATATTGCATTGCACTATAGTGTAGGTCTCAGGGACTGCTCGCCCACCAGTGTGAGCAGCTAGTGGTCATAAAACAAGCAAACGTTTTTTTTAATTGCAAACTAGGGGAACAAGGGCAACACAAATTTGGTCACATTCCTCTCGAAGAGTGCGCATTTGTTAAAACAGGATTTAAGACAAGCTTCGATCGGTTGCTTGGGGAGCGTTCAAGTATTACGTAACGTAATTTTTGAAGACGTTTGGCCTTCCTTCCCCCATACAACGTTTTCCTGTGCCCCCCTTCCCCTCCCTAAACGTTACGTAAGGACCATGAGGACATCATCACGGGAATAGTCAGAATAGTTTCCTAGGACGTCAAAACGTCGAGATCTGACGAAAACTCGATTTTAGAAAACCGGGGTGAAAACAATAACTTCCCAATTAATTTTCTTAGCGGGAAGTTAAAAACCAATGTTCCGTAACGCGTTGTTCGAACTCCCCTCCCGCCCCTGAACACATCGTAACGTTTTACAAGTCCCCCTCTCCCCCAAAATTGCGTTACATAAACCATTAGATGATTTTATTTTTATTTAATGTACAAAACTTTTTCCTATTTCTACTTCTATTTCACATGAATATTTTTCGATAAAGTCTGTAATAGTATACTTAACTTTGTTCAAAGCTATACGTAAGTCTTTACTCAGCATAACAAAGAGGAAACGGGAAACGCGCCCGGTAGTTCTTCCTCTCTTTAATCCTGACATTTCCAGCCGGATTTAAGAAACTTTCCCAGTTTTAAAACAATTAAAGGACATTTTTTAACAAGTATCCAGTATCCTTTAAAAGGATGCTTAGTGCATAGTTTGCAGTCATGGAGAGTAGCTCCCTGCTTCGATCTTGGAGGTGTAGCACATCAGCAGCAGGAGTATCAGCAGCTGCAGAAACAGCACCAGCAACGGCAGCAGTACACACGGACGTGGTAGCAGGCGCGTTCTGTAATAACACCATCGGCGCGGTAAGCTCAGTTCTTTGCCGACTGCGCTCGCGAACGCTGCCTTGCAACATAAAATTAACCATGAACGTTCGGGTTTTTATCGGCGCACTAGTAACGCCGCGATCGTATTGCCCGCCCTTTTTCAAATAACCGCCGACGCGGTTTTTCTATATCTTTCTATATAACTACATAAATAATCATTAGTTACTATTCTTATTAAATAGACACATGTCGTGTCTTCATTCCCTTCTGCTGTTTTTTCAGTTTTAGTCCTTATATTTAAGTGCGTCATTTTTATTGTACAATAATTTAATTGCACTTGAAAGCAATGGATTTTTTTAAAAACAAGAACCCTCCAAGTGCTCCCCTTTATCAAAAGAGGGCACAGAGTGTTACAATATTCTGTCCATGAGGTGAAAATTTATCCCATCTACGATTTACGCATACGTAGATATAGCAACTGTGTTGAAGTGCTCAAAACTGAAATACAATTTGTTTGTTGTTAATATCTTTTAGAAACATAAAGCGTGTATTGTGTCGTTAATGTGATATAGTGGTTGTTTAGTGTACTGAATTTTCGATGTTTTGAATCACCCAATAGATATATCCATGGGGTTCACTAAAGTTTTAATGTTGACTATTTGTTCTGTTATCATTTGGAACTCTTGTCAGGCGGCATTCAGTAATGCCATCGAGTCAACTACTGCAAATGAACTTGATAAACCAAGTGAGTAGTTTTACTACAACATTTAAGCATATTATTCCCTTATGAGGCACACATATTATATCTACATATGTCTGCAATCTCGAAAACGATGGTCGGGAATTAAGTGCATAATTAGGAAACTTCTTCCTCTATGATAATCATAAATGAAAAGTACAATTTCTTACGATTGTTATAACAGTACTGTTGCTCTACAAAGTTTCAAAAGTAGGAAACTAAAGATAACGAGTATTCTTTCTCATTTTGTCAGTCCCCGATGTTATAAAAATTTATATGGCTCTTATCTATGGTAAGACAGGAATAGTTTTTCGCTATTATTGAATTCATTTCATTTTGAGGTATGACGCATTTTTAAAGGTAATTTCCTACATTATATGTCATAGTAATATTAAACTACACATGTTGATTTTATTTTTGGGAACTTACGGAATTATATGATTGATTCATCAAGTTCTCTCCAGGTGGGCTTATTCCTTTGAAGTGTTTTATCCATAAGGAACATGAGACAATATTTTTTCCCATTTTTTGCCCTTTTCAATTTTAAATACTACTTAATACAAATTTATTTAGAAAAACTTTCTCTATTTAATAATTGCTCTAATAATAATTGTTAAATTCGATTCTAAAAGAAGAAATACCCTTTTTTTACATTAACATCAATTAAAACCTCTTGATCCCAAGTAATTATTGAAAATATATTGATGGAAGTTTTTCATTCTGATTAACTAAGTAATAGATGTTGTAAGTATCTTACAAAAATATTTGTTCTACATATTTAGTTATACTCAAAGTGATAACGACAGATATTGAAATATTCGCCTTTAAAAACCTTTAAAACCAATTAAAATCTGTTTACTTTCATAAAATTAAAAAATGCGTGTCAGAATAAAGCAGAATGGCCTCTTTTTAATTAATGTCCAATATAACAACTGTCTTCAAGGATCTTTTTTAATTGAAATTAATCCCGATCAAAAAAAAAGATAATTTAAAATGCGTACCTCATATTTATTTAACACTTTATGATTGCGTAAATACTGTAACTTCAATAGAATGGATTTGTTTTTCGTTTTTAATAATATATTAAAACCCTCTGTTGAAGTAAATGTTCGTTTGAATTGTCCACTTTATTGTATTATGTATATACCAAAAAATATTGATCTTAATTGAGAACACGAATAAACATTCTTAAGATAGAATAGAAAACCAAACTGCCTAGCAAATACATTTATATTACATAATCATATTAGTTCTTCCTTTATATGAATTGCCGTCTATAGAAATTATAGAGAAAGGAACAAACAGTAGCACGAAGCTGTTTCTTTCGTCAAAAGAAAAACATAAGACATAAGTAATAAACTAAAAGGTGACCAGAAACAAATAGTGAAATTGTATATCGAATTTGTTGAACGTAAATAATAAATATGTAAATGTCTGACAGTTCTCGAAATACGTCGCTTCGACTTACGCCAAGTGATTTTCGTTTTAAGTTACGTTGCAAGATAAGTCACTTGTTGCAAGGTTATTATGAAAATATTACCAAGAACAGATTTTTTTACGCAATTATAAGAAAAATCGATATGATTTTTTAACGTTGACAAGTCTAAATTTAAAAACCTAGATTCATGTTACTTCGTTATAATTTTAACATACATTGTATTTTTTAACATTCTTTTAATTTAAAATATTTTTTCTTCTAATAAAGGATTTTGTTTTCTTTTTTGTTTAGCTCTTGCAGACAAAAACTTACCGAGTATTGTTCTTATTTTGAAACACGTTTCAATTGTTTATAAGTAATCAATTGTATCTAGATTTAACAAACAAATTCGAAGTAAAGAAACAGAAAACGATTGAGTTTAAAAATCGATTGTTCTAATTGCCATTTTGTAATTTCCTGTCAACAAAACCAAGCGGCTATTTCTTACTACGTCAAGGACGACTTGATGCGAATAGTATTAGTTGAATGTTATATACAATAGCTCGTGTTCTTGTGATTGTTGTACTTCACTCTCGATCGGAGGGGCATTCATTAATGTGGCACAGTTAATTTTGTGAAAGAGAAAAAACAATACACTTGTGTAACTGTAAACGCTGTAAAGACACGCCTGTATCAAAACATTTGATCAAACGTCAAAAGTGATTTTCTGATTCAGTCTTAACGTATCTTGACAATCCGAAATACAAAACATTCCAATTTACTAGTTATTAGACACATGTTAAATTAAATGTTGTGATGATAAAATATGGAATATAATGTCTCTAATATATTGCTATTATGAAACTAAAACTTTCTTACTAATAATTTTAATATTCATTAAAAACTTCCCATGTTTTGGCTAACTCTAAAATTTTCATATACGTACTTTTTGGGGCTGGAAATTGAAAGATATCCCAGTTAACCCAATTTAGTAGTTTATCAAAATTCATCCTTTTAGGTAAATG
Organism: Agrilus biguttatus; assembly: GCA_963921985.1. Lineage (NCBI taxonomy): Eukaryota > Metazoa > Arthropoda > Insecta > Coleoptera > Buprestidae > Agrilus > Agrilus biguttatus. Next base: position 38,480,824 of record OY998118.1, on the reverse strand, counting down.
AGTGAAAAATTTTCGGCTAGTATGAATTTTAAACAACAAAAAGCATTCATGGTTTCAATAAAACAAGAAGATAATAAGCGTAAGTTTCACTTCGTTGTTGTTATTTGTTTGGGGTCAAAAGAGGGCGTGACAACACCAGAATATTGGAAGAGTAGTAGCAGCGGTAGGGGGGAAGCGGGGGCATTGCGTGACGTACGAGGGAGAAAATTCCTTTTTTGTGATTGTCACAATTGTCGCTTTTAGTTAATATCGAATAAAATCTAATCATTTGTTTACTCTTTAAACATCGTTTGCCTTATCCAGCCTATACATTTGTTCTATTTTTGTTTTTGTATCTTTATTAAAAATTTATTTCACAAAGGTTGCACTATTGCAAGCTTAAATAGCATAAATTAAATAACGACGAAAAATTCGTTTTGTTTCAATTGTTTATTATAAGAAACTCTTGCAATTGTTTAGATTACAGTTTTAAGTAGAAAAAACTGTCTCCTTGATAATGATCTGTTGATCGAAACAATTGTAAGACTTTCTTATAATAAACAGTTGAAACAAAACGAATTTGTCGTCGTTACTGTATTTATTTAACATGTTTCATCAAGACTGCACTATGAACAGCCTTTCTTATATTAAATAGCATTATTGTTTTGTTTTACTTTAACTTTTGTTTTATAATATATAAATCAATATTATATCTTTTATATTATTTTTTATCTCCCAAAATCGTTCTGATTTTATATAACAAATCGTTCAGTTCTTCATTTGTAACTGAAAATATAAGTGTTTTAACACATTAAAACATAAAAAGCTTTACAGTACTATTGAATAACAATAGATAGCGCTAGAATAGTGTTACAATTATAGAACTCTGTAAAATTACATTTTACGCTTCCAAGATGCACACATCACAAAATTATAAATGTATTTAAACGATAAAAAAATGCTCTCGATAACATTTACGTATCTATCTAATTAAATATGAAACATACTTATTGGGTTTTGTTTCGAGAAGAGGAAGAGAACTGGCCCTTTGTCTGTAGCTAAATTGACTAAGTAGGTGCATAAGTAAATTATTACTAACGTAGCTTCATGTTGCATTATGTTGTGCTTATGAATGGCTGATGACAAGGTGCATCAGGTAATTTACGGCCACGTAATTCTCCTGAATGCAGAGATTGAATAATCGATTATGTTCATTGCAACCACGACTTCAACGTGAAATCATTGCATTTAAAGAGTCCGTATTGTACGTACCTATAGTCAAATTATCGAGTGATTGTATTTACGTCATCGACGTTAGTCAGTCTGTACGACCTAATCGAAAAAGTAATCGTAGGCAATAGCACATTGAACTGGTTTGTAATATACAAATATGAGCTATAGGTTGCATCTTTTTAAGTGTTGATCAAGTAAACTGGACATAAGTCATAACTAACTTTGTATGATGTCCATTGTAATATGAAGCAGAATTAAAGCTGGAACGAATGTCGTATTTCGTTTAATAAAAAGAAATCTACATGGATCAGAATCCTAAAACTGGAGATGCTATTTTTGACGTACTTTGCGACGCTATGTATGAATCTGTAATGATTTTAATATATCCTCAGTTCAAATTCCTAAAGCTTCAGTTTTTTAACCCTTTTCTACACATTGTTAAGTGAAATAAAATGGCAGCATGACCAAGAGAGAACCCATTTTTGGGTTATCCATTATCCCTCAATTATAATCTGGCCTCATAATTACTTCAGAATATTCCGATTTTGATATGAATGATGATAATTTGGTTGGTTTGGTTTGAGACGAGAATCTTTTGAAACTGCAAAGCTTTTCTGGGGTCCCATTTGAGTTTGCCATCGAAGAATGCATCGGAAACGATTACCGCGTTTTTTGATTAGTTTTGCAACTCTCCAAAGAGAGCGCATTCGACAATGAGCCTAGTACTATAGTGGGGTGAAAACAAATACACTACTAGGGTAATCATTTTCAATAATTTTCAAAGGCGAACTCGACTCTGGCTCAAATACTGTCTTAAACTATTTAAATTTCAAGGTACTCTAAACTCAAATCCAAAAACACCCAATTTAACAGTATTTCTATTTTGAAGTTCAAATATTTCAAAATCTTGATGAGCTGGGGAAATTATGAGACCAGATTGTAATTCACCAACAAAACATACTGTTAATGGTTTAAGCTGATAGATGCAGACACTTGTCCATAATATAATAACATAAAAAACAACACAAAACTTCAATAAATTACTTTATTTTAGATACTACAATTGTTCACTACTATTAAAGTAATATTAGAGTATAATTTATATATGATTAAGTCACAATGTAACGAAGTGGAGGAAATTATAATAACACAAAATAAAACAAAAATATATTTAGCAATGGAAAATGATTACAATCAATTTGGTCATTACGAGCAATGTTTTGTTTATAATGCTCTTGAATCGTAATCATTTTCCATTGTTAAATATATTTTAGTTTTATTTATGGATAAAATTATTAACTAGTATAAATATAAATTTAAAAATAAAAATAAAAAAGTGGCCCGATAGGTCGAAACCGGTCGTGGGTATGGCTTTCGGTACGCTGTGCCTACTGTGTAGGACGCGCTCGAAATGTAGGATTTTAATGCCTCCTTTTTTGAATATGTTGTTACCAAATGTGCAAATATTTGTATGATTAAGTAGAATCAATGAACATTGTCGTCTTAGGAATTTGGTTACCTAATACGAATTTGTAAGCAGCTTTTCCTCTTAGTGATACTTTTCGTTTTAATTTGCAATTGAACAATAAATTTTGGAAGTACCTTTAGGTGTTCTATATGTAGTCGAGTAGGAAGTTGCCGAGTTAATTGCTGGGAAGGTGCCAGCTATTCTTGGTCCTTACAGACCTCTTCATCGAGACTGGAACAGTTAACAGGAAATTGAAAACGGCTGTTAAACTGGTAGTGCGAAGGCAAACAAATTATTATAGGTGTAGCGAACGATTAAGATTAGAAAATCGACAAACAAAATGAAGATCATTATAATAACAATGCACCTTTAATGAATTTATTGTATTATGTCAGTCATTGTTTCCAATAATTCAGAAATCAAACATTTAGTTTACAATACAGTGACCAAGGATCCGACCATATCAACAAAACTTGATCATTAATAATAGTAAAACCAAACAGGTTAACGATTAATTTTATTTTTAATATTTTGAGTATCTTTAGTAAGCATCACAATTTTGTTTCATTATCGATTATTATTGATAAATTTTAGTTCTAAAATACTGTTGTGGTTTTCGACATTTCACATAACGAATTAAAGGTTTCGTCTATTTAAATAAATAAATAAATGGTAAAATTATAAAAAACGATAAACATAAACTTGAAAATTCTCAAAAATTAGGCGTTTGTAAATTATGTACTACATTGGACAGACAGGTGTAGCCTTTACAACCAAAATAAAGGAACACTTTAATTGTTTTAAAAAGTTAAAAAGAAACTTATTTTTTTTATATTTTGTTGACAAAAGTAAAAAATTAAATGATCTAGAATCGTTACAAATTAATAAAATTAAGAATTATAATGTATATTTATTATTAAATGATCAAATAGATTTCAATTTTTCGCCATTAATACATATATTCAAATTTCACCCTTCCTATTAGTTTCAACTTGTTGGTATATATAAGCCAGCAATTTTGTAAAACTTTTAGTGTTTAACTTCACTAAACTTGAGAGAGATACTTTGTAGCTAAACAATTGTCGTTTCCAACAAACATTTTTGTAAAAAGTTTACAAGCTGTATTTTATTTAAACAGTTTGAATTATGAATTTTGACCAAGTAAATGCAACTGTATTTTTTTAAGTTCCGTTTCTAGAGTTTGTTATATAGAGGCTTTACATAAAAAAAAACAGAATCTCATCAATTATTAGATGTCGTAAATAGTTTACAAATTATTTTTAATTTTGTTTATTAAGGGTTCTACTGTTATGAAAAAACTAAACCCATTTATATTAAGTTTAATCATAACTCTAGCAGGATTTGTAGGACGCATATTTTCTCTTTCTTTGAAAAATTCAAAATCATATTTAGAAAAAATCGTAAGTGTTTTCAACATGTTAGCTATTAATTTCAAAAATCCAATTAGGTTGTAGTAGAAGGTGGAGTTTCAATTAACTAATGAAAAGGCAATCGACCTTGTTTCTAACGACTTTACCTCCCATCTTTTGGATACATTTTTTTTTTAAATTATGTTAATAAACATGGAAACATCCCATAGAATTGTACATTATCTATATTTTTGCGAAAAGTATTCGAGATAAATTTATTCCCGGAGAATGGATTTAAATATTTAAAAGTCCCAGGAATACCTGCTTAGCCGGGTTAATTTAAAGTGTCCCATTAACATAATCTGCCAAGAGTAACCGACACAATGCAGTAAGGTGTCAATATCTGTTTTAAATGTAAATATTATTCAGTTAAATCTGTAACTTGATCTCCTTCTTTTATACCGTTGTTGGCTTGCTTTGAGGTGTTATCTGAAGATGTATCTTTATATTTATTTGTAAACGGACACAGGTATGATAAAACGGTTCAAGTTAACAATAGTCAATTTGGCGGTACAATCGCGTAAAAGACATGGTTTTGATCTGTCTTTTGTTACGAAGACTACAAACAAATATTCCACCATTATTCTTAAGATATAATGCAGCGGCGACTCGAAAGTAAGTGTAGTACTACCTCTATTTGCAATAAATATGATGCAAAATAAAATACTGATACATTAATACGATATTAATTATTTAATTAATTTGTACCCACTACACATTACCTCATATTAATTTAAAATAATAATAAAAATTTTGTTACTGTTGTCACGCCCTCACCGGGACTCGAACCAGTAACAAATTGATATGAGGTAATGTGCAGTGAGTACAAATTAATTCAATAATTAATATCGCATTAATGTATTTAAAATTTACCCCTACTGCAAATTCTTCAAATATTTCATTATTACTGATTAAAAATACTGATAGCTTAAAATTCGATTTTTAATCATTTTGACTACAAAAGATATTTAGGAAGGAGCCTTACTAAAGTTTGACATAAAAATACATAATAAATATTTGTCTAACTGGTAGAATGATGGTTCGGGCTTGTAGGCCGTGGTTCGACCACTATGAATTCCAGCCGTGAAAGCTTATGTTCTTATACTAGATTCAATTTTGATTAAATAAACAATCTCAGCACTTATGGCACTTATATTAATGAATTCAAGTTATTGAATTTTCCATAATATAAGTACCATCACTTAGTTAATTAGTGAATTGATGAAGCTGTTAATTCTTGTAACTCCATATTGAAATTAAACAAAAAACAGTTGGTTACAAAACTTTTTACTGTTATCCACAATAATATTATTTCACCACACAGTGGCTTCCTCAGGTGGAAATATAATAACTTAAAACTAAATACAAAATCCTTAAATACTAAATGAAACAGGAGGGGGTGGAGGTAGGTGAACAAATTATGGGAACTAGAGATTGAGTAGAGGAGAATTATTTATATCAGTTTGATCATTTATTAATAAGCCTAATTTATTTAATTTATTAATCTCCATCCATTCCAACAAATTTTATTTTAGACCCTTCTTTTCTGCATGTAATAATTTAAAATTGTCATCAAAGTTATGGGAATATTCTAAAAGATGGTTAGCATATGTAGAGTTAGTTATTTTATTTTCGAATGATTTATTATGTTCAAGAATCCTATCCTTGAAACATCTACCCGTCTGACCTACATATGATAAATTGCAACTCTCACAATTTAATTGGTAAATGCCTGATTTAAGTTCTTTCGCTGTAACATCTTTATTGTTTTTTATTATACTGCCTAACGTGTTATAAGTTTTAAAGGATACAGTCGAACTAGAAAATTTAGAAAAATAGTGACCTAAACGTTTAGAAAAAGAACCTAAATAAGTGAGTGTGTTGTAGTTCGAAAAGGGTTTATTTTTAACACGAGGATAGATTAAATTTAAAAAATTTCTGTTTAATTTTTTGTTAAGTAAATTGGTAACTAATGACGTATGATATCCATTGTTAGCTGCAATTACTAAAATCCTATTTAATTCTGTGTTATAATCGTCAATTGACATTGGTACAGTGATTAATCAATGAGGGCTCGAATGGAAAAAAGCTAACTTGTGTGATATAAGATGACAAGAATTGGAATGAATAATGGTATCGATACTTAGTTAATTGTTTTTTGTCACGTCTACTTTTTAATAACAGAGTTTAATACAAATATGTATTCGTAACTTCGTGATTCTAAATATTATTATGTATCACTTTCACTTTATGTTCTCAGGTGCCAAACTATTTTCGATTACCGAAACTGAGTTTTTTCTTCTGCTGGTAGTTCCGATAGAACCCCAATCAATTTACTTACCGACCTGTAACAGCGTTCAACGAATATGTACAGTTAGCGTGTAAAAATTTGCCACTAATTATGAGTTTACTAATGTATGACGATTCCGACAAGAACTTTTATTTTTTTAATACAGATTGTAATTTGTTTTTTTTTCCAAATTAACTTATATCTCTGCTAAGGTGGATTTTTTAGAAAATATTACGCTGAACGTAAAAACAATTGAAGGAAACAGAAAACGGTAATAATACTTATAGAAGAGCTCAAATTAAAGAAAAATAGCTAACCATTCGAATGAAAAAGTGAACAATAATATTCTCCGGGGCTGGTAACGATTTTTCTGTTTATAAATCGCAATAAAGGCGAAGCTGAGGTTACAACCTCTTTCTTTCTCCCCTCTTTTCTCTCTTTGTCTCTCATTCATTCTTTTTTTCGGCTTATATTGCCTAAATAAAATTGGACAAATCCCACGCTTAAAGCAGCTTGGTGGCGGGCTATTAATGAACGAAATAGTCGTTCGGCTCGTTGTTCTCGCGAAACAATACTTGCCGCAAGGTGCTCTGCCGTGTTAATATTCGAACATACCTGTAAATGACTTACATAAAACACGTCCAGCAGTCTGTCCCTTCATTTGTTCATAGCAATCGACTTTATAACAAACAAGCAAATTGGTATTTCGTGAATGAAATCAATAAAACAAGCAAAGGTCGTGGACTCAAAAATTTCATTCGGCGGCCGCGATCAAACGTAAAGAAAAAACTTCTGGAAACTGGTTTGGTTACAATCTGCCAATTATAATTACCTACTTGCCGACGTGAGAAACGACTCGGATTCCGACATCAGCTGCCTGCTGCCTGCTTTATTATTTATATTAAAGCGCATCGACCAAATTACACTGACAAAACATAACATTATACTTACCTTAAAATGATGATGAAATATATTTTAATTTCAGTAAAAATAAGCACATAATGCTGCTTCTTCAGCCCTGTTCTCCTTGCATAATGTTCATCCTTCTGGGTGAACATTTTCTGGGAAAACGAAATTTAGTTTGACAAAAAAAATCAATTTTAAATTGAACATATTGGGAGAAACAAAAATTTCATTAATAACTTACAGTCCAATTTTCTTTAATATTCGGATACAAATAAGGATAAAAATACACATTATTCTTTTTTCCAATATTAAAAAAAGAGAGACATAAAACGAAGTATAGGGTCGAGTTAATTTGAAAATTCAAAAAGTTGCATGACTTTGTACTGGTGCGAAACGAAAAAGAAAAAAGATATGGTATTAAAGACACATGATGAAATACAATAGCTACAAAAAGGTTAAAAATAAGGGGGTATTAGAGAAATTAGTAGAACAGAGAGTGTGGTAATGTAGCCGGGATGAAGAGAATAGAACACGAGACCTATACCGACGGTGTCGTCCTATTTGCGGTCAATCCATCGAGCGGTCAGTGGATTTTTCGGTCAATTCCTTCTTGAATGTAAAAATAGAGGAAGGGTAAAATTTACCTGTCGATTTTGCGATCAAAAAAGTGTTTCAAGTGTATAATGTATACACCTTTATTTTTTAAAACAAAGTCGTTAGGTTAGGTAGTAGTATCCATAATAAAGGATATGAGTTTGTCACTCATGTGCCTCAGTTTAAAAATGTAAGAAGTTCGCAATACAAAAATCGCTTATCGGCTCAACGAGTCCAAAAAGAACCATCATCTCGAGAAGAAATCGACATATTTAAATTTTTACGTTTTACCGAAAATTACACGACCTCTCGATCCATACACCCACGACACAACACATTATACGACACCCCTTGAAGCATGAATATATAGTTAGAGACATATTAAAAGCAGAAATAGGAGTAAACGGAGGCAGAGGATGACCTAAATTTGTTTACTATTTCAAATAGTTGAATTGGCTCAGGATAATAGAAAGTAATTGAGGTGAATGTCTAACCAGTCCTTGAACTTACTATGATAAAAAAATTCAGAAGCATCAGCTTATCTTTCATACAAAATTTACGAATCTATGAGTTTGTGTAAATTATTTTACACTAAATTTAAAATTAAAAAAATGAACATTTAGTAAAGTTTCACAAATTTTATTATTATTTGTGTGACAGCTGTTTCGACTTTTACGTCATTCTCAAAGACTGTGAGTGCTTAACATTGGAATTGATATTGATAAAGGTGCTTGGTTATGGGTAGTTATAATATTGCTTTTATGATGGGGAAAAACCTTAAAATCTATTTATTCGTTTGTGATGAATTTACCTTGGTGGCGGGCTTTTTGTATTTCTATTATTTCTAGGTAATCTAATCGAGTACCTTTTGGTTCGCAATGTAAAAGTTTGACTTTATTTGTATTTATGAAAGGATCATTTTGTATGCAATGTGTAGCAAGGCCTGTTGTATTTTTATTATGTATGATAGATTTTTTATGTTCATCTAGGCATTTACCTAGATTCCGACCTGTCTGACCAATGTAAATTGCATCACAATCTGAACATCTCATAAACACATTTTTTTTGTAAAATATTAATTTTATTCTTATTATTTACAATTAATGAGCCTAAATTGGTTTTATTACTACATACGCGGGCTAAGCCTAGATTCCTTAAATTACTCTGTATTTTAAGACTGCTACTTCTACAATAGTTAATAAAACAATATTTATTTTGAGATTTGTTCTGAATTTGTACAAAAAATTTGTTTAACAGTAATTTAGAACGTTTTTTAAAAATTAAATTATGAATCAATTTTGTATCATAACCATTGTTAAATGCTAATAATTTTATAACTTGGAGTTCATTATTATAATCTATTTCATTTAGAGGTAAGGATGGAAGGCGATGAATGAAAGAGTGAAAGGAACTACGTATAATAATTTCTGATTGGTTAGAATTATTATGTACAAGGCTACCTGTATACGTCGGTTTACGAAAAACTTTAAATGACAATTGTTTATTACATTTGGTTATCATTAGATTCAGGAAATTTAAACTGTTTTCTTTTTGTATTTCTAAAGTAAATTGAAGAGAAAAGCAATATTATAACTACCCATAACCAACCACCTTTATAAATATCAATTCCAATGTTAAGCACTCACAGTCTTTGAGAATGACGTAAAAGTCGAAATAGCTGTCAGACAAATACTAATAAAATTTGTGAAACTTTACCACGTGTTCGTTTTTTTAATTTTACATTTATTTAAATAATGTTTCTCAGAATAGAACAAAGGAGACGTGGTACAATCAATAAACTAAAGTAAAATGACCCCTAATACCACACACTGTTTAATAAATGAACACGTGTTTCGCCCACTTCTACTGTGGGCATTATCAACGCGTTGATATTAGAAGTGGGCGAAACACGTATCCGTTTATTAAACAGTGTGTGGTATTAGGGGTGAGTCTCTCTCTAAAGTAAAATGAAATTGGACACTCACCCCTAATACCACACACTGTTTAATAAACGAACACGTGTTTCGCCCACTTCTACTGTGGGCATTATCAACGCGTTGATAGTAGAAGTGGGCGAAACACGTATCCGTTTATTAAACAGTGTGTGGTATTAGGGGTGAGTCTCCAATTTCATTTTACTTTAGTTTAATGTTTCACCAAGTAGTCTGCGAAACATCCTTATCGATTATTATTTCAGACTATTTATATGATTACATACATATATGACATAAAGACAGTACTATTTCGCAAATTCTAAGCCAAAAGTCGAAAAATTAAAAAAATAAGTATGTAATTATCTTTTTAATTTGGACCGATATAAGTAGATTAAAACGGACCCTTTTGCCAAATTATGGGCTCGTTTTTCCAAAGTGTACCTTGCTTGAGTCGTCACATTCTCACAGGTATATCCCGAATTTTGATCCCTCCTAAGTTTTATTTTCGTTATGCTTCATAAATCTACTTGTATACTACGTACGTACTTTTAATGATATTTTAAAACGTTATCGTAGATTTCAAATAATTTGTGGAGATATATTTTAATTAAAGAGGTCACAGTTCATGTATATGTGTGTGTGCGTGTGTCAATGCAAGGGTAAGACGTTGCTGAAAAGCTTGTAACTGACTAATTATGAACTGCTTCATTAATGCGATGCTGAAAGATTTTATTATCCTTTTAATTTTAATATCTAACAATAGGACGTGGTACTAAAGTGATGTCACCGCACAACAATGTATTTTTTTACATTATTAGTGAATAAGTGACTGACGGTCGTCTCATTAGGTAGAAATGTAAATGAACCAACGATATTCAAAAGAAAACCATATTAAAATAGTTATGTAGTAAGTACATGCCTAGGTAAGTGAGTACTTCGATAAAAATTCTAATCTTAAACCGGTATCTTAGAATATTATTATAATGACGAGAGTTAATTGCGTAATTATTTATTGTGCTGTTTTTTGTATATCTACCTTCTTCGCACAATAAATACTATTTGCCCAAAGCTTTGGTATTAAGTATTACCGAATTGTAGCTCTAGGCGTTCTTGCGAATTAAATATCTTAATAAATCTATGTTTAAGTTACGAGATTGTTGAGAATGCTGCTTGCTAAACTGGTAGTTATGTTCACATTTTCCTCAAGACTCACGGTAAACATAATAAGTAACATTTTATTGTAGGTACTCGTATTTGTCAAGCGGAACTTGTTCCTGCAACTGCTTCATCCTCTTCGCAAGGTCGGAGATAATTTGAATCGTTAACCGAAAATAATAAAAAACAAAATTCGACAAGATGTGGCATTAAACAATAAGTGAGGATAATGACATATTACAACACAAAGGTAGTACGTACCACTGTGGCGTTGCCTTTTATGCACAGAAAATAATTGAAGTCGTAAAATGTAGAGGCAGATGCTGCAATTATTCGTTTACGCTTTTGCATTAAGGTTACAATAAATTGCAACTGTCAATGTTATTCTCGTGACGATGTTTTCGTGTTTATGCAACTTCTGGATCTACGTTTTCAGAACGGGTAGGAGGAGAACGAAGACTCGGAAACCGAGTTCTGTGGTTGAGTATCCGAAACCTAAATTGTACTCTTTTTTAAGGAACGTCCATAATTTTTTTTTTATTTAGTTTTTAACTTCGAGGAGGGGAAATCTTCATAGACACCCCCGAATGTGGGGGTAGTGTCGGATTCTTACCGACTAAAACCCCTCCTCGAGAAGGAAGTGCAACCCGAAGGTCTTTCATCCCTGGGGAGGTTGGGATCGGGATGTGGTAACGTCCATAAACCATGTAGCTAGTTTTTATACCCCCCCTCCGTCCATAGAGCCCTACAGTAGCATTTTCCCTCTCTCCCCTCCTCCCACCTCCATATAAAGGCACGTGGTTTTTAATTCAATATGATGTATATATATATATTTGAATGTCTTAAAATATACATTATTATTGACTATTATTATAAATGTTTTATCATTAACTGTTAATAAATAATGTAATCATATATATATTTTATAAATTCTAAATTAATCTAACATTTTCAAAACTGAAGAATTATGATTTGTTTGATATTCTGGATTATCAATAAAATTAATTTCCTCATCAATAATCTTCAAACCATTCTACCGCAGGTTCTAAAGAGTCGATTTTGCAAAGAAATTCAGTTCCTTTCCTATTGAAAACTGTTACTTTGTTACTTTTCAAGACTTTCTTCAGTATATTGCTCCTTTATTTTTTTGAAGCCTTGGAATAAAAAAAAAACTATTGAATTTTTGAATAGTTGTAAAACACCAACGTAACTTTAACCCTCCCCCCCCAACATGGGTCACGAAGTTTACGGACGTTCTCTTAGGTACATAATAGTGTTGGTTGACATATTTTATTAAATAGACAAAACACAAGTTCTTTTACGGTACTGCCAGTGCCTGTTAACAAGACTATAATTACCTACCTTTACCTTCTTATTTTCTGTTTCCAAAGGTTAGGTATAATCCTGTAGGTCAATTGAATTTTATAAAACATCAACATTATCGAAACTACCAGATGTTGATCGCGATTTCGAAATTATTAGTTCTCATCAGCACACCGTAAGATGTCTCGATAAATCACCGACAAATTAAAAGCGTTAATATAATACCAAGCCATTGCCGTACATCGCCATCTACATATATTTAATGCTAACTGTTTATTTGAAATATTTCTCAAGGACCTGACAACGTATATACTTGTCAAACTAAATTTACAATCCAGTATATATACATTATAGACATATAAACCAAATTAATAAGGAACCTTAAATTTTTCGTTTTTTTTTTTTTATTTGGTTTGAGTTTGAAAATTATCTAGAATATTTCAAATTAGAAACAACAAGGGTTGTTTTGATTTATCTGTCATCGCAAGACATGTGACATCCTCTCTTAAAGTGTTTAATAGTACATGTATATCTAACATAAAAAAAACATTGTTTTAATCTTCTCAAAAATTGTAGGTTACTGTGGCCTTAGTTTTCGTATGTAAGACTTTATTAATTATATTTATTTTAAGCAATTGTATGGTGGGTGGATAATGTTTTAGTATTAATGATATTATACAGGTATGCTAATATTAAAAACATTCTTTGTATTTCGACACAGAAATGATCGAAATAAATGGATAATATTAATGTGACACATTTATCGTATGTATAATAGTAAATTACAATAATGATGCTGATTGACATTTTTAGATAATACATTATCATTAATAAACTATAATTTATCATAATAAACGTGGAGATGTATTTTGAAGGATTTCCATAGATTATAGTTGTCTTCTCTAATGATGAGTATGCATGGGGATGTCATTATTATGAAAAAACAACTTTACAGATGTCTTGGACCCTCTTTTAACATACCTACAGTTCTGTTTAAATATATGTAACAATATCTATACAAAAATTCTGATCGGAAATCGTGTAAAAATTGAAAAACTGCTACTGATATTTTAAGATTTATAGTTTTCAAAGAATAGTATGAGTTCTTGGTCAATAATTTATCTAAACTACTAGAGAAGGATCGTGATTAGGACCATGGTAGATTTAATTAGCACACCATAGGTAATCTGTAGTAGCAAGGCTCTTACCTAATATCATATGAACAAGGTAAAAAAATCCTTTTTCGTCTAATTACAAAGGATCACAGATTCCACATTTGGAACGCGTCCTACACAGTAGGCACAGCGCAACGAAAGCCATATCCCACGACCGGTTTTGACCTATCGGGTCTCACCAGGTGGGCGCTGGCAGAAAGGATTTTACAAGCTATATAATAAATATAAATGTAAACATGGAATCAACACAAACAACTACTCCGAGATCGAAACCGGTCGTGGGATATGGCTTTCGGTTCGTTGTGCCCACTTGGTAGGACGCGTTCCAAATGAGAGATCTTTCATCTTAATATTTAAACGAATAAGGATTTTAATTTCTTCTTTTTTGAACATGTTATATCTTCGTCTAAGAATCCATCGGAATCAACAGTGTAATTAAAAGCCGGTAGGGGTATTAGCCCTCAGAGAAGTTTTTTCTGTTGATTCCATATTTATATTTATCATATGAACTATTTCAGTTAGCAGTAGATATCAGTAGGTGGCGATGTAATATCATAACTAGATATCATAGCAATTTGTTTTTACCGAGACTGTTCTGAAGTAGTCAGTCGCTAATTGAGGATGACACCAATGATGTTGAAACGCGGTTTAGGTTGTTAAACGTTTTCCCTTTGGGTTTTAGTGTTTTATTTATTTAAATAGAAATATGACTTCTAATAACGCGTGTAGATAAGTACACACGTATGTTTTTTCTAACATCATTTGTTTGTACGTACCAATTTTAATTGCGCCATTCCTTTCAACTTTGACATCTATCAAAAGTAGTTTCCTATGGTGAACGGAATTGCCATAAGTTCACCTCGTTGTGGTTGTTATTTTAATAAACATTGTCAAATAAAATGACATACGTCAATTCCTTTTTGATCATAGCGTAGGCGTAATGCGTTATATTGAAATAAATTTCAATAAATACACTGTTGTCACACCTTGCCTTAATACATTTTGATAGTCTGATGTATAGATAGGTATGTGTATAAGTGCGTTTTACAAACGGGTTTACTTGTATTTAGATACAATGATTTTTTACCTAGTATCCAATAAAGGACGCAGTTACTATCGGAATTAGATTTTCAAATATATTAATATTCTTGGATATGTTAAAATAATGAAATTCTCTGCCTGGACATAAATATTTGTTTATACGCATTAATTAAGACTGCTAGGAGAATACATTCTATGAGAGAACATTTTTGATACGTGTCTGTAAAGAATTGTACAGTAGAATGTTACATTTTTCTCTTAAATTATATAGATATATGCAACTAAGTTTTTGTAACTTTCTTTTACATGAAATAAATTATTCAAAGTTTAAAATATCACATATTTGAACACATTAATGCGATATTAATTATTAAATTAATTTATACACACTGCAGATTACCTAGTACAATGAGGGAAATTTTTCTTAAAGTTGTGACGCCCTCGCCGGGACTCGAACCTGGGATCTTTGGCTTTAAGCGCCAATACTTTTGCCACCAAGCTACAAGAGGTAACAACAATAACAACGACGAACGTACTTACTAAGTCAAAGAACGTCGGAATCAATGTATATTATTATTTATCATTAATAATGAAATATTTGAAGAATTTTTAGTAGGGGTAAAATTTAAATACATTAATGCGATATTAATTATTGAAGTAATTTATACCAACTACAGATTACCTAACACAATGAGGGAAAATATTTAAATAATAATAATGAATAAATAAATAATAATAAAATATTTAATTGATTCCAAAGGAATAAGGTAAAGTTTTGATGAGAAATATTTAAGAATTTGGGTAAATTATACAAACAGAAACGTTTACAAGAACCATTTCCTCCCCTGCACAATTTATACTATGTATAATCAACTACATTAATATTTTTTATAAGTTTAACCTATAAAATGTATAAGTTATGATTAATAAAATTCATTTCACACTCAATAAGACCATGAAATTGTAGAAATTAACTTCGTAGTTTTATTGAGTATCTATATGTTAATCTGTAATATCATGTTTGTAGTTTGTATAAAATTACTCAGAACTATTTTAATGATTTGAGTTGATACTTCTGTTAACAATTTTTTTTAATAAATTTGTTGGTTAAAAACGTTACTCGTTTTTATCTGATTATTCACCAATTTTATGTTACCTCTTGTTAAATGTAAAATTTCTGGATGTGCAATGAAAAGTATAATAGATGAATTATTTAAGCAGAAAATAGTGAACCTGAATAAAGGTTCGTCTCATACGGAAGGCCCATAGTCTCGCGTTTACGCGTTAAATTTGTAATTACCTATCAGCCCAAGGCTACTAGCTTTATGAAAACATAAAGGTACCGGTAGTATATTTGGACTAATGTGCCTACGTTATATACGGCAGTATAAAATAAAAATAGTAGTCCTGTCGTAGTGAAATTAGTTTGATATAAGGATATAACGTGTCCTGTTTTAGAAATTTCTCATGTTAAAGAGAACTTTTATAAACATTAAGTACATTAAACTTCAACATACTAAATGGAATCGTAATTAATAATAATAATAAGAAAACCTTAAAGAAATAGCTAATAAATTGAAGTGTTACTTTCCTTACCCTTTCAGCCAAAACTTGAAATTTAACAACGTTCAACAAGTCCATTAATTGGTAATTTTTAATTAAATATCCCGATAAAGCGACAACATACTAGAAATCGAATGTAGGTGCCTTAGTCGGTTCTATTCCTTTGTTAGATGATTTAATCATTAACTAATTCCAGAATGTCCCATCATCAGCTATCTCAGCTGAATCGACTTCCTTAACAAGCCTACATACGCTAGAAATATTTATATATTCAAAAAAAGAAGGCATTAACATCCTTTTCCGTCTAAATTTCAAGGATCACAGATCTTAAATTTCGAACGCGTCCTACACAGTAGGCACAGCGTATCGAAAGCCATACCCACAACCGGTTTCGACCGATCGGATCTCATTAAGTGGGCACTGATAGAAAGGTCTTTACAGGCTATATGATAAATATAAATATAAACATGGAATAAAAAGAAACAACTACTCCGAGGGTTATTACTCCTACCGGCATTGAATTGCACTGTTGATTCCGATGGATTCTTAGACGAAGATATAATACATTTAAAAAAAAAGAAGACATTAAAATCCTTTTCCGTCTAAATTTTATGGATCACAGATCGGAAATATTATATTAAAATTGATAGTTCTATCCAAAAGCAGTGTTTTCAAAGAGGGTTTTTATTTGTTATAACATTAATCCACAAATTCTGTAATTTGAATAACTGCATTGTTACAAATCTCGTAGTAATATTTACCCTTTTTAAACTTTTTCGGTGCACCTGTTTCGGCTAATTGGCCATTCTCAAGAGAGGGTACATTGATTACTACATCCTAAAATATAATGTACGTAACCCTAATTTGAATATTTGAAGAGTATTGGTTGGGGTTGATTACAGTTTCTGGAGGATGAGGGGGGAGTTATAGGTACAGAGTTCTGTATGGTTATAAACCATGTTGATACTTTTATAGATGACCTTAATTTTTATGTTTTCTAATAACCATAAGTTCCTACTTTTTCCCATGTTTCTGTGTAATTTTTAACACATCTTTTGCTGTTATCCGAACTACAATCTTCTGCTATATTGCTTTGCAATCTTCTTTATTCATTGACTATCGGTGTTCATTAATACATTTTATAATAGAACTGCCGCTTTGACCTATGTATGTTGCATCGCAGCTAATATTTAGTATCATAGTATGTGCCTATATGCTAACGGGCAGTTACAAATTCACCACGCCTCGCCTGTGACAATCTGTCACTCTAAGCACCATTGTGTATCGTTGAAGATAATATACGTAACATATCTTATTATTTGAAGGTGACATATTTTCCTAATTAAATTTTAAAACACTCGCGCTTTCTATAAGTTTATCTAAAGCTCCGATAATATACAGCAGGCACCGTTCCACTATGTTGTTCTTGTGCTTGAGTACAAATGTCAAATTAGAAAACATGACTCGCGAAACGAATGTAATCGCTGACAAATGTCCAAATAATAAATTACATCATTGTGCGATGGTAGTTGTATTTATTGTACATTACGTTTGCGATTTTCCACACTTGGATTTACAAGGACGTTAGACTCGTTTAAAACGTTTGGCCTTTAGATACATCCTCTTCCACTATTTTATTCAAATGAGCTTTAGACAGGTTGAAAGTGCTAAGTGTAAAAATGGGAAAACAACTCAAAGAATTTCCGTCACAGCATTCCTCCTTCTAAAGCTCTTTCTTCCTTTTTCAAATAAAATTCTCTGATGGTGTTAAGTGAATTTGAATGATACCGCCATCTACTAAAATCATACAATATTATAGTGACGTGTTAAGGCGTTAAAATCTTCATATTACGTTATTATATTTATTAATTTATTTATAAAAATTTCTTAAACTATCGTGGGTGCATTCTTGGAGAAACATTTTAATAAGAGAAAGAAAAACCTAAACAAATGTTTCTGCAGTTAAACTTTATTATACTCGACAATTGGTTCGAACCTAAACGGTCATTTTCAAGAGTACTACAAATAGTTACCATTTCACTGGACCATAGCTCATTAGTCTGGAAAATCATCATCATATAGACTCCGGCCGTGAAAGCCTTCAAGTATAGATTAATGAATTATAAATCATAAAAAGCTTAACTAATTATGTATATTAAATGTAGACTATTGTGAAAAGTTAATAGTTTTCAATTATACTTGTTGAAATTTCATATCAATAGTAATAAAAACAGAAGTATTTCAAAAAAATATTTTAATGTAATTTATTTCGCCTTTTTATGGCTTCCTCAGGTTGAAGAATTCTGAATCTTAGATATAGCGAGTAAAAATGATTACCGTGTACAGTTGATCCAAAAAATTTGCTAAACAAAATGAAAACTTTCAATTTAATTTGCTCTGTTTCAAACAACATAACTTTAAAAATATATAACTCGTTAAATTGCGTAGGGAATATATTCTCTACTCAAAAATAAGCCAAAAAATACAGAAAACCAATGATACTACGTTTTCATTTAAAACTAATCTTTTGCTAAATTCATTAAAAACAGTAATGATAAACCTGATAAAAGGTTAACTTAAACATTTTGAATTTATTAAGTAAAGATAAAAAATTATAATTAACAAAAGGTATATTCATAAACAAATATAACTTATTAAATACTATATTATAATTTCTTTAGATAATTTAAGAAGATACCGCAGCCCTCATCAGTTTTTAAAACTTTAGTCAATTACTCTCCAGTAGTATTTAAGCATAAATTTATATTCATTCCACTTAAAGAAGCTACAATACGGCGCAACAATTGTAGTGTATTACATTTACAATTTTTTATTTATTTATTACTACTTATTGAAAAAAGGTGCCCCATAATGTTTTCAACCTTTAAAACCAAACGTGTTTGCAATAAATATATCCTAATGGTTAAAATATTTCATAATTTTGTGGGAGTTATAGGAAAATTAATAAATACGTGAAATAGACAAAGCGTTTGCTAAATTTATTTCTGCACACCGATAATTGTCGTTTTCTTAAGTAAAAGCAGTAGATCATTTTATTTGAATTTTTTATTTTGCTCGCCCTGTAGGCTACGAAATAAAAAGTTTAATGGAAGCAAATCCCCTATTAAAATAAATAACTTGAAACGTTTCGGTTACAAATCCTCTCCTTAATGGAAGCGGTAAACAATCGAGCTAAATTAATTTATAAATAGAGCTAAGAGAAATGGGGAGGTGGAATACTAAGAAACCCGTACCTACAGTAGGTACTTGTATATTTCTATACGTGTATGTATGGATGATAACGGTGAGAATTTTCCCATATTTTACTTAAATGAATACTTGAAAATCCATTTCCCAAACATTTCACAAAAACTGACGCCACCTCGCGCGTTTGTCTTTCACTCCAGAAAGAGGGAAACGATAAGTGTGACAAAATCCCCCCGAAAACGCTTACAACGACCGTAAACAAAAAGGAAAGAACCATAAACGCCTCATTTTTCAAACAGTTTACACAGGCAATTTCGCCGAGGCCTACTACTTGAAAGTTGCTTTAAAAAATCCAATGTTTCCAGTTGCAAAAGAATATCCAACAACAAGCACAAAAAAATGCTAGAGAAGAGATAAATTTAAAGTAGGAATACAGAGTTAAAATGGAAGCGACCAAACATGGGTTTTTCTTTGTTATATGTTGTTTAACTGTGAGACAAAACAAGAATTGTTCAAAAATTACCAATTGTTATGAACTTTACCTATATAAATTTTTGAACAAGAACCGCAATTGAGCTGATATGCCTGGTTTTGATAATTTCTCTTCTTCTATTTAATAAATTGTGGAAGTTATCGACTGTGTGTTTATTTCAATATATCAGACTTTCATCAAGTATCCGCTAATTCAATACAATTGAAATATTAAAAGTCATGAACTGGGAGATTAAGTTCTACTTGGTTTTATCTGCGACTTGATGGAGTATATCCAACTGTGGGAATTCGGGATAGGGTCACACCCAACGCCAATACTCGTCGCCCACGACGATTTCCCAAACTCGACCGACCCCTAGACCTCCTCTTCACGCAGACTTCTCATGAATTCGCAGACTTACTTAATCTCTTTGATAATGATTTACCCTGAATCTTTATAGGACCCCACAAAGTGTTTATTTATATTTTTAACAACTAGAATTTGGTCACGATCCACATTCGTTGTGGTTCCGTGCAACGCAAATTCCACTGAATGTACAACAAGAAATATGGTGAAATTTCGATTAACGTTTCCATATTTCGTAAATCAAACCGAATCTATTTTGAATAAATGGAAAAAGTAATATAATTTTCTAAATTATAAGCCCTATGTGACGATACTGTTCCTATTAACTTTATTTACGTGCCTATCACGTAGGTAAGCCGCGTCGTCGATTCAGTTGGACTTGTAGATACCTTAGTAAGGCTTTTGGCTAACATGGCGATAAATGTCGATTACCAGATATTAGTGATTAATTTTTTAAATCCAACACAAACCTCAATAGAAGACTATGATATAGATCATTTATAGAAAATGCAATTTGGTAACTATGGATGATGCAAAATAACTGCGGTTAATAGTTTACTATAATTACTTCATAGATATATGAAATGAAATACTTAACATTTGTGAAACCTTATATTTCAGTAAAAACGTCAAACAGATTTTCTTGGCTATTTACCTCCTTACAGCTATTTAGACATTGAAAAATAGTTGTTGTGTTGATTAAAAATCTATTGACAACAAACTAATTTATTTATCTCCATTGTTACTTTCGCAGAATTCTACCAAGCCCAGCTGCGCTTTTTAATTTTTATCACTTCTCTTCTCGCAAACGTGTTAAGTTACTACGTAGTTATACAGAAGATATTCGTAGTTTATTTGAAGTGGCAGCATATTAAAATTTGTATCGCAGTGTGAGTTGTAAGCCACCTAGACTGCCTGGCGGATCCGTAAACATACATGCGTAAATATACGCGAATATCTTTGCAGTTATTAAGAACATCATAAATGCAAATTTCTGATTAAAGTCACTTTAAATTCAAAAGCGCCATAAAGTGGTCACAAGTATGTTAACAAGACTTATATCTACATCAGAAGACTGGTTTAAACAAATTTACATTTTATGTAACCGCCGCGGTGCGGACTTTGAACTGTCGCGAAAAAATAAAGAAAAAGAGAACCCAAAATTAACGCCTTGTGAAATAGGGTTTCTATCGCGCTACTAACACAAAAAAAACACGATCTAATGGACAGGTTCGCCATAATAAATTAAAATTGGTTATATACAAAAAATACTACGTGAATAAGCGGCTATCAATTGTGGTTTTTATGTTCGCTATTTTTTATTGTAATTATCAACTCAAACCACTAGCTAGGCACTAAAATAAGGTCAAAGTCCTTTTCAACGTGACTCCAATCTATTTGTATAATTTTACTGAAGAATTTCTGTAGCTAAAGAATATTATAATAAATTATTTTAAATTGGTGATTAGGTTAAAAAGTGACTTTAAAAGCATTTTTCTTGGAAAAAATCACCAGATCACATCCTTTAGAGATAAATAGTTGCACTAGTAAAATAGAAACCTTTATATCTGCTAATTATATATTTTAATAAGCGTACAAAAACGAATTTTCCCAAAGACGGGACAATAATAAATTACTCTTTCATATTCAATGCCGACAGGGGTATTAGCCCTCAGAGTAGTTAACATATCCAAAAAAGAAGGAATTAAAATCCTTATTCGTCTAAATATTAAGATCAAAGAACTCAAATTTTGAACGCGTCCTACCAAGTAGGCACAACGAACCGAAAGCCGGTTTTTGGTAGGACGCGTTCAAAATTTGAGATCTTTGATCTTAATATTTAGACGAATAAGGATTTTAAGAGTATTAGCCGTCGGAGTAGTTGTTTCTGTTGATTCCATTTTTATATTTTTAATTACTTCTTTGTTTCAAATAGTTCTTACCGTACAAAATTCATAAAAATTGTTAGTCCCACTTTTAAGAACTGATATAAATAATAATTAAAATCACATTGGTCAAACTTTTCTTGAATAATTTATACATTATGTCTATAAAGGGTGCATGTTAGGTTTCATATAATATTATTTACTTCTGTCAAATTACTTGTAAATAAATCTACTTTTTCTTTTAAAATAATATTAAACAAGAAATTAATCAAATAATTAATATTACACCCTGTATACATATCTTCCAGTAGGTGTAGGTTTATAATTCAATTATCATCCATCTTGCTTACAGAAAAATATTTTGTATTTAATCCTTTGATTTTTTATTACGTAGTGACCTTTCGAGTGGACCAACTGGATGTATAATTACTGCTAGAAAAAGTTCTTTTGTGTTATTAACATAATCTTCTTCTCCTATTAGGCAATTGACCATTTTTAAACATGCGAAACACGAATTCATTTATTAGTTAGTAGGCTAATGGATTGTTGTTGTCACTTTAATATGATTTTGAAATTTTCAACCTTGTCTTTCACTTACATATGCACAGTAATACTTATAAAATAAAACTAGCAGATAACAAGGCTGCTATTATATATGTCATTACGTATGTCGTAATTCATTTTCTCTCTCGGCAGGTACTGGCAAACCTTCTAAAAATTATATCGTCATGTATTTGCTATTTCAATATATGATTTGGACGCGTGGTTGTTTGGTAAATGATTGACAAGAAAAGAAACAAATATTAAATCAACATTCGAATCTTACTTACATATGCGAAGCACAGAATAGATGAGGGAAAAAAAACAATTTTTGAGATCTTTAACAGAGGTAAATAGAAAAATGTACAAACTTGGTTGATTTTCCTCAGAAACACGGTCTAATGTATTTCTATCCGAATTTGTTTAGATTCGGTGTTTATAAATTCGAATTTACACGTTTGAATGTTGTAGTGGAAGTACCAGACTTCGTCTATTTAAAGATTTTGATATCTACACAAATCGCATATTACGGAGTCTGGACAGGATTGTTCAACTGGCACTGGACGGTTGCTTTACATAGTCGGAATTTTTCATTAAATGTATTTTACAAATACAATTATAACATATCCTAATCAGATGTTGTAATAAATACGTTATGATGTCAATTACTAAGGCACTTATATTATGTTAATGTTAATTAATTTATGTTATCTAATGACTCTGATCCTTTTGTACTTTATTAAAAATTTATAAACGACAAACAGTAATAAATTACCTTGACGTGTTCCTAACGACTTTGTTCATTATTTGCTCAGTAATCATTGGTAAGGATAAATAAATAAATATTTAATTGATTAGGGGTTATTTAGGGTTTCATCTCTTGTTACTTTATGCAGTTGAATTCAGGTGATTTTTAATGAAGCGAAGATATAATTATTAAATTTAACTTTGTTAAATTTAAATTTAAATTTTGCAGTCGATGACTTATATTAAGAAATTATATATGCGTTATTTGAGTTATATATGTTTATTTTGGAGCTACGATATCCAGGCTCTGCATATTCATTCTGTTTATATTAACATGTATGATCATACATCCCTTCTCACAATGAACCTTTTAAGAAATACTTAAGCAGCAGGCATATTTAAAGTATATATTATATAATATATTTACATATCGATTTATATTTTTGTATAAGCGAATGTAATATTTCAATATCTCTTGTTTACTTTTAATAAAAGTAACATTATTATTCAAGCAACACGAACTACCCCCAAATCTCCAAACAGGGGATCTTCGGAGGAAGTCATTCATCCCGTTATTCGATAATGGAATGTTCGAAACAAAAAGTTTTTGCCACAGATAGCCTTCATTAAATATATATTGTAGTATGATTATCACGTAGGAAATGCAATTTTGTAGTAGCATATTCGAAGCATAAACAAAAAATAAAATTTTATAAACAATTCCAATTCCAATTTCTAGTTCGGCTATGGAACCCTTAAAACGCTTACCTACCATGTAGGTAACTAAAGAAATGGAACTTTAACTTATCAAGAAAAAAAATAACGTATCTTTTCTTTAAGCTTTTTCAACAGTCGGTAAAATTATTTAAGCAATAGAAGAAACCCTTCCATATCCGCGGTCGTAAAAAGTTTCTCACTTGTTAAGTGTACAACTCCATACCCTAAACCCTCGTCTGCGTTTATTTAGACCAGCATGTTTATATATGTACCCATTACTTTGTCCGACTGCATTAAGCGAACTACGTAAAGTCTTAGAGAGTTTTGACCATTATCAGTTTATACCTCTCTTGTAAAGAGAAAGGATGTGCTTAAAGGTTTTTGTAGAAGTTGTATAAAAGCAAGTAAACGCAGAATGAAAGGAGAAGCAGTTTCAACATTTATTATTAACATATGTAATACTGTACGTTTAAAAAAGGAATACATACAACACCGAAAATAGAAAATAAATAAATATACTGTTGGTTAGGCTTCTGCCGAAACTGGCAGACGTATATCGCGATTTCGAACTCATTGGTTCCCATCAGCATGCCGTAGGTAGTTATGATAGAAGACCCAAAAAACTTTTTGTGTTTCACTCCTACCAGTTACTCGTGCTGATGGTCGGACAGTCCCTCCGACCTATACTATAGTGCAAAGCCGGAGGGTAGGACATAAGGCCCTCCTCAGCCTCCTGGCAGGAATTGTGGGAATGGATGGGTGGTGTGGTTAGGGAGAGAAAGATGAGACGGACGAAATGAAGACAGAGAGGAGTGAAAGATTCTCTGTGGAATATTTCTGTCCCAGCATTTGCCTAAACGATCCAAGGAAACCACAAAAACTTGGACCGGTGACCTCCCGAATGCTAAACAATGATCTAGAGCACTAGACCACTCCGCTCGGTCAGAAAACCAATCAACCTATTTACTTCCCATTAACAGCGATTGATAAATAAATACAGACAGGGTAGTGAACGCTATCTGTAGATATTTGGACTTGTTTGAAGCTAATTTAAATTTGTATTAGGTTTATATAAAAATTTGTCCGCTTTAGGAGCCAACTATTCTGTTCAGTTCAATTAGTAAATTTATTATTTTTCTTTAATTACTTGTTAATGACTGCACTGCTTTTTATAGTTTTCCTTTCCATTTAAATTGTAGGACTTCTCCGTTATACTAATTAATTGAACAGCCAGACGCGTGTAAATGTTTTGATTAGAAGTCTGTAGAAACAATCAAATGGAGATCACGATATCAAGCTAATTAACTCTAATAAGTACTTCATAGCCTGCTTTGACAAACAATTGACCACACGTCATCATTATCGAGACAATGGCGTTTTCATTGCTGCTGAAACATCCTCCAACATTTGTACCCATTCACTTGTACAGGGTGATTTTATCATGTAAACCCAATAATAAAAATAATACAGAAGATAAAAACATTTGGTTTGTTTCAAATATTGAAAACTCGGTTATAAAACCGTTTTCAGGAGTTCAGAAACCTGATTACAAGTCTTACCTAACATTACTCCTTGTTTCTGTTATTTTATTTTTACTAGATTTACTTAAGCATCCTGGTTAAAGGGAACATGACAAAGCAGTTCTAGGAATTACATTTCTCCTTAGTGTGTACGTACTGGGAATCATTTTATAATAATAAAAACTTAAGTCCATCTCTCTTGACCGTTGACGGGTCTCACTATCATAATATGATTTAAGGAATATTCATGAAATGAAGCATTGCAGACCATTTTTTGTGGGTTATATTTACATGGGAATACGTGTTTGATTACGGCACAAATTTAACTTGAAGACTAAATATTCTTCGCAGTACCAGTAATAACAACTTTGTTTAATAGTTCTAAAAAGGAATAATAAATAACAACACAATGTCAGAAATATCCCAAAGGGTACATTTCTCCTATCGTTACTCTATTACATAAATTAACCGCCTGTAAGTAAAATATAGACCTTTAATGCCTTAGAATATAAAAACATGGAGACAGTATTTCTCTAACAATCAAGCCGCGTTAGAATGAGAAAGTCAGACCACAATTATTTCTCATTGTAAAATCACTGATGTAGTATTATACTCTGTCTATGTTTTAATGCTCTACGTTAAAACCTTCCTAACGTAAACTTTTTTGTATTAAATGTTATGTAATAAAATACATTTACTTGAAGGGCCTCAGCCCAATCAATATAAAAGCTGAATACATTCTACTATGGGTTAGGCTGCTCCTTCGTCTACAACAGTACAGTATTGGGTATCAGACATTAGACGAAGCTGTACGAGCTGCCAAGACTAGCATCGGAATGGTCGACCAAATGAGGCAGGTGACAATTCCAGATATGGTGAAGAAAATTCACAAAACGGTATTGGATGATCGTCGACTGAAGTGTGCGAGCTAGCACACATTGTAGGCACTTCAAAAAGTTCGAAACATCGCATATTTACTGAAAATTTGGACATGAGCAAGATGGGTGTCGCATTTGCTCACACTCGAACAAGAACAGTGTCGTGAAGATGTTTCAATTGAATGTTTAGCGAAGTTTGACAGCAACAAAGCAGAATTTTTGCGCCGTTTCATAACAATGGATGAAACATGGATCCATCACTTCACACCCGAGACAAAGGAACACTCAAAACAATGGACTTAAAAGGGAGAACCGGCTCCAAAGAAGACCAAGACCGTTCCATTTGCAAGCAAGGCCGTAGCGTCGGTTTTTTGGCATGCGCGTACGATAATTTTTATTGGCTATTTTGAAAAAGTAAAAACTATCAACGGCCAGTAAAACTTATTGCAACATTTGAGCGAAGAAATCAAGCGTTTGGCTAAGAAGAATGCGTTGTTTCATCAAGACAACGCACCAGCTCACAAATCTATTATTGTAATAGCCAAAATTAATGAAGTAAAGTTTGAACTGCTACCTCATGCACCCTATTCGTCGGATTTATCCTCTTCGGATTATTTTCTGTTCCCAAACTTGAAATAATGGCTCCGTGGTCAAAGATTTTCCTACGATGAAGAAGTGATGTCGGAAGTTAATGACTATTTTGGGGAGTAAGACAGTTCTTATTATAAAAAGGGTATCGAACTTATTCAACGCCGCTGGGAAAAGTTTATAGAGCTGAACGGAGATTATCTTAAAAAATAAAAATTTTCTTTGATGGGTCGGGTACTTCTGAGACATATATGCACACCGCATTACTATACATTAAACGAGATATAGACCTTACCTTTTACCGTAAGCCAATTCTAAAAACTTTTTTCTTAAGCTAAAATTTCAATCTTCATCTTGCTTCGTATTTTCTCAACTCAATCATTCAGCAAGCAAAACGATAAGGAACAATACTTTCATAACAATAACTTTATAATGCACTCAGTCATTTTCAATAATTAATTGTTGTTTGTATGTTCAATTCTTTTGTGTACTCTTTCCTTTATGTTCGCGCACGTCCCTATAGAATTCGTGTTTTGTTCCTTGCTTAACAAAATTATTTTTGGACATTTGAATAATCCTAGTTCTTGCTTCTAGAACGATCAAACAAAAAAACTTCTCGAATATTCCTACCACCTACCTACAAATCTCGTTAGTCATTCTTGGGTTTATGCTGTTTGCTTTGTCCCAAGCACATTATTTGACTTCGTCCGTTGTTAACTACTTTAACTATCCACTATTCTAAAACTGGACTTGCTAACTCAATAGTAATCTTTAATCAAAACTAAAGTAAAATTCTCTTTCGTACCACTAAAGTTAAAGAACCTTCAATAACTTGGTAGGCGTTGATTAGTAGGAAATGTAATGCGAATTTTATAACTTTTGCTGAGAAAGGGTGAAAATCAACGTTAAAACACTAATTACATCGTGAAAAAGAAAAAAATGCCATAATTTCAAGATTGCTCTATTGGCTCTTTTAAAAATATTATCAATTAAAGTCACAGTCAAATGGAATTTTAAGCGAGTTAATATAGTATATCACTGTACTGTTTTGATTTACACGCTGTAAATTTATTACTATTACTTATAAATATTAGTTAATAATATTTCCAAGAATTAAAATGTCAAATGCTAATTTTACACTAACCAAAATCTGTAATGGTTTACTTAACTTCTGTTTATAATTTTGTGACTGATACTCATTGTCCAGTGAGTCGTAATTCTTTTTTGTGTGGGTGCAAATGTGTATTGTGTTAATTAATTATTCTAGCCAATTAAAACCGACATCGTACGCAATATTTTGAATAAGACCGGATTAAAAAATCCATAAATACCTAGATTAAAAATTTGATTGAAGAATGAATTGGTTATCATACACTGTATTATCTTTATGCCTAAAACCACAAGATAAAAAATAATTTATTTTCTGTTATAAAAATATACTACTTAAATTCTTTTCACGTGTCTCCATAATTAAATAAAACTGTACAAAACTCTACTAAGCCTTTTAGGCATTAAAAATCTGGTTGATACAAAACAAAAACCGTAGCACGTGGACTATGACATTGGTACAGGGAAAAATAAAGCCATTAGGGAATCATCCCTTTATATAGAAGGATTTTTATACGATTTGTCAACTCTAACTTGGTATAACGTCATTTACCCTAATGACGTGATGATTTCGTGCAATATTTGTTTGTTTTGTATCAAATACTATATTATCTGTAACTAGTTGAACCCGTCCAAGGTTCGACGGATGGGTACTGCTATTGATGGTGCATAGCATTTGCATTTTAGCTTAATTAACAATAACCTTTTGAATATCGAAAGTAGATGCCTTAGTATAATTTTGTATCATGTCAGGAGATAGCGACACAAAATTACGTTACAAACCTACTTAAATATGCGCTAGAACTATAGATAGTAGAACATTATTATATTGCAATTCTAGAGGTTTTTGGTATCTATAATTTAATTATAGTTGCAGAAATATAATCCATTATTTATTTTATTCAAATTTCACCAGAACATTCAACACTTTCAAATTATTATTTGTTATTCAGTTATACTATCATATCATGTTGCATTTATTATTGTGGTTTCCATATTTAAGTATCCAAGGGAAATACTTGTAAGGGTGTAATGACAGTATTGCTTGCGTCTTGCACCCTTGTATAACGACCAGTTGAACTTATCGTTAATGCCCACATTAGAAATTATTTAAACTCTTACACAGCAACAACAAGAATGATAAATATAAATGTGGAATCAACAGAAACAACTACTCCGAGGGCTAACACCCCTACCGGCATTGAATTACACTGTTATTAGACGAAGATAACAATCCAAAAAAAAAAGGCAATAATATCCCTTTTCATCCAATTATAAAAGATCACAGATCCCACATTTGGAACGCTTCCTACACAGTAGGCACAGCGCACTGAAAGTCATATCCCACGATCTATCGGGTCTCATCAGGTGGGCGCTGGCAGAAAGGCTTTTACATGCTAAATAGTAAATATAAATATGGAATCAACAGAAACAACTATTCCGAGGGCTAACACCCCTACCTAGCTTGTAAAAGCTTTTCTGCCAGCGCCCACCTGATGAGACCCGATAGGTCGTAGGATATGGCATTCGGTGTGCTGTGCCTACTGTGTAGGACGCGTTCCAAATGTGGAATCTGTGATCGTTTATAATTAGACGAAAAGGGATTTTATTACCTTCTTTTTTTGGATTGAACTAGAATGAATTCAATCTAAAGAATCACAACACTTAATATACAAAATTATATCATACATTATCCAATTCAATAATATAACAATCTTCAATAATTCATTCATAATGTGAGTTTCATTATCGAGCTATCGTTAATTTCAGTCTGTAGGTTTTTTAAATCTATTGTATAAGTTAGTGCTAAATGGTGACATTAAAACTTTAAAATCAACGTCGTATTTTTTTTAACTAACTTACTCGCTAAAAAAAATTGGATTGATTCAGCCGTTACTTTGTGATAATTCATCTTAACGATAAATTACTAAACACTACTTTGTTTATTATCTCTTTTTTATTTGCAAATCCTTTTGACTCGCTATTAATTTCAGTGAGAATAGCAGAAATAAATATTTCACTATGTCGTATATTTCTCACAACTCAATCCATGCTTTAAGCACGCTACTGAGTACAAATAAGTATAAAAAACCTTAGGTGTAAGCATTACTTTAAACCTGTCAAGAAATTATACTGTTATAACATCTCATTTGTTATTTTTTATAAATAAAACGTGCCAACTTAAAATCGACGCGGTATGGAGATAACCAAAAGTGAAAGGTCAAAGTATTCTGCGTACTTCGATTATAAACGAGCATGCATCCAACTGGCTAAATAATTAATTATTCATTTCTTGAGTTTCTTTTCAGGTGGCATGTTCTCTTTGCGTTCGTTCGTTGATACTAATCGTACGCCACAAATTGTTTCCTTTGCGTGTTCAAAGACTCTTCTCCTAGTCTATAACGATCGCAGTAAAACATTTTATCGATACAGCCAGCCTACGACGAACATGATGTGTTAAACCGAATTCGCCTGTCGACAGTTTCTAACTTATTTAATAATAATCTATATAAATAATCGTCGTAAGTTGAATGTCAAAAGCGATTAAAGTTTATCATAAATAGATGTTTCCCGTATTCGCCAGCGATTACCTGAAAAGTTGCGTAGGTAATAAATCGCAATAAAAAAAAATTATGTCAAGCTCGTCGTGCGCCGTTCCGAGATTAAATTTAACGATTGCGGCGGGGCGGCCATTCCCTAGTAATTATAACGGCCTTTTAATTGAGTCAAATGTCGACACGAAATTTTCACGGCACTTTGAATCGAAAGGAAATGTGCGTTTTCCATGCAAATGCGTGATTTAGGAGTTTTGCGCGAGGTGAGGTCTCATACTCTTCGGTTTATATTCGTGAATTTTTAATACGAAATCTAAACAAAATCCAGTTGCTAACTCCATACAACATATAATCTGAAAATAAACTGAAAGGAAGTACATATCATTTATATATCCCTTTATAGGCAGAAGATTCTAATGATAGTAAATAGTAGGGATCAGTATCTTAAAAGTATGTTATTCCAATCTCCAAACTTTACAGTCTCATTAGTTCGAATATTACGAGTCATGTTTTTTAAGTAAGTACAGTTTTGAAATTTATAAAAGACCTGCAAAGATATCTTAACTTAATATTTTTATTTTTACATGAAAGCTTGCACCTTAATCTACTTTTCTACATAATTTCCTTCAATATTGAGACACTTGTCGTAAAATTTGACCAGTTTTTGAATACTCTTCTCATAAGAACTCTGCCTCTGCCGTCTGAGTTGTTAACTGTTTGTTTGACTTCGTCATCGTCTTGAAGACGCTGATCGCCCAGAATGGTAATCACTGGTCGCCAGATCAGGGCTGTACGGAGGATGATCAAGTGTTTCCCAGTGAAAAGATGTGCCCAAAGAGATCTTTGGTCCGATTAGTCACATGCAGACGGGCATTGTGATGCACATTTGTGTGGCCATCTTTAAATGCTCTCATCCACTTCCTTACCATTCCATCACTCATAATGTTTTGTCCATAAATTGGTTTTAGTCCTTTATCACTAAGGAATCGTATAACATCCCGGACTTCACAGTCGGTGGAACTCACGATTATCGGAGGCATATTAAACACTCAATAAACAACGTAAACAAGGGCGAATCACACTATAATGGCGATGTAGGTACTCAGTGCGCATGCGTGGAACGCTGATCGCAGGGCTGCCGCAGCAGAATTTCAAGACGGTGTTTATTTAAAAAACATGCCTCGTATATAAATATATATATATATATATATATATATATATATATATATAAACGAGTTTTTCATAAAAATCGACAAAGGTCAACGTTGAAAGAGTAAAACTATTAGACAAAAAGTTGTTTTTAGACTACTTTGCGATCGTAAAATCAAAAAATGGCAAACAATATGTTTCATTTATGTCGAAAGCGAAATTATTGACAGTTTTTATGGTTATCCATTTTACACAGTTTCGAAATAATATTCATAAAATGTGAACCGTATAAAATACAGCTTCGATGTTTGAATTGAGTCTTCACTAGATAGCAGACCATAGATACTAAAAAGCGCAATATGGAACCTTGGCCAGTTCTTAAAATACGGCATTCAGCAAAAAAAGTTCAAAAAACCGTTAAACAAATCCAATACTTCTTTTTGTTATTTTTGAGTTATACGACCTTAAATTAATCTAGAAACAACTTTTCAGCAAAACCAGTTTTTTTTTATAAATTTTTTGAACTATGGTTGATGTCGAAATTTCAAAAAATTACCAAATAGTTTTTGCTGCATGATTTTGCTGAAAAGTAGTTTCTATACTAATTTGGGGTCGTAAAAACCAAGAATGACAAATAACAGTACAGGTCAATTATGTCGGAAGCAATATATTTGACTTAGAAGTTTTTTATCGTTTTCCATTTTGCAGAGGTTTGGAGAAATACTCATAAAATGTAAACCGTTTAAAATACAGCATTGCGGTTTGGACTAAGTCTTCGTAAGATATTAGCATATAACTCCTGAGATGCGAAATAAGGAATCTTGGCTGGATCTTAAAATACGACATTCACAAAATGGATAACGGTTTTTTTGGAATACTGACTAACAACAAATGTCTATTTCTGTTGTATTTGATTAAGTTCCTACCATTTCAACTACGTATGTTCAGTTTGATAAATCGATATTTGTGTTTGAAAAGAACCATGTTACTGATTCACACAATAATTAGCAAATTTATACATATCTTACATATCGAAAATGGCAATTAGTTCCATCCCTTAATTTTAGATGTTTAAATTAGCAATTAGTTGCAGAATATTGTATCTTTGAATAAGTTTGCTCAACAAATCTACCTACGCTACCAGATAGACAGATATTAGCACAATATTATATAATAAGGTGATGGCAATTTACTGTCATACGTTGAAATAGGGCTCTAAATTAAGAAGAATAAAACAAAATTAATTTAAAAAGTCTGTTAGTTAACAACAAAAATAAAACAAATTTAATAGATAAAAGCGGCGTTTACAAATTGTACTGTAAAGATTGTACAGCCTTTTACGTAGGACAGACAGGTAGAGCCTTAAAAACTCGGCTTAAAGAACATGTGCTTTCCATACGGAATAAAAAGAATAATACAGAAATAGCTCAACATTGCTTCGATTTCAAACATAATTTAGACACTTATTCGATTGAACTTTTACATTCTCAACATAAATGTCGTAAATTGAGTTTGCTCGAATCCTTGGAAATTAAGAAAGCCAACAATAATAAGCAAAATATTGTATATAATCAAATTGAAATGTTCACTTTGGATTCTCCGCTGTTATTGGACCTTCCAAATAGATAACCACTACCTGCAGTTAATTTGTCCCATTGCTTATTGTCATCCGTTTATATAAGTCTGTTACATTATTTATATCTTTAGTAACACCATAGTTCTTGATAATGGCCCGCAAGGGTTGAAACAATATTGTAGAGAAGAATATATTTTTTTTTCGTGAAATGTAACAAACACTGGGGTGTTTGTTTGTTACTCAAAATATCCATATTCAATTTTAATAAAACATTCGTTTGTAAATTGAAAGCCATCCAGGAAACTCTGAATATAGTAGATACGACAAAGGCAGGAATCCTCCAGAATTCACAGTTCTTTTAAGATTAATACGATAAATGTGCTAATGAGATAACGTATTACATTACAGTCGTGCAGTGCAGTGCAGTGGTCCTTCCCTCAAAAGGTTTCTTTTTATTTTATTTTGAGATTTAGCTAGTTACTTTATTACTTTTCGGATTTATTTTCCCATTATCCTTAGCGTTTTTGCAAACCTCGTTACGCAATTTTATGTTTGTAACAATGATAATGGTAAATGGCCTCAGAGGTAATAGATGAAGATAAATCTCCGGCCAACAGGCAGCACGTCATATATGATAATCGGAACAAATTTTAGTGGATGATGAATTGAGAAATTGCTTGTAAATCAGATGCACCAAATTCAAAGTTCGCTTTTCCGCTGCTAAATGAAGTACATTGATTAAAAAAGTATTCTCGCGTGATTGCTACTACATAAGCCCGTTGCAGGATTAATAACCAATACCCCCAAAGACAAAACGATCCGGTCAAACAGCAGTTAAATTCATTATTAGGCGCTCCGAACCTTTGTTCTGTATTATTGAACTTGATCTATTTTTGAGTTCGGTTATAAGGTTTATTATAAATGGGTTTCTCCTAAATTTGATGTGTTTTCAATACCTATAGGTTCTACAAGATACACAAAGATTTACTAAACTGCATTCGATTGCTACAATTATCAATAAATTTCATTTAATCTTGATTTTGTGTTAAAACATTGATTATATATTAGTTTCATTTTATTTCTATTAATTAAAAGCTTGATTAATACTCATATAGATAAATACTTTATTGTAGAAATCAAACAACAATAATACTTTCACTAAAATGTTTAATGCACGACAATTGTTTCGCTATCACAGGTAATGAATGGTAAATTTTGTCGTAATACAGCAGTGGGGGAAAGGAAGGAGGGATTAATACTACAAATTTACAAGAAATGTTACAATTTTAAAAATTACAATTTATAAGTATAATTAACTAAATTAATATTAACTTAAATACATAAATATGATACACAACAAGTGAACATACAATGTAGAAAATTTTAAATTAAGTAGTGGTGAAAAGTTAATGCCTACTTGATCATTTAACAGTAAGGATGATGCATTACATTTGTTAATTTTCATAGCTTCTAGTAAATTTAATTTTAAACTTTAACTGCTACATGTAAAATATCATAATTCGTAATTTAATAATTTCAATTGAGTTTTTTATCCTGATAAATGATCAAGTGTTCATTAATTCTATTTTTGAAGTTTCTACCAGTTAAGCCAATATAAAATTTACTACAAGAATCACATTTTAGTTTGTAAAACTATATCGATGTCAAATTTAAAGCTGCTTTTATATACTTATTATCTATTACATGGTTTGTTTGGTTGTCCATTTGGAGATCGTTTCGCCTTTCGGCATTATCAAGCTGATTGATCTGATGTTGTTTGGTGCTGTGAATTTATTCTGTTCTGGGCGATGAGTTTGTGTGAGGTGAATATGGCGTCTGAGGTGTTATTTATTTGTACGTTGATCATGGTGCTTTTTATTTTACTTCTGTATATCTCCATATTTTCCAAGATGTTTAGTTTTCTGCTTTTTGGAGCGTGATGTAATATCGTGAGGGTTTCATCTATAAGACCTGGGCTATGTAGGTTTTGGTGTAGGTAAGTGGCGTAGTTAGAATCGGTTTTCCCTTCTCTATAAGAATTTATATGCTCTTTGTATCTTTGTACTATTCTCCTGCCTGTTGGTCCTACATAGTTATTTTCGCATGTGTTACATTTAAGTTTGTATACCCCTGACCTGTTGTATTTGTCGTAATCTTCTGCCTTATTCTTCATTTTCCTTTTTATTATGTTAAACGTTTTGTATGCTATTTTAAATTGTTTTTTAAAATATTTTGCGGTAGGTGTGAGGGCCAAAATATGTGAATGTGGTCACCCCCCTCAAACTCATCACTCAGAATAGTATAAATTCACACCACCAAACATAATGCCGAAAGGCGAAACGATCGTCGCTGCAACAGAAATAAACAAAATTCGCCAAATGGACAACCCAACAAACCACGTAATAGACCAAGCCAATTTGGTAAGAGGAAACCATCAAATACTTATTATCTCATTTAGTTTATTGCAGCTTAGGTTAATTTCTATAAAATAAAAATATTTTCTTGGTCAATACCTTGTCGAAACTACCAGATGTGTATCGCGAGTTTTCATGGGCCTACCATGTAGATAATGTTACGCCCTGGGTTTAGTTTAACAAGTCGATATTTTAGAAAAGGACCTT
This sequence comes from Agrilus biguttatus, assembly GCA_963921985.1. Lineage (NCBI taxonomy): Eukaryota > Metazoa > Arthropoda > Insecta > Coleoptera > Buprestidae > Agrilus > Agrilus biguttatus. The sequence continues at coordinate 38,444,804 of OY998118.1, read as the reverse complement.
ATTGAACACGACTGAATCATACAATACAGACAGCGTTCGTTAAGCTGCTCATTTTCCATAAAAAACAAAAGTGGGGTATTTTGTTTTCTTTCTTAGTCTTATCGTTATTATTTGAATAAATATACCTAAATTATTGATCGTTTTGAATGCTACAAAAATATTTGAATTACCTAAAAGTTTTTGAATGTATGAAGCTGGTTTTCCAAATAATGTTAAAGTTTTAACTCGAGTTTTTTGTTGTACAATGGGGGGATAGATTAAGTTCATAGCTTTTTTATGGATTTTTTAAAATAATTTATCAATTAATTCTGCATTATAACCATTATTAACAGCTATCTGTTTTATTAAACTTACTTCTAAATCAAAATGTGCTGGATCTAATGGAATATTTATGAGTCTATGTAGGTAAATAAATATTTTATGGAAAATGAGCAGCTTAACGAACGCTGTCTGTATTGTATGATTCAGTCGTGTTCAATAAGGTCCTTTTCTAAAATATCGACTTGTTAAACTAAACCCAGGGCGTAACATTATCTACATGGTAGGCCCATGAAAACTCGCGATACACATCTGGTAGTTTCGATAAGGTATTGACCAAGAAAATATTTTTATTTTATAGAAATTAACCTAAGCTGCAATAAACTAAATGAGATAATAAGTATTTGATGGTTTCCTCTTACCAAATTGGCTTGGTCTATTACGTGGTTTGTTGGGTTGTCCATTTGGCGAATTTTGTTTATTTCTCTTGCAGCGACGATCGTTTCGACTTTCGGCATTATGTTTGGTGGTGTGAATTTATACTATTCTGAGCGATGAGTTTGAGGGGGGTGACCACATTCACATATTTTGGCCCTCACACCTACCGCAAAATATTTTAAAAAACAATTTAAAATAGCATACAAAACGTTTAACATAATAAAAAGAAAAATGAAAAATTAGGCAGAAGATTACGACAAATACAACAGGTCAGGGGTATACAAACTTAAATGTAACACATGCGAAAATTACTATGTAGGACCAACAGGCAGGAGAATAGTACAAAGATACAAAGAGCATATAAAATCTTATAGAGAAGGGAAAACCGATTCTAACTACGCCACTTACCTACACCAAAACCACATAGCCCAGGTCTTATAGATGAAACTCTCACAATATTACATCACGCTCCAAAAAGCAGAAAACTAAACATCTTGGAAAATATGGAGATATACAGAAGTAAAATAAAAAACACCATGATCAACGTACAAATAAATAACACCTCAGACGCCATATTCACCCCCCTCAAATCAAACTCATCGCCCAGAACAGTATAAATTCAAACCACCAAATAACATTAGATCAATCAGCTTGATAATGCGGAAAGGCGAAACGATCTCCAAACGGACAACCAAACAAACCACGTAATAGATAATAAGTATATAAAAGCAGCTTTAAATTTGACATCGATATAGTTTTTCTGATATTTTTTAAAGAGTGCTGCTCTTTTTTATTTATTTTTTGTATTAATAGATATCATATCAACTACGTCTTCTTTTTTTGCTTTGCTTCTTTTTTCTTCACTATTCAGGAAACAGCACTGGTTAATAGGAAAGTCGTTTTGTTTGTCGGCCATCCCATAATTTATTTGGTCGTTGGCTTCTCATTAAACGTTAACTTTCCTAGTTAATATTGAATCTGAATTAGGTTTGATTCTTGTTTAAAGTAGTAAAACAATTTAATAAAATTGATTACCGAAACGAAATTGATCCTTAAAGATGAAGCAAGGAGATACAATTTTGTAATAATAGTAGGTAACGTAATTCGCCTATTTGAGTGGTTTGTGGATGAAATGATGCGTATCATAAATAGTTAATATCTATTAACGATAAAATGAGGGAGTGCAAATGATCGTTTCGAATTTTATAACTAGCGATTATGTCCATATAGCGTTGCACTAGCGATATGGATGCTTTACGATAGACAGTAAACGGTAAAAAATAAATATAAAAGACGTTAGCCGCAGATGAGGAAACCTGTTACTAACCACTTTTCCACATAAAGTGTTTCCTTTTACGTCATTTCCCATACTCTTCCTTAAGATACTTTTTAAATTTAATAGCAACGCAGCCTTTACGATTTTCCTGCATAAACATCAAATACTTATACGTATACCAAACGAACGTGGAAATGAGGTAAAAGACTGATGGTTTAGGGATTTAGAATGATCATTCTGTGGTAATTGATATTATAACGGGGTGTTTACGTTACGATGCTGTCTAGTGGCATGTTTTTGATCGAATAATGATTTATGCCGGTGGAAAATTTACTGTATTATTGCAATACAAATAAAATTATCATAATCAAATTTCCATTTTTAGAATTACATAGGTATGTAATTCTGTAAAATTACATCTGGCGTTAGATTTAGGATTAAATTCCAAACATTCTTTACTAATTGCAATGACTGTTTTTTGTAGGTAACGAATAAATGAAATATAAAATAAGAATAATAAAAACCAAAAGTATGTTTCAACAATATATTCGAAAAACTCGACATATGTTTGTACAGTACTGTACAGTAGTAATAGATTACTCTTGATAATGGCCGTCCGGTCGAAACATATGTCGAGTTAAGTAAAACAAACACGTATAGTTACAAAAATTTTTATTGAACACAATATATATTTCGGCACACTGTGCCTTCTTCAGGTGTAGAAGTAATATAAACTAAACCTAAAACATTTTGACTTATATACTAAACTTAATAGCTAAAAGGAGAAGGGTGTTGAAAAACTAAATATTTAATAGTGGGGTATTTACAACGTCCGTTTAATCATTTAAAATAACTCCTAATTTGTTAAATTTGTTTATTTCCATGTAAATTTAATTTTATACCTTTCTTTTCTAAGTGAAAAATTTTGAAATTATCACTAATGATGCAATGACTGTTTTTTGTAGGTAACGAATAAATGAAATATAAAATAAGAATAATAAAAACCAAAAGAATGTTTCAACAATATATTCGAAAAACTCGACATATGTTTGTACAGTACTGTACAGTAGTAATAGATTACTCTTGATAATGGCCGTCCGGTCGAAACATATGTCGAGTTAAGTAAAACAAACACGTATAGTTACAAAAATTTTTATTGAACACAATATATATTTCGGCACACTGTGCCTTCTTCACGTGTAGAAGTAATATAAACTAAACCTAAAACATTTTGACTTATATACTAAACTTAATAGCTAAAAGGAGAAGGGTGTTGAAAAACTAAATATTTAATAGTGGGGTATTTACAACGTCTGTTTAATTATTTAGAATAACTCCTAATTTGTTAAATTTGTTTATTTCCATGTAAATTTAATTTTATACCTTTCTTTTCTAAGTGAAAAATTTTGAAATTATCACTAAAACTATGTTTATTAACTAACAAATGTTCCGTATACGTATAATTAGAGTTCTTATTTCCATAACTTTTTTGTGTTCTTTAAGCCTCTCATGAAAACATTTTCCTATCTGACCCATATAAACTTTATTACATGTGCCGCAATTTAATTGATAAATTCCTGATTTAGCATCTTTGTTAGTAGGATCTTTGTTATTTTTGATAAAACTTCCTAACGTATTATTAGTTTTAAATGACACAAATGTATGTGTAAATTGATAAATAAATTTACCTACTGTTAATGAAATATTGCCTAGAAATGAAATTGAACAAAATTTCAAGGGTTTTTTTCTGTTAAGTGGGTATATTATGTTTAAAGTTTTGTTTTTTAGTTTTTTGTTTAAGATTGACGTAATTAAAGAGGGTTTATGACAATTAATTATTATATTACTTTTACACCTGAAGAAAGCACAGTGTGCCGAAATATATATTGTGTTCAATAAAATTTTTTGTAACTATACGTGTTTGTTTTACTTATTAATGGAGTTACAATCATCAAACGCTTCATCTATTAAATATGTCGAGTTTTTCGAATATATTTTTAAAACATTCTTTTGAGTTTTATTTTTCTTAGTTCAATATGTTTCATAAACAGTGCACCACCCACCGAAAAAAGTTTACTGAGTATGAAATATGAAATGCCTATGTGCCATCGTTTGGGATGCCCCCGATTTTAGGGTTGGTACTAACTTCTTTGGTGGTTATATAGGGTCTAAAATTTCTTAATATCTTAATCATAATTATTGGCTGAAACATTAATAAGTAACGGCCAATATCTTTACAAATTGTCATCGACCTAAGATAACTATTTTAACTTTTAAACAAAGAAATGATTTATTTATTTAAGTAGGTACTGAAGTGCAGTTTTAATTTATCTTGTTACCCTTTTAGTAAACTAGTTTATTGATCGAATAACAATTACATTCAATAATGTGTCGTCGAGTTTCTCCAGTTTATCCAAAATAATAGAATTAATGGGAACTAACGATTAATTTTGATGCATATACGACTCACAGAATAAGGCAGATCCCATTTCTTTCATTCCTTAAATTAAGTTCATACGAATTACATCGATATTTTCAAGAATTCGCACCTTCAGTTCTTGTGGAGTGATTGCTGATTATACAAATGAATTTGTCTTGGTGTCAATAGCTAGTTTGTTATTAAGAAATTCATTTACAGAACATTTTGAATCGAACAGACAAAGTTTCTTCTCTAGATTTAATACAGACTAATGCTGGGTGCTTAAGTTAGTTGAACAGGTTCCACTTGTTAGTAAAACAAGTTATATAGTAAATTTACTATTATGGTAGGTACTTTAAAAGTCAACACCAGAACTAAATGATTAGTTATATTATGAGTGTAACTGTATAAAGTCGATAATAAAATGTGTCTGTTAACCGAGTTCGTTCAACTACTTTAATGTGAAATTTTATTGCTTTATTTACGAAATACAAATGTATACAGCAATTATTATTATATCGAGTTGTTAATTCAATTTTCAGTAGCATTTTCTTTATTGTACATGTTTTTATATATACTGAAGTAGCAATTTGCTTAGTTTACCAAAAACGTATACCGTTCTTAAGCTGTATCGTCAATTCAGTTGAACAAGTAGATACTTTAACAAGGATGTTGTCTAACATATTCAATTAAGTAGTAGAAAAAGGAAGTAAATTGCGATATACCACTATAAGTAGATATTATATCAACTTTCTTGTAAAGAGCTCCTTCCATTTGGTTGATAATTTATCGAGACTACCTAGGACGTGCTGATGAGATCTAATAAGATCGAAATCGCGATCCACATCTGGTAATACTGTTCTTATTAATTTTTGGTAGCATACCCATCACGTGTCGTATGTAAGTTTCGTAGTCGATTCAATTGGACAGGTATATTAGTAGATGGCAATACACTGCTACAACTAGAAATTATAATTTTATTTGTTAGAAATTCATAATCATCAAATAAGTATTTCGTAAATATTTACAGTTTTAAAATTCCTCCAGGATGAATAGAAATCTTAAAACAGTTAAATCAAAGTTGACAATTTTTATGAATTTTCCTATAGGTATACATTTTAGAAATGACATCTTGAAGTCATCTGCTGTCAGAATTTAAAAGCAAACTTAATGTCAGAGAAACGATACTTTTTTTTAGAAATTTTATAAATAAGTAATGAATGCTACATTACGACTTACTTGTTCAAAATCCAAATTCCCATTGGCAGTATAAGTCGTTTTAAATACGAAATTAGATTGAACCTAATTTTGTGACTTTTTCCCGAACATGGTACGATAAAAAATTTAAAAAGGCATTTTTTCTGAATAAGATCAATAATGCGAAAGAAAGTTTAACAACCAACGCGAATTATTTTGAACTTTCAGGTCATAGACCTCATAGATATTTAAATTTATTAGAACAATTTCCCTCTTAGTATAGTACAACAACCTCCCTAACCCAATCTAACTTAATCATCAAGGTGGAGAATTAAATGTACGAACTATACAATTATTATTTTACATTATTCTGTTCTATCTCATTCAACATTAACGGAAGTCAGTAGTTAATCTCGGCAATAACTAATTGATGTCAAAAGAAATATGAAATTTCCGTTTCTATCTAGATTCCAACTTGCTAGGTACGTATTTTAGGTAAACTAGAGAATATCTGATTAACATCAATACAATACATTTGTAAACTATCTTTTATAATAATAATAATACACTTTTATTCTATACGATGCCGTTAGTTTTTACGAAACGCTGTCCCAATTTCCCCATTGAGCTACTGATATAATTTGGTCAAAACCATGAGGCGTAGTCTAGTGTTCTAGATCATTGCATAGCATTCGGGAGTCCACCGGTTCGAACCCGGGTCCGGCTGCTCTGGTCTAAGTTTTCTGTGGTTTCCTTGGTGGTAACATTCCATAGATAATTATTCACTCCTCTTCTCTCTTTATTTCGTCCGTCTCATCTTACTCTCCTTAACCACACCACCAACCCACTCCCACGATTCCTACCCTCCGGCTTTGCACTACAGTGTAGGGACTGCCCATCCACCAGCACGAGTAGCTGGTGGGAATGAAACACAAAAGGTGTTTCTTTTATTTGGTTAAAACAAAATTACAATCATGACCATCGCAGAAAATTATTATCAGTGTTTACTAATGACATTTTTGCTTGTCATGCATTTATTTTCTAATTTATGGCGTCGAAAACTACGTTGTCCCGTTGTAGATTTTTCTCTGAGAACATTAAATTATGAATTATTTCTGATGAATGTGAAGTGGAAGGTGCTCGCAAGAGACCCATTTTACTTGAGTCACAAATCACCGGGAAACATACAAAATCATGGAAAGTATGAAAGTTTTCGATGATAAAAAGCTTCTCGGATATCGCTTGCCCTCTTGTTTTTATTGCACGCGATGTTACATCATCAAAAAAAAAATCGGACGTAGATGAAAAAATAACATACTGGGTGTATGGAGCCACATTAATCTGGAAACTTCTTTCGTCTAGTGTATATCTCAGAATTTAATTATTTTACCAACCAACAATTATCTAATTCAAACTTTCGACGGTGCACCAATTGTGAAACATTTATAGAAATTGTTGTCAACAAAGAAACGCAAGAATGTTTACACAGATATTGTATTGTGCGGACAATATTGTTTCGGCCGATATAGCCATTCTCAAGAGTACAATTTGGATTACTAATGTTTAAAATATGGAAATAACTTTTTATACTAGATGGCAAAAGCGAAAGAGACGGGTGGGGGTGTACAGATGTACAAGATTAAAGTTTTTTTGGATAATAATTTGAACTTCCTAATTCTAATTGATTATTAACTAGATTAATATTTTTGTTAGTTCCTTTTTTTATTTCCAAATTTTCCAAAAGAGATATTTTTCTGTATTGTGAAATATTGGAGTGTAAAATTTTTGATTTGCAAAATCTATTGGATGATTGAACAAAGAAAAAAGTACTGGCTTTGCAGAACATTGTACGACATCCAATAGATCTTTAGGAATCAAAAATTTTACACTTCAATATTCCACAATATAAAAAACTATCAATATTGGAAAAATTGGAAATAAAAAAAGTAACTTCAAAAATATAAATCTTGTTAATAAAAAATTAGAATAAGACAGTTCAAATTCTCCGGCTATCCTATATAAACTGTAATATTGTTATTAATAGTTAGCTCCATATTTTAAAATTTAGTAATTCAAATTGCCGAAACAATATTGTCGAGACAATAAAAGATCTGTGTAAACATTCTTGTGTTTCTTTGTTGCCAATTGTTATATGTGTACATTTTAACATAACAATATTAATTTATTTGTTATTCTCCAAGGTATCCTTGAATGGGTGCCTTCTCGTATCAGTGGCAATGTGCCAAGGACCCATACTATAATATATAGATTTCCTGTTATTGTATTTATCAGAAGTTTAAGATTATTTTATTATCAAATTAACAGAAGATAATTGTACATGATTAATTAAAACAGTATGCTGTGTTTCACGAACTTTGGAAGAGAAATGTCGACTAGTGTTACTTACATACGTTGGGTATTTCCAATGGATTTTCGGGACATTCTGTATATATGACGGGTAGTTTTGACTATCCGCCAAACTGCAGAAATACCAGTATTATTATATTCAAACGGTTTGCATATATTTGCATAATGTAAGCACGCAAGTTGGTATTAAGGATTCGAATTCGATCCTGTTATCATTCGATACCGTAGATGGTAACATTGAGTGGAATTTACTTAAACTACAACATCTACATTCAAGCAGAACGTGCGGAGAAGGAATTGATAATTCTCGGATTTCCTTAAAATATCGTATTATCATTAAACCGCATAGACCGCAGTCGATGGATGGCAAGAATTGATTGTGTTGAAATTTTCCGCTTACACCGTATATCATCGACACTTCGAAGCACAAAATATGATTCCTCATATAATATTCACCTTCCGTAATGTACTGATCTTTGTACGAGGGTTGATATTTATATTTTGAGACTTAGCAATACAAAGTGTTCACAGGCGCCATGTGACGTTTCTAATTGAAAGTGTGATCTTTTTAACCATAACCTTCTTCAGAATGTTTTGACATTTGAGCACAACTTCTGCTGTTTACAGTGACTTGAAAATTTTTTTTTAGAGAAAAAATGGAATTAACCCTTGAATATTTCTATGCGATGATTTTTTACGACTTTCGACGTGGATTATCAAGACAGGAATGCTTCGGTTAAATTACTTCGACTTTTGGTAATGAAGTCCCATCCTTGGCCACTGTGAAACGCTGGTATAACGAATTTAATCGTTGCAATATCGTGATGTGACTTATCGTAAGAATGAGTCATCCTTGGGCATTAATATAACAAGTATCAATATGATATTGCATGAACATTTGTTTGCGTTGGATCCCGCATAATTTGACAGAAGCTTGAAAAGATAGTCGTGTCAATTGGTTTACAAAAAAGCTCAAAAAAAACAATCGCGGTTCATTAAACCTCTGTATAACACCTACACAGGTGACGAATCTTGGGTCTATGCATGTGAACCTGAAACAAAAACGCAACCCACCGTATGGGTGTACCAAGACGAGCTAAATGCGACAAAAAGCACTTCGAAGCAAATGATCGCCTGTTTCTTCGGAATAACTAGACATGTTACATTACATGTGCCGTTAGAGCAATGTAGAACGGTGAATTTTGATATGAATGGTTCACAACCATTTATTTGGCAGAAGTGCTTGGTCAAATAAGAAAAAAGAAGCGGCAGCGAAGGATCATTCTTCATCATGACAATGCAAGCTCTCACACATCGGCTGAAACAACCACCTATTTGACTATTTGACTGGCCAAAACGTCGAATTGATGTGCTATGCTCTGTATATCCTTGATTCGTCACCAAATGACATCTTCTTATTCCCGCATATCAAGAATCAATAGCCTGGCCAATGTTTTGGAGGTACATCAATCGTGTACCTATCATCATAGAGAATACTTTGAATACTTCAAAAAAGCCATTTTCAATAATAAACTACTGTTTTAGGCTGAAAATATAAATAGCAACCCCCGTATAAGTAAATATAAATCTTACGGATTTGTATTGCCATATAATTAAGAAGAACAGCGAGTCATTTCTTTATTTCTTCAGTAAATTGGTTTAACTTTTTCAATTTGTTAATGTTCCAAAAAGATCTCATAACGTCAATCTCAACCCCTGTTTTGCACCCTGTATTCAAATAAATAAAGATTTATTTGACCTGAAACAGATCCAGTTAATGTTATCTCTACAACTGTGTCAAATTTCAAATTAGTAGCTATCGACATAATCAATAGTCTAACCCTAAAAAGTGGAAGAAAATAGGTGGAAGCACGGCATTGTGCATATTTTATACGTTGTACCTTATTCTTTCTAATTGAGGTCATTATAATTTTGTATTTGTGTTTGTATTTATTTTAACAGAAGGTACAAACCGAATAATTATAATTCGTGCATACAGTACCAAATTTTTCTGTAATATATAATTTGATTTTCACTCATTTACTATAACATATATACATGGAAAGAAACTGATGTATCATTTGAGTTTTTAACTATTTAGTAATTATTATAAGATCAAATTGAAACAAATACTTTATAAAAACGATTTGATGATTTTTACATGTATATTGCAAGAAAAACTTTGAAATAGTTTTTAATTGAGTCACTGTATGATTATGAAAATAATAATGTGAAGTACAGTAGTAACATTAATCAGTATTTATAGTTGTACCTAAAATCTTTAAGCTGGCTATTTAGCGGCGTTTACAAAGAAGAATACAGTAAATTGGATACCGCAATTTTGACCACTTTAGGGTTGTGGTCGTGGTAGCTTTCACCAGTTAGACTACGATGAGCCCTGCCTGTATACGTATATGTATAAAACGTGTACGTATGTGAAACTATAGACGAAACCACAGTGGCACTAACGCACCAATAGGCAACGTACACAATTCAAACATTTAATAGGCAACAGTGGAACTTACCTCTAAGAAATTAACAATTAAATCAAATTGGAGTAAAGGCAAATACATTTACAAAATCTATATACAGTGAGTCCCAAGAGTCAGACAATTGTACTATAAATTTATTGATAGATTGTGTTTACGTTATCGACGTATTTTGTACGAATTAATAAAAACGTAATGGCAACAGAACATTGTTTGTATTACTTATAACACAGAAAATAGGACATAGTCATTGTAGTTGTATTTATAAGAAACCTAGGGAGATCTCCTAAAGAATGGTGATGCAATGCGCCTTATGTAGGTCAGGGTAGGAGGAATCTTTCAACAGGAATTAAAGAACGTGCTTTAGTAATAATAACGAAATTAAAAATACTGAATTCTCACACCTTTACTTTTATTAAATCTATAAGTTAGACCTCAATAACATTACAATTTTATATAGGAACATAACAGTAAGTAGAAAACTACGTTTATTACAAAACATTGAAAATTAAGAGAAATGTAGCTAATAACAACAATTTGGTAAATAATGAGACAGGAATCGTTACTAAGTCTTAGATTGGGTCAAGTTTGTGTACATTTACGTATTTGAGAACATCTTCTTTGTAGAAAATTAAATTTCTTTTTACCACGGTGGTAAAATTCTTGTTTTTAGATTTTAAGCTTAAAATATCGCTTAAAAATTGTTCGTTTACTTAACACTTACTTAAGTAATACAAAAGATAGTTTTGCGAGAAATTTAAAGATCGATTTTTAAATTTTAACCCTGGCGATGTAATAAGTACATTTATCATTTTTGTATCCTTCTTCCATAAAAGTTCACTACAGAATTCGTTGTAGACGAGGTACCTCGTGGGATTCGTTTCATCAAGTTGGTTATTCACAATAAACTTCAAAATTTCCTGATAATGGCTTAGTGTTATTCAGTGTTACGTTTCATTGTGCCCTCAATTTTAGGTTTTACGAAAAAATTATTACTCAGTTGAAAAGTAAAATAAATTTTGTTTAAATTAAGTTCTTCGTGATGCTTGATAGATGAAGCACATTTAAATTTAAAAGGAAAAGAAAAATATTCAAACGTTTTAACACAATTTAATAAACAATCTCGACAAATCGTTTCGACCTATTGGTCATTCTCAAGAGCGCAACACAATACTAAATGTAAAATGGTACAAACTATCCTTAGCTAATTGGTACAAGTTATATAGGGAGTAGGGGGGTGAAAATCATGAAATTGATAAAAAAAATTAAAAGTTATGCACATTCAACCTAAACAAAAAAAATAAATCTTCTAGAAAACCTATGAATCAATAAAGCTTTGACATCAAAACTGAATATAAGAGAAATAGTTTGGTCGGTGACTGGATTATGAAACATTATGAAATGAAACAAAATTTAATAAAAAACGCTTTTAAATGTTTCAAATGTATATTAGAAAAACTCTACATATGTTTCGGTGGATAACACCTTTATCAAGAATATATAAGATAATACTAAAATTCAAAACTATACAGGTCTTATATATCTACGGAGGGTTGTTAATATGGGAAATACCCAAATACTGGTTTAATACAGGAGTGTCTTTAAAATCTAGCTGGTCGTTCGTTATATTTAATTTTTGAAGTAAAGCTCTTTTTATTTCCAATTGTTCTAATAATGTCAATCTAGTACCTTTGTTTTTTGAATGTAATAGTTTTAAATTATGATTGAAGTCTAAACAATGTGCTCTAATGTTCTTTTGCAGTGCAGACACAGTTAATTATGAATGAAATTTATGCTGGATCCAACAAAGCAACCACTCATTATAACTTAATTAATTATTGTGTCAAGTTTAGTAACAAAATATGTAATAACCTTAATAAACTAGATATAACCACTGTGTCTGTCAATAAATGTAACATTGGGAAAATATTAGTCAATAACAAACCAAACAGTTGCATGTATAAAAATAGTGGAGTTTACAAAATAAATTATAAAGATTGCGATGCTTTCTGTATAGGGTGGACGGGCAAGAATTTAGAGACTAGAGCAAAAGAACATGTAAAAAGTATAGAAAACTTAAAAAGATCCACAGGCATTAGCGAACATTGTTTAGAATTCAATCATAATTTAAATATTGATAATTTAAAACTATTACATTCAGAAAGCAAAGGCACTAGATTGACAATATAAGAACAATTAGAAATAAAAGCACCTTTACTTCAAAAATTATATATAACGAACGACCAGCTAGATTTTAAAGACACTCCTGTATTAGACCTCTATTTGGGTATTCCCCATATTAACAACCCTCCGTAGATATATAAGACCGGAAAACGTTTTAAATTTTAGTGTTATCTTATATACTCTTGATGAAGGTGTTATCCACCGAAACATATGTAGAGTTTTTCTAATATACATTTGAAACATTTAAAAGCGTTTTTTATAATATTTTGTTTAAAACTGGATATTATCAATAACCAAACAGAATTAACTGTCAGCAACACCACTCCGATTTTACACAATCTGTAGTTTCATGATTTTCGCCCCTTACTCCTTATCAATGTACCAATTAATTAAGGAGAATTTGTACCATTCTGCAGTTAGTATTTTGTTGTCTCTTGAGAATAACAGTTTGGTCAAAATGGTTCGTCTAGATTATTTAATAAACAGTGTTGAAACGTTTGAATATTTTTCATTTTCTTTTAAGCTTAAATTTTGCTTATTTTCCCTTAAAAAGGAATGAAATTGTACCAAAGGTTTCAGAAACTAACATTAGTATGGATTTTAATATAATAACAAAAAAATGTAATGCGGTTAGCGGCCATATATAAATCACATAGACATTTTAATAAAATATATTCTGAAGGAATCATTTACTTTATTCCTGTTAGGCTCCCTTGTCTGTGTTTGTTTAGGAATAATAGTCGAAATATAACCTGAGGTTGGTAACGAGCTTAACAAATGAGGCATTGATATCTCGAACACGTATGTATTATATACACATTTCTATCTATCTATTTACACACATAATACATGTATGTATGTGTTTGTCCGAGTTTCATTTGAATTGTAAGAGTTTCGGTCCTAGACGTTCGAGGATTTGGTTTGGCATGACAGAAATTTATTGATTCGAACGAACAACCGTTCAAACGGGTAATTACTCTTTTTGCCAAACTGTTGTGTTTTCGAGGTATCACATTCTTTTTATAACACACCTTACGAAATCCGGCAAATGTAATTTTTTTTAAAGTGTTCCCATTAAGAATTCTGACACCGCAGTCTCCTTATTGAGTTAGTTACTTGAGGACACGTTTACGCACACACACACACTTTCATTACATCATATACCCTATTTTGGAGCAACACTTTTACGAGATTAAATAGCAGTGGGCAATATTATTTAGAAGAAATAACATATGTGTCATTCAAATCATCCAGATGTTAATTTATCCGATTGTTAATACAAATGTATCAAATATCAGTGAGGGTGGCACACATCAAAACAATTACAGCCTGCGTGAAGGTAAAAAAGGATTTTACCGAAGTAAGCAATTCGAAGCTAAAAATCTTTTCTTTTCAGAATTTAAGCGTGTCTTATACAATGTGAGGGTTAAAGCTTGGTGAATTTTGCGTCACTTACTTTATGCATAACCCTGATGAGCCCCACCCAAAATTAAAGAAGTAGTATTAATAGAATCAAAGCTCTGTGTTTTATGAAACATTTTATAAAATAATAATAAGCAAATTAAATTGCAAATAAACGTCTCAAAGAGTTTCGGCTTATTAAGCCTTGTTCACGAGTATACAAATGCAATACTAAAAATTATGTTACAGTACAAAATATTTATTCCTGGAACAAGGGTGTTCAAGCATTGTTTGTTGGAAAACCCAAGTAATAATCGATAACAGGGTATTTCTTAAATTCCAGTTGGTCATTTGTAATATTTGGTTAAATTTTATGGATTTTTTAATTTGAAATTGTTCAAGTAAGTTTAACCTTTTTCCTTTGTTTTCTGCATGTAATAATTGTATATTCTGTTCGCTAAAAAGTTATTGTTTTCTAAACAATGGTTGCTTATTCCTGTTTTAGGTTTTTCATTATTGATATCTTTTAAATATTCTTTCATTCTGCATTCCAAAAGTAAAATGCATCACAATTGTAAAAAGCAAAATATTACAAATGACCAACTGGAATTTAAGAAATACTTGGGTTTTCTAACAAATAATGGTCGAACACCCCTGTGCCAGGTATAAATATTTTGTACTGTAACATTAATATTTAGTAGCATTTGTATACTCGTGAACAAGGTTTAATAAGCCGAAACATATGTACAGTTTCTAATATAAACTGTTTGAGACATTTATTTGCAATTTCATTTGTTTATTATTATTAAAGAAGTAAGTAATACTTAAACTGGAAAAAGTAGATTAAAAATAAATAAGGCTTTGTGTGGGTGGAACTTAGAAGGTGACGTCAGATCAATGGAAAAGGCGTCACGTGGACTTATTTCGATTAATAATATTGAAGTTTAGTAAAAAAAAAGAATAGAAGATCGTGGTAGGGAATTAATAATATAGTAAAGAAAGACTCGCCCCCTATTTATTACAACACACAATTTAATTTACTAACACGTGTTTTGCCCACATCAGATGTGGGCATTTTTAACGTGATTCTGTCAGTCAGTCTAATTAAATTAATTAAGGGTAGATATCTTTTTATTATTTTATCTAGTTCTGTTATTCTAAATACATAACTACCCAGCCAGAATAATATTTTGGGGGCTAACATGTTCTTTTAAAATCATTGGACTTAACTTTTGTTGAAAATTAAATTTTTGTTTCATTTCATCATTGTTTTATTTTTAATATTTCAATTTAAGTATGTATCTCCCAAATATTCATCCTAAACACTTTATTAACATATTTAAAAATGTTAGTTCCTCAGCGAATACCTACGTGTATTAAAATTGAAATTCTACATTCATACAATTCGAATTAGTTTTCTCGTTGCCTGAAAAACCCACCCACACAGACACTGTCATAAATAACTATTCTTGCAATCCATTTCAACACAAGTTAACTTGTTTTAACTGCATGATATTTAGATTATATTTTAAAAAAGGATTATGTATAATTAAACAAATCACTGTCAACAATAACTACAACCTCACTTTAATGGACTCCCTATTAAACAAAATGAAACACAAAAAAGTGATAAATTCAATTTACCCTAGCATTAAAGTAAATCGAAAATATAAAATTTTAACTTTTTAGGCCAACTGCCTGATGTGGTTCCTCTTTATTTATTAAAAAATAACTCAATGTTGCGTTTGGAAATACTATTAAGTTTATTTAATTCATTAAAAATAACAAGGATAAAACTGATAACAATATAGAAATCCAGAATTTATAAATTAGAATGCATATAGTGTAATATATTTTATATAGGTAAAACTAGTAGAAATTTTAAAACCAGAGTAAATGAACATAAAACATTATATTGCCATACAAGAAACTTATTCAAATTACACCTTAATACAAAAATACACGAATTTTGTGATGAATTTGGCATACTTGTAGAAAACAATCGGTACAAATTATAATTTATAGAAGTATTAGATATCGACAAATTTAAAATTAGTAGTCTACTAATTAATGAACTTTTAACGAAGAGTTTTTAACGAATTTATAAATTACTTTAAGTTTATGTTTCCATAAAACTTCTAGTGAAACCAAAGTGTTTTATTTTCGCAAAGGGATAATGAATTTCAACCAAGCACCAAGCAGACTCAATCAAATATATGAAAAAATTCGACAAATTACTGAAACAAGGTTTTTGCAGGAAACAAGGTGCACCCTGATAGGTTAATTAGTTCAATTATTTTTATTTTTAATTGCTGGATGATATTGCCATGTGTAGGTGCATCAGAAATCTTCAAACATAACTATTCGCTGAAATTTGGTTGTTGTGTTTGACGGAAATTGTTATTGTTACCCAATATAAAAATTTTGGTTATTTCAGTATTTCATTTCCATTTCCGACCGCATTTTGAATCAGCAGCTTTTTTCCCTATGATACAAATAAAGCTTTTAGATGATTGTTTACATTCAGCGATTTTGTAACACATTTGATGGTTAAAAACTTGCTCTCGGCCGAACTTTGTATAACTGTATTTTACTACGAATTCAGTTCATATAATATATTAATCTACTACAACACTTGTAAATTTATCTGTATAAAATATCTACGTTTATATAGTATCATACACGAACAGACTCACATATTTACATATATACTAAGGTACAGGTAATCATTTATATCGGCAGCTGAACGAATTTGCTTCGAGGAATTTGCTATCACAGAATATCATATAATCAAACCTTCTTAAAAATGACTTCTGATTAAAGAAACATAAAAATATACTTTGCAATTATTCGTCGGATTAAAATTAGCCGTGGCAGCTTGTTTATATTTATATTTGTAACCTGTCTTCTGTAACTAATTGAGTTCTACTATTTGAAAGTATTTTTTGCCAACAGCAGTAGGTATACCATAACAGATATGGGCATCCAAGGAACTGCAGTGTGACAAGTTTTTACGATTCTCAATTAAAGATAAATAGATATAGATTTATTACTGTGGTTATATAAAGATAACTATAGGTAATATATAAACTTTATGTGCTTATTTATACGGAACAAAATCGTTATTAATTTAATAAGATACCAGGAAGAAGATTTTTCATCATCCCTTACAGATTCAGATAGGTTCAAAATTAATTTAAATGGCAATAGAAAGAAGCAAAAATCATTTCAGATTGACTGGAAATTAAATTTTGTTTCGATGTATATTATATACAATCTAACGATAATAATCCGTTAATTGAAAACTTGTCTTTTATAACAAATTAACAAATTACAAAGCTGCGGAACACAAAACATTTTTAATAAAATATTGATAAACAATCTAATTTAACACTTCAATTTTGTTAAAGAAAATAAAATGCTGGATAGGTTTTACCACTTTATTATCAATCCGGAATCACGTTCGATTTGGTTATTGACTAAATTTTGTTTGTTATGCAAAGCTTTTTTGAATTCGATGTTTTTCAATAAGTTAAATTTTCTGCTGTAATAGATATTCGTAAGAAGAACTATTACTTTCCGTAAAACCTGTTTTTCTTACTTTTTTTAAAAATGCTATGTTTGTGTTCATTCACTCCCGTATAACCGTTCTTGCACTCTGGCCAATATAGGTTGCATTACAACTATTATAAAATAACTGATAAATACCACTTTATTCGTTTTTGTCCTTCTTGGGTTTGTTGTTAACCACTAGATTGTTAAGGTTCATGTTGTGGTTTTCTATAGTACAAATGTTAAATTTCTTTAACCTGTCTTTTTAGGGATTAATATAAGAATAAAAGCGTCAATTTCAATCACAGTTTAGACAAAAAAGTTTTACATAACAATCAAAATTTAGTCAATAACCAAATCGAAATTGATTCTGTAAACTCCCCACTCTTACCATAGGTATTGGTGGTAAGAACCTATAAATATTTTTTAATTAGTTTTAAGCCTCAGTACACTCATTACTCACATCCTTAATAATGCTAATTTTACTGAAACACTTGTCAGATTTATATTAAAGGGGTGAAACGTTTCCAAAATTTTATTTTCATTAAACATTTTAATCGTTTATTCAGATTCCACAATAAGTGCACCCGTGAGAGTTTTAATTAATTAATATTATTTTTCTAAACTTTCCAGCTATT
Organism: Agrilus biguttatus; assembly: GCA_963921985.1. Classification (NCBI taxonomy): domain Eukaryota; kingdom Metazoa; phylum Arthropoda; class Insecta; order Coleoptera; family Buprestidae; genus Agrilus; species Agrilus biguttatus. Next base: position 38,426,585 of record OY998118.1, on the reverse strand, counting down.
TTTTAAATTTTTGTAAAAACTATGTTTGTGTTTAAACATTTTAAACCTATATAAAATAGATTAAAACGCCTCATAACACTACAAACAATGTTTATTGGTGCAACCAAATGTATACATTTATACAGATTATACCTAAACATATTTTAAAAAACTACCTCCAACTTATTGAAGACTATTAAACAGGGGGTTGTTGGTGACCGGCAGATCAAAATTTATCAAAGAATCCCTGGATTTATGATTCTTTGCCGTTCACCGACAACTCCCTGTTCAATAGTCTTCAATAAGTTACAGGTAGTTTTTTAGAGTATATTTAGGTATAATCTTTTCTTAATCTTATTTTACAATTACCATTGGAAATGACTACTTCGTAGTCGAAATGTCTACATTTTGTTTACCAATAAACATTGTTTGTAGTGTTATAAGGCGTTTTAATCTATTTTTTATATTATTCACACTAGAAGTCACTCGGTACTCATCCGTACCTTTAATTATTTTAAATCTAATTTCATGTTCTAAATTCTGTCTTTGAAGGGTATGCCAGTTTATTCCACATAGGCAATATCACAATGTAAATACCTGAATTATTTTTAAATTTTCTTCTTAAAATATCCAAATTTCAACGACATCTACGTATATCTAAATCGTGTTAGATATTTTTGTCGATCATTAACTTTTTCTTCGTTTTCGTTTTTGTGTTACACTTTCTTTGACGCACTACAGATTGATAACCTCGTCAATGAGTCCTTAATAAATCAAGAAACAAATAATCAACTTTATCGAAAACAAGAGAGTTTTTGGGTATGAATTGTATTGTGTTAGAGAGAAGACCCGGATCCAAATGAACAAAGACCAGCAAAAGAATTAAAATCTAATCAATCAGTTCTATAAACGCGTCCTGGCGAGATCGTTAGCGCCACATCACAGGTAATGAAGCAGAAACTTCCCTTAGACTTCGCCCATTGAAGTCGATATTTTTTTAGTAGTTCTAACGTAGTTTTCAGATAAATGAACAATATACGTTTATAAGTATGTAATAGATTATGTGCATAGGAATGACTGCAGATAAATAAATAAATAATAATGAATTATGAAATTAATCAGAAAACTGAGTATGTTTATTCAGAAATATGGTTGATCTTTAGTCACGCACGCGTGAACTGTGTAATCAGTCGTTCTGCAGAAAAAAAACTTTTTTGTGTTTCATTCCCACCAGCTGCTGTGGTGGTGGGCGGGCAGTCCCTCCGACCTACAATGCGGTGCAAAGCCGGAGGGTAGGGCGTAAGGGGGGTGTTCAACCATTATATGTTGGAAAACCCAAGTAATAATCGATAACAGGGTATTTCTTAAATTCCAGTTGGTCATTTGTAATATTTTGTTCAAGTTTTATGGATTTTTTAATTTCAAATTGTTCAAGTAAGTTTATCCTTTTTCCTTTTATTTTCCTCATGTAATAATTTTATATTCCGTCTAAAAAGTGGTTGTTTTCTATACAATAGTTCCTCCTTCCTTTATTAACATATTTAAAAATGTTGGCACCTTAGCGAATACCTACGTATATTAAAATTGAAATTCTACATTCATACAATTCGAATTAGTTTTCTTTTTGCCAGAGAAACCTACCCACACAGATACTGTCATAAATAACTATTCTTGCAATCCATTTCAACACAAGTTAGCTTGTGTTAACTACATGATATTTAGATTACTCGTTTTATCAAAACTATATTTTAAAAAAGGATTACTACTCGTGCTAGTGGGCGGGTAGTCCCTCCGATCTACACTATTGTGCAAAGCCGGAGGGTAGGGCGTAAGGCCCTTTTCAGCTTCCCTTCAGGAATCGTGGGAATGGGTGGGTAGTGTGGTTAGGGAGAGAAAGATGAGACTGACTAAATGAAGATAAAATAGAAGTGAAAGATTATCTTTCGTGCATGGGCAGTCCCTCCGAGCTACACTGTAGTGCAAAGCCGGAGAGTAGGGTGTAAGGCCCTCTTCAGCCTCTTTGCAGGAGTCATGGGAATGGGTGGGTGGTATGGTTAGGGAGAGAAAGATGAGACGGACGAAATGAAGACAGAAGAGAAGTGAAAGATTATCAGCATTTGCCTAAAGGATCCAAGGAAACCACAGAAAACTTGGTGCAGAACAGCTGGACCCGGGTTCGAAACGGTGACCTCCCGAATGCTAACCTACCTACCTATTTTACAATATATCTTCTAGTTTTCTACGTAACAGTGCTCGATTGAGAAAAAATAAATGAATATCCAGTGAAAAAAGAATCCTCTGCGTGCTAGTCAAAATCGATTTTCGACAGTCATTTCAAATCGAAATTAAGGTAAATCGCTTTTCTTTGCTGCTCTGCTAGTTAAAATACAACCTCCTCTAAATGTAATTAGCTAAAGAATTGGGTTTTCAGAATACGACGAACAGTTATTATGCAAATTAAAGAAGACTGCGTTTCTTATTATTAAATATCTAAGCGATTCCTGAGAAAATTCCAATTTTGTGTTATTAAGTGCTTTATTAACTTTAATATACCGTTACTATTCAAACACTAGACTTATCATTAAATATGTTTGAGTCAGGTATATCTGATTTTATAACGCCATAATAATGAATTTTAATTGACTGTTTAATTTCCCAATTAATGTTATTGGACTCGTCAATAAAATGCTGTGAGATCTTTTCATATTAAAAAGTTGTATCTAATGTTATTGCATGTATTGTATATAGGTAACTTGGAAAACAAGCCCGAACTTGAATGTAAAGTTTATAACTTCACTTTACATTAATATTGTACCTGAAAATCGTGGAAGGCGCCTGTTTATTATTCCAGAAGGATGGTAATATTTATTATATAATTCCGAACAAGAACCAGTTGTAAATATAAGAGAAGCATGCCTTTCTTTAAAATTTCAGTAGGTAACAAAATGATATGAAAACATGAAATTTTATAAGAAGCATGACTGCCTATAACACAGAGTCTGTAAAAAAGATAGTGTTTTTACCGTCGTAATTTTAAACTAATATCGACCGAAATAATTCATGAATTATTCTTAATAATGTTTCACCGAGAGCTAAGCCAAAATACAATTAATATTATTAATATTGACCGGTTGTACTGGTGTACCACATTAACAATTTTCTCGAAGGAACTTATAAACTTCATTTCACAATTTACACTTACACTATGTACTTATAATAATAATAAATTTTGTACCCCGCGAGAACTCAAATAACATATATTTAAGTAACTTCTAGTAAAATAATAAAACGAATAACTAACTTAAAATACTATTAATGGTGCATTATTGATGAAACATTATAGCAATGTAAAAACAAGAAAATAAACAAAATGTTTCAACGATTTTATTAGTCAAAAGCTCGATAATTGTTTCGACCAGTCGGTCTTTATCAAGAGTATTATAAAAAAAAAATGGATTGTATAAATTAAATTGCAACAAATGTGATGCTGTTTATATTGATCAGTGTAGTCGGGCCCTAAAAAACAGAATTAATGAACATGAATTAGCCATAAAAAATAAAAATGCTACTACAGGTTTTACAAAACACTGCATAGAAAACAAACATATTTTAGATATCAACAATATTCAATTAAATCACAACGTTGAAAAAAGTAGAAAACTTAACCTTCTAGAAATTTTAGAAATCAAATTAGCAATTGCAAAGAATGATAATATAGTCAGTAACCAAACTGAAATATTATGTAACAATAGTCCACTTATATAACATAAATATAAGACATAAAATGAAAATTTTGAAATAGGATAGCAACACTCTAGAATGAATGTATGTAACACTCTCATGAGGAACACAAGTTACCAGCAAATAATAATAATAATTATACAAACATATTTGTATGTGTCTGTAAATGGAATAAATATACAATTGATTTAAGTGTAACGTAGACAGTACAAAGGGATAGTTTAGCCAGTCTTTATGATGGTCCTGACCAGGTCAGTTTTGAAATGTACTTATGAATATAGAAATTCATAAAATTATACAAACACATAAAATACGATATATACAATGAAAGGAAGTCTTTGAAATCTAACAAATATAAAATATTATTTTATTATAAGAACAAAATCTTTCACGGCCGGAATTCACAGTAGAATGACCACTACGGCCTATAAGCCCGAACTATCATTTTACTATTATTTTATTTCTAAATATGAAAAAAATGTAACTCTTTTTTAATGGAGACGGTTGCTTTTAATGGTAAATAGAAAGAGTATGTTGAGCAAAGTCATAAAAGCTACCAACAACTCATAACCATTCTAACAAAAATATCATCTTTAATTACCTTTAGGAACGTTTAGTAATTTAATAATGACACTTACTCGATGAAGTATCTATTAGTTTACACCTGCACGGTCAAAGGTTGTTTAGGTTCATCTAGCATCGTATAACCAATAGCCAACCATAACAGCTCATTAAGTAGTACGCTCTTTACCATTTGGAAGCAAACATAAAACAAGTCCTCAGTACTACCGGTTAACGTATATTCGTCATTTAATAAAATGATTCGGGGCGTTATTAAATAGAGTGACAGGTTGGCAAAAGAAAAAAGCGAACAGACCCCTTCGCTTACATTTAAAAAGTGAAACGTTTCGTGAGAAAATGACGTAAAAGCAGCTAATTTACTATAGCGTGCCAGTGGATAATATCAGGAATTTGAAAGTAGAGGCTTTGAAATTGCAACTTCACAAATAATAGACTGTGCGCTTGGCGCTTGTTGCAAGAAATGGAAGTAGAGCAATTTTAACTTGGTTTCTCTCCCTCTCTGAAAGTGGATTTTGGATTGCGAGCTTAAACTGTGCACAAGAAAATTGCCATGTCTAGGAACTAGGTAAAACTGGTGGTTATCGCTCGACCAAATCCTTTCCTTTAAACGGCTCTCATACAAACTAATTAAGCTTTAAGTCATTGCTTGTAAACTGATTGCTTTCTTCACAACGCTTCATCAACTTAAACTAATCTCGTTCTTAAACATAATCGTTTCCGAAAACGGATTTAATCTATACATTTATACATCTACACATCTATACATATAAATAAAATTGGACTATCTGTTTGTAATATTAAAATAACCACTCTTTACTAACTGCATATGGATGTATGCACGGTACATAAACCAAAACAACATTTTTTTAAATTATTGTCTGTCTGTCTGTTTGTTCCGACAAATCTTTGAAACGGCAGGACCGATTTTGGCGGAACATTCACTGGCGGATAGCTAATGTAATAAGGAGTAACTTAGGCTACTTTTATTTTAGAAATTAATTATTATTATTAATAAATAGTTATTGATTTCTAAAATAAATTATTAATTTTTAAAATAAAAATTGCCTAAGTTACTCCTTATTACATTAGATATCTGCCAGTGAAGGTCCTGTCAAACTCGGTCCAGCCGTTTCAGAGATTAGCCGGAACAAACAGTACATAGTTAATATATTTAGTATTTTGTATCCTACAGCGTGAATTACCTAATTCTCTCTTATTAGCATGCAACAGCTAACAGTATGGCTGCGAGTTAGCAGAACTGGCGGCTCTGATTTCTGTTTAGAACGTAAAACATGGAGACAGGACTTAATATTGTAGCAGTGATCATGAAATAGAAAATCATTGTGGTTTGACTTTCTCGCTCTAACGCGGCCTGATTGGCTGCTTCTTCTCTAGTCGTATCTTTCTCTACTAAACACGCCGCGTTCAGGAGCGAGAATGTTGCCGAACTTACGGCGTGTTTTCTCAATGTTTTGTTTTAGTGATAGTGAATAAAACTCGGACGTTCTATTTACACGAACTCTTTATTCACTAAACTTCTAATATTAAAAATAATGGGTAATCAAACGGTAAGAAGATAATAATATACAAAAGAGAAGACGTGATTGAATGGACAACGGACAAAACTTAACTAAACACTGGATCATCCTCCGTACATTCCTGTTCTGGCGTCCAGTGACTACCATTTGTTCCTGCACTTGAAGAAATATCTGGGCGGTCAGCGTCTTCAAGACGATGACGAAGTCAAACAAAACAGTCGTAATGCAGTGGTTAACAGTTAACAAGTCAGGCGGCAGAGTTCTATGAGAAGGGTATTCAAAAACTAGTCATTGGTCAAACGTTATGACAAGTGCCTAAATATTGAAGGAAATTATGTAGAACAGTAGATTAAGGTGCAGGCTTTCATGTAAAAATAAAATTATTAAAATATCTTTGCACGTTTTTATTAATTTCAAAACGGTACAATGAAGAAATTCTGTAAAATCAATTGAGAGTCGTTGCGTAGATATTAATTATAATTATCTGATGTACTATTCGGACAATACCTTATAATATTTGTTATTGGTACATTCACCAGGATGTTTTCATTACCATGGAATTTCCCTTAATTATACAAAAATGTACTGTACTGAGCGTTTCAAAATAAATGTATTTAAATAAAAATGAAATGTAAATTAATCAGTAACAGTATCAAGTGCTGTCTCCATGTTTTTACGTTCTCGGCGATAACTAGGAGCAGTATTAGTATTTAAATACGTAATTACACAGTCAATCATTCCTTATATATGCGTCCAGGTCACCGCTGCCATCTTCGTGTATGAAAATTTCAATAAAACATAACTAGGAATTTCGTGATAACTTCTATTGGAGATAAAGATCAAGCACTAGGGAATAGAAATAAAAAGAGTCATTCAAAATTTATCCAGTAGTTTTTGCGTGATGCTCGCACATCATCGGACCTAGTTATCATTTTATTTATTAAAAACAAAAATATAGTTCATGAAAGTTGCCCCTTAACAAGCTTTAACAGTGTATTGTTGCGTGTTGTGACAAAAATTTAAATTTAAATGAAATATTCGTCGATGTACTGCTGTACCACATGAAAAAATACCAGAAGGACCAGTGCACTCGATAGAAATAAAACACGATTTATATTATATGATTATTTATATTAAAACTATCTGCGCACAAAAGTAAAAATATTGAACACTCGAAAAAAATATATATGTTATGTTGTACTTTATTTTAGTGATAGCGTTGATTATAAACTATTAAACTTACATCTTAAAAATCTTACCATCTTACTTATCCCTACTTAAAATTATTTATAAATCAATTAGAACTACGTGGTGACCCTGGAATGACCCAATGATTAAGTTTGAAGAATTAATGACCAGATAATAAAACTGCAATTTGCTTTTTTGCTAGTTGACAATAACGATGCATTTCCCTCATAAACTGTTAGCAAAAAAAAAACTTTTTTGTGTTTCATTCTCACCAGCTACTCGTGCTGGTGGGCGGGTAGTCCCTCCGACCTACACCTTAGTGCAAAGCCGGAGGGTAGGGCGTGAGGCCCTTTTCAGCCTCCTTGCAAGAATCGTGGGAATGGGTGGGTGGTGTGGTTAGGGAGAGAAAGATAAGACTGACGAAATGAAGACAGAAGAGAAGTGAAAGATTATCTGTGGAATATTACTGCCCCAGAATTTTCCTAAGTGATCCAAGGAAACCATAGAAAATCTTGGACCAGAGCAGCTGGACCTGGGTTCGAATCGGTGACCTCCTGAATGCTAAGCAAAGATCTAGAGCACTAGACCACGCCACTCGGTAAAAAAAGAGACAATATAAGCAAAAGCACAAGCAATAGAACGAAATATTTATGTTATTACAGAGAGCAAATTTTTTATCTATACCTACATATTACCCGTTCGATAATATTGTTTACAGGAAGGACTGTTACTATTCAAAATACAATTAAGTAGCTTCGTAAATAAATTGATAAGGTGGAAACGTGCATGTTCTAAACATTTTAATGGGGTGACAACACAATCTGTTACGTATTTCGTTGACAATAGAAACTCCTACCTAATTTTCTCTCTTTACTTTTCGTTAGGACAAGATGTAGGTGTAATCTATTATTCGAACACAGATTAAATGACCTTTTTAAACCCTTCAATATAAAAAAACGTGACTAGAAAACGTGAAATAAATAATCCGGCCAGAAATGTAAACTTTTGACGGTGAAGTTTCCAGATTGGCTTTTATGGTGAATGGGGTTAATAAGTAACGAACATCAACATCGTTTGATCTTTATCTTGGTAAAGTACAACTGATCGTTTGATGTTTTACAGTCGAGTCTTAATTTTATTTTTAATTAATCAATATTTATCGTAGAATTGCGTCATGACTGCAAGTACAGGGATGCTTCGAGTAAAATCATTGAGTTAGAATAGCGAGGTCATTTGGGTTGCAGGTCACGAACCTCTACTATTACATTATTCGATCTTTTGACGCAAGTGTATTAAAGTAAAGGTGATAGTTAGATACACCTATGCTCACGGTTCTTATTGTTTTTCTTTAAATGTTGACATCACGTAAAAGAGAAAGAAAAACGCAAAGAAAAATATACTAGACAGAACCATTAATAACTACGCAGCAATTCGAGTAAATTTGTTTCATTGTCTGTGACATATTTTCTGGGTAAAATTATTAGTTGAAAAGGTGCCCATTGTTAGCCAACTTCTGCACGCACACGTAATGATACGTTATTAAAGAATTGTCACTGTATTAGGAAATTTATTTTAGTATATCTCGTAATTTGGAGAGACGTTGGGTTAGACCGGAAATGTACAGTGCTTTTCATAACTACTACCAACCAAATTACAATAAAACACTTTTACAAAACGTACTCCAGTTGGTTAGAATTAATGGGGTCTGGCTGCTCTGATCCAAGTTTTCTGTGGATTCCTTGAATCACTTAGACAAATGCGGGGGCGGTATATTCCACAGATAATCTTTCACTTCTCTTCTGTCCTTATTTCCGTCTCTCCCTAACCACACCATCCACCCATTCCCACGATTCCTGCAAGGATGCTGGAGAGGGCCTTACGCCCTACCCTCCAGCTTTGCACTACAGTGTAGGTCGGAGGGACTACCCGCTCACCAGCACGAGTAGCTGGTGAGAATGAAACACAAAAAAGTTTTTTTTCCGAAGCTCTCCTTCCGAATTGCTATTAGGTATATAGATCGTTATTTTAATCATAGAACTCCATTACATATATAATTCATTTTTTTCAATTCATTCGGTTATTTGACTACTTCTCTTTACTCAATAACGTCGGTCGAGTCAGGCTTTTAATTAAATCTCTAAATTACATCCGGTGTTTTAATGATATTCTTAGTGAAGTTGTAAACCTGAGGTCACCAAGGGATGTAAAAGAATAAGTATCGATTTCATTATTTACCGACGACGTTTAATTAAATCCTTATGTTTTCAATTAAAAAACCACTATTGTTAGATACTTCTGTGCGACAAACGCATTGTTTTCCGATCTTTAAACCCATAAAATAAATATAGGAGGAGATTGTGGTGATTGAAATAAACAAAAGAAAGAAATGGTCTTACCCCAAGACTGTCTTATGTTGAAAATGCTCACGATTAGTAAGTGAGAAAAACACATGTATGCATTTGCAAAAAGTGTTGTGGTTAGTTTGGGGTAAGACCATTTCTTTTCTTTTGTCTATTTAAACCCATAGTTCTACGTATGTCCCTAACTGCTGTTACCCACAGATACTTATTTAAACGGGTTTTCTGGTTTTCGTGACATTGGGAATTCCCCCGGCGATCTAATGAAAGGTGATGGCTAGTCAGTTTGTAGCTAGTGCTCGATTATTAATTAGATTAGTGTCCGACGCCGCGATGGACAGTCGCTTAGGCGTCGGTTACGTCAAAGTTTATATAATCGCTACTCTATCGATCTATCGTTGCCATTTTGATAAAAAATTTATCACACTCATAAAATATCATATTGGCGCGCACCCAATAAAATATCCACTATACCCATACCGGTCATAAAATTCAAAGAAGCGCTTTAGTTTATTGACAAACAGATAGATAATTTGTTTCGGTATGCCCACGATTTCAGTGGATAAAACTGCATTAGGTTATAGGGAATTAAAAAAAAAAGTTGGGTGAAATTTGACGTTTTTACGGTTCCATGCCCGAAATGTTCAATAATGCTAACACAAACAGCATCCTACATGCAAACAGGAGGCAAAAGGATTCTTTAATTCTATCTATGTTTGTGGGATATAAAATAGCCTTGAAAACATAGCACATATGTAAGTAGCATTTAAATTTGTTTCGACTTATACTGATACTTCAGGGGGCCATCAATATCATAGCTTTTATATGTATTTTGTTACCAGGCCTCTGTCCCAAAAAAACAGCTTTTAACCTCTTCCAGAATTTTCCTAGGATATTCACATTCTGTTTGGATTTTGGAAACAAAACATTACAAAATTTTGTTGTGCTACAATAGATATCTCGGAAATAGCTTCTTGGTTACTTGTCCGATTATTTCGCGTTGTTATCTTCTCAAAAAGGTCAAAAATTACATTATTTAGTTTTGGAACTAGGATATCTGAATATCCGAACGTGCTGAAATAACTCTAAAGCAATAAAATTCGAAGGTGAAAATAAAAACAACGTTGAATGAATTTATTATAGAATTCTTTACAAATTTGTTTCGACTGTTACGTCATTTTCAAAAGATGCATTAACTGTATTAAACTACTTACTTTTTTTGTGTTTCACTCCCACCAGCTACTCGTGTTGGTGGACGACAGTCCTTCCGACCTACACTGTAGTGCAAAGCCGGAGGGTAGGGGTAATGCCCTTTTCACCCTTATTTAGCATTGGTGGGAATGGGTGGGTGGTGTAGCTGGGGAGAGAAAGGTGAGACGGACGAAATTAAGACAAAAGGGAAGTGAAAGATTATCTGTGGAATATTACTGCCCCAGAATTTTCCTAAGTGATCCAAGGAAACCACAGAAAACTTGGACCAGAGCAGTCGCACCCAGATTCGTACCGATGACCTCCCCAATGCTAACCAATAATCTAAACCACTAGACCATGCCGCTCTGTAAAAGTTAAATAAAGTTGCCAAGCTATTTATAGAAACATCTACTTATTTGGGAATACCTACAATTAAGAGGGGGGTATCATTAGTGAGAATTTCACTTTGGTTGTTAAAGGGTAAATTTTGATATACAGCCTTCTTAATTTCTAGATTTTCGAATAAATTTAATTTTCGACTTTTGTTGGCTGAATGGAAGTTTTTAACAGTCTACATTAAGATTATGTTTGTTAATGGTACAATGTTCATCAATCCCTGTAGTTGTTTTAAATTTTTTAATGCAATTAACATGTTCAATGAGTCCTTGCGAAAAACTTGATAAACTCCGCTTTTTCTTAAGGGGTTAATGTTGGTTTTGTTGTTAACCAGGAAACAATGAAGATTCTTCTTTATTCTTCAAAATTTTCCCTTGGTTAACAACCAAACTAAATTTGTCAGTAATAATACCCCCCCCCCCTTAATTGTAGGTATTTCAAAATAAGTAGATGTCTCTATAAAGAGCCTAGTAACTTTATTTAACTTTCATACAATTTCATGTATCTTTTGAAAATGACCTAACAATATATACTAGTACTACTAGTGGTAGAATTTTACAATTAATTTCCATCAAGAATAAATATAGATTCAATTAATTATATTGGTTTTGTATTCACCTTCGAATTTTATTGATTTAATAAAATGTTTCACAACAAGTAAACCACAAACTCTTTAAGTTTTATTAACTCTAACGCTACATTTGGACTTATCATCTAATATTACTGCGTACTTCCAATTTCTGATTTCCTTGACATTTGTTATCATAAATGCACAATACTTCTCTATTGAATTATCGAAAAAATTTTAACTATCCTCGAATTTTTTTCTTAGTCTTTTCAAAATTAAACAGATCGTTATTTACTTAATTGAATTTCTCTGTATTTTTGCTCAATGTTGAACAAAACCAAATGTACAAATGAAAGTCAAAACTTCGATTACGGTTATTTTTTGTGTATTGTACTTTTTGTGTTATCCCTGTATGGATTCGTTTTAATCGAATTTATTGTGAGCCAATTTTTTAATTTGTTCGTTCAGGAATTATGTTGTATAGATTTGAATACGATTAATAATTTGTTGGCTCGGTCCCGATACCAGGAAACTTTGGAGTATTACAAGACAGCGCTAATACATAATGGGCCGGAAGATATGTAGATATAAACGTTCGTAAATGGACAATGATTGATGGTATATGGATACAGAACAGAAGTCGAACATTTATTAAGTCCGACTACACATACTATCGATCAATGGGACTTCATTTACGATAAACTGACCCCTTTCATGTTCGCTCGAATCGGTGAATTTGTCATCGCGAGGGTCCACCGCGCTTTTTAATGGCTTACCGAAAGGGCTGTGCTACCCAACACAGATCTTTTTTACCTTTTCTGTATATGTAATATAATTAATGAGTTTAAAAAAAATCCAATTTTACTGGCTTTACAACAGTAATGATGTCGTATAACTGAAAGGTTGTCAATTTTTCTGGTTTAGTTATTCATTGTTATATCCAGTAAAAGTATTTACTAACTCGAAAACGAAACAGCGGGAGTTAATTGTTGCGTTATCGGGAGCAATCAGAGAGTATAAGAATATGGAGATAGCATGTAATACTACAGCAGCGTTCCTGAAATAGGAAATAATTTTGGTGCTCTTTTTCCACTCTAACACGACTTTGGATTGGATCTCTGGTTCCAAACCGTATTTCTCTTTACCAATGAGGCAGCGTTAGAACGAGAAGGGAGACTCAGAATTATTTCCTATTTCAGTAATGCTGCTATAATAATACATACCGTCTCCACATGTTGAGGCAATTCACGAAGGGCTACAATCTTTACTTGAGTTTATATGGCTTTCCAAACAGGACATTTTGGTAATAGAGTGACGAAGGAAATGGACTGACAGTGAACGTCCGAATACGTAAGGGTAGTTTATCAAAAAGTTCAACCAGTTAAACAAATACAAATGATTTGCTCTATTTGGAGGTTCGTCTATTTTAGTGAGGCTAGCAAACCTTGAGAATCAACGAAATGTACAATAATATATAGTTTTCCGTTTCAAGGAAGCAGAAAATCAGAAGATCTTCGAGAAACTGCCTTTAATCTTTTAAGTTTTCTTAAAATTTATGGCCGGAAGCATTCAAAAACACCGTTGAAACGAGAAAAGCGATTTTACTTGCGATTTGTTGAAAATAAATTTCAAACGCCAAAAAATTTAATATACATTATTTTATAAATCAAACATTTTAAAAATCACCTCTGCAATATGATAACACAATTTTTCTTTTCTTTTGTACTTACCGCACCAATCATCCAGACGTTATTCCCTCACATCGTCAACGTCAAAACTCATTAAGAACTGTCGGCCTTTAAAATAGATTTTCGAAAGAACTAATAATTTGTTCTTGGAGTTTATTTTTATGAATCCACATTATTTTTTTATCATTCTTTTATCGGGTAAGCGTGGAAATTCGAGGGTGCAAAATCATTTCAAATAGGATTGTTTAATGCTTGACAGCATCGGCTATTATCGGTTCTTGTTGGAAACCCCCATCTGGTGGTGCTTACTTAGTATATAACTAAAGACATCATCTACATATCAACACCAAAAGAAGATATTTTTTATTAGTAAATAGGCTATTTTCAAAATTATCTAAAAACATTTCCGCTAAAACTGGAGATAGTGAGGAACCTATAGGAAGGCCCTCTTTTTGAATATAAAATTTATTGTTAAATTTAAACAAACTTCCAAAATGTTATAAAATGCTACTTTTTGTTCACTTGTTCAGGGATTGGTACTGAAGTGAAAAGGCTACATACGTCGTTGAGCTTATAGATAGATTTAATTCTTGTACTATTTTGGCGAATTTTAGTGAATTTTTAATGCTGAATTTCGATTTATAGTTAACATAAGATAAGATAATTTTGTTAGCGAATTTACAGAGATTATAACTGGGAGCATTGATGTAGGAAACTACAGGTCTTAGTGGTCGTAGTGTTCGAAACAATTGCAAGAGGTTTTCTTTAAACATATTGTTGAAACTTTTCATATTATTATTATTGTATATAACTAGTACAACGTAGGAGACCAAAGATCGCCTTACCACTTTCAATAACTTCTGTCAAACGCCCATTTTAAAATTATCGTAGATACCTTAGTCAAAAATAATTACATTAGAATTATGTTCTTTTTTCGATTTCGTTACAATCGTTGCTTTATGATTTCACATTTTTAATTTTTAGTGGCCTCCATCCCACTCCATTTACTAGATAAAAACTGTAATAAAATTTCATATTGTGCAAAGTAATATACACATTGACAAGAATTTTTCCTTGTATAGTAATGCGAAAAAAGGTTTCTGTAATTTATTCACGCAAAATAGGTATTCTAAACTTTTCCGAAGTTTGAAAGCGATATTAGTGAGTATTAATGGTAAATCCATGAAAAAAAAAACAAATACGCAAGTATTCTGAGCAAAATATTATATAAACTACTCTTTTTTAAGTTAGTTCGAACAAGATGTTACGTAACCCTTGGCTGATATATAAAATATAATTATGAAAATACATCTGCTCAATATACAGTAGCCGGCATGTAAGGAGATTCAAAAGCCATAAATCATCGAATGCGCAGTGGCAAAGTCTAGCCCCTTTAGGGCGGGGTTAATCGACCGGTAGGCAGAATGATAACTGCTCAGTAAAGTTCAGTAGCGTAGTGGCAAACAGTTGCAAATTAACAGAGTAGTGAAGTGGTTGTTTGTAAAAAAAATAATATACTTACAACTACTAACTACGATTTTGTACTATCGCCGCTAGCGAACCTGATACACAGACTAAACAACATTATTAATGATATCTGGTACATGCACAAATCGTACAACTATAAACGAAACTATGAAATATAAAAATAGCAAATATAAAGATCGATTGTACAAACTAAGTGATACTGATAAGAACGAAATTGCAATCCGTGTCTGGTAGTTTCGATAAATTATTGATCAACACTTATACTACTTATAGTAATCCTGAGAAATTCCCATGGGTCTACAAGAAAAGTCTGTTTTTCAAATACCGTACGTCAATGATTGCTTGAATATTTAAAGTTTTAAATTTAAAAGAAAATATTCAAACATTTCAACACTATTTAATAAACAGTCTCTACAAATTGGTTTTAGCTGATGGTCATTTTCAAGAGTAGAATACAATACTAAATGTAAAATTATAGAAACCATCCTTAAATAATTGGTACAAGCTATAATAAGTAGAAGATGATGTGAATTATGAACATATAAATTGTGTAAAATCAGAGGGGTTGTTTGCAGATAATTCTGTTTGGTTATTGACAATATTCAGTTTTAAGGTCAAAACTTTTTTGATTTATAGGTTTTATAGAAGATTTAATTTTGAGCTTTTAGGTTGAATGTGTAAAATTTTTAAATTATCTTTACTTCATGATTTTCACTAACACAGCGTTCTGAAATGCCAGCCATACAATTTATTCTGTTATTTTTTATTGCATTAACGTGTTCATTTAACCTAATTTGAAAATCCCGACCAGTCTGCCCAATTTTTACACTTAATCTGACAGTTTGATAAAATTTTACGCATTCATGCTAGAAAACCTAGAAATCAAAAGAGCTTTTACCTCAAAACTGTATATTAACATTAACCAAATAGAATTAATTGTGAGAAATCAAAACGATTCGTCGGGATTGTTTATTAAATGGTGTTAAAACGTATGAATATTTTTCTTTTTCTTTTAAATTTAAATGTTTCACCTACCAAGTACCACAAAGAACGTTATTTATCTAGTTTCAATATTGTGGAATTTGTGAAAGACTTATACAAATACTTAAGCTTAATCGTAATGCCTATATAAATAGATCATTTAATATTTATTGAAGAAGTTTCGATTTTATTGATGAGTAAATATCCTAGTAGAACAAGGATACAGTAAACGCTGAAGTTAGTATCAATTATTTTCGGTATCAGCTATTTTTATATACATTATATATATATACATATATACTCACATCAAATTGGAAGAAAACTAACTACAATTCATAAACTATTAATTCTGGGTGGTATACTTCTGCTGCCACGCAAGCATGAAAGTCTATTGTGTTCTTTCAAAAGTAATAACACCTTAATGATGGTAAAATACCATGCTTTGTAGTTATTCTAGAACGCATATGTATTTTATTCCTTGATGGCCCAGTTTTTGTTACTAAAATAAATTATAGATAATTACAAGTTAGTATTTTTTGTATTATTACAATTTAAATAATCGTTTCTGGCATTATCCTTTTTATAATGCACAAGTATTTGACTTCAAACTTTAAAGGATTAATTAATTAAGCTGAGAGAAATAAAATTGGAGTAGAAAATGAAATTAAGAATTTTTTTATGGGTTATTGCGCCCTTATTTTTGACTTATGCAGTTTGAATAGCGAAAGGATAATTACTTTTATGGAGGAGTACCAAACGACTTTGAACATTAATTAAAACTAATTGGGTCAAGCGATTTCAAACAGGATTACCGACTGCACTGCAGGAGCCATCTTATAAAGTCCTTCTTATTTTTAACGTTGTCAATAATTAGGATCTTTACTTTTTAATTCCATTTTATTAATGTAAATCTAGTCTATTCTGAAAACTTGGATAATTCCTTAGCAACGGGATAATCTGGCCTTAAAGAAATAAAATATAATATTAAATAATGTTCGATGGTTTTGAAAACAAAATAGAATTACATTTTCGATCATTAAAATAATGAAAAGAATACATTATTTTGCATCAATAAATGTACAGGTCGGCAAACATAGGAACAAGTTTCAGTGAACAGCGTTGATGCGCAAACGAAAGACAGAGAAAGTATTCGGAGGAAGAAGGACGGCAGGATACGCAAGCTTTCTCGCACGGATCCTCGAAATACGCAGAAGGGCGTACATGAATTACTAAACAAATGATTGACTACATTGAAACAATTGAGTACAAACAAAAAACATATAAAACGGCAAAACAAGTTTATGTAATATACATTACAGTAAACAGTATTGAGATACAGAACAATCTGTAATTAGTGAGAGAACAATGTCTATGTGTGTATTTGTGTTTACGCATAACCGAAAATCAATAATAACAACTATCAAAACACAGCAATAACACAACAACCAACAGGAGTAATTCTGGTGCGCCCGAATGTTATCTCGCTAAACGGTCTAACAGATGTGAGTTCCCTCCCTACCTCAAGCATTCCATCTCCCGCGCATCCATGGGCGGGAACTTTTCACACTTGTTCCTATGTTTGCCGAGCTGTACTACTAAACTTTATATAAAATAAGTGTACGTGTAGGTATCTAATGATCAAAGTGTTGGTACCTCAAACCGACAGTTTTAACACGTCTATGTTTACCTACTTGTTCTTACGTAAACACAGATTTCCAATTTATGATTTTCTGTAAAAAGAAATATAAAAACACTTATCAACAACCCGTTATTCCACTGTCTTGGTGGTCACCTGTCCGACCAGAGTGTATCAACTTGGGTACTAAAAATCAAGTTTTTTAACGCTGGCTTATTAAGATCAGGTAAATGTGCCGTAACTACGGCAAGATGTACATACAAGTTGCTGAATCGCCACTCCCTTTGAACCCTTTTTGTAATTAAGGCATTAAATGAAAGATGCGGCCCATAATTCAACAACGATAAAATAAGTACATCTGCAATTTTATAGCAAGGAAACTTGATTTTGATAGAGAAATACATTAAAATTCGGCTATAAGAATTGCCTATATACTGCAAAACTGTTTCATATATAGTAAATATGTTGCTGAATTAGGTAGTTAGTTTTCCATATGAGAAAGTATGTATTTCAGCCTGTTTAGATAGTCTTTGGTTCATGTGACCAACCGTATATAACGACGCATTGTTCGATAAAGATTTAAGATGTTCTTTCATCCTAACTCCTAGAGCTCTACCAGTCTGTCCTACAAGAACATCTTAAATCAATTTCACAAAAAAATCTTTGTAGCGGCTTCGCAGGGCATTGTATTGTAAATAATCATGCGTTAGACCAATATAATATCAAATTAATTTACAACACACATAAGGGCAGATTGTTAAATTTACTAGAAATGGTCGAAATTAATAAAGGACTGTGTAATAACAAATTAGTAACAAATGACCAAACAGAATTCCATTTATCCCCACTTTTAAGAGCTAGCATAAACTGTAGTATTTAAAACCTCGATGTAGTAATTAATAGTTAGTACTCTTTTGAGAATGGTGTAACAACCGAAACGACTGTCGTCAAGGATTCATTATGAATAAATATTGTGAAATTACCGAGTGTCTTCTTTACCTTACTATTTTATTCTGTGATTGTATGTACGTTCGTCGCTATTACCCCTCTCACCTCTCGTAGCTTAATGATCAGAGCTTTGGTTTGGAAAGCGAAGGACCCGGGTTGGATCCCCGACAAGGGCGTGACATCAGCAATAAATTAAAACTTAATTCTCATTAATGTATTGAAATTAACCTCTACAAAAATTCTTCATGTATTTCATTTTTAATGATTATCACTTCATCCTTTGGTTAACGACGATTGTTTACAATTTAGCTTTACCTACAACCTTTTTATAAACAGAGTTCCAAATGTTCTTTGATACGTTCATAAGCAATTTTAAAATACATGTTTGTACAATGTACATGTGTATAATAAGTTGATAGACTAAACACATTGTACCAGTGTGTGTGTAATGTGGCATTGGCAACAACTACCTTTCTGCCACCGTACGCTGTTTAGTACGCACCGTGTAACATATTCATAACACCATGCAATAATTTCGAGCCGAAGCAACACCACAAATTGAAATTTTGCACGTACAGACCAAACACTCGAGGCTATCAACGAATTCCTTGCTCTCCAAGCACTCACACAATTACAATTGATTAACTAGAACAGCGTCATATGACAAATGGAAAACATGTCAAAAATACATTATTCTAAATTAGGAAATTTATTTTTATATAAACGTGATACAATAGTATGCCGAAGAATAATGAAAATATATATACCAACAAACTGCTCCTTTTTCTTTGTTGATTGGTAGGTACGTATCAAGCTTGTGGGAGTACGATTTCAGATTTGCAAAATTATTGTAGATTTGTTCCATTTAATTTCCTCATCAGTCCACCATATGGGTGTTTTCAGTAAATCACTATAAGTGTTATCATATTTTGTTCCCAGACTTTCTCACTGCCCTATTCTGTAATGCAAAGTAGTGGAAAGGGTGGAAGATCCCTTCTACTCCCCTTAAGAAATTGTGTGAATGGGTGGGTGGTGGTAGTGGTTGTAGAAAGATGATACAAACGAAATAAAAACTGCAGAAAGTCTTGTAAATAAAATGTGTAACAAGGCAGACGGATTGAGAATCGAACCGGCATCTATCCAAATCCTAAGCTCTATTCATACCGGCGGACTAAACTCCTCGGTAATCATTTTCACATCAAATCCGCAATCCGAAGAAGGTAAAAAAAAATTTTGTGTTTCATTTCCACCAGCTACTCGTGCTTTTAGGCGGACAGTCCCTCCGACCTACACTGTAATATAAAGCCGGACGGTAGGGCGTAAGTCCCTCTTCAGCCTCCTCGCAGGAATCGTGGGAATGGGTGGGTGGTGTGTTTAGGGAGAGAAATATGAGACGGACGAAATGAAGACAGAAGAGAAGTGAAAGATTATCTGTGGAATATTATTGCTCCAGCATTTGCTTAAATGATCCAAGGAAGCCACAAAAGATTTGGACCAGAGCAGCCGGACTCGGGTTCGAAACGGTGACCTCCCGAATGCTAAGCAAAGATCTAGAGCACTAGACCACGCCGCTAGGTGAAGACTGATTTGACACGCATCTATAACTATTTACGAAATATATTCCAATCTAGGTCTTCCACTTCCACTCTAATATGTTTCTAGCTAGCCCTTGATGTCTCAGAAAGTGCTCTACCATCTAATTTTCTTTCATGGCGTCTTTTCCTACTTTTATACATCACCAAACAAAAAACTCTTGCGTGTTTCATTCCCATACAAGCGACTAATTATGGTAAGGGATAAATAGATGCGACCAACGAAATGAAGGCCCTTACATTTGACTTGACTAAACGATCGAAAACTTGGACCAGGACAGGCGGACCCGAGAACTTGATGCTCATTATTTAATTTCCGGTAAGGTTAGTTAGTTTATGTTCTCCTAGTAGTGTTAGACAAAGTCTAAACTCATTAATACTTTACTCAGAAAAGCTGAATAAGTAGCAATGAGCCGAGTAATTTTTGTCAGTCAGTTTTAGCAATAGAAGTACCGGTCAGTGTTAAGGTACACATTGTCGTCTGTTAGTTCGCCATTTATATACAAAGTTCGCTTTTTCCTGCCAACGAAGTTCAGTTAACGGGCACACAATTTGTCCTCGATTACCCGGTCTTCTCTTAATTACTTCTCCAGTGACTTCCTGCTGATGCCATTGTAAACGGAACGGTTCGGTGAAAATGTCCTTCTGAAGCGCCACGTGAAGCGCAATTGTCATCAGTTAGAAGTCCGGCAAGCGACGAAGTTGTCGGAGACCACTTGGATGGACGGAGAACGAAGCAATTAGCGATCGGGAGAGTGCAGTGGATGGACGACGACGCGGTGACGACACCAGCGCTGAATTAATGGGGGGAATATTTACTTCAGGGAGTGTAATAATACCTCTGAAAAGGACTAATTACTTTGTGTTCAAGTGGCAGGGTAACGAGAATAGATTGCATTTCTGACACAAGTGATTGCCAAAGTTGGACCAGTTTTGTGACATTCACGAACACGCACGGAACATTAATTTTGGACGAGTAGATAAGACTTACATATGGCCAATCGGCTCCTTTTGAATTACGACACCACATTCGAAACTTATGTCAAAGGTTGCACCTAACCAGCTTAGAGCAGGACCAGACTTCGTGGTATGCGAATTATATTCTTACCAAGTAGACTATGTGTGTACCAATCGCTTAATATTGGACTTATCCAATCACCATTAGAAATAAAGGTTGCTTTAACTGATATGCAAAATTTGATAAATTAGTTTAGAGTAAGTTTTAATTAATGGTGAACATTACTATGGCCAAACAATTATTCACATGTAAACACAACCTAGAACCAAACGCTTCATTTCATGGATATTGCTTTGTCGAAATTTAATAAAAAAGTTATTTTTAGAAATTTTAAACGAAGTCGTTGAGACACAACCGTTAGCAATAGCCCGCTCGCGCGTTCTGAGCCCGCGCAACAGGCAACGTTTGTGATATTAAGTGGCGGGAGGCGTTTTTACAATTTTTATCTATCTGTCTGTTTGTTCCGGCTAATCTCTGAAACGGCTGAACGGATTATGACGGGACTTTCACTGACAGATAGTTAATGTAATAAGGAGTAACTTAGGCTACTTTTATTTTAGAAATTAATAATTTATTTTAGAAATAATAATAATTAATTTCTAAAACAAAAGCAGCCTAAGTTACTCCTTATTACATTAGATATCTGCCAGTGAAAGTCCTGTCAAAATCGGTCCAGCTGTTTCAGAGATTAGCCGGAACAAACAGACTCAGACAAAATTTAAAAAAAATGTTATTTTGGTATATATACCGTATATACATCCATATGCATTTAATAAAAAGTGGTTATTTTAATATTACAAACAAACACCCCAATTTTATTTATATGTATGTATAGATGTGTAGATAACAGTGTACTGTGTTCTAATAAAAAGTAATTAAAGTAACATAAATGCTTTACGATAATTGTACATAGTTTTGTTTATAATCTATTCGAGTAAATCAATCAGTTAGGTGTTTTAGGCAATGGGACATTGAAAGTGTCAGATTTTAACCAATGATGTTATTGAACAGGCGCAGCTATCGTTCGTGTTTAAGCCCAAAGGGCGTACAAAGGTACAAAGAACACAAAACCGATAATTTACACGATCTCGGAGGTCGTTTAATTGACGTAATAGTGGCGATGGTATGTTGCAGACTTTCCGTGTTCTGAATAACATTTAATTGGATGACATATACTGGATATATCCGAATAGGATATTTTTTCTAAACAAACAACTGGTTTCAGACGCACTTCCACTGTTATCTTTCTTGAGCCAATCTTGGCATTTCTCTAAATACTAAAACTAAAGAACTATTTTTTAAAAGTAACTTAATGTATGTCTTCCTCTGCCTCCTTTTACCCCTATTTCTGCCCCTAATATGTATCTAACTAGCCCTTATTGACTCGAAAGGTGTCCTAGCAATCTATTTCCCCTTTTCCTTATTGACCATAGATAAACCTGGAAGATATATATTGAGTAAAACACAATTAAACTTTTCACAAAAAAATTATTTTCACTACTATAGTTTCGCTACACTGTAGCTTTTTCAAGTGAGTATTATTATTAGCTTAAGTTTACACAAAACATCCTATTTATAATCTGACTTAACTTAAGGGATGGGGGGTTTTTATTAAGTTAAAGTTTATAAAACAAATATCATACAACAACGGATATAATACAAATTTAATAGACAACTTAATAAAAGACAAATTGTATAAATCAGCAATTCAATTAACTTACTCATCACCGAAAATTAAAAATAAAAATTATTTTAGTTTAACATACATTGGAAAATTAAGTAATAGTGTAGCTTCAAAATTAAGAAAACAAAATATTATACAAACGTAATATTTAAAACTACAAATAAATTAGGGAAACTAATTAAAAACAACAAAGATAAAACCGACAAATATAAACTATCAAGTGAGTACAAATTAAGTTGCAGTTCATGTGAAAAATGTTACATAAGCCAAACAGGCAGATTGTTTATTACTAGGATCAACGAACATTTAAAATCTTACGAAAACAATAAACAGAACTTAAATTATGCAAACCACTTACTACCCGAAAATCACAATTTCAATCAAGTTTTCAAAATATTACATGTGTTAGGAAAAAGCACAAAATTAAATGTTCTAGAATCATTAGAAATTATAAAATAAAAAATTATAGTCCAGACCTATTACTAAACGACCAGATAGATTTAAATAATACACCATTATTAAACTTATTCAAAATAAAAAACCCCACCCCTTAAATTAAGTTAGATTATAAATAGGATCTTTGTGTAAACTTAAGCAGTACAATGTAATACTCACTTGAAAAAGCTACAGTGTAGCGAAACTATACTTAGTAGTGAAAATAAAAATTTTGTGAAAAGTTTAATAGTGTTTTATTCAATATAGATTCAAACTTTCACCAAGTATCAGCTAACACAATCAATTATTTGGAAGATATACTTATGCATGTCGTCAATTAAAAATCGGATAAAATTCACACAGAGCCAAATAAATTTTTTATTGTTGGAAACTAATTTCTGGAGCCTTAACCCGATACTCCTCTTTTGAAATTCTTTTGTTTGGATTTGTCATTGGACATTATTTATGTCATTCTCATTTAAATATAAATTAAAATTTCAACTTAATAGGATTAGGTAAACCTTTTCTGCTGAAATAAAATCCTTTAATGGCATCGCCTGCGGACAAGTGTGATAATATCTGTGCATATAGTTAGAAAGTTATGACGGATTATAATAATAAATTCAATTAGCATACATTTAATCCGCTGCATGCACAGGGAAAGTAGCGGTTCTAACATTTGTGTGCATATACATAATTATTTCAAAATATGTTTAATGGTGGCTAATTTTGTGTTTCACCTTTAACCTCGAATTGTACATTATGCCATGATCAATATGACTTATAGCCTTTCATAAAAAATTGACTGCGTCTTTGTTGTTAACTATTCTCATAATTTATTAGATAATCTAGACGTGCTACGAAGTGCATTCTTCAATAAATTGATCGAATTGACCTCTACTATGTGAATATGCTGATTTTTTTAAAAAAAATTTACTGTCTCACTTATAGATCCAAGCCATTGTTCTGATGATGAACTAGTAGGGTGAAATAATTGTAAAGAGATTGATAAATTCAATGTGTTTTATTCTTCAATATTTAAGGTTTAGCTACATACCTTTAAAGAGAGACATTTAAGAGTCAAATGCTTAAAATAAAAGAATTTTGCGAGAAAACTAAGGGAAAAAATATAAAGGAAACCTTAACACATTCCGAGCTATTGTTCGGCAATGTTTCATTAGTTTCTGCAAAAAAGAAATCAAATATCCAGCTCAAAAGAAATGTCTGTATCTAAACGTAACTTGTAGGAATTCTTTGTAAAAACGTTGTTAGTACGATGATTATTCTGAAGTAAGTCAGTATATGGAGAAACGGATCCGTTCTTTTCACCACATATAAGAACCGCTAAAACATACCAGATTTATTAGAATTCGACACTTACTTAGAAACATATATATAGTAAATACCTACAAATAAAATCAGACATGAATTCAAAAATACCCTTTCCGAATGGATACAGGAATAAAATAGTTTAATGGAATTTCTCATTGCAATGGAAGGAAATAATAATATTAGATGAAATTCTTCGACGTGTCGCACATGAATGTTTAAAACAAACGAGAATCAAATTTTACACGCCACGTACTTTTCAGTCTACTTGCTCGAGAAAGGAATCGAAGGATAAGTAAAACAGAAGCAAAACAATACGAAAAGATATTAAAAAAAAAAAGGAATTAAAATCCTTATTCGTCTAAATTTTAAGATCAAAGAGTAGTTGTTTCTGTTGATTCCATATTTACATTTATATTTATAATACGAAAAGAAGTTGAAATCCTGAAAATTTAATTACCCAAATGAGATTAAAAAAAAATATGGAAAATAGATTAACATTAAATTCTTGGTGGGTGATTAATCATCGACCAAATCAAGGGTCTCCATAAAAGGAGAAGAATTTTGATTGAAGGATCAAAGACAAGCGGAGAGAAACATGTAATAACTAATAATTATTCAATAAAATGTCGAGAAGAGATCTAACTGGAAACCAAAGCTTTAACCACCCTAGAAGCATTTTGCGCAATGTAAATTAATGAAATAAAAAATATTAACTTGGAGATTAGAGGTTTCTAGTTTGATTTAAAATTCTACCAGACGTTTCGTCATCAACTGCGGATGACATCTTCAGTGGCAGAGTACTTCGACCACGTAGTGAACTCCAAGCCTACGCAGCACCAAGGAGAGTACTTCGACCACACAGCCTACGGCAGGCCACTGAAGATATCATCCGCAGTCGACGACGAAACGTCTGGTAGAATTTTCAACCAAACTAGACCATGACCAACAAGCCCGGAAACCTCTAATCTCCGAGTTGACTCCGGCCATGATAGCCTACATCATTTAAAAATATTAAGTTCTTAGTTCATTGAAACAATCAGATGCGGATTACAATTTTGATCTTTTTAGTATAAGTCAATTGTATAACAAAAGTTCATCGTGTTTCATTCCCACCAGCTAATGCTAATAGATGGATGGGTTGTCCGATCGACCTACAAATTTGGTGCAATGTGGTCCTGCAGGAATAGTGGAATAGGTTAATGGTAGTAGTTAAGAAGAAATTGAAGGGATGAATCAACTAAATATAGATAAAAATTTGGAAACAACAGAAACAACTACTTCGAGGGCAAATACCCCTACGAGCATTGAATTATACTGTTGATTCCGAATTATTCCTAGACTAAAGACCGTAGTAGACAAGTGGAATTATAGAATACTACCTGTGGAATATAACTGTCCCAGCATTTGCCTACATAACCCAAAGAAACCACAGAATAACTTGGACCGATGCAGGCGGAACAGGTATCTTTCCGAATCCTAAGCTATACTTTAACTACTACTAGATGGTATTATATCCTGCAGAAAATTAGGTTATTATACGCAAACAAGATGATTAGATATAAAGAAAGAACTGTGTCACCATTTGTAGATATATGCAGCTATTTACAGTAAATATAAAGATAAAATTATTTACAGATGACGGCATGTAGGACAATTTGTCCTTAGTTTCATTTATTATGAATCACCCTGTATCTTAAATGTTTGATACCTAATCTTGATAAGAAGCTGACGATTAACTAATGCAATGTACACTAAAACTGCACTACCCTTTTTGTAAATTTCCTCACTCGGTTATTAATTGGGTAGGGTGCTTTGTTTCCATGTAAATACACTCCGCTTAAAATTAGTAATTTTTTACTGGGTCGCGCAGTGAATGACAGCGTGAGTTCGATACGGGGGGTAAAAGTGAGCATGAACGGCAAAAGTGCCGTATCATCGTGTGAAAACAGAAAACAGTAGGTATACTAGAACGGTGGTCTTTCCCCTAGCGTGTGGGCGAACAATTAAGCCCGCGTGGTCTTCGACGCGTGTTTTGAAAGTAATTAACTTTTTACCGCCCGAGCGCTTTACATTCATTGTTGTCGGGCAAAGCGCTACTGCCAAATATTTGCTCACAACAACGGCACGGATATGCCAGAAAAACTGATACATGACTCTAATACAACAGCAACAGCAACACAGCAGCAGCAGCAGCGACGTTTACCGTCCCAGCAGTTGTAAAGTTTTGAACAACAAGTGCTTGCAGCTATTCGTATTCGGTCGTCTGCCAACTTTACTGTTAGAATAATTTATTAGGGGGAGAAATACAAGGGGTGAAATTTCTGAAATTCTCTTCACAAGATTGCACAAACGAGCAAAATATGCTTAAGCCAACATTGTCGTGACGCGACACTTCACGTGACAAATAAAACCTTACAGCCAACGGTACCAGTTGTTGTTCTGAAAACGCCGGGGGGCATTATTTAAACGTAATATCCTTTCCCTTTTGTTCTGAACATCTACCTGCTGGGTATCATACAAATTATGTGCTCTTGTACTCAAATGGATAATTGCTTGTCTACATAATAAAACATACATAATGTAATAAAGATAAAATTTATAATGCCGAGTTATAGTAGTAAGTGTATCGCCATCTGCTGGTATTTACTGCTAACCGTAATATTTCAAATGTTTGACAAGAGCATTACGAAGGCATCTACATGTCCAATTGAGTCTACCACGTAGATTGTTATACTGGTCTAGATCATTGCTTATCATTCGGGAGGTCACCGGTTCGAACCAGGGTCCGGCTGCTCTGGTCCAAGTTTTCTGTGGTTTCCTTGGAACACTTAGGCATTTGCTGGAGCAGTAATTTTCCACAGATAATCTTAACCTTTCACTTCTCTTCTGCCTTCAGTTCGTCCGTCTCATCTTTCTCTCCCTCATCACAGCACTCACTCATACCTACGATTCCTGAAAGGAGGCTGAAGAAGACCTTACGCCGTACACTCCGGCTTTACACTACAGTGTAGGTCGGAAGGATTGTCCGCCCACCAGCACGAGTAGCTGGTGGGAATGAAACACAATAAAGTTAAGTTAGGAGTGTTCTGCTCTCGTAATCGTAAGGTTGTTGATTCGAGTCATCATACAATCGATACCTTTATTCAGCCGTTTTTAAGTACTGAGCTATTCTATTTGCCCATGCTTCGCCGATTATCGTTTGCCATGGTTAAGCCCATATTAGATTTCAGGCATCAACCATTAAAGAACCAGTGATGGTTGCCACGACTGTGCCATGCTGGATTGTGTGATTTCTTCCAGAGTCGCTTCGGTTCATCCCTGAACAGTAAAGCAAAAAACAATGGGAATAATGAACTGGTGTTGTCCTTCTTCGGGTGTACAGGCCGTCGTCGGTTGGAATTGCTTCCTAACGTTTCGCTAGCGCGAGTGGCGAGCTTCTTCAGGGATCTTTCCATTTTCGCTGTTGGTCGTAGACGTAAACGTAGACGTAGACGACCAACAGCGAAAATGGAAAGATCCCTGAAGAAGCTCGCCACTCGCGCTAGCGAAACGTTAGGAAGCAATTCCAACCGACGACGGCCTGTACACCCGAAGAAGGACAACACCAGTTCATCAACTGGCCGCGAAAGCCTTTATTAATTTGTCAATGGGGATAATGTCTCCGGAATAATCATATTAGCATATAACGTTACCTGAATTTGTATATATACATATATATATATATATATATATATATATATATATATATATATATATATATATATATATATATATGTCTAAGGTTTTATCATTTCTTCCACAAAGACTTCACTATTACTAGCAGACCCTTTCAATGAGATCCATAGATCATCTACTGTCTCGTCTGTTGGTTCGCCAATCGTAACATACCCACGCCGGACCCATAACCAGTGCCACTAAAATCAATAACACCGGCAAAAACAAATGTTCCAAATGCGGGATCTGTGATCCTTTATAATTAGACGAAAAATATACAATACCTTGTTTTTTGGATTGTTATCTTCGTCTAATAATCGTTCGGAATCAACAGTGTAATTCAATGCCGGTAGGGGTATTAGCCCTCGGAGTTGTTGTTTCTGTTGATTCCATATTTATATTTGTTATACTGCTTGTAAAAACAAACAATGCTAGCCCAATTAGTGGCCGTTTATAAAACCCTATAAGAGCAAAAGCAAGTTGGTATAAGACCGAGTTGTAGCAAGTATATTGCCATCTACTGCTTTTAACTCGGTACCTTTGAGGTACTGATGAGAGAAGTAATAAGTTTGAATTGCTAATCTACATGTGGTAGTTTATATAACTTACAAATTAATGAACATAATGTAGCGATCTGTATATATATATTGCAAATTGTCTTGTATAAATTTTATGTAAACTAACACCCTCGAGCATGCCTTTTCTACAAACTTGTATTCTACTGTCTTGCCTTTTTCAATTAGCAGAAACAGCTTTCTTTTCTATTCCTTCATTCACAAGTCAAAATTTCCATCCCTTCGTTGCTGATCGCCTGCAACGGTTAATAATAAAAAGACCCGTTGCCCGATCTCTAATAAAACTACCGCTTCTTGTCGCGCTACCCTCTGCCTTCTTCCAAGAAATAACCTTTACTGTTTGCATGCTAAGTTTCCATTTTTGAATAACAATTTTTCTCCTACCGCGACAGTCATTACTTGTTTCAACGATTGCACACATTTTTGTTCATTCAGTATTCAATTCATCTATTCGTCTTTTTCACCACTAACAGTTTGTAAAATTAAATCATATAAAT
Source organism: Agrilus biguttatus (assembly GCA_963921985.1). Lineage (NCBI taxonomy): Eukaryota > Metazoa > Arthropoda > Insecta > Coleoptera > Buprestidae > Agrilus > Agrilus biguttatus. The sequence goes on along the minus strand of OY998118.1, from coordinate 38,397,457 downwards.
CAACGATTCATAAGTTTTAATATATATAATATTAGTAGATCACCCGAAAACACTACAATAATCTATTTAAAACAACGAACTGGTTTCCACGAAAAGGAAATAAAAACAGCAGCCTGTATTAAATTGAAAAGTCCATATAAAAAATATCAGGAGGGCTACAAATATCATTCAATAAACTATCGACTTGATGGTGCATACTTGATACATGTTTCAATTTTTATTAGTTTAGTTATTCTTGAAAGTAATCATCTAAATCGAAACAATATTGCCCAGATTTTTAATAAAATGTTTTGAAACAAATTAATCTTTTCCTTCTATGTTCGACAGACAAATACCATTGAGATTTTGCTGAATATCAATGCTAAGTATTTTGCCACACTTTATACGTTCAATTTTAGTTCAAAACTTATACTCAAGATTACGATAACGCCATTTGAAACTAACATTAAACTTCATGCTTACGAAATCAGTTTCTTCGAACTTTTATTTATAAAAGTTAGTAAGTTTTATGCTATTTTTAATTAAATTTTATAGCTTATACCAATATCAATGCAAGAAAGAACTAAAATCTCAAAATTCCACATAAAACGTTTACAAACCTAAAACACATTCCGATACACACGGTATCATCCTCAGTTAGAGAATGTCTCTATAATACAATCAGGTGTATCGTTATACTGTAACGTTATTTTGATTTTTTTCATAATAAAATTATAATTTTCAAGGATATGACTCTCAATCCTTTAGAAACATTTTACAATATTTCATTAAGGATAGACCAAGCAATTTTTTGCACGTTGCACAACTGGATAACAAGGTTGCCAAGAAATTTTACGGTGTTCATTGTGATCAATTTTGTAATAAATGAAGTGTTTTGTGGGTTTGCTATCAAAGTAACTTATCAAATTGGTTGATCTCGGTGCCGTTTAGTTGCGTGATCGGTCGGTAATCGGGAGCTTAAATATGGATGTGGATGATAGCTTGCGATTTTGCCATCTCCAGGCACATGCCTTCCATATCTGAACAGCTGCCATCCCTACAAATTGCTTCTCTTCTCCGAATCTGAACCTGGAGACCAGATAAACTATTCCTTCTTACGGCTTATTGATTCTGCGACGACTAACTCGCATTCGTACGAATTAATGTCCACGGTGTGTTTACGTTCGGAAATGTTTAAACACATTCTTGCATAATACGGCAACGACATGGACCAAAGCCAACTACATATTTTTCCTCGTTCTTCCTTTCTCTCTCTCTTTTCATTATAAATATACATACGCAAGGAATTTTCTCGTTGAAATTAGGTACACTGACTTTCTCCTCAAGGGAAAACGTTTGCGGAGAAAATAGTATTTCTATTTGAACGAAAATGAGATTCTGTGCATGGAATTCGATTTATCTCATTTTTTTATCCCTAACTTTCCAATATTCAAGGAATAAATTTTCCTACTGATCGAATAACCCTTGACCTGAGTGATGAATGCAATAATACTGTAAAAAGGAGAAGACATTGAATCCAATATTAAATACTTGAATCTTTCTGCGAATTATTCTTAGCGAACTTAATTCATTTCAAACGAAACAAAAAGGAAAATCTGAATTTACTTCCGGAACAAAAGATTTAATAATAATAATAAAATAGTAACTAAAGCACATTTTTTGAGAAATGTTTTCTTGAATTGGATTTGAAGTATATCCCCTTTGTCGAACACTTTAAATTTTCACCCTATAAGTATACAAACTTTTCAACTTAATTTTAACGTACAAGGGCATCTTCAGAAAACAACTGGTTACGTTAGATAACTATTGTAAATTTATACTTGTCTTAGAGTTAATTGTAGGGGGTACATTCTACTATTTTATTTAGTATTGTGGATTCATGAACGTTTTCTATTTCATTTAAAGTTAATTCTCTAGTTTGGTTTATCAGCTTTTTGATCTCAAAGGATTCTAGTATATCTATTTTTTTTCCTTTATTTGAGCAATGTAAAATTTTAAAATTATCGTTTATATTGAATTCGTGTTTTTTATTATTTATATGATTCATAAAAGCCGATTTATCTGCATAGTTTTTTATATGTTCGTTCAATCTTTCTTTGACCCTTTAACCTTAAGACTAGTATAAATTTAGAATAGTTATCTAACGTATCCAGTTGTCTTCTGAAGATGCCCTTGTAGGGTGAAACAATATAAACCCTGTTAGTTTGATGCGTGATTTGTATTCTTCTCAGGTAGATCTGTGAAAATTAGATACAGTTTTTATTTGATAACTCAACCCTTAAAACAGTCAAATGTTTCTTTGTAATACTTACATTTGAACATTATACAAAAACATTCCAAATCGGACCTTGAAGGAATAATTATTAATGATCCCCCCTTACTGTACGCTTTGATATCACAAGGAGCAACCTAAAGCGAACAACCAGACAAATTTGCCGTAGCAAAACATTTTATAGATAAGTCACAGTTTAAATCCAGAAAACCCAATTTTGCTAAAATTGTGTCAAGGTTTCATTGAATTAATAACAACAGAAGCGACATTTATGGAAAAACATCGAGATTCCCTTATGAACAATGACGTGACAAGCTTGAAAAATCCTCTCATCTTTCTTGCTTCCGAAGGATGCTAAAATCGTACCCTTATACCTGATAATAGACAAATGTTTAAAAATTATTCACTCAGATTATACCACTAAAGATGACCACTTGGTCGTTGAAATGTACATCTGGTGAATAAAGATCTAATTGTGAAGTGATTACAGGCGTTTTTCTTTCTGACTATTACACATTTAGTGTACTTCACAGTATTCGCTCTTTCATATAAAGGGCAGTCCTTCCAACCTACACTGTAGTGAAAAGCCGGAGGGTAGGGCGTAAGGCCCTCTTCAGCCTCCTTCCAGGAATCGTGAGAATGGGTGGGTGATGTGGTTAGGGAGAGAAAGATGAGACGGACGAAATTAAGACAGAAGAGATGTGAAAGATTATCTGTGATATATTACAGCTTCAGCATTTGCCTAAATGATCTAAAGGTCAGTTACGGTAGGTACGTACTGCTTTATAGGTCTAGATTTGATGTTTTAAACCAACCATTAAGACTTATTTAAGTCTAAGCACTTTGTTTATTGTTATTTCAAGCGTATAACATTCTTAATTTATCGTACTCAAAAATTAATTTTGGAACTTATAAGATTATTTAGAAGACTTTAGTCGAGCTAATATTTAAATGAGCTTCTTATGTTAGAACGTTAAAAACACACAAATCTTTATATAAAATTGAAAACCTGCAGTGCTTGTACAATTATTACATTAATTGTAAATAAATCTTATGGCAAAATATAGGAGTCCCTAAGTAAAACAGCTCTTGCAGACAGAACCTCAGACAAACGGTTGCGTGAGCAATGTTTCAAGTTATCTCATTTTAAACTAGATAATCCTATGAACATAAATGTTAAATGTGTTTAAGATCAGGCAAATATTAATTAATATTATTAATATATACTCGTATTTATAAAATATTCTATAAAATGTAACCATGCCAAATTTTACGAAAAATTGTTTATTTATCATCTTTCTATTATCATGTCCAAATATTTAAAAGTATAATGAAGAATTTCGTTCAATAGTTGAACTAAAATAATTAATTAATAATTCTGTTAACGAAAATATGATTAAGTTTTGTTGGAAATGCCTATGCTTAAGAAATAAATTGAAGCATTTCCCGGTTATTGCCCTTATCTAAGGGCAACGACGCCATCTATTTCGGCATGTGGCTGTATAGGAAAATTCTATTGAAGATAATGCAAAGACACTTCTTGCGTTGGCGATAGATCATATGGCCTTTGTCACAAGCAACCAAACCTTTAGTTTTAATAATAGCAATGACGATGATATGTAAGAAATCTTATAATTCTCTGACATCTTCTTATTCCTTTGATATCAGTGTTTGCGTTTCCTCTTATTTTCGGAATAAATAAAGATCCCAAAGCTCTTTTATGAAAGTCACACATTTCTTGGAATTCCTATAATAAATTCTGTTCCTTTATTCACAACAACCGGCCTTAATATTTTACTATAATACTGAGAACAAAAAGTAGCTTTTATATGTTTCAAAAAAGTTTATTATTAACTCTACAAATGTTTAGGCATACGGTACCTTTATCAAAGGTACCATTATAATACTGAAGTTCGACAGTGCGGAATCATCTTAAATAGCGACAAATTTTGTTTACAACTATATATATAATAATAATAATACAGTACAGTACATAATTAAAATGTGCATATATATATATATCTGAACTTATTGTTCTAAGGAATTATTACTAATGGTAAAGCCTAAATAGGTGTCTATCAATAAGCTGTTCTGAAAATCTGACTGTAGATTGGTGATGTTATCCTCTTCTACAAAAGCTCGTTTTATTTCTAATTCCTATAAAAGGTTGAGACGTTTACCCTTTTTCTCTGTATGTAACAATTTAATATTATCCGCATCAACTTTCAACACAATGAGCACTTAAACCCGTTGATTTTTTACATTCTGCTACGTCTTTTACATGTTCTTTAAGTCTTACAGCTAATTTCCTATCAGTCTGACCTATATAGTAAGCACTACAATCTCAACAATTTAACTTATATACCCTACTTTTATTATTGATAGGTTGTATCTGTTTATTGTTAACTAGAAGTTTTCCTACATTACATTTATTGACCGACATTGTTTTTTGCTCTAACTGGTTTAATGTTTTACAAATTTTATAGCTATACTTAGGTACAAAGTTAATACAATTAAATTTACTCTTCTCTTCAGACATGGCCGTATATAATTTTCTGGTTACCAATTTCCTCTTTATTTTTATAATAAGCTTATCTACGATGTTGGGATTATAACCGTTATTTGCTGCAGTAAGTTTGATGATTGCTAGTTTTTTTTAAGTAATTTTCCTTATTTAGGGGGGCATTAAGTAGTCTATAAACATAACTGCTAAATACCGACATTTTCACATGGTGTGACTGGTTAGAATTGCAGTTTATTATATTATATGTATATTAGTATATATTAAAACCTACTTTTTGTTCTCCGTATAATTTTCATTATGTTTCATAAATTTCTTTAAATTTTATTAATATTTTACATTCAAATAAAAATAATTTTTATGTTGGATCTTGGTTTCTTTTTAATGATCCATTATTTTGAGAAAACAATTGTTAATCATGTGCTTCTGAACGATCTGTACGAATGAGTAAAATGAAGTAAAAATGATAGAGATAAAAAGTTTCAGATAACTATTATAAGTAACGCAATGTTTAAGCGAATTAACGGTATATATTTATTAAGCAACAATAAAAAAGTTTAGTAATTCCGTTGTCTTTTAAATACAGTCTGAATTATTTTACGAGGATTTAGATTCATTTGTATCGGAAGATTTACTGCGATGCGTTTATTTTCTGTACCATTAAACATTTACACGGTTAGCTTCGATTTAAATAAATTCCGGTGGATATTTTTATCTTCGGCGGTCTGCGATTCCAGTCCATCCATAAATATGGATATAAAAGAGTTTTATGGACCTTTAATTCCCATAGTACTAGATCGAAACCTCCGGCTGTTACATTACGAGCCTGCTAAAATATTTTGCAATACCGACACATTACGTCATTGCGTTTATTCGACTGGACAGAACTAAAAAAATACAAAACTTCCAACATTCAGTTAGGTAACTAGCCATTCATGCTTTCTAGATCTAAACGATTTGTATTTTTAAACACAAGCCATAAAACATTCTCATTTAATAAAAATCCGACCCCTCAATCTTTTCAGTTTTTATGAGACTTTCTGTATTGGCGTAGCATAAATTTTTAAAGGGTTTCTCGTTGAAATACACCATTGAACTTCAGTATACAGATTGTCCTAGAATGGGCCAATAACTTAAAAGTCAAGGGTCTGTGTGCAAAAATTATAGGTAAGGTTTTTGTTGAGTTGGTGCACTGTGACCATTATATTGACCTTAAACACGGCCATCAAGTACAGTTCTTCAATGGACAACATCCATTTTTTTCTTACAGAAATATTAAATAGGACAAGTTGCACATAGGGAGTTTGAGACAACCCCAAAATCTCTATGAAAATTAGTAGGATTAAAATTGTCCAAAATTCTACAATTTTTGTACTCAATATTTCTTTATTTAATAACCATTGGTTTTCGAATGTCCAGTTAAATTATATTAATAAATTAAGTTAGGGTATTTTAGTTTAGATTAGGTTAGGTTGGTGTTATGACGCAGCTGTCTGTACCGTGTTGATGAGAACCAATGAATTCGAAATCGCAATACAGTTCTGGTGGTTTCTATTGACCAAAAATATATTTTTATTTTTATTTGTATGCCTATTACTATTACCCACGTCGTGGGTTCATTACACACTGAATTTACACATTACTGAATTCCACATTATAAGTACCTAGCAAATTTCTATAGATGGCGTTCACTATGCAGTCTGCATTTCTTTAGCGAAGCATTTTGAAGGATTGCGTTTACGGATCTTTCCAAAGGTTAACGTAAATGATAACTAATTTTGTATCCTGCATAACATATTGTCGCGTACTTCCAAACAACTGCACCAATATCGCGTAATTAATACAACTGTCACAGTCAAACTTTATTTTCGCTAATAATTCTCGAACAACACCATAATTGATAATTTATGACTCTCTCGCTTATTATATCACTTCTTTAATCTTCGCTATTCGTCTTCTCCCCTTGGCCGACTTCTAGAAGGTTCCAGAACGACATTCTCGAAGTTTCTGGTATTTTCTTTGGAATCTCGGCAATCTACACTACAGATCTTGATAATTCTCGTAGATTGCGTAGCCGTAACAATACGATCACTCCTATTTGCCAGTTGTGATATACGGAGCAGTATGGTGTATGTGATCTCTCAATAAAATGTTGCTATACGTACAGTATATCAGATCGTCTGTTGAATTAGAGCGCCCAGTATGTCGGACTAACGAAGTTGACGGATAAACTTTAAACTAATTGAGAGAGCGGTTCATGTACTGCTCTTGTTCACACTTTGCGGATGATGTACTACCATTATTAGGACTACGAGAACATTACACATCGCTGTAATCCTCTTCATAGCATGTTATTAGAAGCAATTTGTACTCGCGAGGTAATGCACAACTCCTCTTATCCCTTATGTTCAAAACCACTGCTGGTTATTGTAGTAAATTTAGTGCACTTTTCAACTGTTATAAATACATCACCAACTGTAATGAAACCAGAAGTCCTGTGTCTGTCTGTTTTTTGGACACTGTTCGGATTTATCTTTTCATTTTTTGTTTGTAATTTATTGGCCTTGTCGGTCACGCATTTTTTTACGTCTCAAATTTTTGTTGTGTTATCATGTGCATTTGCTGTCCGTTTCTTTCTTCTGCCATTTATGGTTTTATAATAGTATGTATCGTATTTTTTCCCTTTTTAGTATTGCCGTCTCCCATTGTATTATTTTTTCTTTGTGTTCAAATGTGCATCTAGAGTTTAAGTTAGTTTATACATTTATTAGGGGTAATTGACCCATCGGTCCATTTCGAGGACGTAGATGATGCACCGACACATAGATTACAATGTTGCACTTTTTGTATTTACGGTTTTCCATCCTTTTTGTTTGTTTTGTTGTTTCAAGTGTCGGTGCATCGGAACCACCCCTCCTCTAGGGGCGGTTCTTAAATTCATATATAATATAGTTAACATAATACAGTAAATACAGTTCGATCAGTTCAATCAATTCATTCATTCAAAAATTAGACGTTTAGGAGAGATCATCTTTAGTACATTTAACATATAGCAACAATTACAGCAAGATCTCTATAAACGTAAAGTAGCAATAACATACAGTTCAATCAATTAATTCAGTCAGATCAGTTCATTCATTCAAATTCAGTCAGATCAGTTAATTCAATTCAACATATTAGATAAAAATATCAAACGTTTATAAGAGATCATTTTTAGTACGTTTTAACATATAGCAACAATTACAGCAAGATCTCTATAAACGTATAGTATAAATAACATATAGTTCAATCAATCCATCATAATCAATTAATCTTCGTAAATAAGTAGGCTTCACGACGTTCCATAAAATTAGTGTATATAGTTTGTAAATAGTTGGGTGTAATAAACAATTAAAACACGAAGTCCGTTTATTGCACCCATTCCCCCATAGGAATCAAAAGAAGTGGCACATCTGTGCACCGATGAAATAATTCATTTCATCACCTAATTATACAGACACAGAATAAAATAAAATTAAAAACAAAGGGTCCAAGATTTTCTATTTGAATTGAGTTAAAATTGCTTTTAAGTGTTTCAAATAATATATTCACAATACCTCTACAATTGCTTCGGCATGCTATGCCTTTTTCAAGGGTAATCTTATTACTAAAGTTAAAAGTTATTAGACAGTATTTATATATATAAAGTTTAAGGGGGATACATACATAGATAGGCAACCCCCGACTAATTTGAAGCTATGCATAAACAATTATTTCATTCAATGTGTAGATTATGCTAAATATCTTGGTGTATGAAATTTATGACACAAAAAATTATGGTATTTATTGTTTGTGTTTGCCAAATTAAGAAAGATAGCAGAACGCTTTTGACTATTTATTATGGTCTTTTCCATTCTAATGCAACATATAAAATTATTGTGTGGGGCAGCGCATATCAAAATGTCCTAAGGCCTATTAATAATAAATAAACAGCATAGAATAGTAAATATTATAAATAATAATAATCATAGTTCTGATATTCAGTTTCCACTTGAAATTGAAAAGGAATACACCTTAATATCATTACGCAAAATTTTGTAAAACTAAAGGAATTATACAATAATTCAAAACTTTTTATGGTAGTAGCTAGTACTTAATGAAACTTTTCCATATTTTTACGAAAATAAAACAACATAATCGTTTCACCACACAGTAGCATCATCAGGTGATGAATATTCAATACAATTTTCGTGAAACCTTTTTGTTGTTTTATTTTCGTGAAAATAATTCAAAAAGTGTAACCAGGCACAAATGCATAAATTTACCTAAACTAAAATTAGAAGTAGAAGAAAAGTCATTTCTGTAGATCAATTAATATAGATAATAAATTACCGAGTTATATAAAAACTTTATAAATTAATAAAAAAAGTAATAAAATCAAAATGTAAAGAGTTACTAAAAAATTATTAAACTTAACTTTTAAGTTTAGTTTGTAAGCATTTGGGACTGCGCACAGGTTTTTACAACTTACTGAAGGGACTGTACATTTTATGGACAGATCCTACATCTATGTATGTAGCCGAAATAAATAAATTGTTATTGGTCATTAACAATATTTTCTTTTTTATAAATGGCTTTTTTAATTTAGAATTGTTCTAGAAAATCTAAACTATTTCCTTTTTTTGAATTGTGTAAAAATTTTGCATTTTTTGAATTTATGATGTGTTTATTATTAATACAATGGGTTGCTAAGCCAGTTGAGTGTTTTGAGTTGATGCTTGAAAACAGTGTCATAATGTTGCTTATGTTGCTTTTGGTTTTACCAACGTAAATGGCAGAACAATTATCAAATACAAATCATATACGATAATTGTCTTACCATTTGCATTGGTATACTGTAAGTATTATATATAAGTATATTTATGCTTTGTTTTACTGTTTAATTTTAGTAATAAGTTACTTCTGAAGGTGCCATCGTAGGCGAAATGTACACCGAGTTTTTCGGCTAAATTTGCGAAGTAATCCAAAAAATTTCAACATCGTTCACCACGAGTTAACGGCTTCAACATTTGTTAATTTAAAAAACTTATTTTTATTTATTTTCAAGATAGGACTATATAGTATTTGAACGCCCCTCGTAGTATTTTAGCCAGAAAAAGGAAAACAGATAGACAAATCAAATATTGTGTACAAATATTTACAATGAAATCGTGATTAAAGTTGTTGTTTGTAAAGTAAACTTTAATTAATTTTTAATGTAATTGCTCACATTTGTTTATCATTTTTGTTACTACGTGGTTTGATGAAAATCCAATATGGGTGGTGCTTCCCAGTTTGACTGAAATCTAAAATATCTGTATTCAATATTGCTGCTTTTTAACGATAAATGAATAAACACTACTTTGTTTATTATCACTTTTTTATTTACAAATCCTTTTGACTATAGTTTCGACAAGCTATTAATAATAATCAAAGTAGTGCTTATTAATTTATCGTTAAGATAAATTATCACAAAGTAACGGCTGAATCAATCCATTTTTTTTTGCTGCTTTTTGTTTTTGCACAATATTGTTTTCTTTTTCCCTCGAGAAATACACGACCACTCCTATTACTCAGTTTTGTTCGGCTAGTACATGTACAATTTTGATAAGTTCTAAAAAACGGTCAACTTAATTAGGTTCACTGTAAATAAAAAACAAAGACTTCAAAGGGACGTCGACAAAATGGTGAATTAACCTGAAACCGTAGTCGGTCTGATTTTTTCCAAAGTAAAGCACAACCGTTTTTAATATACCTACTTCGTGTTTGCTTTATTATCGTATTAGAGTTTTAAAACTGAATTCATTTCGACCTGTAAATATTTTTAAATTCCATCCTCGCATAATACACCCCCTATTTGGAAGATTTTACAGCCATATAAATAAGGGGCTGCAATCTCGAAAGCTTACTGAAATAAACCTTTTTTGTGTATGCAAAGTGGATCTTGGAGGCCTTCTTCATGAATAAAAATAAAAAAACTTTTTTGTGTTTCATTCCCGCGAGCTACTCGTGCTGGTGGTTCACTGTTGTGCAAATCCGGAGGGTAGGGCGTAAGGCCCTCTTTCGCCTCCTTGCAGGAATCGTGGTAATGGGTAGGTGATGTGGTTAGGGAGAGAAAGATGAGACGGACGAAATGAAGACAGAAGAGAAGATAAGATTATCTGTGGAATATTACAGCCCCAGCATTTGCCTAAATCATTCAAAGAAACCACAGAAAACTACCAGAGCAGCCAGACCTGGGTTCGAACCGGTGACCTCCCGAATGCTAAGCAATGATCTAGAGCACTAAACCACGCTGCTCGGCTCATGAATTAAATGGGTTACAGTAGAGTATTTATACTCAATATTTCTTTATTTAGTAACCATTGGTTTTCGAACGTCCAGTTAAATTAGATTAATAAGTTAAGTTAGGGTATTTTAGGTTAGGTTAGGTTAGGTTAGGTTAGGTTAGGTTAGGTTGGTGTTATGACGCAGCTGTCTGTGCCGTGTTGATAAGAACCAATTAATTCGAAATCGCGATACAGTTCTGGTGGTTTCTATTGACCAAAAATATATTTTTATTTTTATTTGTATGCCTGTTACATAGTTACCCACATCGTGGGTTCATTACACACTGAATTTACACATTACTGAATTCCACATTATAAGTACCTAGCAAATTTCTATAGATGGCGTTCACTATGCAGTCTGCATTTCTTTAGCGTAGCATTTTGAAGGATTACGTTTACGGACCTTTCCAAAGGCTAACGTAAATGATAACTAATTTTGTATCCTGCATAACATGCTGTCGCGTATTTCCAAACAGCTGCACCAATATCGCACAATTAAACTACTCGTGCTGGTGGGCGGGCAGTCTCTCCGACCTTCACTGTTGTTCAAATCCGGAGGGTAGGGCGTAAGGCCCTCTTCCGCCTCCTTGCAGGAATCGTGGGAATAGGTGGGTGGTGTGGTTAGGGAGAGAAAGATGAGACGGACGAAATGAAGACAGAAGAGAAGTGGAAGATTATCTGTGGAATATTACAGCCCCAGCATTTGCTTAAATCATTCAAAGAAACCACAGAAAACTACCAGAGCAGCCAGACCTGGGTTCGAACCGGTGACCTCCCGAATGCTAAGCAATGATCTAGAGCACTAAACCACGCCGCTCGGCTCATGAATTAAATGGGTTACAGTAGATCTAAACATTGTTTACAGATATTTTAGTGAGATAATGACTATTTAGATGTATAATTTGATATGCACAAAATAACTCTAAGAATAAATGTCGGTAATTTTATCGATTACGTCGATGTGTGGCAAATTTGAATAAAAACATAATGTTTCGATGATTCATTTATAGTAAGTAGTAAAAGTAGAAGGCCAACGTACAATTTTGAATACGCTGCGGTACATGTACTTAATACTAATCGTAAAATACAAAAAGAAACAAATAATATTCTATTCAATGGAAGAAGGGCCCATTTGCAAAATCTGACATTCTGGTATTTTTTCTTTTTCCGTCTTCTGTCGTATTTCACTAGTTTCACCTGGTTTGACTTTTATTTAACATCTGTCCAAAGAACTTTGTTTCTGCCTTCTTCTTATGATATTTCTAAAGTGTAACATTGTTTGTAGTAAAAAATTTTCACATCAAGTTTTTCTGGTATGGTGAAATTTATAACTTTCTTTTACTCTTAACATAACTTAACCTGTTGTATTTTGTCTTAATGTACTGCTTCTATTTATGAACAAAATGACATAATTATTTTTTTAAGCGTTTTTGTTAATAGGTGGCTTTTTTCAACCCTTAATAGTGGTGTCCCCCATAACAATATTTTAATAACTTTTTTTGCTAAAAATATTTGTATATTAAATTGTAACCATATGATTATAAGGTACTGTTTCCTTCTGAGAATGAAATAAATGAATGTATATCTAGAATACCAATGCTGCATATAGTTTCGTTATTTTTCACTTCTCTCTGTTTTCTAGTCGTAATTTCTTATGAAAAAAAATCATGTTTGGCTTTTTACTTTGCTCTGCAGTACATCTATAGTATCTGGTACGATGAGCAGTAGAAGTAAAGGGATTCGGATGTTGCCGTTGCTAAGCGACCGAGCTCAAGATTGATATCGTTGCCCAGTAACACAGATAAGCTCCAGGTACCTGATTGAAAACAAAATGTTAACAGAAATGTCCCTGTGGATATACACTGACCCATTTTCACCATTTTTTTAACACCCACTTTCGTACTTTAGTTCTTTTTTTTTACTGTAATCTACAGTCAAGTGTTTTGGCTACATATTTTAGTAACAAATTAGTGTTGGAAATGGGATTTTAAAAATGCGATGTATATTTCTTATTTTTGTTTGTTGACCTTTTAGTGTTTGTACCTAATACACTTATGCACATACTAAAATATTTCTCTTTTTCTAGGTAAGTAGCCGTTCAATAAACACTTTGTATTGAGTAAGTATTAAAATATACAATTTTCTATCTAATTAAGGAACCACAAAAATTAAATCTAGAATTTCGTTAATGAAAGCAACCTGAATTAGTTCATGTTTTGTTTGTAATATATTGTATATTATCACAACAGTAATTACAGAATACATTAGAGAATAATTTGACAAATATTTAGGGATAATTATTGGTCCAAAAAGCTGCTTCCGGATTTCAAAACATTAAATATTTATCTTCCCATATTTCCGCGAAATATAACATTGTAGTCGTAGATATATTGGCCGGTTGGAAATGTTTGTTGTTGACCAAAAGATCAAATATTATTAGTGTAGGATCGAATCCGACGTATGCTGGTAAAATATTTATTGATTTATATATTATAGGGTGAAATTGAAATAGTTAGGAAAATTAAATGAAATTTAATTTAAAAGAAAAATGAATAAAAATATATGATGACTAAGTAATTGTTAAATAATTATAATAGAAATAATAACTAACGATACTACATTAGGGGTTTATGACCTGACTGGTTCGAGATGACTTATCTGAAATAAATAAACAAAAACAAAACCACAATCTTAACGACATAAATATAAATAATTGATGAATTTGCAATTCAATCATTTCCAGCTCACAGGTATTAAGGGTCAACTCGCATCATCCTCAAAAACAAAGCACTAAGGGTCAACTCACATAGTACTCAATTAAATTGCTATATTAATTAATAATAAATAAAGTAAATAAATTATAAATAATTTAAGAGTAAAATTTGTCACCCAGTGAATCAACTCACCTATTATTTGAAAACAATGACTGACACTTAGAAAATTAAAGCACACATGAACAATATCACACAAAAGACTGACTTATGTGGGATAGTTCTCCCGAGAGCACAGCTCGTGTTTATAAAAGAGCTGCATATTCGGGCCTTATCGCACCGTTCATATAAACAAAGTTATTTTATTGTTTAAGTGTGTTATTACAAATATATGAAATTATTGGATTTAGGTGAGTTATTCACTGAGTACTTCAAGCATTTTCATTTTTAATAACTATTTAACTGATTGATTCAAAAGTAATTAATGAAAATATATACACGGACGCTACCTAAACAGTTATCTGCGGTAATTATTAATATTAGGGGCTGATGTTTTAGGGCGCTGTAGTGCAATGAGCACTGTAGGCTGATCTTGTACAGTTATCTAACTCATTAATGACCTCAGTCCAGTTTTTGGGCAGAGAAATATGTCTTGCAGAGGTAGTGCGGGAGCAGGGAGTTTGGCCTTTCCCAAAGAGTAGGATTACAGCATCATAAATGTAAAGTAGATGATTACAGTAATGATTGGCTGCGGTCAATGTATTTCTTTCATACTTATTTATATTGCAATAAGGCCTTATTTAGAGGTCGATGCATAATAAAAGCTAAGTAAAGGTATGCTTGAGTGCTCACACATATTTCTTTTTATATTTTGATAAAGGTGCTGGAAGATAAAAGGAATATCTAGCGTGTGATCATCATAGTGATTGACATTTGTTATTTATATATTCAAGTGAGTGTTACATTGTTCAATTTATGTTTGTTGGATTAATATCAACTTATATTATTGTTGCGCTCGGTTTTGTGCATCCTAACACAGGATTATCTAGATTGCTATTTAGTTTTTGCCGCAAAAACGCTGTAACAGAATCAAAATTAAATAAGAATTCTTGGCCGGATCTTAAAATATGGCATTTACAAAATGGGTAGCGGATTTTTGAACCTTTTTTCTTAGTTTCTGAATGCCGTATTCTAAGAACGGACCAATGTTTCATATCCCGCTTTTTAGGAGTTGTAAACTGATATCTAGTGTAGAGTCGCTCCAAACCGTAAAGCTTTATTGTAGACGGTTTACATTTCATGAATATTTTAGCGAACCTTTGCAAAATTGATAACAATAAAAAACATCTAATGTTGTCTCAGTCAAATATCTTCCTTCAGACATATACGATCTATTTGTTTGTCAATTTTGAATTCGAGACCCCAAATTAGTTTAGAAACAATTTTTCAGCAAGATCAGGGACGAAAATATTTTTATAAACTTTTTGATACGATGACAATGACTTTAGTTATTTTAGCGGTTTGTTTAACATCTATTCATGTATCTATTTCTTTTTGTCTTTTAAAATCTGAATTGTCTCAGCTCTTTTCTTTTGTTAGAAACGTGTTTTTTTCGAATATTGTTTAAAATCAGTTTAGGACCGGTTTCGATATTTCTTTCACGTATTTCATTAATTACATTCAATTAATTAAAAGACATTTCAATTAATAAAAGTAAAGCCGATGTAAAAATGGACTAAACGAAACGATAAACATAAAATGCTTTTCCTGAACAAGATAAAAAAGAATTAATTACAACGAGATGTGTGTGGTTTAGGTATGTATCTTCGTGTAATTAAAGATAAAATCAGTGTTTTCTGGAAAGCATTCGTTAATTACAAAATATAGCAATGGAAGGTAATATAGTATGCTACTTAGTGTATTTATAATTTATATTATGAGTTTCGAGGTCTTTTTTAACGAGCTTTTTTAAGCTGCGTCCTAACGCACTAGAAAACGTGTAGAATTAACATGCGGTCAATATTTCTACTTAATTTGTTTCCCATGCTCGTCAGTAGGTACAGATAAAAAAAATTGGTACCTACCAGAAACACCGAAAGCCACCTGAAGTTGGCCTTTATTAAGAACAATGGGATCCCTGTAAATTCTCGTTTCTCATTGGAGCAACCGGTTGTCTTACATAATGATGTAGAGGTCCACTTTTTAATCAGTGCACCTGTCCCTTCGTCCTCCAATGAGAGCACGGTAATCCGAAGCATCGCCCGATTTGAATAATTAGAAGTCGAAGACGAAAGGTATTCAAGGATTAACAAGATACTCCGGTATTAAAGTCTATGGGAATGACATGAATGAGAGAACAACAGCCCCTTTTATTAATATTACTTTTTTATAAGCCTCTTCGAAACAAGGAATTGTTGATTCAAGTATGATTAAATCGGAAATAATTGAGAGCATACGTCATTCTTCTTCATATCTACACGTATGTACCTATGTGGTTTATAACTCGAATAACTGCTCTCTAAAGTCAATAAAGTTCGAAAGCGAATCGTACAGTTAGTAGGAAAATCGTAGTTTTAATGAAAACCATACTTACTCGCCAGTGGTTTTAAAATTTGAAACGGTACTGCAAATAAATATCAAACAAGAAACTAAAAATCGCATAATATGAATTTTAAACTTTTCAAATTAATATCGTTCAGAAGCTTTCCAGGTCATCAATGTAAATAGAAACATTTAATTGCAGAACAACGAAAATTTAAATAATTTGAATGGAGTTTAAGGTCGGTCGGTTCCTTGTGAAACATTTTAATTATTTAAGAAAGAATAAAGTAAATTGCTTTTAAATATTTCAGATATATACCTATTTGTAAAATCTCTACAATTGTTTCGGCTTTGTCAAGAGTACTTAATTATTACTAAAATTAAAGCTATTGTACAGTATTTATATACAGGTTTAAGGTTAAGGAGGAGGGATACATTCGTAAATTCTAAAATCTATTAAAGGGGTATTTAAAAATTATTGTTGATCATTGACTATGTTTTCTTTTTTATAAATAGCTTTTTTAATTTAGAATTGTTCCAAAAGATCTAAACGTTTTCCTTTTTTGGGATTGTGTAACAATTTTACATTTTCGGAATCTATACTATGGTTATTATTAATACATTATGTTGCTAGGCCAGTTGGGTGTTTTGCGTAGATAATTGATTTTTTATGTTCATTTATTCTAGTTTTGATATTGCGTTCAGTCTGTCCTATATAGAAAGCGTTACAATTTTTGCAGTTTAATTTATATATCCCTGATTTTTGAAGTTTATCATATTTTTCTTTTTTATTTTGAAGAATGTAAGGTTCTTAAATTACATTTATTTACTAATATTGTGTTGATATCTATTTTTTTTAAATTATTTGCAATTTTTGTAGTTTGTTTTTCGCAATAATTTATAAGTTTTTGGTTCTTTACTGAAGGGATATATTTTTTTGGTTATTATTTGTTATTCCTTTTTTCTTATTAGCTTATTTTTTAAATACTCGCTGTAACCATTATTCTGGGCTATTTGTTTTATGACGTCTATTTCTTTTAAAAAATTGGTTTTACTTAAAGGATAATTAAACAATCTATGGAACGTTGCTAACTTTATTTGCAGTGATTGATTAGAAGTCATCATGGAAAAAGCGAATTAAATTGTGAAATACCTATTTTAAGAGATTTTATTGAGTAGTGAATATCTCCAAAAGTAACCATTCTATTTCCGGCAACGTAACGTAATAAAAAGAAAAGATCCCTGCATAATAAATTCTATCCGACCTCCTCTTGAGGATGATGCAGGAAAGAATGATTACTACCTGCAATATAAAAGAGTAAAGTAAAACAAAGTACCTTCATTTAATTATTCAGATATCATTAATAAGTCAAAGAGTCTTATTCCTGCTAGAGTTACGATGTTATGATACTTATCGTTGAGTTTACGGTTTTTCTAGGAATTTGTTTCGCCCCAGGTGGATTTTAACACATTTAGAGCATTAGTTGAGCCGGTTCGAAAGTAGAAATTATTTCGTTGTTTTAAAAAGGGTGGTTTAGGTACGGGAACAACCGAACCGTCTCGTACGTCCAAATAGCATTCCACCAGCAGGTTCTGTTTTAGAAAGTGACGGCCCACCAGCCTTATGTTTTCCACTATATCCTAATTTTCTCTTAATTTTGAGTGCTTCGAAACGTAAAAAGCACTAATGGCCCTTTTAAAAATTCATTCATCGTGCACATAGTCCACATAGCACGTCTATATTCGCTAAATGTATTCATCAACTGCCAGTTTAACTTGAAAATTCGCTTAACCACTTTTCACTACCAACATAAATACTTTAGACTTTACTAGTGTTAAATAAAAACACGGTAATAAATTGTACGTACATTGTTTCATGTTGTAAATTTTGGCTAACTGGTTTCAAACGTCACAACCTTTAAAAATGGAAAAAAGTATTTTGTAAAGTATTTTGTTTTTTGTTTCAATAGTACCAAAAGACAACTGGACCAATTTTTCAATTTTTTATACACTTTAAACATTATACATCCAAAAATCAAATTTACCTTATAATTAGAAGCTAATAATTCAATAAATAAACACGACTACTCAATTTATCACAAACCCACTCAAACAGATATGATAATACATTCAACTTCATTTCATCCTTTCACACAAAAATTAGCTTATTTTCATTTGATGCTCTTCAGACTTTTAAACATCCCTCTTTCAAAAATAAACTTTAATATTGAACTTAATAGAATCTATTGTGTAGCCAAAAATAACGGATATCCTAAAAACTTCAAATTCAAAACTTATTAAAAAATAAAATTCAAGAAAAGTTATTAAATTCCATTTATCCTAAACAAGAGCTTAACATACAATAATTTAACTTATATAGGAGATATTTCTATAAAACATGGTAAAGAACTAAACAAAATTAATAAAAATCTAAAAAGCTAACAACTCTCTAAGAAGTTTCATGAAAAATAACAAAGATAAATTGGATAAGGTATCAAAATCAGGTGTCTATAAGTTAAAATGTGGAGATTGCAATAAAGTATTTATTGGACAGACTGGAAGAACATTCAAACAACGAATAAAGGAACATATAAACAGTT
Source organism: Agrilus biguttatus (assembly GCA_963921985.1). NCBI lineage: Eukaryota > Metazoa > Arthropoda > Insecta > Coleoptera > Buprestidae > Agrilus > Agrilus biguttatus. The sequence continues at coordinate 38,378,465 of OY998118.1, read as the reverse complement.
ACGAATCCGAGAAAACAGACTCCAGTTATGCAGAACATCTGATAGATTACAAACATAAAAATAATCAACAAAAGCAAAAAATTAAATTTGCTAGAATCATTAGAAATAAATAAACATAATAAATTAAAAATTCCATTAAATGATCAAATAGAATATAAAATAATAAAATAAACCTAAATTTCCCCACTACTTCTCTTTCTAACACATAGTATTTAAGACGATATTGTAATTTAATTGTGTCATTTCTTCATCCACCTGATGAAGCTATAGTTGTTGAACTATAAATATAAATTTTAAAACTCAAAAACAGTGCGTTTTATTATTATACTTAAATATGGAGTTTCAACAAGTAAAAGCCTCTACTAAACATAATTCATAAAAATATAGTTGATGGAATCTACACTTGGTGGAAATTCATAGTACAGAATCAAATAACACAGCATCCATTATTGTCACAATTCTATTTGTTCATAACAATTGTTTTGCAACTTTGTGGCTTCATCAGAAGGTACAATGATGTGTTTAAAATTAAATTTGACTATTGATTTTATTTATAAACTTTTAAATCTGGTAGGGATGAAAGATTTGTCGAAAGGTTTAGTAATTGTATTCATGTTTTTCTAAAATCAGATGGTTTACATAATTAGAATTTCAGTTGATAACAGTAAAACTAATACGTACAAAACAATAACAAATTTAGGTAAATCCTCATCAAACATAAAAACATTAAATAAATCAATATACTAGCAACACCCTTGGCAAACATATCAAAAAGAAAAGATAAAACCTCCCAAAATAATAAATCAATTATTAAAAACTATAATATAGACAAGCGACAAATTTTACATTGGACAAACGGGCAAATTATTTATAACGCCTTTAAATGAACATCTGAAATCATTTTAAAACTCAAAAAACGATTCTAATTGTGAAAACGTCTGATTTCAGAAAAACATGAATTCAATTCAATTTTTTTAAAATGATGCATTCCCAGGGAAAAAGCTACAAACTCAATCTTATTAAACGACTAATTAAATTTAAGTAGCTCCTAATTACTGAACCTTTCGCCAAACTTTTAATCCTTACCAGAGTTAAGAGCCTATAATTCTGATAAAGCCACAAAGTTGCGAAACAATTGTTAGGAACAAATAAAATTGTGAAAATAATCAATATTGTGTTATTTTATTCTGTTAGAAGGCACATTCTCTAACTATTGAAGTTTATTAAACTTTTTTTATTACTTAAGTAAACTTCTCACATGCATTATTTTTAAGATACTCTGTATAAGGAAAGAAATACATTCACCCTTTCTAGTATAATATAAGGTTTACTCTGCATTTGTGATTATAAAATTTCCTGGAAGTGATATGTCACTACCCATAATAGCCGTTTTATATTAAAAAGTGAAGTGGAACCATAAAAAGGTATTAAATACTTTAAGGCAGATACATCTAAATTAAAAGGCATGAATGACGGCGAATTTCCTGCATCTCACACATAAAATGTCCAACATTTTCTTATTTAAAGTTGGATTAAAAACATTAAATCGTAAAAGCGGTCGCTGTTTAATTAAAGTATCATATTATTTTTAAAGAACGATTCATAAAGCATAAGTTCTCGTTCGTGGTTTCATTTGCGGTGAGAATCTTTAGTTATCCGCGGCCAAAAGAGGATCACAACCGAACAGGGTGAGTTGCATGTTCATTCAAATTAAGTGACATAATTAGCAATTTAGTAGGAAACGATGCTAGTACAGTAGACGTTCTTCAGCATAAACTCTATACGTTCATTTTTATGGAAATTTATGTAAATTAACATTAGTCCGCGAATGCAGGGGATCCCCTAAGCGAAGATTTATGTAGCCTTATTTCAACATTAGTTATTTCGTTCCACTTTTAATCCATGGTGCCCTTTACGATCACCTCATTGTACGATTTTTTGTCGTTATGCATCTCCGACCTCAATTATTATCGTATATAACATAGCAACATCAAAACCGCACAGGCACATTGATAGTATTCATAAAAAACGCTTCCTCTAGATTACAACACCTTCATCCCGTTACAGCCGCATGATAATAAAACTCTCTAAATGACCAATGAGACCAAGGGACAGCTAACAACAGGTAAAAAGTTTAATTGCCACCTTTATGAAGATTTTAATTTTTTCTCGTAAATGTGTACATTTATTGTCCATATCAGAGTTCCCCAAACTTTTTTGTGTCGTAGACCCCTTGCCATGTTTTTCCGTGTTGGGTAGACCCCCTACTTACCTGATATTGATTTCCTGTAAATTTCTAACTGTAGTGAAGTTTAGTGTTAAAAACTTAAAGTAAAAACACATGTTAATTTATACATTTATTAATTGAATTTAAATTAAAACTACTCAAAATAAAATTTTGTGTCTGTTATGTAAAATATACGTAACATTAAATAAACATAAAATAAACTATAAATAAAATAACATAATCAATAAGTCAATATTTTTAGTGAGAAGGATGAACCTGATGCTTTAATAATAAATTATCAACATTTGGCGTCAATTTTGTAAGGGTTAATCTTAAATCTCCTCGGCTAATGATGTCCAGTCTGTTTTTTTTTTTTTCGTTAGGAGATTGGTAACAGCGCTGAACCCCCTTTCCACTAAGTATGACGATGGAAAGGAAATTAAAAATTTCCTCGCTATATTCCATAATACGGGATAAGTAACGGGTATGTTGTTTTGCAGCCAGAATTGCTGATATCCGTTTTTAAACTGAACCTTAAGTTCTTCGTTTGTACTTAGTTCAGTCAGTTCCTCTAGTATTATGACATTCGTTTCTTCTATGTCACCATATGGATTAATTATAAGATAGTATGATGTAAGTAAATAGGTACTATCAGTGTATGTGTTGAGATCCACTATCGTGAACCCCCATTTTCATTTCATGGACCCCCAAATTTTTTTTCGCTGACGTAGACCCCTTGCAGGTTGTCATAGACCCCTAGGGGTCGATATAGACCACTTTGGGAATCACTGGTCCATATGTTGGTTGGTCGAAACTGAATGTAATAAGTACTTACTCTTGTTAAAAAGATATTCCAAAATTTACAATCCTTTATTAGTATTCATCAGAAAAAAGGTAACTTGTTAAATGGAAAATCCGTAACCTGCTAATAATAATTCATAATGATTAAATAATAAACACAAAATAGAATTAGGAATATATTTATTGATTGACACTACTACAGTTAGCTAAAAATTAATCTTCACCGGAAGAAGCTTTTGTCTAGTAAAAAAACAATTACTTTTACAAATAATAAACTAAACAGTTATTACATAGAGAATAAATTAAAATTTAAAAAATAAAACAAGTAGAGAGTTTCGCCAATTTATTATTAACCTGAAATGTTACGGTCACACGACCATTATCGAAGGTAGGAGTAAATTCTATAGTAAATACTTAAAACTAATGCGGACATATTTATACTTAACAACATGAAATAATTGGGGAGTCTACAAAATTTACATTTACTTGATTATTGACTAACTCCATATTTCTTATAAGGGCTTTTTTGATCTCTAATGTTTCGAGGAGAGACAATTTCCTACATTTGCTGACACCATTATGAAGAACAACAATATTCTCCATGTCTAAGTGGTGATTTCAGGAAACACAATGTCCGGCAAGCCCGTTTCGTTTTTTTTTTATCTTTTTTCTCTATATTCCTTAAATGTTCTTTTATTTTGATGTTAATGGCTCTACTACTTTGTCCTACGTAACAGTAGTTTAAATTTTGACAAAATCTAACATAAATTGTAATTATTCTTTTTCACTAAGGTTACATTATATTTGTTGAAAATATTCTTAAATTTAAGGCTGAAATTAATCTGATGGACTTGGATTGTTTTTTATGGTTAAGGTTGATCTATTGTTATAAAGAATATACGAAAATATTTTCCATTTCTTTTTATGAAGTAGTTTTTCTATAATATCGGGGTGAAATCCATTATTCAAAGCAGTGTGTTTTATAGTGTTTTCTTTATTAAACTCAGTTCATGTTGTTAAGTATAAATATGTCCGCATTAGTTTTAAGTATTTAGTATAAAATTTACTCTTACCTTCGATAATGGTCGTATGACCAAAACATGTCAGATTAATAATAAATTGGTAAAACTCTCTATTTGTTTTATTTTTTAAATTTTAATGTATGTTTCACAATAGTTGTACCCCCCAAAGTGTTACATAGGGATACTACCATCCTGTCTTCATGTTCAACTCTAAAGGCAGTTATCTATGGTAATTCAAAAATTTATAGTTTTTATAAATAGAATACAAATTACAATATTTAATCAATGACATACATAGAAAGTTGACAGAAAATTGAACAAGTAGATACCCTTGTCTAACATATGAGGTATTAGCAGCAAATATCAGTAGACATGCTGCCTACAATACGATGTTAAAACAACTTCCTTTTAAACAGCTTCTTCTATTCAATAGGTGATATATCGAGACTATGGCCTACGGCGTGCTGATGAAATTTAATAAGGTTGAAATCGCGATTCATGTCTTCTAGTTTCGATAAATTACTGATCAAGAATTTATACTGTTCTTCTAATAAATATTGTTGTCCACTTGATAAAGATATTATATAAACTTAAGAAGAATCTATTATAAGAAGTCACAATCCATATGCCATCATAAACCTGTAGTAATGACGAAACTTTTAAAGGAAGTTACAGTTACTAAATACTTAAAAGTTGTTTGTTATTTTATTACGTTAATGTATATTTTAAACTTCAACTAATTGAATTTTTAATCAATTGACCACTTCATTAATTGAATATCTAATAGAAATTTCAGCATTTCAGTTGCTAGCAAGTTTGATTGAAACTAACTTTTAATTGTAGTTTCCAACTAAACTTATGTACAGTGTAACATTGTTTGATTTAACTTGACTTTCACAATTGAAAATAATTGTACCAACGATATTTTTAGTGCTTTATATGGAGTTGACCAACCTCAACAAAATTAAAACAATTAATTATTGTTTATCGAGTTTTTGTTCGGTTTTAAAAGTTTGTTTTTACAAATTTTCGCATTGCTCCCATGTTCTAATACACCTTCCAACCAATAGGTTACTCTATACGCCCTATCTATGTATTTATAGAATTCTCCATAATCCCATATGCATCCAATTAGCTTTTATTCAATCGTGGTCACGTTTGGTATTAATGAATTTATTGCAATTAAAACTTTCCTTTTGTACTTTTGGCAGCAGAATTTGCAATAGCTTTTTTAACTCTTTAACAGAGTAACAATAGGGCAGTGCATGGATTTTGACTGCGTTTTACACAAAAGGACCTTTAAATGCCATTTTCAATGGCAACTGAAACGTCATTTGCTACTGGCACTGTAGTCGTTCTTTGAGCTTTATTTTCAATTTGGGTTTTAATTGATATAATTGACACCACTTAAAATTTCACGTTCAAGCAATTTGGGATCGAAAATGGATATGTTCGCTCCATATTGGAAAGTAATAATCTAGCAAACTTATGGCCCTGATTATGAGGTCACTGAACAATTATTTTCAGGTGACTTCATATTGGTAACAAAAATCGATTGTTAAACCTTAGTAAACCAAAAATCTACTTAAATATTTCTTTACCCAATATAAGACCCTGGTTATGACACTATTTGTTGTAAACACTTTACTAAAATTTTTATTTCTTCCCCATTTTATAGAATTCAAAAAAACGAAGCCAAACTGGGAGAAAAATATTGTTTATTCTTGCAAAACCAACAACCTTCGTTTCGCCTTTAGTTTCAGGGATTTATTAAAGCAGGTTATTCTATAATGTTTACTGACCAAAACACCTACCTTATTAAAATCTTGTAACTAAATGCGCAACGTCAGTCCTTCGTTTTACAAGAATAAACAAATTTTTGACCAGTTTTTGCTTTGTTTTTTCAATACTTTATTCATTTTCTGTGGATTAAATTTCTAAGTAATCAATAAAATTGAAGTTGTGCCCAACCTTGCACGTGAGGAAAATATCGGATGATAGAACATTCTGATTTTTATCACCTTTGAAATTGTTCTGTACATAAAAATACATTTTTAATGGAGCCCAATTATATTTATTATATAGTTATGTTTATGATACCTTATTAAAATTATTTCATTGTTAGTCACGTTTGGGATATTTTTGGAAGACGACGGAAAGTCCGTCGATTATAAACATAAATATTTGGTGCTAAAAAAATTTGCCCTCTAGGACAACAACCTTGTAAATACAAAAACACGTAGACCTCTCGGAGGTATTACACCCCCGTACCTTACCGCCTACCTTAAATCTATAAAATAACTTTATTTTGAAATTTAAAAGTCCGAGCGGCGTGGTCTAGTGCTCTAGATCGTTGTTTAGCATTCGGAAGTTCACCCGTTCGAACCCGGGTCCGGCTGTTTTCTGTGGTTTCCTTGGATCATTTAGGAAAATGCTGGTGCAGTAATATTCTACAGATAATCCTTCACTTCTCTTCTGTCTTCATTTCGTCCGTCTCATCTTTTTCTCCTTAACCACACTACCCACCCATTCCCACGATTCCTGCAAGGAGGCTGAAGAGGGTCTTACGCCCTACCCTACTACAGTGTAGGTCGGAGGGACTGCCTGCCCACCAGTACGAGTAGCTGGTGGGAATGAAACACAAAAAAGTAAGTAGTAAATTTCAAAGATAATCCATTACCAGCATTTGATTCTTTAACATTTGTTTAACCAATTACATTTCTTCTATTATTCATTAATTCAATTATCCGTTTGTTTCTTTACATTAGTTTAAATATTAAGTAACATTATCCATATTCCATGTTGTACTAGCTTTTATTTATTGAATTGTGTTTAGTGAAAATATAAGCGTTTGACTGCTCATCTTGGAACTATTCTAGTGTGGTAAAATCACACTAGATGTGAAAGACAATTAAGTTTTTGCACAATTTTATAAAAATACTTAACTCGTTAAAAGAATGTTTATTAAATTTATTTTCCAGATTGTTTTTTTTTTGTTTTGACATTACTGATTGAAGTCGATATTATAAGAGTTTAATGTCCTCGTTTCGTCAAACAAAGTTCCACGCTTCTTGTTCTTGCTCAGTAGATACTCCTGGAAATTAGTTTTTCGAAATATTTACAAGCGTAAAGAGAGCGAGCAGAGTAATTACGTTAATGCCATCATTAAGTGGATGATGAGACCGGGAATTTAACAAGGGCAAAGGACTTGATAGGTAATAATGCCTTATCCTTCTTGCCTGCCACACAAATACACAAGTTATGTGCCAACTTTATACATGTATCTGAAGATATATATATATATATGCATAACTGTGCAAATTGCATGATATAATCGACTTATTATAAGTTTGATGATGTTTCTCGACCTTATCAACCTAATACCATTTTCCAATAAACAATGTAGATACCTTGCAATAATTATTATCTGATTATAATTTAATTGAATCGATAATGTCGTTCGAACACTGTCTTATTGAAATGTGTTATTTTTAGGAAATAGTTCATGTTAAAGGGTAGGTTTATGAAAGTTAGTACAATTCCACATGTTATATTTTTATCCCTCATCTTAGCATAAAACATTTTTCATGACTATGATGCAAAAAGGATTCTGTGAATAATGATTTATTTATTATTTAATTTATTTTTGTAGTCAAAGCATTGGCGGTTAAAATTAAGGACCCGGGTTTCTCCAGGATTCCTGGAGAAGGTGTGACATTTTTTCTCTTTAATTTGAAGTAATCTGTAGAGAGTAAAAATTAATCCAAAAATTAATTTATATTGATATATTGAAATTAATCTTTACTAAGTACTTCTCTAAAATATTTCACTATAAATCATTAATCTTATTCCGCTTTAACATAACTTTTAAATTTTTTGTGGTTCTTTCCTACCAGCTACTTATGCTGGTGGGCGGGAAGCTGCTCCGATCTGCACTATGGTGCAAAGTCGGAAGGTAGAGCGTAAGGACCTCTTCAGCTTCCTATCAGGAATTGCGGGAATGGGTGGGTGGTGTGGTTATAGAGATAAAGATGAGACGAACGAAATGAATGAAGTGAATGATTATCTGTGAAATAATATTACTGCCACAGTATTTGTCTAAATGATCTAAGGAAACCACAGAAAACTTGGACCAGAGCAGCCGAATCCGAATTCGAGTCGGTGACTACCCGAATGCAAAACAATGATCTAGAGCACTAAACCACGCCTCTCAGTATTTTGCTTTATCTCTATATTGACTAATAAGTTATTTTGACGGTTGTTCCTCTATTTGAATTTAATAGTGTCAGCAGTTCAACGACGCTAGCTATGGTGTGTTGAGATCTAATGAGGTCGAAATCGCGATCTGCGTGTGGTAATTTCAATTAATTTTTGAGCAAGAACTAAATGTTCTTTAGCAAAAAATAAAAAACTAAGAAAAGTTCCAAGAATAGTTTATTTGTATCACTACCGCCGTTATATTACAGCTTCTTTAAGGGATCTAAATGTTCTTTTTATAGTAAAGAATGTAAAATCTTCCAAATAGATACTTTTTTTTTAATAAACATGCGTATCATCTTATGTTAATAAATATTTCGGGTAGTTTCAGGAGAAAGGAAGTCTAAAGAATGTAAACTGGCAATTAATGCATAAAGTAAAACAGTCAAGTAATAAATCAATATTCGCAGCATTTAACAAAGGAACACTCATATTACAATGAATGAAATTTCGAAAATAACGAAGAATGCAAACAATAACCTAGCCTAAATGTGTAAGTTTAAAGTCATACAAGCTAAAATGGCAAAGAAATATTGGAAAATATAGAATTAAATTGATAGACGACACAAATGCAATTGTTAGGAAATAAATGTGCAAACCTTCTTTATTTATCCACTTATTATAATAAACTCTTTAGTCACTCAAGTGGAAGGTTCCCTTTTTGCCGGTATCCTTAATTATTCCTCGATCCGTCCTTTATGTCATGTTATTATTCATTTTGTCCCTAACATTTTCCAGCGTTCGGTACGAAACTCTGTTTGAATTAGACTGTAAGTTGCGTAGAAATAGGAAACGTCGTGGACAGAAACGGTGCGAATCACCGTCGTCGTTATAAGAATCGTGAGGAGTAGCAGCAGCAGTAGCAGTAACAGTATAAGCAGCGGCAGTAGTAGGCAGGCAAACGTCATTTATCTTCCACACCATTTTAGTCCATTATCAGGGTAGTTATCCGTTCGTGGGACGTCATGTGCGGCGGGATAGCCTAGTTTCTCCACACGAAAAGAGATCCATTTCGAGGCGGTGTCACAGACGGCGTTACTGCGATGATAAAACGTGACCGAATGCCCTTAAGACCAAATCATAACGGAAGAAACACGAACGTTACCCAAAGGAAACTGCCACTACAACATGAGAACATCCTCTCTATCTATTATTACTTGGCCTCTAGATGTTGCTCCAAAATACAATTATAACTACTCGTAAATATGCCAGGTTGACGTTTTAATTATTAAAAATAGTTAATTACGAGGAACGTTATTTATGGCTCTTTCCATGGTTAATTTACTACTACTAATTGGCAATTACTAATACTAACATTTTAACGAGAATATATGTGGGCGATCTGATTTAGCAAATTTCGCCAAAATTGAAAGAAGCAATACTGAGAAAATTTTCTCAAAATGTCCCCTTGTAATCACCTCAAATCCAAACTGTTTAAAGCAGTGCAATTTTTTCCTTTTAGAAATTAGCAATGCGTTATTAGTGATGTTAGTCGTTGAGCTAAGCTGACACAAAAAAGCGTAATCGAGGAGTTCCACAGAATGTTACGAAACTATTTTTCGAGTTTAATGATAATAATACCAACTGTATGTCTAACATTTCATCAACAGTTGTAACATGTATCATCCAGGGTTTATCAATGGGACGAACACATTATGGTCGATGCCCCTTGCGAAGCTATCGCTAATTAATGATAAACCTTCAAAATGTCTGCAGAGCTTGGACGGACATCTAAGAGAAGGAGAATTGAAGGCTTACGGTCATGGATCCCTGAAAATTATTTGTTAACAATCGATACCGGCCAGAAAAGCTGAATCTATCTTAACCATGTAGATAAGAGTTTCGAATTTATATTGAAAATATGAATATTGAAATATAAAACTTGCATTGGTTACAGTTTGTTATTTTTGAATGGCTTTTGTTTTTTGATCTGGATCATTAAAGCAAAAACAAAAATCAATTTCAAGGAGGTGGAAGTTTCGCATTAGAAGTGGACCTGTTAATACAACCACCCTTAATTAGCGATAATGAACAATGACTATAAAGGAAGATCGCGATCAAAACAGAAGTTCCCTAATTAAATTCCCGTTACATTAAAACCTCTGGCGTAGTGGGAGCGAGTGAGACGGGGGGAAGAGGGAGAAAAAGAGTCGGTCAAAAGTTGTGGATTCAACAACGGTGACGGGCGGGCAGGCGTCCCTCCATTAAAAACAATTGCTCGTTTCGGCTCACTTAGTTAATTATAAAGAAACGCGATCCAAGCTATTGTACCAACTTTGATAGCTATGCATCGGAGGTTTTAGATAAGACTTTTCTTGTTGGATTATAGAACATGATGTCGAAGATCGGAAGATAATTCGCGAACCCGGCGTTTCATAAATCACGAAGAACTGCCATTTTGACCTAACCTACTAAATAATAAGGCAACCAACGCCTATGTAATAGTTACCCAGTAAGGGCTGGCTTGGTGGTGGTAGTGGTCGTCGGTCGCGTCGCGGCGCCCGTAGCGCACCGTAACACCGTTGGCGACGCCTAATGAATGTACTTACACGAATGGTTTTAATCAAGTGTCCTTCGTGCTAGCTGTTCCCTTTGCTCTCCGATCTGACGTAAAATCCGTTTGTAATGGCATATTTTCATGTCTCGGCTGATTTCAGCACGCCACCTCATGCCAACCTACGCCACCTTATGCCAATTTTAAGTGCCACCACTTCAACGAACGCGACCTGCTTACTACGCTGCTATTATTTATTATATCGTGATGTGTGCAATGATTTTTATTAAATTGTAGTTTAAATTGCATCGAGCAAATTTTAACGACTTTATACATATACAAATATATACGTGTATTTGTAAGTACATAAACATGGTAAAATCGAATTCCGATAAAGTTGTAATCGAACCTATTAAATTGCATCCCTGTAGACGACAAGGTAACGAGATAGATTCATGAAAGAAACTACTTTCTAGTCATTATATTTTAGACTCGTTGCGTAGAAATAAAGAAAGTAATACTAAACAAAAATCTATATTTGATAAATAAATATTAAGTGAAGGAAGTTATGATGCGAACTGATTGTAGTTATGTATTTAATAAATATAAAGTACCACATATATATAAGTACACAAACTTCTTGTTTAATAGAATTTAAACTTAGGACGGTGCATGGATGATGAATCATGTTTAATAATTTAACAATTGTTGAGGATTATTGAAATATACCTGTTGAAGTTCGTTTGTGTTTTGATTTAATTAAATTAACTTCTTGTTTAATCGAAATATAAATGATAACAAATCAAAGAAATGGTTATCATCAACATATTTTCATTTTTCGTAGTCGTGTCTGTAAAAGAAAGTGAATTTTCTCCAAATTGTTTGTGCCTCCGCCAAAATAAATGTTGCTCGCTGCACCCTTTTGCTTCGTATTCCTTAAAAACAGAATTTGAAGAAGTAAACAAAAAATTTCTGAGTAATATTATCAGTTATCAACTAAAGATATAGCTATTAAACTATTTAATTAATAACGTTTACAAAATTTATTAACGTATCTATTAAAATTTGGTTAACAAATCTATTGTCGTGTATTTCCAAACTGTCACAAAAAATATATCGCAATTAATACTGCTGTCAGTGTCAAACTATTTATTTTCGCTAATTAATTCTCGATTTTTGCATTACGAGTATCATCCATAGCATTACTGTAAAAGGTAAACAATTAATTCTTTTAGAGAACCGATGATATAAATAGGTTAGGTTATGATAGATATGTTTTGTGAGATTCAGCTGCAAAACAAATGTTCCACAAACAGATGCCAGTGCAAGAAGGCAGTGATACTCTGCAATTGTAAGTGCCTCCAAAGCACTCCAATTTTAATAATTGAGATATGATTATTGCTTCTATTAAAAAAACACTTATTATTTGTTATAGTATGATTGTTTGTATTACCAATTATCCATAACTTTTAACGACGAATCATTATGGTTTTAATAAAAATGATTATTTTTCCAATTATGGAGTATTTTATTCAGTTTATCTAAATATACTATAATGTTTACACTAGGCCACACCAGTTTATCCTAGAGTGTTCGTATTTATATCAGGACAAATCGGTTTTGACTAGCCTAAACTGGTTTATCCTATCGGACTTAGGACAAGTGAGTTTGGACTAGGCTACACTAGTTAATCCTATCGCGTATAGGAATAACTGGTTTAGCCTAGGCAAAACTAGTTTGTCCTGAAATCGGGTTTGGCCGGTAACATATATATGTTATATAGGTCCTTGTAATACACATTATTTAGCATTGTTATTACTATTGATAATGGGCCATGCCCGAAACATATTATTATTAATTATTGTTTTATTTATTTTATTTTCTGAGCATATTCTATCTTTTAATACCAAATTATCAACATTGATTTGGAATGGCAACCTTTATCAATTCTAAATAGAAAATGCTCCTTTTGAAATTATAACCGTCGAATGCACAAATTAATTAAAAACTAGAAATGAACTTATCATAGAATGAGCTAGATATATTTTTAGCTACTGTAAATATTAATTAAGCTGAATAGAATAGAACAGCCGGTTGGTATTAAAATACACTAATTATCGATATAAAGTTGCACAATAACATTTTAGATTGTTAGTTTGAAAAGGCATAATATTAAAATAAAAAAATCTGGAAATTAAAGGACCATACGTGTGTGTCTGCGGCCAGATAGGGTAATTTTGATGCAGCCGGATAACACACTCTTCTATTCAATCCAAACTTTTCTCCGTTTCACGTGCTGTTAATTATAGTGCTCTGTGTTCATGTTCATTCCGCTTCATGAAAAGTTTCAAAAGCGAAACGTATGTGGCTACATGAGAGTGGGACTTGAAATAAAAATAAAAAATCTAGGGAATTTATGTACGACCGAAAATTAACGCAGCCGTAAAGAATTGCTGCAATCGAGATCGAAGTTTTACAGCAGTGCGGATGCAGGGACAAATAATTCTCCATTTCGGAGAGTTAGCTTTGTCACTGGCTTGTTTCGAACACCCCTTTACGAATAAAATTCGCATAAAATTGCCTTCAATACTCGTTCGATTTTGTAATTCCCAGGAAACCGTACGTTCAATTTACCCGACTGTTGTTTAGCGTTCACACGTTTGAAAAGATACGACGATACGTTCGCGTTCCCATTCGCATTCGGATTCATTGGCTCCCTCTTGCCTTCCTTTACTAAAGGAAATGCTTTCAATTCTATTGTGTATTTATAAGACGGAAGCCGTGTAAAAATAGCTAAGAAAACCTACCATCGAACGAATACGCTATTACCTACCTACCTACCCACCCACCACCCACCACCTATCTACTTACCAACTCCGAAATATCATTTTCTTTTTCTAATAGGTTAAAGGAAGAAGCTAATCGTTTTGTACGAAATAATAGCAACATTATAGGCTTTCTTAATTCAAAGATCGCAGTTTCTACTCATAAATTCCAAGGCACTTTTCTTCTTTTTAGTTATTTATTGATTATAAAAAATGTATCAATTATAAACATAGTAAAATTCAGATTTGGGCTATAGGGTCGTGGTCTAAACGAACGGTTAGGGCTAGACCAGGCCTTGGTAAATGGCGGCCCGCGGTAGAATTTTGTCTGGCCCGTGAAGCATTGTACATATTATTATTAAAAACACAAATATTAGTTTAAAGATTTGTTTTCATTTCAGCATACATATTTTATTGTAGTTACCTTTTTCTTCATAAAACATAACTTATCTTTCTTTCATATTACTTGTTTATGTTTAATGAAGTGAAATATTTGATCTAAGAAATTGACAATCTAAGAAGACGTTCTGTCAAATTAATAGTTTATGTAAATCCCCACAGTGTTGCCAGAATTTGTTTTTCATGTTTTTTGTGACTATTTGTGACTCAATCTATTAAGCATAGATGATAGTGGTAACACTTTTTATAACACCTTTGTATGATAATTGTACAGTTTGATAATTATCTGATATTAATGTTTAAAACTATTCTTTTCAATTTTTTTATTCAAATGCCTTGATAAATAAATATTTTGATTCAAAAATTTTGGTTTTAAAATTCATTAATTGACATCCTTAGCAAAAACTATACTTAAAATTAGAAAAAAAACTGTTTGGCCCGAGGTCAAATTTTCATCTACAATGTGGCCCGACTATCAAAATATTTGCCCACCCCTGGGCTAGACGTTATTCAGCAATTACAGCTGACATCATCAGCGGTATTGCGGTAACAACGTAGCGATGGTAATATCTCGGCAGTGACTGAGACTAAAAGAAATGTTTAAAAACAATAAAAATGTCAGTTACCTGGGAAATCTAAGGAATTCCATGAAAGGATTAAAGGTTTCCTAAAAAATCTACGATAAAGTAATCGAATCAGAGCCTTATTGGGCTAAAGTACGGAAGGCAAGTCAGGATCGAGCCAGGATAGATAAGGAGTTCCCTAAAAGGGCTATGATCAGAAAATTAAATCAGGGCCGGTTTGAGATTAGTAACGGAATTCGTAAGGGGGCATTCCCTTTGGATACCTGATACGGTCCATATACGTAATATTCCACAGATAATCTTTCACTTCACTTCACACTGTCTTCATTTCGTCCGTCTCATTTTTCTCTCTCTAACCACACCATCCACCCATTCACACGATTCCTGCAAGGAGGCTAAAGAGGGCCTTACGCCCTACCCTCCGGATTTGCACTACAGCACGAGTAGCTGGTGGGAATGAAACACAAAAAAGAAAAAGAACCATATACAAATATCGTATTACGACATCCCCTACTAGAACCTCATCCGGTCCGGACAATATTAGGGCATACTCTATTTCATTTCTATTTGAGTCATTTCCCACTTCTATATAAAATTATACTACCTACCGGAATATACCTCATTCACATCATCCACCTATGAATCACTCTACATAGGAATCTCGGCAGTCTCCCTTTTTTGCCCCCCGTATGCATTTATGGTACCCCTTTTAGAAGTTTAAATACGACTTTCATCTCTAGTAAAATAATATAAATTTTATGTATAAATCTTAATTAGATAACTCATTTTATTTGGAAGTCAAAGCCTTTTTATCGACACCTTAGGGATAAACTAACGGACTAAAGTACAAATTAAATATAAAACCCAAGTTTCCCACTATTTGCGCGACACCCTGTATATACTTACATTTAATTCTTTTGGAATGGTCTGTATAAATGTAGACCAAAAAATCAGTTTGTTTGTTCCGTTATAATTCACAAACTGATGTAAAAGTTTCGCTAGTAAAAACTCAAGGATTGGAATCCCGAGTGGACCACTTTTTAATCCGCTTAAAAGTCGTCATGTATTCCATGTTGTTAAAACTTTGATTGGATTATCCCCAAAAGGCCTGCGATTTTTTAATACCTGTCTTGACAATTTTAATGTATTTTCGTTTCAGTTAAAATAGTGCAGGACAAACAAATAGCAACAGTATTGTATTTAATCAGTAATATATTTGATTGAAATAATTAAAAATGAAACGGTGGCTAACTTTTTTCTATAATCATAAAATATAAGCCCTATCTTAAAGTGCGACAATAAAAACAGTAAAAGAGAAAAGATAATCTTTTAATTTTTTCAAAGTTTAATTAGTGGAACTCTATATTTGTTTCATGTAAATTAACGAATTACAGACTTAACTACCTAAAGCATATTATAAGGACTTCCACACATTAATCATTGGAATATTTAAAAGGGCTTCGTTTTTCTTTATTATATTTCGCATTTTTTTCATTTTTTTTTTCGCCAAAAAATCAATTGCTTTTATTAGAGAGGCAATGAAGACATAGTAGGTAATAAATAATTTAGATTTTTTTTTGTACTTTCTATAGATACCAAGAAGATGATTTATAATTAATTAATGAGTATTACGAATTGAATAATTTACTGTCAAAAGTTAAATATTTATAAAACAATAAAAGGAAATACCTTGCAATTTCTGATAACATATTACATTAAGTTATATTTTTCTTATTTTTGAACCCTTAATTCACTCGTTGCTATACGAGTTCTCGTTCCTTGGTTCTATGTGACACGAGGTGAAACATTGTCAAGCAAATTGCTTTTGTCTGAGTCTTATAAAGAATAAATTTCAGTGTTCACTTAGTTTTACCAGAAACTACCTTTACAGCTCTTTTCGAATGCAAATGGTTTCGAATTATTAACATATAAATACTCTGTAGTACTGCTGCTCTTGACACATTTGCACTAAGATACAATTTCTTACGAAAGTTATACACGCTTTTCATAGAGGGTTTTCTCGAAAATTATATCATGTAAGTCCCGAAAACCATTTGCAGATGAAAGGAGTGAGAACATATTTACCCGCAAGCGTTTCCAGTTCAGCTGTTCAGCTTCCGAATTGATTATAACAAGTACTACCACCACATTCCATATTATGATATTCATGCATGTACACAAAACGCATTAAAAAGAAATACCTACCTTTTATGCTTCATACTCCGTATGCAATTAAGATTACCAGGTTATTCCAAATATGACCGAAATTGTCATCAGCCATTAATAATATTCACTTCACTTTACGCATCTTAAATAATAACTAATTAAATCAAAAATAACGTTTTTGTAGTCAGTAGTGGATAGGTTATCAGACATATTTTTATGAACTAATTTACGAAACGCACAAACGTTATTCAACATTTCATTATATTTCTTGTTTAAATTCAACGGAATTTGCGTGAGACGGATTCACAAGGAGTGTGAGTCCTGATTAAGTTCTAGTTGTTGAAAATGCAAATAAGCACTGTATGGGGTCCTATAAAAAGTCAGGGTAAATCATTATCAACAAGATTAAGTAAGTCTGCGAAGCCATGAAGAAGTATGCGAAAAGAAGAGGTCCAGGGGTTCCGTCGAGTTCGGGATATCGTTGTGTGCGAAGGATGCAGGCGTTGGGTGTGACATCAAGCCGTATAAAGCGGCATGGTCTAGTGCTCTAGATCGTTGCTTAGCATTCTGGAGGTCACCGGTTCGATTCCGGGTCCGGCTGCTCTGGTCCAAGTTTCCTGTGGTTTTCTTGGATCACTTAGCAAATGCTACAACAGTAATATTCCATATATAATCTTTCACTTCTCTTCTGTCTTGATTTTGTCCGTCTCATCTTCCTCTCTCTAACCACACCACCCACCCATTCCCACGATTCCTGAAAGGAGGCTGAACATGGCCTTACGCCCTACCCTCCGGCTTTGCACCACAGTATAGGTAGGAGAAGCCCCAGACAAAACCAGTGTAGGACTTAATTTCCAAGTTTGACATTTTTTTATAAAGTTAAAAAATTATCCGGTGAATAATTCCATAAAAATTATTAAATAGCTCTATACGTATTTCGGCAATTACGCCATCAACAAGACCTACCTACCTAATACCTACCACCTAAGCACTATTAGTATTTCAGAAAAACCGTTACCATTAGTCATACTCATGACGATGCCCTAAGAAGGCGAGTGTGAGTGATATATTTATAAAACGTTTCACCAAAACCTTTCGGCTAATTATCTTCGGTAATGTAATTCAAATGTATGTTATTAATATTTACAAACTACATCCCCAGTTTCAACTTAAATAAGTTCGCCCTTCGTTGTTTTGTATCATAACATCATTAATGTTATGCATATTTTAATGTAAACTATTTAAAGCTTTAAATCTTCGATATTTGCTTGAATCGTTTAATAACGGTTTCTAGCAGAAAAAAGGGGTTTGTAGTTAATTCACTTCAATTTATCTCAGAAAGAATGTTTTTATTTTCAATATTGTACATGCACTACTTTAGTATTACATCCAAAATAATTTATGGTCGGGTTTTCGACTAGCTTACCATCTCGCTGGTAGCCAACGTACGAATTAATCCCGAATGGTGCAATTTCGCACTGCCTTAAACCCTCATAAATTGGTATAAAGCCGACATTGAATTAAAACATTCTTATCAAAGGTGTGAATTGAAGGAGGGGCAGAGAGAATATGAAACGAATAGGCGAGTATGAAAGAGAAATTGTGACGTTTTCGTCATCATTCACACTCGTATCTTGCACTCTTTAAATTACATCAATCTTTTGCGAAGATTGACTGAGTTAAAAAGAAAGGCACTAAAATTCATCGTTTGACGTTATAGTTTAAAGCGATGACAAAATGAGGTCAAGTCGGAGAAGCATTTATTCATTTGTACTCGTCAGGCAGCTTTTAAAAAAGGAAATCTCATATGGAACCTTTCACGGATTTATCTTCAAACTGAAATCAGTTTTTTTACATACGTTATATACCGTTATAATACCAGACGACGAAGGTCCTTTTCCTGAAAATGTCAATGAGGATGACAGGTCAAATTATTCCTATTCTTGTATCAAAAACAAATTTTCGAGTGGGTGTATCCACCTTTTTTACATGACAGACAAAATTATGAACTTTTACATTCATGAAACTGTGACCTTTAAATACATTATACAGTATGAGTGCACAATGGAACCTGGCTAGATTTTCTTGTAAATGAACATTAGTTTAAAACACATTTACAGTTTTGTTCTGAATTAAAATAGGTAATTATTTTTTTTTAAACTGTTATAAAATTCTATTGGAAAGAAATCAACTTATTTGAAAAATTCTAAGTAGTTTCAAATTGTGCATCTGTAACAGCCTTTGAAATCCACGCCAAAGACATTTGGCAGTTCAACCCCGGTTAGTTCCGTAACTCGTTGTAATACCGCTAAGGAGGGCGTCACATCAGAACCCGAGGTACGACTCATCAACGCTTCCCCACCACGGTAGATTACCCTTTCTTGGTACTACTACCCCTGGCAGTACCGCGCTCATATACTCTCACCTAGGCAGGGGTGAATAAAAGGAGCTTCCCGCCCTGAGACTAGGAGAGAGAGAGAGAGAACTTTACCTCCAGCTCTTTAGCAGCTCTCTAGTTGTGAAACACTGGAGCGAGAAAAAACTGGAGAAAGAACTCTGCTTCCAGGATCTTTTTGAAATCGGAACCGTTGGCCAGTGTTTAAGTGGTTTTGTTTTCTTCATGCATTCTATTGACAAGAAATATCATTGTGTTCATTTTCATTACATATTTATTTTCGCGGATTAGGTATCCCAAGTAATACCTACCTATTTGTTTCTGGTCAACTTGGGTTGTTCATTTTGTGTGTACTCCTGAGAGTATTTGTTTGTCATTTTTGGATTAAGCTTCTTGTTATATGTTAATGTATAATAAATAGGTTATCAGATCTCACGTATTTTTTTCTATTTAAAGTTTAAATCAACCAATAAAGGTTAGAGAAAAACAACATCAAAAAAAAACATTCATAAATTTACGTCCATTTTGAAAGGTTCCTTATTCAGGGTTGTTCAAACTGAGTGGTACATTGGTATTTGTAGGAAACCTAAGTGTGTTATCAAGGATGATTTTTTATCTAAAATAATATTTACTCGAATTAAGATAACTTACCGGGCTTTGGGTCGTGGTCTATAGGCTTTCTTGTTGCCTGACGTTTCGTCAGCGGCTGCGGTTGACATCTTCAGAAGCGTTTCTGGTTTGGTCGTTGTAACAACTTTCGACCCAAAAGCCCGGTAAGTGAAAGCCTAGATACTACAATAATATTTACTGTCTGCTATCTTTGGTTATACAGAAAGTAGATGTTAACATTGTTATTTTATATAGAATGGTAAATGGTAATGGCATTACTTGAGATAAAAATATCATTCTTGATAATTTCTACTTCCAAATGTTTAAATATTTAACACGCTTAATTTTCCTAAAACATCTAATTGTACTTAGTTTAGATGACCCTGTACATTTTACATCTTTGCTATAAATGCTTTCTTGTTATGTAAAATTGGTACCTACATAATAAAATTTGAGAATTCCTTATAATTCATTTCTCATTTTACATATTCTTGCTGCT
Organism: Agrilus biguttatus; assembly: GCA_963921985.1. Taxonomy (NCBI): domain Eukaryota; kingdom Metazoa; phylum Arthropoda; class Insecta; order Coleoptera; family Buprestidae; genus Agrilus; species Agrilus biguttatus. Next base: position 38,358,187 of record OY998118.1, on the reverse strand, counting down.
CGCTCACAATTATATAAAAATATTGATACAATTGACCGTTCACACACTAATTTTATCTGTAGAACAGAATGGTAGATCCCTCGGGTTCAGAATTTGCTTGATGGGCTTTAAACTCATTAGAACCGTTTATAAAAAATAGAGAATTCATAAAAATGCAGTGAGATTACGCTATTCTTGTTTTAATAAATACAAGTTGAATAGAGGCATATACCTCATTTAACATAATATTTGGTTTACGTATTGTCTAATAGCATATAACAGGCATAATGATTCAAAGGTGTAACATAAACTTTAAGATCATATACATATGTAAGTAAGAAAACTTACAGGAGTATTTCATTAAACTTAATAGTTGATAATAAAGGTGCAGTTTATTAAGGATGCGGAATATACATATAGAATTTCATCGTTAGAGAGAACTTGTTCAAAATAACAAAGTCCCAAGAGAGAAGGATGCACACATGAGTTCCTCTTGCATAGTTAGAAGTACGGAGTAAAATGAGTACCTAGAATGTTATCAGTTTGTTGCAGAACCAGTAATTGCCACTAAGAATCTTGATATCGGAGCATTTTGTTACTGTAGGGCGAATCGAAATGAAGATCCGGAGATCGGGAGAAGCTATTTGTGGTGCAACGTTTACAACTTGGAAGAGGATTGTTTTGGTTGGACCGAATAGGATTTGACTGGGTAATGTCGGGCTTCGGCAGGACATAACGTTCGTAGCTGAAGAGCCGTATTAAATGCCAGCGCAGAGGGATATTTATGAGTTTCAGGAGGCATCCGGGACTCTTGAAAGCTCCATGGTCTGAATAATTTGTACTAAAATAACGGTTTGTAAGCAGATTGCTCCCTTTCTTTGATATAATGGCGGGCCAAGACCTCAACAAGGGCGAATGCTCGTTTTGGGAAAAGAAAAAAAAAAGAAGAAGAAGACCGTCGATATACGTATAAATTTCAAGACGAATGAAAATCTTATAGAATGGATTGGGAAATAACTGCCATGCGGCTTCGTTTGTTTCAAATATTAACATAACAGATAAATTCAGACGCTTCCGCAATAAATTTATTTTCTTCTTACATTTAAATTCAACCTTTGACTTGAAGAAAAAAAGTTGTTCGCCAGTTCGAAAGATCATAGGAAGTAAATATACTCGTACGTATAGAAAAAGGAATCGAATGATAAAGTAAAACCATTTGAAAAAATGAAATTATTCGTGTTTGAAGTTTTTGAACTTTTTTTTTTTTGAACGCCCTGTACGAATTATGAAGCTTATTTTTTAGCATAACATTACCTTTAAGATTTGACTATAACTAGTGATAATTTCAACACTTTAAGATATTTTTTATGGAAATTATGATTCTTTATAGGTTGGGTTGCGGTAGCGATCTTTTCTCTAAAAATTAAGTTATCCCAGAAACGATTCAACGTATGCATAGGTACACGGTGGTCATCAAGGTCACCCTAAAATTTTATACTTCGTACGAATTAGTCGTAAAAATATACCATTCCATTAAACATGACCAAATTGGCATCAACTTCCGGTATAACAGGAAGTGGAAGACAATTGAAATTATTTTAGATACAAAGATCTCCCTTGATAATCCGTATTGCCAAATTTTTAAATCTCTAACACGCTAAGTTTTCTTAAAACGTCATATGTACCACTCAAGTTGTAACCTTGTGTAATAAAACAAAAGTGTCAGTAAGACATTAAAAGTAATCCTAAAAATACAAAATATTCAAAATGTCGCTATAAACCTTTGTATGATTTATATTAATTTGTAATATCGAATAAAATGGACTTACAATTGACCATGATCAAATACGTCAATACTCAAAAATATATTTATACTATTATAAGTAAGTCGTCCAAGTAAACGTCACAAACGAACAAATTGAATTTAAGGTATTCTTACTCATTTAATCTGTAGTTACCTGATATAATAAATACTTATAAGTAATAATTTAATTAATTATAATACCTTTAAATAACATTAGACTAACTAACTAGTATCAGGAGATCATAAGTGTACGGCTTATTCATCATCATAAGTCGTACAGTCGTAGTACGTTAATTTTCAGTTCAATAATTAGTAGTAAGGAGCAGCACATACCGGGTTAACATTTAATTGGGAGGAGCTAATTTGTTCTGATATAAATTCATTTGTTTATTTGTCCGAAATGTTAACAGCAACGCCTTTCGGTAGTCATTTTAAAAAATGGGATGATCGATTGCGAAAAACAACAGAATACAGCAATCTTTCTCAAAGTTAACTAAAAAGAGAAATCGTTTGATCGTTTGTATGTTATCGAACGATGTTATCGAACGCGGTGACTTAAATATAGCCAGAAATACATTATTTCGAAACACAGTGGTCCTTCAAACCGATTAAGTACCTATACTGTATTGCATAAAATATTGAGAAATAAATACGAATTCGCAGCTTCTGTGAACAGGAAGATTTTAATTTTAGTTTTCACTTACATTATTTAAATATCGGTTTACAACTACGTTTTTTTATTGCAATTGCCAGTTTAGAGTTTCGTTTTGTAAAGTGCAACACATCTTGAGTGACTGAATATCTTTATTATGTACACTTGTAAAAACAAACGTAAAAAAGTGGAAAAAATATTATTTATAAAACTCATTGCAATACTATGTTGGTCAACGTGGGAGAGCTATTAATGTAAGAATAAAGGAACACTTGTCCATAAAAAAGACTACATATAACTGTCTTTTTCAAACACTGCACCTCTGTTATAGTCATAATTTGAAGAAAACATAATTGTGGTGTTACACAGTGGTGAAAATATGATAAATGTAAAAATATCTGTCTTTTGGAAAGCTTCGAAATCTAAGAGGCTTTCGCGCTCAATAAGAATCTCGTAAATAATCAATTATTATAGACTGCCCATTCATTACTATTAGTTGTTAACTATAAATAGAGCTGTTCTAGTTTTAAAGTTTAGTATAAGGTTTATTTGAGAAAGGTCGCGGGACCAAAACTTGTTAGGAATTTTCTAATTTCAGTTTATCAAATATTTACAGTGAATTTCCCGTATTTAATAAACTGATTAATCTACGGGACAGTTCGTAAAAAGTTTATATGTTAATAGTGGAATGTAGGCTTTCACGGCTGGTGTCAATAATTGGAATTATCTCCGGGCTGAGTTGCCGTGGTCGATTTTGGTTTGGTTTTCCAGACGTTTCGTCCTCTACTACGGAGGACATCTTCAGTGGCGTGGTAATGCATTTGTCGCAGATTCATCGCGAAAGACTTCCACAACGCCACTGAAGATGTCCTCCGTAGTAGAGGACGAAATGTTTGGCAAATCAAGCCAAAATCGACCACGGCTACTAAGCCCGGAGATAATTCCAATTTATATGTTAAGATAATTTAAAGGTTCCTTCATTTCTGAAACACTAAATTGTAAAGGAGCAAATGGCTGACCAATATTTTTAGCATTATTTATGTATTTGTTATTTCACATTGTGTAAGTCAAACTAATAATAATAAATGCTATAGTGAAATGATCGAGTCGAGGAATAAATTTTGGTGTTTATATTCATGAGATAATAATACATATGTAATTACGTTCTAGGATGCATTGAAAATAAGAAATGGCGTGAAACTAAATGCAAATAGTTAATTCGACCGTGATTTATTGGGTAATTCAATGTGCTCCTTATATAGTGGAGATCACCATAAAATAGCAGATTATTCGCTTTACAGAATCCGTCTTGATAGGTAGTCCACATTATTTACGATAAGCATTAAATCTATATAAAGGAAGTGTTGAGTAATAAAGCGGACCAGTTCGCAGATGTACGTACTCTACCTTGGTCGAAATTTGACCTAATCTCCTTGCCGGCACCTGAGCTTCAACGTGAGCTCGTCGAAACCGCACCATTTTCCTTTTAATTAATTAGGTTGATTAACGGTTTCGAATAACACCACAAAACTCTATTTTCTTCCTTATAATGTTCCATCTATTCCGTGTTATATTTCAACGTCAAAAATAACCCAAATCACAATTACAGTAACGATTGGGTTTATTGATAAAGCTCCAGGCGAACAAAATCGTAACCAAAAGGAGTAGCAAATAATGACTCTTAATTTTTTTCTAGTATTAACATTAAATACAAAATATTTTAAATTTATCTAAACTTTTTTTGGTGGACTTTTTGTGAAACATACCTTTAAAAGAATGTATAATTAAATGACTAAATAACTAAACAGTTTTTCTTTTTAAGACTTTTTTTGGTCGTCAGCTGTTCTGTGATACATACAATGCAACTTACATAGGTCAAAGCGGCCGTTTTATTAAAACACGTATCAATGAACATGTATATTCAATAAATAGAAACGATTGCAAAACAGGTACAGCAAAAGATTGTAGATTTAATAATCAAAATATCAATACAAGTCAAACCAAAAATTTTACGTAGAAACATAGGAAAAAAATAAAATCATTGTTATTAGAAAACCTGAAAATTAAGAAGGCTATCCATATAAATATCAATTTGGTTTATAACCAGAAGGAACTCTGTATCTATAACTCCCCCCACCCCCATCCTCCACAAACCGTAACTAACCCCATACAATACTCTTAAAATATTCGAATTAGGGTTACATATAACATACATTTTGGTATCTCTCTAGTTATTTAGTCATTTAATTATACATTCTTTTAAATTTAATTAAATTGTTACTTTTCTGTACAATTTAGAGACTATTATTACTTCAAGCCGAATTTCTTCCGATAGAAACAATGTCAAATTGCCTTCCAAATGGATAACAAAATTTAGAAATATTAATAGTGATTTTGTTATAGCTTGTAATATTTATTATGTTCTAATTAACTTTATTTAGTTTTGTTTGCATTCAATGCCTAACCGATTTAATGTTTAATGCAAACATGGACCAGATTTTGTACAGCCCAACTGATACATCGTCCGTCTAAATTTCAAATGTTTTCAACTAAAACATTGTGGGTAAGTCTTAACTGGGTAACTGAATTAATCAATGGAACTGTTGAATTATTCAGATTTCCTTGTTTATCTTACGACCATTGTTTCTCGTGGTCAGTCTGTTCAACTAAGAACAGTGTAACAATGGACATGTAAATTTAAATAATTCCTTGAACTCCCCCAAAAAAATATTTTACGCCCACCGAGTTTTACGCTAAAGTTAATTCACAAAATTCTTTATGAATCATTTAGCGATAGATACGTTGAAGGTTTTTGTATATAATTGATACGATGCGATTGTTGTTCACTTGGCGAAACATTTTCAAAATAAAGAATATAATACAAAAACACTTGGTAGTTTCACAAGTTTTATTAAATATCTGACGACAGTCGTTTCGGCTGTTATGCCATTATCAAAAGAATACAAAATAATACTAAATAATTACATGATAAGTTGAGCTTAAATACTAGATTTACATGATAGATTTTAAGAGTGGGGATACATTAAAATCGAGTTGGTCATTAGTTATTAATTTCTTGTTTAAGGGCTTAATTAATTTTAAAAATTTCTAGTAGCTTTAACAATTTGCCTTTTTTACAATTATAGATTAATTTAATGTTATCAATATCTAAATTGTGATTGTTTGTAATGCAATGTTCAGCGAAGCCAGTAGAAGGGTTTTTGGTTAAAATTGATTTTTGATGTTCACGTATTCTTAGTTGTAAGGCTCTACCAGTTTTTTTTTATTGTTGACTAAAAGTGTACTTAGATTAAATTTGATTACTGATTCTACAGGTTAAATTCGGTATATAATTAATAAATTGATACTGAGTTTCCTTTTTTGTATTTGGTAAGGTATAGAAATTTTTTAAAATAAGTTTCTTTTGTTTTTTCTTTATTAACGTATCAATAATATTTTCATCATAGCTAGAGTTTTTAGAAAAAGGACTTCCGAATTGAAATTTATACTATTTAAAGGTAAAGTTAATAACCTGTGTACAAAACAATGGAAGGTACTGAGTTTGAGGTTTATAGATTGTTTCGAATTACAATGTGGAAGTGTGTCACTATACGTAGGTTTACGGTAAATGTTAAATTCAATTTTATTATTGTTCTTAGTGAGGGTTAAATCTAAGGAATTTAAAGAACCGAATTTTTCTATTTCATGAGTAAATTTAAATTCTTTATATAATGAGTTCAAATGATTTAAAAACAATTCAAATTGTCTATCAGTACCTGACCAAATACACAGGACGTCGTTATTCTGTAATTTCAGGAATTTAGAACTGATAATGTTTTCCTGATCAGGATTTCCTGATTTGGTACTACTAAGGTTCTCCTGATGAATATCTAGCGTTTTCATAAACTTAAAATAAATAAAACTAATAATAATGCGTTTATATAAAACCACATATTTATTTACCACATAAGAAATAAGATTTATATCTAATATATAATCTACAAACATATTATGTAATGCATTTCTTTTAATTGAAGAACCATTAACGCTTTTAAAGTAATTTTATCCTTAAGGATTATCTAGATTTAATATTTAGTTTTCGTTTCAATGCCTGAGTAAGAGAATTAAATAAGAATGCTTGGCTAGATCTTAAAATATGACATTCACAAAATGGATAACGGTTTTCTGAGCCTTTTTGGCTAATTTTTTGAATGCTGTATATATTTTTGCCTTTGGGTTTTCATACAGGGTATCCTATAAATACGTATAAGGGATCACAAGGCCTTCCAAAAAATTAAATGTGATTTTCAGAAAGAGTCTTACAAATTTTGTAGTAACTTGGACTATTTCTTGAAAAATTGGTACCTATATCCAGTTTCTTGGGCGTCTTCCATTCTTTCTTCAAAAATTATCCTTGTTCTATTATTTTTTGTTATTCTTATTTCCATTTTACTTGTCATAATATTTAATTTATAAAAGCATACAATGAACTTAACCTGTTTTCCAGTATGCTAATACAATTAAAAGAATAATAAATGAAGTGGCGTCAAAAACACATTAATTGTTTAGGTCGCAAAAGAAATTTCAACGCATAAAGACCACAGGCTATAAATTAAATATTCATGAGAATTCCTCTCTTAGAGTAATTAGAAAAAAACTTTAAAATTATTTGCATACTTACCAGAAACAAGTAGAAAAGGAACATAGGAAACGTACAGCGCGTTTTTAAATAAAGAGGTTTTAGGTATGGGAAATGCATATAGGTAGATGTCGTCAGATAGCATCACATCCATTTAAGTCACGAATGGTATGTAACTAAAAGAATTTGCTTTCAGATATGTTCACAAAGATTTTCAAGTGCTTGTTAAATGTTACAAGCATCTTTTACACTAACAGCATTCCCAGCTTGAATAACGCATTATTTGTTATCTGCATGAACGCCATCGCGACGAATGTGTAAATTAGACTTGAATATATTTCAGACAGACAATGAAATGGCATGTACAATTTTTGTTACTACGTTAAACCTTTTAAATTAATCTACATACTATTTGGGTATTTATTGATGGATTTCGTTACGTCGTCGATATAGTATATACGAATCAATCTAAAAACTAGTAGCTGAAGTTACCAACGACATATTTCAAGTCACATTGTTTTAACGCGAAAAGATTTTCAATCCCAAAAGCAACGGAGACGTAAAAAAGAAAAAATGGTTAATTAGTAGTTCTAAATTTATATTTCTTTATAAAATACTGTATAATAATTGTAGGTTTGCGAGGAGTAGAATTAAATAGACAGTAATAATTCGACAAATGTCAGGTAATACAAGTACAGAATAAAATGAAGTTGCTTTTATATATTTCACCTAGTTTATTGAAACCTTAAATAGCTAAGTAGCTAAATATAATTTCTATACATTTAAATTTAAACGTTAGTATATCCTACCGCCGAATTAATACGAATTAAATTTTAGTTTTTGAAATGAAATAATGCGCAAGATATGACTAAAGGTTTGTATTTTGGCATAGCTGAAATTTTGAAACGATTCAATGCAAGAAAATGGACAGACCGACCAATTTTGTAAAAAACATGTAAGTAATTGGTATTACGATCGCAAACTTGCACTTTTCCAGTATTTAACTATTTAATTGGTTTTATTGTTAAACTTGTTTCTGACAAACTGAAGACTAAGGCAGCGATATCAATTCTAGTTTTGCCCTACGCTGTGGGGTTATGATAAAAATTATTAAAAAATTAATTTACTATAGAATATAAATTTTAATTATTTATTAAAACGAATATATACTCATGTTATTGTATATTATAAGTATCAATATCAATATGCATTAGGGCTTAAGTTTTTATTACCATTAGTATATCGATGGCTTTAATTAATTGTCAATTTCTGGTAAATTAATATTGCAGCTAGACTAAATAAATTGAAAATTCAGTTACAATCAGTTTTGGCGTAATATTCGGTAAAATAAAAGTAACTTTCGGTATTATGTTACACGTTTTTAATTTGTAAACAGTAGTACACAAGAATGGGGTACAGTACCATTGGTTCTACGTTATTGTTTGATTTCACCTGCATGGGTTGCATCATTATGTAATGGAATACAAAACATTAATTTGGTAGCTATATGTAGAATCGATCCCTTTGCAGATACGGAAACCGACACCACTTCAATGTAAACTACTACGCCGTTTTACCCTCCTCTGCATTAGATTAAAAGTAATTTGTCCATTACCATTATCAGACTAAAGTAATTCTTTGTTTTGGCTTCCAGTATAAAATTATTTGGTTTCAGGTGAAAAAACTTTTTTCGATTTGATTGAAACTATTGTTATTAGAAACCTATTAATAGTAATTTATTCTGTAGAAATTATTTTTGAATTTTGAAGGGATTTTTTCCTGGACCTTTAAATGTCTTTAATCTAAAACTTGTGCCGCATTGGAAAAAAAAATTTAGTTAAAATGGAAGTTCTTTCGAATTTATATTAATTATGGTCATAAATTGAAGTTTCGGTATGTACTTAATGAAAATTCATTCTAACTAGTAAAATACAAGATAAAGATTTTCGTGTGAACGAAGAAATAATGTTTTGTGAAAATCTTTGCCTTGTGTATTACTAATTATAATCATCTTGTTATGTGACACCCAAATTTGAATTAACTTGTTAGTCATTTGTAATAAAAATTCTGCTTCTAGAAATTTACTTTAAAAATTCAACTCTCAATTTTATCACATTTTGGCAACTTTCATTATTTTATTTGTATCATGGTTAAACCAGCGATTACCCTGGAATTATGGTAAATAAGTAAGAGATTTACGTTTACGTTTACTCGACATGAGCTTTCAAAACTATCACGTCTATACCACCGTAACTTTCAATGTCCAATGCATTTAAAACTTTGATACTTAGGTATAAGATGTTTAAACTTCAGTCAGTTTATTAGTGCTTCTAACGATGTGGCGCTTCATTTAATGACCCAAGATAAATGAAATTTGCAGAAATTTATTTAATGGGGATTTTAATGGTTCTATTGCCACACTAGACAACTCAATGAAATTAAGTAAATCAGGTGGAAACTCCGCAGATCTTCAACAAAATATATAAGTAAATGAATCAAATTATAGCACACACACTACAAGCGTTCTGTCAGCACGGCGTAGACAACTTATACACAAAAATAACAACCAATCTATCTACTGGAATTAAACAATTCTCATTACACCTATAAAAATTTGTTGCTTACGGGGCGTGTTTTTTTTAAATAAATATCGTTTTGAAATTAATAAAAAACATGCAAAGATATCTTAATAATTTTATTTTTACATGAAAGCCTGTACCTTAATCCACTTTTATACATAATTTCCTTCAATATTGAGGAACTTGTCATGGCGTTTGACCAGAGACCAGTTTTTGAATACCCTTCTCATAAAACTCTGCCGCCTGACTTGTTAATTGTTAACCACTGCATCACAACTGTTTTGACTTCGTTATCGTCTTGAAGACTCTGACCGCCCAGATGTTTTTCAAGTGCAGGAACAAATAGTAGTTACTGGGCGCCAGATCAGAGCTGTACGGAGGATGATCTAGAGTTTCCTAGTGATGAGATGTGATGAGATCTTTGGTTCATATCTTCATTAACGACAGAAGGACGCCCACTTCGTTGTTCATCATGCACGTTTATGTGGCCATCTTTAAATGCTCGCACCCACTTCCTTGCCATTCCTACACTCATAATGTTTTGTCCGTAAACTGCATATAACATATTATGCGATTTCGTTTATGTCATCGTCATTATATAGAGAATGCAATGTAAGTTATGTCACATAACATAAGTGTCCACTTATGCCGAATGTCGTTCGACGATTGGTCTACACACAGTCTCTCAATAATGTAACTATAGAAGTATAAATTTCGTAAAATCCAGAATACTGATCTGATCCATATAGTCGTTAAATAAATTACCTGTATGTGGTAGAAAATATTAAATATCACTCACAATATAATGGAGCAGGGATTGTCGTTTTAATGGTTTATTGTTTCGAATTTATCAATACGTATTAATAAAAGCGTTATTATATAGTCCATTAAAAATCTTTATGGGCATAAATAGTCGTTTAAAATAAATTAATTTATGGAACGGGCGCAGGCAATCCTGCGTCACATCAGTAATAATTTTCAGTAAAATCGACGAAAAAATAAAAGAAAAGTTCTGTAGTTACGCTCAGCCGGATAAAAAGTAGACAATTACCTATAAAGGCTGACTTGATCTCAGATACATATTTTACTGGTAAAATAAAACCAACTCGATGTAATAAAAGTGTATTGCAATAAAAGAGAATAAGACGTCGTAAAGGTATTTTATGAGAGCATATACAATGGTATACAACATTCGACGATAACCTTAAACGAATTGTGATATTTTTCACTTACGTCCGCACTGCTTTTTCTTCGATGCCTATAAGACAGCAATTCTCGAGGATTTCAAAAGAAGGCTTGGCTCCTTCAGAATGATACCCTACATCTTAGCGAACTTATACACTAAAAGCGGTTTTTGCTTAAGAAACTGACGTACCTCACGGGTAAATAAGCATACAATTTACACAATTTTATAACCATAACTGTGATAGCTTGGCGATTTTTAATAAAATAATACATTTGGTCATGCCTCATAAACTTATTGAAAAACTCTGTCATTAGTGTCGGCTGTTGACATGACATTGACTAATGATATGGCGAGGGATATAGGATTCAAGTGTTATTTTTATCCCACATTATTTAAATACGTATTATTTAAAATTACAACAAAAATACGAACACAATTTTTAGTACTACCTGATCTTGAAGAACGTTGATCATACTATAATAAAATAGATTTTGTGTATTGGATAGCATTTCGGATTTATTGGTCAAATGCATTCCAAAAGATTAAGAGAAATGGTTATCAACAAAAATAATATTCAATTTGAAATTAAAATTTAATGTTTTTTGTACTTAGACAATTACAATAACAAACTTAACGATGAAAATTGTACGTGAAAAAAAGAAATTTGATTTGGACTTGAACTTGGGAAAGCTTGAGAGATTAAGGCAGGGTACGAATAGGGTAGTAATGAGACTGGAAATTTTAGAGTTAAGAAATACTGAGAAATTAGAATTTGCATCCAAAGCAACTAAGAAGTTCACCATGAAATAGCAATTAGGAGGGAATGCGATGTAAAGGTATCAGATTTAAAGGGATTACAGGGCAGTATAAAGAATAAAGTTATTAAAATGTAAAAATAGAATTAAAAAGAATTTGAACATAATATCTGGAATTTTTACAAAAGGAAAGTCTTTTATACAAAAGGATTTAGATGGAATAGTTACACTATTTACGCAAGGGATCAATTGAACACAAATACTTACAAGTATAGGTAACTATAACTTAAGGGTTTCTACCGTTATCACTTGGTGAAACATGATTCAAAATTATAAATGAAAATTTAAATCAAACAGTTGGGAATTTCACTTAAATATTTATTAAAAAACTCGATACGTATTTCGCCTTATAAGGGCATCTTCAGGTGTAACAAAAATATACTAAGTAACAAATAGGGGATTGTTGCCCAAACATTGTTCAACCCCCACCCTCTTAGGATGTACTATAAATTAATTTATTTGCTGTTTGTTACTTAGTATATTTTTGTTACTCCTGAAGATGCACTTATAAGGCGAAATGCATATCCATTTACCCTGGTAAACAAATGTTCAAAAAGGGTGCAAATATTTAAAAAGATATTTATACAAACTAAAGATGCTAAAGAATTGATATTTTGTGCTTATAAAAAAATAACTGAATTTATTATCGAAGTAACTGAAGTTATCTGCCACAAAAAATACCAGAAAAACACACAAACTTTAAAAAAAAAAAACGAAAAGAAAAACTCAAAATTCCATTATGTGTCCTCCCAGAAAAAAGTATAGATTCCTTTTTATTTTCAAATCACGTGGAAAATAAGGTATTTTTCCACTCTATTTATGAATATACCAAAAATAAATATCTGTCGTTTGCGTAGTGTTGCCTTGTATATCATTTCAGTATGTCATTTTTGGATTTATTTTTATCTCGTCTCATCATATTTGGATTTTTGTTCATCTCATGTTATGTCGAAAACAGAATTTTTCTCGCTTTCGTGGAAAATAAGACAATACATTAGTTAAAAGGTTCACCAATAGATGACTTCAATACAAAACAATCAGTATAAGAAATAATCTAAGTCAGTAAACACTTTTTTTTCTGAAATTGTTAAAATTAAGTCAAACTGAAACCAATTTCCTTATATATACATGATTATTGTCATATGTTTTCGACTATTAGGTACCATGTTCTGTCCATATAGTATTTTACAAGTTAGTTTTTACAGAAGATATAGGCCAGAGACAAATTAAAATAATGTTGATAGATTGCGTATGGCATTCTTTGTGAAACCACTGATACGGTAATTCCCTTTGACTCCAACCAAACTTTGAACATCAAAATGGCAGCTTCCAATAGTTTTTTACACAGGTTAATAATGTTACCCCTTTCTAAAACCAACTTTGAAAAAGAATTGAAAATTATAAAACAGATTTTCATCAATAACGGATATAATCCCAACATAATTGACAAAATGTTAAAAGATAAACAAATTAAACTGTACAACGGTCTCGTTCCCGATTTATTTCTTGAAAATAAGAAATATGCCTTTACTATATTAACTATGTAAAAGAAGTCGGATACAAAATTAAACACCTTCTAATCAAGTTGCATGTAACACCAATTTTAGTCAACAAAATTAATTTAAAAAATCTATTAGTTAACAACAAAAATAAAATAAATTCAACAGATAAAAGCGGCGTTTACAAATTGTACTGTAAAGATTGCACAGCCTTTTACGTAGAACAGACAGGTAGAGCCTTAAAAACTCGGCTTAAAGAACATGTGCTTTCTATACGGATTAAAAAGAATAATACAGAAATAGCTCAGCATTGCTTAGATTTCAAACATAATTTAGACACTAATTCGATTGAACTTTTACATTCTGCACAAAAAGGACGTAAATTGAGTTTGCTTGAATCTTTGGAAATTAAGAAAGCCATTAATAATAAGCAAAATATTGTAAATAATCAAATTGAACTGTTCACTTTGGATTCTCCGCTGTTATTGGATCTTCCAAATAGATAACCATTACCTGCTGTTAATTTGTCTTATTACTTATTCTCATCCGTTTATATAAGTCTGTTACATTATTTACATCTTTAGTAACACCACAGCTCTTGATAATGATCCGCAAGGGTTGAAACAATATTGTAGAGAAGAATAAAAAAAACCAGTATTTGTTTGTTACTCAAAATACCCATATTCAATTTTGACAAATTAAAACTTATTTGGATAGTTATTCTGTAAATGATATTTATCTACAACTCGTATATTTATCATAATGAATAATACAGCCCTGTTTAAACATTATAACAAGTTGGAAAGCTGTTGATATTAAATACGTAGCTTCACGAGAAATAAAACCTTCTAGAATTACGTCTGTGTAATAGCACGGCATGTAATCAGCTTTCATTTCCTCTTTAGCTGAACTAACCATTGCTTGGGGTAAAAAGCTCTTTTTTTCATTAAACATAGGACACATACACACAGATATACCACACCGTACTACCAGTAGCGCGACGAGTTACAGCTACAATAGCTATAGCTTTTCGTGTAACATTTACCTAGGGGACGTGGCTTTTCAAAGGCTACCTATAGCACGAGTCACATAACACAGTGGTAGAGGTAGGTAGATAGAGTATATACGTGCCTATGTACGTACACATACGGCGTAAAGCTGAAAGAACGAGTACCACCGGAGTCCCTTTATTGCGGTTGTTATTGTCCATTCGAAAACAAAGGAGAGTTAAAGCAGTCGTGCACTTTCATTGGTCTGTTTGCGTACGATTTGCATAAAACAACTGTAGTGCAGAGGGTGTTTAATTAAATTTTTAGGAAATAAATGCATCGTACGGCACGACGGCGGTGCTTTCAAAGGGCCCGTGGTAATTAAAAGGCTCGTTCTGTCTGCTCTTCCGTGGACCGGCCCCAACGACGACAATGGCAGCGACCGACGCTACGCGACACGTAGCGTCGTTACAGTCATCGGAACATGCTGTGCGACGTCATCGCGTTGCCGCATGGTGATGGTGGTGGTGTTGTACGAAGCTTCTCGTTTAAAATTTATGTGAAACCAAGCGGACCATGTGCCTTTTGTGGCTCGAATTTGCTAAAGAGTGGTGAGAGAAGAAACACGTCGAGTTAAATTTCGCCATTGTCAAATGCAAAACATCAAAACGTTAAACGTTTTAAACGTTTCTATTACCGCTTTAAGAGGGAAAAATATATAAATGTCGTTGTTTCGTTTTTCTCAAAACATCGGACAATATTACTATATAACAACTTTTACAAAAGCGTTACACAAAATCTTTTTTAAAATTTTGTTAAAATGCAATGTTGTTGAGTTTATAAACTTGAAGGATTTCTGATTCCTGACGACTGAGGAAACTTGTTTGTTTAAGAACCATTTATGTTTAAGATTTTCCATTTTGAATCTTCCCCATCATGGGGTCGTCAGTCGGAAAATTGATTGGACACACACCTCCACACCTTCCTATCCTGGGTCAATGTTGTATATCTAAGCTAGGCCTTCCTCTACCACTTATTACTCCTATTTCTGCTTTTAATATGTATCTGACTATCTCTCATGATTCAGAAGTTGTCCTACCCATAGATATAAAAGAATAGGGGAGATCATACTACGAATGCCCAAAATAAAAAGAAGTAGATGATGTATCTTCATTTTCTGTTTCTTTCTATTGGCATAACACATTTCCGATGGCTTGCTTACTCTAATTCTATTATCTTTATAGTCCTGCCATACTTTCCCCCTCTTTGAATTGACTTCCATAGCCCCATTTATTCCCCTAATCTTTCTAACACCTGGACGATACATTCTATTTATTTAGACGAACATTACTCCTACCAATTTTCATTGTAATCTCATTTTAAAATGTGAGCAACCCCAAATTCAATGGTCGTAGAATACTTTCTCGATTTAGAAGATACTCACTCTAGTCAGATCGACCTTTAAACTAAAACACCGACAACCGAAAACAATTATTGAACATTGAGTAGATATCAGTAAGAAAGTAACAATTGACACAATTAATTAAACTTTTTCTTTACAATTAATTACACTGATAAACACAGAATTTTTGGGTGTATCTTATGTATTTTGAGACCCTAAAATCAAATCTAAAAACAGAATTTTTCTATCACCCACAGATATTCGGTAACATGTACTTTTATGGACTACAATACGTAACATATCATATTGCTGCATTTCTTGGCGTTTATGCGATGATGCACATATATCATATTAAGACCTGTCTATTCCTGTTTATTAGATGCGAGCTCTATGTTTAGAGAGCATATTGCGTTTATTAGTGGACTAACAGTGGCCGATTACATTGCATATTAAGTTGGGACTGATGAAGAATTTTGTGAAAGCTATGGATCGAAATGGAAGAAGGTTTCTGCATTTAAAACAAACATTTCCGAGACTTAGTCAGGCAAAAATTAAAGAGGGCATATTTGTCGATCCACAAATAAGGAAATTCATGAAGAATGATATATTTGACAGTGCTCTAAATGAAATTGAGTTACGAGCTTGAAATGCTTTTAAATCAGTTGCTGCAAATTTTTTAGGTGGAAAATTATAAAGATATTGTGACTGAATTAATTAATGCTTACAAAGGAATGAGTGTTATCAAAGATTGTCTTGAAGTTTATTTCTTGTTCATTAATTAGTAGCATTCATTCAGACTACAATCATTCATTGTACCTTGTGATAAAATAAATAAAGCACAACTTTACAAATTGAAGAATCAGAAGATATGCAATGGTAATTAATTTTTATTTCACAATGCATTGTATTTATACTGCATCATCTTAGTTTATTTTAATTGTGAGAAAAACCTGTGAAATAGGAAATAATTTTGAGGTGTCTAATAGTACGTAGAATATGTAAAGATTTTTCGCTTTATTTCTACAGTTGAACCTTTTTATTTTGAATTCATCATTGTCTGTCATCCCCTTTTTATTTATTCGTAGTCAGCTAGCTGTCTGACGGAGAGCTATCGAAAAAATTCCGCGCTGTGGTAAAACAAATCTCATTACATAGTCTGCATATTGAATTCAAATCCCGTTCTGCTGTTGAATCGGCATCGTTTTTTTTAGGGTCTGGAGGGATATCCTCTGGGAGAACAAAGGATCCTTTGAACATTAAACAAAAAAGGCTCTGAGACCAAAAACTTAAAAGAACGATGAAAAATTACGGTAATAACCCCCCAGTAATGCCTTCTCTCAAATGTAATTTCTTATAAAGTGATACGAGAGAAAGAAAAGAAATTGGCACTTATGTTGTTAAGGAATTGCTACCATTAAGTACATATTTATTGGAAAGCTAAACTGAAAACATTTCGGGGAAGATTTGATAATAGAATTCATGGTTGTTGACACTGCTGCATACCTTTAGTGGTATGCATGAAAACTACCAGACAACAAAATAGTCAAAAATAATTACCTACATAAAATAAACCCTATCATCAATATAACGGTTTTCTTTCTCGATTGATGTTGCGTCCGTCACGTTTAATTTCGTAACTATTAACTAAAAATATCTGCTACTATTGTTATGGTGTAAAATACCCGAAACCCCTTTTTTATTGCCCTGCAGTTACTCTTTCCACTGTCATAAATTTCCTGTCAAACTTCTTTCGAATTTTCTTATTTATAAACAAAAGAAACCCATATACACTCAGTTAAGTCGTTGTGTTTCCCTAATATAAATCCTGTGGGAGCTATCATATTGTTCTTTGATAAACGGCGGATATGATAATTTGGTCTTTCTGTGATATTTACAGGGCCTCTTGATTTGCCAGTGCATCAAGGAATCACCGTTTTGGTCAGGCCGTGGTAGATTTTATGCATCGGAGAAGATATTCTCGTCCTGGCCGTATCTTCGTGGCCAACACCCAGTATTTCATTTTTTTTTGCTATAATTTAGCTTCTGGTGTATGATCCATTCGTGTTTATAATTAGTATTTTATAGAGATAACAAGATATTGTTGTTTCGACCATTCGTAGCGACGGATTTGTGGTCAACGCCCTTTTCAGTTTTTCATGTTTTAATCGTTTTAGTTTCTGGAATTAGATCCAAAATTATCCAATATAAACACTTTTCTATTATGAACCTTTAAGGTTGCGCAATATTGCAAATAATCTGCTTTGATTTAAGTTGTTGAGTGTTACTTAATAAAAATCGATTTGGTATCTGAGCTACAAAACTTATTATTTGTGCTTGGTATATTTTTTATTAAAACGGGTTGACCTACTTACCCTTTTTATTTAAGTCGTTTTCAGTTAAATTGTCTAAATCCTTGTAATAAATTCAATGTATCTTTATACGTGTTATTGGTACAAACTTTATAGTTGTTTTAAATATTTTCAATGGTAAATATTTGTGATTTATTAATCGTTTTGTGTTGCTCTTGCATTCCCTGTTAGATCAGTAGTTTAGGGTTTTCGTTTCGTTTGAGCCTCTTCTAGCAGAGTTGGGGTGAAAATTTTAAGCTGAAGAAGTGAACTATACAAATAGAATGAAGGTTTAGTGTTTACTGCTGAACATAATCACATTATAAACTGTGTTTTGTGGTTTGAGTTTTAAACTGTTTTTGAGACCTGCTATTGTAGCTTTTGGATCCAGTAAGACAATGGGTTCAGCTAGTATCCTAGTATTTTGATGTGTTTATAGTTCTGAACATATAAAAGAATGTGATTTTAATTTAAAATCCCACAACAAAAATATTAACAGGTCTCATTCCTATGTCACGTTTTTTCTTTTTTTGTTTGAACACCCCTAAGGGCATTCACTCAATTTTACTTCAAAAACAGAATCAACAAATCTTTTTCTGAAATCTCATATCCTTTTGACACAATTTTTTAGTTTCCTAGGTTCCTGCTTAATAATAATACGCCTCCTACCTTTAATTTTTCTCCCATTGCATTTGAATTTAAAAATTTGCACATTCGTGTCGTAAAATGTAAAAGAACGGCCCATTGTTTTATATCTAAAATTTTATCTAGTTAATTATAAACATGTATATTATTTACATGCTATTTAGTGTAACTTTCATTTGAGTAAAAGAAATTTAAAAATTAGTTTTATTACTGAAAAGTGAAAATTCACAAAGAAATGTTTCAACGTTTATTTTGACAAAAAACTCGACAATTGTTTCGACCTGTCGGTCTTTTTCAAGAGTATTAAAAGACCGGCGGGTGGAAACAAACAAATTTTTTTGTTATAATGTTTCATCAAGAGTGCACCATAAATAGTCTCTCAAGTAGTTATATTACTATCATTTTCAGATTAAGGGACAATAGTTCTTAGTGTGACCTGTTGTCTCTCGTCGGTTTTGACTGTACTTTGCTCTTGATTTACTATAGTTAAGTCATATTGGTGTCAATTTTTAAATTGCATGATTGTTTTTCATAAAACACGCTTTTTATTTTCATTTTCTTGCTAATCGAGATTTAATTAATAATAATAGTTCATAATTGATCATTTGGTCAATAATTCAAAAACGTTTTCGAATCAACGTATTTTTTGAATTGAATTCAAAGAATAATAAACAGCTATACCTTTTGTTTATTTTGCGTATGTATAAACAGCCATCTATTGGTTTTTACTTGAACGTCACTCACTAGAGTTAAAAACATGTTTGATGAAATGTTACCAAAACAAAATTGCTCTACACAGTTTTTACTGACTTTGGAGAACACATTTAAATGAATATTTGTTTTCATTCTTCCGTATTTGCACATTCTATACTTTCAATTCAACTAGTACAATGTCGAAATATGTTTATTTAACAAATAAATATATGCACAAAGCAACGAATTATTCTTCGCACTATAACGAACTAAAATATTTGTCGAAAAGCTTTATTTGAAAATGAAAAAATGATGAATGGAGAACTAAACTATAATAAAATGTAATCCTGGCTTGGCTCTTGGTGGAACATGTTAAATAAGTAGAAAAACAAACACTTGGTATAGTTTCACAAATTTTATTGAAATCTAACAATATTGTTTCGGCTGTTACGCCATTGTCAAAGTGAATAATATTATAAATTTATGGAAAACTAACACCATAATAGCAAAGATAAATGCAAAAGAATAATTGGTAGCGTCTTCTTTATTGTATTACATAATAAGTATTTTCATCTAATTTTACTCTAGATTGTTACCAAATAAACAAAAAAACAATTACTTCTATGATTAATAAAGTTAATTTTGTTTTTTGTGAACCAAACGTAACACACAGGTTCTTTCTGCCACTTTACTGAATAAATCACTAGAGAGTTTGTTTATAAACTAACCAATATAACCGATTAATGTAAAAAAATAGACTGAATAATTAACGGAGACTTACTTTATTAACCAATCAGCTCTAATAAGTAGACAATTTCGGTTGCTTTATGCCTTTATTTTGTTATAATTGTATAAAACTGTACTACTAAAGTACATCAGTAAACAATAAAGTTATGAACTAATCTAAACACGTTTTCCTCGCCTTTATACTGAGAATTATTAAATTTTATTTTTGTATTTTTTTATTAATTTTGATCATAGCGGTTGTAGCATTTCAAGCAATAGTTTCTAGGAAATTTTAAATATGGTACGAACTCGTGTTTATTTTATTTTGCATTATATTCATTTCTTTTGTTAAACGTAAATATCTTCAAAATTACAATCACTTTTATTATCTTATTGTTATATTCATTGTCCAAATTTCGGTTTTAGTCCAATCAACTATTTATTATATTTATTTCCTTTAAGAGTAAACTAGCATTCAATATTTTCAAAATAATTTTATTTTATTATCATATTGTTATGTTCATCGTCAAACTTTCATTGTATTGCCACGTTTTAATTATTAGTAAAATTACCAAATTAATCAGGGTGTTTACCTGAAGAAGTGCAATGACTTGTGGGGTTGTTGCTATGGTCGTTTTGTCATACTGTGCCCTCTGGCTAGCAACAGCTTTTGTCAACCCCCTCTTCATTATAGTTTATTTAAGCTGAAAACCAGAGATTAATTGCCAGATTCTTTAAAGTATTCTTAAAGCCATTCAAAAGAGATTCTTTATATCATTCAAATTTCATACATACAAGTAAAAGAGCTTACATTGTACGATATGTATTAAGTTAGTTACCTTGTTATAAATATAAATAGTGTAAATGTTGTTATTAAATATTTAAAACCAATGTTCATCGTTTCATTCGTCAACAAGTTAATTAGATTACTCGCAATTAATTTTGGCGTGTATCTGTGGGAATTCAAGAAAGACATCTTTCAATAAAAATATTTTCTCATACATCAAAAAAGCGATATTGATCGACACAGGATTGTCTCAGTTATTTTTCCGATTAACTTATTAACGTTCAAAGAAATTTTTATTAGTTTGCATATTATTAAGTGTTCAATTTATAACAGTCGTAATATTTACGTTGAAAATTGTAGTTAAAGTTCAAACAAAACTGATTTTTCCCTTCCTTTTACAACCATGCATTGAAATTTGCTGCAATAAACGTAGTAATTAGTTTGTAAGTTGTATTGTTTGTTTACCTTTTCGTTCAAGTTCGAAGTTTGACAGCAGTGAATGCGTTTCTGAACCAGTGAACCTCCTCAAATTTCGGTGGCCTTTGTACGGTAACTTGAATGAGGAAATACATACCTACATATATGCTATTATGAGGTCTTCATTTGTCATTTAATGCTTATAATAGTAAGTAATTAATAATAATACGTTGATGACGCAGCGCAGCGGTTTGCTTTAATCTAACAAAGGAGTGTTTGGATCTGGGGTATCTGGAGTTTATAAGTTTGATACGTTATAAAGGATATATTTAGCCAACGTTTGTCTCTCAAGGGTCGTAACACATCTCTCGCAATCCCCTAGGAGCGAAACGTTGTCTTTTGTATATATAAATTTCTAAAGCGAATACCTTAATTCGCTACAATTCCTTGTAAGCTATATATTAACAGTTTCGTTTTCGAATAGGCTGTATATCTTTAGACGTGTGCCGCTATAATTTTGTCACGTGTAGGCAACCCACCATGCGTGAAACGTCATGACCTGTAGGGTGATTTTTGGAATAAAACACCTTAAGGACCTTTCACTTATTTTATTTAATCTCCTAATAAATTTGTTTCGACCTGCAAGGTCATCTTCAGAAGAACGAATCATGATCTTGAAGATGGCGAAGGCACACGACAATTTTCAATTGTGGGTAGCAAAAAAAACCCAAAATGTTTGCTTTTAAGTATTAAAAAATTGATTATGATTCAATTTCCTCCTAATCAAAAATTAATTTTCAAAAAGTGAAAATAATTAACTGAAAAATATCTTTTCGCTTTATGGGTATTTATATGCAATGCCCATAATGCACAAACTGTCGTGTATTTCGATGGTCGTCGTAATTGTGCATCTAATTTACCCGCAACGTAAGAAACGAAACAAAATTCAAAACACGTTCCGGGTATAAACTTCGGTCAGTGGCCAAAACGTATCGATCTAATATTCACATATTTTGTATCGTAAATTCTAACTGAGACATTGATGCATAATACACAGGAAACGTTTTCATATATCTAAATATTGATTATGGAAATATTATTAAAATTTTAAGCAAACCTTCATCATTTACCCTTTAAGATAAAAAGTAGATTCAAACGCCTTATAACACTAAAAACAATGTTTATTGGTACAACAACCAAATCTATACATTTCGACACTGCAAAGTAGTCATTTTCAATGGTACATAATAATAAACTAATATTAAGAAAAGATTATACCAAAATATATTCTGAAAAGCTACCTGTAACTTATTGAATACTATTGATCAGGGGATTGTTGGTGAACGGCAGGTCAAAATTAATCAAAGAATCCCTGAATTTATGAATGTAATGAATGTAATCAATTTATTAATTAATTATTAATTGTTTAATATGTGGTAAAGTTTACATAGGCTTAACTAAGAGAAATCTAGACATACGCTTAAAAAAACATCTGTACCACCTAAAAAACACAATGCCGAAAAATCAGCAGTTGCATACCATGCATACTTAAACGTGGGACATAGTATAGACCACGATATCGAACTATTAAAATCTTGTCTAATTAAAAGATTACGCGTGTATTTACATTCATAAATTTATGGATTCTTGGATGCATTTTGACCTGCCCTTCACCAACAATCCCCTGATCAATAGTCTTCAATAAGTTACAGGTAGTTTTTTAGAATATATTTAGGTATAATCTCTTCTTAATATTAGTTTACTATTATGTACCATTGAAAATGACTACTTTGCAGTGTCGAAATGTATACATTTGATTGTTGTACCAATAAACATTGTTTGTAGTGTTATAAGGCGTTTGAATCAATTTTTTATATTATTCACACTACAAGTCACTCGGTACTCATCCGTACCTCTAATTACCCTTTAAGACACGATCTTATTAATACGGAGAGGTCACTTTTGAAGTTGTTCCTTGAACTTAATCGAGTAATGGCAAGTGGGTGTAAAATCGATCACGAGATTCGATTGCAAAGGTAACTAAAAAAAGTAGCTTCATTTTTTATTTGTTTTTCTTAAGTGGATATAACAAATATAATTGCTTTCACTACCCATGCCTCGTCTTATAGTCAATAAAAATGGACTAACGAATGTAGAATTCGCGCCCTGAAACCTCCTTACTGTAAATAAGTTAGTATGTAATTATGGTTGAAAATAATTTGGCAATATACAATCTTCATTATGTACATAGTTAGGTAAATACTCTGGTGAACACGACAAACCAAATTTATCAGGCAATAATTTGAAATCAAATGATATTAGAAGTTTTTATTTAACTTCTATCCAAAATTCTACACTCTGGCGTTTCTAAACGCAGAATATTATCCTTGTTATCACTGAAAGTACAGGAAAGGTTTACATAAAATAATTTGTAATTGATACCAGTAGAAAACAACTGAAGTTAGATGTAGAAGAAGCATCGATGGTTCAATAGTAGAATACTTATTTCAAGGATGGTCTGGGCTTGGCACATGTACCAATTCCTAAAAATAAGTCTTAACAAACATAGTAGAATGATGGTTCGGGCTTGTAGGCCGTGGTCGATTTGAACGGTTTCTTCCAGGCGTTTCGTCAGCAACTGCGGCTGACATCCTCAAAGGGTGCTGCGTTCACTACGCGGGCAAATATTATACCTCGAAGTCTCGGCAGCGACTGACTTCGCCCGCGTACTCAACGGAGCACCCACTGAGGATGTCAGCCGCAGTTGCTGACGAAACGTCTGGACGAAACCGTTCAAATCGGCCACGGCCTACAAGCCCGAACCATCATTCTACTATGAATTCCGGCCGTGAAAGCTTATGTTCTTATATCTTAACAAACAGACAGACACACGGTGGAGGTTGCGCTTTTCATTCTAAAGGATAAAACCTTAAACTAGTAAATGGTATTTAATAAAACACAGATATTAGTTACAGAAAGTTTTTATTGATACCACAATAATATTATTAATCTGTGTTTTATTAAATGTGATTATGGAGTTACAATATTTGAAGGCATCATCGATTCAATAGTAAATGGTGTTTTACTATTGTAGTTTATTTCTAACTAAAAAGGTGTACATACACCTTAAGAAATTCAGATGGGTACAATTGATGGTGGATGATACATTTTGCATTCACACGCTAACAATTCACCCTAGAAATTAATTCAACGCAACAGCGAGGTTGGCGTAGCAAAACGTACTGTTTATATTCCTTGATAATAAATAGCTTACGTCTGTACCGATTACCGAGAATACATACCGCGTAGCGTCTTGTGTGTTGCGTGTATTTTAATTCTAAACGGTTCATTTGTTTGCAAATGTACCCCAAATGGCAATAACCGTATCAGTTAATTTACAGGTCATTTTTGTTGTGTTGTCACCAGCGCAAAATTAAATTTTATTGCCGAGAGATTGTTATCGGGCCAGTGGAAGTAACAATACAAGTACAAGAATGCGAAATAATAAAAAAGGGAGTATTTATAAGGCTCATAAGGTTTACACGGAATGCTTGTTTCGTTTACTGTTTTCTTTCCCATGTGTAGCTACTTTATGACTTTTCTTTATTGAAGTATAATAATAAAACGCACTGTTTTTTAGTTTTAAAATTTATATTTATAGTTCCACAGCTATAGTTTCACCACAATGTGACTTCATCAGGTGAATAAAAAAATGTTACAATTAAATTACAATATCATCTTAAATACTATGTGTTAGAAAGAGAAGTAGTGGGGAAATTTAGGTTTAGTATTTACTTCTATTTGATCATTTAATAGAATTTTTAATTTATTATTTCTAATGATTTTTTGCTTTTGTTGATAGCATGCAATATGTCGTACTCTGGATTAATTTTATATTTGTAATCTATCAGATGTTCTGCATAACTGGAGTCTGTTTTTCGGATTCGTAACTGTTTATATGTTTCTTTATTCGTTGTTTGAATGTTCGTCCAGTCTGCCCAATATATATTTTATTGCAATCTCCACATTTTAACTTATAGACCCCTGATTTTGATCCTTTAATATGGAGTTGCAACAAAAAGCCTCTACCATTCATAACTTTTGTTTATTGGTTTCAGTTTATTTCATTAGAATATTGTAGGATTTCTCCTTTGTTTAACAGGTCCCAATTTGAATGTAATGGTTAACGTTCTTTAGTTAAAACAAGTGAGCAATTGAGAATAAAATTTATAAAAAAAAACCTAGGTATTATTACGTATTCATAGTTTGTGACAATGTGCACTGGTCAGTCGCCTCAACTGGAATGAACAGACAGATCATTGATCAGTTCAGATGCTAACATTACCCAGGAGGTAGGAAAAGTTGTTTTTCAAGCGACTTCAATACTACCTAATTCTTAACAATTGAGCAATTGTTCTAGTGACAAATGAATTCCGTCAGTGAAAAACTTCGTGACCGATGCCTCAGTTACTTTTAGAAAATAAAAGTTTGTGAAAGGTAAAGACATTATAAGAAAATTCGAACTGCATATTTATCAGAAACAAGACTGGATTTGGTGATGTAATATTTATATGCTTTGTCTTATTTTCCGTGTTTTCTATTTGGTGGTCAACCGTCTTGGCCAAGGAAGGGAATAAGAGATTTTGAAATTACGCACCCTCTGTATGAACCACCCTGAGCTGCTAGTCAGGGAAAGTGCTATTTTTTTAAATTACTAAAAATTATAACCTTTTGTAACTCTGAGATCATTTAATGAGCAAATTAATAAAACAAATAAATATTACAAAACGATTTACTAACAGTTATATATTATCACCCCATTTATTTTCAAAATTAAAATTTACTGAGGGGGAATTGTTCTATTTGATTATTAGAAATAATTGATTATATTTATTAATGAGTAGTAATATAAATTAGTTCTGTTGTGTTTTAATTTGTTTGACCGCGCTATAAATTTTAAATATTTTGAATCAAACAAGTATTTTATACCTTACATAAAGAGCGACCTTTATAAATTCAATAAGTTAAAAATTATTTCAAAATTTGAGATATTAACTAATATTTTTTCTTTACTAAATTTGTATTGCTCAAAATTTCCTTTGAACTTTGTACCATTAATGTAACTTGTGAACTACTGTATTATTTTTAAAGCATTTCATAAAATTGCGAAGTCGTTACATTTTCTAATTAGTTGGTAAAGAACCTATTAAAATAATTAAGTAAAATGAAATTACAGTTTAATTTTAAAGTTTTTCATTCTTATTATGAATAAAAACAAAAGAGGTAAATTTTGTATTTCGTTGTTTGAAAGTTATTTAATGACAGAAGTTTCCGTTAGTTACTTGTTACGGCATACTTAATTACCTATGGATAAGGTCCTGATGGGAAAACTTTTGTCTTTAGTGACTTTACTAGCAAAACGGATTCGTTTCTGAAGTTTCTCTTTTTATTTTATATCACATTTCACTCTAACAGCAGCTCAACTTTAACTTTAATTGTTTTCAATCAAACAAACAAACTACTCAAGACTATTTTGTTACTTTTTAGAATTTTTCAAACATAGATGTTCATACCAAGAGACTTTTAAAACAATTATAAACACGATTAGAACAGTTTATCTAGTCAGGCATCCTTCCCGCGCCTGATCAATGATGCTTGATGTGATTCTGATAATGATTTTCAGGGCAGGATTTCCTGACGTGAAAGTGATAATGTTTTCATGACCAAGATTACCTGATTTCGAACTAGTAATATTCTCCTGTTAACTACCTAGCGTTTTCTAAAACTTGATATAATTAAAAATAATAATAATCTGTTTATAAAATATATATAAAATGAAGTTTCTAGAGCTTTTTGCTTTTAAAAGCTATCAACTGATCAATTTACTTTCAATTCAAGATTGAAATTATTTTTAATGTAAGGTTAAATTATTAAAAACTTCAACAGTAATTTTATAATTTCATAGGAAGCTGGAGAGTGGTAAAATAATACTTTTGACAATCAGAAGGTGTGAAAATTGTAAGAATAATTTTAATTCTGCATTAAAATAGTTAAGTCTTCCAATAATTGAATAAATCGATAAAAAAGCCATTGTTGTCATACTGATTTTTATCCAATATCCTTACTAAAAATTAACATATGTGCTATTGTATAACGTGTGAATTTTAAGGATAATTTATCCTTTTTGATATTCCTTTACAACGGGGAATTATCTAAGCATGCCATAAATGTGGAAACAATATTCTTAAAAAATTATGATAAATAAAGTGAAACTTTTCCAACAGTTTTTTTGTGCTCTTTTATAATTTTATTAATTAAAAATGTTTCACTATGAATTCAACACAAACTCGTTAAGTTTTATTAAGTATAAGGGTTCTAAGTGCATGGTTCCAGTCTTTGTCCGATAGATGGCAATTCTACTAATGTTGTCGTTAATATTTCTTGTCCTGAAAACATTTTTGGAAATTGTATTTTAGTTGCTTAGAATTATCTGAGTTGCGGTTAAATATGAATCTATAGAAAAATTTATTACCTAGGTCTACGTTCTATAATTAGATTATATATTATCACGCTACGGGAGCGAAACAATGATAGAAAATATAATGGAAGTCGATAAAATATCAAAATAATCTCAAGCTTATTAATTTGGAAACGCTAAGGATTAGCTTGAGTGTATCAGACGTCGCTTAGAGCATTTACATGTCTAAGAAATTAGATAAAGGTATAGCAGCATTATTTAGTGAGTTCATGGAATTGGTAAAAGTATGAATGAGAGACAAAGTGAGGTCTAACAAACATTTAGGGCTGAGAAAATAAGAGAATGTAAAAAAGATCTAAAAGTTAGAAAATAGATCAGAGAAGTTAGGAAATTAAGTTGTAGATTTAGTTTTTAGTTCCATGTAGAGTATGTCGTTTACGTAAATGTAATCTTTTAATGATTTTTACAGTAGTAAATCCCATAAAGATCAGTTAAATACTTGTTACGGGAAATGTTGTCGCAGGTTATGTTTCCTACACGATGTTGTATCTACTAAATTTAGTAAGCTTTCTCGTCGAAACAAATGGTTGTGTTGTGTATCTACTATATGGAACATAGAGAGAGAGCCTTAGTCTTTGGTAGTTAAAGACCTTACAAACTAGTCGTGCAGCTGCTGTGAAATGCATACTCGCCACAGTAAACTGTCCAAGATAGAGGCCGCAATCGTAAATTTGCATTACTCGTAAACTGCTTTAACCTAATCCGTGTAATTTTGAGGGGAAACGCTGTTCAGACCGATTTTGAATTGCCGGAACTGCGATCGATTTCTCTCATTTTGGACACAATACGGAACCCGGGATACCAAAGAAAACCAGACGTTTTACAAGCAAATACCGTTTTAAATTAAAAAAGAAAAAACAAGTCAACTTTTCTTAACAATTTTAATATAAGAAAGGCTGTTCATGGTGCAGTCTTGATGAAACATGTTAAATAAATAAAATAAAGACGAAAAATTCGTTTTGTTTCAACTGTTTATTATAAGAAACTGTTACAATTGTTTTGATCAGCAGATCATTACCAAAGAGACAGTTTTAGGTAGAAATGCTAAGATTAGAAGTTATTACGCGAGTATATAAACCTAATCTACCTTACGACTACCTGGAAAATTAATGGAAAATTTAAAATTACTTAACTATAATGACGACAACAACAAGGGTGTATTGTGCGAATATTTTTCGGTTTGATTATTTACTAAGTTATCTTTCTTATTCTTCAAGGGCTTTTGAATTTCTAAAATTTTCTAAGCAATAGGTTAAGCAATCTGCCTTTGTTTTGAAAATGTAGTACCTTGGTGTTGTCTTCATCTAATACATGACTATGAGAAGTGTGTAATAACTTCTAATCTTAGCATGTCTACATAAAGCTGTCTCTTTGATAATTATCTGTTGATAGAAGCAATTGTAAGAGTTTCTTATAATAAACAGTTGAAACAAAACGAATTTTTCGTCGTTATTTTATTTATTTAGCAATTTTATTTTTACATGAGAGGTTTTCCGCCAATATTAAGGTACTTATCGTATCATACAACCTGCTTTTTATCCCAAGATCGTAAATGTCTGGTGCCTGATTTAACAACCACTGTATCGCTGCCATTTTGACCTCATCAGCGTCGTCGTAGTGCTTGCTACCCACATGTTTCTTGAAATGCAGAAATAGGTGGTAGTCACTGAGCGCTTGATCAGGACTGTACAGAGGGTGATTAAATTATTCCCAGTAAAATGGATTTCAAAACGTGCGGCGTCTATCGGCGAATCAAATTTGCATTTGTTCGCTATTTTATCTGCTGGACACTGAATTTTTTCCAATTATAATGACCTATCCTAAATTAGTTTTAATTGAAATTATCCTTTTTTTATTGTTGACTAAAAGCTCTATTCATCCAGTTGGTTGGACGTTTGAGAGTTGTTAATGTACAAAATGCGTTTTTGTTCTATTCTGTACATTGTTGGAAAATACACGAGTGTCTAGAGAATCGAAAATGGTTCTTTTAGAATTATTTAACTTTTATTTTTAAATGCGTGTCCGTATGGCGCTTTTTACATATTATGACTGACCATTTGTCATTGTCAGTCGAAACAATACACCGCATTGGTGGCCATTAACACACACACACACACACACACACACACTCATATAATATAAATTACGTAAATTACTTTTACCTAGATTAATGATTGACCTTTATAATTGAAGTTGAATAATAAACAGTACGTTTATGAACCAGTAACGTTCTGGTATAGACAAAGTCCTATTGTTTGATAAATTTATACGATAAAATATAATAATACAACTGTGAGCATTCAATTTGGAAAATTATATACCTAGGTACTACTTGAAAACAAAACACTACAAAATATAATATAATATAAATATACAAATGTAATATAATAATAAATATTACAAACAAAATACTATCGAAACAACAAAAAAATATCGAATCGTAACATATTTTCAAATAATTTTCACTTCTTTAAAACTGGTCGAATTGTTATTTTCATTTTGGAGGGATTTGTCATTAATTTACGATATTATAGGAATAATTTTGTTGATCAAAGGGTACCTGTAATATTTTAGGTGATGGGACGTTCTCTAGGAATAGGGTGAAAAAGGGTAGGTGTTGCCTTATTAAAAGAACACTCAACAAGTAATACCTTTTGTAGGGGTTAATTTCAGTAGATTGCGAATTAATTTTTACCAATTATTTTAAGATAATTTTTAGTTGGTAAATTCGAAGCTTACTTCATAATAACGTATTGAAATTAACTTGTACAAAAAAATGTTTCATTATTATATAAGTAATAATATACATTAATTTCAACGATTCTGTGTAGTTATGAAATTTTGAAAAATGATATTTTTCAGAAATTTTAAAGATCATACAATTCTCTACATTAATAATAATCCAAGGATCGATTCCCGGCACGGGCGTGACAGCAGTAGCAAATTTTACCTCATTAATTTGAGGTAATCTGTAGTAGATACAAATTAATTTAAAAATTAATATCACATTAATGTACCAATATCCAAAAATATTCCTATATAATTCGATAGCAGTAATAATTTTTCCTTATTAATTTAAGGTAATGTGTAATTGGTAAAAATTAATTTCCGTTGATGTATTAAAGAAGTGTGGGTGGGAGAGAAAAAGAAACTAAGGTAATCTAACCTAACCAGTTACTTTGTTTTTTTTTCTCCGTTATTCGATTTTTCACCATCTACCCCGTTCACCTTCACCCGCTCTACTCGTCCCACCGACCATCACCACATATTGATACACAATTACCACTGCGATATTTCACCTTCGCCCCTGCGACTCCACGTGCCTACTCCTACTTACAAACATTTGTATAGTATTCTACAAGGTCATGTTCACCCCCTTTTCAATACAATCTGAGAGAGGGTCCCATCATCTGCACAATTACCAGAGAACTTATTAAAATATAGCACAAATCAAACACCGAAAGATTTATTTTAAAGGGATACTTATACTCGTTCAGATTTCATTACATATAGGTAATAGGTAGTTTTATAGCAATAAAACACTTTTCATTCTATCCTACGATATAATACACTCTCTTTAGCAACGACAAAACAGTCTTCATTTCATAAACTTTTTTTTATTGTTTAAGCTCACCCCAACCCCTCATCTGTTTCATTTTCAGGAGAAGATGAGAGATGCGGATGTTTATTCGTTTTATTAACTTTAGTATAGATGATTACTAAAAGACAATTTCCTTTCATTATTACCTTCGAAGAATGTATACAAGTATTTGCTTTTGATCCAGGACCTGGGGTGCCTAATTGTGCTCTTCGTCCGGGCTAAATGCGACTGGAGTTGTCTTCCTTGTTGAATGCTTCAAGCATTTAACTCTGAGCTCTTTTACGGACAGCTAATTAGCAAAACTTGTCTTAATTGCATCACATCCTTTGTGCTTTGCTTTTTGAGAAACAAGATGCAGCGGTTATATTAAATACACGAAAAGATTTGAATAGAAGCAGCCGATGTTTTTTAAGGATTAACAAGAACTTCGTTCCGCTCTCGCTGTAGTGACAATAGTGTTGTTCCGGCTAAAAAGCTTCTAGAAACTGGTTTTTAAAGAACTTTTGTTTACTGCAACTGAATTGTTCTTTATTTAGTTCGTTTGACTAATGAATATAAATAATAATGTATTAAAGGCTTATTTAAATATAAACCAATAAATACATCAATGCGATATTAATTACTGAATCTCGTAGTTAAGTGGCAATAGCATTGGCGCGTAAAGCTAAAGATCCCGGGTTGGAGTGACAGCATCAACAAATTTTTCGTTATTAATTAGATAAACTGTAGTGGGTACAAATTAATTCAATAATTAATATCGCATTAATGTATCTAAAATTTACCCTTACCTAAAAAATTCTTCAAATATTTCATTATTAATTATTAATAAATCAATAAGACAATGTTTGTTTGTCTGAGTATATATTGTATACCTCACAATCACATATAAAAATGTAACATTATTATTTAAAAAAAAAGGAACTAAAATCCATATTCGTCTAAATATTAAGATCAAAGATCTCACATTTGGAACGCGTCCTACCAAGTAGGCACAACGAACCGAAAACCATATCCCACGACCGGTTTCGACCTATCGGGTCTCATCAGGTGGGCGCTGGCAGAAAGGCCTTTACAGGCTATATTATAAATATAAATATAAATATAAATATGGAATCTAAGAATCCATCGGAATCAACAGTGTAATTCAATGCCGGTAGGGGTATTAGCCCTCGGAGTAGTTGTTTCTGTTGATTCCATATTTATATTTATATTTGTAACATTATTGTTTCTAATGTGTCAGTTTTGACCTGTAGAGTGTGATAATGTAACTTTATTTGCATTTTCACGTTTCAAAAACATTTTTGTTTTTACCGATATCCATTCTAAAAAGAATATAATTATAGGTGTGCATACACATACATAACTTTTAATTAAAGTGGCTGGTATGGATTTATATCGCTGGTAGAACATATTAAAATTATAGGTTTTACACTAGTGGAAAACACATTTACAGTAACCAACGGAGCATTATCCATCTAAATCCAAATAATAGATTTATGTTTAATTTGTGATTACATAAATTTAATACAATGTACATTCTTTTTAATCATACAGAATGAACATGCCACAGGCTATTTCTGAAAAGTTTCCGAGTTTCCCAAATTCATTTTGTACCTTACAACAAAGTCGATTCCCATTGACCACCTCCAAATGAAATATTTATGTTCAACGTTGTAAGAAAATTAAAATTACGTAACTGACAGTATATCTACTTCTGTTTATATTTATCAGTAAGAATTTAATGTTTCTTATTTAAGAATAAATTAAAAGATTTGTTTCAATAAAATGGTCTAATTGTATAACAATTGTTTCACCTAACATAGGCTTCATTAGGTACGACAAACTACATTTTTAAGAGATTCGATAGTGCTACGCTTGTGAAACATGATTCAAAAACTAAGTTAAACGTAAAAAACACGTAAAATGTTTCACATTAATTTATTTTCGATAACTCGACAATTGTTTCGATCGAACTGCGATTATTTTCAAGAGTAATTACACTAAAATTTAAAACTAATGTCAACATATTTATATGCATCTACAATTTACATAGGAGGAGTTGGGATAATAATACGAAAGTTTCAAAATTAATCTACAACGCTAGCCCGACGGAATCTAAAATTCGGGTCAACAATTTTGTTCCATTAAATTTATCAATAACCTTAGTTACAAGTTTATAAATAAGTTAAAAAGTTTAATCTTACAGCTATAGAAACTAACAATTGTAATCTAGTAGTAAACAATAAACCAACACAACCACCGGAATCAAAAAGCGGAGTTTATCAAACTTGTTGTAAGATTTGTAAGGCAATTTAAATTGGAAAAAGTGGGAGAGCGATTAAAGCTCGCTTAAAAGAACATAATTATAGTATCAGTAAACAACTTAAAACACCAGGGTTCGCGGAACACTGTACTATTTTTAACCATTCCTTCAAATTATTAATTCTAAAATTATACACTGCGACATAAACAATTGTAGAAAATTGTCAATGCTTGAAAATTTTGAAATAAAAAAATCCTTGTTTAACAATTTAAATTTAGTCAATAGTCAAATAGAATTAGGCTCTATTAGCTCACCACTCCTCCTATGCAAATTGTAGATGCATATAAATATGTTGACATTAGTTTTAAATTTTAGTGTAATTACTCTTGAAAATGATCGCAGTTCGATCGAAACAATTGTCGAGTTATCGAAAATAAGTTAATGTGAAACATTTTACGTTTAAATTAGTTTAACTACATTTTTTCCTTTTGTTTTCGGGGAAGACGTCCAGCTTATTATTTATTTATTGTATTTAGAGAATAGTCACTATTTACTGCTGTACAAAAAAATCCAACAATTAAATTTAAATAAAATCTACCCCCACTAAAGCCAAAATAGTAAAATATAATACTCTTACATATTTAGGTAATATTTCCACAACAATAAGATGTATTTAACAAATTAACTTAGCGTTAAAGTATCAAATAGATTATAAAATTTCTCCCTTATTAAATATTTTAATTTAGTCTGTAATTTACCCCATTTCTTTGCTACTTATGTTTAGTATATAATGTATACCTTGTAACAATGTAGTTTGTCATATCATCATCTATGTAAGGTGAATCAATTGTTATGCAATTAAACCATATTATTGAAACAATTCTCTTAATTTATACTTCGAATATGGCGTTTCAATACGTATTAGCATCGATCATCAAATTTTTCTTATTTAATTTTTTAATTGGTATACATGCCGTCATGCATGTCTACATGCTACATCGTAGATTCAGTTTAGCAACTAGATGCGTAAATAAAGCAAATCGTGTGGTATATGGGATTGATGTGGCTGCAATATTTGCTCTTACCAGCGAAACCATTAGTTTCTACGTTGGCATATGAGTATATGCAAGGAAAAATGAATAGGGTAGAAATGAATACAGTATAATTATAATTTTGATGACATTATTTCATATACCTATTTGTTGTTTTTCCATTTCTTAGCACCGTCACTGACACTAACGTAATATAAGGGTATTCATTTTCCCTTCTGACAATACTTTACAACACTAGAAATGAATATTCAGGCGTTTATGATTATTTCTTGAAAACAAATGTGTTAATGGCAAAAGTAAATTATATTATCCTGACAATATCAGAAGTTTTGTTTTACGACGAGCATAAAATTCAAACTACATATACATCATCCCTCCATAGAAGTTGTGTGAATGCGAATAGCGAACCAGACGACAAGTTCGTGACTAACGTTATTCAAAATTTAACTATTCTTCCAGGTTATTATATTTCGAACATCAAAACATGTACATTTCAAAACGCACGTAACTATATAACAGCTATTTGTCGAGGTACATTTCAGAAAAGAAATCAGTCAACTGGGAACGTGTCTATCGCCGCCCAAGGTGAATAAAAAAGTTTTAAGCCACAGTGTATGGAAAGCCATATGCATACGACCGGTTTGCTGTGCCTACTGTGTAGGACGCGTTCGAAATGTGGGATCTGTGATCCTTAAACCTTAGACGAAAAATGATTTTAATGCTTTCTTTCTTTTTTAAATATGTTATATCTTCTAAACTTTCTAGGGTGCACTTACTGTGAAACATTTTTGACCTCAAAAGAGAAAATAAATAAAATAATGGAAAAAGTTTCACCAATTGTTTATTGTACTCGACAATTTCGTTTCTAGTATTTGATAAATTTTATAAACAGAAGTAAGGTCTCCCTATGGGGTCACCCTTATCCCCCATATTAGCAGCAATATATATGAGCTATTTTGAAAACTTATTATTCGCTTCTACAAACAAACTTATTGAATTTGTAGACGACATTTTGGACTGGGCCTAATAGACAATTAGACTTGTTCCTTAATTTCATAAATTCATTAGACTCGAAAATAAATTTCACACTCGAAACGGAAAAAGAATATAACAGAATTTTTTTTGGATTTAAATATTTTTAGGTCTAACTA
This sequence comes from Agrilus biguttatus, assembly GCA_963921985.1. NCBI lineage: Eukaryota > Metazoa > Arthropoda > Insecta > Coleoptera > Buprestidae > Agrilus > Agrilus biguttatus. The sequence continues at coordinate 38,322,422 of OY998118.1, read as the reverse complement.
TAAACTAGAATTTGATATGCATATACCGTAAGCCTACTACCACAGACAACATTATACCTGCGGATTCCAATCATCCCAGAAAAACACAATTAGCAGTTTTTAATTCCTCGATAGACAGACTAATGGACCTACCTTTATCCGTTACAAATTTCAAGAAAGACTATTAATTATTAAAAATATAGCGCTTAATAATAACTATAAGCCGAACATTGTAGACATAATGATCAATCGAAAACTTAACAACAATGTTCAAAAACTACTATTTAATGATAATTTTAGTATAAAAACAGATAACATTTATTGTTCTTTGCAATTTGTCAATATCGTAAGTTCGAAATTCAAATCACAACTTAAGAAACTAGGAATTACTACAATGGAATGTAACGGTACGACATTAAAAACATATTGGTTAATGTTAAACCTAAAAGCAATATTAAACAAAAAAGTGGAATTTACAAATTCATTTATAAGGATTGTAGTGCGAGTTATTTAGGACAAACAGAGAGGGCAGTAGAAACTCGTATAAATGAACATTTAAATAATATTAAAAAATCTGACAAAAAACCTGGCTGTTTAGATCATTGCTTAAGTCTAGGACATAAGTTAGACATAGAAAACACAAAAAATTTACACACGAATATAACAAAGGGTAAAAAGTTATCGCTTCTAGAATCCTTAGAAATAAGCAAAACTTTGTTTAAAAAAGAAGAACTTATGAACAACCAACTAGAATTAGTAACCTACTCCTCCCCACTTATTTTAAGTCCACCATAAATATGTGATTTGTTTAGATTTAAGTTTAGTAAATAGTAATACTCTTGATAATGATCCTCTAGATCGAAACGATATTGTCGAGTACAGTATACAATTGGTGCAACTTTTTCCATTCTTTTATTTATTTTCTTTTTTGAATATGTTATATCTTCGTCTAAGAATCCATCTAATTCGATGCCGGTAGGGGTATTAGCCCTCAGAGTAGCTATTTTTGTTGATCCCATATTTTCATTTTAAATGAGAGTTGGCTGTAACAAATGGGAGGACACTTGACTAATTTTTGTTTTATTCTTGATTTACACCCTTAAAAAATATATAAATAAAGTTGTTTTGGCCTTTTCTGTTTTTAGATATTCTAAAATAAGTATTTACTAATTACCTTTAGTTTGCGCTTAATCAAACGTACATATTAAATTAGTTAGTTATATCCCCAACAAACAATTCTAATAGATTTTTCCTTGTTTAAGAAAGGATAAATTTACTTCCTCACTTTTGGATCACTTTTGCCCATTGCCAACGTTATTCCAGATATATTTTTTTATCTCTTAAACCGTTTTGGTTTAATTAGCTCTTGAATAATTAAATTATCATCATTGCCTTAATATCCCGGGGTCGCGCTGCCGACCCGTTTCTCGAATACTCCGAAAACAAATTCAGACAACGAAGGTAAATACTGAAGTCTGGTTCTGACGAACGAAAATTCGCCACGATCGCTTAATTTAACTAACTCTGAAATATACGTATACAAAATTTATATATGTAAACGCACAAACTAAATATCAAACTTAAACTCTAAATGAACCCTTTTATACGTAGAATATACCAGAGTTGAATAAGGCCCACTCGAAAATAAGGTTCACTCACAATATTTTAGCACTTGGAGAAATTTGTATCCGTCTAGGACCATAACTGGCTCCTCTAACGTGCTTCTAATTAATTTTTATCGGTGGCAATAACAAATGCATTCTTATACCTCTCAAAAGTAACCCTATGGGTTCTGATTGGCGGAAGAAAATAAATAGATGAGTTCATAAGATTTTATATGATCTATTCTTTCTACACTCACTTGATGGAAACTCATTTCAATACATTTTGATAAGTTACTTTTTAACTTCACTTACTGTTCGCATTTATTTATCTTTTCATTTTTTGTTTTTGTAATTTATTGGCCTTGTTAGTCACGCATTTTTTACGTTTTCGATTTTTTGTAATTTTTGTGTTATCATGTGCATTTGCTGTCTGTTTCTTTCTTTTGCGATTTATGGTTTTAGTATGTATCATATTTTTCCCTTCTTAGTATTGCCGTTTCCTATTGCATTATATTTTCTTTGTTTTCAAATGTTTTTCTAGAGTTTAAGTTAGTTTATAGATTTATTGGGGGTAATTTGTTGACCCATCGGTCCATTTCGAGGACGTAGATGATGCACCGACACATAGCTTGCAATGTTGCATTTTTTGTGTTTACGTTTTCCCTCCGTTTTTTTTTTTTGTTTTGTTGTTTCAAGTGTCGGTGCTTCGGAACCACCCCTCCTCTGGGGGCGGTTCTTAAATTCATGTCAATATAAGTATTTCTACATGCAAGAGAGAATCAATTCATTCAAAAAATTCAATTTCAATTATTACATAAAAACATCAAACATTTAGGAAAGATCATTTTTAGTACATTTTAACATATAGTTTCACGTAATCAATCATAGTCATTTAATTTTCGTAAATAAGTAGCAATCACGACGTTCAATAAAATTAGTGTATATAGTTGTAAATAGTTGGGTGTAATAAAATATTAAAACACAAAGTACGTTTATTGCACCGATTCCCCCATAGGAATCAAAAGAAGTGGCACATCTGTGCACCGGTGAAATAATTTATTTCATCAACTAATAAACACTTACTTAAACAATCTTTCAGAGACATTAGGGTAATTCTTAACTAAAAATAATCTCAAATGTTACATATAAAAACACATTTGGCTCAGGTATGGGCCCGAGTCCCTCACTTAAACTCTAAAGGATTTTTTTCACAAAGTACTTAATAACGTTTTGATAAATTTGCTTTAATTATTACATATTTTGCAATCTTCTGTATTGAAAATTTGGAATTGAATTCATTTTTTAAATATGTTGTTATATCTGGTAGCAAACGATGAAACTTAAAATTTCCTATTCAGTTTTTATCTTATCGAAGCTATCGAATCGTTCAAGTTTCGAGGGGTAGAAAGTATTTTTCATTCGGTTGTTGGTACAATGGTGTAATATATTTCAGCATGAGAATATAAACCATCTCGTTATCTTGGCAAACCGGGTCGAGCCACTTACTGGACAATCGTGACATCACAGTAAATTTCATCTATTCTCAGCACAAATTGAAACCATTCCCGACTGAAGACTTGCAGCTGCACCTCCTGTTGTTGGCACAAAAGCTTTTACTTCCAATGTTCTCTTTGCATCAATAGCAACAGTAATAAGAGTCTTATGAGCTGAAGTAAATCAAAGATGGGTTGCAGTTTCCGTATAAATTCAAATAATAGAACCACACTTTAAGTTTTGATTATTATCCTACATTATATATAGTTTAATTAACATAACGTAATGACTTTAAAAATGTATAATTTCGTCAATACACCGCCTTCAAAACAATTTTACTGGGACACGTCATTTTATATTACAGGAAATTGTGCGGCTGCTGATCACTTGGTGAAACATGGTAATAATACAATTAATGAAGCAAGACACTTGGTTTTGGTTTCACAATTTTATTAGGATCTTGACGATACCGTTTCGTCTATTACGCCATTCTCAAAAGGAGTATTGTAATTAATTTTTTTAAAACATTGGCAATAAACAACGGTTACAAGAAGAACTTAATAGACTTATTAATACATAAAAAACAGAAGAAATACCTACTAAAAAGTTTTTACGCCTCCCCAAATACCAAGGAAGAAATGCAATATCATCCAATCAATTTGGTCCCAAATTTAACAAATAAAATACGTAATATATTAAGAAAACTTAGCATAGATACAATAACCGTCAACAAGTATACTACTAGTCAATAATAAAGAAAAAACAGACTTATCTCAAAAAAGCGGAGTCTACCAAATAAACTGTGCAAATTGTGATGCCATTTATATTGGCCAAACTTGTAGAGCACTTGAATGTAGAATGAAGGAACACAAAAGATCCATTTTACAAAAGGACACCAGTAGAGGCTTTGCTGATCATTGCATAAGATATAATCATAATCTAAACACTACTAATTTCAAAATCTTAGATAATATTAATAAGGGAAAAAAATTAAACCTTCTCGGAAGTTAGAAATAACAAAAGCACTAAAGGAAAACCTGACTATAACAAATGATCAAATTGATTACCCCTTATCCCCTCTCCTAAAATCCACCCTCTAGAGAAGTAAGACCGATTAGTACTTAAGCACTTGTAACATCTTTACAAATTTAGTTTACAGTACTCCTTTTGAGAATGGTGTAATAACCGAAACGGTATCGTCAAGATCCAAATAAAATTGTGAAACCAATATCAAGTGCTTTCTTTCCTTAATTGTATTTTATATTACTTTTACTTCCACTTTACATTCCACTTCCTTAACCTTTTGCGTACAATAATCTAATCTAAGTCATCCTCTACTGCTCTTTATTCTAGTTTTTGCTTCTAATATGTCTCTCCTTTTCATTATTGATTTCTATGGCGTCCTCTGTTCTCCTACTATTTTCGATAGTTCCTCATTTTTGATTAATTTAAATTGTTAATTACATCACTATTGTGCGCATTGAATCGAAAAAGGGAATAAATGTCTTACAATCTCACAAAAAATTGATTGGTACACCTTTGTGGGTTTATTAAAATTATAAAACAAACACAACAAATTTAGTTAGAATAAATTATATAGCAATTGAATCTGACCATGAAAAGCGTACACTCCTTTTATTTCGGTTTTACTTGGGGTGAATACTGAGTACCTATGATTTCCTTGACGTTTTATAAATGTTTGTAATTCCAGCGTTAACTTTTATCTGGTGATTTAGATAAATAAAGCAATACTTGGTTGGTTGGTCGGTCGGTTGGTAGGTAGCGTCTTCCAGCGAACTTGACTAAATTGCTTAAAATGTCTGAGAAAAGAATTCGGCAATTTATTTGTTTTATCGTAACCAAGAGAATTCCAAATACTTAATTTTCTGTTTCATTACGTCGAGGCAGAATTATGTAAGTCCACAAGGAAAGGTCGAGGTTTAATTAATTTCGTCGAATCAGATCATTTCTCCGTGTTTTCAGAATATAAGTACTTTCTTCCTTATAGCCATTATAATAATGTAGTTTTCGTAGATATTAAAAGACTAAAGTATAATTTAAGTAAACGATAATGGGGAAAAGCAGGCGAAACAAGGACTCAAAGGATTACAGTTAAAGAGAATTATTTTCATCTGCTACATTCCATCATTTCATTTAATTAACTTAAAAGATGGATTACAAGTACGATTATTGATTGATTGAATTTACTAATTATATCTAGCCATTTTAGACACTAAAGAAAATAATGTAATAATTTTTTGTGATGACAAACATCTCTTCCAAACCTTTAAATATCAAACTCATATTTTCCAATAACAAATATTAGAAAACGCTCACGATTTAAATTTTGTAATAAGCATTTTAAAAACTTTAGATGTAGTACTATTTTTGAAAACATTGCAACGAAACAACTTCAAAGTATAAAAACTACATTCGTAACAGGTAGGTTTATTAGAATATTACCTCAACTTTGGAGGCAATTCACAGCGATTAACTTCACCAGCAATTTTTTTTAGAAACTTTCTAAACCATTCCCAATATAAATAAAATAAAGTAATGCAATGTCGTAAGTAGAACAATCCTCCCCTTCATCCCCAATATTTATTACTCTAAAATACTAAAATAATTTACGAAGATAAATGAAAACACCATTGTAATTTCCATGTTTCGCCATGTTGGGGCTTCCTCAGAAACTGAGTGAAGTAATGTAAATATTTAATATTTTAATAAGATATACAACTTTTATAACCAATAAATAATTTTCAAAAAGTAGCCTACATCACTTCTCACAAGCTCATCTTCTTAACTGTAAAGTTGAACGCCCATGGAAATCGGATCAGCCTTTTCGATGATTTACCCATTTAACAGACAGACAGACAGACAGAGGGACGTTTGTTTCTTAATAGCGTAAAAATAAATATGTAATAAATTGCACCATTTTATTTATTAAAAATATTACAACGTTCTAACAAAGGCTACAGATTGAATCTACTAGAAAATTTAGAGATAACCAAAGCAGTATATTCAAAACAAAATATTGTGAATAATCAAACTGAAATGGAGGAATTTAGGAATTAAGATCTTGTGGACATGTAGTCTTAGAGTTAGTTATAATTTTCAGGTATAAATAAGGTTACTCATAACATTTTCTTTCTTTTGAAAATGACAAGTAACTGTGGAAAATATTGTCGATTTTCTCAATAAATTAATAAAAAGATTACCAAACTTTTAATTAATATATATTTTGGGTTTAATCATCCCCTTTCACAATAGCTGCACCATTAAAACTTTAAACAGAATAGTGGAAAGCCTTCAAGAGTAGAAAAACTTGATTTTCAAGGTTTACATGAATGTATATGTACGAAGGGGTAATGTAAGCTCAAAGTTAAACAAAAGTGACTTAAAAACCCTCATAAATTTTATAAACGGTTTGTAGACTGCTTTCATTAATTTTAAATTAATCCATAGAATACGTAAATGTAATCGTTAATTCGAACCGTATGTAAACTCATTAAGGATACTTAAAAGTTAATTTTATTTAACGCTATTGGATAGTGAATACATCAATAAGTAGCTATGTCTGTTTTACAAGTTTAAGTTCTGAAAGATTAACAACGTTTCGTCTCATTCGAGGTGATTTACTGCGATAACTTCGGCTTGGCTCTTAAGAGAAATAAATGGTTACCATAGAAGTTGGAAGTACGTACCGACTAAATGAATTTCTCTTTAATTCAAGACGCACCTGGTTTCAACAACTTAAAGTTTAATGTGATATAATGAAAACATTTGTAATGCTGATAATAATCCACCTTAAACAGCAATATACTACGTTATCCCATTTTGATGTCTACAGATAAAGCCAACGGGAGGGTGATTAAAAAAGTTGATCTCAAACATAAATTGAAGCATTGCTTTTACTGAAACGAGGTAAAAAGTAACGTAAAAAAATGCTAATAAAACTCAAAACGACCAATAAAGTTACTGTTGTGATGAAAGTTTGAATATAAACGATACAAAGTTTAAGAATCTGATTTACTTTTTTTACAATTTCCGTAACATTAATTTTGAACATTTCCTCAGCTTTAAATTGTTATTTATAATTCAGGATCTGATGAAAAAGTGTAACAATTCAGCCATAACAATATTCTTTTGACTAACATTCAAATTGAAAAATAAAGAACAATAAAAAATAATGCACTACTTGAGATGCTAATTTGTCAATGAAACAAATTAAATTTTACATTTCTAATAACTTCACCATGGGTCATGTCAATCAAATTCAGATAAGTCCTGAGTTTGCGAGTCGAACTCGTCCTTGTGCATTTGTTTTTATTTTATTAATGAGTAATAGGTTTAAAAAATACTTAGAAGTCACAAAATGCGTAGGAGATGTGAAACATAACAGATAACTGACTACCCGAGAAGAAAATAAGTAGGGTTTGGCTGGGCATCCCAACTGCCCTATTAAGACAAATAATTAGCTGTTTTTGCCTATGATTTACAGAAATTCATGATAATGAAATGAAAAACAAACAAACAAAATAATTTCCACTGTACACAGTTCTATTATGGCTTAAAAGTAAAATATAATCAGGACCGTATTAAGTACGTAACGAATAAAAACCTCAGATTTCACCATATACAGCCCTGACCAAGGTACCATGTGAAATTTTCGCACAACGAGAGAATTGACATAACCAACGAAATATAGATTAAATAAATATTTAGTTTCACCAGGTGTGTATCTAGATGTCTTGTTTTTCTTTCAATAAGATTACCTATAGTCATACAAAATAATGAAAAATGACCAATAAAAATCTTTACAAAGTGTTTTTTCTAACGACTTAGGAAATATAAAATATAAGCATCGAATATTGAATAAGAAGAAGTAAGATGTTCATTAGACGTATTTAAAAAACAATAATAATGTCAGGGTCAGTTGAGAAATCTAAGGAATTCCGTGAAAGGATTAAAATAGAAAATAATATTAGGAGTTCCCTAAAAGGGCTACGATAAGGTAATGAAATCAGAGTCGGATGAAGATACATCAGTGGTTCCTTATTGAGTTAAAATACGGCAGTCGTCAGGATCGGACCAGAATAAACAAGGGGTTCCCTAAAAGGGATACGGTAAGGTACTCAAATCAGGACCGGACTGGAATAAATGAGGGCATTTCCTTTTTGTACCTGATACGGACCTTATATAAATACCGTATTACTTGCATGCATTAATGCCTAATCCAGTCCGGATCATTTACGACATACCCTATTTCATATCTACTGGGGTAGCCCTGACAACTCCAAATAAGTGGCTGTTTACCCCCTAGGCGCATCTAAAAATGTTTCACATTAACAAATCTAATTTCTTTCAATTCATACCAAAATTGTGATATGTACTTTAGTACCTAAACTGATTAAAATCAGTATTGCATAAAGAAACTTAAATAGATTCTGTAATATAATAAAATTGGAGCTTTTGCATAGGTTTATTACACAACAAAAGATTAACGAACAAAATCAAAATATATATTCATATTGCTTCTTAATATTGTTATGACACTTAATTATATACAAAAGAAAAATTGAACAAAACATCCGAAAATGAGTTCTGTAATTCGATAATATACAACTAAAACTTTTTTTATGTATGTAACTAAAAGCTCCATTTATTAGCATTATTTTTGTATCTCTTGTTAGGATAGTAAATAAATTTTAAAAAGAGAGATTTACCCATATATACCACATATTATTCCTTTATTATTATTTTCTATTTAGGATAGTAATTGTTTGATATTCTGTACTACACGAGCTTTGTCTTTTATAATACCTCTAATACAAGACGAAGCTTTGATCATAGAGATGTAATCATCGGATTTTGCAGGTGTTTGTCTATCCTTTGCGCACGTTCTGTAAACGTGTACCGCAAGTAAGATATTACGAACTTAAGTAAAGGTTTTAACAGAGCTCGAGCATCACACAATTTCACAACAATAGACAAACAAACATACATGGGCGTAGGTACGACTACAAGCAATATCGTTTTAAATAGCAGTTGGTAGCTTCCACCCCAATTTTGTCAAAGACTACATCAAATCGGTACTCATATAAAACAAATAAAAATATAATAATAACGAATTATAAAAATAAAAACAATTAAGGATAGTTTCAGCAATTTTTTATTAAAACTCCTAACAAGTTTCGGTCACGCGACCATTATCAAAGAATACACAGTAAATCTTATACTAAAGCATAACACGAACACAACTCTATTTATAATTAAACATTGACAAGATTTACAAGAAGAAATGGGGAGTCAAAAAAAACTTAATTTTGTTCTAGAAAAGAAATGGAATTTATAGGATTCATTGTAGGGAATGTGATGCTTTTTTTATTGGAAAAAGTGGTAGAGCCATAAGCTTAATAAACAATAAACCCATGTACAATATTAATAAAAAAGACAAAAAATAGGCTTCTCCGAACGTTGTGTATCTCTCAATCATAATTTAGATCTAGATAATATAATAGTCCTCCACAATGGTATAAATAAAGGTAGTAAATTGTCCCTTTTAGAGAATCTTAAAATCATAAAACCCGTAATTTTTATTTTATGTGTATAGGTACGTGTATATTTCAAGTTTGTAGGCGTTACTTTCTAACCTTTCGTACATAAATACACCATAAATTTACAACATTATTCACTTTGATAATGACATAACAGCCCAAACAATATTGTCAGATTTCAATAAAATTTGTGGAACTACACCAAGTGTTTGTTTTTCTACTTATTTAACATGTTTCACCAAGAGCCAAGCTAGGATTCAATTTCATTAACATAAAAGCTGTTTCACAAAATAAGAAGATTGTAAACAACCAAAGAGAATTAAGTTTTACTGCCTTCCCACTTCTTCTTGTCAACCTTGTCAACCTTGTCAATGTTTAGCTATAAATAGAGCTGTGTTAGCTTTAAGCCGCGCGGCGTGGTCTAGTACTCTAGATCATTACTTAGCATTCGGGAGGTCAGCGGTTTAAACCTGGGTCTGGCTGCTTTGGTCCAAGTTTTCTGTGGTTTCCTTGGATCACTTAGGCAAATGCTGGAGCAGTAATATTCCACAGATAATCTTTCACTTCTCCTCTGTCTTCATTTCTTCAGCCTCATCTTTTCTCTCCCTAACTACACCACCCACCCATTTCCACGATTCCTCCTTTAAGGAGGCTGAAGAGGGCCTTACGCCCTACCCTCAGGCTTTGCACTACAGTGCAGGTCTGAGGGACTGCACGAGTAGCTGGTAGGAATAAAACACACAAGTTTTTTTTAAGCTTTAGTATAAGATTTACTCTGTATCCTTCCATAATGGTCGTTTGACCGAAACTTGTTAGGAGTTTTAATAAAAACTTTGATGAAACTACCCTTAATTAATAATATTAAAATATGTTTCACAATAAGTGCACCCCGCATAGACAGTGCCTCAGTTAGTAGGACATATCAATAGATGGTGACATACAACCATAACCAGACACTATATTGTTTATGTATAAAGGATATATAATGATTTTAAATGTTAAAATGGAAGGATTCAATCTGGATTTCAAATTTAGTTTAAATTAAGTTATTTTTTTATATAGTTCAAATACAATGTATGCATTTATGTATTATGTCATCAGGGATGACAAATGAGAACCATAAACAATACATTTGGTAGATATAATTAATAAACTCGGTACCCCCCGGTGGGTGATTCAATTTCAGATATTTATCTTCATGTATGACTACCTGATAAAGATCAATAATATGTATATTACAAGAATCGATTTTACTGACAATTTGGATTAAAAAATGCGTAGCAACATTTTGGATAAAGAATAAAGGATGTCAGAGATGGTACGGCATTTAAGTAGATCCTACAGAGGCGTACAAGTCTTAACGTTTAATTAGATTTATCTGGATCGTCCTAAACTCGTTCGCTGAAAGAAACTAGATCATTTCATTAAACTATTAAAAGCCATCATTAATAATTTCTTCGACGACGGAAAGCGCCGATGCTACCCAAACGACGTCCCTTTGTTCTGGTTATTTGTCAAAATTTAATGGGAATCGCATTAGTTTGATGGCTCTCATTAATTTTAAACTCCCACCTCCGAGTTACATTATGAAAATTAAATTTTAACTGATGCAGCCGTCGGAGTGGCACAATCCAAAACGGCGTTACACTAGTGCCTGCTTATAAAACAGAGATGTCGCAACTTTCCTATTACTCAATCGTAAATTGCAAACACAGATAAAATTAGTTTTATATTGCAAAAATTATTTTTCCTTTAATTAAATAAACAAAACATACAAACAATTGTTAAAAACTGTATTAATCGAACGACATAAGAAACAGGTGTAAAAAATAAGAAAAGAACAAATTAAATTGTTTCAACTCATTTTATTATTATTTAAGTTATTACACCATGTCTTATCAAATATGCACCATTCATGGTTTGAATTATAGAAAAATCATCTCAACATATTACAAGCTATGAATAATATTCCATTGGAGCATCTCAGTCTTCGTTATTTTTGCTATTTATTCTATTAAAAATTTATCCCTACTGCAATTCACCTTTTAACTCCAGCGTCTTGGAAAACAACACTTTTCAGAAAAGATCGAGTTCATAGGCATTATTCCTATAGTTCTCAGCTTACAAAACAAAAGTATAGTACAATTTTCTTTAATAGTGAACACAAATGCAAATATAAATATGGAACCAATAGAAACAACTACTCCGAGGGCTAATACCCCTACCGGCATTGAATTACACTGTTGATTCTGATGGATTCTCAGACGAAGATATAACATATTCAAAAAAGAAGGAATTAAAATCCTTACTCGTCTAAATATTAAGATCAAAGATCTCACATTTTGAACGCGTCCTACCAAGTAGACAAAACGAAAAAAAAAAATGCAATTTTGAAGAGACATTTTTTGATGAAAAACTATCAAATCAATGTGTAATGCAAATTTCTTGTCTAGGACAAAATCTAAAGACAACTTACTGCTGTTGTCACAGTATACAGATTTATTTTTAAAACTAGTTGAACCCGTTCAAGTTTGAACGGATGGCTATCAGTGTCGATGGTGCTTCCATAACCTAACCATGGCGCTTTTAGATATCCGTACCTAAAATATATTTTAGTCACAGACACTATAACGAGCTATCTATAACGCTAAGACAAGGAAATGTTGACATCTCAAAACTTTGGTGATCTTTAATGAAAAATTTCGTCCTACATTTCAAAAGTAGGCAGTTAATTTCTTCAATTAAGCGTTTTAAAAGTCAGTTAAGTCAGTAATTTTGTATCATGAGAGGAGATAGCTCCACAAAATTACCTAACAAAACTTTACACGCGAAGGCGTGAAAACAGCAACAATTTTTCCTAATTAATTTGAGGTAATCTGTAATTTTTCCATATAACATTTATCTTTAAATATTATATACCTTTCAGCTTCTGAAGAGGCCTCTGTGAGGTGAAACAATATTGAAAAGCTTTGACTTAAAAAAATAATTGTGAAAGTTAAAATTTTGTTTTAATAACATATGGGCTGAAAAGTCCCAGGTCTAACACATATATGGCGCTAGTTTTATTGCATTTAACTCTTTTTCAGTTAGTACTAACCTTCAAAATACAGCTGTTAAAATTTCTTGATATTCTATTATTAAAACAACTATTTAAAGGATTATAATTTGTAGTTAGTAAACATTAATTTACATTAATTTATAACATACATTTATGTATTTTAAAATTATTCCTTTTTTTGTAACTAGTTAAAATATTTGTTTTTTGAAGCAACCCTGTATAAAAGGCAGTTAACAAGGTTTAAGATGGATATCGCTCAGTTGTAAAGATCAGCTGGTACGTACGCTAAAACAGAACGACAATAGATGAACTGCTCGAGTGAAATAATGCCTTGCACGGTTTTAATTTAGGTTTATCGGTGTCCCGGGTTCCTTCTTTCCGTATTTGCACAATACCTCCGTATTTCACTAGCTGCCAGTCCCTAAATGCTAGTCATCGCTCAACCGTGCTGCTTCGTTCCTAATTTCAGATTACGACCAGACTGTGAGGTACCTAACTTAATCAGCGTCCCAATCGCGCACTGCCACCAGAATTATTTTAAAATTTAATTCCACCTACGACACAACTTCAACTCTTTGTCATGAAATATGCGAAACAACAAAAACAAAATATCGGAGCACATTTGTAACAGTTTAAATTAATCAGTTAGTTGATGTACTAAAATGGTAAAATTTAAGAATTTCCTGTTATAACAGAAATAATAATTCTAAATCGAAAGCCAAATCCCACAACCGGTTTCGGTTTCAACGCGTTTCAAATGTGGGATCTTTGATCCTTAATATTATTTAGACAAACAAGGATTTTAACGCCTTCTCTTTTGGATTCTTAATTACTTCAGCTTACCTGCTTCGTTAGAAATCCTATGAGTAAAGAAATTGGCAGATTTATTTTTAGGGGAATCTATAGATTCAGTCAAACATATTATCTTACCTTAGGTAACAAAATTAGTAAGCATTTATACCTTCACTTGTTAGTAATATTAAGTTCAAAACCTGATAAATTAAGAACCTTGTAATTTGCCTATTATGTCAACAAGAGCTTTTAGTAAAACTGTAAAATGAAATTTGTCACGTAATAATTCCAAATACAATTAGAAATTAATTTTAAAAAAAAGCAAAAAGGCATTAAATTCCTTTTTTCGTCTAAATTTTAAGGATAACAGATCCCACATTTCGAACGCGTCCTACACAGTAGGCACAGCGTACCGAAAGCCATATCCCACAACCGGTTTCGGCCTATCGGGTCTCATAAGGTGGGCGCTGTCAGAAAGGCCTTTACAAGCTATATGATAAATATAAATATAAATCTGGAATCAACATATATTTAATGCCGGTAGGGGTATTAGCCCTCGGAGTAGTTGTTTCTGTTGATTCCATATTTAGAAATTAATGATTTTCGATTCATTTTATTTTACTTGGTCATTGAAATTTTGCACTAAATTAAAATATTTTCTACAAACGTTTCGTCTTTAATTTCAAGGGATACATCAGATACCTATCATCAGATTCCTTAAATGTTCAAAGTATATGAGGCAATATTGTTCATCATTATTTAAACCTTTTTGGATGGTGGTTCTACATATACAGGATCTTAGGTAATCAAAAACGGATACTAGATAAATTAGAACAGTAATCCACATTAACTTCTAAAGTGTACTTTTGGAAGTACGAAATATTTATTCTGTAGAAAAATGTATACAGTAAGCGCTTTTTGTTGATTCAGAGTTTAGAAATATGTACGAATATTAAGATAAACCCCGTCGAGAAATCTTCTGTATTCGATAGAATTATGAAATCGAAACATGAATGGCAAAGCAAGTAACGGAATTTTGTTATGTACAAACAAATGGGAATTTAAAACGATTTCTACTTTCGTACCGATAGAATACATCCAAGAATGTTTAAAGATCAAGTCACCAAGAAAACGTTAATATAAAACCTTTAATAAAAAGGTATCCTTTTACCTGAGAAAAAGAAAAGTTTAAATCAAGAAAGTCACATACATTTTTTACTTTGTATTTTAAAATAAATGAACAAGCAAAAAATCAAACAAGACTTATATAAACTACTATCAATGATTTAGAATCCATTTAATCTGGATATCTGGAGGGAGGAATGATAGAAGGCGGCGTATCTTTGAACCTCATCCATGTATTGACCCTGGAACGTATAAAGAAGAATCACCTTGTTTAAATTATGGATAGAATTTCGTTTCTATAGTACTTAATTTTCTTTGAAAGTTGTAAATGACCAAAGTTGCCAACTTTGATAATTACCTTTGAAATTTTAACTTATTAAGTGGTTTCTAGATGATTTGATCCCCATGAATTTTATTAACTGTAAGAATAAAAGACGAATATGATCAGTTAGAAGGATTTCAACCAACACTTTAAATTTTCATCCCTAAATAAGTAAAGTATCAAATACGCTATGGTCAAGGAATCTGAGACATTTCCCAAATTCAAGAAAACTATTCCAATAGAAATTTGTTTCCTCAATAAAGTTTGTTTAAAAACTTCGCCTTTGTAGGAGATTTTATTGGACTTTTCGGTATACATGTAGATAAGTATGTAGAGTATTTTGTTTGTAGTTCCAGAATATTATATTAAATGTCCCACTAATCATAGTGAACTAAAATCTGTTGAGATTTCTTTTACAGGAAGACTTCAGAATAATTCTCCTAGGGAAACTTCTTCCGTGACCCTTATTCTGAAGTTACCTATAAAGTTACAGTATGGCTATATATATATTTGCTTTTGTGGTGCCATTGTTAATTTTTTTTCCTGAAACTACCCTTGTTGCTTGCTTTCGAATGGTCTCGACTTTCTCGTCGGTTTTCTGTCGTCATATTATAAAACTTTCTTCAACTTTATTTTCATGAATATATGTAAGAAGGAATGCGGATGGCAGATTTAAATTTTTGTAATTCTTTACCCTTCAGTGGTGCAGAGTTGCGGCAGACAAATGGCCTAGAAGATTAATACACCTTATTCCTTTTTTTTGTCGCACACCTATCCACCGTTTTGTATGAATCGTCGGAAGTTGGCTGTGAGAAGTCGGTAATTTATTTATTTTATTGAGTATGAAAGCAGAATGCTCGTGCCATTCATCCCCCATTTATTGCAGCTACTTTTTTCAAAATAGTAAGTTGTCACCGACAAATAACGCTTCGAAATAAAAATTCATTCAGTCATTCTTATTGCATGATATTATATTATATTACACAGTATACAGTCGAAAATGGTGTTTTAATGTAAACCTACGTCATCTTTTGAGTGCACAAATTCGATCATGTTACTTTCAGACTTTATTAGACCTATGATACATATACACTATCTAAGTTTATCAGAGGTCTTAGAAACGATTTCACTACCTTCAGTAATTATTGTGTTGCGAACTACATCAGAGCAGAACCTGCTTAGACATGCCCTTGCACTCCTTAAAACTTAAAAAAAAGAACTTAAGTGTCGAAAATGGGCTACTTCCAAAAAAAAGAAGGTATTAAAATCCTTTTTCGTCTAATTATGAAGGATTACAGATCCCACATTTGGAACACATCCTACACAGTAGGCACAGCGCACCGAAAGCCGATTTATCGGGTATCATTGGTCTATCGGTCGTGGGATATGGCTTTCGGTGCGCTGTGCCTACTGTGTAGGACGCGTTCCAAATGTAGGATCTGTGACCCTTTGTAATTAGACGAAAAAGGAGTCTAATACCTTCTTTTTCTGGATTGTTATCTTTGTCTAATAATCGTTCGGAATCAACGGTGTAATTCAATGCCGGTAGGGGTATTAGCCCTCGGAGTAGTTATTTCTGTTGATTCCATATTTATATTTATTATGAGCTACTATTTTTATATTAGTTCTAACCCTATTTTAATCCTTTAAAAATCGATATTTTTGTGTTATTTGTATTTATTTTCATTCCAGGCTCCAGTATCAATAACGCTTCCACATTATTTAAGGTTGTGTCTAACACCTCCGTGCTAAATGCTAATGCTACTACATCATCCGCAAATCTAAGCATGCTAATCTTCTTCCCCTGTATGTCTATTCCTGAATAATAATAACAATAATAAGCATAATACCATCATCCATATATATAAATTAAAAAGTAAAGATTATTAATGTTTAGGACACAGACTTTTGGAAAAGGCAGACAGGTATTATAAGTATCAAAGCTGAAAGTAGATTTAAAAGGAAGTTGAGGTGGTGTTAGTCGTTTTAAGTAGAGTGTTCATTGTCCTTATTTTGGCTTTGATTCCGAAAATGTAGTATGGAATTATGAAAGAGTAATTATACCATACATGTTTTTAGTGAGGTCAAAGCGTAAAAAATATGAAAAATAAGCTCTTTTTTAGAAATACAGCTAGGTAACTGACTAATATTCTTTTTGCATGAGACTTAGTAATGAACATGAACACGCGCTTATTTAAAAACAGCACTTACTACAAAATCGCTTATTCCATTTGTAGTACTTGTGTACAAGAACAGAAGTACATATGTACGATGTACATATATACATACATACATATGTATTTAAATAAGTTTCAGGCAACTTTGTCTTTGATAACTGTAAGTGCTGACACGTGTCGCCTCGTCCTATGCTAACTTGTTGATAGAGTAATTATTAAGCTCAAGTTTAGTTGTAAGTTCGGAACTTGTAGAAGTGGAACGCATAATAAAACTAAAGCGTCTTTTCTGCCGGTACTAAATACTTGCAAATCTGTTCGATTACACTCGCCAACTTCATAAATCAGGAGCTGTTAAGACCCAAATGCCGAGAAACTGGATTAATGGTACACAGTCTTTTGTTCCACGTTCAAAAGCTCTACAGAAACAAAGGGCATGCTTATCGAAACTGTCAATTTACAAGGATCTGATTGTGAGTGTTTTGTATAATCTCGCGAACAATGAATAATCAGACTGTAAATTACAGAAGAATAACGGTTCTCTATAGACGATTTAAACAGTTTCAGTTGTTTTTATTGTCGTTTTTGGTATAAAGCAATCGCTATGATCAATTTAGAAAACAAGCAATTCATCTTGATAAAAAGGCAATCGCACAACAGGATTATTTTATATAACTGATGTAAAAACATATATTGCATTGCATTTCGAATAATAATAGTTTTAAGTATAAAAATGTAAAAAGCCACTTGTTACTGTGGAACAACTAAGTAATTTTTTTTTTGGTTTCCTAAGAGTTACAAAATGTTTTACAACGGTTTATTATTAAAAGTTCCAAACTGGGTATAAATAATATTTTGAAACAGTTACAACACTGACGTATCGTCTTTGGTACAAGTCTTCTTTGTGGCAGATTGCAATTTAGTTATTCAATCTACCTTGATGAAGCCTTATACCAAAGGCGAAACGTTGAAGTTATATGTGTAATTAAATACTTATTTTTACACTTAATTCTGCATCTTATTTAGTGTTGGCCACTTTTGGTTGCAATCCAAAACAAAAGACGTGGCAAGTTTGGCAAGGGTATTGCTTCGCTCATGACAATGCCTGTCCGCATGTGGCTAATCAGACCAAAGATCTCATCAGATCCTTTCACAGGGAAACTCTAGATCAACCTCCGTACTGCCCTGATCTGGCGCCCAGTGACTACCATTTGTTTGTACACTTGTCGAAACATCTGGGCGGTCAGCATCTTCAGGACAGTGACGAAGTCAAAACAGTTGTAATGCAGTGGTTAACAAATCAGGCGACAGAGTTCAATGAAAAGTAGATTAAGGTACATGTTACAAGGTTCTTGTAAAAATAAAATTATTAAGAAATATTTGCACGTTTTTTTAATTAATTTCAAAACGGTACTTACTTAAAAACCATGCCTCGTGTGTTTAAATACAGACAGGGTTAAGGTAGTGAATGCCATCTGCAAATGGATTTTGTTTCTTAGTGCATTTACAATTAAAATTTCATGAGCAATTTAAGCAATACTAATTATCTAGTTAGTTAATGATACAAATTTGAATACATCGATATACCCAGAAGAAGCCTTTTTTGGTATGTTAATTTCTCTTCGTCGCTTTACAAATTATGAAAATGGAACAAAGTAGGCGAGCGAGTTGGAAAAAGAAAAAGAGAGATGGAATGAAATGTGCGACAGAAAGTGCTCTCTGCAGTTCTGATAAAATCGATAGCAACGTTCGTTGTATTAGCTATTAGGTATGTATTATTCTTCGAAAGTGCACCTGTCGCGAGACGAAATCGAAGAATTCATCTGCATGTCGACTCAATTTGTTCCTAACTGCATCTTCATTATTTCTTGGCACCCTGAATTCCAGCAGCTAATTGGACTCTCCGCTGCGTTTAACATGGAAACGTTTTTCTTTTATTCGTAGCTGCTCTGTTAACGAGAGTATAGTTAATAAGGAGCGAAAGAGAAAATTAAATTAGTCCTGTTCTCTCTTTGCAGAACGAGCACCAGCAGAGCTCTTGGAATCATTAAATGTTCCTTTGATTCATCCCCAGACTTTCCTGCGTCTTACTGACGATAAAAAACCGCAAACTCCCTTTAGCAGCAACATTTTAATCACCACTTTAAATTCTATGCGTAACTATTATCTCCTAAATAATGAACAACTAAAAACGGAGAAGAACATTTTTTCACCAATTTTTGCTTGCAACAACGAATGCTGTTCATCCTCAAAGTTAATTTGCTGCTCAACAAATAAAACATTTTTAATAATAAAAGGAGGACACAACAAGAAGTTTTTCCACACAATTTTTATCTCTACGATTCGTTTCGGCCGTCCGGTCGTCCTCAGTAGTAAAATCCATTCACAATATCGCCATTATTAGAAGTCAGCAAATCTCAAACAAATAGATGTGCACATAAGATTAATATACAATAGGTTCATATAAGTATAATAACATTATTGAGAAATTGCGCAAGAAACAAATAAGCTAGAGCGTATATTATGCAGCATATAAAGTTAATGACGATTTACCCACACTCGAAACGTTGCAGCCATCGACATATCGTAATATACACATATTGAATAGATTCGACCTTGATGAAAATCCATTATTACCATAAAAACAATAGATAAATATGGCTCAGTGGTAAGTATTCAAATCTGAGGAAGCCACTATTTGGCGAAACAATTGTTACTTGTTTTAATAAATTTTTGAAAATCTTAAGTCTTGTTTTTATGATATACATATATACCATATATGTTATATATTTGGCCCGATGTTGTCTAACGTGCAAAAATTCCATTCCAATAAGAGACAGACAATATTGGTCAGAGCTGCCTGTCCTTCACCAATCTCAGTGACGTTAGTGTCGACTACTGTCTGCGTTACGTTACAACCAATAAGCCAATGAGAAAATGTCAAACACAGATAAAAAAAAACATTTTTGTGTTTCATTCCCACCAGCTACTCGTGCTGGTGGGCGGTCAGTCCCTCCGACCTACACTGCAGATGTGGTTAGGGAGAGAAAGATGAAACGGACGAAATGAAGACAGAAGCGATGTGATAGATTATCTGTGGAATATTACTGGTCCAGTATTAGCCTAAACGATCCAAGGAAACCACAGAAAACTTGGACCAGAGCAGCCAGACCCGGGTTCGAACCGGTGATCTCCCGAATGATAAGCATGATCTAGAGCACTTGACCACGCCGTTCGGCCAAACACAGGTAAAACGCTCTAGCTATTTATATATCTCTTCCTCTCTGCTCTATTTTTATGCGCAGAAGCACGTCATCGTCCAGGGATTCATATTACTGGTTGTTACCTACAATTTTTATCGAGGACCGTGGTCTAGTGGTCCGTCCGCCCTTGTCCAAGTTGATCTATGCTTTCATTTTGGGTCTTTTATGCAAAGTGCTAGAGCAGGAATATTCTACAAATTACTCTTCTCTTTTTTTCATCTTCATTTCGTCTGTCATATCTGTCTCTCCCTAACTACCACCAATCCACTCCCACGAGTCCTAAAAAGAGGAGGCTGTAAGATGTTTTCCACTCTACCTCCGGCTTTGCACTGCATTATAACTTATAAGACTGCCCACCCACCAGTTTTAGCATCTGATGGGAATGAAATTTTTTTACCTACAATTCTTGGACGTAGTTCATATCGTATTTTCTATATTACAAGAAAGTTCAGTGTGTTGTTACCATTATTTGTTGGATTGGTTCGGGTAGACTATGTCTGTGACGTAAAGGCAATATTTCAATATTTTGGCAGGATCACTTTCCTGAAAGTTGAATCTGAAAAAATATGTCGCCCCAATTAGCGACTTTAAGAAACTTGAGGCTTGCAAATTCCGCCAGCGGTAAATGTATTTAAATTATCGCTTGAGGTAAATTTCGAACTGTGAGTTGTATTGGCAGTATCAGCAGCAGCAAAGTTCCATTCGAACCAACTTTTCCATTGAATGAAAAGAAATAAGCATTTTCTGTGTTTGGCGGAAATCTCTGAAAAGACCCTCATTTCTTTTCTAACTAGCGAACTTCCTATCGCGATAATCTTTATCTCCCTATCGGACTTTATATATCGACCTCGGGGTTAAAAAGGACGCCATTCAACCAGTCAACTTTTCCAATTTTCCTTACGTATAGGGTATAATTTTGGATACTGATACTTTTTACAAAGATCTGATTAAAATTCTTTAACAGTGGCCATATTAAACGAGATAAATTCAAGTAAATTTTTATTATTCCTAAAGAATTTTTGGAAACAAATTAAAATACATTATCCTTGTTGTAAATAGTGCATAGCAATAACGTTTTAACCACTCGTTTATCCGTACTGCAACTTAATTTAACATAATGATTCTGTAAACGGGCGTTTAACCAGGATGTGGTAGTGGCACATCTTATCTATGATGGATATTGACATTACAACATTTTAAAACGATTTAATTACAAATTCAGGTTGATTTTGTATCATGACATGACTTACAAACCTACGTATACGCTAACACTACTGATATTGGCACAGTATTATATAGTAAAGAATACGCTACATAAACTAAACCTAATACAATCGAAGTAAATAAAAATAACACAGGCTCGTTCCTAGTAAATAACAAAGAAAAGTTGGGAAAAAACCGATAATAGTGGCATATACCAACTAAAATGTAGCAATTGTGATGCCATCTACATCGGAAAATGCGCTAGAGCCATAAAAACTCGCACTCATGAACGTGTTTAATGCGTCGACAGGTTTCTCAGAACACTGTTTAAAAAACAACCATAACTTCGATAAAACCAATGTGAAAGTGTTGCATACAGAAAATAAAAACCACGTATGAAAGTTACTAGAAAATTTGGAAATTAAAAAAGCAGTTCTCAACAATAAATTTTTAATCAATAACCAATTGGAACTTTGTTCAAATTATACACCAGTATTATTGTCGGACCTATAGGTATGTATATTTCGGTTTTCCCATGACGTCACGGACTTTTGATATTTAAGGGCTATAATCAGTTTTTAATTTCAGTATTTGTAAACCACTCTTCGACAATTGTCAGAGTGATTATAAATAGTTGAAACTTCTAAATACTCTTTTCGTCTTTATTAAAAATGTTTCATCAAGATAACACCGCTAGGTTCAAATATTTATTGTTCATTATAATTCACTTTTTACATGTTTGTCGTTTAATTGAAAATTTCCGATAAATGGAATATTGACTGTTGATATTTTAAAAAGTTTATTTTTAATGAATTATTTATCAATCTTTTCTTTCATGTAAATTCACTGGAATTGAAGAAACTACTTAGCAAATCACAATAGCATATTGTTGTGGACATAAACGCATGTTTAACAAACAATTTCATTTAATCAAAAAAACTTAATTCGTAGCCAATTTGTTGTTCTTTGCCAAGATAGTTGTCTTAATATTATTGGCAATTCAATTCAATTCTGTAAAATCTTATGCTTAAATGTAAGACTTTTATTCGAATCGAAGACGGTACTTGAACGTTCATGAAAACATTTTCCTTCAAATCTATCCGAACTTTGCAATAAAAATTGAAAAATATTCTATTAAATTTCAATTTTAACCCTTCTTACAAAACAGATGATAGTAATTTGCCATATTTATACGTATTGACTGATTTCTTTCAAAAGAAGATGAATAAAAGTACAATGCATTTTACTAACATAAATAGGCAGACTTGCTATTTTTGTTTCGAACATTATTTTCATAAAAAAAGTATACAACATACCGCAAGAATACTACCTATATATAGGATAAAGTATTCATTCTCTGAAAAAACGAATAAAAGAACATGAAGATGGTATTAGAAAGAAACACAAGTGTAGCAGTATGTTTGATAATTGCTATTTTGGTCATAACCGACAAAGACAAAACCGAACCTATTAGAAAAACTGGGGAGATGATAGACTCTTCGGGTTGGTATGACAATTTATGGTATATTATATAAAATAAATATTACGAATTTTTTGATTTGCGACATCTGTTTCGCCTTCCGGCATCGTCGGGCTACTGTAATGGTGGGTCACGTTACGGCGTATTTATATTGTTTCTTGTGATGAGCTGTAGGGGGGCGAATATTGCATCTGATTGATTATTTATTTGGATGTTTATGATGTTTTTTTTTATTTTTTCTTTGAATATTTCCATGTTTTCAAGGATGGACATCTTTTTGCTTTTTGGAGCTCTATGTAGTATGGTGACTGTGTCTTCCAGTGATCCTGGGATGTGGTCGTTTTCTTTTAGATGTTGAGCGTAGTTTGAGCCTGTTTTTTCTTTTTTATATAAATTTATATGCTCTTTGTAGCGTTGTAGTATTTTCCAGCTTGTTTGTCCAACATATGCTTTGTTGTATGTATTGCAGTTAATTTTGTAGATTCCTGAGTTATCGTCTGAGTCAGTTTCTTCTATGTCTGTTTTTATTTTGTGTTTGATCTTGTTTGCTTTGAAAGCTATTTTTATATGCTTTTTGAAGAGCTTTGTGATTTTGTATATGTGTGGTCCTATCAGACGCTTCTCACTCGATTTAGAGAGGAAGATAATTTTTTTTTGCACAAAATCATAACCTGCGACGAGACGTGGGTACACCATTACACTTCAACATCAAAACGAGCAAGCATGGAGTGGCGGCGCAGAAATGAATCAAACCCAGTGAAGGCGAAAACACGTCTGGCTGCAGACAAAGTTTTAGCCACGGTTTTTTGGGACTGGAGAGGGGTGCTGTTGGTCGATTTTTTTTGCATGAGCGAAGAAGCATTAATGCAGCCTACTACTGTCTGTACTACTGACTTCTCAGTATGCACTGGACTCAGCTGGAACACCCTCCAAATAGCCCAGACCTATCCCCAACTGGATAGACACCCGCCCTGCTTCTTTTTATGAAAACTACCAATGTCTTAGGAAAAATATATAGACAAACAAGGGGGATATGTCAAAAAATAGAGAAAATTGTGTTTTTTTTGAAACATTTCAAAATAATTTTTTTATGAACAAAGGCTCGTTTGTATTTGATCCATCCTAGTGCTATGATGTAAGTCTGAGGTCGATCTAAATCGAATTGTTAAAATATCGTCAATCAATTTTTGACGTTTAAAAGCTCTCAATATCTATATATCAATTTAGTGTTACCCCTGTCAAAATTCAGTTGAATTTTAATCGCCCTTCGCGCGAATTATACAAGTGGGGTAATAGGTGTCATACATAACGTATCAGATGTTTGAAATAGTGCTCGAGTCGCAGCAAATTCCCCTTTTGTGACCATCTAGTTAATAGTTGCTGAGTCTGGAATTCAACACGCAGCTTTTGTATGAAACCTTTTAGAGGAATTTACTTAAAACATGACTCGCATGCGAACAATGTTAATCACTGAACTTCGTTCTTCGTTCTTCTCTCTCTCTTGAAACTTCGCACGAATGGAACAAGGGAAAGACGTTAAATTGTAACCGCCAAAATTACAACGGTTAACCGGATAGACTTGAGGAGGACTATAAGGAGTGAGAGTTGGGGCAACCTCCGTCCTCTACATACTTACACATATAGCACTAGCTAGCACCCCAACGACTACGCCTTCGATTGTCCCAATTATGAAACTCTTCGCTCATTAAGTTTGCGGAGTTTTCGAACAAGTGTTTAAGTTTCTCAAAAGCGCAGAAATGCATTTACCATTCAGTTTTACTTGAGAAGTCTGTGGTTAGTAAAATATCTAGTATTTAATAAGCGCCATAATGATATGTACCCATAAATAAAATAAGTAAGGAGACTCGCCCCAATTACCGTCATTCGCGTTGATAATGCCCACAATCCAAGTGGGCGAAACACTTGTCCCCTGTGAAAAATAACGGTGGTAATTGGGGTGAGTCCAGTCCCTCTTTGGTTTATTTATTCTTTTACCGGAGTCTCTTGTGTATCCGTACTACAATAATTAATAGCAGCGTATATTACCCACTTTTACATATAAATAAAATTGGAGTGTCTGTTTGTAATATTAAAATAAACACTCTTTACTAAATGCATATGAATGTATACACAATACTTTTTAAAAATTTTGTTCGTCTGTCTGTTTGTTCCGGCTAATATTTGAAACGGCTGGACCGATTTTGACGGGACTTTTACTGGCAGATAGCTAATGTAATAAGGAGTAACTTAGGCTACTTTTATTTTGGAAACTATACATACCACCAATAAATAATAATAATAGTAAAATTTAAGCAAAATTACTGCCGCAAAATATACTGATGCCCCGCGACTATATCATTGTTTTCGTTTTCTAAAGGGCTCTCATTTTTTTAAAAATAATTTGCAATTGATTTTCACATTATACAAGGTTATTTAAACTGAGTGGCACGTTAAACGTTTTAGGAAAACTAAACGCGTTAGAGATTTGAAAAGTTGGGAATGGGGGTTATCAAGAATGATCTTTTTATCTAAAATAATTTTAATTGTCTGGTACTTCTGGTTATACCGGAAGTTGATGTCAAAATAAATACAAAAGTATATTTTTTATGACAAATTCATATGAAGCATAAAATGTTATGATGACTTTGATAACCTGCTTGTATACCAACGATTAATAGTTTCCGAAATAATTTAATTTATGGGAAAATGATTGCTACCGCAAATCAAACTATAAAAAAATCATAATTTCAATAAAAAATATTTTAGAGTTTTGAAATTTTTACTAGTTAGTGTCAAGTCTTAAGGCTAACGTCATTCTAAAATTACGCTTCATAATACAGGGCGTTCAGAAAAAAAAGAATGTTTAAAAACATCAAACAAGAATAACTTAATTCTTTCAAATGGCACCTACCATATTTTATTTTGTCATTCCTCTTTTGATACATTCAGACGTTTCCCATTATTTTGTTTCACGATTTTTTAATAATTTTGTTTCTTTTTCAAATACTTAGTTTCAATAACCCTGTATATCAAATGATCCAATGATTCAAATGGTGATAATAAACATAAAACAGTAGTAAAATTCACCTTAAAGCTGCACTGCTTTGTAGAACCGCCGTCATACGCCAAATTAATTTTATTTGACTAGTTCAAATGAATTGTTGAAATAAAATGCTGCAGTAACTATAAAACGAATTTATGTACAAAAATATTTAATAATTAATGAAAACAAACCAAGCTATCTTGTACAGAATCTCAAAAGTAACTTAACTTGTTTTTTGATACATTCGGTATTTATAACTATTTACAACTATGGGGTTGGTGGGACAAGGGTACAAGAGAAACCCATCATCTTGGCACGAATATTTAGGGTCATAAACTACAATATTTATACTAATGTAACATTTCAAGAAAGTAAATTTGGAAGCACAAGAATTGACATCTGCTACCAACAGCATTAAAAATAACAAAATAAATATATCCCAACTAAATTGGATACAGAACACTAAGGTCTAAAAGATTTTATTGATATACATTCCATGTAATTCTCACTGATACACTCCAATACACTAGTATCAAAATCATATTAAAACGATTGTTTTGTATTCATTTTGATATTCAAACTTATTAATTTAACATAATTTTTTTAATAATCTATAATTCCTAAAGCTGAATACTACGTCATATTCCAAGCAACTTGTAGACTAAATTGTTTGTATGTATAAGACAAACAAATTTATACGATCGACGAACCACCTCAGAAAAGTCTTTAGCCACGTGGTTAATAATATGAACAACTTTTCCAATTTGCTCTAGTCCGGTTTATTTTTGTTTAACAACAGCACATTAATAGATCCTGATATTTAGAAGGTACATGTAGAAATTTAGGCAAAAGTGTTCCCCGAATGTCAAGAAATAGAATAGATAAACAACGACTGAAGTGCTTCCTGACAATGATATTGTTCGCACAGTGAGATAAAGTTCGAAGCGGTGTAGAGTCGTTGTGTTTCGGGAGTTTCAGAAGTAGAATATAGGTATATACGATACGGAACTTATCCGTTCAGCCGTAGCTTCCAACACAAACTATTATACGCACGAGCAATTTTCCAATAAATTATCCATAAATACGTTATCACTAATATGAAGAGGCTTTATTAATTAACCCGATAATGGTAAAATTAATTGTTAAGACAAAAACAACCGACTTCAAACTAAATACACATATAGAGAGATTTAAAATCTAACATGTTTTGGAAAAAGTGTCCGTTATTATTGCACAAATCCACAAAATTTGCATTTTAAACAATTGGGGCAAATTCAGGGAAAAGGTTTTTATTTATTATTACAGGTAACAATTTTTATTGCAAAATTAACTAAAAAGACATTTTTAAACATTATTTACTGTAATACAGTGTATATTTGATTCATAATTTAAAAAATGAAAACACACAAAAAGTTTCAAGATATTTATTTAAATTCACTACAATATGTTATATCTTCACCTGAAGAAGCTTAAGTTAAGCGAAACAATTGCAGTGAATTTAAATAAACATCTTGAAACTTTTTGTGTGTTTTAATTTTTTAAATTATGAATCAGTTTCAATAGGTAAAGGCTTCCACAATCAACAATATATTTGATTTATATGAAAATGCAAACAATAATCAATTATTTTTACTTATAGATTACATAAAATAAATATTGAAGTTTTATTAAATATCATGGAAGAAAATGAATATTGTATTATAAGTCTCTTATGAGACTTACTATAATTAAATAAAACTGGAACCCAGATTCTACATAGAATATTTCAAACCCCAGAACAAGTTTCGGCACCAAAGGGGTGATCCTTAGTATTTATATTACTTACTATAGGAGGGGATGATTTAACAGAAAACTTTTTCCAAATTCTATTTGATCATTTGATATGATCAAAACAAAAATTTGTCAAGCGATCAAAAGGAACTTGAAAATAACCCTTTATTAAATCCCTATTTAGTGTAAGATATTTACCCTTTATTTGTTTACCTTCCTAAAATAAGAAATGTATATAGAAAATGAGGTGAAGTGTAGTTTAATTTTAATTATAGAAGCTCATGAAAATACCCTTAAAAGGCTAAATACGTATAGGGTAAAATGAATGAAATGGTGAAAAATCCAAGCGTTTTATTTCCAAATTTTATAGTGGTACCACCATTTTTGACTATTCTTTAATGATAACAAATTGCTTAATTATTTTGTTTCTTACCCTTTCTTTTAATTTTCTTGTAATTTGTCATCCAATATATAAAACTTTACATTACATACAGTGCATTTTCGCCTATCTAAAGGTCAAATTTATTTCTGCGAACAAGCAAACCGAAGACATTTGGACAACTTTTTGTGTGATGTGTGATTAGAAGTAACATTTCTTTATTTTGATTCTTTTTGTTACAGTTCCTATGGAAGACGTCCAGGGAGTCCTGGGAAAGAAAAAAGGTCTTCCTTGTGACATAACACCGGGACAAAGAGAACGGAATGATGGCGTGGCGATGGTACTTTGGTTTAGAGATGGAATCGGAGAACCATTTTACAGGTCAGCTGTTAGTTTAGTAGTATTTGAACTGTGTATAAACGGATTGCTAATGAGGATTGTTACGCCTGTGTGAATTTTAATGGCAATCGCAGGAATTACTCTATTAAGCTTACGTTTATTCAAATAAATTTATAGGCGAAACAATTTGTGAAGGTACACATAGCCCCCAAAATATTACTGACAATGTAAGGTATAGTACTATCAATAAAAAAATAATTGAAACCGCCCAAATTTTTATGTACTGTTGTCTATGGTGCAGAGCACTTTATATATGTTACTGTCTAAACCCGATTTCAGGGCAAACTAGTTTTGCCTAGGCTAAACAAGTTCTTCCTATACGCGATAGGATTAACTAGTATAGCCTAGTCCAAACTAATTTGTCCTAAGCCCGATAGGATAAACCAGTTTAGGCTAGTCCAAACTGATTTGTCCTGATATAAATACGCACACTCTAGGATAAACTGGTGTGTCCTAGTGTAAACATTATAGTATATTTAGATAAACTGAATAAAATACTCCATGATAGGAAAAATAATCATTTTTATTAAAATCATAATGATTCGTCGTTAAAAGTTATGGATAATTGGTAATACAAACAATCATACTATAACAAATAATAAGTGTTTTTTTAATAGAAGCAATAATCATATCTCAATTATTAAAATTGATATTTATTTTTACTTCGAGTGCTTTGGCGGCACTTAGAATTGCAGAGTATCATTGCCTTCTTGCACTGGCATATGTTTGTGGAACAGTTTTTTTTGCAGCTGCATCTCACAAAACCTATCTATCATAACCTAACCTGAAAAATCAGTTTGGACTAGCCTAAACTGGTTTATTCCATGGGGCTTAGGACAAACTAGTTTGTCCTGAAATCAGGTTAGGCCAGTAATATATATAATGATAATGAGGGACTTATTTCATTATTACCGCTATATTTTGTCATCTGCAAGGTCTCAAAATAACCGGCATTTTACACGATCATTATAGATATTGTTAATGAAAATTCTTTAAATTTTTAAGAACTTACGAAGTAAACAGTAACATTATTTTTCCTTATTAAATTCAGATCTTTATTGGAATATGAAGACACATACTTGACAAATTTGAATTAATACGTTATCAACACATTTTTTTTTCTTTTCGTAACGTATACTTTTAGAAGGCGACTATCGATAAATTAAATGCTAATTAAATTAAATCAACATACTAAATGGGACGTTAATTGCCACTCTGGGAGGTTAAGTTAGAAAAAGTCCTATTTGAATCGAATAGTTGTCTCTCTGGGGCAGAATTCAGTATATTCAATACGGTTCAATAGGTTTTGCGAACAAACTTGATCTCCCCTTAAATTATTTACTTTGGCTCTTTATAAACCCTACATGGTGCTTATTTGCGTTTTAACCAACTAAAACATCGTCACGGTCTGCATTCGTCATGGTTCCATAAAATTTGTAAAAATTAATGTAATTCCGCGTTCTATAATTTGAACTAAATGTATTCCATGATAATGAAAAATATCATCTGCTAACTTAAAAACACTGTAACGATTTTCTTTAAATGGAACAGCGATTTATCGAAATTGTACTACGGTGTACTAAAAAGAACTGATAAGTTCGAAATCGCGATCCATCAATTTGTGCCTTCCATAAACTTCTGACCAGGAACAACATTTATAAGCTGATTGTAAACTCAATTTAGTAAGCTAATATTAAAAAGATAAATCGTTCTAATTAGAGCTAGTTGCTTCAGTTTAGATACTGCATTATCTCAAAACTCGTTAACAGTTTTTGAAAATTAATGCCGCAAATCAAAAGATGTTTACTATACAATGATCCAAGCTGATTAAAATATCTCGACCTGTAAACTATTCTAAAAGGTAAAATAACTAGTGTATAAAAGCATATGATTTGACGAGGATTTAATGAAATAGTTGTTGTTGTTGTTAATTTTTAGGTTTATTAACAGGATCTTAAACAGAATGGTTGTTTAATTTTATATAGAGACTGTCCTAAAATTTCGTATGGTGTCGTCCTATTTGCGGTCAGTCCATCGAGCGGTCAGTGGATTTTTCGGTCAAATCTTTCTTGAATGTAAAAATAGAGAAAGGATAAAATTTACCTGTCGATATTGCGATCAAAAAGCGTTTCACGTGTATAATGTATACTTCTTCATTTTTCATATACTTCTTGTAACAATGTATTTATATATGTATATTTTTATAAATAAATATTGACAAAATAATTTATTGGCATTCGAATTTACGACTTCATATTCCACAGTTTTATGTTACCTTGACCGCAAATTCGACATATTTAAATGAGATGGAAAAAGTGACCGCTCAATCTATAATTTTTACGTTTTACCGGAAATTACACGACTGCTCGATCCATACAACTATTTCGTATAACCTATTGTTTCGACCTCTACTTTATAAAAAAAATATTTAACACTAAATAAAAAGCTCAATTTGATTTTTCCACTGTTTATTTTCAATCTTGACAATTATCATTTCAAATCAGCCTTTATTTCAATACAAGTGATAAATTCAAAATTTTGCATTGCTCAAAAAAATGCAAAAAATTAGTCATATTAGAATCTTTTGAAATCACACAAACGTTAAACCAAAACCGGGAATTAACATTAAAATAAATAGAAAACGTTTGCGAATTCAACATATTAAATAAAATAGTAGAATGTACCCCCTCCAATTAATCCTAAGACTAGAAAGTATAAATGTAGATAAGCTCCCGAATGTAATCAGTTGTCTTCTGAAGATGCCGTTGTAGGGCGTAACAATTGTCAGGATTGAAAATAACCAGTGGATAAATCAAATTGAGTTTTTTATTTAGTGCTAAAAATTTCGTATCCACAATTAAGAATCCAACCAAATACACAGTTATAAAATTTGATTATCTATATTCCCAAGAAAGAACAAAAAGGAATCTTGCGCATTAATTTATGCTTTAGAAAACAGAAGCAGGTCACCTACTTTTCGATACGAGATGTCCAACTTTAGAAACTGTATTTTACATTTCTAAAAGTGCTCTGTTTCTCATTGGCCTATTTTAGTATATTTTTATGTACGTACGTTTCGAGCTTCGTCGAATTATTAAAAAAAAATTATGTGACAAAATAAGACGAAACTCCTCAACGTCAATATAAATAGTGGTTGTTGTATCTAACATTTCTCTTTTAATTTTTATTGTTATTTTAGTTTAATTTTCTTCTTTCAGTTTTGACGTAAGGAGCCGACAGTTCAGTCTGGCAAAGCTGTGGTCCTCACCGACGGTTTTTGGTTCGCGTGTTTTTTTTCGGGCAGCCACAAATCCAGCGACCCTTGTTTTAAATGATATTAAATTGGAGGATGAGGGTATATACAGATGTCGGGTCGATTTTCGTAATTCACCCACTCGCAACAGCAAGGTCAACTTCACAGTCATCAGTAAGTATTTTAATCCCATTTTAATATCTACTCCTTGCTCTCAATTGATACTACCAATAAAAAACTACTCCTTCAACATTTAAAAATTCAAAGAATGTATACATTAGCATTTGTATTTATTATGTTTGAACCCTGGATTCTAGCATTTATAGAGCAATAGTAGCTACATTTGTGATTAATCCGAACATAAAACGTTTTCATCGATAAAACTTAATCTTACCAACAAATATAAATCCATAACAGAGCATATACAAAATAGTAACTAGTATGTTTTACCATTGAATTAGGATCTGGTCCCAGAATTACCCCAGATATCAATATTTTGAAAAATTTTAACTGAAAAATCAAAATCTTGTTAAATACATTACTAACAATATATATATATATATTATATTGTTAGTAATGTATTATTATTGCTTAGTGGCAAAAGATCCCAGGTTCGAGTACCAACGAGGGCGTGACTGCAGTAACAATTTTTTTTTCATTATATGAGGTAATCTGTAGTGGATACGAATTAATTCAATAATTAATATCGCATTAATGTATTAAAATTTACTCCTTCTAAAAATTCTTCAAATATTTCATCATCAAAATCTTGTTAATATACTTAACACTTTGTGGGGTGCAACTGGGTATTGTGAAACATATTTATTGAAATAAAATCAAAAACAAACAGTATGGAAAGTTCGCCAAATTTTATTAAAAAAAATACTAACAAGTTTCGGCCGAGCGTAAACAAAATCTTGTAAATAACCTGTTAGAGTTTCATCGACTCTCCACTTATTCTGGGTAAATTCTAGTTGTATACAGAGCTGTGTTACTTTTGGTACTTTAGTATATAATTTATTCTATTCCTCTGAAAATGCTCCTTTAACCGAAAGTTGTTACGATTTTTTTTATAATAAAGTTTTGTAATGCTTTTTATAATGTTTGTTTTTGTTTTTACTTCAATATGTTGTTAATTTGCCTTGTTTGGATTTGACTTTAGGGAATCTAAAAATTTATATATACCTACAGTATTTTCTGTTTTCAACCCGGCATAGTAGTACATTTTCTTTTTCAAAAGCACAACTGTGGAGAATAGAAAAAAGAAACAAAGGAAAGCAATAATTTCCGATGTATTCTTCGATGTCGAACTCAAATGTGGTATCAGAAATGCTTTAGCAATTTTGAGTTATTAGAAATCCTAATGTCAAAACCAAACAAAACAAATTAAGATTATTCGAATTTTTAAATTATAATATATCAAAATATAAATATGTTGGAGTAAATATGAGGTCAGTAAAAAAAGATAAAGATACCTCGGAAATTGCTAATGCTCACAAAAGGTTAAAAATTAAAGTTTTTAAAGTTGATGTTAAGATATTACTAAACCCAGATGTGTTGTGGAAATACTGAGCCCATTTGATCCACGTTAATCTGCATAATTAATCAAAATAAAATAATAGTTTTTATAAACTTAGGCATAGATAGTAGTTAACAATTTATTGTATTTATATGGAAAATTAAATCATTGAAAAGTGATTCCCATTAAATCCCTTTGTTAATCAATAGACGCAAATTGCAATCTACCTAGGCATAGAGAGAATGTGAAATTGTTATATTTTGGTGAATTTTTTGATGTAACACGAATGGATCGTTTGATTATATGTGCATGCATTTTTTACAAAGCACGCTAATGAACATTTACAGTGCTTTTACATTTTGTTTGTTGTCAAATAAAGATCCAATTAGCCACCAGTCATTTGTTTGCATCAGAACAGAGTTAACAAATCGAAATAACGTCTACCTGTGTAAAACAACATTTTTAAACTTTACACACAGCAACGAACACATTGGCATCTTACAGCTTTATTTCGTCTAGCTTTCCCAAACCAATAATCAATAATTTTTGAAATCAACTTAAAAAGTACCGCAAAGGCTCACATTCTGGTTACCCTGACATGATAGTAATAAGTAACAATTCGGGCAAATCCTTTATCGACAATAACGAGCAAGCAAGTAGGCTGGAATCCTATTATTTGTCACATAACAATTTCAAATACAATTAGAAATTAATTATTTTCAACTTTTTTTCTTTATTTGTGCTGTAAAGTCTCCTTTTGTCTCAAATTTTAAGATTTAAATTCTAACTTAACGGGAAAACCCCTACTTTCTGCAGTATCCACTTTACTTATCAGACGTTGCCCCTTAAGGACTTCCTTTAATATAAATCCAATAAGTCAGTTGTTTATGGCGAAAAATGACAAAGTTATGGTATTTAAATATTCTTTTTTGCTTACTTTGAAAATGGTATCTTCATTTTTGTGTTAAATGGACTTACAACGTTTACAAAGTTTACATTATCTGCCATAACTAAGAAGTGGTAAGCGGTTTCACCGAAATGGTTATTTACTTCTAGAAATAGTGCCTTAGAGGTTTAAACGTATTAACCACCATTCCTTATCTTTAACGTGGTATGTCCAATGTGAATGTGGCTGAGTTACCAGCTTTGAATTTTGTATCTACCGTTGGAATGTCTCTCCCTGAATTTATTCAGTTTTTGGTCTAATACTACAACAAAATTTGAAGACTATGAAAAGTAGAAATACTTATTTAAAAAAAAGGCATTAAAATCCTTTTTCGTCTAAATTTTAAGGATCACAAATCCCACATTTCGGACGCGTTCTACACAGTAGGCACAGCGTACCGAAGGTCATATCCCACGACCGGTTTCGACA
The DNA here is from genome assembly GCA_963921985.1 of Agrilus biguttatus. NCBI lineage: Eukaryota > Metazoa > Arthropoda > Insecta > Coleoptera > Buprestidae > Agrilus > Agrilus biguttatus. Next base: position 38,287,630 of record OY998118.1, on the reverse strand, counting down.
TATCGGGTCTCATCAGGTGGGCGCTGGCAGAAAGGCCTTTACAGGCTACATGATAAATACAAATATAAAATATCCGAAATGTGGGATCTGTGATCCTTAAAATTTAGACGAAAAAGGATTTTAATGCCTTATTTTTTTGAATATGAATCCATGAGAATCAACAGTGTAATTCAATGCCTGTAGGGGTATTAACCTTCGGAGTAGTTGTTTCTGTCGATTCCATATTTATATTTGTAGAAATACTTATCTTTAATGTGATACATACCATCATTTCTATGGGAACCAAATAAAACAGTCTGGAACATTTGATACAGGAAAGTAACTTGTGCCCCTAATTTTCAAAATACTGCAAAGAAGTACTTGGTTTTACATTTGGGTTACATTCAAACTCGTTCTTCTTGGTTTCCACAATTAAGATTCGATACCAAACAGCACTTTTTAATGTTACGATTTATTTCTTAACCGTTTATATAATTCTGTGAAAATATTAAAAAACAAACAGGAAAGAATGTTGTTTTAAAACAGGTACTGCAACATTTTGTATGAAAGCATTTCATTGTAAATAGTCACAAGGATTTTTCTACCCACCTGCAGGATTTTATCTGTCTGGTGAGCAATGAATAGTGATACAAAATATGTTTCTTTATAATTCCAAGAAGCTTTAGCATAAATAAACTGTCTCAGAGCGAGTACCAATTCAAGGAAAAGGATACTGTATGCACGAACGCAAGCATTATCGGCAAGCAAGAATCAGGACACGAAAAGAATTCTGTTTTGTCGTGCACAGTTCTTTTCAGGATATGCACAATTTACTGTAGCCTATTTTTAGATATATGTAAGGTACAGTAACATAGATTGTACCCTCGCCTTTTTCAAAAAACACGACATCCATTAAACGAAGTTAAATCCAAATCTAGACTTAACTAACTAAAACATTATTGGGTTAATGAATACAAAAACTCATTAGATAGGTTTCATAAAGTTTATTGAAATCTTCTGACGACCATTTCGGCTGTTACAGATACATGAGATTCATAATTTTAATATTATATAAAATTGAGAGGTTTACAAGTATTTATAGTGTTGATAGTCTAAAGGTTGGGGTAGTGAACTAGTAGTAGGGGTAAGTTGTTTGTTTTGAGTTCTATTTGATTGTTAACTATATTTAGATGATCTTTTTGGCATTCTTTTAATTTCTGCGGTTTCGAATAAGTTTGATCCTTTACTTTTGGGGATATTGTGCAATAATTTGATCGATTGTTCTGAAATACTACGATTTGAATTTATGCATTGTTCAGATATGCCTGAGGACTTTTTTCTATTGCATACAGGTGTTCTTTTAGTCTAGTTTTGATCGCTCTATCTGATTGACCTATATATATTTCATCACAATTTTTGAATTTTATTTTATAGAAACCATTCTTGGCTATAAGGTTGAATTTAAATTACTGTTAGTGACAATTTTCTGTAAATTTCGCTTGTTCACCTGTAAACCTAATTTGGCTAATTTGTTGTTTACTGTGTTGCTTATGCTAGTTTATAATTTTTAAATTGAAGGCGCTTTTTACGTCTAATTATTTTGTTAATTAATTCTGTTTTGTATAAATACAAATGTATACATTTCTACCATTATGTGGTCATCATCAGTGTAACAATTTTTCTTAAATATAAGGTTATATAACACTAACATTTTTATATGAGATTGAAGAGGCGTTTAATTCTTGTAACTCCATATTACACGTAAACAAACACAAATGTAGGTTACAAAATTTTATTAAAATCACAATAATTAAGAAAGTTTTGTAATCGACATTTGTGTTTGTTTACGTGTAACATTTTTATGTTACCGATTTCTATCTAAAAACCTTCTTAGTGAGGGGTATGTTTATTCCTCTATGTATTAAATATTGAAAGAAGCTATTTTCATGTTATTGAATATACTATTAAATTCTGTATCTTTGATAATGGCCCATATCGGGGTTTGTGCGGTGAACAAATGAACAAAAAATAACACAAAAAAGAATAGTCCGATAAAATTTAAAAAAAGGTTTAATTTGGATCACACAAAACAACAGACACAAAAACAATAGCAAAGAACAATAAGATCACTAGAAGATACAACACAAATAAAACATACAGTACAAAATAATTGGCCAGTAAAAATGAACGTAATTTAATAGCATAAATGTAACAAAAGAAATGTAAAGACTTACTAATTAACCCATTACAAATTCTTACTTTATATATTTTTTTCCTGTACTGTTAAGCCATTTTAACCCTTAACGACTTTATTGGTGTGCAACGATTTTGTGTCGATATTGTATTTTTAATCTTTGTTTATTAATCTTGTTTTTTATTTAGTCTAGTTCATTTAGACCTGTATTTTTTCGTTTGTTGGTTTGTTAGCATAAAGTAGTAGTTATTTTTTAATTTTCTAAAGATTTTGATAATATTTATATTTGTTTTAGAAATACCTACTTTGTGCATAATGTTCTAATCCATTATTTTAAACCTTAACATATTTATATATATTTCAAATAACATATTTTTTTAAGAGAATGAATAAAACTGAAATAGCGGTACTGTTTATGCAACCTTACCCTATTCCTTACACCGAATCGTTTCAACTACCCTGTTACATATGTGAAAAGTTTCTAGCAACTAAAGTGCACACATGCAAAAAGTTCGCAATGAATCAGCTTTATCTAGTTATACTTTTTTCTTTTGTTTACGTTTCTAATTTGTTTGAATTTTTCAGTTGTTTCTTTCCGCTAAATATTTATAAATGGAAACTCACTGAAAATACCAAACATAAGCAGAAATAACAAGTTTATTACGTAATGAATGTATTAAAATCCCTTAACTGAATTCTTCGCACAACCATTTAACCTCCCGTGAACTTTTAAAGCAAGTAATGTTTATAAAAATGAAAATAAATTTCAAAACATAAATGCGAAGTAAAAAATTTAAATTGAAGTTTAGAACTCTTCAAGTTTCGACAAGCTACATTTAGTAAATATAAAATTTTGTTGGAGTATGTTTTTAATTAGAATTTTTCTTGTACGGACTCCCCCACTTGGGGATCAATGAATTAAACTACGTTTTTCATAAGAAGTGAAGTTGAAAAAGGGAACTGGAACCGTTTCTCTTTTCCGTTTGCAAATTTTGAAAGTTTGTTCAGTTATTATGCTACGTTTTCCCTTTTAATCTCTTTTCAACCGATGACAGTGGAAACTTTTTAAATTCCTGTTCACGAACTCGTCGCTGGAAACTAGAATTTCCATCATAAACCATGTAATTGTGGTCGGGAAGAGGCAAGTGTCGAAAAAGTCAAAATGTTAGAGAGAATCCGGAGAAGTTTGATTTACATATCTAATTTACATGATTGCATTTGTGTGTTAAGCAGATGGCGCTGAGCTCGCTTGCAGAAACGAACAAGTGCCTTTGAAACGATCTTTTGCTCCTAGAGAGAACGAACACGTACAAAACCGCAAACTGTACTCGTCTACAAGGTAACTTTATACGAAGATACTTCTTGTTATGATGGTACTCTGTGGACTAACTATAATGTCTACTGTTTCTAAATACCAAACACACCGGACTGACTTCTACTCTACTGCATATAACAGGCGGGCAGAAAAGTTCGTAGGCTCGCATAGAAAAAATTATTATTTATTTGAGACAATTTGATTTTATTATTCAATATAGTTCCCTTCGAGGGCGATATAACCCGGAATATCCATATTACTGTCACGAACTGTACTTGCGGTTTGTGTTGATTCAGTCTTAATTAGCATCACCTTCCTGGTATAGATAATGGATATTCTCGACCTTCTTAGATTCGTCTGGAATATTCTAGCAACGATCAATAAAAAGACAATAGTAACACGGGAAGGTTGTAGAACGTTCTGGAAGAAATGTTGAAAACTATAAAAGCCAGTGCACTGGCGAGTGCACTGGGTGGACCGAATCAGTTTGTTTACATCGTGCGTTGACAAGTGACAGGGGCGATAGACAGGCGATCGATAATCGAGTGGCGGCAGTTGAATGCGAGTATAAGTAGTGGCGAAGAATACGGCGATAGGAGAAATAGATTTACTAGTGTGAAAAATTATGTAGACTTGTGTTAATCAGAACTGTAGTTAATTTAATTTTACTTGTTAATAAATTTCGTTGTTTTCGTTTGTCTAATTGTGTTTTCGTGACTGAACACGTCACATTATAATTCAGTTTTACACCACAAAGTGAAAATATGTTCTTGGTCAGTGTTCTGTCGAAACTGTCACGTGAATCGCGATTTCAAACTTATTGGTTTCCATCAGCTCCTACAGAACATCTAAAAACTAATGTGCTAATAAAAATTCATTCAATTGATTATTCGTCGAACGCTATTCAATGCCAGCAGATAGACTGATTGGTATTCTGTCAGAGCCGTCTATGACGCGCTGATTGATGCAAACCAATGAGTACGAAATCACGATCCATACATGAAGCATATATTTATTTTTGTTCCGTCTAGTTACCTTCCTACCACGTATATAACTACACCGTGGGTTCAATTTGACAAGATGGTATCCATATTAGAAAAGGACCTTGTTGAGCATTCTCAAATCTAACAATAATTAGTGAACTTCTCTAGATTGCGTTCACTATGCTTTCTGTATTTATTCAGTTTTGTTATGTTCAATATTATGGTTGTTTTGGTCGTTAAATTATATCGGTCACTTCCGTTCGAATATTGCAAGATTTTTGTTCAATAACGTCTCGAAATTTGAATAATTACCATGTTACATTGATCCCTTCAAAAAACTGATACATCAAAGCTCATAAACACGATCCTTAATTAAGATCATAAATTATTTCTCAGTATCTATTTGTAGTCCAACCTTATGATAAGGATTTGTTTATCAGAGGTTGAATGGACACTCAGTACGTTACAACGTACGGCCTCAGCTTTATATTTATGGACATAATTTTTGAGACGTTGAGTTGTTAATTACAAAATCGACGCATAAAAATTTTCACCTAACACAACACTCTATTTTATGCACCATAATTTGGTTTATCCTGCCAGTTTAATCAAGCGTAAAAGGACTACATATATTATGGTAGGTACAACAGCGTTTCAATTTTCTCCCCGGGTACATATACATATATATATATATCTACACTGCATCTACATGGGTCGGTTACTTTGTAAATTTGTAACTAGCATACAACACTTGTTGTAGGTAATTCAAATTGTCCATCTAACAAACTGATTGATTAAGTGGAACATAATGAATAGATGTTGCACCCTGAATAGAAATCACTATCGTCTTAGTATTAATTATAAATTATTGAACATTGTATAATAGAATCAGATTATAATGCTGGAATAATAATTCAGTGAATTGTTAGATATTTGGCTGGTGGTCGACGAGAAACTGTAGAAATTAAAATAAAAACAAATTGTATTATTATTTTTGAATCACGATGTAATATCTATTGTAAACTAGAGTATAGCAGTAATCCTGAGATGGGAAATAATTGTGTTCCGACTTTCTCGCTCCAAAGCGAACTGATTGGTAAAGAGAGAAAACGTATGAAGATGAAGACAGCTAAAATCAAGCTGCGAGAAAGGCAAACTACAATCATTTCGTATTTCAAATTCACTGCTACAGTATTAAATGCTATCTCTGTATTTTTATACTTTAAGATTATAAGGAATAAAATTTGTTTCACCAAGCTACCAATTTAACCACAATTTTGATTATAAGCAAAAAGAAATGTCATGTAACATATGTACCTCTATAAATTGTATATTACGAGTTACAAACACTTTTTGTAGTATATTTTTTCTTGAAAACGCTAAGATTATCGGTAGCTAATTTACCTAAACTCAAAGAAGAAGCAAAATGGAAATTTACTATTAAGGATATTCTCCAGAAAATCATTTATATTTCTGATTATCAAGTTTATGGGAAACATAATACGAAGAGAAGAATGAACTTCTAATCAAAACAGGAACTTAATGATATTTCAATGTAGGACAGTAAGAATCGAATGTCTTCATTTTTCTGAGGTTTTGTATTTCAGTTTTAAATTACGTTGATTGATTCTCTTAAAAGATTGTTTCAAGAATGAACAAGGCATCTACGAAAATGTTTTTATTTTTTAACAAACAGTAATAGCCCTTGGAAAAATATACCACTCCATTTAAAAAAATCTGGTATCAATAACTCACTTTGTGTCACAATCAGAAGTTGAAAATTTCGCCATGCAATATAATAAGTTAATAAGCATCTTCCTTACTTGTAGATGCAATAGATAGTTTGTTTGGTAGACTCGTCACATCTACGAGAAATATTTTCAATAGTATAGGCCTGGGGTGGCCAACTTTTCTGTATATAGGATCTACTTTAAAAGTGTACCGAGCGGCGTGGTCTAGTGCTCTAGATCATTGCTTAGCATTCGGGAGGTCACCGATTCGAACCTGGTCCGGCTGCTCTGGTCCAAGTTTTCTGTGGTTTCCTTGGATCATTTAGGCAAATGCTGGGGCAGTAATATTCCACAGATAATCTTTCACTTCTCTTCTGTCTGTCTTCATTTGATCCGTCTCATCATTCTCTCCCTAACCACACCACCCACCCATTCCCACGATTCCTGAAAGGAGGCTGAAGAGGGCCTTACGCCCTACCCTTCGGGTTTGCACTACACTAAAAATCGATTTACCGACACTTTTTCAAGACAGATTTTTACTAACTTAAAATGCAATTTTTCATTCAATTTTCATAAATATGAGAAAAGTATTATAAACAATACAGTATGAATCATGATTTGATTTGAATATTTCACTTTCGCGTTTTCTTTTGGTCCAGGAAAATGTATCATGAATTAATACCTATGACATTCTTTTTGTTAATCTATCAATAGCTCGCTGAGGTACACCTCCTAATGAAAAATAGATATATGGCTTATCTACCTACGTAAAAAACAACAACAATAATTATTTAAAGGGCCAAAAAGCTCACGTCCAGGGGAATTAAAAAAACATGGATAATTATTAACAATATTTATTAAAAATTGGATTGATTCGGCCGTTACTTTGTGATAATTCATCTTAACGATAAATGAATAAACCCCACTTTGTTTATTAACACTTTATTTATTTACAAGCTATTTGTCGAAACTATAGTCAATAATATTTGTAAATAAATAAACTGATAATAAAAAAAGTAGTGTTTATTCATTTATCGTCAATATTTATTAATTCAAAGTAGTTACAGATAAAGACAGATTTAGAATTTACTTTGTTGCCTTAACATTTTCGGGAAGACTGCGTTTCCATGTCTCTAACCAAGGAATCATCCTAACGATCGACCAAAATTGGCTTCGCGATCGACTTGTTGGCCACCCCTGGTATACGCTATAGAGTCTCCGGTGCAATCATTCGATTCGCATTCGAAAGTTTCTGCTACAAATAAAGACAGGATTTACAATATAATAACCCTGCTGTTACAATTTAAACGGGTAGCTACCCTTAACCTACTTAGACGTCTTACGATTAGCGGTCTTATATGTTACACAAAGTAGAAATACGATTCTGTTTTCACCGCACAACCTACATATGTTACATATATCTTCTAGTACGTACCTAAGTACCAATCCAGTGTATCTATTTGCATACGAAAGGATCTATTACAAATACGTAATATTGAATCCTTTGGTTGGTTCGATGCACCTAAGACAAATTGGTTTCCTAATCTTGACAATAAATCCATCTAACCACAGTCTGCAGACAATAACACCCAGCGTATTCGCGCTCGCTAATAAATCCGCTTATGGGCATACGAAACGATACCTATACACAATATACATATGTATTATATCGAATGTGTTTATGTGTTGAATCGGTGCCCGCAGATACGTTGAACATCAAAGTGTTGTATTAAGTCATCGAATTAATTAATAATTCTACATGGATCGTGTAGATTTGCAAGAGACGTATGTACAACTCAATGAAATGATATCCATCGGTGGATAAAGATTTAATAAAACGTCATGTCTCTCCAGTATCTAGTATGATTGATAGTACATATCATAAGGAACATATAAGCGGAAACATGCAGGATTTTTAAAGTTGATGGGCTATTAGAAGTATATGAATTAGTAGAATAAATTCAATAAAGTTGTGTAGGCTTTCACGGCCGGCGTCAATTAAACTATTGTAGGTTTCCGGACTTTGTGGCCGTGGTCTATAGGCTGGATTGTTGCCTAACGTTTCGCCGACTTCTGCGGTCGGCATCTTCAGAGGCGTTGTGGACGGCGGAGTAGAGTTCTATCGCGTTCTCCGTTCTCCGTTCAAACATTTTAACGGTCGATATTAGAAGATTAAAAAAAAGTGGTTTTAGATTCCAGCACAGAGAAACTGATTGTCTCTGCAAATAAACGTAAAATCCAAAATACTACTGCTTCCACTCATTTAGATAGTATACTTAAAAGCTACTGTTACCGTATCTACAATTTTTAATTAGTTTCAATTAAATGCCCAATGTAAGTACACAATAATTATTGTTTGTACGAAAAGCTCGTGTTTCTAATTGAAATTTGTAACATAATGCTATTGCCAGATGACGGTGTGCTGCTTGAGAAATCGACCAGTCGTATTGAATGAAAATAGATCTCTTTCGGCAATAAGAACTCTCCAAGTCCGCTCCGTTTTCGTATAAACGACCATTTCTTGGAAACTTTTAGCTAGTTGGAACTTTTCCCCGATCTCGTCGCTCGTTCTCTTTGGATCTTTAAATTCACGATACGTTTTCTGACATTTACTGGAACACAATGCATATCAAATGAACGAGAAGTTAACATCATTTAAAAGCAAACTAATTCATTTATAAACCGAATATTGTTACTATAGACAAATTTATCTAAAACATGATATCAAAGTACGAGGCATGTTTTTTATATAAAGTAGCGTTTTGAAATTATTAAAAAAAAAAAAAACATGCAAAGATATCTTAATAATTTTATTTTTACATGCAAGCCTGTACCTTAATCTATTTATCTACATAATTTCCTTCAATATTGAGGCATTTGTCATAACGTTTGACCATTGACCAGTTTTTGAATACCCTTCTCATAGAACTCTGCAGTCTGACTTGTTAACTGTTAACCACTGCATTACAACTGTTTTGACTTCGTCATCGTCTTGAAGACACTGACCGCCCAGAAGTTTCTTCAAGTGCAAGAACAAATGGTAGTGTCACTGGGTGCCAGATCAGGACTGTACGGAGAATGATCTATAGTTTCCCAGTGAAAAGATATGATGGGATCTTTGGTCCAATTAGCCACATCTTTAAATGCTTTTACCCACTTCCTTACCATTCCATCATTTATAATGTTTTGTCCGTAAACTGCACAGATCTCAGATCTCACGATGAATATCAATCGGTTTTAGTCCTTTAGCACTAACAAATCGTATAACAGCCGGACTTTACAGTCGGCGGGACTCACGATTATTGGAGGCATCTTAAACACTCAGTAAACAACGTAAACAAGAGCGAATCAGACTGTATTGGCATAAGTGGGTAGGTGAGAGATGTAGGTACTCAGTGCGCATGCGAGGAACGCTGACCGCAATGAAGCAATGCTATTGTATAGTTAACTCCAATTGATAGTAGTACACAAGTATACCACTACTGTACAAATAAATGAACAGCATCCAACGGCGACGAGCCAGTCGTCGACACAAGTAGTTAGCGAACAAGAACACTAAACTGACGTAAATAATGAAATTGTCAGATAAATACATAATTGTATAATTTGATTTAAAATTAGCTTTATTATTTATCAATTTGACATTTCAAAATGATATTTGTTAAGCAATTGGAATTGTGTAAATTTAATAATTTAAACAAAACAAATAGAACAAAAAACAGGAAGTTGTATAATATTATTTAATCGAACCCGATAAATTTGTTTCAGCCGATATGGCCATTAACGAGAGTAAATGTGCAAATTTTACTAAAGTCTAGACTTATGAGTTACTATTTGTAATAAGGGTGACAATTTGTATAAAACTAGGGTGGAGTTATAAATTGCCAATTCTGTTTGGTTACCAACCAAGTTATTTTTATTTGATAAAGCATAATAGCCAAACAGAATTGGTAACTTGTAACTTCCCTCTACTTTTGCACAAATTGTAACCCTTATTATAAATAGTAATCGAGCGGCGTGGTCTAATGGTTTAAATCATTGCTTAACATTCGGGAGGTTTCCGGTTTGAACCCAGATCCAGTTGATCAGTAATATTCCACAGATAATCTTTCACTTCTCTTTTGCCTTTATTTCATCCTTCTCATCTGTTTCTCCCTAACCACACCACCCACCCATTCCCGCAATTCCTGAAAGAAGGCCGTATGCCCTACCTTCCGGCTTTGCGCTATAGTGCATGTCGGAGGGACTACCTGCCCACAAGTACGAGTAGCTGGTAGGGATAAAACACCCAAAACTATTTTTTCTAGAAATTAGTAATTTTTGCACATTTACTCTCATTAATAGCCGTATCGGCCGAGTTTGATTAAATAGCATTGTGAAACTTCCTCTTTTTTTTATTTGTTTGGTTTAATCATGCAGTTTCATAAAAAATGCACCAAAAACAATTTAAGTTTGATTTAATTATTTAATTGATAAGAAGTGAATATTTACTTCCAAATTAACCAGTAACACACTACATACCTCGTCATGGTATTAACTTGAAATGCATGAATGCTTGTACGTTATTTTAATCTATTAAATTTGTAATATTTATTAGATTTATGTTAAAGCTGGACCTGCACACTTATGTTACCTCCATGAAGGTTTTTGATGTGTTGAGTTTCAATAAATAAATCAGTAAATTATTTATACGCTTATCAGACTAATTCAAATCAATATACGTCCTAGAAAACAAGTTAAAATATTATTTTTGATTAAATGTGATTATATTGTATCACTACTAGTGACCTAAATAGAAATTTATGGTACACCGTAAATTGTTAAAAAATCCCTTCCGGACTCTTCAGAGCAATTTTTATATCAGGTTCAATAACTGAAAATGAAAATTTAAATATCGTATGAAGTAGTTGATGGTGGTAATAACGAAATACGAAGAAATAAGTATGCGGAGCGGACTAATTAAGTTTCAATGTGTATTCTGGAGCCGGGCATTTGCGGAGTTTATGGTAATCTAAACGTAGGATCCATCATGTTGTTCAAGCACTTGTATGGTTTGAGTCTGGTTCGCACGAAAGACCGCATTTCCAGTTAACTAATTCGACCGCAATATTGGAAAATGCTCGAACAAATAAACATCTCAAACATTAACTACCTGGTAGAAACGTACTTTCCAATAAAAATACATATGTGCGAAATACTTTCCTTTTGCAACAAGCACAGAATATAACTTGATTAACAATGTTTTCCAAAGACGTGTTAAGTAAAAAAAAACTACAACACGTTGCTATCTACAGCACAATGTTGGCGATAGATAAAATTACAAGACAACGACAACGTGTTTTGCGAAGCTTGAGAAACTCACAAATCGGAATTGGTAACGTTTGGTAAGACCCTCTGCCTACTCCCTGTATTTTATTAATTATTTTTATCATAATTAGTTTATCACATACTATCTATTGCACTTTAATAGCCAGAGCGTAGTCGAAGGTGCCACCAAGTTATACCTGACCAAAAAAGGTACAACCGATCTTGCCACTAACACCTAATAGGTAGAAATTATTCTAATGAGAAAGGAAAATACTTTATTGATGTTCTATGACATTTATTTAACAGTAATTAATAAGGCATTATAAATACATACTTATACATATATCAGTCAACAATTTTTTAAACGTAAATATAATACACATTTTATATAGTCGATGTTCGATATTGTTTTGTTTTTATATTTTCCACACAATTCTATAATTGTTTTCACTTTATTTCCTTAATTTTGACATAAGTGTCAATTTGAAATTCTTTTAACTTCTCGACAAATATATATATTGATGGATGAGCTTCCTAAAAAGATTCGTTAAATTTTGAGTGAAATGATTCACACGCGTTTGTCGTTTTTGTAACACAAGGACCACACTCCCTACCACTACCTTATCAAGTAGGTGAACACCCTTTTCTCTGGTGGCTAGATTGGTTGTTAACTTTTAAAACCCCAATTTTGTAGCAGGTAGATCTTTACTTTTAGTGGCAACTTCGGTCCCACCGAATAGCCAAATATCCCCACAGCTGCATTCCTGTTAGGTATGATGACCTTTTACCTGAGGGTTACAACATTTGTGTAGTTAGTTCTACAGTTTTGTAAATATTTAAATATATGTATAAAAATAGTTCTATAGACTGGCTGGAGTAAACAGCTACTCCATAAGACACTAATTAAATTATTTTCATTTTTTACATTTTAATCAAAATTCGTCGAAGTTAAAGTATAGTCATATACAGCTTAAATAACAAAAACATCCTCAGTGGGGATGTCAGTCGCAGTTGCTGACGAAACGTCTGGACGAAACTGTTCACGTCGACCACGGCCTACAAGCCCGAACCATCATTCTACTATGAATTCCGGCAGTGAAAGCTTATGTTTAAGATTTAAGAATCTGTTTATATTCTTTGGATAGAAAAGGCTGGTTTGAAACTAACTTTAGTAAAAAATGTTTACGATTTAGTGCAATATTGGACCTGGTAAACTCATGTAATGTTCTGTATCAGTGTGAATGTTGGTGTAATTTTTTTGTTGATTCATTAACATTTTCAAATTCTACAGTTCTATAGTTTATTTAAACTTTATTTCTAACTAAATATATTTAAATTTTTATTTACAACGCACTGCAGCTTCTTATATTCGTCATCGCCACAAAACCTTTGCTACTTAACAAAACAATCATAACGTGTTTTCATAAATGTAAGGAAGTCACAAAGTGAAATTTGTGTTGTATAGTTTGTTTCAAATTTATGACCTCAGTATCAAACACATTGCAACACCAGCGTAACTTTAATATATTAAAACCTTTTTACCAGTCAAAAAGTAACGTTAGTAATTAGGCCAACAAGAGTTTTGACAAATGTACATTACGGTATTGTTTTATCGTTTTAATCTTGCGTGTAAGAAATTTGTAGGTACTTGACAACTGGTAAAATAATACTTTATAAATGCGACCAAATTATTACATTTTCTTTTTCTGTAACTGAGATAATGTCACAAGTGTGATTGATAATCTCGTTAGTATAATGCAAAGTAGATTACAGTTCATCTTACAAGGGCCTTAAAATTTATTATTACACATACCTATCATATACAAATACCTCACTTAATTACTGTTGTGGATATTTCAACGTTGATGTTCTAAAGCTTAGTCAAAAATTTTTGTGCTTGACATAAGGACATTGTCATAATATCAGGGTGGAATGTGTGGATTATTAAGTGGTGGAATACCAGAGCTTTTCTCTAAATTAAATTGTTTCCAACGCAAGGGCCATAAATTATAAAGGGTTATGCGTTATCCTTAATACGCAGAAAATGGCCCATTTAATTATAACACTGAAAACTGCTTAAGATAATAATATCAAACATCTACGTATATATATATATCTGTGTATATTCTGGAACCCTTTTTGGAAATACCAAATGTCGTGCTATGTAAAGCGAAGATATTTTCACTATTTGGTCCGTTTACATATGTTGTAATTATCGTTAGATGTTTGCCTGAACACTAATTTATGACTTAAGGAGATATTAAGGTCTTCGTAACTAATATTTAAAACCATTAAAGGAATCCAAATTTCATTTACAAATAAGTAAATTAACCTTGCCTAAAAGGGTTGTATCTGGAGGTGTATGAATATAGTATTGAATTTTTTGTTAGGAATGGAATGGTAATATAGAATGTTTTGAAATATTTAACTATTTCCAGTTAAAGAAGGCATTAAAATACTTTTTTGTCTATATATTAAGGATCAAAAACCCACATTTGGAACGCTTCCCACTAAGCAGGCACTTCGTCTAAGAATCCATCGGAATCAACAGTGTAATTCAATGCCGGTAGGGGTATTAGCTCTCGGAGTAGTTGTTTCTGTTGATTCCATATTTATATTTATATTTAACTATTTGACAAAATCTACACTAAAAAGAAACAAAAATTAATTTAAAAAGTATAATAAGAGATTGATTTGATGTTTTCCAAATAATTTTTCTTGTGAAGGTAGATTATTATGAATCTATTTGCATACTATTTGGTAAAATATTTATTTTTCATACATTCAATGTACAAAAAAAAATTACTCTACTCCTAATGTTATTTAAACTTTCTAAATGACTTTATGAGTTTTGGGAGAATATTTCTTACAAACCAATTTTCAACTGAATATTTTCGTACTTTAAAATCTTTTATATTAAATATATTACTCTTTATACACGGCGAAGATATCTTAGACATTCAAGAATGTCTTGAAATTTTTATTAAATTCTCTATAACATACAGTTTGAAATACGTATGTTATATCTGTCCAGTCATATATAACATAGATCAACGTAGATCAGGAAGATAAGATTTCAATCGAATATACTTTAAATTCATATTGAAAAACTTTAAATGAATACCTTTTGTAGAGGGCAAACTTTTTAAGTATAATTTTCATTTTATTGGAACAATTGCAGGATTTGGAATTTGTTTTTAATTTGGAGATGGCAGCTCTGGATTCAGGTTAAATTGAAAAAATGAGAATAAAATCGTTTATTCTATGCCAAGTTGTTGAAATTAATATATGACGATCTACAAATTACTCACAGTGAAATAAATACTCTCGCCCTAAACAAAGTTGATTCGTTTTTCTTTTATCAGTTTTTTTTTTTTTTTTTTGAATAACATTTTTTGGAATGGTTAAATATGAGAGTGTAACAAATAGCGACGGAAAGTGTAAAAAATGCGCTATAGAATTTAATAAAAGTTCCTCTCCGTATTCAAAGCAAATAACGGTCTCATTCTTTTTCAAGTTCCTCCAGAAAAGCCGATTATCTACGACGAGAAACGAAGAGATAAAACGGGACTTCTGGATCCGTACAATGAAGGGTCTGACGTAAACCTAATTTGTGAAGTGAGTGGGGGTAAGAAAATTTATTATTAATAATTAGATTGTAGTTACAGTAACTAGAGAATAAAAAAAAATAGAGAGTAGTATTAAGTTAGTTTTAAAGCATAGTAGTCGGAAGTCTCTTCTTCATGAAAAATTCAAGTTAATTTAAATTCTTCCTTTGGCCAATTTATCGAGTCAGTGAATATAATCCCCAATTACAAGATATTCTAAAGTCATAATTAACAGCAAAAGATTATAACTTTTTGAAGTGAGTGGAAGTTAAAAGAAGTTAAAAGAATTTGATAAGTACCTCGTATTGATTAACGTTGCGGTTACAGTAGTTACAGTTACTATATTTTTATATAGATTAATATTTATTGCTTTTGTGTCTATAGGTTATTGACATTCTTCCTCAGATTTTATTAATTGAAGTTCTCATTATTTGAAAGCACATACTATCCTTAAAATGAAAATAATAATAATAATTAGTAACTAAAGCATAATTGATAATTACTTAAATAGTAACTGTCTTATTCTTAAATATGTGAATACCAAAGATTAAAAACAAAAGAGAAAATTAAAACTTGTCTCATAAAGTTTATAAACATGAGTAGCAATATAAGAAGACAGGCTTTAATTTTAAATAACAAACACAATTAAACACTCTTCATAATGGGCTATACCCGAAACATATGTCGAGTACATATTAAATTAAGTGAAACATTTGAAATTGTTGTTCTATTTTTATTGATATTCTAATGAATAAGTAGGATTCTAAACAAAATTATGGAATTACCTACAATTAACACGTCTAATTAAGGGATGGATTTAATTAAGGCACCTAGTTTCGATGGGTAGGATGTTATTGTTCAATTAGAATTTTTAATTTAAAATCCCCAATGTTTTGACCTGTTGGTCGTCATGCCAACAGAACTATTAAATTACGGTATGTACAACACCATGATTAAATTGTACTATGCACCATCATCTGTCCAAAATTGAACGGGCTCAACTAGTAGAAAATGTAATCAACTGTTTTAACTTCAAATATCTGACATGGTGTAAATTTTAGTATAGCAAAATACCTCAACATTTTATAATCAGACCTGAAACTTTTCTACACCGTTTCATAAAAACCAACGTACTTCATGACGAAGTTAAAATGCAGTTTACAACTATGCGGATGTAGGTAGTACATTAATTAACAGTGAAAAATGCACCAAACTCTATCGAGTGGTTTTCAAATTTTAATTTCAATCTGCGAATAGTTAAAAATTAATATTTTTCCGTAGATAGATGCATGTAAAACATTAAATACATTCAATATTTCCAGCTTTAATAGGTGTAATAATACGTTATGTTTATGAAATATTAACCACCCCTGTCATAAATTTCACAAACTACTTTGATTTCAAAACACGTAAGAATTTTATATTAGTGCGGATGAAAATGGGAAATCTTTGTTCCGTGCGAACATATAATATGGGAAAATTTATTATTTCCGGAACTGCTTTGTAATGTAAGATTCTGAGTGGGAAATTCAAACAGAAAACAAATTATGGAGAGGTACATGATGGATTTGGCAATATCCTCAAATGGTCGGTCATTAAATGATCCTAATGGCCATCCCATTTTTTATAACAACTTTCACCCTCGGTAGACATTAAGGACGTTTTTGCATGCGGTGGTGCTTTCTAAATGAAAATCAATAACCAGCTTTTCTTTAACGATTTACCTATTATATGAGGTACCTATATAAAAATTATTTTAAGGCAAGCCTTTACTTGCATGCTAACAAGATCAAATGTAGGACATGATAACAAACACAAAAATATGAAATACGCTTTTCTGTTTGGATCACGCCACTTTGACAGTTAAAATAATTTTTTCTGTTTTTCTATTTGCTCACTTTTTAATTTTCAATTAAAACTAGTTGTAGCAAATTGAAAATCTTGAAATATTTCATTAAAACTTATATGTTTTACTTCATACCTCATCATCAAATTTAAATAATATACTTACCATATAATATATGTATATACTAAAATAAAAGAAACACTTTTTTAAGTTTCAAAATTTATTTAATATAATTCTATGACTACAGTTTCACCACACTGTGCTTTCATCAGGTGGATGAAGTCTGTCCAAAATATACTTTATTGCAAACCCCACACCTGATTTTGTTCCTTCATCTAATTTGTCCATCTAATTTCTTGGAGAGTTATTTGTTTTGAATGATACTTGACATTCATAAATTTTCTTTAATTCTTTGCCTAATTTTCCTGAAATATCTCCCATGTATGTCAGATTATTCAAATTAAAGTTCCTTTCGTTTTTTGCTTTTAAGTAACTAAGTAATTTAGTTTTTTTGGGTATTGATTATTTTTAGCTACGTATAAAATAAATCCTCTTAAGTTCTTTATTAAAATTTATATTAGAGAGGGGAATCTAAAGAGCTTTGAAGGAAAGTAGGACAATTTTTAAGTAAAAAAGTCAAATCAATTTGAGTAGGTTTGTGAGGTCTAAAGAATTTAGAGTTTACTATTTGGTTGGTTTGGTGCTGTTTGTACCATTTCTTCATCTACCTGATAAAGCCACAGTATGGCGAAACTGTAGTCGTGAAATTGCATTAAACACATTTTGAAATTTTGAAACTCAAAAATGTGTACCTCTTATTCTATTATATTATATAGATTTACCAGCTCCAATTCTACTTGTTACATACTTTTGATTTTTCATCCATTTTCTACAGCAAACAAATTCAATATTTTCTTACGTTTATTAAATTTTTTATTTTATTTACTTACACTCTGTTTTCTAAGTAAGTATGACGTCTAATCGATAAAAAATTAAAGTTTTATATGAGCTTTAAGATCTCCGTTGTAGGGGGTGAAACTGTCTGTCATTATATTTAAGCAAACGACTCAAAATTACTCGGTTCAGAAGTACATTTAGGATAAGTAGATACTAAATTACTGTTATCAGGAATCGCCCGTTGATGGGTAATAATATTAACAATTGATACATCGTAGGCATGTGTGGAAAGCAATTTCAGTAATTCTCAAATAGGTACGTAGGGTATTTAGAGGCAGTGGCGGTTCGTGATTTATAATACACAATTGCATAATGTGAGTAAACTAAAAAATAAAAGCAATTATGTAAAAATGTGCTATCTTCTTGAAAAATCACAAAACGCTTTGAGATGCAGAAAAAGTTTTCAAAACGACATTATTTACTCATCTTGCAAAAATAAAATAACTATCGCTTGTTGAACTGAGTATAATCAAAACTATAACACTCTGCAATTTTTGTCGTCTTAAGGGCGAATGATAAAGACAAATTAAAATTTAAACAATGACATCTCAAAAAAATAGGGATGTCTAATGAATCTATGAGAGTTTTACAAATTGATTAAGGCTTTCGCGGCCAATTGACGAACTGATGTTGTACTTCTTCGGGTGTACAGGCCGTCGTCGGTTGGAATTGCTTGCTAACGTTTCGCTAGCACGAGTGGCGATCTTCTTCAGAGGTCTATCCATTTTCGCTGTTAGTTGTAGACTGTTCCTTTCTCTTTTTTTATTTTTTTATTTAGTGTTTAACCTCGAGGAGGGGAAATCTTCATAGACACCCCCGAAGATGGGGGTAGTGTCGGATTCTTACCTACTAAAACCCCTCCTCGAGAAGGGAGTGCAACCCGAAGGTTTTTCATCCCTGGGGAGGTTGGGATCGGGAAGTGGGTTGTTTGAGGTGTTGGGGGGGATTGGGGAGGGGGTGTAA
Source organism: Agrilus biguttatus (assembly GCA_963921985.1). Taxonomy (NCBI): domain Eukaryota; kingdom Metazoa; phylum Arthropoda; class Insecta; order Coleoptera; family Buprestidae; genus Agrilus; species Agrilus biguttatus. The sequence continues at coordinate 38,268,748 of OY998118.1, read as the reverse complement.
GAATTGTCAGGTGACCCATCTCGAATATTGGATGGGTACTCGCGCTAAATAGCGAGTGTTCCTTTCTCCTACGCAGATAGTATTTATGCCTGTGGGTAGGGGGCGGAGCTTGTTCCGCTTCGGTATATTTTGATGTGTCGATTGGTATGGTTCGTGCGTTCCTAAGAATTGGGTTCCAGATCTGATTCAGTCTAAGGGTCTCCTCCTTCCTGTTGAAATTATCCGCGTGTTTGTGGATTTCTATGACTTCTCTGGTCAGTCTGTTGTAATAGCCGTTGACTGATGCCAGCAAGGTGCAGCTTTCAAAGAATATTTTGTGTTCTCCGTCGTTCAATGTGTGTTCGGCTACTGCTGATTTCTCAGTCTGTCCTAGTCGGCAGCTGGCTTTATGCACTTTTGAGTCTTGTCCCTACAGATCTTTTAGTAGTTCCAATGTATACCTTGCCACTATGAGAGTTTTACTTTTAGATTAGGTCAGGTTACATTATTAATCATTAATAATGAAATATTTGGAGATTTTTTGTGGAGATTGAGTCTAATACACTAATGTGAAATGCTACACTCTTTCCGGGAATCAAACCCGGGATCTTCGGTTTTACGGACCAATGCCAATGCCAACGTTTGTCGTTATTGCTGCTGTCACCTTTCAGAATATTGGTGCGTAAAGCCAAAGATCCAAGATTCGGTTTTAACTTCTTTTGCCTTCAGGATTATGACATTCAGGCTCTATACTGATATATTGATGTTACCTGACCATTTAAATTTATTTTTTCTGAACATGCCTAATAGAATATATTTACATCCCTCGAACTGAATATAAATACACCCATCAACCGCCGATCAATTTTGAAAAAGTTACCATCTTTTGAAAATATGTTAAATTTTTATCTGTTCGTTGTTGCCTATTTATAAACAACAAATGAATTTATCTTTTTTGAAAAATACAAGTGTCCCTTTGGTATTTCGCAAGGAGCGCCACTGTGCATGAGAGGATTCCTTTTTGTTTAGTATTTTAAGAAAGTGTCTTTATGCTGGTTTTAGTAGATGAAAGTTCTAAATTATCAAAAGATAACATCACAAATTGAGTGCACGACTTTACTATCCATTTATATACCTAAATATGCTTGATAAAAGAATAATAAGAAGAGGCTTTATTAAGCGTACGACACTTTCGATGTAAGAAACTTAACGTAAAACTACCCTATATCATAAGTAAATAAAAAGTGTAACTTTATAAGGAAAGTTTTATTGGAACAAAGCAAACATAAACTCAGTTTTATGTGAGACAGTATTTTTAGAAAATAGAAGAGAGTAGATAGTGAAAACAATCAATAATGCTCGTCCACTTTAAACCTGCAGGACGTCCAAAGCCTAAGGTTGTATGGTTCCTGGAGAACACGTTACTTGACGATTCCTACGAGGTTCGTGATGACGGAATTGTCGTCAATCACCTGCACTTTCCCAACATTGGTCGTCAACATCTTAAAGCCAGACTGATCTGCCAAGCCTCCAACACCATCCTTGCTCCACCATCTTCGAAAGTTGTCATCCTCGACATTAACTGTGAGTACCTATAAATAATTAATAATTCTGACATTAAAAATTTAAATAATAGGAAAATGAAAAGTAAAAATAACAATTTATTTTAATGGATTATATTTTTCTAAAAATAATCATCAAGTTCCTAAAAGTTTTATAAATGAGTACTTAGTCGTATTATTGAGTTTAATATTTGAATATTAGATATCATATTTCTTCTGATGTTTCATCATCATTTGAATTCTTCTTAAATTTCCTTATCAGTGTGATTTTTAATGAAGTAGGACAGATACAGTTGTGGCTATCCAAAATTAGAGCCAGAATTTTACAATACACTCCTTTTTAAATTTTATTAATACAATTCACCCCAATATAAAATTTGCGCTAGAAATTTAACAGAACAACAAAATCAATTTTCCTGACCTCACTCTACAATATTCAGATAATAAAATAAATTTTGATATTTACAGAAAACTAACATTCAACGACGTAACAATTCATAATAAGTCAAATCACCCTCTTTCACACAAACTTTCAGCATATAAATCTATGATACACAGAGCTTTTTCAGTCCCCCTTTCAAACGAAAAATTAAAACATAAACTAAACATCATTCTAACAATTGCATAAAATAATGGTTTTGATCCAAGAACAATTCAAAATTTAATACGTAAAAAACAATTTAAAATAGCATGCCAGTCTATGTACCCATACATAAAAAATAAAGAATGCAAATACATATCATTGACGTACTTTGGTAATATTTCAATAAAAATCGCTAATGTACTATCTGCAAATAACCTAACAGTTAGTTTTAAGACAAACACATAATTAAAACACATACTTTTTAATTCAAAAGATACAACCGACAAATTTGAAAAAACTGGAGTCTATAAGCTAGAATGTGATTCCTTTTACTTAGGTCAAACTGCAAGGTCATTTAGAACTCGTCATAACGAACACTTTAGATCATTTAGATTAAGAAAAGATAATTCCAATTTTGTAAACCATAATTTAGAAATAGGCCATCAGTTTCCTGCTATAGAAAATCTTAAATTATTCATAATCTAAATAAAGGCTTTAAACTTAATATTTTAGAATCCTTAGAAATATATAAAGCATCAAAAATTTCGGAAAATAACCTGTTAAACGACTAGGTAGATTTGTACCACTCAGTACTATTCAATACATTTAATAATTAATGGTATTTCCAAAAAATATATATAAACACTACTGTACATCTGTTTATATTCATTCAATTTGAATTATTTGTTTGACAATGACAAGCTATTTATCGAAACTATAGTCAAAAGGATTTGTGAATAAAAAAGTGATAATAAACAAAGTAGTGTTTATTCATTTATCGTTAAAAAAATAGTTTATTAGTTTATTAGTAGATAGAGATCTTCGGAATATGTATATAATCGAATCTACATTTACTTGATGGAAATTCATTATGAACATTAAATACTATTGAGGTGGGTGGGGATACGGAAGAAATATAGGACCGAAGCTTTTTCCACTGCGTAATATAACATAATTTGTAGCTCTTATGTATATTGTCCTACCGGTATTGAAATTTTTCATCTAAAAGAAGAAAATAACTGTTTTCTTATCTACCCCAACCCGAAATTCGGTAAATTTGTTTCACAACCAGCTAATATTTTTGGAAAACGTCCTTAGAAGTCCCTTACTCTTCGTTCGTACTTACCCTCAGTTACTTATTAGTTATGACTAAAACTGATTTTGGGAAGCAGAAAAAGAAACTCTCTGGAAATACATACATACGAGGGTATATTAAATACAAACGGGATTGGTTTTGTAAAAAATTCGAGCTATATTTAATTAAACTTCGAATTGAGCGCCTGTCTATGCCATTATCATAGAAATTCTTCGGAAATTCTTGTAACCATTGGAGTACAAATGCTTCCACTGCATCGTTCTCTTGGAAACGTTGACTTCCAAGCGCTTCTTTCAGGGGGCCAAAGAGATGGAAGTCAGAAGGGGACAAGTCGGGGATATATAGCGGATGTTCCAGCATTCCGCAGCCTAATGCATCCAATTATTACCTTATAGTATTGGCCGTATGAGGCCTAGCGTTTTAATGGTAGAGAATGACACTTCTAACCGATTGCTTCTTTCTTTTACTTCAAAATGACAATTTTGCGGCATCCAGTAGATCACAATAATATTGCGCATTAATCATGCGTCGATCATGGAGAAAGTCAACGTGAAAAGCTCTTGCCGATCAAATAACACTATTTCGTTCACAGTGTCCTTGGTCAGCGAACATGGCTCTCGTTCTCGATCTTTTCACGGCCTTCGGAAAATTCCTTGTGCCATGCAAACTCCCGAGTTCTTGACAAGGTGTTGTCGCCGAATTGAGCCTGTAATCGTTGCCAAATTTCAGTTGGATTCACACCTTCCTTGCCCAAAAACTTAATAATAATCCGCTGCTCCACGGAGACTTGCACTTCTACCTCGTCCATTGTGTCCTTTCGTAGATACTAAAGCGACTCGAGCAAACTGCGGTTGGTTCTCCCTTCTCCCTACTGGTACAGGCCATCACATTCACATCTACTACTGCCAGGTCACTAACCTCTCCGTAATTTAAAAAAAAACAGTCCCGTTTATATATCGTATACACAATAAAATCATTCTGCGTTTGTGATCGTTGTGTATTGTAATTTATTGTCGTTCAACTGTCGTACCGTAAAAATAATTTAAGGAACTTTTATGGGAAGCAAGAGATAGGTAATTTCCAATTCCCGCCGTCACAAGATATTATTAGGATGGTTGGTGTTAAGAAAAAGATTGTTAGGTACTCGGATACCTGGTATAATAATATGTGTGTATGCTAGCGATGTCCCCGTTACCCGGGAATTTAGAATAAATTCGTTATAAAGCAGTCTGACAAGATTCCAAGGCAGCCAATGCAAAATCCCTTCAGGTTACATGCATAAATCAATTAAATTTCGCAAGACTGATTCGGAATTCAAGGGAAAGAGGTGTGCTAAAACGGCAAAAAGGATATTAGTGTAACGCTCTGTAAATATAAGAGAATATAAATCAAGGGTTGCGGGTTGACGCGATGGTGAAAGATAAATGCCGGGTAAAACTGTCATTTTAAAGGGCCGGAGATGGCGCCGTGACGGCTTCGGCGTCGACTACGACGGCACGACGACAACGACAACGAGATGTTCATCTGTTTCGGCTTCTACGCTCTAGCGGATTCCACTTTACGTGAATTGCTAAACGAGTAGGAGTTCACACATTACATCGTTAACTTCATGCCTACGCGAATACATTAAATTGCTTTAAATATTTACATGTACAATTTCAAGCCAATATTGGCCTAACCCCAACAGACAATGTTTTAAAATAATCATAACTCATTGACACACGAAATTCAAAGGGTACCTTGATTGTGTTCATTATCCATTTGTTTAATTAAAAACACCCCTTGACTATCGTCAGTCGCATAAATAACATATAGGGAGGGAATTATCGAAGAAGATTTGCTGACGATTTTAAAAGAAGAAATGGAAAATGGATGTTTAATGCGTTGATGGCGAATTGGAATCTCGCGGACGATGTTTAAATTTGGAGATATAAGGAATAAATTAAGAATAGGGTTAGTCCATAAAGAAAATTAAATAAGAGAATGCAAAAATTAAAACTTGAATCTAAATTGAAAGAAACACATAAGACGAACAAGATACATAATCTAACGTGTAATTTTGTCCAAATCCTCTTTCAAGAAATAGTGGCACTATTTGTTTATCTTTCGATAAGTAGAGTCCAATCCTCTTGCTAGGTTCCTTTAAAAAATTATCATACCTGTCCACTTTCTTTCTTTTAGTTTTTCTTATTTCATGCTATATTCTTATCAGCAGACGTTAAACGTTAACGTTTAAAATTAAAAATTAAAATTTAAATGAGACAAGCTTGGGAATTTCACTTAAAACTTTATTAAAAAACTCGATACGTATTTCGTCTTACAAGGGCATCTTCAGGAGTAACAAAAATATACTAAGTAACAGACAACAAATAAACTAAAATAAATATCAAAAAAAAAGAAGGTAATAAAATCCTTTTTCGTTCTATGTATTTCTTTCGATACAGATTCAAGTTTTCATTTTTGCATTCTCTTATTTCATTTCCTTTATGGACTAACCCTATTCTTCTTATTCCTTCGATCTTCAATTTTTTTTTGGGTTGTTATCTTCGTCTAATAATCATTCGGAATCAACAATGTAATTCAAACCGGTAGGGGTATTAGCCCTCGGAGTAGTTGTTTCTGTTGATTCCATATTTTCCATATGATTCAACTGGACAAGTTTAAATACTTCAGTGAGGCCTTGTCCATTTTAATATCTTCTGTAGCAGCTAAAATCCACTAAATGGCAACAATTGCCTCTATGTCATTATTATATTAACCGTTCTTTACGAAACATTCTGACTTGGTCAGTAATTTATCGAGACTGCCTATGGCACGCTGATGAGCTTCTAATAACGGCGAAATCGCGATACGTGTCTGGTGGTCTCGACAAATTTCTGACCAAAAATATAATAATTCAATGCCGGTAGGGGTGTTAGCCCTCGGAGTAGTTGTTTCTGTTGATTCCATATTTATATTTATATTTATGTATATTGTTCTCATTAACAATTATTTCATTTTGCTCTTAAAAAGTCCTAGATTCTACCTTTTTATTATCTGTTACATTTTAGAGTTTATTGATTGTTTCTTTGGGTGTTGTAATTCTGTTGTTATTTTTTCTGTCCGAGGTTTTTTAATATGAAAGTAAACGGGAAAACTAATTTTCTTGACTTTTTCTGACTTTTGCAATTACAACATCTTCCTTCTTTTGCAGTGAAGCCCACCTCTGTCAACATTCTAACGAAAGAGAAACAGTATTCAGCAGATAAGCGGTACGAGATAGAATGCCGCACGTCAGGGTCCAGACCAGAGGCTGTTATCACTTGGTGGAAGGGCAGTCGGCCGATAAAAAGATTAGCGAAAAACGTAAGTGACATTTTACCCCGTTGCGATAATCTTTTCCGCCACTTTTTCGCTTTCGTAATTTTATATTCCACAAACTGTACAAATAAATTACATATTTTAATGAATAATAACAAAGCAACCGAAACTTTTTAAATAAAATGGCCATTATAAACATAACGTTGCGCTTAATAAAACAAATTCCTTTATTTTTTTACGGCCAAAAATTTTCATTCGTTACAGTTCACTTAAAATAGCTGCTACTATTACTAATACTTTTTTTATTGCCCTGCAATTACTCTTTCCACTGTCATAAATTTCCTGTCAAACATTGAAGTTTCTTATTTATTGCTATATTGTCCAAAATCCTTACCTTCGATAAATTTTATAAGTTAAATTTTTCCTAGAACAACATCTCCTAGTGTTCATCTTTCTCTATCTTTACTGTCCTATTTTTTTTAAGGCACTAGCAAAAACAAACCCTCCTTCAACCCCTACAAATATAACTTAATCAATAAATTGTCCCATCAACTGTCTAAACCACACCTTTTCTCCTTTTCTATCTTAACAATTTAGATCTTTAAAAACCAAAATCCGAATATCAAGTCATCACCAATCAATCTTCAATCTAAATCAATTATAATCATTTTTAATCCTCTAATTTCAATTTCCTCCACAAGTCTAACAATATTTTCAAAGTGTATATCATCCACTCGATGAATCTCAAGTAAACTTAAGGGTGCGGTCCTGGCAAACCTAATGAAAGGGTTGCAGGTATTAAATTTTTTATTAATACACAAATGATTTTCTTGTAACGTCTGTTAACACTATTTACAAAATGTACATTTGGTATTAATCAGGTGCGGGAAAAAATTGAAAGAATAGCGAGATGAATCACAATCAGTGCGGTGCTACAATGTATGATTGTGAGGGTGCGCGTACACGTGGTTTGTTTGGCGGCGATTTACTTAATACTGACTTAACTTAAGGGAGAAAAGAGGCGGAAGAAATAGAAAAGGAAAGATGCAGTAACAAGAGATAGAGATAATTGTGGCGATGATGAAGATATAGGGTTGTAGGCAGCAGGGGGTGAATACAAGGTACAAAGAGAAATACAAGTGCCATCACTATAGGTACTGAAAGTTGCGCGCGATGTTTTAAATTTACCCCTCATATAAAAATCATAAACGCATGGTGTTTCTAGTTATTAAACGACTTTGGCGAAATGGAATAATAAATAACGAAATAGATCGTAATGTGCATATTTGTACGTGAAAATTCGTTATGATAGGTATGTTTGGTTATCAGTTATGATTTTTTAATCGAACCTCTGTAAAGTCGCATTTCTATCGATGAAATCAAAGTCACGTAACTCGCTTGGGAGAAAATCAGGGCATGTGTTTTTTGTCATATTCTGACTCTACAGGTTACTTTTTTCATTATTTTGGCATACCATTGATAAAAATCCTTTGAACGAGACATATTAGGTCAGTCACTAACAGTTCCTCACAGCTATTCTAACTCCATCAACACACCTAAACGTATTCAATCAACCAAGTCCTTATTACTACATCCTACTTTCTTCATCAGTGTACATATTAAACTTTATTTGACAGATAATTGTGGTGAAGAGTATTAGAGAATATCAAAGAAAAGATGCAGAAGTAAATTATACAAGATTCTACAACAAAGTGTATAAACAGTTTCGTTTCGTTTTTAATAAAGTTAATATATGTAGTGTTTCCAAATAATTTATAATCGCATTATCATCTCAGCCAAATAAATCCACAATAAAATCAAATATCAAACAACAAAAAGAAAACTACCGACACTTCGTTAAATCGACGTGTAGGACAAATAAAACACGTAAGGTCAATGTTATATTTTGGTCGTTGAGATGTGTGGAAACGACACAATAAATTAATAAGCTCGTAGTGAATAAAAAATGTTTATTAACAGTATCTACACGGATACTAATAACTTATACTATAATTATATATACACGGTTGATTAATTATTATTGAGAATGAGGGAAACGAAAGGGTGAAACATAAGTGAAGAGCGTAAGAGTTGAAGAGTTAGTGTTTTATTTTAGAGTTTTGAAAAGAAAGAATGAAAGTTCAAGAATGTAGAAAGTAGGGGAATAAATTGTAAGGATTTAGCTGACGTTATTCGTAGAGAGGAATACTAAGAAATTAGGGAAAGTGACCGTGACTAAGGTAATAGGCGTAAAAATGAGAAACTGGACAGGATGCAGGAAGGTCACTTTCTAATGGCAAGGGTGCAAGCATGAAGAAACGAATAACATCAACTAAGGGTACACAATAGCAATGGTATGGAAGGGATGTCTAATAAAGAAGCTAAAAGGAATAGATACAGATTGAAAAGGAAAGCTAGAGTGAACAAAAGAAAAGTGAAATCTGAAAACTACGAAAGGGTCGTATTGAAAGGGTAGTTGAAAGGAACAGTACAGATGTAAGAAGCAGTAAAGATCGAAAAAAAGAGATTCTTCAATAAGTGTGAAAAACAGTATAAAAGAAGTAGAATTTAGAAAGTGAAGATGTAGAAATAGAATTAGACACGGAAGATAAAAGACAAGAGAAGAGAAACGTATATATACAAAATGCATTCACGATATTTACAAAAAAATATTTATATACAACACTGGCAGAGGCGAGTCTAGAAATAAATGTCACGCCTGAATATCAAAACTGGACTATACAAAATCAGTTAATTTTAATACTTTACTAGCTAACCCTTTATGTAAAAACGTTTTTCTATTAAGAAAGCAAACTCAACTGGAGTAAAAGGTAATAAATGATATTTGGATATGAATGGTCGAATATTTTGCTCGGTTTTGATCGATCAAAAATTGGGAAGGAAGGAAATGGGATTCAGAAGTGAAGTGAAGGAATATAAGAGGAATGAGATCGTCATCTATTTCACGAAGGAGTTGCAATTTGGTGCAAAATGTGCTGTTAAATTTGTCTGTTCCGACGAGTGAATAATATCCCACCACATTCTGGCAAATAAAATAGAGCGTCTTCGAAAAAACATTTCATGCCTCGTTTACTTTCCTGAATACTTTCTAAGGTTGACTATCATTTGTTACGCTTCGTCTCTGACACGGCCATTCATTACATCGACGATTTCTTTGCACAGTTGCCGCTTTTGTTCATTTTTCAATGAGTTTGCCTCCACAAAAGCCTAAACGACGTGATGATTAGGAAGAATGGCGGCGCAAAATGACGAGGCAATCCAAAAAGGGACACGAAAAGGAAAATGAAAGGAGTGAACACACACAATCCCAATATAGAATGATAACACACGTCGTCCTATACGTAAAAACTAACACGAGAATAATAACTTTTTTTCTGACACTTTTACTTTGATGTCACTCCTTCCTTAAACCAACTTCTAATAATCAAAATCCAATTATGCAAGGAGAGTGGTCTCACTATTCATAATGTTCTTTTTCCGTCTCCTTGAAAATCTTAAAATTTACGTAACACTAAGAAAATCCCACGTGACAAATAAAAGAAACTATAATAAAATCATTAATTTCTAACTCTATTTGAAATTGTTACTTGACAAATTAAATTGTCAAATTGTGCTGATAAAATTATCCAAAGTTACCAATCCGAAGATTTGTTGGGTTGGACACGCATTTCCCGAAAACTAGAATATCCCTTACTCCTTAACTATTTGAGAAGCGTAATCATATTCATCATATTTTAACTTCTACTATGTCTGTAAAGATGTCTCAAAAGATGACCTACTATTCCTTATTTCTTCTTTTCCATGTTCTTCTTCAACTTCTATAATGCCATCAGTTCTCTTTTTCTTATTCTATTATGACATACACTTTTAACAATCTTTTTTAATCGTTTGCGAGCACAAGTGTTTCCACTTTGTTAAAAGCGACTTCTCTCTGTACATCCTTTGTTTTATGTCTTTAATTTGTCTGACCTCCTAGCTATCGAATGTCAGCGATTTCTTCTAGTTCTTCATCTACAATTTTTATATTACCTCTAACTCTACTTTCACCTCTCTTACATACCAATATTTTTGATTTATTTTTGTTAATCTTCATTCCGTACTCTTATATCAATAACGCTTCCATTTTATTTAAGGCTGTTTTTAACTTCTCCTTGTTAAATGCTCATACTACAACATATCCTCTTCGCAAATCTAATGATAGTAATCTTTTGCACCTACATACCGATCCCGAAAGCTGTCCTCTACTATAGTACTTAAATAATCACTTAATATACTGTTGAGAGATCGGGTTGGTGTCAAACGTAGTATGTTCAAAAATAAACAACTTAGAACGTTTCAACACTTTTATTGCAATTCTCGACAATACTGTTTCAACCTTACGCTCATTCAAAGAGTTAAGATATAGATAATATAAGAATTTAAACATTGGATGGTGCAAGGATGATGGAGCATTTTAATAATTAAATTAAAAACACAGAAAACTTCAACAAATATATTATAACATAAACTCGACAATTGTTTCGGCTAAATAGCCATTTTCTAGAGTACAAACTATACTGATTACTAGTAAATGACTATTTAGTCGAAACAATTGTCGAGTTTGTGTTATAATATGTTTGTTGAAGTTTTATGTGATAATATAAGGTCAATTCATCACTGATAAAAAAGCCTCAAACTCAATCTCTTGGAAAATCTAAAAATTAAGAATGCAATAGTGTCAACTACGAATATAGTAAATAATCAAATTGAATTGTATACTTCAAATACACCCCTACTCCTCAATAATTTGTAAATATCTACCTAGAAACAGACCTTTCGCCTACATAAATAGACTGCTTCTAATTTCACTGAGCGGCGTGGTCTAGTGTTCTAAATCATTGCTTAGCATTCGGGAGGTTACCGGTTCGAACCCGGGTCTGGCTGCTTCGGTCCAAGTTTTCTGTTGTTTCCTTGGATCATTTAGGCAAATACTGGAGCAGTAATATTCCACAGATAATCCTTCACTTCTCTTCCGTCTTCATTTCGTCCGTCTGATCCTAACCACACCATCCACCCATCCTCACGAGTCCTGCAAGGAGGCTGAAGAGGGTCTTATGCCCTACCCTCCGGCTTTGCACTACAGTGTAGGTCGGAGGGACTGTTCGCTCACCAGCACGAGTAACTGATGGGAATGAAACACAAAAAAGTTTTTTTTTTTTTAAACTTAAGCAGTACTATGTATTACTCACCTGAAAAAGCTACAGTGTAGCGAAACTATAGTAGTGAATAAAAAAATTTTGTGAAAAGTTTAATTGTGTTTTACTCAATATGGATTCAAACTTTCACCAAGTAACAGCCAAAGTAATCAATCATTTACATAGTTTTACTTTACTAATTAATAATAGAATTACAACGACGGACAAAAAATTTATTTAATACGATAAAAAGACTCATTATTAGAACGAATTTTTTCGTGGTTTTTAATTGGTGCAAATTAACTAATTAAATTAGGTACCTGAGTGTCGATTTTTGTGATAATGGCTTTTTAAGTAATAATGCCACTCCCCATCATGCAACAAATAAGTTTAAGGGTGCTCGCATAAATGAACTTTTAACTGTCGTAACTCAGTTTATTTAATGCAGATTGGCAGCAGCATAAGAACGACGGTGTCTTACGGAAATTTAGTGTCAACAGTAAGAAACTCGATTAATTTTCAATATTATGTTACCAAGTTAGAGGTTTCAACGTTTTGCGAGAAAATCCAGAAAGCCGAAATAATATCGCCACGTTTCAAACTTTAGTAGACATAACCTTTTCGTCATTAAAAGTAAACAGCGAGGCTAAACGCGTTATCAAAGCGAAACTAATTCTAAATACCTAGAAATTATTAAGAAAACTTCCAATGTCACAACAAGTTCCAAATTTATCTTTATAAATTATACAAACTCGCGACAACTTTTCATGAATAAACGAATACATCTGAATGAATACAAATACGAGCCGAGCCTCCTCTCAATTGGCCCATGATACGATTCTTCAATTATTGATATTAATTATATGTTTACCATATTTTCCTAATAAGTAAATAAAACAAATCACTAATAAAATGTGAACAAACTACATTATAAAACAAATATGAATATATGAATATCGTACACTAAGTAATCGTCTTTATTTTTCTTCCTCTTTTGCATATATATTTAGTTGTTCGTTAAATTATTATTTTGTATATTTTATTTCCTCCATATTTGTTCTATTTTAATTTTTTGTTTTGCCTACATTATTTGTTCAATTTTGATTCTTTCGTTGTATATATTATTTGTGCATTTAACACTTGCTTTTTGTACATATTTGTTGTTTTATTCCTATTTATATGTTTATTGTGTCGCAAAACATCTCCATAAACAAACTGACGCAGTTCGAACTTAGAATTGAGACTACCAACACCGGCAAAGCCTACGATACCCCAAATTGGTTGTATTTTGAATTTGTATTGTTTGTATATTTTAATTATTTGTTTATAGTGTGAAAGGGAATCTAATGAACTTTAACCCATTTTTTTACCTTAACCCTTACTGAAATTCAGCGAAAGGAAATAATAATGTAGTCATTAATTTCGATACTAGAGTGAGTTAATAAATTTCAAAAGCCCTTTTAATGTATAACATTAAGCAATTAATATTCAATCAATCAGCGATTAAATCTAACGAGCTGTTTTAAATTTTGTCGAATCATTTCATTAATTATCGGGCTATAGAGTTGTCAATTTAAAAACAAATGAACGCACCAGTACGTTTTCTCATTTATTATTTCATTCACAATTAAAGGAAAATTGAATTTATAAATAAATGAAAGGCCCAATTGTTTTTCGAAAAAGTTAATTGAAAACACACACTGCAAGCAAAAGATTAAAATAAATAAAACTAAAATACAATGAAAGTACTAATTAAAATCTCCATGTTTTATCAGTTTATCCTAGACAAAGTTAGTTTGAAACATGAATAATTAAATCCAAAACCACTATGCCACTCACAACTTATACATTGTAAAAATTATTAATCATTTCTTCTTCCTAACAATGGTTAATAATTATATTAGGTTTTTTGTTTTCGGATTAATGGAAACGGTTTCCTCTTTTGTAAATTTACTTTTTATTATACTAGAAGCTGCGAAAGCGTTCCCAGTCTACCATTTATAATTTGTCATTTTTCATCCCGAGTAGAAAATAAGTAGATGTTGCCATATTAGGGTTTAAAAATGAAAATCTGATCAGGGCCAGATCAGGTTTCTATAGCCTGAAATGCTCCGATTCGGATCCGGCCGCCTTACTCAGCCCTGGCCAAGGCTTTGATCAGGTTAACCTACATCAGGGTACCATGTGTGGTTCCCATCAGATTAATTGACATGTTGTACATCGGGCAACCTTGTATAGTATTGTCCAGGTTGAACTACACGGGACATATCGAGGTACCATATATAATCCTAAGATTCGTGTTCTGTATTAAAATAAAGCAGTAATGTCAAGATCGGAAGAGGATGGATAAGTGGTTTTCACTAAAGACGATACAGATCGGGATAGTTAAGAAGTTTCTAATAGGGCGAAAATAAGGCAGTTGAACCAGGATAAATGTGGGGTTCCCTAAAAGGGGTACTATAAAGCAATAAAATCAGGGCCGAATCGTGATAAGTAAGGGAATTCGTAAGAGGGTATCCCTTTTAGTGCCTGATACCGGACCTTTTATTTATACCGTATTAATATATTTCATACCCTATTTCATTTCTACTCGGGATTGTGGGGATAGAAGCTAAAGCTCCTTAACCCGCTCCTATACCGTCATCAAATTCTGTATGATTATTATTTAATCATCGTTATAATCATCATCATCTTCGCATTTCCCAATAGCTATAATATCCTACATAGCTACCTATTTATAATCTAGATCTTTCTCTGTCCCCATTTACTCCTATTTCTGCTTCTAATACTTCCCTAGCAAACATTTGCTTATTAACTTACATAACCCCATAGAGAGCCAAAGTGAAAATTCATAAGTCTTGTTGAATAATTTTCACAATTCAAACATGACCAGTACAAGTATCAAAAACAAATATTACAAGGTTTAATATGCAATTAAATTCAGGCGTATGAAAATAAAATTGCCATGTCATTAAATAAATGGTCAACTATTTCCTTCGGTAATCACACAAAAACCATCAGGTCCCTATAAAAAGTTCTTTTTATTCTACTACAGCAATAATACAATGAATAAAAATGGAATATATCTTCTTAACGGTCCGACATAATTCTTTGAACATCTCGGCGTTTTCTTATAAAGTGCTGGATTAAGGATGGTTCCCCGGCACCGGTTGCAATAACCATGAATGCGCCGGGGCTTAAATTTATTCACGTTCATAAAAGAAACGAGCAAGTTCTTAAAGGTAGCAAAGTCAAATTTTATATAAACTGCAACAGCTAACTTGCATTGGGTAATAAATAATTAATGAGAAAATCGAGAATCTTGCCATGCCATATTTTGTGGAGAGCTCAACAAATTCGATTTACAAATAAAACCAACGTTTAGGGATCATGCAGGTACAGCGTAAGGATTACATCGAAAACATTACCCAGATCTTTGCAATTGGTTAGATTTGATACATATACATATAAAATTACTGATATGGGAAACCAAGTAGTAGCATCCCACTGGCATATACAGGGTCATTCAAACTGAGTGGTACATTAGACGTTTTAGAGAAACTAAACATAAACTTATCAGAGATCTAATAATTAGGAAGTAGGGCTTATCAAGGATGATCTGTTTACTAAAATAATTTCAACTGTCGGGCACTTCCGGTTATACCGGAAGTTGGTGTCAACTGTAGGGTGAAATTAAATGAAATTTAATTTAAAAAAATGAATAAAAATATATGAATTAAAACATGAACTAATTAATTATTAAATAATTATAATTTAAAAAAATAACTAACACTACTAAATTAGGAATTTATGGCCCGACTGGTTCGAGGTAACTTATCTGAAATAAATAAACAAAAACAATATATGAGCAACCAATTAAATCAAAATCGCAATCGTAACGACATAAATATAAATAATAACTCACGAATTTGCAACTCAATCATTTCCAGATCACAGGTATTAAGGGTCAACTCGCGAAATACCTCAACGGAAATATAGTAAGCTTGTAAAGAGTTATTTACTATGGTAAACAGTGTATGCATTCACTTCAGGTACTACGGGTCAACTCGCATAGTACCCACTCTATAACAACTAGCAGAGTATGAAGGGTCAACTCGCATCATACTCAATTAAATTGCAATATTAATTTATAATAAATAAAGTTAATAAATTATAAATAATTCAACAATGGTAAATTAGGTCACCGAGTGAATCAATCAACTCACCTATTGTTTGAAAACACTGACACTTTAGAAAATTAAAGCACAGATGAACAATTTCACACAATTTATAAATACCTATATTGATAACTTACGAAAGACTGACTTATATGGGATAGTTCTCACGAGAGCACAGCCCGTGTTTATAAAAGAGCTGCATATTCGGCTTATCGCACCGTTCATATAAACAAAGTCCGGAGAATTCGAGCTAGCGTAGACTAAATAGTAACAGCCAAAAGTTGGATCTGAATGTTACAGTGTGAATAGAAAAATTCCTTTATAGAAATGACTTACTTCTTACACAACTTTATTATTTTAAATGGAATGGTATATTTTTTACGATGAATTCGCATGAAATATAAAATTTTAAGGTGACTTTGATAACCAACTTGTATGCCTATATGTCTACGATGAATAGTTTCTGGGATAATTTAATTTATTGGAAAAAAGATTGCACCGCAACCCAAACTGTAAAAAATCATAACTTTCATAAAACATGACTTAGAATGTTGAAATATCACCCCCGATGACATACAACTATTTAAGAAATGTTCAGTAGATATAAGTGTTGGTAGTAAGTATTCTGTCTGAAGAATCCAATGCTGTGTTACAAATAAAAAAGTTGTGAGAAACCAATTGTAGTATTTCATGATAGCGATCCACATCTGGTAATTTTAATTTTAATTTTAAATTGGTTATTTAGTTTTTAATAACAATAGAATACTCGATTACTTAGTTGTTGATAGGAGAAATTAAGAAATATTGGTTACAGTATTCAATTTTGACTATTTTTAATGACGATGATAATATGCTATTGAAACAATGTCAGTGTTTCACATAATTATACATTATTTTACAGATAATTAACTCAGCGTCGTGTTATTATTTATTCTATAAGTTATGTTATCACGCAATGTTTGAAACGAACTGGTTTTGTTTTCTGAAGATTTTAGTTTTAATGTATGGATATAGCTTGGATGTCTATGTTTATTTTTCCTGATTTATTCCCGAGATAACACACGAAATGTTTACTTCAATAAATAACGATATTGTTTTTTCTATTCTTGTTTAGAGTTTCATGTCTTTATCATGACTAGTTGATACTTTTTTTGCTGTTTTCTAATATAATTGTTTTCCTTTCAGTTTCCAGAACAAGATAACCAAACAATGAGTATTTTAACGTTGGTACCAACTATCGAAGATGATGGAAAATACTTGACATGTCGTGCTGAAAACCCGTCCATTCCAGACAGCGCGCTTGAAGATAAGTGGAGACTAAATGTTCACTGTAAGTTTTTTTCTTCTCATGTACCTATTGATTTTTCTATCTACTATATAACTTACGAACTAATATCATACCACATATTAATTGCATTTGTCTCAATATATATTAATAAAACATTATATTCATATACTCGAAAACGTATTTAAAGTTTCCCGAAAACGCTTCGCTGTCAAGGAAATGAAAAACAAAACAAAATTAGTTTGTCTTAGTTTATGCGAATTAAGTATAAAAGTACTTTTTTTGTCTGGGAAATCCTCAAGTTCGACAGATAAAACAAAGCATTTGGATAGTTACGAAATAGTAATTGAATTTAACGATTCGACGGTGCAACATGTGTGAAAGAAGATAATAAAATAAGATTATACTCAATTAAACTTTCCAAAATATTTATTATCAATCTGACAATTATTTCGACCATATCCCCTCTCTATCCTTCTTCAAAAAATGAAAGTTGTATCCTTAAAAATTCTCCCATACATCCTCGTGCCTTGCATATCATATTGCAAAATACATTAATTTGAAAAACTGAACTTTAGCATAAAAAATTGAAAAGCGAACCTACGAATATCATAATAGTTACGAATGTTAAAACTGACACGATTAGTACTAACACAAATGTCATAAAAATAATTGGTGGTCAAACTCCTTGGTTCTCATCAAAAAACTTTTTTGTGTTTCATTCCCACCAGCTACTCGGTCTGGTGGGCGGGCAGTCTGTCCGACCTACACTGTAGTGCAAAGCCGGAGGAGGGTAGGACGTAATACCCTCTTCACCCTGCTTTCAGGAATCGTGGGAAAGGGTGGGTGGTGTGGTTAGGGAGAGAAAGATGAAACAGACGAAATAAAGACAGAAGAGAAGTGAAAGATTATCTGTGGAGTATTACTGCCCCAGCATTTGGTGAAAAGAGCAAACAGCGTAGTGAACGCCATCTGTAGAGTTTTACTACTTGCTATGGGATTCAGTAATGTTCAGCCATCTACGTGGTAGGCACGTAACCAGATAAAACAAAAATAAAAATATATTCTTTGTAAATATTCTGTCGAAATTGCCAAATGTGGATCTTTCGGGATGTTCTATTTGGTCCTTGCTGAACATTATTAAATCCCACAATCAGTAGCAAATTTCTACAAATGGTTTGCACTACGCTGCCTGTGCTTGTCTAAAAACTGCCATAATAATGCTTCTCCCATTATTAAACAATTAATTTGAATTTTATTCATATTTCCTGTCGTGTGACTATTTTCAACTAAAATGCTATAACTTGACAAGAACTTTCAACTTTCAATAAATAAAATTATTAGTGTTTGATTCCTTAGCAACTTGATGAATATTTTCGTTTCTAAGAAAAGTTTTTCCAATGGATGGGTTACGTAAAAGGCCCTATACGCTATTTATATTGAAGGGTTGTTTGCTTTATGTTCGATTAAATATATGGATATGCGAAAAGCTAAAAGTAAGCACTGTGTAACTGTCTGTCTGTTTTATGGAAAACTTGTTACAGACATGCCCGTAGTAACGCTCAAAATGGGATCGAGTTTAAACCCCGAAGACATCAAAGAAGGAGATGATGTTTACTTTGAATGCAACGTTAGAGCCAATCCGAAAGCTTACAAACTTGCCTGGTATCATGACGTAAGTATAAATGTTGTTCTGTTCCCACTGCTATGCCTATAAGCTTATATATCCATCGCATATGAATATATTACAATTTCAGTTCTGAAATATAAATACACCTAAAATTAATTTAAACGTTGGAAACAAAAACAAAAACAAAAAGAATACCAATAACTAATATTACGTAAATTATTGGTACTCAAAACTCTATAAGTTTTTCCTTACTGCTTTCTTGTCTAAAAATGAGATAAATTATTGCAAAATCAAGAATTGGACCTCAAGACAGATTGTTCGTTTAAAATAAAGTCTCCACCCCAACACTCTCATAATTTCTACTTCGATTTTTAAATGCACTGATGTTACCTTTTGGTAAAAAAAGTAGTTAATAATGTTTAATATATTGATTGTTTTCGTAAACACTTTCATACGTAATGAATCGTATATTTCTATAATTCTATTATGCGGTGAATATAAGGTAACCCAAATTCCAAACTTTGTCAGATGTTTTTATCCACCTTATATTATCATGAATACCTCAAAAGTATACGGCTAAAGAATTAGAAGAAGTTACCAAAGCCAAAGCCATGAAAACCAATGTACATACATATATATATAAATGGATGTGTGTTGTTATCATATTTATTTTTTTGTAGGGCACCGAAATACATCACAACGTTTCTGCCGGAATAATTTTAAGCGATCACAGCCTCGTCCTGCAAAGTGTCACAAAGGCCACAGCTGGGGAATTCATTTGTCGAGCGACGAACACAGAAGGACGTGGAACCAGCAACCCCGTTATCCTTGACGTGAGGTGTAAGTGAAAAACATTTTCCATTTTTAGAATAAGAGTCAAAGAGACCCTCAGGGGTCCTCTCTCGAAAATGAGACTCACAAATAATGATTTCAATCATTTAAAAAGGATTTACAACTCTCTTAGCTACTTTCTTATTATTTAAAATCAAATTAAGACTATTGTATTAATACATAATTAAACTTAAGAAGGGCAAATAATTCATTATATTTTAAAGCGAATTTGTTGTCCAATTAATTAAATTAAACTTATTAGCTTGAATAAATTGAAACTGTCTGCCGTTAATACTTGGTGAAATATGTTTAATAAAAATTATTTTAATAGAAGAAAACATTTGGAATTATTTCACTTAAATTTATTAACAAACTCTACACGTGTTTCGCCTTTTTATAGCATCTTTAGGAGTTATTGAGTTACAAGTTACTCCTGAAGATGCCATAAAAAGGCGAAACACGTGTAGAGTTTATTAATAAATTTAAGTGAAATATTTCCAAGTGTTTTCTTCAAAATTAACAAAATTTTAGAAAAAACTAGCAAACAAAATTTAAAGTTTATTCAAAAATAAATAAAAGACAAACCTGGAATTTACAAATATTTAATGTTTCCACCATAATTATTGGAGCACACTGTGCCTTCTTTAACATTTGTAAACTCCAGGTTTGTTTTTTGTTAATTTTTAAATATTGAGTTGAATTACCTGAAAGCTCCATCAATTCTATTTTTAAAGTTTATTTGCTTTTTTGTTTGTATAATTGTCTAGGATGATTTCTGAAATGAAAAGTCAGACTATAAATTTGTTTTATTATAAAACGTTTGTTTCAATAAAAGTTTTAGGATGTATACCTTGTTGCTAAACCCTACAAGGGTGGAGCAATGAGCAATAAAGCAAAAAGGTAGTCAATGAAAACTTAAATTTAAATAGGATTCCTATGTTTCCTCCACGAAATGTAACATATACTTCAAACAGAGTTGTGAATCATTGAGCAGCCGTTTTACGTCGATTGTTGTCTCATAATTGAATAAAAACTGCAACTACGAAAGACTTTGGTTAGACACTTTACACCAAGCATTACTGGTGAAAATTGTCAAGAGATAATAATTATGCATGCTTAGATTTTCCGTTGATATATCAGTTAGAGTTAGAGACACTCTTAAATAAAATGCAAGCGGTGTTGGCAGAAGAAAACAATAAATAAAACAAAACCACCGGGATGGTAAAGGAGGTAAATGTAATGAAACAAAAAGCTATAACTATCAATAACTCAGGGCAGACAAACCAATAGGTAGCGAACGGATAATTTGTAAATTCGAAAGATTTGTCAAAAGTGTATTTTTGTAGCAAGGCTCTTTGCGGTTGCGAAACGTGGTCGGTTGGTGCGCCGGAAAATAAAAAGTGAGAAGCGATTTGGATGTGGTGTTATAAGCGGATGATAAAAATACCATGCATAGAAAATGAAGATGTACCGAAATAATAACAGATGGCGCTAGTTAGAGTCATATTAGAAGCAAAACATAAGAACAAAGAAAGACTTAAATTGTTCGTAAATTGTTAGGGTTGTGGGATGTGAAAATTGACAGTCTTCATACTGGCGCCCTTGTGATGATGTTTGTAATAGTAAAAGAAATGTTTCTAGTACTTCTTGTGCTATAAATATTAGGTAATCCGTTTTAGTAAGCAAATGGCATTTTTTTTTATTTGACGTATACAGCAGATTCGCAAGTGCCGATTTTTGCGTTTGTGAATAAAGATAATCGCCTGTTAATACCCAGGGGGCCAGTTTGAATAATTTAATGGTCATAATCATCAGGCAACTACGTTAAAAATGCTCAGCACTTTCAAAAAACCCAGTCCGCGATTCATATTATTTATTTACTGAAAATTGTCAACGTAGCAAAAGCAGAAAAATGCGGAGAATATTAAACGACAATTTTGTTTCGAAGAATGGATGCCATTTGCAAGCAACGTGAATTGCTGCCCCGCACCGCTTTGAATCTGATGGTCATTTATGGCCTGTCTCATAGGATTCCCTTTAGAATTGCCGGGACTGCTGTCACTCGTCCATTAGTTAAAGTTTTAAAAAGGTCACCCGGAAAATGGAGATTATCCACCGGAACAAAAAATTAATTTAGAGAGCACAAAACCGTTGAAAAGGACATCATGAAAATGCAGCTCCACTACAGAACAATGCCCCCGTATAGATGGATCGTAATGAAAACTTAAATTTGCTACCGTGACGCTTTTATATTCCAAAAAACATACCTAATGTGACTATACGTGAACCTGTCGCTTTTATTTTGATTATTAAAACTTTTTGCTTTAGCTCTACCTCCAAAATACTGCTTTTATTAGTAGAGGTATAAAATTCAATCTAAATGTTTTTTAAAAAAAGTTTACAAATAAATTAATAAAGAGTCACGAGGTTGGCCCACTTCTAATGCGGACAGTAGATCTTAGAGCTGCTTCAAAAGGATATAAGTACAAGATGGAATACGGGCAATGAATCCATAATTTTCAGGAATCATTCACGACTTTGCAAAACCCAAAAATAAAGTTGTCAAGACTAACGAGTCTCGCATTGATAATGACCACATTGTAAGTGGACAAAACAAAACACATGTCCGCATCAATAGGATTTAATGGTGATTAGGGCGAACCTCTGCTAAGGGTGTATAAATATAATTTTAAAAAAAAAGCGGCGTGTCCTATTATTATTATTATTAATGGGAACCATTAAGCATGGAAGTGACTAGAAGTCACATTTACATCAGATGGGTGAGATACAAGAGACATACAGAAAACAGTAAAGTAGGGGTGAAACGTAATTGAACAGCTACGTCCAGTAATTTTGAACCAAACTTTGAGGATAAATACCAAAAATCTCAACAATGTATGGCACCTTACAAAAAGAGAAAAGGATAAGGTAAGGGTCACATGTAATGATCCTAGTAAGTTTAGGTGGTGAGTTTTTTCTCAAATAAAAGAAAAAAACCTGTTTTACACGTTTATTAATCAAAACTCAAAATTTTTTAGTAACTAAACATATAAACATTAAATAAAATGATCAACAAGCTTTAAAATAAATCAAATAAAGTAAATGGGTACCCTTACTGTACCAAACCTTCGGTACCCTATCCGAAGATTTTCGTCAAATATGAATCTTATAAGACTCCATACACAAATCTCATAAATAGACGCGTTTCAAGACAAGACAAGATGTCTACTGACTGTCAGAGGGTATATTCGGTCGATGGACCTCTTCCAACGCGTCCTCACGCAACAACCCTTTTAACCGTACACTGTACCACCAACGATAAGACTAAAGGGATCTGTTTCGTCCATTACCCCACAGAAATAATGCTTTGGTGAAGATCTTGCAAGAAAGCAACAATCGGTAATGTAACAAATGAAAGAGTAAGAGAGAGAAAACAAGGCCAAAGCACATTAGTTAGGGAGACAGTAGAACAGAAACAAATAGACGCACGAGAAGTCCGAATGGAAACAGACTACCATAAAAGATATAAAAATAGGAACCGCAACAAAGAATCAAAGTGAAGACCTAAGCGAGGAAGTTGTAACACAATGATTGCGGAAGCAATGGTAAACAGAAAGTTAGAAGAACAAATGATAACACAATGACTGGGATTTCTCGAAACTGCTACTTGCTGATGCTTTTCTGGCAACACATTTGAGTTTGCCATCGAAGAAAAAGAGGATTCACTCAAAAAAGAACGCACAACTGTAGCGAGTTGAAAAGCAGAAAACACGAAATTAAAATTGCAAGATCATAAACAAACTAAATAAAAATAAAACAAAAATATTGGTATGCAGGTGAAGTGAAAATAGGGTTAAAGCTAATATAACAATTGGAGACCAAGGAGACGCATTAATAGCTGATAGTAATAAAATACCCAAATCTTTTTCTTTCTTGTTTATTATATTCTTTTACTTATAAAGTTGTTTTACAATATTAACACACTATTTAAACTAATTAAAATAAATTAGATACATCCAACTGTCTGCGTCTGTCCTGTTCTCCACTTGTTATTAGCAGACCTGTATTTGTGCATAAATTCGTATCTGGACAGTTTCTCGAACAATTTAACGTAATTGGCAAATTACAAATAACGAGAATAGCCAAATGAAATTTCACGCGATGCAGCGGCAAATTTCATCCAAGAACTTTCACGTATATACTAGAATAGACCAAATATAAACGAGCTTTTATTCATTAAACATTTATTTGAAAAGTTTCACAAAAATACAAATTTCTCTATTTTTCGACGTATCCCCTTTGTTTGTCTATACATTTTATCCAACGCATTGATAGTTTTTTCATCCCGTTTTTGTAAAAAAGATCAGGGCGGATGTCTATCCAGTTGCGCACAAATGCCTCCCTCCACCTGTTCATCAGTCTGAAATCGCTCACCTCCTAGTGATTCTTTGAGGAGTCTAAACATGTCTGGACTATATGGAGAGTGTTCCAGATGAGTCCAGTGCATTTCACCGATTTGGGCCTGCGTTAAAGCTGCGGTATGAGACCTAGCGTTATCGTGTAATCACTAATGGGGTGCGATAAGCAACTTTTACCTGACTAAGAAAGTTACAGTAGTAGGCTGCATTAATGGTTCTTCGCTCGTGCAAAAAATCGACCAACAGCACCTCTCTCCAGTCCCAAAAAACCGTGACTAAAACTTTGTCTGCAGACAGACGTGCTTTCGGCTTCACTGGGTTTGCTTGGTCTTTGCGCCGCCACTCCATGCTTGCTCGTTTTAATGTTGGAGTGTAATGGTGTGCCCAAGTCTCATCGCAGGTTACAATTTTGTGCAAAAAAATCAGTTTCCTCTCCAAATCGAGTGAGAAGGGTCTGAGAGATGCGAACTCAAGCAGCTTTTTGATCTTCATTCAACAACCCAGCGAGCTGAAATTTTTTGGAATCCCAAGTCCACCAGATATCTGAAGCAAAGTGGTGTGGCGGTCCCCTTCAATAAGGTTTCTAACGCGTGCAATGTTAACCGGTGCGCGAACGACGAGGATGATTTACATTTTCGACACGATTACGCCCATCGTTAAATTCTTTGCACCAAACTTTTGCACGTGGCCACAAAAACGTTTCATTTGAATGAAACTTAATAATAATTCGTTGCGCAACACCTCTATGCTATGCACCTCTTTCTCACTCATTGTGATAGCTACGAGTATTAACCAAGCGAACGCAGCAATACGACACGTCGTTTGAACAACTATCCGGCGCGCAATTTAAAAAGGTTCGTTTGTATTTGATCCACCCTCGTACATACCAGTAACTACGGTACCTATACGGTAGGTAGGTAGTTGGCTGTTTAAAGAAAGTGTTTTTAAAGCAAGTAATTAAAATTAAAAATATGATTATGTAATGCGCTTACTTAATTATCCGAAAGCCCTGCAGGCTATTTCTCACACATGTACGAAGTTAGCAGGTTCAACCTACCTATTCCACTGTTTTTATAAGGCTGGATATTCATTAAAACATTCTGCCTCGTTTGCCCCTTTTCGTTTTAGAACACGGCCGCATAAATGGGTATATTTAGATATGTACCTATACATTATACGTAGCACCAAACTGAATCACGTCATAACGTTATCAGCGCCCACTGGCCGCTCAAAGAGGTCCATTGTGAGTTCGCAATTCATGTTTGTTCATTCATATACATATGAGAGGGAGACACTGGCAACCTATAGCGAAACGGGGTTGCGTGGTGCGACGATGCTCGCCGATCCACCGTACGTTTAATGAGATTCGATTTTTCACCATGTAATCTGCAGTAAACTGGCCTTAATTAATGACAGAATGGACAACATCGGGCCGAGCCCTTCTCTACATTCTTCTTTGCTACCGATAGATTACTTTTATCGCCCTTAATGCCAAATAGGTTCATTTATTTGGATGAGTTGATGACTTGTAAATAAATGGCACCAACTAACTAAAACCAAGCGTACTATAATTCGAACTCTTCGCATTATGAGACTCGCCAATTAAGACACGTTCTTTCCCTTTACCATACTCTTTATCTACCATCAAAAAAAGTCGGAGCTAAATCCAAGACAATTAACCTTTTTAAACGGTTAGGCGCTCAAAACGCTTTTAGAACTTCGAATCGTGGACGAGACGACAAAGAGGTCGACAGTTAATACGTATAAATTAGTTATATATTAAATACAGTAACCATTATAAAAATCAAACGTAAAATGGGGACAAAACCCTTTATTATAAAAAGAAACCATTTTTTTTAATAGTATAAATTGAAGACTCTGGTAAAATAATAAATAATTACCCTAATTAACATATAACTGAAATTTAGCGGACACGTGTTTCTCTCACTTCTAATTTCAACGCAAGACTGATTTTGTTTATAATAGATATAACTTAAAAAGAACAAACACTTGGACTATTTCACTTTTTTATTTAAATGTAAACTTAATTACGTATTTCGCCTTTTTAAGACATTTGCAGGAGTTTAATGCAAATTAAATACTATCACAAAACTGGTTCAATTGGTATTAGCTGCTTTCTCCAGGAGAGGGCATTTAAACTGAATGTATACTTAACAAAATATTATTTACAAAATCTTTTTGATCATTTGCATAAATGCAGTAAAAAATAACGTAAATTTAACAAATAACGGTATAGATTTTGGAAATAGTCTTTTATTAAGTCCACATTTAGTTTAAACCACCTCCCTACAGGAAATAGGTAATATTAATAGAATAATACTGTGAAACTGTTTAGTAAATTCTTTCTCAAAGTGGGCGATAACACCCCTTTGTGAGCGTTAGGCGCCAGCAGGGCGACGGTAGAAGCCACAGAGAAAATTGGAGGGCGTTGAAGCGGTTTAGGCGGACGATTGCTGATTTGTATTTTATTTTAAAAACAAAACTCAAAAAAAATTCGAATAATATTTGATTTTTTCCATCCAAATGTATCGAAAGACAATAGACAATCGAAAAAAGAATCGAATGATAAAGTAAAACCATTTGAAAAAATGAAATTATTCGTGTTTGAAGGTTTTGAACTTTGTTTTCTTTTTCTGAACGCCCTGTACGAATTATGAAGCTTAATTTTTTAGCATAACATTTGCCTTAAGACTTGACTATAATAGTGAAAATTTACACTTTAAGGTATTTTTTTATGGAAATTATGATTTTTTATAGGTTGGGTTGCGATGGCGATCTTTTCTCTATAAATTCTCAGAAACAATTCAACGTAGGCATAGGTACAGGTTGGTCATCAAGGTCACCTTAAAATTTTATACTTCGTTCGAATTAGTCGTAAAAAATATACCATTCAATTTAAAATAACAAATTTGTCATCAACTTCCGGTATAACAGGAAGTGGAAGAGAGTTGAAATTATTTTAGATAGAAAAATCACCGTTGATAACCCGTGTTGCCAAATTTTTAAATCTCTCACACGCTTAGTTTTTTTAAAACACCATATGCACCACTCAGTTTGAATAACTTTGAATAATAATACAATAGTGTCAATAGGACTAAAAGTAATCCTAAAAATACGAAATATTCAAAAAGTGTCAACTGATGCAGACGGAGCCCGTAGATTTGCCGTCCGGCGACCGTGTGTCCGCCGTCGAAATTTTATTTTGGCCGGCCGCCGGGCGGCAAATTCGCCGACACCGGTAGGTGTGCTAGCTTCTATTAAAACTTACGTAAAATAATTTCTCTTCATATTATATAAATTAGCTTTTATGGAACAAACTCAATTCGGTCGGTGATTTATTAGAACTGCCTATACTGTATACTGTTCTCTTTCGCGATCGCTCATACTATTTTTTAAAATGGCCGAAAGGCGTTGCTGATAACCTTTCAAACAAATAAACAAATGAATTTATATCAAAACAAATTAGCTCCTCCCAATAAAATGTCAACCTGGTATGTGCTGTTCCTTGCGACTCATTACTGAACTGGAAATTAACGTACTGCGACTGCACGACTTGTGATGTACGACTTATTATCTCCTGATACTAGTTAGTTAGTTGAATGTTATTTAAAGGTCGGCGTTGTTTCGATTTTCAAAACTTAATGCTTATCGGAGTTAGTAGTATTTATTATACATCAGATTATACATCTGGTAATTACATATTAAATGAGTGAGAATATCATAAATTCAATTTGTTCGTTTGTGACGTTTACTATGACGAATTACTTATAGTAGTGTAAGTTTATTTTGGTGTATTGGTGACTTTGATCATGGTCAACTGTAAGTCCGTTTTATTCGATATTATAGATTAATACATATCATATAAATGTTTATAGCGACATTTTTAATATTTCGTATTTTTATAATTACTTTTAAATTCATATTGACACTATTGTTGGATTGCGGTAGCGACCTTTTCCCTATGAAGTATGTTGTCTCGGAAACGATTCAACGTATGCATAGGTATACGTTGGTCATGAAGATCATCTTAAAATTTTATACATCGTACGAATTAGTCGTAAAAAATATACTATTCCATTTAAAATAACAAAGTTGACGATAAACAAACAAATTGAAGTTAATGTATTCTCACTCATTTAATCTGTAATTCCTACTAATTCCATTAATCCTTCGGCCCTAAAAATCGACGACCTTTAAATAACATTGGGCTAACTAACTAGTATCAGGAGATCATAAGTCTTACTACGCTGGTTCCATGTTTATATTTAAAAGTACTGCGTTATATTTCAGTTCAATAATTAGTCGTAAGGAGCAGCACATACCGGGTTAACATTTAATTGGGAGGAGCTAATTTGCTGATTATTTGTTCGAAATGTTAACAGCAACGCCTTTCCGTAGACATTTTAAAAAATGGGATGATCGATCGCGAAAGACGACAGAATACAGCAGTCTTTCAGAAAGTATATCGTATTTGTATGAACGTGGATTTATGCTGTGACAACGTTGCTAATTAAAAAGAGAAATCGTTTGATCGTTTATGTTATCGAACGCGGTGACTTACGGCTGTTTTTGAATAAATTCGAGCCTTATTAAAAACCATCAGATTCATCCTTCGCATTATACTAGTATTAAAATTGAAATTGAAATATAAATACAAATATAAATATGGAATCAACAGAAACAACTACTCCGAGGGCTAATACCCCTACTGGCATTAAATTACACTGTTGATTCCGATGGACTTCTAGTCGAAAATATAAAATAACCTTTAAAGAAGGATTTAAAATCCTTATTCGTCTAAATTTTAAGATCAAAGATCTCACATTTTGAACGCGTCTTACAAAGTAGGCACAACGAACCGACAGCCATATCCCACGACCGGTTTCGACCTATCGGGTCTCATCAGGTGCGCGCTGGCATAAAGACCTTTACAGGCTATATTATAAATATAAATATAAAAATGGAATCAACAGAAACAACTACTCCGAGGGGTAATACCCCTGCCGGCATTGAATTACACTGTTGATTCCGATGGACTCCTAGACGAAAATATAACATATTCAAAAAAGAAGGAATTAAAATCCTTATTCGTCTAAATTTTAAGATCAAAGATCTCACATTTTGAACGCGGCCTAACAAGTATGCACAACAAACCGAAAGCCACATCTCACGACCGGTTTCGACCTATCGGGTCTCATCAGGTGGGCGCTGGCATAAAGGCCTTTACAGACTATATTATAAATATAAATATAAAAAGGGAATCAACAGAAACAACTACTCCGAGGGTTAATACCCCTACCGGCTTTGAATTATACTATTGATTCCGGTGGACTCCTAGACGAAAATATAACATATTCAAAAAAGAAGGAATTAAAGTCCTTATTTGTTTAAATTTTAAGATCAAAAATCCCACATTTTGAACGCGTCTTACAAAGTAGGCACAACGAACCGAAAGCCACATCATACGACCGGTTTCGACCTATCGAGTCTCATCAGGTGGGCGCTGGCAGAAAGGCCTTTACAGACTATATTATAAATATAAATATAAATATGGAATCAACAGAAACAACTACTCCGAGGGCTAATACCCCTACCGGCATTGAATTATACTGTTGATTCCGATAGACTCCTAGACGAAAATATAACATATTCAAGAAAGAAGGAATTCAAATCCTTATTCGACACCCCCAAGAGAGTAGTGTCGGATTCACCGTAGTGCCTACCGACTAAAACCCCTGGGGAAAAGGGTAGGGAATAGGATTAGGTTTGGAGGTGGTGAGCGAGGAATTGTGGATTAATCGGTGGCCCACCACCCACCCCCCAGCACTCGCGCTGAAAAGCGAAACCAGATGGCTTGCGGTGAGCGAGGGGTGGGGTGGCTGCTCATTGTAGAGGGTGACAGAACTTTCTAAAACAGTCGCTTGGTTTGAGGGAATGTCAGAAAGTGCCGAGACGGACGGGTTCGGGTGACCTGTCACTGAAGTGCGAAGATTCGCTGCGAAACTGTTATATTCAGAATTTGGGAATTTCTGACCAGGGATAGTTTAATGCGGAGCGAAGGATCCGCATGTATGTGCCTTGTAGAACTTGAAGGCAGCGGGGGCTGGCGCAGCCCCAGATAGGAATGGCATATGTACAAACACTCCTGATGATCGCTTTGAACGCGCAGATTTTTATACAGGAAGACACGGAGCTGTTCCTAAAGAAGGGTTTGAGGGCGATAAAGGCACCTAGGGCTTTGTTTCGGGTTGGTGTGGTTTGTTTACGCCAGTTTAGGGTTCTGTCGAAGACAACGCCGGGGTACGTGATGAAGGGACTCCATTTGATTGGGTGGTTGTTTACCATGGCGGGGGGTGGTTTTCGAATCTTACGTGAGAAGAAGATTGCTTCTGTTTCGGTCTCGTTAATGGAGAGTTCCATTTCCGGTACCAGTTTAGAAGTCAGGGCAGAAATTCATTTATTCTAGCGGAGCTTTGTAGGATGGTTTTCCCAGAAATAATAAGGGCGATGTCGTCGGCGTAAACGGCAGTGAGCACTGTCGCCGGGCGGCAAAAAAAAGAAGTGCAGTAGTGTAATTTTTTATCACACATCACGTATATCTCCTCAATTGCACAAGTACAAGCTTCCATATCAAAATCTTCCATTTTTATTGAACCCTTTCAATCAGCACTTCACAGTAATAACGCCAAAATAGAACTGTGATCTACTGCACCTCTGTACGACGGTAACGGCAAAATCACCGTTCGTGTGTCAACGTGCATAAACATGCACACATTGAAACAAATGCACTGCTCCTATATACACGTACGTAAAATAATTTCTCCCGGCGAATCCGCCGACCAGCTGTTTCGCCGGCCGGTAGTTCGCCGTCTGTCTTCAAGAGGGCTTAGCAGTATGTACTAGTAAATGGCGTTGTACTGTCTTACCTGGATATTATAGGAATTAGCTTTTGTGGAACAAACTCGATTTGGTCGGTGATTTATTAGAACTACCTATACTGTATACTGTTCTCTTTCGCGATCGATCATACTATTTTTTAAAATGGCCGAAAGGCGTTGCTGTTAACCTTCCGAACAAATAAACAAATGAATGTATATCAAAACAAATTAGCTCCTCCCAATTAAATGTAAACCCGGTATGTGCTGCTCCTTGCGACTCATTATTGAACTGAAAATTAACGTACTACAACTGTACGACTTGTGATGAACGACTTATGATCTCCCGATACTAGTTAGTTAGTTGAATGTTATTTAAAGGTCGGCGTTATTTCGATTTTCAAAACTGAATGCTTATCGGAGTTAGCAGTATTTATTATACATCAGATAACTTCATATTAAATGAGTGAGAATATTTTAAATTCAATTTGTTCGTATGTGACGTTTACTATGACGAGTTACTTATAGTAGTGTAAGTTTATTTTGGTGTATTGGCGACTTTGATCATGTTCGATTGTAAGTTCGTTTTTTTTTATTCGATATAAATCGTACAAAGGTTTATAGCGACATTTTGAATATTTCGTATTTTTAGAATTACTTTTAAATTCTTATAATTCTAATAAAAATGGACGACCTTTAAATACCATTGAAAATAAAGTTAGTATCAGGAGAACATAAGTCTTACTTCAGAAGTCGTACTGTCGTAGTACGTTGATTTCCATTTCAATAATTAGTCGTAAGGAGCAGCACATACTGAGTTAACATTTATTTGGGAGGAGCTAATTTGTTCTGATATAAATGTTTATTTGTTCAGAAGGTTAACAGCAACGCCTTTCGGTAGTCATTTTAAAAAATGGGCTGATCGATCGCGAAAGAGAACAGTACACCGAGTAAATAATATTCTGTTAATTGTAAACAATAATAATTTTGAATATCGTTTAACATTAGCACACTTTTGAAACTAGGACCACATATTTTGTTCGTTTGAGTGTTTTAAAACGCCACAATAAAAGAATGCGATCGTGTGTAAATAAAGTTTAATATGTACACTACGAACAGTTAACTACACGGAGGAAGAATAAAGAAAAAACAAGTAGAAAATAATATGTGGTAATAAGGAATTGATTGATTGAGTAAGTTTAGGCGTGTTAGGTAATTAGCTTAAAAAAGTGAAATTTGAATCGGATGCAGAAATGGGTTACTTTCTACTAGCGAGGGTGAATGGGTGGGAGCGTGACGATTCGAATAACACCAACTCAGGGTACAATAGGAAATGTTCGAAAAGGATTTGCAAACAACTTAAAAAAATAGAATAAAATTGAATGAAGAAAGTATTATGTTAAAAATATAAAAGAAAACATGTACGTAATATATAAATGATTACTGTATAGTATCGTTTGAAAGCCATTGCATCTGCATTACGAAAATTCTACATCGTTGCGAAAGTTAATCATAAATTCCCTTTATTTAAGATCCGCACTTATTATATCATGTAGAGCAAGTTTAATTTCACGCCATTTTAATAAAAGTTCTCAGTTCAAAAGTGCACAATGCTCCTGGGTGTCTGGCATCATGAGAAAACTGTAACAATGTTTTTAAATTCTTCTCAGTGCTGCACGCTGCTACTGTTGCTCAGCTCCAAACCCGTAAACTCATAAATTACTCTTATTTCTTGTTCGTTTTCCACTAACGTGGCTTCAAATTTTAAATTGGCTTTTCCTGAAAAATCATCTTATAGCTTTTACATTTGAAAATCACGTTGCAAAATTTTAAACCAGTTTTCAGTTACGAATGCGCGCTACTATTTCTTATTACCTAGAATTACAAAAAAGAAAATCAAAAATAGAAAAAAGGTATTGAACGAATAATTGGAATACTTAGTTATATACTATTAACAGGGGCGGCTCTAGATAGATTTTTAACTAAGACATTGGTGCTACTTTTGTATATTCCCTAATTATATAATTAGACTACAATAAACGTTAGGTAATAACATATACTATACAGAATAATCGGAGAATCGAGGGAGATGGATATTCAGGTTTCTATCTACCGTAGATTAGATATTTTTGACTGGAGACAGCAGTAAATATCTTAGCAATGAAATATTTGGATAATTTTTTAGTGGAGGTCAATTTCAATATCTCAAATTAATGAGGATAAAATGTCGCTGATGTCACGCCCTCTCCGGTAATTGAACCAGGGTCCTTTGCTTTACGTACCAATACTTGAGCCAAAGTTAACGTTTAGGTGGCCATCGGTTCGATTCCAGGTCCACCTGCCCTGGGCCCGTCGTTCTATGGTTTCATTATATTAGATAGGGAATACTGGAGTAGTAATATTCTACAGCATATTTCGTCCATATTATCTGGTTTGTTCTTAACCACCACGCATCCACTCTCACAATTTGTAAAAGGAGGCTAGGGGGTGCCTACCCGGAAGGGTTGCATCAACAGGAACAATAGACAATAGGGCATTGATAAACTTCAAAACTATATAGGAGGGGGGACCTAAAAAAAAAACGGAAAATCGCAACGAGCCGGATCCGGGGAGTAGATGGGTGGACAATTGGTGTCATGCCGTTTTTGGTAAAAATATGCTTTACGGAGGGAGCGGTGTGGGAAAGCGTACTGTCATGATGGAAGAACCAGGATACTCTCCCTAAATCTTTTTGAAACCTCCAGGTAGAACTTCTGGTTAAAAGTTTGACCCGGGGGATTGAACTCCGCGTACACAACACCTCTGCAATCGAAGAAACAAATGAGCTGAACAATTGTCTTGATGTTTGACTTCACTTGACGAGCTTTTTGGGGACGAAAGACGCCAGGTGTCTTCCACTGGCTTGATTACTGCTTTTTTTGCGGTTGTATTCATAACACCATGATTCATCATCAGTAATTACCTTGGAAAAAATTCAGGGTCCCCTTTGAGCTGATTTTGCAGCTCAAAACATGCCTGAAGTCGAAGCTCCCTTTGCTCGTCTGCGAGGGAAAAATTCGGCTGCAATTCTTCTCATGTACAAATCTCCGACTAAAATCCTCTGAATTGAACTCCATGATATTCCAGACATCTTACAGAGTTGATCTATGGTTCGGCGACGTTTTTCACGAACAAGAGCATTGATTTTGCCGACGTTTTCATCACTTCTTGACGTTGAGGGGCATCCTGAACGGGATTGGTCTTCAATTGACATTAAAAACGTAAAAACCATTCGTACTATCTCCCCATAGGCAATTGCAATATTTTTCGCGACCGATTTCCCCAACAGCCGCGCATTGCTGTCGACAATCCGTCATAACGTTTTCGGTAAAATAGAAAAAGTTATTTTACTAAAACAATTCCCACGGACGAACCGATGCACCAACAGCTACAGAACTTCACGCACTAACTCAGGAGACGTGTCCCTAACAGACACCTGGTCGAAGAATGGGTTTCCCCACTCTCCCACCCCACCAAAGCCCACTTCCCGTTACTTACGGGTACCCCTCGTAGATAGAGGACGACGAACGAATTCACAACCATGAGGATTCATTCACGTCTCATCCTTCCCTCCATAACCACACCACCCACTCATTTCCACGATTGTTAAAAGGATGTTAAAGAGAGCTTTAAGTTTTACGCAACGGCCAATTCTGTTGCGGATTTATTATTAGGCTGCATTCCTAGCGGCTCTAAATTATAGTTTAATATCCGCTTTAAGTTTGTCCACTTACACAAATAGTTAGTTACTAGAGGTTCAGTTTGCATTTGAAAATGGAATTAATAAACTTGGGCTATTCCCTGAAATATGGGGCCATGGTGTACGCGTAATAATATTGCATCACTTTGAGTACGTACTAAGCTGTTAGATGTTGTTTAATTAAACATTGGAACTGACTTGTGAAATTACCAATCTTGTTTTGCGTGTACTTAACAACAATGCTGGTCTCTAATCACCAAATGAGCTCCTCAAAATAATCAGAGATATTAATGTAAACACGAAGTAGGAGTACTTCATGAAACAATTTAATATTAAGGTTTCGTTAGAACAAATTAAAATGAATAGTTTGTAAATGAACTTAACCTTAATTACTGTGATGCTTTATAAAATACGTTTGTATATTGGCCAAATCGGACTTTCCATTAGAACTGCAATAAAAGAACATTTAGCAACTAACTAGAAACAACGAAAGTTACGGTATACCATTTTACAGAAAATTGCAATTACATAATAATAAGTAGAGAGCTAAAGTTTTGTAAAATTAATAAAACATATTTTAAAATACTTTTAACCCTTAAATAACATCTAATCGAATAACTCTCCTCCAACTCAAAATGAATTATATAAGTTGAAGAGAACATTCTTCATCTACACTAACTAACAACAAAACAATACAAGAAAACTACAAAGAAAACAATGCCTGAGCTTGATTGGTTTGTCCAATAACCCTTATACGTTACATTACTCATAATTAAATGGTCATTTGTTGTTACAGAACAATACAGAATATTAGAGTTGTGAAAATAACTGTAGGTACAAAGAAAAAAACTTTGTATGTGCAGGAAAAAGTTGTTTAAATACGTACCTTAAAAAAGATAGAGAAAGTGATACAAGGAGACATTTCGAACTTTGACCATCACCATAATTTTTTTTTCAGTGTCATGCATTAAAAATAAATATATAAATACAGGAACGTGGGCTATCACAACCGAAATCCACAGAAGAACTCAGATTTGGGTTGATGGGCCGTGGATGAAATGACGTTTCTTCAGTAACTACGGCGAACATCTTCACTCGACGGTAACACCGCCCCATCTTAATTCTTCTATGTTTCTTAAATTCCATTTTAATTTTATGACCTTCCGAAAACAAAAGAAAATACCCGCATTCAAAAATATTTTTCTTTATCAATTATCAAAGCAAATAGCAATTTGATATTGATCGTAAATAGCTTTGATATTTCTGAAAGTTTTTACGATAAACCAAAATACATTTCCGGAAATTACGTCAACTGTCCAGTAAAACGTGGACGAGTTTTTATTGGCAACAGCAAGTTGAAAAGTTCTGCGGTCATAACGGACTAAATTTTCGGGACACCTAAGAAAGCAGTTAAAAGTTTGAACATTTCCACTGCAACATAAGTTGGCCCGAAAGTTTCGATATTGTTGTATATGCTTCACAATCACACACACACACATACATATACAGACGCAGACAGTTTGAGTCGAACGAACCTGTAGCTGAAAGGTTACGTTGGCGTGAACTCTCGTGAAAATTTAAATGTTTCCTTTTTGATAAAACTTCACGCTCTGTTATTTCAGTTGAAATGCTGCCACGATGTACAAGTACTCTCAAAACAAAATACACGACGGCAAAAATTTAAACGAGCGGAAAAATAACAGAACAATATTTGAAACAGCGGTTGTAGCATCTAACCCACCCTTATTACAAGAAATCCGATACGGAAATCCCGAAACGACTGAAATAGAGGAAATTTGAAACTTGTTATCCGGAATTAAACAGTCGATTTTAAAAAAATTGCCTGGCACTGAATTGTAATTCAATTAATAAAAACAAATAAAATTATACGAGATTAAACAATCAAATGGGGTATACAAATTAAATTGCAATAATTGCAGTGCAATATATATAGGACAAACTGGAAGAGCGTTCAAAGAAAGAATTAAGGAACATTTGAAAAATTACAATGAAAATTAATTATTCATAAAATCATATAAAAGAGAATAAACATAATTTCATTTTAGAAGAAAACTTCAAAAGTTTGCATAAAGAGAAAAAAGGAAAAAAAATAGACATGTTGGAAACTTTGGAAATCAAAAAAATGATGAAAAATAATACCATAAATTTATTAAATGACATATAAAATGTGTATAATTCTGTAATAATAAATAAATTAGTAGATATAACCCCACCACAATAGTAAGAGTAGGTACATAAGAGATGTTGTAGTAATAGTTTGTACAAATACTTCTTCTGAAGATGCCCTGGTAGGGTGAAACGATCGTTAAGACGCATTAAAGGTATAAAGTGGAAATTAAAAGTGTTTTATTTTATCTTTTTAAATATTACAATATGATTCCCAATTTCCATAAAGTTGAGGCTGAAACTATTAGTTAAACAATCTAATTCCTTCTGTAGGTGTACCCAATAAAGTATACTTAAACTACAAATACTAGGAATAGTTTAATACCCGAGTAGAAAATAAGTAGTGTTCGAACCCAGAACGAAAATGGTATCCCAGCTGTCCTTTAGGGCTTAAAAAGGAAACTAATCAGGTCGCATCAGGTATATAAATAATATGTATAATTTAATAATATCTTCCGATTCGGATCTGTCCATCTTTCATGTCCTTGACCAGCATACCCCATATGATCATTTTCGTGCCACGGGAGAATTGAAAAAATCAACAGAATTTAGATTACATAAATATATTCTTCCACCACGTGGATGTTAAGATTTCTTGTTTTTCTTCCAATAACATCATACCCTATATATTCATCACATGAAAATAATTAAGAATGACCAATAAAAATATCTTTACAAGCAGGTTGCTTTAACGATTTAAAAAAAAAGAGATTTCGAGGACAAGTATCAGCATTGAATACTGAATAAGAACAAGTAAGATGTACCTACAAGTATTTAAAAACAATAATAATATAAGGGTCAGCTGGGAAATCTTAAGGGATTCCACTAAAGGATTTAAATAAAAAATAATGTTAGACTCGGAATGGGATACATCAAGGATCCCTCATTCGGTTAAAATACGGCAGACCACATATAAATACCGTATTACGGTATTAGATCATATTAGGTTTTCGGGATCGTTGAGTAGCGGCGCATAAAAATTAATTTTGAGCGAACAAAATAAAGTTGCGGTAGTCTATTGATAATTTATTTACATCTGACATTAAACTGGTCGCCTCGGAAATCTGTTACTAAGTAACCTATGACTAAATTTCTATACACTAAGTTATAACTAACTAAATATTTGGCTCGAGGGTATGTAGCATAGCCGCTATAAGGTCATGCTCTATAACATTTCTACTCGGGTATACAATACAAATATGTAGATATTTTCAAAAATATTTAAATTGAAATTTCATCATTATCGATAACTAGTCCTAAGTTCATAATCATCATCCGGTCGTCAGTATGAAGACTGAAAATAGCCCAATCTAGGTCTTCCCCTGCCACTCTTTAATCCTATTTTTGCTTCTAATGTGTCTCCAACTAACCAGTCATGTCTCACATGGCCCTCCTACCATCTTACCTTTCCGAATACCTCCTCTTGTCTAACCTTTTTTTCTATCAATGGCATTTACATCATCCACCTATAACACCACATTTCAAGCCTTCCATATTCGTCCTCCAAACATACGCTTTTACATTTTTTTTTTGTTGAAGGTAACTCGTCCCTGCGTTATGAAACTGACTTCCTGGATATCGAAAATTGGCGACTTCATCTAGTTTTTCGTTTTCAATTTTCTGTCATTACTGTTTCCACTTTTTATGCTCAGTTAAGAAGGATAACTTGTGATCATGATTAAAATTTCGGTCTCAATTTTCCATAGAATTGAACCCTTAGCACCTTAGTTATACTTTTATTTTAGGTCAGTCTTTTTTGTAAATAATTTCTATCGTTGATTTAGTTTCAAATAAAAGGAATCACAACTTATATCTATATGCATATATTAAAACAGGTGCACCAACCTACACCTGGTAGGGGTAGGTAGGTGTCTAGCCAACCCTGTAATAAATACGGCGTTGGTGTAAATACTTTGTTAACGTCCTGGTCCCTAACACTTCCGAAGCCCCTGACAAATGTTGTGGGCGTGTTTTCCCGCATGCTACAACGAAATTGATCACTGAAACTTTGTTTCGGTTCGAAAAGTTGGATGTTGGCTCCAGCTCAGTAGTCTTGAGGGTGAATTTGATTTTCGGCTCGTAATTATGATTTAAAATGGACTTACTTGAGTACCACGTTATTGGATTCTGTTTCACACTAACGAAAATATGTCATACAAAACAAGAAAGAGACATATTCCGGTAATATATATAAATAAAATACGAATAATGATACATAACAACAGTTTTATTATTTATCTTCAATATTTTTACAAATTATTTATTTCCCTGACAATATTGTTTATATGCAAGGTTATTCAAACTGAGTGGTACATTAGACGTTTTTTCCATTGAATTGTTTCAATCTTTACTTGATGAAAAACCATATTAAATACAAATAAGTAAACACTTATAAGATTTTCACAACTTTTTTATTTTGTAACATCTCAGACAAAGGCCTTACTAAGGTATCTACATGTTTAATTGAATCGCCGTTACTGCATATATATATATTAGGAATGTAAACCAAATTAATAAGAATAGTATATGTTGTAGGGCAGTTGGACAAATGGATATCTCAGTAAGTCCCTT
This sequence comes from Agrilus biguttatus, assembly GCA_963921985.1. Classification (NCBI taxonomy): domain Eukaryota; kingdom Metazoa; phylum Arthropoda; class Insecta; order Coleoptera; family Buprestidae; genus Agrilus; species Agrilus biguttatus. The sequence goes on along the minus strand of OY998118.1, from coordinate 38,229,298 downwards.
ATCTAACATATAAAATCCTTCAGTTAGCAGTAGACGACGACATACTGTCACAACTAAATATTACATCAACTGGCTATGGCATACTGACGAGAACTAATAAGTTCGAAACCGCAATCAAAAACTTATACTATTGTTAGAAAATAATTTTTAGGTTTAATGTTTATAACTGTATAATTTAAACTATTTATACATATTTAACAATAATATAAATAAATTTCTGTTGACGCATTATTATTGTTGTAGATTCTCCGATTTGTAGACAAGACAAAGAAGAGCTTTATGGTGCTTTAAAGCAAGAGACGGTGCTTTTAAAATGTGAACTGGACGCTAATCCGAACATTGTGACCTTTCACTGGACATTTAATAATTCCGGGGATCAAACAGAAGTGCCAGCCACGAGATTCACAAGCGAACATGCAACCTCACGGCTCAACTACACACCCATATCCGACATGGACTACGGAACTCTCTCCTGCTGGGGTGAAAATGCTATCGGCCACCAACGTTCACCTTGCGTTTTCCAAGTTGTAACAGCAGGTAACAACACCTTTTATTATACACGTAGATATATTTAAGAGCCTTTAATCGAAAACTGCACTTTTGTGCAAACACCACACCTCACAATTCAAAGCTTCATGTTTTAAATTTCAAACCACACTCATAATGATTAGGAAACGAAAATCTTCTGCACTTTCTAAAGACAAATTCTATATAAAATAAAAATTATAGGTTACTTACTGAATCTAAAAAAACTTGATGAAGACTTCTTATAAATTAGATTTAATTAATTCATTCCTGCTGATACTCCTCTCTATCCCCACCACTTCTAGTAGCAATGGAAGGAGTAACGGTGTCGGTGAAACAAAAGTAGAAAAACTAATCGACGTAGCTGTTAATTCTTATAACTCCATATTAAAATAAAACCAAAACACAAGTTACAGAACTTTTATTGTAGACCACAATAAAAGTTTTGTAACTTGTGTTTTGATTTTTGTTTTAAATGGTAAAAACTGTATAATTTACGGAAATTAAACTATACAATACTTATAAGTATCGGGGTTTGTTGTGAACAAACGAACACAAAAAACAATAGTCCGATAAAAAATTTAAAAAGTATAATTTGGATCACACAAAGAAAAATGACACAAAACAAAAACAAATAACAAGAAGAAAATTAGAAGATAAAACACAAATAAAAACACACAGTAAATAATAATCGGTACAGTTATTCAAATGTTGACAATAGCATAAATATGACGAAAGAAATGTAACGACTTACTAACACGTTCTAAATTTCTACTTTATATAGTTCTTATCACTGCACTGTTAATCCATTCTAACCCTTAACGACGATGTTTGTATTGCCACCCTAATTGCTTTTAACGTTAAATTTGCAGTACCTAATCTCGTTTGGGAAACACACTAATTAGAACTTTCTAGGGTACACTTACTGTGCAACATTTTTGAGTTCAAAAGAGAAAATAAATAAAAATGGAAAAAGTTTCATTAATTGTTTATTGTACTCGACAATATCGTTTCGATCTACGTGATCATTATCAAGAGTAATTAGTAATTAGTAATACTCTTTATAATGATCAGGTAGATCGAAACGATATTGTCGAGTACAATAAACAATTGGTGAAACTTTTTTCATTCTTTTATTTATTTTCTCTTTTGACACTAATTAGGTTTTTTGAACGGATCAGAAAATGTAGTGTTTAGAATACACTGCAAATTACATTCGCGGAAAGCTAGTAGTAGATATATTTCCATTTTGATAATATTTGTAAACTTGAAATATTAAATTTAGCTAACGGCTACATAAGAAAATTTCTTATACGTTCATAACCTATGCCTAAATCCGCGCCGACAGAATTATTATATTAAATTAGAATTCGGTATGGAGGAACATCATGGTTTAAATGTGCGCCTGAGCGTAGGGTGGCACGATTCCAGGGGTGGTAACAACTATTGAAGTAAATTTTCTTTTTTAATATATGTGAGTCTCTTGTTTTTATACTTTATAAATGGATAGTATCGGTAAAAATTATAAAATACTCAAAACACAAGGCGATAGTAACCCTATAGGAAAAAGTATGTCGCGATCTACTTATATTTACTGTCGATACGATGTTAAATCAACTTCCTTACGGAAAAACGTCAGTTTAGTTAGTAGTTTATCTATGTTCCCTAATAAAATCAGAATCTTAATCCTCGACTGGTAATTTTGATATTTGTTTGACCAACAACTAAATACTATTCATAAAATATATAATTTTAAACCCCTCCAGGCCAAAACTACATAACCCAAAGCGATATGTGTGCGTTGATTAGTTTGGAAGAGTGTGAAATTAAATTACTTCCCACACCAGAAACATTATTTTGTTATTTCTTAGAATTATTGTCCACTATAAGGGACACAGCTCCGTATAAGCGTAGGGCTGCTGGGGACCTTAATCCGCCCCTTTTTATAGCATTTGTTGTTTTAAAAAATTTAAAATAAAACATTTGTTCACAATCAGAAATCGCACTGTTTGTTAGTTTTCCAAGTACGTACATAGTACGGATGAAGTAACCGTTTTGTATGAAAACAGGAATGAGAATGAGCAGCTGCAAATATAATGTAGTAAAAGTGGTCGGGTTGGAGAGTTGCAGGTCGTAACAGCCTTTTTCGCCTGATTGAACATAACCTTTAAGCATCTCGTACTTTGTGTGTTCGATGACGTTATAAAAAAGTAACCCGCTGTAAATTCGTACGTGTTTTAATTAATATTAAAGAGAAGGGATGCAATAAAATGCAATAAAGTCGGTCGGTCGTTCGGTCAATAAAAGACTGGCCGAATAATAATAAAAACGCCAACTTGGATTACAATGCAGTGGGTTTTTATGTTTTATGTATGAATGCAAATTTGAGTGCACAGACAACGACAAAAGAGAGTCACTTAAATCAACATCTTAACTTGACTGCAAATTTATGTAAAGTCGACAAAATGTATGAGAGAGAACCCGAACGAATTTATGTTTATAAAATTCCTACGATGCCCGATTTGTTTCCTGCTGCCTCGAATATTCCTCCCGAGTTTTTGTGCCTTTAAAGTTCCGTCGTTTCTAAAAATCTTAACCGCTGCTGTGCTGTAGGGAAGACATTCCAACTGTATAAAGAAACCCGAAGGAGACGGGAAGTGAAACAAAAACTCGAACGAGCTTACATTGTTGTTGAAATATAAAACGCCAAATGCTCGTCTACTATTTATATAACTGGAAACTTTACAAGACAAAACGTTCAGACCAAGTAAAACTTCACTTGAAATACGTAGCTTTCGTTACGTATTACACTCTTAGCGCCTGCGCACTCTCGGTTGTACAGCCACGTGAAAATTGTTAGGTTTATTGTCACAGAGCAAAACACAGTGGCGTTTGTAGTAGTAGTACCCCAAAACCTACAAGCCGTGGGAAGAGGGCAGGCCTGTATGTCTGTCAGGGCCACAAAAAGGAAGCTTCATATCTATCCGAAATAAACAATTTTAAAAATCAGTTCTGCAGATTGATTGATAAACTCATTGTGAAACAACATGGTAACGAATCAAAATTAATAAAAATCACTTGGCTAAGTTTTCACAAATTTTATTGAAAAAAGAACTCAACGTATGTTTCGGCCAAAGGCCATTATCAAGAGTACAGAGTACTAACTACTAGTATAATATACTCTGTACTCTTGATAATGGCTTTTGGCCGAAACATACGTTGAGTTCTTTTTTCAATAAAATTTGTGGAAACTTAGCCAAGTGATTTTTATTAATTTTAATTTTAAAAATAACGAAACGAATAAAACACTTGGTATATTTTTCTCAGGTTTATTGACGGAACTCGACAATTGTTTCGACAGGGGTCTTAAACCAAAAACTTAAAAATAAAACACAACTCTATGACCCTCAACTTATTCATAATCCTTCCAATAAAGTATTTTGCTCCATACACTACGTTAAAAAAACCAGTCAAATTATAAAATCACATCTCAAAAGATTAGGTATCACAACCATTGTATCCAATAAAAATACTGTTAAAAAAACTACTTGTTAATAATAAACCAAAATTTGATCCCCTAGATAATAGGGGCGTTTATAATATTCAATGCAATGATTGTGATGCTGTGTACATTGGTCAATCAGGCAGATACATTAACACTCGTAAAAAGGAGCATTTAATAAATAATAATCTTAATAACAACAATTGTACAGGTATTTCTACACATTGTATTTCAAATAAACACAATATTAATGAAAAATTTCAAATACTACACATACAACCAAAAAGTAAGAAATTAAACTATCTTGAAAATTTAGAAATTAAAAAGCTATGTACAACAAACAACATTGTAAATTTACAAATAGAAACATATTCAAACAACTTCCCTTTACTTTTGTTCAAACTAGATAATTAAGAAATTTCCCCATCATTATTATTCACTATAAATATGTTTCCGCACATTTATATATTTAGTAATTCTGCTTACTCTTGATAATAACAAACTCCTGTCGAAACAATTGTCGAGTTCCGTCAATAAACCTGTGAAAAATATACCAAGTGTTTTATTCGTTTTATTATTTCTTAAAATGTATTTTCACAATACCTGCACCATCGATAGTTTGAACTGCAATTTTAAGAATATTGTTAAAAAGGACATAAAAGAACGAAAATGCATAATATTTTTCAATTAGCCAAATATTTGTTGTTGGTCATCACATATTGACAAGTATTTTACCAAATTTAAATATTTACTGCATAAGTATTATGTTTGACGCTGCCAGCGCCTCGTCAACTGCTGATTGATCATTTTTCATTTTCATTAAAATTGACAGAAAGCTATTTAAAAAGCTCAATAACCCAAATTTGAGCATTTTGTGCATAGAGCATAAAATTAGGGAAACTCTAGACGTAATGGAGATCATCGATGAATTCTTAACAAGTTGACAAGAACTTGGTCTGCACTGTACAGCAAGAATATTTTGAAGCAAACTATGAGATTCAAACAAAGCAAATTCTCTTTCTGGGAAACGAAATCAAGAGCTTAAGTATCGAAGATAGATTTGGGGGTAGTTTGGTATGCGAGATGTTGTCAACAAAACAACTATTCCCTTTATTATTGCGTAACGTATGTTTATGAACAACTAATTAAATAAAAGACCACAGCAAATAAACAAGTAAAACTAAATGAAAAAATAATAGTCAAGAGCCAACAGTCCAACTAATAGATTAATTCGAAAAAGTCGTTGTGGTTCTGTGGAACGCAAATTCCACTAAATGTATAACAATAAATATAATGAAATTTTAAATAATTCTTCCGTTTTTTGTAAATTAACCCGAATACATTTTAGAATAAATGCTAAAAATATATTAATTTTATAAATTATACGCAGTATATGACAGTATCTAGTAAACAATTTTGTTTTTAAAAAAAGGGGCGCAGAGAGATTTTTGCTAGTATTGCGCTAGAAATTAGCTACGCCACTTACAAATGTACATTTCAGTGAACAAATACCTAGCAGGTTCTTTATCACAAACTTATTAGATTTCAGTCCTTGTGCTAAAGCGCAGAAAATATATAATTTTTCTAACCAATTATATCTCTAATATTCCTAATGTTAACTATGTAAAACAAAAAACATTTGAGTGTTTCATTCTCACCAGTCACATTTGTCAATGGGCGGGCGGATTGCCTTTCTGATCCACACTACACTGCAAAGCCGTAGGGTACTTCTACTTTACCCTCTTCAGTTTCCTTTGAAGAGTTGTCGAAACGGGAGGGTTGTGAAGTGAAAGATTATCTGTATAATATTACTACCCTAGTGTTTGTGGCTTGTTGTTGATATTTTTTATTTCTAATTCATCTTCTTATTTAGTCGCTATGCAATTATTTTAGAAAGTACATACTATTCCATATACTATAATTCTAAAAATGTAGAAATAGCAAAAAGACAAATTGAAATAAATACACAGTTGATAACTTCCACAATTTATTAAATAAACTTAGCACGTGTTTCGCCAACACTGTGGCTTCTTCAGAAGTACAAAATTTACTTAAAACTACTCTTCATTAGAGTGAGGGAGGGAAAAGATTTAATAGTGGTGAGGGGTTTATATCTACTTGGTCATTAAGTAAATTGTTTGGGGTTATTATTGTTTTGTATGATACATTTACTAACAATTAATAAATTTATTAGAGACAACGATATAAATGTATCATACAAAAAGAATAAACTAAATATTTAATTTAGATCTAAAAATTTTACACATTGAAAATAAAAGTTTAAAACGTACACTATTAGAATCTAAATAAATTAACAAATATAAAAATACAGACATATTACTTAATGACCAAGTAGATATAAACCTCTCACCACTATTAAATCTTTTCCCTCCCTCACTCTAATGAAGATGCACCACCCTATTTATAGACATCTACTCCTAGGTAGTTTTAAGTAAATTTTGTACTTCTGAAGAAGCCACAGTGTTAGCGAAACACGTGTTAAGTTTATTTAATAAGTTGTGGAAGTTATCAACTGTGTAATTGTTTCAATATGTTAGACTTCCATCAAGTATCTGCTAATTCAATACAATTCAAAAAGACAAAATAACTTCTAAAGAAAATAGAGCTTTTTTTACTATGTACAACAATGTTTCGTGTTACATAAAATTGCAGTAATTCAGCTACAGTTTCGTAGAACGTTTAATAATGCACCCTTGCACGAATGTTGCTCATTTTAAATCCTAGAACACTGGACAGTTTAATAGTTAACGTCTCGGAGCGGTTAGTATTGATCGCCATCTCATTACTCTGGGAAGTTTATGTCTAAAATTTATGTCGAATTAGTTTTTACTTCTATCCAGAGTCATTCAAATAAGAAAATTAAATTTTCCTATGTTTATTACGATTTGTTATTTCTTTGCTTCTTCCTAGGTCTTATTAACTAATTTTTGATTTTATAAAAGTTGATGATGCTGTCTAGTGTACCAACATGTATATACATTATTCATTTGTTCACGCTAACGAATCTTATGTAATATTTATAATTAAGACTATAAGCATACATGCAAATATAAACCAAATATGTTACATAATCAACAACACACAGCAACAAATACGTAAAACATTTAATCCTTCAATCAAGCTATTTCTCTTAAAGAGTAAAACAAAAGTTTATTAAGCAAGATTTCACGTTATGCCAATGGATCTTTGTTTCTATAAGCGAATGTTTGTATTGTTCACGGTATACGTTGGTTTAGTGTAATTAATATACTGTTCCGTCATGCGATGCTCAGATTATCAAGCCTCTACGTTTTGTTAAATATAAAATCAAATTTTGAGGAACAACACTAAACAAAACTGCACTTAAAGTCATTTTGACCACCCTTACCTATTAAAGAATCAAAAACTTTTCCTATTCCTGACTATTGAAGCTATTTAGCACTTTATTTGTACATAACTAAAACTCATTCTGATATACTGATACTTTTAATACGATTCCTTATATTTTCCCCTGTTCTGCTTATGTTTGCTTATTTTATTTAGTTTAATTGTTTTAAATATTTAAATATTGATGTATGTTTTCTACCCTCATGATGTGTGTACAGATTTCTTTTTATTGGTTTCACTTTGATAATCACGAAAATTTTATAAATAATACCAAACTTGTTGAAGTTATTTAAAGTTAATTGGTGAAGTGAGTACAAATACACCTTTTGGGATATATCGCAAAATTTTATTGAACTTTCCTGACGTATGTTTCGGCTATTAGGCCATTATCGAAGGATACAGATGTTTGTACTGATTTTTACATTTTCGCTTAACTATTTATACTAGGTTTGTAAATGAGGGAATTCGAACAGTAGTAGGGGTCAATTGTTGGTGTTTAATTCTATTTGGTTATTTACTATATTAACTATACAAATAAATAAATTAAATCTACATACATTATCAGTTAACACTAAATCTAAAGTTGACTGCATGGATAAAAGCGGGGTATACCAAATTACGTGTAATAAGTGTGATGCCATATATATATATATTTGTACATACATATATATATATATATATATATATATATATATATATATATATACATATATATACATAGGTCAGAAAGGGAGAGAGATCAGTACAAGAGTGAAAGAACACATTTATACTGTAAGAGAAAAATAAACAATCTACAGGTATATCCGAACATTGTTTAAGGAGTAAACACAACATCTCATATAATTCGGTCAAACTACTACACCATATTCCAAAAAGTAAAATGTTAAACCTTTTCGAAATATTAGAAATTAAAAAATTTCAAAAGAATGAAGTGAATCTAGTAAATAACCAAATAGAATTAAACACCAACAATTCACCCCTACTACTGTTCGAATTCCCTCATTTACAAACCTAGTATAAATAGTTAAATAAGAAATGTAAAAATCAGTACAAACATCTGTATCCTTCGATAATGGCCTAATAGCCGAAACATACGTCAGGAAAATTCAATAAAGTTTTGTGAAATAACACAAAAGGTGTTTTTATACTCACTTCGCCAATTAATTGTAAAAATGTTTCACAGTGAATGCACCACAAACAGCATTAATTACGTTATTTAAAGTAATTTAATCTGGAGATAGAAATACTTGTAAAGTTCAATATCTCCCCCAGTTTTGTTATATTTCTAATAGTTCTTTTTATTGATGAAAGTTCAGTTAAGAGTTACTCTTTCTGATAATATCATTAAACGTCAAATTCCGTTGACATTGCCAGTTTTTAATGTACAATGTTTTTAAGTGGATGAAATTAATTTTATTTTTATTTTGTAGTCAAAACAATCTACATTTGTTGTATATATCCTATGACCAAAACAAGTATTTCTTACAATTAGTTAGAAACAAGAATGCTGTTGTGGGTTCAAGATACGATGTCAGTTAATTTAAGCAATTCTGTTCTCGACTAACTGAATGTGATAATGAAAAAGTATTTTCAAAGCACGAAATTAGCGCAAAGAACTTAACACTGGCACCATCTGATTTGTATTCATCAAAAGTCGCCAAGCGCTGAAGGAGGAACGGGGGCATAAGTAGACTAATGGATCGCAATTAATTGGAGTTTTAGCAGTTCTTGCTGACAATAAGCTTTGAAATTTCGCATCCGGAATACTAAATTTCCTACGCTCATACTTTTGAATATTCTGAAGCACAAAAATAAATTACTTTCACTTAATTAAAGACCAGTTAAAATGTGTTTGGCTTTCTTCTTTACGGTTTACTTATGAATGGGGTTGGGCCGCTCAAATACCTATTAAGAATGAGTTTTATTTATTTCGATTGAGATTAATTAATCGAATATATTAGAAACGCTGTTCGTGGTGCAATATTAATGAAACATGTTAAATAGAAAGATCAAAGAAGTAACGATAATCAAACGTTTCTGTTTCAATTGTTTACTAAAAATTCTAACAATTGTTTTAACCAATAGGCCATTATCAAAGATTATTATTCATTAATGTTAGCTCATCTGCTTGAAATATCTCCTTGATATTGGTTACCGACCATATCCTTGAAAACAAATAAATAAAATAGCAGACTCACCCAATTACCACTAACACAATTTTACTGAGCGGACACGTGTTTCGCCTACTTCAAAAGTGGGCATTATCAACGCGAAATTAGTCCAGACTTAAACAGTCTCGCGTTGAGAGATAGCGTATAGATATAAATTTCACCACCTTGTCACCGACGGTATAGTCTAGTGCTCTAGATCATTGCTAAGCATTCGGGAGGTCACTAGTTCGAATCCAGGTCCGGCTGCTCTGGTCCAAGTTTTCTGTGGTTTCCTTGAATCACTTAGGCAAATGCTAGGGCAGTAATATTCCACAGATAATCTTTCACTTCTTTTCTGTCTCATCATTCTCTCCATAATCACGCCACCCACCCATTCCAACGATTCCTGCAAGAAGGAGGCTGAAGAGGACCTTACGCCCTACCCTCCGGCTTTGCACTACAGTGTAGGTCGGAGGGACTGCCCGCCCACCAGCACGAGTAGCTGGTAGGAATGAAACACAAAAAAGTTTTTGTTTTTACCACCTTGTCTGTATTGAATTATCAATCGCTGTTTATAGGCAGCACATAGGTTGATTGATGTTCTACCGAAACTGTCTACGACGGGTTGATGAGGACCAACGAGTTCGTAATAGCGACACACATGCGGTAATTTCGGCAGAACGCTAACCAAGAGTATCTATATTTTATCAACTGAGAAAACTGTGGTAATTAGGGTAAGGGTTACATAGCATCGGTTTCTTAGATATACAATTTTCTTAAAAGCTATAATCAAGATGATAAATAATTAAAAAGAGCTTTTTAGGCAATCAAATTTTCAAACGATAGTGTCATGTTTAGTTACAATTAGACAATGAATAAATAAATGGATAAATTTCGTTGAAATGAGTTGGTGACTAATCCTGCGAGTGTTACTGTGAAATATGACTGTAGAACATAAGTTGGAGTTGCTCGTTTGAACCAAGGCAGACGGCCAGTTCTCGTTACATCAAGAAATTAAAGAGTGTTTCTAAAACTTTGCAAAAAGAGCCGCAGGAGAAAAGTTACCACAAGACAAGATGGAGTAGCTCAACATTAAGTTCCTTCTGAAAGTGAATTTCGGTCGAACTACATAGAATTTTAGTCGGTGAAAAATATTTAGACTAATGGCAAAAGAGATACACACACCACTTCATACGTCTATCTTTAGGTTCTTGTTGAATTGTTAAATATATGTGGAAGTCAAACTCCTGAACAGTATACAGGGTGATCTGAATCCGGCTATTTATGAAAAAAAAGTTGTTCTATTCCTAATATTATTATTATCACCATACTTTTCCATTTCTATTTTAACTACCCATTCAAATCACCAGTAACATACGTAGTTATCATTTAAATTAACTGACGACAAAAGACCTCTCCAGTTTCATTAGGAAACCATCATCATTAATATAGAAATATATAAATCTGCCTCTAGCACGCACGCAGATATTGAGAGTTAATCTATATTATCAGTAATCTCAATATTTCCTATTAATAGATACATATTTTACTTTCATCACAGTGACCTCGGTATAACAAAAGTCTTTTAATATAGCATCGGTAGCCGTAAACTTTCATCTTTATTTACTTTTATACTTTCAAAGGAAACACTTTGTGTTACAGTTAAGGGAAAAATTTTGTTTGAAACGTATAACAGCTTTCAATCATTAATTGCAAAATTAATTTTTTTTTTCATAAAAAGAATATATATATACGCCTCTAGGCATGTTTCGACGACTGGTTTTACTCAGTACAAAAATTTCACCACAAAAAGAATCGATTTAAATTTATTTCCTTGAAAATTGATTTTAAAGATTAGCATTTTAGTTTAATGAATTTATTACACTACACAAAATCTGTTTGCACATAGGCTGGGAAGTCCATAAACACAAAAACATTAAAGCTTGCAGACAAAGCCAGCTTGCGTTTAGCAATTATACAGACCAGAAGAACACGCAGAATAAGTAATGAAACGAACCGACGCCCACATTGGACATTTTAGAAATTCACATTAGAAAATCTCATAATTTTTCTTACCTCCCTTTATCATGTCACGTCATCACGTACTACATACCCTCTCACGCAACACAGCTGCGAACTGGAGCTGGTTTGTATACGATTTATTGGAATATACCAAAGCCTAATTTATTGCATCCAAAAGCAAACAAAAAAGAAGACAAAAATTTGAAAATGTATGAATATTATTATTTATCAGCCAGATAGCACATCAAACCGAAGGTGCTAATGGCTCTCTCTATGTCTATATAAAACTTCAAACGTATCCAAGATTAAACAGTCTAATTGTTGTCTTAATTTATCACTTACAAAAATAGTCTATGATTTTTCTTTAACAACAACATAGATAAGACAAATAAGTTATACAAAAGCTTAACTTAAACTTAAATTAAACTTAATTGTATAAGAATACAACGCGGTAGATAATAGGCAATATAGTTCAACTATGAAAACAAGAATCAAAGAACATGAATAAAATGTCAAAAATAATGTATGTTCTACTGGTTATCATAGGATTGCGTTTCCAACCATTATTTAGACATATCAATTTTTAATTTTTTTACACCATGTAACAAAGATAAAACTGTTGAATAATCCAAATGCACAGTGATGTTATAATAAAACGATAATGTACGAACGAGATTAACCTTTATTAGAATTAGCGACCTCTTAACACAATGGCAAGAGAACGACTAACTACCTGTTTAATATACCTTTACTCATACAATAGATACATTATAAAATATCAATACAATATCATTGAACTAAATATTCCAACAAAAACAACTTAACCCATTAGAAATATTATCCAAAATTCCCTATATAATAAAAAAACAAACTTAAAAGAAACACTGAGAACAATTTAATAGCATTAAATGTTACAAACACTTCACTTATTGTCTCAAAATTATAAACAATAGTCTTTCTAAACTACAAAATAATCCTTTTAAATATACTATTACTTTAAGAATGTAATTAGTATTAAAAAAGACAGTTTACTTTTTATGAATATTTTTCCGAAACTGCAAAATGGATAACTATAGATTTGTATATCTCGCTTCGGATATAAATAATCTAACATAAGATGCTATGAACTATTACATACTTTGCATATTATATTTTGTTTTTAGTGTTTTAAAACTAGAATCATTCACATTGTACTCTGAAAGATTACTTTTCAATCTAACTTATCGTACGGACATATTCTCATCTTTCTTGATTTCACTTCGATACATATACATACATAATTATTCTACATGTATACCAAACATTCTGGAATTATTTAACATAATTTCTCTAAAATAGCAATTATGGAGTTCAATATCCAGGGAGGTTTACTAAATGTGCTCAACAAATACTTTTAAGAAAAATGTATCTCAATAATTTTAACATTCCTTAATTTATATATCTAATATTGTATGTTTTGAAATCTTCTTAGGTTAAAATTTGCAATATTTATGATTGCTTATTGTGAGAAAGATAATCTATCGGCTATCGTCGAAGATTAATTTTATTGTGAATAAATTTTGTTGAAACGGCGTTAGTATTTTTTTACATTTATTGCGCCAACTATATTTTATCTGTGTTAAGTTGAAGGAATTTTTTGCTAGATTGGGACACTGACCTATAGACAATATATCCTGCGGTCCGTTTAATCTTTTATTTTATAGTTGTCCTTTTTCTATTTGGGTCTCGGATTGCACAATCCTCTGAGACGGTCGGTCGTGAGGCAGCACTGTCAAGCTTTAGAAGTTGTGCTGACACCCACGGGACTACGTTTCTTATGTGGTTTCTTATCTTCTCGTATGGCTAAAAAGTGACAAGGGGATGAGCAGATCAATTTGTATTATCCGGTGGCATCGGTTTTTAGAAAAAGCGCGCTTTATCGGATACCGGATGATGGAAGACAAATGTATCTTTATATTTCCAATAAACCGGGAAATGTTTGTACGTTTTATTCGAAATTGACCCTCAATTTGATAAAATACTGTCGAAATTTTAAATAAGCCATGTAGAACGTAGAAAAAAAAATTAAGCCACTAATCCACAAAAACGTTTATTTAAATACAAATGTATACATTTCTACCACTATGTGATCATCATTAGTGTAACAAAGTTGTAACAACAATTTTCTTTAAAAAATTGGATTAATTCAGCCGTTACTCTGTGATAATTAATCTTTATGATAAATGAATAAACACTACTTTGTTTATTATCACTTTTTATTTACAAATCCTTTTGACTATAGTTTCGACAAAAAGCTTGTCATTGTCAAACGAATAATTCAAATTGAATGAATGTAAACAGATTTGTCAAATCAAATGATTACAAATTGAATGAATGTAAACAGATGTACAGTAGTGTTGATATACATTTTTTAGAAGTACCATTAATTATTAAATGTATTAAATAGTACTGAGTGGTACAAATCTACCTGGTCATTTAACAAATTATTTTCCGAAATTTTTGATGCTTTATATATTTCTAATGATTCTAAAATATTAAGTTTATAGCCTTTATTTAGATTATGAATAATTTTAAGATTTTCTATAGTAGGAAACTGATGACCTGTTTCTGAAATATGGTTTGCAAAATTGGAATTATCTTATCATCAGTTTCCTACTATAGAAAATCTTAAAATTATTCATAATCTAAATAAAGGCTATGAACTTAATATTATTTTAATATCATTTTTTGGTACAACAAAATCGCGTTGTTAATGAATATAACATAAAATTTATATACTCAGCAGATAATACAAATTAAAATTTATTAAGTGGTACTTTTAAATCAGAAACCCAATGGTGTGGACAGCACTGATGCAACCTATGTGCCGCGCAGGGGATCGCACATCTATCAGGAACTTACAAACAAAAGTTTATTTTATTAAAAATATTAAAAGAGATTTGTCTGAGGACATACCTAAAATCTAAAGTTTAAAATCTGGATTTATACTAGATGGCAAAAGTGAACGAAAATGGTGGGGGTATATAGATGTACAAGATTAGAGTTTATATAGGATAAGCAGAGAATTTGAACTATCTAATTCTAATTGATTATTAATTAGATTAAAAAAAATGGATTTATATTTTTGTTGAAAAAGTTATTTCGCAGATCACTTGGTGAAACATTTTTGAAATATTAAAAAGAAGAAGAAATAAACACACTTGGAATGGTAAAAATAATTAAAATTAAAAAGAAAGTAATAAAAAAAATAAAATTGTGAAACCAAATGTTTTTATTTCTTTATCTTTTTAATATTATATTATTGTTAGTTGCTTTTTTTTTATTTCCAAATTTTTCAAAAGAGTTTAATATTTATAGTTTTCTATATTGTAAAAGTTTTAATTTTTCAAGATCTATTGAATGTTTAAAATTTGTAGAATATTCTGCAAAGCCAGTACCTTTTTCTTTGTTTTTTATGTTGTAAACATGTTTGGAATTACGTTTTTTGATGCGTCTACCTCTTTTTCCTAAATAAGAGGCGTCACGTGAGTTACAATTTATTTGATAGATACAATTTTTTAAAAGAGTTTGAATTTAAGACTAAAATTATTTATAAACTTAATGCTACCAAATTTTATATTATTGTCGGTTGAAGAAGGGCTGTAAAGTAATATTTTAACCTTCTTTTTTAGTTTGTTATTTAAAATTTTCTCTATTACACGTGATTTAAACTATTTAAGAAGTACAACGGCCCTGTTTCGGCTAGTCAGTTTGAGTATTTTGAGCATAAAGCATGAAATTATGGAAACTGTAGACCTGGTGTAGATCACCGATGAATTTTTAAAAAGTAAACTCTGTAAACAGCTTTTTAAAAGAAGAAAGACTTTTTTTCATTAATGCAATTTCCATTTTTTTTTTAATAAAACAAACAAAAATGAAGTTACAAAATAATAATGTAGTGAAAATGTATTTTAATATAGTAAAATTAAAAAACAACAAAATATTTAAAACCAGTGAGTCATTCAACTTTTATAAAAGTTTCATTTTAATTAAATTTTAAGTCTACCACATAATAATCCCTTAAAATTCGTCTGGAAATAAGTCGTTTTAACTTATATTTGATACAATGTAGAGCGAAATAACATAGACGAAGTTGTTATTATATTGTAGAATATTAATGTTGGAAGCTAGATTACAAGACGAGTTTTTATACGTATTTTAAACAGCCAGAGGCGGTCGAAGTCCTTTCTTAATTTAGCCATGTATGAAAGAGCTATAAGCTCGCCCACTCGCAGGAGCGGTACGGTATCCTTACCATTTACATTCATCATTCGAGTTTAAGTCATCTAGTGTCACGGATGGAAACAGGCTGTTGGCTGGCGAAAATCATAAAAACGCGGGACTTCTCCTTGAAAAAGGACCAAATTTTATCTGCCAAGTCCTCGGCGCTCTTCGCAGCTCTACGAAGGAACTTAGGACCTGTGATTTATCACCTGCCATGTCATTATTCAAATTGAATATATCCGTTGTTTTTCGCATTTTTTCTCATGTATAGATAAAACTTAAGGAATGATTGATAGTGTATACTATACAGACGTTACATCCCTCCTACTGACTGCAGATGCTGTAAACTCGTGAGGATAATAAATCCTCGAAACAATTTGCATTATTTTTCATCTTAATAGACTTAAGAACGCTTCTCTGTGGTAAAATTCAAATTCGTATTCGAAAACTCCATTAGCTTCTGCTTCTTGACTGCCTGTTACATTAATTTTAACCGAGCATCGGCGATGTCTTTTACAACAAGAATAACTACCATGTTTTGTTTTAATTCCATTGTCTCAGAATCGGAGAAATGAATAAGAAATTTCTTAACTGAATAATTAAATAAAATTAGTACTAATACTATTAACGCAATTTTACTTCTCAAACTCAACATTCTTCTCTCCACCGTAGAACAATTCAAAAATTCATCGAATCTTCGTAATTGTGAGAGTTGCAGTATTCTAAGTTTGTGCAGTACCATTGTCAACGAACAAAATGAATTAAAACTGTAGTGCTGCAATCGAGAGGGCCCCTCATTAATGACATTATTTATTTTCAAAAACAATGTGAAAGAACACATTACAATTTTAAATTGAAATACAAGATTACGCAGGGATATACTAATAAAATAATTTTAAACTTAATTAAAAAAAAAATAATTAACGTTGTAAATTGCATTGTAAATGCAGAATATAAATTTCAAATTACATTATTGTATTATGTTACATCATCAAAAAAATTGTTTCCAAAATACAATAGACTTGAAAAAAATCTACCATTAGGCATTAATATGTATTATTATACAATAAATTGAAATAACGAAAATCGATTTTTGTCTTAGATTCTGTACATCATTTTATATTCTGGAGAGGGCTTCGACCCCCTCAACCTACCTTCTATGCTTATGTTCCATGATTAACTTTGATAGCTGCAAAACTAGAGATTGTATTACCTTTTTTAAATAATAATTAATAGATGTTGGCGATACATGTTGAAACTGCATATCAATACCAACACAAGTTTCAAGAATTAATTTAAAATCAAATAATAAGGTAAACAAAACACTATATTTATTCAAATTGGGTCCTTGACGACAGTCGTTTCGGTTGTTACACCATTCTCAAAAGAGTATACATTGGTACCCATGTATGATATATTTTGAGAGCATGCTTATTAACAAATATAACAAATTAAATATTTTTCTTAATGACCAAATTGAAACTAATAATTCCCTATTATTAAACTTAAAATTTCGTATATAATCATTTACAGTAATTGGTTCCACCCCCTGTAGTATTTGAGCAATATTTTTGTAAATTTAGATTTAGAATTCTTACACCTGAAGAAACCATCGTATAGTGAAACAATTGTAATGTTTCATTAAATTAATTCTTGAAACTTGTGTTGGTTTTTATTACTATTTTTTAATAAAGCTAGCCCATTAAAATAGTTGTAAGTTTATGGTTCCAAAATCGTCTTTAATATAGAAAAATTACTGTGCTATAATTTTAAAAATTTTTGCTTTTAATGAAGCTATTCCTCTCTACTTTAAGAATAATGTATTATCTCCGAGGAGTAAAGTGTACAACCATAAATATTTTTAATGGAAGTAACCTCTATAATCTATTTTCATTCGCAATCGGTAATTTCCCTTTAAATAAAAATAAATCCTTTGTAATTCCACAATAATTTCTAGGAAATCCTCGCTTTTCTAAATAAATGTACTTAATTCCGTAATCTAAAAGTAAATCCCTCTAATTCTTGGAACTCCAACACGATGTACACTATAAATCTTCTCTTCTTTTTCATCCTTAAACAATCTTTTTATAAGCATATAAACCACAAGCAAAAAAAATGAAATCGAAATATTACTATTTAAAGCTTGCTGGAAAACATCACATTTATAATATTAGGTACTATTGATTTCGTCGAGTTTCAATTGTGTCGTTTTTATATTGCGCCGACGTTTCGTAACATTTGCAGTTCACTTCTTTAGGTCAGACCGGAACTTATCAGTTCTTAATACGACAAAAACGAATAAATTTACATACAGAATCGAACAATGAGACAAATTGTAATAATAGTAGATGTAAATGAAAACACTGGATTTAATTTTCACAAAGTTTTTATTAAAAGACTCTAACAATTGTTTCGATTTTTCAATCGTTTTCGAAGAGCTCATACACGAACTAAATTGAAAGTAAAGATATTCATTATTTATGCCCTAAGTTAACTATACAGTCAGTATACGTATATATAAACAATTTGTCACAGCATTGTAACAAGAATGGACATTTGATAAATAAAGACAATCTATCAATTTTACATATGTAAGATAATAGTAAAAAATTAGACCTTTTAGAAAGAATTGAAAATCAAGAAGTTTTGCATTATAACAAAAATACTACCAATGACCAAATTGAGGGTTTTTCTAGCCCAATATTTAGAGCATCGTCCCACTTATTAGTGAATAAGGAATTTAATGTATTTGTGTATGTAGTAATGTTTATATATATATATGTGTATACTCTATAAATACAGTAAAGGGTATAAATAATGAATATCTTTACTTTCAATTTAGTTCGTGTATGTTCTCTTCGAAAACGATAGAAAAACCGAAACAATTGTTAAAGTCTTCTAATAAAAACTTTGTGAAAATTAAATCCAGTATTCAAAAAAGAAGGAATTAAAATCCTTATTTGTCTAAATATTAAGATCTAAGATCTCGCATTTGAAACGCGTCCTACCAAGTAGGCACAACGAACCGACAGCTACATCCCACAACTGGTTTCGACCTATTATAAATATAAATATAAATATAAATATGGAATAAACAGAAACAACTACTCCGAGGGCTAATTAATTCCTTCTTTTTTGAGTATGTTATATCTTCGTCTAAGAATCCATCAGTAAATTTAATGTCGGTAGGGGTATTAGCCGTCGTAGTAGTTGTTTCTGTTGATTCCATATTTATATTTATATTTATATTTTTAAACCTAGTGTTTTCATTTACATCTGTTATAATATTTTTTCGCAGTCATCCTACCGCATCATCTATAAACGTTATTCAAAGTGTAATATACTAAAGTGTATTAATGTTTTTCGCTGTTTTATGCGTTTATTCCTCTTTATTTGCAGGTAGACCGTATCCTCTATTAAATTGTACGGTTGTGAACCAAAGTTCGAATGCGTTAGAGGTTGAATGTGTGGAAAGCTTCGACGGCGGTCTGCCCCAGAGCTTCATCATGGAAGTTCTCGAACTGCCGTCTCTTCAATCGAAGCTTAACGTCACGGCGCACAAGACGCCGCCGACGTTTTATGCGGAAGGTCTTGATGCAACCGCAAGCTACAGGATATTAATGTATGCCGTGAATGCGAAGGGACGAAGCGACCCAGCAGTGATTGATGCGGTAACCTTCAAAGGGGTTGCCAAATTCACAGGTAATCCTTTAAACGCCCTAATCGCACTTGATGTAATTCTCGCCCTTACGGATTCCATGTTAAGCTTCCGAAACATCTTCTGATGATACCAATCACAATTTTATAAAAAAAATATTATCAGTTAGCTATTTATCACCCATACTAAATTTTTTCGACGTAACAAGAAATATTGTCACATAATTTCAATAAATATGATGACTATTTATTTTAAGTTTAAAGAATTACTAATTTAGAAAACAAAATAAATTCGATTTTTATTAAAAATATTTAAGATTCAATTTTCCACTGATTTATTTAACAACTTCTTCTGAAGATGCCCATGTTGGGTGAAACAATTGTTAAGTTGTTAAATAAATCAGTAAAAAATTGAATATTGAATTTTAAAAGGAAAGGATGAGAAACTGGGTATGTTTCACTAAAATTATATTGAACCTCTACAATATTGTTTCAACCTTCTCAGGTCATTCTCAAGAGAGAAATTCTGTAACTAACAGTTACAATATTGTAGAGGTTCAATATAATTTTAGTGAAACATACTCAGTGTTTTCTGTTTCTCATCCTTTCTTTTTATTATTTAACCATGTTTCACAAAGAATGCGATTCAAACTCTATCAAATTTACCTTGAATTTTATTTTATTTTTGTTTGAATCACGATTTTTCATAATGTAATGGCTGAATCAATTAATTCGATTTTTACGTTTCACAAAGAGATTTGTTACGTCTCTACATATTTTTATTAGTGAAACATATGTAGAGGGATAATAACAATCTTTGTGAAACATAAAAAGCGATTTTTTTTTGTTCTGTAAATTATTGAGAATGTTACACCAACCGCATCATCTTTAACAATTATTAAAGGATTAAAATAGAGACTTGTTTACAACAAAACAAAAGAAACACATTTTTGTTAACAGTTCTTTTGAGTTATTGTCTCAGAAAAAAATGAAACGAAAGCGTTCAATTTATATGCGTCAGTAAGGGGGAAAATAAAAAATATTTTCTTCAACAAAATATTCCATTTCCAGGACAGGCGTCCATGACTATGAGTCCGTTATTCATGGGTCTCCTGGGCACCGCAGGAATATTAGCGACGGGCGTCTGTCTCGTTTTTGCGGCGTTGTGCAGGAAACACTATACGAAACCGTGTCACCGGTCCGAAGGTGTTACGAAACATATCCCAATGGAAGCTGTCATGGCTACCGACGATCTGGTTGATAGTCCTGTCACTGGCCACAGAGGATCCGCCAACTTGGAGCAGATGTTCGCCGATCCTCTCAAGAATATCGTAGAAATAACCGACCCCGATATTATAAGGAACCAATACGGTAATGGGATAGGTATAGTGCAATTTCTATAATGTTAATTTGTTTAAGAAAACATAACACTTCCGTAGCACTTATACGAAAACTTCTACTAAGTATGTTACTTAGGTATATCTTACAACCTATGAACTACTTAATGTAAAGTTTACTTAAGCCAAGGAAAGTACAATTCATACACTTTAAATTATTACGCAGTATTACACTATTGGGCAAGAATGTTTAAAATTTAAAACTTTTATACATGCTTGGTGTTTCAAATCAACCGTTAGATTTATTAATATTAAGGAACATAGTAAATAGCTCAAAGCTCAACGCCAAAATACGACACTAAACGTCCAAAGAATCTTTCGGTAACAGTTACCTTCATAATTATGAATATATAATCAACAGAAACAACTACTCCGAGGGCTAATACCCTTACTAGCATTGAATTACACTGTTGATTCCGAACGATTATTAGACGAAGATAACAATCCAAAAAAACAAGGTAAAAAAATCCTTTTTGTCTAATTATAAAGGATCACATGTCCCACATTTGGAACGCGCCCTATACAGTAGGCACAGCGCACCGAAAGCCATATCCCACGACCGGTTTCGACCTATCTTAAGGAAATGAAGAGAACTTAGTTCAATACCGTCAAAATTCCCGGTTTCCATCATTAAAATTATAGTTTCAATCTTACTTTTTTCGTTCAGTTTATATAATAACACAGGTCAATATGGATCAGGATGTTAAGACCATAGATGCCTTTACCGACATGCTTTGCAATTTCAAATTGAATGAAGACAGAAAACATAACAAGGCGAACTCGAATTGACCAACTTCAGGTCTGTAATTTATCGATGCTACCAGGATAACTTCGAAATCGCAATCCACATCTGGTAATATCGATAAATTTATGACCAAGAACTGAAGGTTCCTTACTAGTTTGATGTATCACATATATAGCTATGTTGTGGATCCAGTTTGTCAAGTAAATACCTAAGTAAGACCTTATCAAACATATAAAATACCACAGTTAACAATAAATATCAATAGATGTCTACATACTGCCTGTAATGCAGTACCTTCCCATCGGTCTTCAAAATATTCAAACCACAACAGTTTTCTCTATGGCTCTGTATTGTCCTCTGTTATTCCATATAGACAAGATGAAGTAAATATAAAGAAAAAAATATATTTTGTGCGTCTTATTTTCTCTTTGTATATCGGAAATTTCGACAATAATAATTTATTAACGAATTATTTGAAACGCGCACAGCAACTTGTCCAGAAATATTTTGTTACCTGTGGTTTTCCAGATTCTTTTCCTTCACTCAAGAGATTTCACATAAATGAAATTCCTGTGGTCTATTAGCTCCATTTTTTTCTTTTTCTTTGCGATATGTTTACTACCACATTCTCGAGCATGGTCTAATCCAACTTTGTTGTACATTCTTTAGTACAAAAGCTAAAAATCTCTTTGATTACAAACACAATTATGACGTTTTTGGTCAGAAATTTATCGAGACCACCAGACACGGATCGCGATTTCGCTCTTATTAGCGTGCCATAGGTAGTCTCGATAAATTACTGACCAAGCTGTAATGTTCCGTAAAGAACAGTTAATATCATAATAACATACAGGCACTATTAATATTAATATCTTCTGTAGCAGCTAAAATCCACTAGATATCAACAATTGCCTCTACGTTGTTACTCTTTGATTACCTTTATATACTTTCGTGTAACTTAGGTTATATGCTGTATACTCATATTTATGTATACATAAACAATTATATATATATATATATATATATATATATATATATATATTTATATGTATCCTAAAGTTTCTAGGATATATGCAGATTAAAGATCATTCTGATTCAAGTTCAACTCGGTTGTCTCTCGCAGATAAACTGCTAATTCTGGGTCGAATTATCACATACATGGGGAGATTGTGAAAACAAAGGAAAACCGAGTATGAAATGACTGCAGCATGTTAAAGCCTTTCATCCGCTTAAGGTCCTATTAAATTTAGCAGAACTGCTTTCATGACCTGTCAACCGAAATTAATAGCCTATTCTACAAATTTTACTGTACCTATTGCAGCTCTTTCTTTAAAAATGTTACATTATCATGTAGGTATACTTCATGTGTTCGTCTACTTTTCACCACAACAAAAAAATAGTAATTAAATCTTTTTAAGAGAGACGTTAGAATAATAACAACAATAACAGCAATACAAAAACCAAAATGGCCTTAATTATACCTTTTGTTAGTTTTGGTCCCTTAAATATACCTTATTTCTCGTATTTGTCAAATTAGCAATTTTTATTTGTCTGACATTTTGATTTTAATCTAACATCCGTTCCAGATATTGACCTTTGTGATTAGCAATGTTTACATTTGTCTTGAAAACCGAACCTTCGTTATAGTCTTCATCTATGACTTTGCGGTCATCACATCCAAAGCCCAAAACTTTAAAACAATTATTTAACCTTAGTTCTTCATTTCTACATTATGTTATGGTTTCTGCCACATACAGAAAGTTTTGAAGACCTTCATCTAACCTTTGAGATCCCATTCCCAATTAACTAAACTAATGACCAAACATTAAGCCCATGATAATCCTATTTTTTTATTTCTATTACACTTTTTCGTATTTACCAAACATGGAACATGTAGTTTTAATCAATAAAAGCTAATTGCTTCATCAGAAGTAGACAAATACTTAATTTTACGAACAAATATTATCTAATTTATATTAATATGGGTTCGAACTGCAACTAGGGAGAGGGAACAGGTTAAGTAAAGGAGAATTATTTAGGTCTAACCGATTGTTTAAAAGTAAATCTGTTTTTCTAAATTTATTTATTTCCATTGTTTCTAAAAGATTAAATTTATTATTGTTTGATTCTGTATGTAAACTACTTTATTCCTTATTAAACTAGTGGTTTTCTAAAATCAAATGTTTAGCGTAATTAAAATCGAGTTTTTTATATTTAAATGACCTTAAATGTTCGCTAATTCTTTTTTGAAATTCCTTTTTGTTTTACCTATATATATGTATCTTATTACATGATCCACACTTCAATTTATATTCCTGATCGTAAATCTTTATCGCTCTTATCTTTATTATTTTTTAACAACCTAGAAACTGAATTATTTGTCTTGAAAGCTACATTAATATTGTTTTTACTTAATATTTTTTTAATTATTTCAGAAGGATAGCCTATATATGTTAATGAAAGATATTTTTTGTTTTCATTTTCAATCTTTGAGAAAACTGATTGTAATGCTAATTTAAATTTAATTTTTCTTAAAATCTTATCTACTAAATTAATATTATAATTGTTGTTATATGCAATTTGGTATATGATGTTAAGTTCTTTTTGGTAATTGTCTAATGCATAAGTACTTTTATCGATCTATATAACATACTAAAAAAAATAAAGATAAGTGCGATAAAGATTTACGATCAGGAATTTATAAATTGAAGTGTGGATCATGTAATAATAAAATAATAAAACAAAAAGGAATTTCAAAAAAAAAATTAACGAACATTTACGGTCATTTAAATATAACAAACTCGATTCTAATTACGCTAAACATTTGATTTTAGAAAACCACTAGTTTAATAAGGAATACAGTAGCTTACATACAGAATCAAAAAATAATATATTTAATCTTTTAGAAACAATGGAAATAAATATATTTAAAAAAACAAATTTACTTTTAAACAATCAGTTAGACCTAAATAATTCTCCTTTAGTTAACCTGTTCCCTCTTCCTAGTTGCAGTTCGAAATCATATTAATATAAACTAATTAAGTTTCGTTCGTAAAATTTAGTATCTGACTACTTCTGATGAAGCTACAGTGTAGCGAAACATATGTTAAGTGTAATAATCAATTAGCGAATATTAAAAATGTGTATTTTTTCAACGTTGACTATTAATTTTCATCAAGTGAACCAAGATACAATTAATTATAAAATCTAATTGTTTGTGGTTATCTAATCCGTGTATAGTAACCTCTGCTTTTGGTGTACGAATACACTATTTTTGTTTTTATCAATTCATATTTTGAACAAATTTTAATTTTTGTTCTTGTTATGTTCTGGCGTATGTTTGTCTTACTCTCATTTAACAAATGCAAAGGTTAAACCTTCAAACCTATTATTTATATATCAGTTTAGAATTAGATCTATGTTTGATAACATTTTTCTAACACCTATTTCAGAAAGAAAATCCAACCAAACCTTTACAAAGACATATCAAGAGACTGACACAAGAGTAGCTGATGACGAAAACGACGAAGAATTCAGGTTTCTAGCCAAAGAAAACGTTCAAAGTCCTAACAAAAACGTAAGTAAATACTTGTATTTATAATAAAGAAAGAACATTTAGTTGTAATTGAAAGTTTAAATTAATAAAACACAATTTCCACTATAATTTTATTTTTCTCTACAATTGTTTCACTCTACTAGGGCATCTTCGGGAGAAGTATTTACATCGAATGTTACAATGTTTGCCTTATATGTATTACTACTATTTTAGTCTAAAGGGTGGGGAGAAATTTCTACTATTTTGTCTAAAATTATTGAATTGTAGATATTTTTAATTTCATTAAGAATTCTTGTGTTATTTTTAATCTGTTTTTTAATTTCTAAAGTTTCTAAAATGTCTACTTTTTTGTTATCCCATTCAACATAAACTTGCGGCGTTTCACAGCATGATACATAGGTTACTAAATTTACCTTTAGAAATTAAAAATTTTGAAAATGAAAAGCACAATAAAACATCGCAATAAACAATGGTTACTCTCCAAAATTAATAGAGGATTTAATTAATAAAAAGCAAAAATTAATGTATTATCAATCTGCACATACAAAAGTTGTTAAAACACTTTATAACTACAAATAAATAGTATATTTAGAACATACTTCAAATACAATGGAAAATAAAATAAAAAAGAACGATAAGTTTTCAATATCATTTAAAACAAATAATAATCTATCGAAGTATATAATTAAGGAAAAAACAGAATAAATGAATTTGTGTGGAATATACAAGTTAAATTGCAACACTTGTAATGCTCTATATATTGGTCAGACAGGGAGAACGTTCAAAGAAAGAACTCAAGAACATATTAAGAACTACAATAAAAAATCAACATTCATAAAACACATTGAAGACAACAAACATGAATTTAATTTAGAACAAAATTTCAAAATTTTACACATACATAATAAAAGTAAAAAACTAGACGTTTTAGAAACTTTAGAAATTAAAAACCAAATTAAAAATAACACAAGAATTCTTAATGAAATTGAAAATATCCACAATTCAATAATTTTAGTCAAAATAGTAGAAATTTCTCCCCACCCTTTAGACTAAAATAGTAGTAATACACGTAAGGCAAACATTGTAACATTCATTGTAGAGAAAAATAAAATAAAATTATAGTGGAAATTGTGTTTTATTAATTTAAAATTTCAATATGTATTTAAATTTCCATAAAGTAGAGGCTGATACAATTAATTATTTTAATTCTAGGTCAAAGATTTATCGAAATTAACATTTATCAATTTTATTCGATAAATTACTTACTAAATCGTAATTGTCCTGTAATATAAAGTTTATTTAATGTCGTATTACAGGCAGTATGTCCCCATCTGATGATATGTACTGTTAATACAATATTAAATTAACTTGTATTTTTATTTCAATTCGTTAGGGTTTTGTCACGTTTCCGCTGTTTACGTGTAATATTATCCAATGCGTTGTATTCATTCGAAATTTTTGACTTCAGATTTATAAATCACTACAGCGGTCCGTGAGAACGCCTTCAACAATTCAACCATCTTTAGCGCAGAAATATAGGGGTCATGAAATAGTTACGACTTCTAATCGGATACAAGAGAGCTGTATCTAAGTGAATGTGTTTGTATTGTTTAAAGTATATTTGAACGTAATAAATTTATTCCTGTTTCTTTTTGTCGATAAATGAGTTTATTCTAACTTTTGCTTCATTTTTTTGGTTTCCTCTAAAAATTCCTCTACATCCTTTTGTCGGTTATCCTTTCTATTTCTTTCTCATCTCACTTTCTTTTCCCACCCCATCTTCTCTTCTATCTCCTCTTCCTTTCCCTTATTTACAATCCCGGACATAAAAGTATAAATGTTGAAAATGATAATTTATTTTCATTAAAACAACCCTTCGAGGGTTAAAACGGAATTTTTGATTAATATCTACTAACAAGATTTCTGACTTTTGGTTTTCATTTCAAACACATAAAATTTTCTTTTATTATCGCAAAGAGACACATTTTAACATATTTTTGCACATTGTTATAATTCTTCGAATGGTGAGGAACCTTCCAACGATATGGTCCGACACATGGAATCCAAATAATAAGAAGGAACTTATCATATATCATGCAATGGCTTCTCAACAAAAATGAGTAAGTAATATTTTTTTCTTTAATTTTCTTGACTTTTTCATAATCAAGTTAAAAATAGACCAATAAATAATAATCAGGAAACGAAAAAATTGTTTATGATTATTATTTATTAGCATTTTCATTGCGTAGAATTAGTAAGGGCTGCCTTCTATTATACGTCTTCATGTTTTCTTTTCAATGGTGTTCGATGTGTTTCTGGGTTTTCCTCGATCAACGATGACGAAGTTGGACTAAAAGATCGTGTTTCAATTTCCTTAACAATAAAGACAAACATAAATAAAATTAAAAACAATAGTTAATCATTTATATACCCACCTTTGGAGAATGATAATAAGCAATATGATGCTGTACTGCCATCCAGACTTTGTTTTCTTCAAGCAATTTCTTAACTGCTTCAATATCAGGAGCCATAAATCTGTCTGTATCTAATGACCTTTAAAAGTATTTTACATAAACGTCAACAAACTTGCAAAGACATGACTTTAAGTCGTAGTTAAAAAGTAACTTCCTTTAGTAGACATAAAATTTCAAATTATCATAAACAGTAATGCACTATCTCAGACGTACGTAAATAATATGTAAATCAGTTTTGTACATTATAGAACGGACTCGAAAAATAAAACGGTTAAAAATTCTTCAACTCCATGAACATAAATCAAAAAGAAGCTTTTAAAACCGAATGGAACTAATTTTAATTCATGAAATTCTGGTACTTGTTTTAGAAATAAAAATATAAACAAAAAAAGATGGTTTGAAGGAATGTACGAGTTGCAAATCTGTCTCTTGCATTTTTTCGGAAAATTTTTATAGATAAAATAATAAATGAACAACTAGATGAAGTTATTAAACATCTTTCCTACCCCTCTCCCCACCCCATAAAGTAGTATTTTAGAACAAATCATTGTTTGTTTTTTAAGTATTTTTGTATTACTTCCATGGAAATCACAGTGTGACAAAACAATTGTCAAGGATAATTGAAATTTTAAATAGTTTAATGATTATCTTGTAAATTTGAATAAACTATTGGATAAATTATCTTATATATGTTACCTTGATTTATGTTAGTTTTGCACACTATTCGTATATAATCAAGTTAAATACGATATACTTTATCTAAAACCTTCAAATATACGATTATTGCTTTAGCAGTAAATAATAGTAACATTTATTTGCTACAAAAATATGAAGGCTAACCTTGCAACTTTTCTAACTGCTAAATAAACTTCTTCTAATGGAGCAGTTGTCCGGAGCGGCCTTAAAAATTCAATTGCTTGACATGCAGCAAGTAGTTCAATTGCTATAACATTTTCCACGTTTTCGACAATTTGTAAAGCCTTTCTTGCAGAAAAACATCCCATTGATACGTGGTCTTCTTGACCAGCACTAGTACTAAGACTATCAACAGACGATGGATGACACATTACTTTATTTTCGGAAACTGTAGGAAAGAAAATGGGAATTGCAAATTTGAAAAACTACAAAAATCTTCCTACTGTATGACTGTAATTACTTTCATAAAATTTTATGAAAACAATAGTAAAAAAAATCATTACTGCTACTTTTGCTTGCAACTTGTAGCAATTACTACCTAAATATTAACTATTCGATCAGTATATTTTTTACTCTGATATTGTGTATATACAGGGTGTCATATGTCATGAAATATTTGAAAATAAATTTGGAATTATCATCTTATTTTTCTTATTTCTTATATCTATTTAATAGTAAACTGAAATTTCACATTTATTATTTAATAAAAAGATTGGATTACGATTATTATAAAATTTATAATTAAATAAACATAAAAAATTAGAAATTCTACTCAAGGAACAAACATAAGGTAACAATTCTCCACTCTTAAATTTATATTGACATCCACCACCTTTATTGTAAACTATTTAAACAACCAACGTTCAATGCATCTTTAGTAGTAAATAAAATTACTATCGTGTGAAGAAGACAACGTTTGACGAAACAAAGATTAAGATTTAATAAAGTTTGTGAAAATCTTGAAATTTTAAAAACGATTCCTTATTTTCTTTTAGTTAGTTTTCCACATTTATTCGCTAATGTATCAATAACATGCATTCAAATGTTTATCGCGTCATTAAATTATTAATTATTTACAAAGTTTAATTTTTAATACATTAATGTGAATTAATTTTTATCAACTACAAGTTACCCCAAATTAATGGAAAAAGTTATTGTTGCTGACACGCCCTCGACAGTAACCGAACCCGGCTCCTTGGCTTTTCGCAACTATGTTTTGTCCACTAAACAACAACCACAAATTTACTTACTTACCTCATTAATTTGAGGTAATTTGTAGTTGGTAAAAATTAATTAAAAAATAATTCACATTAAAGTTTGGAAATTAACTCAAAAAATCTCCATGTAATTCAGAATTAATGTTTAATTTTTATCCGTTTTGTCCTACGGGTGCAATTCCCTTAACAAGGGTGTTTTTATGGTGACATAAAAAGCTCAAATAGAGGCATGAATAGTTATTTTTTTGTTTTTAATTAGTCACTCGTTTGTTTGCAATTAACGCTTGCGATAACATCAGTATTGCCTATTTAACGTATTTGTTTACGATTTCGTTATTTTTACTGTTTTTGAAGAGCTCAACAATTTGTATTTGTCAGTTAATTATTTCAAAAAAAAACAAATCAACCCCAACTGCACTAATCAATCTCATCATAAAAAGGACCTCGTCAAACAGATAATTTAATTTAAAAAAATGATTAGGTTTGTTTATAGGTAATTCTTTTTTTGTGCCAGGGGTGTGAATATTACCCGTAAAATTCAAATTAAATGTTACTTTATATAGAAATTAGAAACACTAACATACTATTAGGTACAGAAGTCAACATCAAATTAGGGACAAAAAACACCTACGTTTCGCTTTCAACGAATAAAGCTTCCTCAGGGTAGTTTGCAAGCGTACGAAGATTAATCAACTTATTACAATCTACCCTGAGGAAGTCTTTTACATTAAAGACGAAAAAGGTTTCGGTATTTATTATAACGTTTTGTTGTCCCCAATTTGGCTTTGATTTCTATAATTAGAAGCTTTCGGCAGATGTGCAAACAGACAAACGTTGCCACAACAAGTAATCCTTGAAGGATCTGAAATGATCAAATGCTGAGGCTTTTCCTTCATAATAGCTATACAAGGGCAAAAGGTAAACAAACAAATAAGGGACAATCGTAACAAATTATAAAGATAATAAAACGAACAGCGTAAGTCTCATTTTCATAAGTACCATTTCTGTTATTAATTATTTTTGACGAAATATCTACCTATCATAAGTACGTTTATGAAAATAATTCTCAGAATTATGTTTAAAATAAAATTCATGCTTACCCAAAGCTGCTGAAGTACAATGAGCAACCATAAAACCAGAATTAACACCACCATCGTTAACTAAAAAGGCAGGCAAACCGCTTAAAGCTAGAAATAATTTTTTAATTATTACTTCTACTTAAAAAATAATAAAATAATAGAAAATGCACTCAATTGTTTCTAATATATAAACAAGAGAACAGTAATTTGTAGCAATTACATTATATGTTTTTTATAATTATAAATAAAATTGAGAAACATCTTTAATAAAACTCTCTATAAGATTTCATCTACATTTTTCTACTTTAATAAACTTAAGGTCCTAATTTCAAAATGTGTATATACGTATGCACTCTTAATATTGGATCTTTCATTAATCATTAATTAATTTTTTTATTGAAACATTTACTATTATTTTATTTTCATGTAAGGACTTTTCTATCTCAATCATAAGTAATTGTTTAAATATTTTCTTTCTCTATTTTTCTAATGGACGTTTTATAATAACATTCTTTTCCGGCAGACTTACGATGGTATCAATTACTCAGAGGGTTGGAGTTTACACGTGTACCACTTCGAGGGGAAAATGCGGTAAGTGACGAATATTATTAATAATTAAAAATTTTCTGTGCGAATAAAAATGTTCTCAAACGAATCTTTTACCTGGATTAATTAGTCTTTCGGTTCTTCTTTCACTCATTGAGGCCAATTCGTGAACTGCTATTCCCAAATAATCCAATACTTTTGCTGGATATTCTCCGTGAAAATTACCTCCTGAAATAATTTCACCCCTTTCTGCTAAAACGATCTGTTATGAAATTAAGGCTTTTAATTTTTATCGTAGTTATTTTTTTGTAATACGTGATTAGTACTGGGTATTACTTAGAAAGGATTAGGGTATGATGAAGCTGGTAATCAAGGAATCAATCAATATATCAATCAATAGAGATTAATTTTAGCTATGTAACATATAATCTTTATGTTCAAATTTATATATATGAAAGGATACAGGATTATCAGTTGCGCTGTTCATTTCAGTGTGCATAATTCCTTGTACAAAGTCGATGGTATCATGGACAATTCCATGAACTTGCGGACAACATCTTAGGGTGTAGGCATCTTGAACTCTATTACAGAATCGATGACTTTCTGTAAACAAATTAAAATTTTCACAGAAATATATAATAAAGCAGATTCGAAACCGACAGTTCGGTACTACAAAGGATCTTAAAAAATTTATAGCGGCTGAGAAATTCTAATCGTTATCAGAAATTCCTTTTCTCAACTTAGTGATCGACAGTGATCGAATTTCAATTCGTTATTTTAAATACGAGTCTTCAAATATTTCTGAAATTACTTATTTTAACTTTTCTTCTGTTGTATAACAAGCCAGAAATAAAACTTTACAAAGTAGATTTTCACAAAATTTTTATTTTATTTAACAATGTAGAAGTAGAAAATACTCACTGTCCGAAGAAGCCAAAAAGTTTTGGCGAAGCATGTTACATTGAACATTGTTAAATAAAAAATTTAAAATCTACTTCGTGAAGTTTTATTTCTGTGTTATGGATTTTCATCAAGTAAAGGTCGAAACTATTCAATTTTTGTATAATAAGCTATTTTTAGTATTTATTATATTAACTACTATGCGTAATATTGTGCATAATTTGTATCCTTTGTTAAACATGCAATATTGCAAGTGTGTAGGTGCACTAGTTTGTGAGTTATGGATGGATTGGAAGTTGCTTGAAATATAATAATAGTTTATGTAATGTACACCACCTGGTGTCGCCCTTTTCTATTCCGATCTTGGCTGACACAGTGAGTGCTGTGTGTCTACATCTGGGTCAAAGATTTACATAATATTATGTGTCAATTTGAAGTAGACTTCTTATTTTGTTTGGAAGTTAAAAGCCTCTGACAGACGGCCGAATGAACAGACAACGTTGCTACACATTAGTGTTCCCTTAAAATCAACAGTTTTTTCTACGAGGTTCTTCTTTTCGGGACGAAATTAAAAAATTTCCATAGTTATGTTAAAATTTCTACCGTAATAGTTTACATTAATTGAAAGGAAATATTTTTACGTTTTGATTACTAACTCTTTAAAATATATTCCACAATGGCATCGTTATTTTCGTACTTTCTTTCCCACTATCATCTTATCATTTATACTGCTTCAAATTTGATTTATATGATATATATATATATATATATATATATATATATATATATATATATATATATATATATATATAGAGTCATTCAAACTGAGTGGTACATTAGACGTTTTAGGGAAACTAAGCATGTTACAGATTTGGAAATTTGGGAGTTGGGAGTAGGGGTTATAAAGGATAATCTACTTAACTAAGATAATTTCAACTGTAGAGCACTTGTCGATGTCAACTTTCTTATTTTAAATGTAATGGTATATTTTTTACGATGAATTCGTATGAAACACAAAATTTTAAGGTAACTTTGATAATCAACATATATGCCTATATGTCTACGATGAATAGTTTCTGAGATAATTTAATTATTGAAAAAAAGATTGCACCGTAACCCAAACTATAAAAAATCATAACTTCCTTAAAAAATGACTTAGAATGTTGAAATGTTTTGTATTAGTTATAACCAAATCATAAGGCTAACGTCATGTCAAAACAAAGCTTTACAATTTGTACAGGGCGTTCAGAAAAAAAATCTAAAGTTTAAAAACTTCAAACACGAATAACTTCATTTTTTCAAATGGCACCTAGTATATTTTATTTTGTCATTCTATTCCATTTTTTATCCTCTTACGATACATCTAGATATTTCCTATTGTTTTATTCAAAAATTTTGGATTTTTTTTAATAAAGAATGGAAAACATCCAATATATATATTTAATGTATAATAAATATATACCTACCGGTTATTTGAGACGGATGAATATCGGAATGTAGAAGAGCTCTTAAACGTTTGGCAACGGCCACCTGTCCTTTATGCGGTCTGATTTTTTGAACGTCAGAATCAAAAGCCCTTGACGTTCCCTTAAGGACTTCTAAAGAAAGTGCTGCCACAACATCGGCTTGACGAGCTATACGTAATGCTCTCTCTACAGCCTCTGCACCAATACTCGTAATGAGCTGAGTACCATTTATCAAGGCAAGTCCTTCTTTTGCCTTTAATTTTAATGGATGAAGTCCGTGTTTCTCAAGAACCTGCAGATTGCAATCCTATTACTTTATTTATACATGTGACAAACAGTTGTGGCGTCTACCCATATAGGTAGACTATAGAATATATATTTCATAATGAAATTAGATAATTAGGCAAAAATACGATACAGGCATACAGTTTACCTATCACTTTTCATAAAATAACGATCTGAATGCAGTTCCCCTCAATAAGAAAATTAATTTATATTGAATATTAATTATTTTTATTACTTCTTTTGCATCTGCCCATCCAGTTTCTGGACTCCACATTCTTCCTTCGCCAATCATTCCCAATGCTAGATGGGCTAAGGGGGCTAAGTCTCCACTAGCCCCAACGGAGCCCTGTTCAGGAACATACGAAACACAGGAAGCTTAAAAAAAAGTCATTATACAGCAACTTTACGAAACTTAAACCAATTTGTACTTGTATATTTAGTTTTTAAGGGCGAACCAACCGTTAAAAGCCTTAATCAGTCCCTGCAATGTTTCGAGCGAAATTCCGCTATATCCTTTTGAGAGCACGTTGATTCTTAAAGCTAGCAATCTCCTGGCTTTAACAGGACTTAAAGGATTTCCTACTCCCGCGGCATGCGACCTTATTAAATTATATTGAAGACACCTGAAACACAAATTGTTGGTCGTAAATAATTAATAGTCAACGAAAAACAATATATCCGAAGTAATTTTCTACTTGTTTTATTAATATAGTAAATCGCAAATTTAAAGTTCTAAGGAAAATACATCAAAAACGTTACAGTTACGGTAATCACACCGAAAAGTTGTTGGTCCCGAGCTTATGAAGATGAATTTCATAAATAATATATTTTCAATCAGAAATATATATTAGTATGTAAAAAAATTTGGTTATGATTGTATCGAGTAGTATCTTCTCCGTCTTCATATACTTAAATTGGTTATTCCTTCTACCAAAAAGGTAGAAATAAAGTCCTCATAAACGACAATATACCAAAAATAGTATAATGGGTATGGAAAAAACATTTTTCTTTTCGTATTGGATAAACTTATTTTGATAAAATTTTTACGCGCTTTAGAGGTTTAAGGGACTTCTCAAAACAATACCGCAATATTTATTAGTATTAACCTTGAAGAAAATGTAATTTTAGATTTTCGGTTCATCCAATCCCAAGAAAAGAAGGCTTCTTTTATTGTCACGTTTTATCTCATTTTTGACCGGTTGAGATTAGGAGCTGAATCATTTAGGACTTTAATAGTTTTATAATACCAACTATTTATTTTTTTTAAACTACGAAAGTCCAAAAATGTACTGATTAAAACAACCGACCACAATGGACTACAATTTCCCAAAATCATTTACAAAATTAAGAATGTATGAGCCCCAGAAGATCACTTCCAACAACAACCCAAAATCCTACCATTGAAATATTACATCAAAAGGGTCAATCTTGACAAAAATGGTATGGCCCATTATTTAACCCATTGGGAATTTTTGGCCATTAACTCTAACAAACATTAGTACAATTGTAATTGAGACTTACTCCAATTTATCGTGGGGTATTATTACCCTTGCAAAATTACCAAATCCAGTAGTAATTCCATAAACCACTCTTTTCTGTGATATTATGTCGTCAATAAGTTCTCTCGATTTTAGTACATTTTCTTCTGCTTCCCTTGAAAGCTATAAGCAATTTAGTGAGTAATTAAATAATTTAAACGTTTTCTTCAAGGTATAATAAAATTCAAAAAATTTGGAACCAAAGGGGGTATGTTCACTTATGTATACGCATGAGAAGTTATTTTTCTATTTACATGCTTATTTACATAGTTATTTAAATTTAAATAATATTTTTGATTACGTATGTTCTCTGCTTCAAAGCTTTACATGAATATTAATTTTAACCCTTACTTTTATTTTATATTTGCCATTACCAAGCTCCATCAGTAAATCCGTTGTCAAATTATTACCATCCAAAATTATACTCTAAAAAATAATTTAATATTTAATTTTAATGTTTTAAAAATATGTAACTTTGCGTACCCTTGAAGGAGGTGTAAAATGTTTAGGACTGGAAAGCTATTAAGGAAGAAATATATTTTTTTACAGAAATTTGAGCTAATTACTAATTGTTCAAGTTATTTTTTATTTTTTCTTGCAAAATAAAAGGATACATTATTTCTAGAGTTTGTGTAACTTCCTTTTGAATCGCTGCATTAATGGATTGAAAATCAGAAACCAGCACTAAAAAAAATAATAATAAGGAAATATAGAACCTTACAATGTAGTTTACTGATGCAATGTTCTTGCTAAATATAAACTCTTGTACAATTTACCATAATCAACTTTTATCTAAAAGCTACAATTGAAATTCTATTTAATTACTATTATAGCTAAAGAAGGTCAACACGTCATATCATAAAACTAATTATACCCTTTTGTTGCAATAATTTCCTCCCAAATATCTGCTCTTAATATCATAGCAATTAAGTATAAAATAAAAATTGACAATTCATTATTAACTAGTTCAGAGAAAAGTTGAGTAATTGAGAAGGCAAAATGAAAATTAAGAACTAGGAAATGCCAAAGTCTGACTTTTACTACTACTATTATTTACTACTAAATGCAGTATTTCGTATGTTTGACGTGGCTTAACGAAGGTATCTACTTCACAAACTGAATCTACGACTCAGCTTATGGTACGTCACATCTAGTAATATAAGCTGCGTCGTGGATTCAGTTTATGAAGTAGATACCTTCGTTAAGCTATATGAAAGGTATAAAATACCACTGTAAAATGATATTATATTTGCCTATATTTTTTATAACATCTAAAATTCTACAGCGAATACTATTAACTAAACCTTTGCAAAATTCCTAAAGTTCAGTGATTTATATGAAAAATTTTTGATTTTCTCCAATAAAATTTAAAACCGACACATTAAAGTTGATACTTTGTATTGTAAAAAATATGCCGAAAAACTATAATTTCGTAGGGTTTTAGGCTCTTGTGTCGGGTAATTATAAAATCGATAAATAAAAGCTAAATAATAACAAACAATAACAATATATTAGATAACAAAAAGACGGAAGGAAATAATTTTAACAATTGAAAGATTCAGATCGAACTGGTTAGTCAGAGGGAAAAAAGAATGAAATATAATTGTGAAGTAAGAGAAAGGGTCGTAGATAAGAGGGTATCAATAGAAAAGTACGAAAGCTTGGAAATTTTTGAGATCAGAAATATGACGAAATAGAGTAACGACTCAAATCACCTAAGAAATCCATCATAAAATAGCAATTAGGAAGGACAGCGAAGTACAAACGTCTTGCGGTTAATACGCGAAATTGAAATGTTAGGAGGGATTGATTATAGGAATGTACAGTTATTGGCACAGATAGATACTATAGAATAAATAGAAAAGCTTTAGAAGATAATGTTAAGAAATATTTACATAGACACAGAGACACAAAGAAATATGATACAAAATATTTAAAATAGAATATTATATTATAAAACTGATATAAATAGGTTGTATTGAACGCCACAGGTTGGTTGGTGGAAGGGACTCGTATACACATATGTAATAGAAAATAGTACTGAAAAACAACTATTAATTTTTAATCTATTATAAAGGAAGAATTTCCAGAATGAATGTATTTCCGAATGGTTACTGTCTATTTTTATAAAATATTTACCAGTTATAGATAATATCATCACAACGTATGTATAAAAAGATTCGAAAAAATATCTGATAATAACTTTCATTCAAATTTATCCTACTTTTCGTCCACATTATGTTCAATATTGTTTCCTTTTTAGTGTATAAAATATTAACTTTACAACAAGCCTTACCGATATTCACAAAGTCATTATTTTCCAAAACATCCTTTATCAAATCGTCAGGATCTAAAATGACACCCCCTCTTGTTTTCCTTATTTCCTGTACAGGGGGAGATCTGTCAGCAATCATTTGATGTTTGTAAAACAGTTTTTCATATTTTAGATACGCTTGATTACCTAACCACTTCACAGTCTCTTTTCCTTAAAAATTTAACCCCAAATATTTACTGAGGTGCATGTATTATTGAAATAAGTTCATCTACTTACCCTCTCTGCAGGGTATTTGCAACCACTCGCCTTTTACTCTTGCCGAAATCTTCATTTTCAGAAAAACTCTTATCAACAGAACTCTTTCCCATTTATATAGTATTCAAAGTTTAATTAAACATTTAAAAGTTCAGATAAAAACGCACAATTGCATTGTAGTATTTGTTAAACACAACTAAACTGTATGACGTTTAATTTTTTGTTTTCTATTATACATTGCATTATTATCTACAAATAGAAGGTGCCTCAAACATGGGGAAGTAACTAATATCTTTTTTAAAACAAGTATTAAAAACAATATTTCTGATAAAGATTAACGCATTACAAAAGTATATTATTTGTTACGTTCACAGTGTTGTGTTTCAAAAACTATTGTTGCTATAACATCTAAATTTGAACTTTCGAATGGAATGTAGGGATTGCCCGTTCACATTAGAATTCAGCAAATTTTTTGGCATTTATTACATTTTATAACCAAAATTTCTAGAAAAATCAAATTCTTTGAAGATTTCCGTTTATATTAGCTCACATCAACGAGCTTTTAAAGTTACATTTTGTTACCCAAAAAGACATCTAAAATGTAATAATTACGCCTGTGATTGATTTAATTTTCGTTTTATATTGTTTATAAAAAACGGTAGAAGAAATATATCTTTAATATGAAAAACATATTTGCACGAAATTCCTTAAAAGATTGCATTGTAGTATTCCACAATTTTAAATAAAATATGGGCATTGTTCAGATAACATTGTTTTTGGAGACATTACTCTAATAATATATATTTGCTTATGTCACATATAAATACGTTTTATGTTTTATAATAGTGATGTTTTTTTACACAATTTTTTATTTTGGCAGTTGTACGCAAATTTCCTAAAATAGTTGATAATAATCACCATAAAAGAAACGGTTTTTCTTTTAATAGAGATATTATTAAAATTAGTTGCTGTTTTATGTTTTTCAATAAACCAAGAAATTCCAAAAGTTATAATATACAAAAATGACGTTATGCTTCACACAAACTTGCATTTTAAATTTGTTCCTAGAAAGATTGTTTTTACCTGTTTATTTTTAAATTCTTCACATATATTCTGACGTAGATAATATTTTTTTATGTAAAGTTTAAAAAATATCAGTAATAAAATTTACTATATCTATATAGTAAAATTGATAATAGAAACTAAATGTAAATTAAAAAACAAATAGCACAGCTGCCATTGGGCTAACAAATAAATAATAAACTATTAATATTATTATTTTATCGCCTTTTATATTTGTTTAACTATGTTGCCTTTATTTCCTAGAAAATTAAATCATAAAAATTGTAGATTCATTAATAACTTTATTAAAATGTAGGTGAAAATATGCCATGCGATTTTATGATATAAAAATCCGTTTTGAACAAATTTTGTTCTAGTTAAAATTACATGTACCTATACCTATTATCATGTTTGTTAAATTTCCTAATAGAAAAACTAATTGCCCCTATAAATTACTTCTTATTTAGTTTTTAAACAAGATTACAATATTATGGTGCTTATCTTGTAGTATGTTACGCGACTGCACATGATCACAAGTCAGATGAGAAGCATCAAGAAAAATAGAATAATAATAATTAAATTGAATATATGTAATTCAAGCTCATTTAATTCCATTCGTCGCAGCTCATAATCAAATTTAATATGTAAGTAATATTTTTTGCACCTATATTATTATCAACTATTTAACCATTTTTCTTTCTTGTTAAAAATTGAATTAATTGTTCAAAACTAGCTAACATTTTTACACTACCTACATAAAGAAATCTTAGTCTTTATTTATCCCAAAAATTTGCGCTACAATTCTTTAATTAATTAGCAAGAGAATTTGACTTTCCACATGAAAGTTAATTACTTCTCATTGTTTCTCCATTAGATAACTAACACACCATCTACATATCTTATATTTTAAGAATAAAAAGTTAATTAGATTATATTTTTTTTGTAGAAATCGCACATAGCACGCAAAAATGAAATCCTGTATCGTATTTTATTTATTTGGAATAATTTTCCATGCACGAGCCGAATTTGAGACAACTCCTTTACCCA
The DNA here is from genome assembly GCA_963921985.1 of Agrilus biguttatus. NCBI lineage: Eukaryota > Metazoa > Arthropoda > Insecta > Coleoptera > Buprestidae > Agrilus > Agrilus biguttatus. The sequence goes on along the minus strand of OY998118.1, from coordinate 38,189,254 downwards.
ATAATGACACCGTCATCCCTTTGGAAGGCCAGCCTATTTACAACAAAACATTTTCGGAATACAATCACCCTTATCTTTTGAACATACGGTACGACATCATTGAGGAAAACGTTACAACATTATTAAACGAAATAACATTGGGAAACGTTTACTGTACAAATATTTTCCTAAACAATTGTTTCAATTTATCAGTATATGACGTCATGTCTCTGATTAATTTAACCGAGTATACAAACGAAGAAATCGCCCAAGCGTTGTCCAGTTTAGACTTAAATATCAACAACACTTACGATATTATCAACAATTACAATTTAACATGGAACCAATTTGACAATTTTATACATTACATCGGTACCACAGTGTCTGAAATTTATAATTCGTTCGTCAACATTTTGTCTAATTCAAATCAAAAGATGCCCATAATTCTGGACCTAATCCAAATAAACAGGAATGAGTTTTCCACGGTTTTCTTGTTCGGTACCGAAGAAGAAAAGCTTCAGCTTTTGTCCAATGGTACTTATAGCTTGGAAATTTTCAACCAAATCTTGGAAACAGCAAATCTTACAGATGCTGAGCTGCTTTCAGTTGTGCCATTGCAAAAACTTGCTCGAGCACTTATGAATCGCAAATTCAGTTATAGAAATGTTCTGGATTTCATAAGGACATTCAAAGTCAAAAGTAACGATCTAGAGAACTTTTTCCTAGCCCTCAATATAACTTTGGATCAGTTATACTCAAACGAATTGTATCAGCAATCACTTCATCAATTTTTAAGAATGTTGAACAAACAACAGGTAATTGGTACGGCCATATCACAACATCAACTAATCACAACCGTTACGGCCGTCGATGTTTTTTCTACCAATTTTATTCGGTTTCTTAATGGAAATCTTAGCCAATACTTCGCATTTCAAGCGCATTTGGTAGAAAACGATTCGGAGATTGTGCCTTTATTTTCGGAAGTTGCATTACCCGAAATACTATCGAAAGAAGTAGTCTTATATGACTTAAAATATCCGCTAGCCCTGTTTGCCAAAGTTTCTTTAAATTATGACGGATCGGAATGGTTCAATTGTACCTATCTATCCCAATTTGGAAACGGAAGCCTGTTACAAGAGGAAATCGATGTACAACTGGGAACCAGCTATCTCTTTTCCAAAAAAACAAATGCTACTGTATATGTTCTTGGAAGTCCGGTTTTGTGTGATGATAAAATTCATGGATTAGCAGTAGCAGAAGATGAAACATTACTGAAATTTACCCCTCTTCTTCCTAATATTGTGGAACCCCCTCATCCGATACCCGTTAAGGGTTCTGCTACTAAATCCATATCTACCTATACTATAGGATTAATTGTAATTGTTATGAGTTTCAAGCATTTTTACCCTTTGATATAAAACCGACATTCCATATAATTTTGAAATTTTTACGACGAAAATACCGAATGTATGTATGTATTTATTTATCATATTCGTGTAAAAAATTATCAGACTAATGTACATCATTACATGGTTTACATTATTTATTTATCGTAATGAAACGGGTAAACATTTGTTTTATAAGTACACTCATTAAGTTGTCTAATTATTGGGTTTACTACTGTAAAGTTAATTACTAAAGAAAATATAAAATAACCAACCCGTGTTTCCTGTTATTAAATAAAAAAGTCATAAAGGGGTAATTAAAATAGGCACTGTAGCTGACGATTTCAGATTTAAGAGTCGTTAAAAATTATTATTAATAAAGCATCTCCAGCAATTAATTTTCCCTCATTTTGCTTAATTGCTTTTTACCTTCTCTATACATATACATAAAATTGGAGTGTTTGTTTGTAATATCAAAATAACCACTTTTTACTAAATGCATATGAATGTATACACGGTACGTATACCAAAATAACATTTTTTTAAGTTTTTGTGTGTCTGTCTGTTTGTTCCGGCTAATCTCTGAAACGGCGTTACCGATTTTGACAGGATTTTCACTGGCAGATAGCTAATGTAATAAATAGTAACATAGGCTACTTTTATTTTAGAAATTCATTATTATTATGATTAAATAGTTATTAATTTCTAAAATAAAAATAGCCTAAGTTACTCCTTATTACGTTAGCTATCTGCCAGTGAAGCTATTGCTAACGGTTGTGTCTCAACGACTTCGTTTAAAATTTTAAAAATAACTTTTTTGTTAAATTAGTTTAGACATATATTTTGTTCTGAACAAAAGGTATACCTCCAAGTTTTATGTACATAAAACTATAACAGATTCATTCGCAGATATTACCAAAAAAATAAAATGCTTTTCTCAAAAATTTTGTCAAATATTTTAAGTAGTGTTCAAAGTGATCCATAACATACTTATCCTTTGTCATTATTCCTTATTGATATAATTTTGTCAGAAATATTTTACTTTAATTTCTCTTAAAATTCTGACTCAAACTATAAAGTATAAGGTTTTATTATGTAAAACAAAAATATTTGTTTGTTTGCAAAATAGTTACAACAATTATTAACAAGATTAAACTCAGCTTAAGGACGAAAGTTTATTTCTTTGTAGAATCCTGTTTTTAAACAAAACTAATTTTGTTTTAATTACAAAGTTGTGGAATATTTTACGACCAGTCTTTTTTAATAAAATCGGCGGCCTTTTCGGCCATGAGAACGACGGTGGCAAAGATATTTCCAGCTACAATATTCGGAAAAGTTGACGCATCAGCAACCCTGACATTAGAAGTTCCGTAAACTTTCAATTCAGGATTAACAACGGCCAATTTATCAGTTTGATTGCCCATTTTACACGTTCCAGTTAAGTGATTTTCAGGATAAGTGCTGTATCTGATGGCGCATTCCCAAAAATCGTCGCTACCAAATTTATAAAGATCTGAACAGTTTCCATATCTACCATGTACCAGTTCCGAGCCGTAGTTTTCTTTTAAAATATCGGCAGTTCCCACATTAATAGCTGTCCGTATTCCGGAAATTATAGCTTTAACATCTTGATCTTCTACTAAATAATTCGGTTGTATAATCGGTTTTACAACTGGATCGTTTGAACGCAACTTAATGTAACCTTTGCTCTTTGGTCTCACTAACGTTACTTGTAAGACGATCCTTCTAGTGTTGTTGGGATGGTTGGGATTGGCTGGTAAACCGGGCGTACCGCAGTCATAAGTACAATTGGCACTATAACCACTGAAGTAAATCTGCAAGTCTGGCCACTCTTTATCCCGATTTTCAGAAGATGAAAAACGAGAACAAATTTGCGCAAGTCCTGTAGATGACAAAGGGCCTTTGTGTTTCAGTAAATATTCCTTTAAACTTTTCATATTTAACAGGTTAGTATCCCTAACTTTTTTTAAGTTGAAGTGTATAAATAATGAAACGTGATTTTGAAAATTTTTGCCGACACCTGGAAGATCTCGAACGACGGTGACATTCGCATCTTGTAGATCGGCTTTTGGACCAATGCCGGACAAAAGGAGTAACTGGGAAGATCCGATAGTTCCACCAGTTATTATAACTTCCTTTTTAACGTTGATATTATAACGTTGGTCCTTGTAATAAAATTCCACAGATTTGGCTACCGAGGTTCCGTTTTCTTCGGTAAAATGAATTCTTGTAGCCGTAGAATTTAACATTACATGAAGATTTGGCCGGAATCTTGCAGGTCGAAGATATGCTCGAGCTGTACTGTCACGGGTACCATTCCTGAATAAATAAACACACAAACAGGATATTTAGGCAAATACCTAATGTGTTATTGCGTCTTAAATGAATATAATTTAAATCCCAACGAAAACAAAACTTTCTTAATTGGTATTTAATCTCTGTTGCAAAATTAGATGGCACATTATCTCTGTATATATATATATATATATATATATATGTTATATACATTAATATCTCCTTTATTATGTTCATCTATCAATTCACATGTCTTTAACTTTGTTCATTACATCGACGTTATGTATTTGTAGTATATAATTAGGTCAATTTATTTTATAGTTTATACATTTATACTTGAAATTTACAGAACCATGACCACAAAAAATGTATCATCGATGAAATACCACAGTAAATATGAGGAGTTAAAAGCAAAACTAATTAATCTAAAGAAATATTAAAAAAATAACGTATTAAAGGATTTTAATATGTTATATATTCATCTAAGAATCCATCGGAATCAACAGTGTAATTCAATGCCGGTAGGGGTATTAGGCATCGGAGTAGTTGTTTCTGTTGATTCCATATTTATATTAATATTAATCTAAAGAAAGTTTACAAAACCAGATTGGACAACATAATTGACAATTGTAAAAACAGTCGTTCTAATATATTATCTATCAGGTTTGACTAATAAAATGAATCTTTGGTTTAGTGCTGAATTTATACTTAAAATATTGGAAATTTTTACCATTCTTCCATACATCCCCCATTATAGCTCTATTTAACAAATATGCGTAGCTATAATGGATATTGATTTAAAATCAGAAACGTATTCCTAAGGATGTAAAAAATGAGTAACTTTTAACGTTTCAAAATAGAAGCTAAGCTGATGATAATTATAATAATAATAAATTGTATTAGGACCACCCAGACACTCCGGAAATATTTTCATAAACTTTATTTAAACTTCGTGACGACATCGTTTCGGCTGTACAATTCTATATCTTTTGATAATGGCCTAACAACCGAGGTGGTATCGTTAAGAAGTTTAAATAACGTTTTGAAATTATTATCTAAGTGGTTTTGCATTCCTAATGCAATTTGTTATAAAAAAGGTTTCACAATGAATACACGCCATATTTTAGTATTAAAGACATTACAATAATTTCTCTTCCAAAAGACTCAGTGCAAAGAAACGGTTATAGACCATTCCGAATAAAAAAAATATTCCGCCACATCTAGCAAATTGATTTTATGATAGACATCCATCGAAAGACGATAGACATAAAATTTCGCGTTTTTTCTCGTTTCAGCAGATTTACATAAATTATTCTTACTTGCTCATGGTTTGCGAAAGTACAAATCCTTCGGTAACATCCGCATTAAGATCACTGGGAGTTTTGTATCCAATGCTTCTGGCTGCTTTAAGAATATCATAACTAATGCCAGGTGCATCGGGAAACCTCTCGACCCTCAGCGGCCCTCCAACTCCGTGGTATAAAGTACTTGTGTAGACACCTATATTACCATTGTCTTCCGATTTACGAAAATAGGGTAAAACATCTTTGTAACTCCATCCTGTGTTGCCCAATTCGGCCCAATGGTCATAGTCTTTCGGAACACCACGCATATACGTCATTCCATTAACTACCCCGCATCCTCCAAGTATTTTTGCTCGGGCATATGTACATTCACTGTTTTCGTTTTCATGGCAAGCGCTCGTTTGGGGTTCCGTAGGGTAGAAGATGATTGTTTCGTTACTTTTGAGGAAATCGTAAGCAAAACTGGGTACCTGACTTCCTACAGGTTCATCGTTTCCCTGTTCTATAAGAAGAACATTCCAATGGGAATTCTCGGTGAGCCTTCCAGCTACTACTGGTCCGGCACTACCACCCCCTATTACTATGAAATCGTACTCATCATCGGGATGTAAAGTTGGCGTTATTCTCCCACATACGTCCGAAATATCACATTGATCACGAAGCAAAGTATTTACGACAGTCATAAACATAACTGACGATGCTGCATTGCAAGTGCCGTTTTGAAGGGGGAGTCCATAAAAAGGATTTGCGCAGTTACAAGTCATTGTTCAAGACTGTTTGTAATTATATTACCTTCGCACTGTACCTTTATAAATTACCTGTGCAAACATGGTTACGTTAGTTTTGAATATTCAAGATAGTCCAAATACCTCTCCACATAATTTAACATATCACCTAGGCTTTATACGAATGTGATAATTATTCATACTTTTAAAAGGAAGTGAATTGGTCTGTTTCCTTGAAAAGTAAAATTAAAAACGAATCAATCATATCGTCCATACAAATATATTTTTAAACTAATAGATAACGAAACAATTATTGGTAAATATTATGAATCCATGATATGAAAATATTTGTTTATGTCTGCTATAATATAATAAATATTCCAAGTAACGAAGGGAACTGCGAGTTTTAGTTTCATCCCCATGGGTTTTCAAATACAATTTACTTGCTACCTTGTAACAGATTATTTTGAACACATAATAAATTAGTAAAATATTGCAAAATGGTTACTTTTTGTACTGTTGGTAGGTGTAATCATTAAAACACTAAATAGTTTCACTTTTGAAGACTTTCGATTAATTTTTAACACATTACTTTTTATCTACCAATTTAATTAAAAGTAATATTTTAGTTACTTACTTGTCAGTATTGTAAACTTTAAAGGCTAATTCTTTAAAATATATTTCCACGTGTATCTTCCGTAAGTATTCAAATTTGCGTATAATGTAGTATGAAAAATACTCATTTCTAGATTAAAATGTTCGATAAAAGTTTTAAAGAAAGAAATATGTTATTTTTCTACTTTACGCAATCGTAATTTTTCATTTTACAGTTATTTTTGTATGTTTTAATGTAATGTCACCTAGTACGTACATGATAAGAAATTCATGTACTTTCAAAACCATTTTCAGGTATTCCTCATTATGTAATTGCGATACATTCAAGCATTTCTTGTTTTTGTTTATTTAATTTTTAAATATTACAGTTATTTTGGTAATATAAAATTGCTTGAATGTATATCGCATTCGTTGTGCAACATTTTATAAATTATAAAATAAGATGAGTAGAAGAAAAACACTGAGTTTTGTTGCACTAAATATTTCTTAATATTTATTTTGAGAATGGCCTGAAAAGGTGGAAACAAATTTGTCGAGTTTTTTAATAAACATTTAATGCAACGAATCCCAGTGTTTTCCTTCTACTTATCTTATTTTATATTTTGGTAATGCCAAATATTAATTTAATCGCGTTTTCTCATAAAACCTGCCCTTTCGATTTAACGAACAATTGCTACAACAAAATAATTGTGAAAAATTAAACAATACAATGGACTCGTATTACCAATTAATTTATTGTGCTTGACAATATTGTTTCTATCTGTGCGATCATTATCAAGGCTATTATTGTAATATGATAATGATCACACATATCGAAATGATATTGTCAATAGCCTGCATACTAAATTAATTAATGAACCGTTTCCGTTGTTTTACGTAATTACTCTTTGTTGTTAAAATGCGCCGTCGAATGTATTAAAAAATATTAAACAGTATGATTTTCGTTTTATACCATAAAACTTAAATTAAAAATATTTTTTATTTGTCAATTAATTAACATAAAGTTTTACAATTTTCATTAATTAATGAATTGAACAAAAATATCTATTATAGACAATAGTCTCTAAGAAGAAACTTCTTATACTAAATAGCATTTGCAAAATAGACATTTTATAGGCATAAAATATATAATACTTTTTAAACATAGTCGTGAAACTTATCTATCGCAGCTCACAAGCCGAAAAGCAACTAAAGAATGAAGATTTAACACACTTTTCGACGCGCAACACGAACAAATCAAGTTTAGATGATACTGCATCGTATGAAAAATACGCAGAAAAGAATTCAAATCTTAGAACTAAATTTGAAACAAGACTTTAAATCTTTTAAAACAACTTGTACCCAGCCATACGGAAATGACTTAGTAACACTATTTAAACTTTGTTTGGTGCACTTTTTGTGAAACATTCTTCTAAAGGAGCATGAAATTAAATTAAACACTGTAGGGTTTCACTTTTAAAGACATTATTTCTCAACAATATTGTTTCGGCCAATCGGCCATTCTCAAGAGAGAGTACAAATATTACTAAATTTTAAAATATCTAACACTAAATTATAATACTTTAAGGGTAAATGGTGGGGTAGCTTACAATTTATGGAGGATTAGCGGGGAGTTGTAGGTACAGAGTTCTTTCTGGTTGTTTACTATATTGATATTCTTATGAATGGCTTTCTTAATTATAGCAATAATTTCCTACTTGCTACTACTTACTTCCTACTCGCTATTAAAAAACTTACAGATTAAGAAAGCCATTCATAAAAATATCAATATAGTAAACAACCAGAAAGAACTCTGTACCTACAACTCCCCGCTCATCCTCCATAAATTGTAAGCTACCCCACCATTTACCCTTAAAGTATTATAATTTAATGTTAGATATTTTAAAATTTAGTAATATTTGTACTCTCTCTTGAGAATGGCCGATTGGCCGAAACAATATTGTTCAGGAATAAAGTCTTTAAAAAGTACAACCCTCCAGTGTTTGATTTAATTTCATGCTCCTTTAAATGACTTATTGAAAATGATTGATATTTACAATTCCCTTATTCGTAATGTAATAAATTTTCCAGTGTTAAGTAAAATATTAGTATAATTTTAATACAAACTTATTTATTTATGATGATTTTATTACGTTTACACTATGATAGGATAATGAAACCCAATTTCGAGAGAAGAAAACTATATTTGTTTTTTATAAAATTCTGTTTTTCAACAAAACTAATTTTATTTTAATTACAAATATGTACAGTCATTCAGAGCCACGCCTCTATAATAAATTCGGCAGCCTTTTCGGCTACAAGAATAGCGGTGGTAAGGGTACTTCCAGCAACGCTAGTCGGAAAACTGGACGAATCAGCAATTCTGAGATTAGATGTTCCATAAACTTTCAATTGAGGATCAACAACGGCCAATTCATCAGTTTGATTACCCATTTTACACGTTCCAGATGAATGATTTTCAGGATAAGTGCTGTATCTAATAGCACATTCCCAAAAATCATCGGTATCAAATTCATAAAGATCTGAACAATTTCCATATTGTCCCTGTACTAGTTCATTACCGTACCTGTCTGCTAAATAACTAGTAGTTCCCACACTAACAGCCGCTCGTATACCAGAAATTAAAGCTTTAACATCGTAATCATCTTGTAAATAATTTGGTTGTATAATCGGGTTTGCAGTTGGATCATTTGAACGCAACTTAACATAACCTCTGCTCTTTGGTCTCACTAACGTTGGTTGTAATACAATCCTTCTAGTATCATTGAGATTGTTGATATCGCCCGGTAAATCGTCTGTACCATTATCGTAAGTACAATTAGCAATGTAACCACCAAAATGAATCTGCAGATCTGGCCAGTCACTGTCTGTATTTTCGGACGATGACAAACGAGCAGAGACTTGTTCGAGACCAGTAGAAGCCAAACGACCTTTGTGATGAACGAAATAGCCAGTAACGGCTCTCTCAGTCAAGAAAACTGTATTCAGAACGTACTTTAAGTTGACGTGTAGAATTATCGAAATGTGATTTTGAAAATTCTGACCTACACCGGGAAGGTCTCGAACAACAGTGACATTCACAGCTTCCAGATCAGCTTTCGGACCAATACCAGACAAAAGTAATAACTGAGGAGATCCAATAGTTCCAGCTGTTACTACAACTTCTTTTTTAACACTGACATTGAAAGTTTGGCCGTTATAAGAAAATTCTACAGATTTGGCTACCGAAACCCCATTTTCTTCAGCAAAATTAATTTTTGTAGCTGTTGAATTCAACATTATATGAAGGTTTGATCCTGCAGAACGAAGATAGGCTCGAGCTGTACTGTCACGGGTACCATTCCTAAATAAATAAACACACAAACAGTATGATTAGACAAATACTGAAAAGGTCATTGCGTCTTTAAATAAATAGAATTTAAATCCTGGCGAAAACAAATTGTTCTTAATTAGTAAGAACAAAATTAAGTTCTTGGTCAAGTAATTGTCTGTAAATGTAAGTAATGAAATACGGCAATAGCAGCAAAAGAAGGTAGATGGCGACATCCTGACATATCAGCGTCTTATTTAAACCCGTTCTTAATTACTTTTCCGATGATTCAAAATTAAGTGTTATTTTACCTCTAAATGTGTGCGCGTGAAGTTCAATTAACGATGCTATTTTTCTTTCTTGTCTTACTATTTTACAGTGTATTCTTGTGAGACTTTATAATTGTGCTCTTCAGCAATTCATTAGTTTCTTATTATATTATCTTATAATGAAACTTAAACTGTTTTTGGTACAACTTTTGTGAAACTGCATGATTTCAAACACTTAGTAGAAAAGAAAACGAGGAAAATTTTTCACAATCACTCGATAAATTTGTCACGGCCAATGTGGCCATTTACAAGACTATAAAATGTTCCTGAAGTTGATGCATATTTAGTAATATTTATGTAATCTAAAATTTATACAGGAGTAGTGGGGAATTGCAAGTTGATAACTCTGTTTGGTCATTTACTAAATTACAGTAATTATTAAGTTGTGTGAAATTTTCTTTGTTTTCTTTTTTACTAAATGGTTGTTCTCTAAAAACCACAGTCACCATTAGAAATTCTACAATTAGTATTTATTTCGAATTTACATAGCCGTATCGATGATTACATCCTTACGGAAACTTCAAAAGTAACAAATGAATTATTTTTAAAATACGGTTAATAAGTTAGGTAAAGAAAATACTCAGTAGTTTTACAATATTTATTCAAATTGGGTCCTTGACGACAGTCGTTTCGGTTGTTACACCATTCTCAAAAAAATACCATTGTATACTAACTATTAATTACTACATCTAGGTTTTAAATACTAGGGTTTATGCCAGCTCTTAAAAGTGGGGATAAATGGAATTTTGTTTGGTCATTAGTTACTAATTTGTTATTAAACAGTGCTTTATTAATTTACTAGAAATGGTCGAAATTAATAAAGCTCTCTTTAGTAACAAATTAGTAACAAATGACCAAACAAAATTCCATTTATCCCCACTTTTAAGAGCTGGCATAAACCCTAGTATTTAAAACCTAGATGTAGTAATTAATAGTTAGTATACATTGGTACTCTTGTGAGAATGGTGTAACAACCAAAACGACTATCGTCAAGGACTCAATTTTACTATTTTATTTTGAAAATGCTTCACCAAGTGGCCAACAACCGCAGTATCTAGATTACGGTTAATAAGGTTAGTTAGGCTAAAATCAAAATTAATTGACCGAAAAACAGTTACAGACCTTCGATATAATTAACTTTTTCTATAAAGCATCAGATTGACAGGTTATTAACACACAAAGGTCCTAAATACCAGCATCCTAAGTTATTGTCTTTTAAGATTAGTTTATAGAAAGGACTTTCAGAATTTAATCAATTCGAAAAATACATAAATAAATATCATTTAGAATTCCGACATTTTCTCTTGAATAAGTAAAACTATAAAACTATAATGGATATTTATTTTAACTAATACCGTCCAAGTTACTTTAATTTAATTAATTGTATTGAATTAACGGATAGTTGATAGAAGTCTAACATATTGAAATAAACACACGTTGATAACTTCCACAATTTATTAAATAAACTTGACACGTTTGTCGCCAACACTGTGGCTTTTACAGAAGTACAAAATCTACTTAAAACTACCTAAGAGTAGATGTCTATAAATAGGGTGGTGCATCTTCATTAGAATGAGGGAAAAGGTTTAATAGTGGTGAGAGGTACCTATCTACTTGGTTATTAAGTAATATGTCTGTATTTTTATATTTGTTAATTTCTTTAGATTCTAATAGTGTGAGTTTTAAAATTTTATTTTCAATGTGTAAATTTTTAGATCTAAACTAAATATATGGTTATCTTCTAACACATGTTTTGCATAGTTAGAATCGGTTTTTTTGTTTCTATATGATCTAAAATGTTCGTTCAAACGAATTCTAAAATTTCTTCCCGTCTGACCTATATAAATTTTTGAACAAGAACCGCAATTGAGCTGATATGTGCCTGGTTTTCATAATTTCACTACTTTGTCTTTATTATTCTTTATATGTATGCTAGGGTTATTATTGTTTTGTATGATACATTTACTAACAATTAATAAATTTATTAGAGACAACAATACAAATGTATCATACAAAAAGAATAAACTAAATATTTAATTTAGATCTAAAAATTTTACACATTGAAAATAAAAGTTTAAAACGTACACTATTAGAATCTAAAGAAATTAACAAATATAACAATACAAACAATTTAAATAATGACCAAATAGATATAAACCCCTCACCACTATTAAATCTTTTCCCTCCCTCACTCTAATGAAGATGCACCACCCTATTTATAGACATTTACTCTTAGGTAGTTTTAAGTAAATTTTGTACTTCTGAAGAAGTGTAAAATTTTTAGATCTAAATTAGGTACATGGTTATCTTCTAACACATATTTTGCATAGTCAGAATCGGTTTTTTTGTTTCTATATGATCTAAAATGTTCGTTCAAACGAATTCTAAAATTTCTTCCCGTCTGACCTATATCGATTTTTGAACAAGTTGCGCAATTGAGTTGATATATGCCTGTTTTTTGATAATTTCTCTACTTTGTCTTTATTATTCTTTATATGTATGCTAAGGCTAAGTCATTACTTAATGACCAGGTATATATAAACCCCTCACCACTATTAAACCTTTTCCCTCACTCTAATGAAGATGCACCACCCTATTTATAGACATCTACTCTTAGGTAGTTTTAAGTAGATTTTGTACTTCTGAAGAAGCCACAGTGTTGGCGAAACACGTGTCAAGTTTATTTAATAAATTGTGGAAATTATCAACTTTGTGTTTATTTCAATTTCATTTAATTGATTAAATCGTTTTGTATGGGCATCCTTATTCTGTGCACATTTATAGAATACAACATATCGAATGATATGATGATAAGTTTCATTCCCCTCTATTTATAATAAATACCGAAAAAGCCCTGGAAAAACTCCTATGTTCACGTATGTTATAAACGAAAGGAATAAGGAATCAACTTTAATAATAATAATGGCTAGTTTTCTGCAATAAAAATTTCAATAAATAAAAAATTGTCCTTACTGGTTCAAATGTTGCGTAATTGAAAATCCTTCTGCAGCATCTGCGTTAATGTCCCTTGGAGTTTCGAATCCAACTTCTCTAACTGCTTCAAGAGTATCATAACAAATGTCAGGAGTATAAGGATACAATTCAACACTCAGTGGACCTCCAACTCCGTGGTAGTCGGTACTTGTGGCGAGGCCAATATCGCCGTTGTTTTCGGATTTAAGAAAATACGGTAAAACATCCTCGTAACCCCATCCTGTGTTATTCAACTCGGCCCAATGATCATAATCTTTCTTCACCCCACGGATATATGCCATTCCATTTATAGATCCGGACCCACCAAGTACCTTTGGTCGGACAAATGTACATTCACTGTTTTCGTTTTCATGACAAGCTCCTGTTTGGGGTTCTGTAGGATACGAGATAGTTGTTTGGCTGTTTCGCTGGAAATTTAAAAAAAAACCGGGTACTTGGCTTCCTACGGGTTCATCGTCACCCTGCTCTATGAGCAGAACTTTCCAATCGGGATTTTCACTTAGTCTTCCCGCTACTACTGATCCTGCACTACCACCCCCCACTACTATGAAGTCGTACTCGTCATCAGGAGTTAAAGTTGGGGTTATCCTTCCACACACGTCCGAAACGTCGCAATGTTCTCGAATTAGAGTATTCACAAGAGTCATAAAAAGGATCGACGTTGCTCCATTACACGAACTGTCTTGAAGGGGAACCCCATAAAAAGGATCTGTACAGTTACAAGCCATAGTTGTAGTTTTGTTACCTAAAAATCAAATAGATTCGTCTGTTTCCTTAAAACGTAAAAATGAGACAATCAATAAACACATTTTCTACCAACAGATAACAATATAAACCATGAGAAGCAAATTCTAGTTTAACTGTGCCTTCAAGTCACGAATTTCAATGTTAAAGGAAGAAACTCGTAGTAAAGGACGTATTTCAATATTTTTTGAACAGGTTATCATGAATATATAATCAAACAGTAAAATTAATAGTGACAGTGTACGTAGTACATTCCTGCTTATCAAAACCTTTTTCTTATTTCCACAAATAGTCAAAAATAATATAGGATCTAGCAGACAATATTATCTGTTTAAAATATATTTTCACGTGTGCCTATTCTACAAAATAATTTTCATTTACGTATAATATAAAATGCAAAATTCATTCTGAAGGTCTAGGAGAACATTTTCAGTCTACCAAAAGTGTTTTAAGGAAAACAAATAGTTCGAAAATATTTCTATTTTACTGTAATATTATTCTTCTTTTAAGTTATATAATTTTTATTTTAAACTTACTCCCAGATGATGCAAAACATTTATTTAAACTTTTATTTGCGACTTCACTTTGGCACAGGAAGTGAAACTACTTTAAAAAATGATATATCAGATCAGCTTTTATATTCCGGCTGTTTTTTTGAATTGACGATCAATTACAACAAAAATACTTATCCTTCATGACATAAAACTAGCCTCTCAAAGCAACAGTATCTCGTTTAGAATTAATTAATAAAATAACAAAAAGTGTAACAAAGATAAGATTTTCTGAGACAACTTTTATTGATTGATAAAAGAGAAAGTATTAGTTGCGTAAGATTTCCTAACAAAAGTACTAGGCAAGTGTACATTTTTGCCCCATTTACAAATATCCTTATGGTCATAAATGTAATTCAATGTTTTCTAATATTTATTTATTATACTATTTTTTGTAAAAAATATCAACTTGAAATTAAATTGATGCATCAATTCGTTAATAATTATGCCTTCAATAATTGATGTATATAGGAAGAAGGGTACTGAACATCGTCCTCTGCAGGAAATAGAAACATAATGATTCCAACAAGAAGTTGGTTATATGGAACAACAGTAATTATGTTGGTAGGGGGTTGAAAGTAGTTTTTGAGTAATTTTGTAAGTATCAAAGTAAAAATACTAAGTTTATATAAATATGGAATCAACAGAAAAACCACTCCGAGGGCTAATACCCCTATCTGCATTGAATTACATTGTTGATTCCGATGGATTCTTAGACGAAGATATAACATACTCAAAAAAGAAAGAAAGCATTAAAATCCTTTTTCGTGTAAATTTTAAGGATCACAGATCCCACATTTCGAACGCTTCCTACACAGTAGGTAATGCTTTCTTTCTTTTTTGAATATTTTATATCTTCGTCTAAGAATCCATCGGAATCAACAGTGTAATTCAATGCCGGTAGGAGTATTAGCCCTCGGAGTAGCTGTTTCTGTTGATTCCATATTTATATTTATTATATAGCTTGTAAGAGCCTTTCTGCCAGCGCCCACCTGATGAGACCCGACAGGTCGAAACCGGTCGTCTGTATGGCTTTCCGTACGCGGTACCTACTGTGTAAGACGCGTTCGAAATGTGGGATCTGTGATCCTCAAAATTTAGAGGAAAAAGAATTTTAATGCCTTCTTTCTTTTTTAAATACGAGGTTTAGTTTGTGAGGTATGCATAATTATTAATTATTGGTAGATGATAAGATAAAAGATAATATAAGATAAATAATTATGTTAGTATCTTTTTATCTTAACCAAAGTTGTTCTTGAAATTCCACCTACAAGTAAACATAAAGTTAACACACCAAGTTTGTTAAGTGAAAACATCTAGTTTAAGTTTCCCAACCCATTGCCACACTAATTTTGAATACCAAAATAATAATATAGCTGTAATCACCGATTACAAATCTAATCTCTTTTTTTAAATCGAGTTTTTGTTCCGAATATTTGTGTCTTTCAAACGCTTCTGAAGACTTCTAGATTAGATATAACGTAGGTATTTGTAATTGAAATTTCCGAATGAAAAAATTTAAAAATAAGAAATGCTTAAACCAGTGATCAGTGGTGTGTACAATGACAGAGAAAATAGACATTAGGCTGCTGTGGTTACTACGTACTACTTTACTACCTTATCATTAGAATTATTGAATATCTTATTGCCATTTGTCACAAGTCAAATTTCAATAAAATGTTTTTTTTTTATTCATACCATAAAACTGACATATCAAATTAAAAATATCTTGTTGATCAATTAGCCAACACGAGTGTTTCACAATTTCAATTAGTTGATAAAATGAACAAAAAATGTCTAATCGTAAGATAACTCCATAAGCTTCTCTAAAAAAAGATTCTTACTAACAAACATTTACAATTCAAAAAGGAAAATTAAATTCGTCTTAATAACTTGTTGCTTATGTACGTTTCAACTACTATGTGGTCATCTTCAGTGCATAAACAGTATTAATAGAAACAAATAATTAGTAATCTTATTTATACATTTTTGGTCACAAGAGATATGAAATTTCAGAAACTCGTTACTAGCGAAGCTGTTTAATCAATAAATTTAAGGAAGCCCTAATGAACTTCGATACCCACAATAAAAACGACGAATTCATTTCCTCTTTGAATTGAATTGTTGTTTCGGTCACTCTTTTCTTGAAAATATTTTCAAATACTTTTAAAATATATATTCTATAAAATGCACAAACTGAAAATTTTTATTCCCTTTTTACGAGGGCTAATATTTATATTTTGAGTCTATAATTAACTCGTGAACATTCTTATGCGATGATTTTTTACGACTTTCGAAGTGGATCATCAAGACAGGAGTGCATCAATCAACTTATTTAGACTTTTGGAGATGAAGCCCCATCCTTGTCCATTGTAAAACGCTGGTATAACGAATTTAATCATGGCCGCAGTTCGCTCAGGGACGAAGGTCGTGAAGGTCGTCCAAAATCAGTTGTTGTCTGTTGTGCCAGAAAACATTGATGCTGTGCGCGAACTGATATTGTAAGATCGTCACGTGACTTATCATGAGATTAAGTCACCCTTGGGCATTAATAAGATGCTGCATGAACATTTACCTAGGAAGAAGATTTGTTCGCGTTGGAAGCTCAAAAAATACAATCTCGGTGCGTCAAAAGCTGTGTATAACATATATTATTAATTATTGATCTATGCATATTACTTCGAAACAAAACACGAATCCACCGTATGAGTCTTCCAGGACGAGCCAAATCCGACAAAAGTAATTGGTGCGCGAAGAAAATTATCGCATGTTTCTTCAGAAGAACTGGATATGTGGCAACCGTGCATCATAGCAAAGTAGAACGGTGAATTCCGAATGGTACTCAACCAATTGTTTGCCAAAAGTGCTTGATCAAATACGAAAAAAGAAGCGGCAACGAAGGATCATTCTTCATCGTTACAATGCAAGCTCTCACACATCGGCTGAAACAACTACCTATTTGAATATTTCACTGTCCAAAACGTCGAATTGATGGGCCATGCTCCATACAGCCCTGATTTGTCACTACATGACTTCTTTTTATTCCCGCATATCAGGAGTAACTAGCGTGTCCATCGTTTTTCGGTGCCTGAAGCAGTCGTTAATACATTCAAGAACCATGTTTTGGACAAAATAAAGCCAATTTCAATAGTAAATTACTGTCATTTCATTATTAGGCTCAAAATATAAATAGCAACCCTCGTACATAGCGTAGGTTTCCTAATTTTTGTTCCAAATTAATTTTAAAAAGTAATTTATGATATTAATTGTAAGATTCCTTAAACTTTTTATTAATTGATAAAAGGGCTCACATGAATGCATCTCCAGTAATTGCTTTGACACCCTTTCTTTTAAATATTTTTTATCTCAGCCCGTAGTAGGAAAAAACAAATGAGCCAACCTTGCGCCAAGATTTGCAGGGGTTGGGCTGACATACCGAAGTTATGACCACTGGCCAGGATTGGCTGCCAAGTCATGGCCCATCGTGACTACCGAATCATTGACAAAACTCGCTTGGCAAGTCTTGTCCGAAGACACGTTTCTAAGCCTTAGGTCAAACCTTCCGAAAATAGTAACTAATATTGTTATTAATTTTTATTATTAATTTCAATTCAATGGAAAATTTCATTAGGTACTTACAATTATCTATTGTCAAATTAATATATATTTACACTAATCATTTATTTGACATTTTATATATTGAAACATCAAAATATTTTTTGTATCAACGTATAGCTGTTTTCACTAACAATTTAACATAATTCATTATATGAAATATGACGTATTTAATATATAATTAGTTAACAACAATAAATTATATAAGTTATTTTGAACTAAAACAGACTAAATTGCCTTCAGAATAGTTTTATCTTCTATAGAATAACAAATATATTAGAATAGCCCTGAAAACCAATATTTGTTGTTAAATACTGCATAAGGTCTAACCTAATATTGGCACACCAAGCCTTAATTTTGTGAACTTAGTCCAAACGTAGATCTACGTTGGGTTTCCAAAGCTCGGTTATCCAGCTTGAGCCACGTTTAGGCCTATTGTCGAACCTTACATATCCTACCCGTGGCGGGGTATGTTAACAGCAGGCATACATCCAGTTTTATTTATAAAAAATCTCTATCGAACAACCCCCTCATTCATACTTAACGTAATAATTTCACAGCGTTTGTGGAACAAACCTATCGTTTAATAATTTGTTAAGCATTACATTAATGTCATATACTTAAATTAAAAGTTATTTAATATTTATATTGTATCATGCACTCGATAAATCTCAAGTGAACTTAAAGGTGCGGTGGTAGTATATGAAACGTCCTAACAAACCTAATTAAAGGGTTGCAGGTATTAAATTTTTGATTAATACACAAATGATTTGCTTGTAACGTCTATTAACACTATTTACAAAATGTACATTTGGTATCAAGCAGGTGCGGGAAGAAGTTGAAAAAATGGAGCGGTGTTACAATGTATGATTGTGAGGTTGCGCGTATAGGTTGTTTATTTGACGGCGATTTACTTAAAACTGACTTAACTTAAGAGAGAAAAGAGGCGGAAGAAATAGAAAAGGAATGACGCAGTAATAAGAGATAGAGATAGTTGTAGGGGGTGAATACAAGGTATGAAGACAGATAATTGTGGTGAAGAGTATTACAGAATGACAATGAAAAAATGCAACAATAAATTATACAATATTTTATAACATATATTTTTTAAAAAAAATATTGTATTTACAATTTAAACAATATAAGTAAAGAACAGTCTTTTAGTGCTTCAAAACTTTTGTTTTTATGGTCTACAACGACCGTTTCGTCACACTATGCTTCATCAGATGGATTAATTACAATACAATTTGTCTTTTTAGAATTCTTCTATTCGCTAAATTTTTTTTTGTTTTACATAAAAAATTTTACAATATTTTAGGACCAATCCTTTTTAATAAAATCGGCAACCCTTTCTCCAATAAGTACAGTGGCGGCAAACGTATTTCCAGCTATTATATTCGGAAAAGCGCATGCATCAGAAACTCTGACATTAGAAGTTCCATAAACTTTTAATTCAGGATTAGCAACGGCCAATTCATCAGTTTGATTGCCCATTTTACACGTTCCAGTTAAGTGATTTTCACCATTGGTGTTATATCTGATACCACATTCCCAATAATCATCGGTGCCAAAGTCATAAAGGTCTGAACAATTTCCATATCGGGCCTGAACCAATTCAGAACCGTACTTTTCTTTTAAAATATCGGCAGTTCCAACGCTAATAGCCGTTCGTACTCCAGAAATTAAAGCTTGAACATCGTAATCCTCTACTAAATAATTTGGTTGAAGAATCGGTTTGTCCGTTGGATCGTTTGAACGCAACTTAATGTAACCTTTGCTCTTTGGCCTCACCAAAGTTACTTGAAAAACAATCCTTCTAGTGTTATTGGGCTCGTTGGGATCAGCTGGTAAATCGACCTCACCACAGTTATAAGTACAATTGGCACTATAACCACCGAAGTAAATCTGCACATCTGGCCAGTCTTTATCCGTGTTTACAGACGATGAAAACCGAGCAGCAAGTTGTGCGAGTCCTGTAGCAGACAAGGGACCTGTGTGTTGCTCTACATATTCGTTAACCGCGTCCAAAGTTAACTCATTAGTATCTGGAACGCTTTTTAAGTTGAATTGGACGAATATCGCAACGTGATTTTGAAAATTTTGACCGACGCCTGGGAGATCTCGGACAACACTGACGTTCACAGCTTCCAGATCAGCTTTTGGACCAATACCAGACAAAAGGAGTAGCTGGGGAGAACCAATAGTTCCACCTGCCACTATGACTTCCTTTGTAACATTAACCCTGAAACTTTGGCCGTTGTAAGAAAATTCCACAGACTTGGCCACCGCGGTTCCATTTTCTTCGGCAAAATTAATTTTTGTAGCTGTTGAATTCAACATTACATGAAGGTTTGATCCTGCAGGACGAACGTAAGCTCGGGCTGTACTATCACGGGTACCATTTCTGAATAAACAGGACGGTTACAAATACGTAAAGGGTCGTTTTTTTTTTTTTTAATAAATAGAATTTAAATCCTGACAAAAATCGAATATTCCTTATATGTTTTTAACACGTGTTAAACTTAAAATTAATTGATCGAGAAAAAAATTACAGGTCTTCAAAGAGCATTAATTTTTCGATAATGTGTCAGACTAAACAACATAAATAATTATTATAAAAACCAATTTCCTAATTTATTGCCCTTGAAGTTCGGTTTATAAAAATAACTTTTAGTATTTAATCTATTTTATGAAAGATTTGATAGTTTCGACTTTTACTTGATTAAAATCCATCTTAATTACAAAAACAGAACTAAGTAAATAAAGTGTGTGAAAATCTTTAGTTTTGTCTTTTCTAATTATTTTAAGAAAATTAGAAAACGGCAAAACTTAGATTTGCCTCATTATAGTTCTTTCGAACAAATATAGCTGTGATAACTACTAATTTTAATTCTACTTAAACTTTGAACTTTGCACTTTTTGTGAAACATAATAATAACTAAATAATTAATGGAGAAAAAGAAATAAGTTTCACTATTGTTTAATTGTACTCGATACTAATGCTTCTGTCAATGCCACCATTATCAAGAGTAAAACAAAAGAATTTGTGATAACACTATATAGCCATACAAAAAAGAAGAAAGGGAATTGATTACATTTTCTACAAATCTAAAACAGATTTGAAGAAACACTTTTGGAAAACTTAGAAACGTACAAATGGATTCTCCCAAATCAGTTTTAATTTTTTATAAATTGTAATCATTTCCCCTTTCACATTTTTGTATGGCTATATATTGTTCTTGCGCATCCTACACTTTTAGTAATCTTATACACTTCTATACTAGATAATGGTGACATTTAACTAAACAATCCTGTCGCCTGTCGATTAAAATAATTAAATTTACTTCTTCTTATCCTTTAGTTATTTAATTAATTTTAATTCAGAAACGTAGCAACTCTAAATATTTAGATGGAAACGCTAGAATAGAATATCGCCTCTAAAAGTCACAGTAAATGTATAAAATATCTAAAATTGTCCTTACTTGTTCATATGTTGTGTGATGACGAATCCTTCGGTAACATTTCCATTAAGGTCACCTGGAGTTTCAAATCCAACGGATCTAGCTGCTTCAAGAATATCATAACCAATCTCAGGTATATAAGGAAAATGTTGAACACTTAGTGGACCTCCAACTCCATGGTATTCAGAACTTATATTGCCACCAATATTACCATTGTCTTCTGATTTCATAAAAAATGGTAAAACATCTTCGTAACTCCATCCTACGTTGCCCAACTCGGCCCAATTATCAAAATCTTTCGGTACTCCACGCATATATGTCATTCCATTTACAACCCCACACCCGCCCAGAAATTTTGCTCGGACATATGTACATTTGCTGTCTTCGTTTTCATGGCAGGCACTCGTTTGAGTTTCTGTGGGATAATAGAGGGTTGAGCCACTGATTCCCAGAGTATGGTAAGCAAAACTGGGCACTTGGCTTCCTACAGGTTCATCGTCGCCCTGTTCTATGAGTAGAACTTTCCAATCGGGGTTTTCACTGAGTCTTCCAGCTGCTACTGACCCTCCACCACCAGCACCCACTATTATGAAGTCGTACTCGTCATCAGGGGTTAACTTTGCCGTTTTTCTTCCACACACGTCCGAAATATCACAATGTGCTCGAATTAAGCTATTCACAAGGGTCATGAAAATAACTGACGTTGCACCATTGCACGAACCGTCTTGAAGAGGGATCCCATAAAAAGGAGATGAACAGCTGCAAGCCATACTAGTAAATTGTTTGTAGTTTGGTTAGTTAAGGATGAAATTGGTTGATCTGTTTTCTGAAAAAGTAAAATTAAAAATTAGTCGAACGTATTGTATAAATAAATTCATTTTTCAAATAATGTATTACAAAACAATTTACTAGTTTTAGTATCTTCCCTGGGGGTTAAAAGAAAAAAACGTTGTTTAATACGTTTTTTTAAATATTTTTCGAACGTGAATACACAATGAATCAGTAAAATTAGGGGTGACATTGCACTCAGTACTATCGCTATTATTATTACTATGAAATATTCACCCCGTTCCAAATTTATTCATCATAATTATCCATATATAATCAAATTAGGAGAATTTAGGTAAAAATGGATTTTGAAAGAAAATTTAACTTATATACCATTTTCGGTATGCCGCATATACTTTATAGAAAAAAAAAGAGTTAATATTTTCCGTTCTGGTGTAATCTTTCCTTTTTCTAAGTTATTTTTTATTATCAATTTTTACTTACCCCAAAAAAGCAGAATATTTGTTTAGATCTGCATTTGCGACTCCACTTTGGAATAGTATGAAATGAAACTACTTTGGAAATGAGAACAAATCAGCTTTTATATTCAGGCTGCCATTTTAAGTTGATGAACAATTGCAATACTTGCCTTAAAAAATATTATAATTAAAAAATTAAAAAAAAAACATCATAGATAGCATTTTCTGATACAATCTTTATTAATCTATGCGTGTGTGTATATTGACAAATGAAATGATCCCTAATATGTTCGTCTACGTGTGAAAATCACGTAAAATCTACTTGACAGATTTTGATCAATGTTCTTGTATTTCATTCGTTGGACGCTTGCTCTTTATTTCCAATAGAAGTTATCAGAATATTACTAATTATTTTGAAGTTATTAATAATTAAAATTTACACACCCGTAGACGAAAACGATGACCTTGGCTGCGGCAAGTGACCTGTAATCAGCCACTTAATAAATTTAAAAACAAATCTAAAATCGATAAGATTTACTGAATAAAATTCCTTAGCGAATGTTAAGTGCAAACTGTAAATTTTTAGCCCTCTTTTAAATACCCTTTATACATAGTCATGAGAGTCATCTAAAGTGTTTTATTTTTATTTTTCTAAATACAATCATGAATAAAATTGTAGCACTCAGCAATAATTGTTATTATTTTCATTTTATTATCTATAAAATTAAAATTATGTTGATATAGCTGTTCCCTTATAATAATATTTTCTTTAATAGGTAGATGGAAAGAAGAAAAAAGAACATCGCCTGTGAAGGAATTTTGTAGGTATGTATATTTAATATAAATATTATTTACTAGAAATTAATTTAAACTTTGCTGTTGTTCTTTAATTACACAAGAAAACAATAGTTCTGTTGGATTTGAAAGTCGTTTTTAGTATTTTTTAATTCTTGAAGGTTTCGCTTAAGTAAGTTTAGTTTTTGAGGTACGCTTCATTCTTAATTACTCCCGTATGATAGAGTATTAAGGGGTTTTAGAAACTTTGACTGCAAGTAAAAACGTTAACATTGTACATATCCCAGATTCCTCTTTGTTAATTTTAAGGACTCATTCTCATTTCTTTATGTGACAATTTCTAGTTGCATTAACACCGCAAAAACAACTGCCACACGAACTTTGAAAACCAAGGAAGTAACATTTCTGATTAACTTGTAATAAAAATTATAATGACTGCTAATAAGGGTATGAAGTTATAGAATTGTGAAATTTCAATTTAGCAAGCGTGACATGGGACGACTCAGTGTAGGTAGTGAGTACGGAAGCTAAAAGATGGCAATGTCACCCTCATAGGCGTTGGGCACAATTGAAGTTGTAACATCTTTATCCTTAAAACTGTGGGGGGTGCAACTATTGTGAAAGATGTTTAAATATACAAAATTAAATAAAAAACGTAGAATGTTTCATCGATTTAATACATATCCTAACTAGTTTCGGTCACACGACCATTATCAAAGAATTAGAGTAAAATCTTATAGCTTTATACTGTAAGTATATACTTTTGTATACATGTTAATCCTATTTATTCATTTTATACTAATATACCCTGGATTTTATTTTTGCTTCTAAGGGTGTTGCTTAATCAATTACTGGCTACCGACGTCCATCATATTCCAGGTAATTTGGTGATAAAAGCGTCTAAAATAAGGTGTAAGTAGTAATACAGAAGAACGTGCTTGATTTTTTAAATGCGGATTACATTAAAGCAAACGAAGCTATCACGGGAGTAGACTTAGATTACTTAACAGCCTCTACAACTGTAAATTTAGCGGTTGAAATATCTTATAATGTAATAAATGATATAACCGGGAAATGCGTTCCTGTTAGACTTATGAACCCAGACGATTAATAGTGCTAAAGGTCTATAACCTCTAAACGGAACTGGATTATACATATAGGGTTAAAAAGATTGCATGCTATGGGTGAAAAGGTATAAGGCTCTCCAGAAACCTATACTCTGCTAATAAACCTGATACTTGAATCGCTTGGCACTTGGTAGAACATGTTGGAATAATTAATAAGGTTGACGAAAAGAAAACACTTGGTATTAAAGTTTCATAATGGTTTTAATAAAAACTCTGACAATTGTTTCTACGGTTAAGTAATTTTCAAAGAGTAACAAATGTTGTACTAAATAAATTTCTACAAATATAATACTTATATTCTATACAGACAGCAATTCCGGGCCCTAAAAAAACCGTTAAATGAACATGTGAAAGCAATAGTAAATAATACACAATAAATGTACAGGAATTTCACAACATTGTATAGAAAACAAACATGTTTTAAACTTAGATAATATTAAATTACTTACAGCATAAATAAAAGTAAACGCCTGCACACTTAGGGGGTCTACCCATTGTACACTTTGTACAGCTTTTTAGTTTAGTTAACACCGAATGATTTTTATTTTAATATATGTTAATATATTAAAATTACGATTTTAATTTGTAAACGTTAAATAAACGTCAAGATTGCTTCATTTAATGTTGCTTCTGTGCTAAGGTAGAAAGTAGGGGTCTCGTGTTGATAATACCTATGTGTGAAGTCCGCTCATATAAAATTTAGTTAGTGGTAATTAGGATGAGTGTTTCTTTATTTAATTGCTTCTATGTTGTTTAAATTTTTATTTTCTAGTTAAAATAACCGATAATGAATTATTATTCCAATCATTCAAAACAGTTAAATGCACCTTTACCATATGATTTTAGTTTCATTTAACAAATTTTCCTAGCAGAATAACATGTATATTTTTTGGAATTATATGATCCAAAATTAGTCTAAAAACAACTTTTCAGAAACACGTGAACGAAAAGTTTTTTTATAAAGTTTTCGAAATTTCAAAAAATTATAAAATAATTTTTGCTCCATTATTTTGCAGAAAATTTATTTCTACGCTAATTTGAGATCGTAGAAAACGAAAATGACAGAAAAATATAGTTCGTAAAGAAATTAATAAAATATAAACTGTCCAGAATCCAGCTTTGCAGTTTGGAGTGTTTTCACTAAAAATCTATCTCCTAAAAAGGCAACATGAAACATTGTCCAGTTCATAAAATACGGCATTCGGAAAATTAACAAAAAAGGCTCAAAAAAACGTTAGCCATGTCAAAAATCTCGCTTCATACATGAACAATCCATTTTTTTTGTTATTTTTAAATTTTAAAAGCCCAAATCAGTCTAAAAACAACTTTTCAGAAAAATCGAGGTTGTCTTGCAAAGAAATGGACCTTTTCTCTTTTTCTTCGTTATTTCATTTTTAGTTTATGCTTACCTCGAAAATGCAAAATAATTATTTAGATCTTCATTTTCTACTTCACCTCAAAACAGTCAAAGTGAAATTACCTTGAAAGCATTTGAAATCTTGTTTTTAGATATATTCATATGCCTTTTTAAATTTACGCAACTGCCACAACAAATACTTTTTATTTTATGCCATAAATCATTCACCTAGAGTTGAATACATCTTGTTTAACAACCACTTTACAATTTTTTTTTTGAATTAATAAAGGAGTATAAGAGATAAAATTTTCAGAAACATTTCTTAAAATTCATAAAGTAAAAAATCGTATGCTAGATAAGATAATAAAATATAAATACCATATAAATTAATACTTATTAAGTTTTTATTTCTTTGTAAAATTTTTGTACAATTACAATCGATAAGATCGGATTTAATAACAAAATTAAACTCAGTTTTGAGTTTCAAAAAAACTAATTTTGTTTTTAATCATAAAGGAGTACAATATTTTACAACCAGTCTTTTTTAATGAAATCAACCGCTCTCTCTGCCATGAGAACAGTGGTGGCAAAAGTATTTCCAGCTATTATATTCGGAAAAGTGGATGCATCACAAACTCTGACATTAGCAGTTCCGTAAACTTTCAATTCAGGATTAACAACGGCCAATTCATCAGTTTGATTGCCCATTTTACACGTTCCAGTTAAGTGATTTTCACGATAAGTGCTATATCTGATGGCACATTCCCAAAAATCATCGGTACCAAAGACATAAAGGGTCGAACAGTTTCCATATGGTCCCTGTACCAGTTCAGAACCGTACTTTTCTTTTAAAATGTCGGCAGTTCCCACACTAATAGTTGTTCGTATTCCGGAAATTATAGCTTTAACATCGTAATCATCTACTAAATAATTTGGTTGAATAACCGGTTTATCCGTTGGATCGTTTGAACGTAACTTGATGTAACCTTTGCTCTTTGGTCTTACCAATGTAGGTTGGAAGACAATCCTTCTGGTGTCATTGGGCTTACTGGCTTCGGCTGGTAAATCGAATTCACCACAACCATATGTACAGTTGGCACTATAACCATTAAAATAAATTTGCATGTCTGGCCAATCTTCATCCGTATTGACAGAGGATGAAAATCGAGCACCAACTTGTGCAAGTCCTGTAGATGATAAAGGACCTGTGTGTTGTTCTAAGTATTCGTTAACGGCGTCCATAGTCAAGACATTTGTATTTAGAACTTTTGTTAAGTTGAAGGTTATAACTATCGAAACGTGATTTTGAAAATTTTCGCCGACACCTGGAAGATCTCGAACAACACTGACGTTCACAGCTTCCAGATCAGCTTTTGGACCAATACCAGACGAAAGAAGTAACTGGGGAGAACCAATAGTTCCACCTGCCACTATAACTTCCTTTGTAACATTAACCCTGAAACTTTGGCCGTTGTAAGAAAATTCCACAGACTTGGCCACCGCGGTTCCATTTTCTTCGGCAAAATTAATTTTTGTAGCTGTTGAATTCAACATTACATGAAGGTTTGATCCTGCAGAGCGAAGATAAGCTCGGGCTGTACTTTCACGGGTACCATTCCTGAATAAAAAAGATAGTTAGGCAAATACATAAAAGTTCCTTTCGCCTTACGTGCTTCACGTTCTTCAATTAATCTACTACTTTGATATCTTTTTTTGAATGTGAAAGTGTATTTTGTAAACGTTTACAAGTTTCTTCACTCATCGGTTATTTTACTTTTCTATAACTTGTCAAAAAAAATCAGCAATCAATTATTACACCAATTTTTCAAATTTGATATAATATGTAGGTATCATAATTAATGTATTTTGCGAATTAAGATAACCGTGCCGATTACTAAATCCTTAGAGGAATGTCTATTACAGTCAAAAACCACAGATTATTCAATAAAGTATCAGATTAAACAACACGAATAGCAGACATAGATGTCCTAATTTATTGTGTTTTATGCTCAGCTTATAAAAATTACTTTTATTGTTTGATTTATATTAAAGAATCAGAAATCCGTATAATTGAATAGGAAATCTAGACGAATGGTAATAATAATGATAACAGTGGAACAAATGTAGCTGTAATAATTACTAATTTCGTGAAAAATAATAATAACTAAATAATTTATGGAGAAGAACAAGTAAGTTTCACTATTGTTTAATTGTACTTGATACTAATGTTTCTCTCAATGCCACCATTATCGAGAGTAAAACAAAAGAATTTGTGATAACGCTAAATAGCCATACAAAAAAGAAGAAGGGGAACTGATTACATTTTTTACAAAACTAAAACAGATTTGAAAGAAACACTTTTGGAAAACTTAGAAACGTACAATTGAATTATTACAAATCAGTTTTAATTTTTTATAAATTGTAATCAGTTCCCCTTCCCTATTTTATATAGCTATATATTGTTCTTGCGCATCCTATTCTTTTAGTAATCTTATACACTTCTACACTAGATAATGGTGACATTAACCTAAACAATTCTATCACCCGTCGATTAAAATAATTAATAGTTTGAATAGTATACGCAGTTGATTTTTTTGTGAAACATTTTATAAATAAAGAAAGGAAATAAATAAATAAACTGCTTTCTTGTTTCACAATTTCAAAGTTTAATTAAATTTACTTGTTCTTTTCCTTTAATTATTTAATTAATTTTCATTCAGAAGCGTAGCAACTCTAAATATTTCGATGGAATTACTAGAATAAAATGATCATCTCTAAAAGTCACAGTTAAAGTATAAAATATGTAAAATTATCCTTACTTGTTCATATGTTGCGTGATGACGAATCCTTCGGTAACATTTCCATTAAGGTCACCTGGAATCTCAAATCCAACAGATCTGGCTGCTTCGAGAATATCATAACCAATCTCCGGTGTATAAGGAAACCTTTCAACCCTCAGTGGACCTCCAACTCCGTGGTATTCAGAACTTATATTTCCACCAATATTACCATTGTCTTCTGATTTTTTAAAAAATGGTAAAACATCTTCGTAGCTCCATCCTGTGTTACCCAACTCGGCCCAATAATCGTAATCTTTCGGAACTCCACGCATATATGTCATTCCATTTACAACCCCGCACCCTCCAAGTATTTTTGCTCGTGCATATGAACATTTACTATTCGTTTTATCATGACAGGCACTCGTTTGAGTTTCTGTGGGGTACAGGAGGGTTGTTTCACTGCTTCCCAGAAAATTGAAAGCAAATCCGGGCACTTGGCTTCCTTCGGGTTCGTCGTTTCCCTGTTCTATAAGGAGAACTTTCCAATTGGGGTTTTCACTAAGTCTTCCAGCTGCTACTGACCCTCCACCACCGCCCCCCACTACTATGAAGTCGTACTCATCATCAGGAGTTAAAGTTGGTTTTATTCTTCCGCATACGTCCGAAATATCACAATGAGCTCGAATTAGGGTATTTACCAGAGTCATAAAAATAATCGACGTTGCACCGTCACAGGCACTTTCTTGAAGGGGAAGCCCATAAAAAGGAGCTGTACAGTTACAAGAAGCCATAATCGTGAAGTAGATTGATCTGTTTCCCTAAAATTTTTAATTAAATGTTAATCATATCGTCCAAATAAATACATTTGTCAACTAACAGGTAGCGAAATAATTTACAAAAGAAAAATTACTGTGGGTAAAGGAGGAAATTACGAATTTAAGTTCCTCCCCCGTGGATCTGTGATACAACGTTTTAGGAGTGTCTTTGACCTAGTACTATTTCTCTTACTATTACTATCCAATATACACCCCATTCCAAAGTTATTCACATTATCCAAAACGTGTTCAAATTAATTGAATTATAGTATAAACGGATTTAGTAGACAAGATTATTCTATAGCATTCATGTTTACGTTTAAAATAATATGCAAAATAAGTTCGATAACAGCTTTTTTCAATATACCACAAATCTTTTTAAAAAATGAATATTTTTCTATTTTACTATCATTTAATTTTCTTTGTGTTTTTAATTTTCATTTTATGCTTACCCCGAAAATGCAAATTTAGTGTTTCATTTGAAACTTCAGTTTGGCAAAGTAAAGTGAAACTGCTTAGAAAATGGGAGCAGGTCGGCTTTTATATTCTTACTGCTTTATTGATTTGACGAATAATTACAATAAAAATAAATACAATTTTTTCCCAAAAATATTACTTGTCATGTTAAAAATTTCTTATCGTACAATTGATGAAGATAAGTGTTTTAAAATATTTAAAAATGACAGATATGTTTTACTGAAAATTTAGTACTTACTTATGATATGTTAAGTGCCAAATGTACGTTTTTAGCTCTCGATAAAATAATTTTTATATGTACATAACATAGTATTCTAAGTACAATCATCAATTGAACTGGAGTATTTAGTAATAGTTGTTGTTTCTAAAAAGGTTTTTTTGTTTTATTTTCTACAAACTAAGTTTGTATATCCGTTTTTTAATAATAGTATTTTCTGTAAAATGTTAAGTAGGTGGAAAAACGACTGAAGAACATTCAATACTACGGAGGGTGCACTTAACATATTGTGAAACATGTTTTTTAATAATTTAAAATTTGGTGAAACTATCCTCAGTGTTTTTTATTTATTTTTCATTATGAAGAACATTTCCTGTTAAGGAAACAGAAACCCAAAACATCTAGCAGGAACTTCGATGAAATTTCGTAATTCATTTATACGTATATTTAATATAAATATTATCTATTAGTTAAAACGGTAGAAAAACACTTGGTATTTGTTTTACATATATTTAATATATTTCTGTTACAATTGTTTCGGTTTTTACACCATTTTCAAAGAGTTGATACTTATCGACTAAAGGTACATTTTAAGTAATTCTATTTATCCTTACTCTACTGTAATTTTATAATTCTATTTGGTCATTTGTAGCCGTTTACATTTACTTTGAAAATGGAGAAGGTTTACGTTCTCGGAATCAAGTGAATGATTGAAAGTTTTACAATGGTCTGCAATCCCTGTACATTTTTTACCATGTTTTGTAGATTTTTCGTGCTTTTTAATGCGTTTTTTAAGGGCCCTACCTGTTTGTCCGATATAAAAGGCTTCACAATTATTACACATGATATAGGATACAAATTTAGTTTTTTAACGTGTTGCAAATCTTATCGGATATCTTTGGTATGCAGTTTATGTAACAGATTTTTTTTATTATTGTTACTGCTATTAATATCTTCTTTATTTGTAGCTGGGTAGAGTTTTTGAAGCAATATTTTTTTATGTTTTTTATTTATGAGTTGGTCTATTAGATTTTTGTCGTTACTTTTATCTAAAAACTTTTAATACTGAAACTTCTATTTGAAAATTAGTTTTGTTTAAAGGTATAATGAGTAAACAGTGGACAAATTAATTGAATGAACTTAATTTAATGTTTTTTTATTGATTGGATTTGGCATGCGTTAGAGTGTCAGTAAACGTGGGTTTTCTGAAATTTTCAAATTGTAATGAATCCTGAATTTTTGTGATTGTAATGTCCAAAAAATTTAATGAGTTGCTATTTTCTAATTCTAAGGTAAATTTGATATTGGTATAAGAGGCATTAATAAAATTTTGGAACAACTCTTTTTGTACCAGTCCAAATGCAAAAGAAATGATCAACGTATCTAGCCCAATGAATGATGTGTTTAGTTAATGGGCATTTAAAAAAAAAATCGGTTTTCTAAATGTGATAGAACAATTTCGCTAAGTAAAGATGATAAGGCAAACCGTTAGGTTAGTGATATATTTTATCGTTGAACTTATAATAACTTTGTTTAATAGAAGTAGAGGTAGTTAATTAATGTCTTTTTGTAGCGGATTGCTTAACATTAAATTTTGACAGTGTAATTCAAGAATTTTAAGAAATTTGGCTACAGGGATGGAGTAAAATAAATTAACTACATCAAAGAATAAAAGGATACTGTTTGTAGGTAACATTAATTTTTTTAGGTAATTAATTAGTTGTATGGAATTGTTTATGGCAAATTTGAAATCAAAGTTAATAAGGTCAGGTAGAGAATTGGAAAGCATTTTAAAAAGCTTATATGCAGGTACATATAGGTAGGGTACAATAGGACGCATAGGGGAACCCTTTTTGTGGATTTTTGGTAGGATATACAAAATGGGTGGAATATGATTCATGACTATTAATTGATATTAATGTAACTCAGAAAATAATGGTAGACAGTTATTTATGATCTTTTTTATTTCTCAGTTTTTTCTATGTAATCTTTCTTTTTAAAGATCGTAATAGTATTAAGCTGATAAGTAATACAAATAATTTATATTAAATTATTATTAATACTTTAATTTCTTTTTATATATTATATGATTTAAACTAATTAATAATTATAATTAAATTAATTTGAACTTTACTGTTGTACTTTAAGTACGTATATACAATAGCATTTCTATTACCAGAGATTTTAATGTCATTTTTGAATAATATCTAATTTCTAAAAGTAAAAATACTATTAATTGGGTTCACTAACTTTAGCTTTTGAGATACGTTTGATTTTATTGAAATTATTAGTGTATGATAAGGTAAAAAAAAAATACGTTAAGTTACCTTTATCTTAAGTAAAACTGATTTTAAATTTTAACCTATGAGTAAAAAGTTAACAACCTGATTTGTCATTGTTTATGTTAAGAATTTATTGTTTTAAGTTAAAAACCTGATTCCATTAGCATCGCAAAAATATTTACCAAACGAATTTTAAAAACAAAAAAATATATTAATGTAATTTTCTGTACTCCCCGGATACAAATTTAGTCTTGGATTGTTTTATTGCTTTTAAACCCCTTTTGATTATCACGAATATGATTTGAGAATGCTGTAATTGAAATGCTTCAGATTTTTTCAGATTAATGAATAGTTAATAAAAACAAATCAAAGAGACGTCTATTTTGTAGAGTTCCAAAAAACGTATTGTCGAGAGGAGTTGCAGAAGTTGGAAATTGCAATGGATGTATTAAGTTGAAGGGAGGTTATATTAAAAAATAATATAAATTTAATAAAAAATAATATGTATTTCATTCCAAAGTCTCTAGCTTATAAAACTACTCTCATAGTATTCTATTTAAGAAACAAATACCTCTTCACATATTCAAACATATCATATCATGATTTTTAATTACTAAATTTGTATTGATATGATTTTAACTTATTCATTATTAGTATTCCACCTGAAGAAGCCACTATCTGGCAAAATAATAGTTGTGGATTTTTACAATACAATTTTTTAACTAATCATTGTTTTTGTTTTGTTTTATGAGTAACTTCAAAATAGACGTAGATTGTTCTGCTTCCATGAAAAATCAAATTAAAAATTAATCAGTCATGTAGTCTAAGTAAATTATTTTTCAATAGATAACGAAACAAATACTGGTAAATATTATAAATCTAGGAAAATAAAATATTAGCTTAATGTAATAAATATCATAAGTATAGACAAAGCTGGGAGTTGCAGTATCATCCTCGCGGCTCTTCAAAAAAAAAACAATTTGTCACTGTGTTTTTTAGTGTTTTTCATACAAATTAGCTTATATTTAAAATAAATCAGTGAATGTATAGAATATCGATATAGATTTAAATGTAAAATAAATAAAAAACTTATATAATTTCCAATTTTGTCTCATTTTTCGCGTTTATCTCAAAAACTATCCATAAAATATGAAACGTCTCCATCAGAACTATTTTCACCTGCGAAAAAAGGTCATTTTCAAAAATTCATAACTTCGCTAATTTAACAATTCTAGCATTTATATAATCGAATCTACATGTACTTGATGGAAATTCATTATGAATATTAATAAAACACCAATTTGATTAATTTCCATATAATTGTATAATCACTTAACACGTGTTTTCAACCTTCAAGTTTCATGGAAATTAACCAAATTGGTATTTTATTAATAATTCTAGCATCGACCTTCCGAGAGGAAATAATGGTTAGGGTGCACAATAAGTGAACCAAAGAACAATTCTGTCGGACTTATAGTTTTTACAAAATTACAAATACATTATTGTGATAAGTAATCTTGCATAGGCAATTCCTCCTTGCCGCATTAACATATATCAATTTTTCGAAAAGATTAGTAAAATTCAAATTTCACTTTTTTCAGTATTCCGCAAATGTTTAGAAGAAAAGATTTGTTTGAGTTTTTTCTGATTTACTGTAATATTTTTCCTTGTTCAATAATTAACCCTTAATAATACATATCTGTCTAGCAGGAAGTGCAAACTAATGGAGTCCGATTTAAACTTTTTTTTTATAATTTTGAAAACAGACTTCTACATCATTAATTGTTACTATGACTTAGTAAGTATGATAATGGTATAGCTGATATTATTGTCATGGATACAATCTTTGTTAAAACGTTCTCCAATAATTATTATTTTCTGAAGAGGTAAAATAACAATAACAAAGTAAACAACAAAATTTCATAAGTACTTTATTTACTAAACTTTTTTAATTCCTACATTACAGATACGGTCATAAACCGACATCTTGTTAATTTCTTTTTATACGTGGAATTTATAACATATACCAAATATTATTTTGTGTAAAATTAATTTAATTTCATGTTTTTTTTACAGATACCATCATCCATTCCATGAGTACCTTAATACTTGTGTTGACTTAAGATAAAAAACAATAAAGAATAACAAATGTGATTTTTATTTTAGTGTTAATGTATTTTGGAGAAACGAAAAATAGAAAGATAACATATGATAACACTTGCTTTGGTTCGGAAATTTTGTGGCGAATAAACCATTTCTTTTTTAATAAGTCAAACAACTACCACTGTCATTACACAGCCTAGGAATTAATTAGTTTTCAGAAAATTATAATTTTATTAAAACTGTTAATGTATTTATAAATAAATAAATAAATAAATAAATAAATAAATAAATAAATAAAATGAATAAAATATGTTTAACATGTATTGCTAAAATGCATACAAAATTGTTAATATACGTTAAAAGCTGGAATTATTGTATAATTGAAATGTAATTATCCAATTATCAATGTGATTCAGTATTGTTATTAATTAATATGCCTATTGTAATAGTATAACTAAAAATTAAGAATATAGAAGATAATGTTAAGAAATTTATTATATTTTTTATTAAGTATAAAAATAAAAAGAAATAAAAGTTATGTGTCTAACTGTTGACTCTTATTTAATTAATAAAATTTGACAAACACAATAAATATGAAATTTAATTCATATTCCTGTAATCAGACAAAAAACAATTAATAAACGTAAAATTATTGCCATTATTACAATTAAATGCAATAATAATATATAGAAATAATCAATAGAAATGTTACAATTAAATACAAAAAAAGTATCTTACTCTATAATCAATAGAAATGTTCACAAACGATTAATTAATGGTGAATGCGCCGGACATCACGTTCGTAAAAACTTGAAATTTCAAAAATGTGCTATTTTGTATCAGGAGAACATAAGCTGTGCGCGGTAAATTTACACAGATCCGCGCGGCAACTTAAAATTTAGTGTTATTATTATTAAATTTAACCGGCTATTTATGGTGCGTCTCATTTGAACTAAAAATGGTGAAAGCGCCGTCGAATACGCTCAAAAGTCGGAAACTTCGAAAATTTGCTGTTTTTGTATCAGGAGAACATAAGCTGCGTGCGGCAAATTAACACAAATCACGCGGCAACATACAATTTAGTGTTATTATTATTTTTCTCAACCGAGCAGCTTAAGGTGCGTTCAACTATACTCCCTAAAATTAAATCCTAAGTTTAAACTAATCCGGCACAAAGAAATAAAAATTTAAGAATTAATCGGCATTAAATTGAAATGTATTTGTATAACAACCGATGGACATAGTTATTTGGAACAGTTTATGAATAATTTTAAAGTGCATAACTTAAAATAACAATATTAAAAATTCTATAAATTTGTCTTTAAACTACTATCGAACGCAGCAAAAAAAGATGACAACGGTTTGTTTACAAGACAATTTGTAGGTTAATTTGGTTCATAATTTTTCAAAAAAAACAAAGAAGTCCTCAAAATTTGAACCTGTTCATCGTGGATAAATGTATATTTTAATTGTAGACAAATATTTGGTGTGTTTTAGGAACCTACAATGGGTATTTCACGTACATCTAATCGTATTTCTTCTGCTGGTGGGCATCCATCACCTTTTTTACGAAATTAATAATAAAAAAGCTATTTACGATTAATATCTCCATTGGAAGTCCTTTTTATAGATCATATTTAGCTAATATAGAAGTGTACTAATTAAAATAGTAGGTCTACATGATGTATCTTGAAATCACTATACTCACAGATAATACGATACTTTTCTAGATGTTGTGTTCTTCAGCTACCATAAAACACACAAATTTGCGTCGTAACCCACCACACGATCTTATCTTATC
Source organism: Agrilus biguttatus (assembly GCA_963921985.1). Classification (NCBI taxonomy): domain Eukaryota; kingdom Metazoa; phylum Arthropoda; class Insecta; order Coleoptera; family Buprestidae; genus Agrilus; species Agrilus biguttatus. The sequence goes on along the minus strand of OY998118.1, from coordinate 38,152,925 downwards.
CTGGTGGTAACACAAGTCTGTGAAAATAACCCTTAATATATGAAATCAACATCCTATAGAAAGTGAATTAGGGATCAATTACAATGCTTCTATGTTTAATAGCAATAATATTTAATTTGCAGACTATTAACTTATGTTTTGCTTTCAGGCTGGACTACAGTATAATATTTTATTAATGTGCAAGTGTTAATACATATATGAATGTTCGAATTCTGCATCAGACAGCTGCAGTTTTTTAAATGGAATTTAAATAATGAATCTGCTATCAAACTTATGTTATAAATAGAATTTAAAATTAGGAACAATGACTAGGTGAGATCAATATCATATGTTGAGTGGCTGCAATTGTTTTAATTACAGTTTGATTGTATATCTACTGAAAGATTTTGAATTCCAGTATTCTACGTATTTATTCACATAGGATTTTATATTATTATTGTTTTTAAAGTATTTATAAATTGATTTTTAAATTAAAATCGTAAGAAATGTAAATTGAGATCAACACCATACTTCACATTATTTGTTTTTAATAAAAGTTCTAGTGTAAATAATCTTACAGATTGAGAATTTTATATATTTTTTATGTAATATCATATTTTAGTATTGTCATTCCAATGTTGATAAGTTAAATTTAACGTGAAAAACGTAAAGTATGCAATTGAGCTGAATCAGGTGACTAATTTTTTTAACAAAGTAAAATTTAACATTAAGAACATTATGTGATAAGATCTAATTGTAAATCTGATTACAGATTTGGTATCGTATTTCCTATTAAAACCTTTTATACATGAGATATACATGAAATGAGATTTTTTTTTAAAAAAATACAAATATGTGTTAAAATTAACTCTTAGCTTTTATTTAATTAAATACAATATGATTGAATAGTATTTACGTACAATTTTTTACCATAATAAAAATTTTTTTTTATGTTAAATAGTAAAAAAATGTTTTATTTTCAATTGCAAACACGAATAATAAACTAACTACGTTGTAGAAAGTCCTTCCTTAGTCCTTATGAGGGCATTTGACCATTTTACGTTTAATCCTGATTATGTCCTATGAAAACAGAGGGGAAAAGTAGAAAATTCTGAAACGCTTGGCTCATTCTTTTATTTATTGAATAGTTTGTTGTCTTGGTTTTATTCTAAAACAATTAACGTATGTAAGTAATTAGAAACTTCAGCGTTTCAACTAAAAGCACAATTTTTAGAATAAAACAATAAATAAAATTACAGAATTAATTTAAATGTTTAGAATTAATTTACTAAAAATAAATATTTTTCTTTTATTAGCAGAGAAAGCGTACTTTTCTTATTTTTTATGAATATTTTAACAATTTTTATTATATTGTTTTTAAAAGAAGCAAATAAGTTCTTCCTTCATTATTAATTAGCTGGACTTGGCCTTGGGTTTCAATAATTATATTTTAATAATATAAATGTTTTTATTAACCAAAAATGTAAAATAAAAAAATATATAACAATTCTTTAATTTATATGCAATTTAGAAACAATTATAAAATAGAACTAATAACAAATAATTTTAATCGGACTTTAATGCAAGTTAGTATCAGCATTAAAATGATACGAATAAACGCATTATTATAAACCGTTAAAAACATAAAAGTATACAATAAAACTGTCAGCTGCTTATTATATTTGTGCTTAATAAAAAGTAAAATAATAAAATATAGTTAACAGAACAACAAAGAAATGGTAGCTTGTTAAATGTTTAAAAGGTTTTTTATTCAATTTCTGCATATGTTTCGACATCTTACATCCTTCTAAAAACGCAAGTGTAAGTATACTTTTTTTTTACTTAAAAGACTATTGATTGTGCATTCTTGATGAAACATTATAGAATAGCTATGTAAAAACAAGAAAATACACAAAATATTTCAACGATTTTATTAGTCAAAAGTTGGACAATTGTTTCGACCAGTCGGTCTTTATCAAGAGTATTGTAGTTACTACCTGAGGAACAGTAATTCAACCTTAAATAGATAACAAACAAGTGCAAAGTTACAGATGTATATAAGCCTAAATAGGGGGGAAAAACCATCATAAATTGGTTAACAGAAGTGGACTATTGTTCGATAATATTTCATTTTGGTTATTGACTATACTATCATTCCTTGCAATTGCTAATTTGATTTCTAAAATTTCTAGAAGGTTAAGTTTTCTACTTTTTTCAACGTTGTGAATTAATTGAATTTTGTTGATATCTAAAATATGATTGTTTTCTAGGCAATGTTTTATAAAACTAGTAGTAGCATTTTTATTTTTTATGGCTAATTCATGTTCATAAATTCTGTTTTAGGGTCCAACCACATTGGCCAATATAAACAGCATCATATTTGTTGCAATTTGATTTATAAATGCCATTTTTTTGAAGTTTACTTAATTTTTGTTTGTTATTGAATATAAGATTACTTAATTTTAGTTTATTTACTTCTATAACATTAAAATCTAAATTCTTTAATCTATTTGAAATTTTATGACTGGTATTTTTAATATAATTTAAGGCACAAAAACGGTTAACATCATTAGTTACTAAACCGTTTCCTAACATTCTTTGAGCTTGTGTTCTAAGTTTTTTCTTTAAAATATTATCTACAATGTCCACTTTGTAACCGTTGTTTACGGCAATTTGTTTAATAATGTTCAGTTCCTTATAGAAATTTTGATTTGATAATGGGATATTAACCAACCTATGTATAAGACTATGAAAGACTGACAATTTTATAGTAAAAGATTTATTGGAAGAGGCAGGAATGGCGACATTAGTTGTTGATGGTTTTCGATAAATATCAAACAGAATTATTCTTAGTTTTAAGTATCTTAACATCTATTTAAGGTTTGAATTACTGTTCCTCAGGTTGTAACTACAATACACTTGATAAAGACCGACTGACTAATAAAATCGTTGAAACATTTTGTATATTGTCTTGTGTTTACATAGCTTTTATATTTTTTTTGACGAGTGAGCGAGCGAATGATAAAAATAACACTTTTTAGACCTTAATAAATGGAGAATTATAGGCGTTCAATGGTACTATTACTATAATATTAAACATGCAAAATTGCAAGGCTGCATGTTTAATAGTAGTTCGAAATGGTTCTTGTCATATAATTCTTGTCTCTTTTCCGAATTTGGATGTATTTAGATATACAAGTAAAGACATTCTATATTTTATTATTAACAAATTATTTATGAGGCCTGTGGAAGTACTTCACCACTGGCCTCTAAAGTATAAATAAATAATTAATAAAAAATCGACAATTTCCGCAACGAAGCTGATAATAAAAAAAACTTTTCATTCGTCGTTTCTGATAGAGAAAATTAAACATTGCTTTTAACTTGTTTTTATACACAACAATCGTGATAAATTTTGATAAAGTGATAGGACAAACAGATAATAACTACAGTTATTGTTTCGCCAAAAATTGGAGGCCTCCACTTGAAATAAGTAAACAGTAATATCATATAATAATATAAAAATATACAGGGTGTAACCTAAAGGAATTGACACATGCTATTACCAGAGGTTTTTAAAAAATAAACGTCCCAACATTATTATCAGTTAACATATTTATTATTAAACAGATCTAAATCAAGTTGAAGCAACAGATTAAAATAATTTTCGTCCATATATTTTTACGTCATAATTCAAACCCATGAACGGACCACAGGACAGTTTTACGGTTACAAAATTGTGTCCTATTCCACCACTTAATACTTGACAATCGCTGTCAATTGAATGAGTAATATTAAAATCGGTACAGACAATGCAACCTATGACGACATGTTCTTTATCTGTGACGGATTCAGGAACCCTAATATTTTCGGTAATACTACGTTTCGTTGGCGATTGACGAATTCGTCGTTGGTAAAGTAAAACATCTGTAAGAAACAGAGAAATTGTCATATTAAATACAACGTACGATCAGTTTTAATTAACACAACAATTTACGCTTATAATAGCTCCGCATGTAATTACAAACCGTTTATTACGACATAACAGTATAAAGTAGTTTGATTTTTATATGAGGAAGTATATATTTCAGTCATGGAGACAGTACTTTTGCAGTGATCCTGAAATAGAAAATGATTGTGGTTCGCCTTCCTCGCTTGATTGGCTGTCTCTTCTATAGCCGTACCTCTCTCTACCAATCAGGTCGCGTTACAAAGGAAATGTATACATACTGCACATCTTTCCGTGAAAACAAATGAGTTATATGGCACTGTTATGTATCTATCACCCTCCCTATAGTCCGGACCATCTCCCCGTGTAACTTTTTGTTATTCACATTGACGAAGTATAGTTTTAAGGATGTGAACAAATGTATCATAGTAAAACGGTAGCACCATAAAAACATTCAATATTTTGAATGACATATTTGTGTAAATTTTAAGTGCCACACCTCGTACGTAACCAAAGAAATGTAAAAAATGAAGAATGAAATACAATTTTACCTTTCGGATCATTTCTACAGTTCTTGTATGATGATGAATCAACAAATTCGATGAGCAAGATAGAAACAAGAACTAGTTGAATTGTTATGGTGGACATCTCAAAGAAAACTGGTCGAAATAACCAACTAAGTAAGACGATTTAAACGAATTTGGATTTGAGATAGGGCACGAACATGGTTCCCATTGTTTTGATTGTGCATGTACACGACCAAACAAGTATTTCCAGAAAAAAAAGAAAAAGGAAAACATCTAATTGTGCCTAATCAAGAACGTGATTCCATGTTGCGTATTAACAATACACCATTCTTTTCCACGAAACGCAGAAATATTTTTTTAACTTTTTTAAATACAAAAGAAACAAATATTTATCGTTTGTTATATGAAACAATTGAAAGACAAAGATCTATCTGCACATAATTAAGAAAAAATAAAGCTTAAGCATCAGCTTCACAGAATTAATTAGACAGATCTTATTAGTAACTATAAAACTTCATCAAAACTTAAAAATTTTAAATAAATACATTGTCTTGATAGATACAAAATGTAGTTTGATGAATAGATATAAAAACATTGCTAGTGGTATAGAATGTTTATCCAATGTTTAGTTAAACAATAGTGAAAGATATTTAAAATTGTATAAGTCGAAAACAGCATAAAATCGTACTCAATAATTTTTAATTTCTTACAACATTGTATGATACATTTGATGTTTTCGAGTTAACTTTAAATGTTAATGATATAATTTTTAAAATTGTTGAACAATCTTAGAAATCTTAATGTTAACAGTAGTAGTGGTTTATATATAAAAATTATAATTTAATGCCGGAATGTTTTCAAACAATTAATTTTTTACTTGAACTGTTTTATTTCAGCTAATATAATAATTTTCTATCTTTGATAATGCCCTAACAACCGAAACGGTCGTCAAAAGTCTCCAATAAACTTTGTGAAACCCATCCAGTTAGTTCTTGTATTCATTAACTCAAATAATATAATAATTATCAAAATATCTTCTGAATAGTCTAAATACAATAAAATGTTCATACAGAAACATAAACAAACTAATCGAATGATGTTTATGATGTCCAAATTTTTTATTTTTAGTGCTTTAAGAATTTGTTCGCCATTTTGTGACTTCTTGATCATCAAGAACCATTTGTGAAGCCAATAAAAATGTATGGTAATAATAAACAGGGTATAATTTGACATTATTACATTACCTTTTATTAAGTTTGTATGAAAATTGCAAACAGATTTTATTTTACATTAAGACGAATTTCTAGCAAATAAAAGTACATTCAATTGTTTTTAAGGTATCTATTTGCTCAACTGAATTGACGACGTAACACTGCCAGACGTGCTATGAGAACTAACTACTGTTGTGTGCTCTAGATTATTGCTTATCATTCGGGAGGTCACCGGTTCGAACCCGGGTCCGGCTGCTCTGGTCGAGGCCCCTTATTTACTGTTATTCTACGTTTTTGCTAGTGATTGTTAATCTTTTAAATCCAGTATCTTTTTTGACAGCAAAAACACAAGAACGAATGCTGACTAGCTTAATACCGAATGTATAGTACAATATCTCTATACAAACATCGTGTTACCCCCGAGACTCCCTCTCCCATTTCACACTTCGTCACGCTTCCCCCACCTTACCCCACTCACAGTGTGAACGGCGCTTAATAAAATCTAAATCACGATCCACATCTGGTAGTTTCGATAAATTACTAACCCAGAACTTATACTGTTCTATCTCATTTTATATAAACTATGTGGCAAATCAGTTGTACAATTAGGTACCTTAGTAAGGCTGTTGTCTATAAAACACTCTAGTTAGTAGCAGATATCAGTAGATGGCGATACATTACCATAACTAGACATACTACCAACTTACTTTTAAAGAGCTGCTTTGATTTTGGTAGGTGGTTGACCGAGCGGCGTGGTCTAGCGCTCTAAATCATTGCTTAGTATTCGGGAGGTCACAGGTTCGAACCCGGGTCCAGTTTTCTATGGTTTCCTTGGATCACTTAGACAAATGCTGAGGCATTAATATTCCACAAATAATCTTTAACTTCTCTTCTGTCTTAATTTCGTCCGTCTCATCTTTCGCTTCCTAACCACACCACCCACCCATTCTCACGATTCCTGCAAGGAGGTTGAAGAGGGCCTTGCACCCTACCCTTCGGCTTTGCACTACACTGTAGGTCAAAGGGATTGACCGCGCACCAGCACGAGTAGCTGGTGGAAATAAAACACAAAAAAGTTTATTTCCCTTATAATCATGTATATTTATTTATCGTTGTAACTAAAAAATTTCTATACATATAACATTGATAGATTTATAGAACCTTGTACTACAAGGTTTGATAAATAAGTTGTTTTAGTTCATATTTTGACTTTGATTCTAACATTATTGTCTTAAAATAGGGAGAAGAAATAAAAATGGAATAATTACGACGTTTTTAATACAAACGTTTTTAAATTAAAAAATTAATTAAAAGATTAAAAAGAATTTCCACTACATTAACAGTGCAATAAATAAATATTCTCGTTTGCTATTGTTATATATGTATGTGTTCCATTTTCTTGAATTCGCTGCAGCAGCGAATGATCCGCTTCCTTTTTCCTATGTCATGTTTTCCATAAAGCATTGCCATGCGCGATTTTCACTCTGCTGCACTAAATCGACCGACGCAGTTCGCACAGCGGTCGAGGTAACTTGGTCATCAGAATTATTTTTGTGATGCCACGGCAAGTTTTCGTCAAACTCCACCGGTGATTTCCGTTACAATTTTTTATTATTATGTATATATAATAAAACAAACAGGTAAGTACATACAATAACAATTTAGAGTTGTTATTTTAATTGAAATCACTAAGAATCCTAAATACCTAGATACATAGCAACAAATGTCTCAAATTAATAATGCATTAATTAATGACCACAGAACAGGGACCTATTTAGAGTTAAATTAAATTAATTGAGGTAAATGAGACAAAATTAATTTTCATATTTGTGATTACGTAGTAGATAGGGAGGTAGGTAGGTAGGTAAATCCTAAAAATAGCGTGAAATGTATTTCTTTTTTTTATTTAACAAAAAAAAAATAGTATTGTAAAAACTGATGTGCGACAAAAAAATTTTCAAACTTTGGGAATACATCAGGTCAGTGAGCAACTATCCAAAAATACAAGTTCAATTAGAAATTAATTGCTTTCCGACTCTTTTATGAACAGCTTTCTCTACGAAAAATATTATCTAATCGATTAAATCAAAACAACACTTATTTTGTTCGTTATCACTTTATTTGCAAAATGATAATAATAAAGTAAGTAGTGTTGTTTTGATTTTATCGAAAAGATGAGTTATAAGTTATCACATTTTTTTTCATCATTTAACGTTATCAAATCTGTTAAAGTGAGCTTTTAAGTTAGATCCTAATTTTTTCAACCTTTAATGTGTACTCTAACATTTTGTAACTTACTCAATGAAACAGTAGACTAATACTCTAAATTAAGTATTAGTTATTATGCTATTCCTTAAACCAACATAAAAAAGTTTTTAAGGTATCTATCTCACGATTGTTTCGGTTAAAAGGAAATTCTCAAGAGTATAATTACACTGAAATACAATATAGCCTTTTTATAAGATTTAAAAGGGGTGAATAAATTGGAAATGCATATTTATCTTTAGTTATTAACAATAATTGTATTTGAGTGTAATGCTTTCTTAATTTCTAAACCTGCAGCATGTGTTTTGTTTTCTTATACCTCCCAAATGTTCCTTAAGTCGCGTACCGAAATCACAGCCAGTCTGACCAATATAAATGGCATCAGAATCCTAGCAATTTATCTAATACACACCACTTTTTGTTTATAATCGAATTATTTTTTGTTATTAATGAAAGAGATTACATTAGTTCATGAAGACATCTGAATGTACAGGTGATAAACGAAACCTTATGGGGGGATCTTCCTGTTGTATAAAAAATTTGCCGTTATGTTCAAAATAAGCTTGTGGTTTTATTTATTCTATGTAAACTCTGCTTTCTCAATATCCGTTATATTTACTTCATAAACTAGTTTTATTAGCACTTTACAAGTGCTTTCGTTATATGAGGTGCGTTAACTTTTTAGATGAGATACGTTGACATCCGGTCAGGGACTTGTAGTCAATTACATATATATTTTTTAAACATTTTAAACTCTTTCAATAAAAGCTTTCAGAATACAATTGCATTTTCTTATTTTAAATATGAGTCGTAGTGACAACACAGTTGGTTATAAAGCCTTTGAAAAACCTACTACAACAGACAGTGTCTACGAGCATATTCTTTTCTATAAAAATGTAAAATAAATTAAAGTAGAAAGTTTCACCACATTTAGTAAATAATTTGATTTGTGTCTGTCACGCAACTAATATCAAAAGCTACATTAAATATATACAAATAAATACCTACAACTAGTGCGGTAATATATACCTAACAACATAAAGTTTTTAATTGAATACTTTTCGAGAACGATAACGATTTTCGATTTCTAATGTTTCTAGGAGAGACTATAATTTTACTGTAAATACCGATGTGAAGAACAATGATGTTATATAACATAGGTGGTGGTTTGAAAAACTTAACTTATGTACATGGTGATTTGAAGAAACACAACGCTTAACTTAGTGTCTTATATTAATATTTTTTAGTTGTTTAATTCTGAAATTAATTATTCTACCACTTTCACCAATGTAATGAGAATCAGAAATGTCACAAAATATTTCCAAAACACCTAATTTAAACAAAACACTCAAATGAAAATACTCCTTCTAAATCTATAACCTCCAAGTCTAGACTGTTTTTATGCTATAAATTTACGTATTTAGTATTGTAGTAGACGGTAACTGTTCGATTTAAGGAAATATAAAAAATTTTAAATCTATATTACCTACGTAATATCGAGGAAAACTACTCCGTGTTTTCAAACTAGGTCAAATACTTCGCTAATGAATCCACAATTGAATTTCTTCCATTATAATGGCACTTATAACAGAAATGTGTCGGTTTATATCTCTAATATTTACTAAGATTAAATAAAAACGATTTGAACTTTAGGTACATACATTGTACGATCTAACAATGCAACATACTTTAGTAGTCTTTGTTAAAATTGCAGGACAATGTCTATTACAACTACAAAATGTTCCACTACGTAATTGATTAATAAATAAAATTAATGTTTCTTTTAATAACCAAATCGGTTTTTATTCCAGACGTATTAAATATGAGAGCTTGAGAAGTTTTGGTTAGAGAGTCATGAGTTTTCTCCATATCCCCCAAAAGTTTTTGTTGCTGTAAATAATTTGTATTATTCCTTTCCTAAGGAATCATTTTCGATTGCATTGTTAGCGAAATTAATTAAAAATATAGAGTGGGTGTTTTTGAAACGACAGATAATATTTAATTAATGATTTTAATCAGATAACCCTTGAAATGATTCTTTGATAGAATTGTCATAAACAAATTAAGTAGGTAAACATTATTGTGTATTAAGTGTTTATATTTTTTTAGATTATGAGTCATAGATAAAGGATTTATACTATCGGAAAGCAGGGAATTATGCCAAACCTTACCAATATTTCTATCAGTATTACAAAACTGCGTCCCATCAATGGATAATGGTACCAAAAAAATGCAAAAGGACAGCAATAGCTCAGTGGAAATTTGCTCGGAGATGCATATTCTTTACAACAACCGTTTGCATTATTCCTATCATTCTGGTTTTTATGGTTACCACAGATCAATATGTTCGTGCTATACGCCCAAGAAAATCATACGGACAATTACAGGTAAACAATCATAAGAATCAATATTTTAAAAATAAATATAAGTCAATATTTTAAATATAATTATAAAAAAAGTACGGTCTACCGCCGGTATCCTTAATTCAAGAACCACACGTCCTGAATATCTTGAGCAATCCGCCCTGACATAATAACTTTTTCAACTTGCATACCTTTATATTGTCCTGTATCTCAGATAAGCATCTTGTTCATGATATGGTAGTGGTTATCAAAAGACAAAACAACATCAATATATTCTTGATTCATGTAGTAGCCCTACAAACAACACGTATTCTAATTTTCGTGCTACTTCAGATTACAACGGGCAAAAAATATTACAATCTAAGGAATAAAAACACCAAATTATTATAATTATTAAAACATGTAACATGTTTCACCAAACATTGCTTCATCGGACATACCAGTATTTAATGCTCAACCTAAAGTGTCGCGTAACAGTTTAAATAGTTGACTAATGGGGGTGGAAATACACTTAAAATAAATTTAGTAGGGGGGAATTATTACCAACTATTTGGTCGTTCAGTATTAAATTGAGTTTTTTATATTTATTTATTTCTAAAATTTCCAGTAAATTTATTTTTTGACTTTTATTGCATTTGTGTAAAATTTCTAATTTATCATTAAATATATATGATTTTCTTCTATTATATGATCAGCAAAATTTGAATCTTTTTTATGTTCTAGTGCTCGTTTTTGAAAATTCCTCGCCGTCTTTCCAATATATACTTTGGGGCAAGACCCACAGGTTAACTTGTAAATTCCAGAACATTTTTCATTAACAACTTTGTCTTTATTGTCTTTTTATGATTTTTCTAATGAGTGATTAGTTTTATAGGCAATATTGAGACTATACTTTTGTAACGAAGAATGGATTTTCTTTGTAACAGGGCCTAGGTACGTCATAGTTGGGTCGGACCCAAAACTTTAAAACATAACTCATGGAGGGAACTATATTGAATTGAAAAACATTAACATTTCAGAATTATTGATTTTAATTCTTCAATCGTATGATAAAGAAAACGAGAAATTTTAGCGATGTTACATATTACATATTTCAGAGCCTGTTTATTTTAGGTAAGGATAGGTTAGGTTTTACGTTTTTTACTTGGAATTATAGGTTTAAGAGTTTTATCCACTTAACAAGGTTGAGACTCCCGACAGTAAAAATACGTGTAACATATATATTTATAAAGCATGCAGTTGCAGTTTCGTCTAGACGGGCTGTCTTCCCTAACCCAAGACGGGTGGTAGGGCTAGATCGGCAAATTTGTCAGAGTTGTTATGGCAACCTGTTAGCGCTGGGCAGAGGTGTGGCGGCAACGCACCTAGCTCTTCACTTAAGCATTTATTACGTATATTAAGAACATTACAACGGATATTTAAAACATAAGAAGGGATTCTAAGCAGATACACTAATTTTATGTACAGTACAAGTTCTTGGTCAGTAATTTATCGAGACTACCAGATGTAGATCGCGATTTCGAACTCCTTGATTTTCATCAACACGCTATAAGTGGTCTCGATAAATGACCGACTCCTTACACGAAATTTCTCCATTTATTGCAAGTACAATACACAAAGTCCGAAATACCTTTTGGTAACAATATTACCTTCTTAAAGGACTGAAGATAACTAAAAACACTGCCCTTAGTTTTTAATTACCTCAAACCCTGAAGAAGGTAACTTGTTAGCGAAACCTTATCAGTTTATCAGTATTTTACATTTCCCTATTTTTACTCGTCACTATTAAGACCTAGATAATACATACCACTTTATTATAAATATATACAAATATAAATTTATTGCATTAATACCGAAGTGGTGAAAAAACGTAATTATTTATTTACGTTTAAATTGCGGTATTAATTGTATTTATTAAATAAATTTACAATGGCAATTATTATTTGTATTGATTTGTACATCTAAGTAGCTCACATAATATGTCAACTATTAATAATTTCCTATAACAAAGTGACTAAAAAAACCACATCAGCACAATAATATATGTACCAATAGCAGTACTAGATAAAAATAAATATCTAACTGTTTATTTCAGTTTATTGCGTCAATGAACAACTGCTTGAATAATTTTATTTCAAAAATGACAATTACAATTATAAGCTAACTCAATTTAAAAACTCCTTTTGTTAAAATTTTATTATCTGTAATACTCCATTAAGGTTCTAAAAATTAAAAGGATAACAACAATGATAAATCAATTAAAATTAATTTCAATTACAATTAGGCTGTCACATCACTTTTAGATTAGAATAAAAGGCTATTAATTAACTCAAATTAAACAATAGGTAATCACCGTAAAATAAAACGTAAAACAAGGTTACAATAAAAAAATACAATTGTCTTCAATTTACCTACGAATTTATAACCGATAAAACATTATTTTATTATAACGTGCAGCAGATTATTAGATGTCTCTGTTTCTTTCTTTTTTTTTTTGTTATATAGTAAACCTATGCTGTAATGTGATGTTCACGTTACAAAAGAACTTTTCAGAAGTGTATCAATGCAATTTAACGAGGCTTTTAACCAATTTAAATTCTAACTGCATCTTCCTCAATTTGCCTGATGATAAGAATTTGTTTGCATTGCAAACTTCTTGTATAAAACATTTTTTGTTGTCACCTTAGGTCCTTATTTACTTCTCGTTTAACAAACATACATTATCTATGCATTAAATACTAATTGGTAGTCTGGTTGTATCAAATCGACCTTTATGCTAATGGTATTATCTACACTAAGTACTTACTACAAAATAAAATAGAAGATCTAAAGAAGAACTAATATTTTAAACAATCTAATTGGAAAGCTAATATTTGTAGGAAAAATAAACGCTTTTAAATGTTTCACAATTTACTAAGATGACCATACCATATGTTTCGGGTTATTCGCCCTTTCTCAAGAGTAATTTATTACGCATGTAAATCTAGCTTTTTATCACTTAAAACCATAAAAATTTACATAAGAAATGGTAAATTTTACAAAGGTAACACATTGTAACTTAAAACTAAGTGTATCAAATATTTGTAAAACATTTTCTGCTGTATTTTACGGGACCTACATAAAGACACCCTTTTCGATGTATTAAGTGACAAAAATTGTGGTACAATCTTTTCTATAGTAGAGGATTCAAAAATAAATAAAGCGCGACGAAAATGAAAAAATTAGAAGCGTTCGAAGTGAGGTGTTATAGGCGGATGATGAAAATATCGGAAATAGAAAATGTTACGAGAGAAAGTAGAAGAAAAATGGGAGTTATGGAGGTTAATACGGAAAAGGAGAGATAGGATGGTGGGACACCTTCTGAGACATGAAGGGTTACTTACAGACATAATAGAAGCAGAAATAGGGGCAGAGGATGATCCAGATTAAATGACTATTTGCAAATAGTTGAGTGGAGGTGCATGAGTAACCAGTACAGTCTTCGCACTGGGAACCATATGATGATAAAAGTTATTGTGTAGGGGGAGGGGGTGGAAAAGGTCCGCTTCAGCCATGGTGACGTCAAAAGTGTTCTACTTTTCGTCTCCTATCGCAAGGAACATCTTCAGTAACTTCACGTTGTCGATGCAAGGTTTCCAATGCTAATTCTAAACTGACTTGGAATCAAACAAAACAACTTTTAGGTGTTTAATTCCCACCAGCTACTCATACTGATGGACGGGTAGGCCCTCCGACTTACACTGTAGTGCAAAGTCGAAGGGTTACGAATAATGCCCTTTTCAGTCTCCTTTCAGGAATCGTGGGAATAGGTGGGTGGTGTGGTTAGGTTAGGTTAGGTTAGCCTAAGTGATCCAAGGAAACCATAGAAAACTTGGACCAGAGCAGCCGGATCCGGGTTCGAACCGGTGACCTTCCGAATGATAAGCAATGATCACTAGACCATGCTGCTCGGTATCGATATAAGTAAGCAATTTATATGAACCAACCCAAAAAGGGATGATAACATCACATTGAACGCACTTTTGAAATAGAATTGTAGGTAACATCGTTTTAAAGGTAGTCAAGTATTAGGATAAACGTAAGTCATAACTAATTTTCCAAAACAAGAAGGTATCAAAATCATTATTCGTCTAATTACAAAGGATCACAGATCCCACATTTGGAACGCGTCCTACCAAGTAGGCACAGCTCACCGAAAGTCATATCCCACGACCGGTTTCGACCTATCGGGTCTCATCAGGTGGACGCTGGCAGAAAGGTCTTTACAGGCTATATTATAAATATAATCCGAAGGCTAGAGTAGTTGTTTCTGTTCATTCCAAAATTATATTTATTATATAACTAATAAAGACACCTTCTAGCTTATTTACTCGTTGTTATCTTATGCAATACGAAAGATGGTCTACGTACCATAAGTCGACATGCAATCACTCAATGATATTACTATAGATAAAAAATTCACAACAGAATGTTAATATTAGCGATATTATCTTCTTTTAGATTGATCAAACCGACTATTACAGCGAAGTTAAAACTTGGGACGATGTTGAAAAACGCAACGAGAGGAGAAGAAGTTATCTAAGAAAGACGTGCAAATTACTGGGTTTAGACAAGTTGGGAAACGATACCCTACACAAACCGAACCCATGGGAATTTTTAATTAATAAAAAACACCATCTTGTCTGGTGTAATGTATTTAAAGCTGCTTCGACATCCTGGATGTACAACTTTAATCTTTTGGCAGGGTATGTTAACAAAAATGCTACTTCCCATTTTCTTTTTGTATTTTTACTGCCTTAATACATGATTCAATAAAAAGAAGGTAGTCATGGTTCCGAAGTTAAAAAAATTGTTGATAGTAAAACATTAAACCATGTTTAAAAATAAAATCATCAATTTAGTTCTATGCATGGTCAATATGATAATAATAAAGTTGAACAAAACAAATATTTTTGAACACTGTCAAAGAATAAGAAGAGTAAAATAAACGAATCAGAACTAAATAATTTTAGATTTAAATTATTTAGGAAGATTATGAAGGTGGAGCTAGGTGTTGTAGATAAAAGTAGGGAACCGATAGTACGAGAATATAATTTGGAAATATAGAATTAAGACGTTGAACCCAAATCACCGAAAAAACCCACTATTAAAAAGTAATTAAACAGGTACATAATCATGGGCTTTAAGCAGTTAGTAATAGAATAGAAATATTGCAAGGGATTATAGAAAAGTACAGAGATAAAAAAATTATTTGTAAAGAGAAGAATAGACAGAGAAATGTAAGTAGAAATACAAAAACATTATTTACATATTTATACGAGTATATATACAGAGTGTTCTAGTGGATGTTGGTCGCTACATCAATATACGTATATTTCTTGAATTGAAAAAATAAAGTCCTTGTTCGGTGATACAAAGACATATTTTAGTTTATAGTTATCTTTATATGTTTAGAAAATATGTTTGTACTATATATCTGTACATAAGTGTACTCAAATGTCTACGATCGGCAAAATATTTATTATCTGGTTGACCCAAAATTTTAACTTCTCGGAGGGTTGGTACCTGAATTGGCAAGACAGACTCCAGATGTGCTTTCAAGTATCAACCACTTCCACGTCCTCCAGCTTCATGTGGGGGTTGGAGAAACATATAAAACTATCTATTTTAAAAAATAACCAGCAGTGTTAAATTTAAGTTTTTGACTGACTCAAATCATATTCGATTCAACCAATAAAAATCCGAAATCAACACAAGTCATATTAATAATAAGCAACATTGTATATAAATATCAATAAATTGTATATAGGTGTACAGTCTATAATTTAATAATTTATCGAAGTGTTATCACCAAAAATAATAAACGGCGGGTTACCGCCCAGCTAATACAGTCTTGGAAACCGTAATTTTAGTATTAGAAGTTTAAGTAACTTTCGATCTTCTATTTCTCTATCAAATTTCAATATCTCTATGTCAAAATCATAAATTTTGGCGTGCAGTCAAGGTACCACGACCCTAAAAACTTAAAACAAAAATTGACCTTAAACTTATCATAAGCATACTTGTTTTTAAACTCTTCCAAATTAATTTTTGTTTGCACTAAAATACTTAACAAGGTAAATAAAAATCTTGAAAGCTACATATTTATATATTGTAATTGCGTAACCATTCAGGTGACATATCTACATGTATAATCAATGTCGCGTGATATTTTTTTGTTAAAAACCTATTAGGAACGACATTTCTGTTTTCAACAGGACAATTAAAATGATGACATAATTCGAACAAAGAGTGAATTGGCTGACAATGTATTCGCAACAATTCCAGGATGTACCTAAATATATATTCATCGTATGACACTTAAAAATAGATAACAGACACAGTGGTGCTCTAAATCGCAGTTTGCTTTTAATGCACGAACACAAAAATTGGATACAGTGTAAGCCTTAATTCTGATATCACCGACGGCGACGTATGATAAACCTAATCCTTCAAAGTATGCTTCAAAAATTACAAAATTTTTAACAATTTTTATAGTTATTGTGATATTTTCTTCCTGTGTTTACATCGTTAGTTTTTCGAATTACGTTGCAAGTTGAATTTTGAGGAATAAAATTGCTCCTATGACAACATCACATTTAGTCCTCAAAATAATTTCTGAAATTGAAATCTTCCTAAAACAACTTATCACTATTGTTTGCCATAAAACTTTAAATTCGTTAAAAAATTTTACTCATTTTTATGAATTGTAAGGTCAAAATTACCAATCAGTTATTTTGAATGATTACCTGTATTGAGTCTAGGCTCCTTTTTAATCAACAATAGCGATAAGGCAACTAGCTTACACAAAATAGCCCACCTACTAATTAAATTTTAAAAATTATGTCACAACAATCATTAGACAAAGTGGTCGAATTCTAAAAGTAAGAATAGAGGAACAATTCAATTGTACATATATCCGAAGATTGCGTTAAATTTAACCATATGTAAGACATATAAATTATTAGATTTTACATACTATAACATAAAACCAAAAACTTATCTTGTTGGAAAACCTAGAGCTACAAAATTCAGTATAACTTATAAATATAAGTCTTTTCAAATTAAATAAACAGAGATTTTGAATATTTTTAAAAAATTGGTAGTAGGCAAGGATACTCTTCAAAAGGATTAGTTAGGTCAAAGCAACTGTTATCAAATGTTAATTTAATTTTAAATAACTTGTGTTGAAACTGGTTTGGTATCAGTGGCGTAGTTACGAAAACGGGAGCCCCGGATTATTTTTTTAGTGGAGGTCCATAGCCCGAAAATGTTTATGTTCAAGTAATGTTTTGTATATACAAAAATACTATCACGATTATATTATAATAATTCACAAGAGGAAAATCAAACAAAATATAAATATTAAAGCAATGTTAAAAAAATAAAATGAAAAAATATGCACCGAAAAAATATAAATGTTATACAATCTACTGAATCACATAATTACGAACCTTGAAATTTTTGTGATAGCGAAAATTGGTAATAACTTTACGATAACAGTTAAACTTCGACAAATTGTATGTAAACAGTTAAACCGCACGTAGCGACTTGTAAGGACTTTCAAGAAACAAACACTCAAATTAAGAACTAACATTATTGTATACATTTTTTGTTTGTTTTGAGAAATTGTTTTAAGGGGACTCTGATGCCACAGGGGACCAAACAAATTGTCTTTCATAAGTATAGTTTAACATTATGTACCTATAGGTACAATCAGAACTGACATTATTGTATACAATTCTTTTTTTTTTTGGAGAAATTGTTTTAGGGGGACTCTGATGCCACAGGGCCCAAACAAATTGTCTTTCACTAGTATAGTTTAACATTATTTACCTAGAGGTACAATCAGAACTGACATTATTGTATACATTTCTTTTCTTGGAGAAATTGTTTTAGGGGGACCCTGATGCCACAGGGGCTCAAACAAATTGTCTTTCACAATTATAGTTTAACATTATGTATAGGTACAATCAGAAACTTTTGGATGACGACAAACAAGTTCCTGTATCCCTGGCGAGGAAACGTTACCCTCGACCAAGCGTTAAGGAACTGGAAGAGGCCATAGAGAATTCGTTATCGTTCATTATAGTGAGACACCCATTAGAAAGACTGCTTTCAGCTTATAGGGATAAAATTGAACACAGCATGCCTCGAACATACCATCAGAAATTAGGATTCCAAATTGTTTCACGCTATCGTAGTAAAGCCGATATGGTAAGATAATAAAAGTAGGTAATCTAAAAAAACTGACATTCATGACATGATTTTAAGTGGGAAATAAAAATAGTAAATATAAAGTGAAAACTCTCTACACAAAAATAAAGAAAAAAACTAGAGCAATTTTTTTTCGTTATATATTGGCATTGAGTACAGATTACTTAACAAATAAGTAAAGAAGATAAAACAATTGTTTCGGCTTCTTAAGGGTTCGTCTGTTTTAAATAATGCTACAAAAGAATAAATAAACTGTTCCTTAAAAACAATCTTAAATCATCGTTTGACAACGTATGCATTTGGTAAACCTTAAAAATAATAAAGACAAAATTGAAAACGAAAATAAGTCCGGTATATACAAATTGAACTACAATTCCTGTAATAAGATTTACATTGGTCAAACAAGACGTACTTTTAAAAATGAATTCATGAGCACAAAAGCCCTTTTGGGTACAATAAAACAAAACTTGAATTATTCAAACCATCTTAACGTTGAAAATATTAGTTTAATAAAAATTTCTTAAGTTTAGATCTGGAAAATAAATGATATCAACTCTCCTTTTTAGAAAAATTGTAAATAAATACATAAACTTAAGAAAATACAAATGTATTCCTGGATGATCAATTAGATCTTTACAACTCACCCTTACATAACCTCTTTGTTTACCCATAGTTGTTAATTATTCATTTGTGTTTATGTTATACCTCTGAAGAAGCCTAAAGACGCCGAAACAATTGTCAAATGTTAAGAATACAACTTTTGTGGAAAACACGCAGATCAACATTGATAAAGAAACTAATATCAGAATTGCCCGAAAGCGTTAAAATTTCGACATATCTTAATCTCAAACCTCTAAAAATGTAAGTTTTGCCTTTTTTGTGGAGTAAAAGTAAAACAATTAAGAGAGAAGTCATTTCCGATGTATCTTCTATCAGTGAATTAGGATTCGTCCCCAAAACTACATCGAAAAAGAAAATGTCCCTTCGTATTTTTACATAGATAGTAAGGTTCTCATATCTGAAAACCTTCTCGTTTTTGACAACACTATTATAAAGAGCTGTCGATGTATTCATCGATAGTCAACCCAAATTTGCATTATTTAAAGTTACGTCGGAAATTATTCCGCTTTTGTTTTTCTTCTTCTTACTCTCTAATTTTGTTGACCTATAGTGTTATCACTGAGTTTTTATTTAACAAGTAAAATCGAGTTTCCATCAAGTAAAAGTAGATAGCATTAATCAAATTTAATTTCTCGAAACGTTTTCAATATAGGCAGTTGATATAAACGACTTTTTATTATAAGGAGTTTTTGGTTTATTTCTTTGTTTACTGTCTTTTTATTGCAGATAACGCTTCAAAAGCAGCGATGGCCTTCGTTCTTGGAATTTGTACAGTACCTATTAGATACAGTTAAAAATAAGGAACCTTTGGACATGCATTGGACCCCAATAACACAATTTTGCACCCCCTGTATGTTTAATTTTAAATTCATAGCCCACACAGAAACACTTGAAGTAAGTTTGTAACTTATTTAAATGATCCAGACATTTAAATGAAATTTCCATTAATTTTACAGGAAGATCAGAACTATATAATTCACCAAGCAGGACTTGAAAGGATAATAAAACCAGAATGGCGAAATAGAGGAAAGGGAATAACCGTTGAACAAATTAATAAATACTACTCAGAACTCACAAGGACACAAATTTTACATTTGTATAACTTTTACAGGTAAAAAATCACTGTAATTAACAGACTAACTCGTTAAATTTTAATTAAACTTCAGTGTTTTCAAAGTATATGTCTATTGTGCAAAAATAAACACATTAATGTGGTATTAATTTTTGAATTAATGAGGAAATTTTTGTTACTGCTGTCACGTTATCACCGGGCGCGTAAACTTAAAGATCCCGGGTTTGATTACAGGCGAGGGTGCGACAATAACAAACTTTTCCTCATTAATTTGAGGTAATCTGTAATAGGTACAAATTAATTCAATAATTAGTAACACATAAATGTATTTAAATTTACCTCTACTAAAAAAAAATCCCACAAATGTTTCATTATTAATTATTAACAAAAATAAACGATGGAATTAACATAACCCATTAAAATAACCAAAAAAAAACTCTGTAGAAAGGTTATTAATATATAGATGTGAAAACTTTAGAATAGAAACATTCTGAGAATAATAGAATATAAACCTTGACTGCTATTTTAAAAATGAAATTTGAAACTAATATGAAAATAACAAGAAACATTTTAACGATAAATGAATAAACACTACTTTGTTTATTATCACTTTTTTATTTACAAATCCTTTTGACTATAGTTTCGACAAATAGCTTGTCATTGTCAAACAAATAATTCAAATCGAATGAATATAAACAGATGTACAGTAGTGTTTATATATATTTTTTGGAAATACTAGTAATTATTAAATGTATTGAATAGTACTGAGTGGTAAAAATCTACCTGATCGTTTAACAGGTTATTTTCGGAAATTTTTGATGCTTTATATACTTCTACTAAATGACTTTCCAGTTTGGCCTAAGCTAGAATGTACAGAATGTGATTCCTTTTACTTAGGCCAAACTGGAAAGTCATTTAGAACTCGTTATAATGAACACTTTAGATCATTTAGATTAGGAAAAGATAATTCCAATTTTGCAAACCATATTTTAGAAACAGGCCATCAGTTTCCTGCTATAGAAAATCTTAAAACTATTCATAATCTAAATAAAGGCTTTAAACTTAATATTTTAGAATCCTTAAAAGTATATAAAGCATCAAAAATTTCGGAAAATAACCTGTTAAACGACCAGGTAGATTTGTACCACTCAGTACTATTCAATACATTTAATAATTAATAGTATTTCCAAAAAATATATATAAACACTACTGTACATTTGTTTATATTCATTCAATTTGAATTATTTGTTTGACAATGACAAGCTATTTGTCGAAACTATAGTCAAAAGGATTTGTAAATAAAAAAGTGATAATAAACAAAGTAGTGTTTATTCATTTATCGTTAAGATGAATTATCACAGAGTAACGGCTGAATCAATCCAATTTTTTAAGAGACATTTTGTTTTGTATGTGCAAATATTACTATCCTTACTTACTAAATTTTAAAGTAATTTTGTACGTACATTCTTGTAATTCTAAATGATCAACAATTCTAAAATTAAACGTTTTCTACGGCTCTGTTAAATATCAAGAATATAAATATTAGCATAACCACAAGCAGCGTAAATAGTTTAAGGCGTTATTTATTATTAGTAAATGTAATTTTATTTATATTTATTACTTCATAAGTAAAATCTTTAGACAAACGTTAAATCAAAATTGTTTCCCATTTCTTTACAGATTACGTAAAAAATTATTACTTTGGATGTTACATAATTATATAGAAACATAAAAAAATCTTTCCAAAGATTTTTGTTGCCTAAAAATTGTAGGACAGACACAAATTAAAATTGATATAATGACATTGTAAAGTTGAAACTCAAACTTTCAAAATAAAGTAACAAGCTACATTGGATATCACCATTTTTGAGAAATAACAGAAAAAAATAAGTTTATATTACATGACATTTAGTTCTTGATCAAAAATTTATCGAAATTACAAATGTGCATCGCGATTTCGGTTTTATTAGATCCCATGAATATCTTATCGATGCTACCTGGTGTACTGATGATAAAATCGAAATAATTTTTAAAGTTTATTATTATGCCATACGAACGAAGATTTACTCAAGGGGTCGATAGTATTTTCGGTAAACATGGTTTTCGAATAACCTGCAATTCTAA
Organism: Agrilus biguttatus; assembly: GCA_963921985.1. NCBI lineage: Eukaryota > Metazoa > Arthropoda > Insecta > Coleoptera > Buprestidae > Agrilus > Agrilus biguttatus. Next base: position 38,130,558 of record OY998118.1, on the reverse strand, counting down.
TTTTAACTCTCTTTAAACCGTTCCTAATAACCCTAAGGATAAAATTCCTTTTCCTTTTAGAAAAGTCGCAGATATATGTAATTTGTTGTAAAGACTGTAATAAAAAATATGTTGGACAAACTATATGCTCTACTCAAGTTGGATTCAAAGAGCATTTAGCTCACACTAGGTTTATTACGTAGAACAGAGAAATCAAGTGTTGTCAAACACATTTTTACTGAAAATCATAGGATCAAATCAATATTGACAATCATAAATTTGTTTAATAAATTAGAAATAATTAACTACTTGATATTTTTCAAAATGTGTACTGAAGAAAGTAATTTTGTTATAGAAAAGTTGTTATTTGGCGTTATGTTTTGCGTTTATTGTGTTCTACATAAAACTGTGTTGAATTTTGTATCGTATTGTCATATTATATTAAACAATACCTAAACATATTGCAGGTACGACTTCGAGTTGTTTAATTATTCATTGAGTGGTTTTATTGAGGTGGGAAAGCCTGACGAGGATCCTTCAACTCTTTTGTCGGCAATAAATTTAAAAGATCCGTCCATATAGGATAAACTGTTAATTTAATTAATTAATTTTAAAAACAAATGTAAATAATGCCTTTATTTATTTAATTAATTATATTTTTCTCTAGTATATTGTACATATTAAGTTGTTCGTTCGAGATGTAAAAAGCAAAAGCAGTTCTAAACGCGATGTATTATAATTACTTTATATAAAATTGTAAATTTCTGTATTACATCTTACATGTAGTAATCCACGCCCTGTACATTTACTATTTTGCTCAAGTAATTGTTGACCATTCACATGCATTTACGTATTTAATACTTTGTTATGACAATGCATCAAATAAATAAATATGTTGAAATTAAAAAACTTTAATTTAATAGACAGAACACCGAAAAAAAATTGTGTATTTAAGTCCCACCAGTGACTCATACTGGTGGGTGGACGGTCCTTCCGACCTACACTGTAGTGCAAAGCCGGAGGATAGGGCATAAGACCCTCTTCAACCTCCTTGCAGGAATCGTGGGAATGGGTGGGTGGACGACATGAAGACAGAAGAGAAGTGAAGGATTATCTGTGGAATGTTACTGCCCCAGCATTTGTCTAAGTTATCCAAAGAAACTACAGAAAACATGGACTTGAACAGCCCGATTCGAACCGGTGACCTCCCGAATGTTAAGCAATGATCAAGCCGCGCAGTAACAACACCGATTAACCCACCGTTATTAAACAGCGATCAATTAAAAGCGCCATCTGCAGAAATTTACTCTTTATTAATTTGAAATTGCTTATTGTTATTGGTATTTTCCAAATCGATTAGAGCGATCTAGACTACGCCCTGACTTGTATCTTACGCCGCAACATAGTAAATGATAAATTTTTCTCATTAAATTTAAAATGTTATATTTCTAAAACATAAATAAGCCAAAATTACTATAACATGCTCTATATACTTAACATTTCTATAAAACAGATAGAACTTCAGCATTTTAGGCATTTAAATTAAAAATAACAAATACAAGAGATTAAAAGCAACACTGACACTTGAAAATTGATAGAAAGTCTAGATTCGACAAAGGTCATTCGAAGAATGTATTAAGGAACATTATTGGTCATATCAGTCAAAACAAAATAATATTAGATGAAATTGAATCGGCTTTTACTTGGTGAAAGTTACTCATCATCCAAAATAAAATCACAAAACGATACTTTCACAAAATTTATTTGACAACAACAATTGTTTCGCTAACAGTAACTTCTTCAGGTTGAATTCGAAAATAATATTAATAGTGGAAAGCAGTAAATTCATGACGCATTGTTTATCGATTAACAAAAACTAACGGTATCAGTGACTAAATCATCATATTATCTTTAATCTTATCTTAATAATATAAATAATATTTAACGTGTTAAATTCCCATGCACAGCGATAGAAAAACACCAAGTTACATTGTATACAAAAACTATGGCTTAGTGAAGCACTACGTTATTGAACGTTGTTTTAGTGTATGATTTTCAGTAACAACGAAATTTCAAAATAAAATATGTTGGTGAGTTTTGACATACACTTTTGTAGGAAATACGTATAAAATAATTATAAAATAGGATAATTCTAAATGTAACATTATTACAGAAAACTATTAAAACATTGCCCGTAGTTTTTTGTATATAACATCTAAAGGAAACATCGTCTTAGTTATTTACCGTCAAACCCAGAATTCTGTGTTACGGTTGATTTGAATGTTTTCAATGTTTTATAACCTGACAACACCTTTCCAAATATTAGTTTTTAATATTAAGTAAAATTTTCGTTTTTATTTTTAGAATAAACTACACCTAATTATTTTTAAAATGTGTTATGCTAAACGACCATTGAAAACCAGAAACATTTTAGCAAATGTTCTTATTATGTTTTTCCTAACCATAATACTACCTTCTCTACTTATTTTCTGGACAATTTTTGAAGGAAGAAGAACTTTTGAAAGCGAACAATTACAAATAATGGTATGTAATGTATTAATACCAATTGCAAAAATAAAACATGAGTTAACCACAAAATTCACAGACAACCATTAAGTTAGGGTGGAGTACCTGATTGAGTATATAATGTAACTATAATATTATAAAAAAAAAGGGGGAGACAACGGTGAGTGTCGTTGTCATCAATGAAAGGTCCAATAGCAAAATGCTGACTAGAACCGATCGCAACCGAAACGTTGTTTTTACCTAAACAGAAAACATATTGGGTTAACCTAAAGGCTCAATTTTCACGTCTGACAACGCCCAAAAAGCTTTTAATGTTTTTAATTTAATTAAAATACTAGTGGCAACGACACACTAGAACAAAAACAAGCAAGACGATCATAGGCCTTCCAGTATAACGTCACATTTCAACACTCAGTCCTTAAGCTTTAGGTGGTATTGGTAGAGCCAAATCTTAAACAACAAATACCAAGGACTATAATAATCCAAAAACTTATGTTTTCAATTTAAAAAATTATTTAATATTATTAAGTATATACAGGGTCATTCAAACTGAGTGGTACATTAGACATTTTAGGGAAACTAAACATATTACAGATTTAAAACTTTGGGAGTAGGGATTATATAGAATGATCTATTTAACTAAAATAATTTCAACTATCGGGCAACTTTGTTATTTTAAATGGAATGGTTATATTTTTTACGATGAATTCTAATGCAACATAAAATTTTAAGGTGACTTTGATAACCAACTTGTATGCCTATATGCATACGATAAATAGTGTCTGAGATAATTTAATTTATTGGGAAAAAGATTGCACCGCAACTCAAATGATAAAAAATCATAACATGCATAAAAAATGAAAAAAAAAATTTTTTACTAGTTATTGCCAAGTCATGAGGCTAACGTCATGACAAAACTAAGGCTTATAATTTGTACAGGACAGGTAAAAGAGGATAAAAAATGGAATCGAATGACAAAATAAAATATGTTAGGTGCCATTTCAAAAAAGGAAGTTATTCGTGTTTGACGTTTTTAAACTATGGATTTTTTTTCTGAACGCCCTGTACAAATTATAAATCTTAGTTGTGGTATGACATTAGCCTTACGACTTGGCTATAACTAGTAAAAATTCTAGTGATTTCATTTTTTATGGAAGTTATGATTTTTTATAGTTTGGGTTGCGGTGCAATCTTTTTTCCAATAAATTAAATTACTAGTATCTCAGAAACTATTCATCGTAGACATATAGGCATACAAGTTGGTTGATTATCAAAGTCACCTTAAAATTTTATGTTGCATAAGAATTCATCGTAAAAATATACCATTCCATTTAAAATAAGAAAGTTGACATCAACTTCAGGTATAACCCGACAGTTGAAATTATTTTAGTTAAATAGCTCATCCTTGATAAGCCCTACTCACAAATTTTCAAATCTATAACATGCTTATTTTCCTTAATACGTCTAATGTACCACTCAGTTTGAATAACCCTACATATCAGAAAGAGACTCACTAAAACTTTATCAAGTCTGTTTTTACTTTATTTCCTTTAACACAATTTCCAATTTCTAATATGAATATTAATTAATACTCAGTTTTCTATAATAAAATAGGAAGATGACGTTGTTGAAAAAGAGACGTACAATTGGAAGCCGCTTTTGGAAAAAATTGATGACAGAAAAAGGTCGTTAGCTACAAATTGCCAATATTTAGTTCAACATCACAAGCAAATGTTTTCTAATGAAAATGTGTCCTATCAAAATAATAATTGTATGTTTTCCATAAAGAATACTAACTCAGTTATCTGCGATGTTACTGGAATAACTGAAATGCTATTTTGTTCGCCTGATAGGAATTCTCTTACGTAAGTTCAAAAAAATTGTTAAGCAATTAATAGAAGAAAAAGTTTTAAGGTGTTCCCTTCTACAAAGAAAAGACGCTAATACGGACGACCTGTCTCATACAATTAATACTTTTTTAGTTGTTCAACATCCATTCAAACGAATTGTTTCGATATATAAACGTCTAAGTGAAAACAGAAAAAGGGAAATACAAAAATTACTTCGGTTTAACACAAATGGAAATGTAAGTATAATTATAAATAATAGGCAAGCTAGACAAGAAATTAATAAACAAAAGTATTTATCCAAGTATCTACCCTTTAGGTAATAATAGTTTAGAAAACATAAAATAATAAATATAAATATGGGATCAACAGAAACAACTACTCCGAGGGCTAATACCCCTACCGGCATTGAATTACACTGTTGATTCCGATGGATTCTTAGACTAAGATATAACATATCCAAAAACAGAAGGAATTAAAATCCTTATTCGTCTAAATATTAAGATCAAAGATCTCAAATTTTGAACGCGTCCTACCAAGTAGGCACAACGAACTGAAAGCCATATCCCACGACCGGTTTCGACCTATCGGGTCTCATCAAAATTTGAGATCTTTGATCTTAATATTTAGACGAATGAGGATTTTAATTCCTTCTTCTTTTGGATATAAAATAATATGTTTGATATAAAAAATAGGTTCAAACGCCTTATAACACTACAAACAAAGTTTATTGGTACAACCAAACATATACATATCGACTACGAAGTAGTCATTTTCAATGGTAATAGTAAACTAAGATTAAGAAAATATTATACCTAAATATATTCTAAAAAAACTACCCGTAACTTATTGAAGACTATTGAACAGGGGGTTGTTGGTGAACGGCAGGACAAAATTAATCAAAGAATCCCTTAATTTAAGAATGTAAACACACTCGTAAACGTTTAGGTCGATGTAATTCTGACAAGATTTTGTCTATTTAGTCTTGTCACACTTACATCTCACACCACATCACAATTACATCGACCTAAAAGTTTAGGAGTATTTCAGGGATTTTTAATTAATTTTAACCTGCCATTCACCAACAACCCCCTGTTCAATAGTCTTCAATAAGTTACAGGTAGTTTTTAGAAGAAATTTAGGTATTGTAGTATGTAGGCTTTCACGACCGGCGTCAATCGAATTAAGATGACTTACCGGGCTTTTGTGACATTAGACGTTTTCGAAATCAAAAGCTACTACAACTACCAAACCACAAAAGCTTCTGAAGATGTCAGCCGCAGCCGCTGACGAAACGTCAGGCAACCAAAAAGCCTATAGACCACGGCCCAAAAGCCCGGTAAGTTATCTTAATTCGATATTTAGGTATAATCTTCTCTTAATCTTAGTTACCCAGGTCCAGCTGCTCTGGTCGAAATTTTCTGTGGTTTTCTTGGGTCATTTAGGCAAATGCTGGAGCACTAATATTCCACATATATTATATAATATTGCACTACAGTGTAGGTCGGAGGGACTGCCCGCCCAGGTTTTTGTTTTTTTTTTTTTTGTTTAATCTTGGTTTACTGTTGCCATTGAAGATGAAGTCGAAATGTATACATTTGGTTGTACCAACAAACATTGTTTGTAGTGTTATAAGGCCTTTGAATCTATTTTTTATATTATTCACATTACAAGTCACTCGGTATTTAATATGTTTTTAGTCCAAATATTACAATCAGAAAATATCATTGGTAGTTTCAAACTAAATATCAAAAATTAATGTAACTACACAATTAAAAAAAACATTGTTCGACCCTTTTGAAACATTTACAAAAATTTACGCTTCAACTCCTGAAGGTTTCTTTTATTTTAAAATTTTCAATGACAATAACTAAATTATTTCAACAATTATAGAAATTTATGACAAAATTATATTAACGTCTTTATGTATCAACGTTATAGGTTTTATAATCTGATTTAGTTTACTACTACACAAAAGATTTTGTTTTTAGGGGGCCAAAGACGAATTGCTTTTTAAGGACTTCGTTACATTTCTCTTGCATGAGAACCAACTTCAGAGTAATTGGTTGCCCATACAAAAGGGTTGTTCTGTTTGCAGTACAACGTATGATTACATTATTAATATGGAAAACATACAGGTATAAACTCAAGTAGCTGTAAAAAATAAAGATCTCGATAGTTTTCTTACTGCAATCCATCCCTACGTCTTTCAGAACTTTAATTTCATTAATTTCGGAAGTAAAGAAAAAAAATGTGTTGCGCATACTTTTGAGCGTATCGACCTTAACAATATTATTGAGATTGTGGGGACTTATGTCCCACTATTGTAAAAACATTTTTGTACATAAAAATTCTTAACGTTGTATAAATTGTCTTCTGTAAATATTTTGTATAAAATTACTAACACCCTTGAGCATGCCTTTTCTCAAACATGTTTTCTACTGTCTTGCCTTTTTTAATTCTGAGAAACAGCTTTCTTTTCTTGTCTATCTTTCATACACAATCCAAAATTCCTGTCCCTTGTCACCGATCGCTTGCAACGGTCAATCATAAAAAGTACCGTTGCCGATCCCTAATAAAACTACCGCTTCTTGTTTCGCTACCCTCGGCATGCTTCCAATAAATAACATTTACCGTTAAAGACTAACTTTCTATATTTTCAAATCAACACTTCTTCACCGACCGCTACAGATAATACTCGTCACAACCATTTGCTCATTTGTACCATTCAATATTAAATTCATTTTCTATTCTTTCATCATTTTCACTACTAACCGTCTGTAAATTAAACACCATCAATCAACCATCATCAAGTTTTATTTAAATAAATATAGTAATAAATAATCACCCACAACACCACAAGATAATAAACAAATTTTTATGACAACTTCCAGTGGTTGTTTATACACGATTATTCAAACTGAGTGGTAAATTAAGACGTTTTAGGAAAACTAAGGGTTTTGAAAATTTAGGAATAACGGTTATCAAGGATAAAAATTTAAAATCTAAAACAATTTCAATTGTCTACCACTTCCAGTTCTATGGAAATTGATGTCAACTTTGTTATTTTTAATGGAATAGTATATTTTTACGACCAATTCGTATTAAGAATAAAATTTTAAGGTAACTTTGGAAAAATATAATTACCTTATAAAATTCCGTTCTTTCCTTTTGAGATACAGAATCCCAGAACGATTCAAAAGTTGTATGTAATTTGTAGTAGTTGGATATTTATAGTTATAACTATTTATGTACTCCAGTCTTAAATGTTACCAACCTATCTACTTAATAGTTAAAATAATTTATTTGCTATTTCGTTAGGAAGAAAAGGGATATTTGCTATATAGAACAACAGGAATCGAACCACCCTATCAAAGTATAGACAATTTGGAGATATTAGTTCCTAGTGAATTTGAAGTTAACTTTTATTTCTCTAAACTTCGAAAAGATGTAATTTTAAAATTGTACCAGCTCTTTAGGTAAGTACTTAATCTCCTTCAATCATTCATTAAATAAAATTCTTCTTGTATCTTTTAGGTTAGATTTTGAACTATTCAACTACAAATTAAATACATATTTATCCTTAGGAATTGATGTTGTACCACCAACCAATGGAAAAATTAGAAAACCATTTGTATAAAACTAACCGACTTAATTTTAATAAAAAACTATTAATACATTTTCTTATAAAATAAAACATTTTGAGTATCTCTTTTATTTAAAAAAAATGCCTTAAATATTATTTTGATAACTAAGTTGATAAAAATCTTAGTCATTTTCAATTCCTTTTTTGTTAAATAAAACTTAAAACTAAAAATGTTACCCTTTTTTTCGAATTCTACAACTTTCTTTTTTCAAAGTCCCATCTTTAGTACATAAATTTCAAATAACTGCCACCAATAACTTCGTGCTTTAAGCAACCAATATTTAACTTCTACTAAAATTCTGGGTTTGTTTATTTATATCTAAACCTGTTCAATACATTTCTGTCTATCGCTTTCTTTTTATTTTCGTAAGAACAAAAAGTTACAAATATTGGTGGATTTTAAAACAGAGTCTATATTGATATTATGTTTGTTAGTAGTACAATGTTCAGCAATCCCTGTAGTTGTTTTATTTTTTTTAGTACTATTAACATGTTCAATAATACAATTTACAGAACTACGTGACTGACCAATGTAAAAAACATTACAGTCTTTGCAAAAAAATTGATAAACTCCGCTTTTTTCTAAGGAGTTAATTTTGGTTTTGTTGTTGACCAAAAAAGAATGAAGATTCTTTTTATTGATTTCAATAGTTGAAAGATTAAATTTAGAAAGTTCATTTTGGACGCGGTTGCTAACATTTTTTATATAATTTAAAGAGCAATAAGTATTTAAATTTGAGTTATCTTTAGTAAAACTATTGTAAATCTGTTTCCTTAGAATAAAGCGTTGTTTATGTTTTAATATAACATCTATCATCTCAGGTTTGTAACCATTATTTTGGGCTATGGTTTTTATTATACATAGTTCTTTGTTAAAATGATAAGGACTTAAAGGTATAGTTACTAATCTATGGATGAAGGAATTAAAAGAAGCCATTTTTATTTTGAAGGATTGGTTAGACTGAAAAGGAATAACAGTTGTGGTAGGTTTTCTATAAATTTCAAATATAATAAATATAACTCCAAAATACTTGTAAGAGATGGACAATTTGTTTCTTTAGGTATATCATTTAAATGTTCCTAGAAATATTCAAGATCTATTAGTGAATGCCTGTACGACACATAGGTACTGCACTTGTGCCGATCTTCACAATTCGCGTTATTTTTAGTTTACCAACGTAGCGCTTTAATTCCAAAATAAATTTAGTTCAGTGACATTAGCAATTGAACAACAGCGAAAATATTAGACTTTCTCTAATGTAATTTGTAGCTTTCCTAGTAGTGAATATTAAATAATGTCGGAAATATCGAAATGTGCGGTATGTCAAAAATCTGCAGAACAAAAATGCGGGGGATGTTTTAACGTGTTTTATTGCAGTAAACAGCATCAAATTACCGACTGGAAAACACATAAGAAACATTGTTTCCCATTTAAGGTAAACACAATCACATTTTGTTATATATGTACTTAAATTCTGAATATACAAAATCAATAGTTAATTAGGTAATTAGGAACCTATTTCAAAATTAATAAAATGAAGTTAAATGAAAATGGAGAAGACCAAATATGACTGCCTCGTCTATTTAGTTTTGAATGAATTTTAAATTAATAATTGCAGTAAAAGAGCATTAAATGTAGTTCAAACTAAAGTGCATCTACCAGCATTTAGTAAGACTAGATTAGAAGACTAGTAATAAATACATTATTACAATAAAACTCATAAATCCTACAGAAAAGTTCTTGGTGGTTAGTATTCTGTCGCAACTAGTAGGATTATCTCGAACTGTTTCTGCAGATGGTGTTCATTACGTTGTTTGTAAATATTCATACATGCTATAGATGGTTATTTATTATTATATTATTAAACAAATATAAGTTTAATAAAGAAATTCAATTCTTAAAAACTTTAGCCAGAAATAATGGGTATAATGAAAATATTAAAAATATTCTTATAAAGAAAAAACAAAAGAAATTACTTCTAAAACATTTTTATACCATGCCACGCACAAAAGATAAAACACGTTACAATTGCATTAATTACATTCCAAATTTCACCAATAGTATAAGCAATAAATTAACAAAATTAAACATAAATACAATAAGTGTAAATAAAATAAATTTAAGTACGTTATTAGTGAATAATAAGGAAAAAACTGAACTGTTAAAAAACAGTGGGGTTTAGCAAAGATCTTGTAAAAGTTGCCCAGCTATTTATGTAGGATAGACTGGTAGAGCTCTAGGAGTTAAGATGAAAGAACATCTTAAATGAATTTCACCAAAAAATATTTGTAGCGGCTTCACAGAACATTGTATTGTAAATAATCCTACGTTAGACCAAGACAATATCAAATTAATTCACAACACACATAAGGGCAGATTGTTAAATTTATTAAAAATGGTCAAAATTAATAAAGCACTGTTTAATAACAAATTAGTAACAAATGACCAAACAGAATTCCATTTATCCCAACTTTTAAGAGCTAGTATTTAAAACCTAGATGTAATAGTTAATATTTAGTATACATTGGTACTCTTTTGAGAATGGTGTAACAACCGAAACGACCACAGTATCTCTATTGTTATATTATTTATTTATTTATTGATTAATTCCAAGTATATACTTCATCAATACAATATTTTTTTATAAAATTATATCATATTATTGACGTCCACAGGAGGAACGATCCTGTGCACGGATTTGGACTAAAAAATTAATTACATTAAGATTATGGACTAGCTTACAACTAAAATAAATCGCTTTTATATCATTTATCTGCTTTTTTTAAATCTAGTATATTTTGTTCCGGTTCTAAGTTTTAAAATTTAGTTTCTAGCACCAGTATCTTTTTATTGTAGTTATGTTTTCATTAATTTGTTTAGCTTCATTTGGAAGTTTTTGAAAAACTCAATAGCTTAAAATTCATGTCCTTTTTTCCTACATTTAACCTTGAAAATGGTAAAGCTATGATTTTTATTCTTGTTTTACTTATCGAATTGCAAAATACATTTTTTAATTTTTCATAATTAAATACAATTATATTTTGCACATAGCTATTTTTTATACTCATTATCTGATTAGCCTAACTTAGTTTATTATTACCCCTACAAATAATTTTAATTATCCTTCTTTGTATATTTGAGAGAGAAGTTACTGCATTTACATAAACTGATCATTATTTATGTATATTTATATTAACTTGAAAACTACTAAAGCCATTGTCATAAGTTTTATAAAACTTATGAATAGTAACTTTAGAACCAACTTAGTTTTTGATTCATCGGCATATTTAAAATGTTTTGAAATTACAACAATTTTGATATTAACAAACGATATTACGGACATGGATATTAAGTAATAATATACAGGGTAAAAAGACATTATTTAGAAAAAGGTTTTTGTGACAGTTTATCTGATTTTTCGGTTTGTTGTCACAAGATGATCTAACTTAATTAATATAACATAATTAGTGCCACTATTATGTTTTTTAATTTCCTGTAAGGTATGCGATGATCCCTACCTTGGAAGGCATTTGAAAGCGACAAGACCTATTAAAAAAGGTGAGAAGGTACTTCTAGAGTTACCTCTAGTTTGGGGACCGCCTCAGTATACAAAGCCTGTATGCCTGGGTTGCGGTAAAGGACTAAACTCGCAAACTTCCCGACCATGTGACAAATGCGGATGGCCTGTATGTAGTGAGCGCTGTCAAAATTCATCCAATCACATTCCTGAATGCTCATTTACAACGACAGTTGGGAAAAAGGTAAAAATTTCAACAAAAATTAGTCAGTTATTTTACTAACTAATAAGAGAATGTACTATAAGTAAAGTCGTATAAACTGAAGAAGACTTTTATTATTTTTATTCCCCAGCAATATGAAAAAGGTTCAGTTGATGAATTTGAAATAGAAGATGCAAAATATGCAAATGCATTATATATAAAATATATATATGGAAAATAATATCCTATACTGAGGCAATCTTCGCATTTTCTAAATATTGGAACATCCTGCAGCTCTAACGATTTGCGAACCGTAATCTAATCTAGATCTTCCTCTATTGCTTTTTACTTCTGTTTCTGCTTCTATAGTAAATGCCTCTAACTAGTCTTTCATGTCTTAAAAGGTATCCTACCATCGTATCTGTACTTATCCCTTGTTCTCCTGGTCATTCCAATATTTCAACTTTCGCGACGCCTGATTCGAAACGCTATTAACCTTTTCTTAACCTTCTCTGCCGGGCCCACGATTTGCGGTTCACGTTTCGCATCTCATCTTCAAACATACACTTTTAACAACCTTTTTCGAATTTATAAATTAACCGTTCGTGAGCACATAAATGATTATTTTTTGTTAAAAACGATTCGAACCTGCGTTATTCTTTGTATTAACATAGATCTCTACCACTTTTTTATCTTGAGTCTAATTTTTAACGATAAGTGTAATTCAAAATAGAAAATTGATTTAGAAACTATTCAAATACAAATAGAAGTTAAATTTACCTATTCAATTAAATTTAATCTAGGATAAGTGAGATGTTAAATCAGGAATTAGTGAACATTATTAGCTTAAACCATCATTTAAATTTAGAAAATACCAAATACCTTTATTTAAACACATCCAAAAGTAGAAAATTATCTCTGTATGCATATTTGGAAATAGATAAAGCCTTAAGAAAATCAGAAAATGTTGAAAATAATCAGTTAGAACTAGGTAGCTTTTCATCCCCCCTTATCTTAAGTTATCTATAAACGAACATGTAAGATTCGTATTGTCAATATAACGTTACTTTTGATAATGAACACATAGCTCGAAACAATATTGTCGAGAATAATTATAAAGTTGGTGAAACTTACCATAGTGTATTCAAAATAAAAAATAGATAATCTATATTATTGAAAAAAAACCGAAATGAATCTGAAAACATAATAAGACCATCTCGGAAATCTAAAATTAAATTTAACTAAAATATTACACCAGATCAAACAACTCAAATCATTACAAAAATTAGCTTTCTTCATATTTCCGCTATCATTCCAACTTATTACTTCAGTTTCCATAAATAACGGGGTGCTGATGTGAATTTTTAATCAGTACAAAACCACGATCCACGTTTAGTAGCCTCGAGATGTTACTGACCAAGAACTTAATTTTGTTAATTTTTAATCTCTTTCTCTTTTAGGTAACAATTGATGTCTTTGACGCACCACATCCCAATTACCAATGCATAACGCCCCTTCGATGCCTATACATAAAACAAAATATGCCAGACATTTGGGAAAAAATAGATAAATTGGAATCTCATTGCGAAGAACGCAAAAAAACGGAAAAATATGAACAAGACAAATATTTCGTAGCTAAATTTTTAAGAAGCTTTTTCCAATTAGAAGAAGTTTGTACTGATGAAGAGATACTGAGACTTTGTGGAATTATTACGGTAAATATAGGTATACTATTAATTATTTCAATTAGTACAATATTAACTACCGGGTCTCAAGGGGTTAAAGTCATCCAAAATATATTTATGTTAAGTTGATAGAAATGTACTTTAGCAGTTACTGATTTTTTTAAACATTTTGCAGCTATGAATTTTAACCCGAAATTCTTTGTGTTCCAACCCCTCAAATTATCCTAACTTTCAGGTAAACGGTCATGAAGTTCCCTTAAAGAAACCACCCTTCGTAGCTATATACGAAAAAACATCAATGTTTCAACACAGTTGCAAAGCAAATTGTTGTAAAACGTTTTCCGCTAAGGGTGAAGTATTAATAACCGCCGGAGTTCCAATACAAAACGGTGATCATCTTACCATTTGCTACACTGACCCATTATGGGGAACTCCCAATAGACGATATCACCTTTCCGAAACCAAATTCTTTTGGTGTACATGTCCTAGATGCAGTGACCCAACCGAGTTCGAAACTTACCTTAGCTGCTTGAGATGCAAACTAAAGTAAGACCTTTATCTTCAAATGGTCGTTACTATTGTTGGAAATAAAAGTAATAATGAATTGTTGAAGATGATGCGGTTGATGAAACATTCTCACTAATTTAGAAAACAAAAGAAATTCGGTTTTTATGTTTCACAACGAGTTTTACTATTACTCTACATATGTTATGTTTGAACGCTTCACATATTTATCAAGAGTACAAGTCATACTAAATTTAAGAGTGTTCTTCATAACTTATATTATTCAAACTTATCTATCTGTGTTATTAGAAAAGCCTAAATATTAATCGATAACTGGGGTGTGTTTAAATTCCGCTTGGTCATTAGTAATGTCAGGTGTGTTTAGTAAATATACAAACTGAATTGTAAGGATGGTGAGGCCACTTATATTGGTCAAACGGGTCGCAACATGAAAATTAGGATTAAGAAACATTTCGCTTAAAAAACATACTGGTACTTGACAATTTTTAAATATTACATTCGGAAAATAAAGGAAGAAAACTTAACTTATTAGAGCAGGTAAAAATTAAGAAACGTTTACTAAACGCACCTGACATTACTAATCACCTAGCGGAACTTAAACACACCCCAGTTTTCCAATAATTAGAAATAGATAAGTATGAATAATATAAGTTACGAAGAACACTCTTAAATTTAGTATGACTTGTACTCTTGATAAAAACGTAAGACGAATAATAAAACCCTTTGAAAACATCAAAAGCGAATTTCTTTTATTCTATTCGTATCTAAGGGAGAGATAAAAATGTCTATTTAACGATTTCTACATTTTATAATTTTCACGTCAATAATGTTTTTATTTCAAACGTCTTTTAGGGAATGCGATGGTACTTTAATTCCTGAAACGTTTATAAACGAAAATGCAACATCTCCAATTATTTGGACTTGTAACATTTGCAACATGCAAATAGATGACGACGAAGCTCACAATATTGTGGAACATGTTGGACGAGACCTTCAAGCAATGGATAAAGATTCGACAAGTGCATCAAAAAAATTTTTAGAATACTACAGTAACATCCTTCCAGCGAATCACTTCTATTTAACTGATGTAAAACTAGCACTGATAGAAATTATTGGTATGGAACTTGAGGAAGGTTTGTCTGGTGTATCAGACGACGATTTACAGTTGAAACTGCAACTGTGCAAACAATTGTCTTCACTTGTTCAAATATTAGCACCAGGTAGGGTATTATAGTGTATTTAAGGTAATTGGACAACAAGAAAAAGCTGTTATCTGTTATCGTGAAAAACATTTTGCAGCTGAAAATCGTCTTATGGGTACTATCCTGTTCGAACAGCATGCTGCTATAGCGGAAATTGGAAGGCGGAGAACCAATTTTGGTGAAGAAAGTCAAGGGGACTTTTATTCAACTCTTCAGGTAAATACAATAACGATGTTTTATAATTTATTGTGCTTACCCCCTTTCTAAAGTGTTTGTAATAAGGAGTCATGTTCATCATCTCATTCATTTCGGTTTATTGATGTATGACTAATTGTATGTACCTATTCCCTACTGATGATATAATAATTTAAAAGTATATTTTTGTTTGTAAAGGAATCCAAAAGGATATTAACCGAAGCAGCAGCTTTACTAAAAAACGAGCCTGAAGAAATTAGGGAAGGAAAGTTGTACAAACAAGCAAAATTCGCACTTGATAATATGGAAATTATTCTTGCTAATTTTATAAGAGCCAATAAAGAAACGCTCATTTAATAGATTACCTCAGTAAATATTGTCATATTTTGTTACTTCATCTTTGCCATATACTTATTATAATTTTCACCAAAATAAATAATTGAATATTTTACAACTTTTATTAAATATTAAATTACCTGTCTGTCAACAACACCCAAAGTTTTATCTAACAATATTTTGTGAATATAAACGTATCTAAACAATTGTTGAATTGTGATGATATACACTGTGTCCCAAAAATGTATACACATAAAGTTTCAAGTCGTATCTCATAATCAGATCTTTTAGAAAAGAATTTTATCAAAGTAAACACAAACTAACCTTACATAAATAAATGAATACTTTTAATTGAATATTTTACAACTTTTATAAAAATTGCCTGTCTGTCGACAACACCCAAAGTTTTATCTAACAATATTTTGTGAATATAAACATATCTAAACAATTGTTGAATTGTGATGATATACACTGTGTCCCAAAAATGTATACACATAAAGTTTCAAGTCGTATCTCATAATCAGACCTTTTAGAAAAGAATTTTATCAAAGTAAACACAAACTAACCTCACATCAATAAATTAATACTTTTAATTGAATATTTTACAACTTTTATAAAAATTACCTGTCTGTCGACAACACCCAAAGTTTTATCTAACAATATTTTGTGAATATAAACATATCTAAACAATTGTTGAATTGTGATGATATACACTGTGTCCCAAAAATGTATACACATAAAGTTTCAAGTCGTATCTCATAATCAGACCTTTTAGAAAAGAATTTTATCAAAGTAAACACAAACTAACCTTACATAAATAAATGAATACTTTTAATTGAATATTTTACAACTTTTATAAAAATTGCCTGTCTGTCGACAACACCCAAAGTTTGATCTTACAATATTTTGCGAATATAAACGTATCTAAACAATTGTTGAATTGTGATGATATACACTGTGTCCCAAAAATGTATACACATAAAGTTTCAAGTCGTATATCATAATCAGACCTTTTAGAAAAGAATTTTATCAAAGTAAACACAAACTAACCTTACATCAATAAATTAATACTTTTAATTGAATATTTTACAACTTTTATTAAATATTAAATTACCTGTCTGTCGACAACACTCAAAGTTTGATCTAACAATATTTTGCGAATATAAACGTATCTAAACAATTG
Organism: Agrilus biguttatus; assembly: GCA_963921985.1. Lineage (NCBI taxonomy): Eukaryota > Metazoa > Arthropoda > Insecta > Coleoptera > Buprestidae > Agrilus > Agrilus biguttatus. The sequence goes on along the minus strand of OY998118.1, from coordinate 38,113,714 downwards.
TTGAATTGTGATGAAATACAATGTGTCTCAAAAGTGTATACACATAAAGTTTCAAGTCGTGTCTCATAATTAGACCTTTTAGAAAAGGATTTTATCGAAATAAACACAAACTAACCTTATATAAACAAATTAGTATTTTCAAAATACCCGAAATAAAATCCCTCAAGGTTTCTGCATTGAGAAATTATTATAATTCATACAAAAGTTAGTGCATGAGCGGTCATTCTTTATAATGAATACAAAAAGTAAAAATCATTTTTTTTTTCAAAAACTCTGAAAATGGCCGGGAAGCATCTGTTGTCTATTAATAATATCACAATGTAAAAGTGACTCATTTCCGTAAGACAACACAAGAATCCCGGTTATTATTAGATATACGATCTTAACGATCAGTTAAATTACGGTGAATTTCCATCTATTCTCGTTTTACCTAGTAACCTAAATATCTAAGCACGAAGTAAAGTTAATATTTTTTATAAACGTATATACATAATAAAAAACTTCAATATTATAATATATAAAGATGCTGATATTATAGAAGAACATATCTTTTATTCAAACGTTCCAGATTCGACTTTAAAAGGTCCTTGAAATCCATAATGATTAATTTAGCAAATGGGATCGTCGCCTGACCACTGGCCACCTTGCATTCGTCTCGTGCTCGCAAAATATTTCTATTTTTAATAACCAATCCCAACACAAAAAGACAACAACATTGTTGTGGTGATTTAAACAATATTCCCGGTAATTATATAAGTATTTCGGTAGTCTTATTATTAATACCCACGATATTTGGGCAGGTGCCAGGGTCTCTGTCGCGTTTATGCCTGTCGAAAGCTATACGTTGTGGTATCCACAAGTACGATGATTAAATTCTTTTAAAACCGAAGAAAAAATCAATTACAAACCTAAACCGACGTCCGGAGAAATGAAAAATAAAATAAAACTTTGTGATGTGTAATCAACATAATATTTAATTGTTTACCTATACAATGCAAAGAGTTTTGAGTTTGGAGACAAGTCGATGTACTGATACTAGCGGAGAGTTTGTGTCAAAAAGACTTTGTGTTAGTTTCTTATTTTCTATCGCCTTTTTTGCCCTGCTTGGAGGTAAGCAAAATAATTCAAATTTTAAAAAGAAATAAGTATTTAAAAAGTTGTTTTTCAAAAACTTATTTGTAAAAAAGTACAAAATTTGATAATAAACCACTTGCAGTTCAAACTATCGATGGTGCAGGTATTGTAAAAATACATTTTAAGAAATAATAAAACGAATAAAACACTTGGTATATTTTTCACAGGTTTATTGACGGAACTCGACAATTATTTCGACAGGGGTCTGTCATTATCAAGAGTAAGCAGAATTACTAAATATATAAATGTGCGCAAACATATTTGTAGTGAATAATAATGATGGGAAAATGTGTTAATTACCTAGTTTGAACAAAAGTAAAGGAGAGTTGTTTGAATATGTTTCAATTTGGGAATTTACAATGTTATGTTTGTTAAACATAGCTTTTTTAATGTCTAAATTTTCAAGATAGTTTAATTTCTTACTTTTTGGGTATATGTGTAGTATTTGAAAATTTTCATTAATATTGTGTTTATTTGAAATACAATGTGTAGAAATACCTGTGCAATTGTTGTTATTTAAGATACTTTTTAAATGCTCTTTTTTACGAGTGCTAATGAATCTGCCTGATTGTTCAATGTACACAGCATCACAATCATTGCATTGAATTTTATAAACGCCGATATTATCTAAGGAATCAAATTTTGGTTTATTAACAGTATTTTGATTGGAAAATTTTATCTTGAAAATATAGAAATTAAAAAAGCTATGTACAACAAACATTACATTGTAAATTTCCAAATAGAAATATATTCAAACAACTCCCCTTTACTTTTGTTCAAACTAGGTAATTAAGAAATTTCCCCATCATTATTATTCACTATAAATATGTATATATTTAGTAATTCAGCTTACTCTTGGTAATGACAGACCCTTGTCGAAACAATTGTCGAGTTTCGTCAAAAAACTTGTGAAAAACATACCAAGTGTTTTATTCGTTTTATTATTTCTTAAAATGCATTTTTACAATACCTGCACCATAGATAGTTTGTTTTGCAAATTTTAAAAATATTGTCAAAAAGGAGATAAAAGAACGAAAATGCATAACATTTTTCAATTAGCCAAATATTTGTTGTTGGTCATCACATATTGACAAGTATTTTACCAAATTTAAATATTTACTGCATACATATTATGCTTGTCGAATTCCGTCAATAAACCTGTGAAAAATATAACAAATGTTTTATTTGTTTTATTATTTCTTATAAACCATTTGTATAAAGAATACATTAACGATTTTTTCTTTTAGGCTATTTGTTAGGGAGATACGCCACTGAAAGGGCCCTTATCATAAAGAGGAAAACAACCCTGGAAGATATTAACGTAGAAGATTCAAAGTCTTTCGATACCTTGTACCATTTGTCCGAAATAACTCAACGGATTCACAATTCTACGAAAATGTTATCTACATCACAACAGAATTTGAAACGTGAACGTGTGGACGAAATTTATAAAAATGTCCAGTGCAATTTTGATTTCACCAAAATCCCTGATAAAAAACAGTTCGAAAATGACCTTGCATTAGAAACAAGCAAAATAATGTACAATCAGTTAAAGTCCCTCGAAAATTGTTATCAAACAGTAAGTGAATTGTTGGAACAATTTATTATTCCTGTTGAAAACAACAGGTGAAAACATTACTGACGAAAAATTATGATTTTAAAAGACTGCTCGTGATGAAATACAATAATACAATTATGAATTAATTACTACATAAATACTATTTTTGAAAATACAGATGCAAATAAAATATTATTATCAAAAATGCATTTTATTTAATTTTGTGCTAATAAGAATAAGCGTTTGTTATTAATACAAGGTAAGCAAATTCAAAAGCCTTGTTAAAACAGCTTTCCAGGTATAAAAGAAAAAACAAAAATGGACGCATTTTTCTGATTTTCAAAAATGTGTTTTTATGAAATATTTTGATAGTACATAATAGAATGGCAACGCTGATTAAAATAAAAAAGGTATCCTATAGTCATTACATACTTTTAAGTATAAAAATATACTTAAGCATAAAATAACTACAATAAATTTTATCTCAAAATTTAAGTTGAAACGGTACAGTTATTACTTTTTCGATTTAAAGATGCTTTTCAAAATGTCTAAAATTCTCGCAAAGGAGCAGGGTCGATAACAATATAAAAATGAGTTTATAAATTTTCTAAAAGATTTTTTTCTTATTAAAAAAATACAGACAAAAATACTGTATCGATGTTGTGAGAAATGATCTCACTATTTTCTCGTTGTGTGTTGTAAAAAAGCTGATTGATATAGAATGCGTTTATTCTGCTTATAATGTTTTTTCCTGAGTTTTATAATGGAACTGGTATAAGTTTAAATACAATAAACCTAACACTATAAATGAAAAGTATTTTGGGGCGGATATGTTGAGAGGGTAAGAATGTATATTGAAGTTGAAATTGAAATTATTTAGAACGTTACGACTTAATATATACAGTACTAAAAATTTTAATAATGGTTAACTTTCCATACAATACAACAAATACCAAAAATGACCACGTTTGGATACCAAAACAATTATGTTTAACTATGCGAACGATTCTATATGTTATGAATTATGGGAATAAGTATAAATAACTATTAAAAATAGTACGTAAGTTCAAGTCAGAATGTTGCAAACATAAAAATGCCCCGTAAATTTTTATATTACTACCTACAAATATTCCAGAAACTTTAAATTATGAATAAAACCTAAAATAGTGTACAAAATTGTTGTGTTAACAGATTTTCAGTAGAGTTTGAAGAAAAAGGAGAAAAGTATTATATGAGTAAGATATTTCTCATTCTGTCGAAACAAAAGAAAACGAAAAAGCGCTCGTAAATATTAAACTTTTTAAACAAATGTTGTGAAACTAGCGAAAAACATCTAAAATTATTCTCCTATTATTTGTACCTACATAGCGATAATAGAATTTATTTGTATAACAATAATATATTTAGCAAAGTAATTAATTACTTACCACTGCAAATTTATGAATCCCATTTTGATGGATCTGGAAATTAAAAATACAGATAGAACGAAATTTTTTCTCATTATTAATATAAAAAGTTATTGCAGGGTACGTTTCGTAAATACTTTTTTCCAATTTTATACAATATAATATATCTATGAGATTTTTATATATTTTATGAATCAAAAACATGTATTGTATACTCAAAATTAAGAATTAGTTAATATAATAATTATTTCTTCAATGTTTATAATTTTAAATCAAGAAGAAATAATTTAGAGTTGTAAACAAGTTCTAGAACAACTCGTCCTTTAAAAAGTATATTATCTTTACCTCTAATTTGCAAGATAAAAAGCGTTTTATCAAAATCAGCATCGCACTAGTACGAATTAATATCAACGTTCACATGTTATTTTACTTTTTCATAAACTTTAATTCACGACCAGTTTTAATAAACACCACGTGAGCGATAGCAGTGTCCTTGTGTTTGTATATTTATCACAATATCCCCTCTTCACTGTCAATCTTCATAACCAACGTTGTGATTCTTCTTGTAAAGCAAAAGAATGTTGCCCTATGATTTAAATTTATCTATATCGAGGATTTTTATCTGCACTAAAGCGCCGCTCGTTGTTAAACTATCGAGTCAATCGTAGATAGGTATATTCACAGATCAGAGAGGTTTATAGATGAAGAACTCGATTTTGTGATTTTAATTCTATTAAACTTGATAAAATAATAAAATACGTAACTAACGTAACTAACTTTATATATATATATATATATATATATATATATATATACGTTGGGTGAAACAATTGTGAAGATTTTGAATAAACAGTGGAAAAGTTAGATACGTATTTTATTATTTTATCAAGTATATTATATATATATATATATATATATATATATATATATATACATCTGTGAAATTAATCTAACGAGTTGTGGAGGGAGGTCGAACATTCATTTTACAATTTTATTTAAAATAATTGCATCATAAGTACTTTCTATTTCATTTAATGTTACAATATAATTTTGTTGAATATGTTTTTTAATTTCTAGTTATTCTACAATGTTAAGTTTTTACCTTTATCTAATAATTTTAAAATCCTACATTGATTAGATAAAGGTAAAAAACTTGACATTGTAGAATCACTAGAAATAAAAAACATATTCAACAAAATAATATTGTAACATTAAATGAAATAGAAAATACTTATGATTCAATTATTTTAAATAAAATTGTAAAATGTTCGACCCACCTCCACAATTCGTTAGATTAATTTCACAGATGTATATATATATATATATAAGAACTTTGTACTTAATTTTAGTCATATGTCTTCTGAAGATGCCCATGTTGGGTGAAACAATTGTAAAGATTTTGAATAAACAGTGGAAAAATTAGTTACGTATTTCATTATTTTATCAAGTTTAATTATGTTTTTCCATAAAGTAACGGCAGAAACAATCAATTTTTTATTAACTGGTGTACACACTAGAAAGGAAAAGGCGGCGAATTTAAATAGGTTGTAATTTCCTTTTTGTTTACAAGTTTTTCTCAAGTTATTAAATTAGAACTTAACATGTAACAATCTATGTTCCAAAAGAATACAATAAACTATAAAATATTCCTATAAATATAAATATGGAATCAACAGAAACAACTACTCCGAGGGCTAAAACCCCTACCGGCATTGAATTACACTGTTGATTCCGATGGATTCTTAGACGAAGATGTAACATATTCAAAAAGAAGGAATTATATTATATAGCGCCCACCTGATGATACCCGATAGATCGAAACCGGTCATGGGATATGGCTTTTGGTTCGTTGCGCCTACTTGGTAGGACGCGTTCCAAATGTGAGATCTTTGATCTTAATATTTAGACGAATAAATATTTTAATTCCTTATTTTTTGAATACATAAAATATTATTTTAGTTGGTAAATTGTACATGTTAAATTCCAAGTTCATCAAAATAATGCAGAGGAAACATAATGAAAAAGATTGAATATGGCTAATAATACATTTTATTGTATAAAATAAATTAAGCTGTATCAATTGCGTTTACAATTAACAATATATACATTTATACTCATTATTTAGTTACAGTAGAACACGTCTTAATCGGCCACTTTGGGATTGGAAACCTGGCTTGTTTCCGTTTTGACTAGTTAAGAGGAGGTGTAGCTATTTCAAAGAAAAATGTTAACAGAAATATACAGTGACACTGTTTTATGATGCAAATAATATGTATGTTCAGATTTTATGAAGCATTTGAAAACATTGAAAAAGATAAAATAGGAATGTACTGTACAAATTAACAATAACAGCAAAGTAATTTTTTGAAAAAAGTATTTTTTTGGTTTTTGTTTTCGGAGGGAGAGGAAATCTTCGAAAGACACCCAGCTGCCCGTGCGATTAGGTAGTGTCGGATTCCCGAGGAAGGTGTCCTCGAACCTACCGACTTAAGCCTCTCCCCCGTAGACCATTTTTCACTAGGCTGATTAATCCCAGAACAGTTAGCAGGGGTTCTATTGTAATAATTACAAACTTAGATATAAATAAAACAATTTCAAAATAAATGAACAATTCCGAAGTCATTTTAAACAGTTAACATATTTATATATCATCACAACTAAGCTACTCGATCCACTTAGGGATGCCGTATAAAAAACCATAGTGAATGTAACCATGGAAAAAATAATTACCAACAAAACAATATAGCATTTAAAAACAGAATAACAATAACTAGGGTGTATAAATTACATTTACACAATTTAATGAAAAACTTATTGAAGGTTGTAAATTAGAAAATTCACGTTATGAAGCGAGACGGTATGAGCAGCGAGGTGGCTAGCCATCAGGAATAAGGTGTAGCGCTGTGATGGACATCAGCTACAAGGGTTACTACAGCCATTACTATCAAGAAGATGTACTTTTGTCATTACTATCAAGGAAAAGAAGAAGATGCCGTTACTATCAAGAAGAAGGTGTACTGTTGCCAATACTTACAAAAACAAGATAGTTTTACCATTATTAATAAGAAGAAGGTGTAGTGTTGCACTTGCTATCAAGCAGAAGCTGTAGTGTTGTCGTTAAGTACTATAAAGAAGAAGGTGTAGTATTTCCACTATCAAGAAGAACGTGTACTGTTACCGTTATTATGAAGAAGAAAGTGTAGTGTTGCCGTTATTATGAAGGAGATGATGTAGTGTCGCCATTAGGGTGATTTTTTATCAAACAATACAGATGTTGAAGCTTTCTAGAATATTTTTTCTATGAAATTTAGAAAGTATGTAATTCTGTACAACAACAGTATTTTCGATGGCCTGCTGAAGGGTCGGTCTTTCATAAACCGACCTTTAGAGGAAACGGCACCGAACTGGATGGTTGCGGGGGTGTGGGGGTGTGGGGCGACGGTGCTGTTAACAATGAACATGTAACTTGTTTTTGGGGACACTTAACGAAGAGTATTAGAGACATTAGCAGAAAAACGGTTAATCAAGAATAACCTGTGTACGACATTTCTTGTAAATTTGTGTAAAATATGTAAATAAATAAATTCAAAAAACACAAGAAATCTTTTTCACTTCAAGACAATAAAATAAAATATTAATGAACTTCAACACGGCGTTTTGATTTGTGTGTTAAGACGCAACACAGAACACTTAAAAGTTTTAATTGATTAAATTACATGGATACGCCAAACATAAAATATGAACAGTTCTCACGATTGATTGTATTTTACTAATGTTTATTGAAATGTTGTTTACTAATTTGTTAATATAAATATAAACAAATTTGCGTTACCTACGATAATGTGGGAGCAAATTTAAATCTAGTAAAGAATTATTGAAACAAATGGAATATACCGGCAAATGTTTATATTATCAGCATGGACGACTATTAGACTTTGGAGGACAAAAGAGTCAAAGGCATATTAGAATGTACGTTTAAAATGATACATAAGAAAATAATTCTTCCTTTATGTTGGAACACAGCAACAATTTTTTCTGCAGAAACTCGTAATTCTTTGTTTTAATATACAATCTGTCACGTTTGATCATCATCCATTGACGACCAATTAAACACAAAGTTTAAGTTACAAAACGTTTATTGTATAACCACAATGATCATTTCACCATACTGTAGCTTCTTCAGGTGGAAGAAGTTGAATAAACATAAAATTAATACAATATCATTATAAATGTTAATAAAACACGAACTTGGTTAATTTTCATATAATTGTGTAATCACTTAACACGTGTTTCGCGCGCACTGCGGCTTCTTCAGAAGTTTTACATGAAACAGTAAAAAACAACATAATAAATATTAGAACCTCGTTGAAAAATACATGCAAATACAATAGTTTATTACCTGTGAATGCAACTTGAAAAACGCACAAAAATAGAAATAAAAAACAAAGAACCAACAAACGCGACACATCACTACACTGACAACACCAAGAATAACCATACGACCCTCTACAACCAAAAACGCGACGCTGAGCTAGGGTAAAATCCCCAATCTCTTGAGCGACATCTCCATCATCTAGAATTTTTATCGTTTGTTCGCGTCTAAGATAACTAAACAGTTCCTGATTAATGAGTAGTAGGTAATAATTTAGGGAAGTGTGAAATTATTGAAAAAGGCGATAGAGAACGACAGACCCTGGTTACTACATAAATAAATTCATATAGATAATACAATGGAAATTGTTTTTAAATTAAAAACGATAAATTACATTGTAATTGTTATTCAAAGAAGTTTTTAAAAATTGAAGAAACAAATATTCAAAATTTTAAATGGATACATACGATAATAGTCAATTATTTGAAAACTGTTATAAACAAGAATAGTATAAAATGAAATACTTTATAACATTTCAGCTCATTATTAACTCTACAGTATTGTACTAATATTTCTAATTTCGACTATTTAAGTCTCTATCAACAGTATATACAAAAAAAAAACAGAATTATAAAAGTTAATTCCAAATTGTCAGTATTTGTGTTGTGAATTTAACATTGAACCACACAAATGACACCTAATATAATATATAATAAATTTTACATTGACTTAGAAATGAAGTCTTTGCTTGCCGCTATCGTTTTTCTCTGATATTTGTTTTAAATCCAATGGTTTATAAACAAGTGAATTGTCTTACATTAGTAGCAAGTGTTTTGTTTTATTTGAATAACGTATTTTCTAATTTTGCTTTTGTGACGAACTGTAACTATTAAATATGAAATTGAAATTCTAATGAAATTATAAATGTAAGTGACCATAATTTTTTGCTTAATAAAGGCACAAAATGATACCGATGGGCCGTACCGGATACAAAAAAAAAACAAGACTATAAATACGAATGATTGCGAGCTTTTCTTCAGTTTATCGTGACCATGCTTCCGGGAAAGAGTATGCGTTGCGACGCGTCGCGCTGCCGTGGATCGCTTTTCGTGCTTTAGGTGCATGTTTATCCGTTCTTAAAATTTTTTAACTTGTGCTGTAGTGGTTTCTAAATTTTCGGGAGTGTTTTATTAAGAGGATTAAGGCAACACCAAAGTGGCGGTAATGGTAAGTGATTGTTATCTTTTTATTTTTATTTATTTGTTTAACTTATTGTTCAATATTTCAATTGTCTTTTTTCTTTGTGATAATTGTCCAGTCTTTATAATAATTTACAAATTATTAAAAACCGTTCAGTGACTGAAAACATTTTGATTTTTAATTTTTTCGAAATGAACATTTGTGATTGATTTTTTTATAAAGTTTCTATTTCTAGTTTTCTTTTTAATAATTTTGTGAATTTTGACAGTTTGTAAATGATGAAATTTCTTGCAATAATTTTAAACGCATTAGTTAACATTATTAACTTTTCATTCATGAATTTTACCTTTTTAGAAATAGATTCGCTGCTCCGCACTTGATGAAATTAATTTAGGCTTTTGCTATAATTAATTTTATGATTGATATTATTAATCTAGTTTGGTGAATCATAAAGTTAGGGAAAGATTCTATAACATTTGTTAAAATTGTACAAAAATATATTGTTCTTTTTTATTACAATTGATTTATTTCTTAGTTTATTATTTAAAATTTTGATTAAATTTTTATTCACGAAATTTTAATGACTTGTATGATGGTTTAGTTAATTATTAGATATCATATACTAATTATAATCGTTCTAACTGTAGTATACATAAAGTTTTGTGAATTTTAGTTTTTTTATAATATTAACTTTTATGTTTGACATTATTGATCGAGTTTGGTCGATCTCAATGGCGAACAACGTTCCTTAAACTTTTACAGAAATTTATTGTTCTTTTTGACTATAATTGGTTTCTTTTTTAATTAAATTATATAAAATTCTGATGAAATATTTATTCATGAATGTTTTCTAGCTTTTATAATAGTTTGGAAATTATTAAACAACCTACACCAATTTTAACTTTTGTGATTAATATAATTGATTGGATGTTGTCAATTACAATAGTGACCCGTACAGTTCTAGAAAGTGTATAATATAAATTGAACACAAATTTATTGTTCTTCTTAATTATAATGGTATTCTCTTTCGATTTGACTGTTTATTTCATTTTTAATTATTTTATTTTTTATCTTTTTGCAGTTACCGTCCCAAGAGTGGTAAGCGATTTGCATGGTTTCCCAATAGACGAGGTGGTAAGTTTGACAATTTGTTGCTTGACAATTTGACTCTTGGCACTTCGTCTATTCAATGTTTAGCAAGTATAGTACCATTTTTGTGTATTTTTTGTGCAAATGGTAAGTACCATTAAGATATATTTCTATATATCTATTAATACCGCAGTAGACTGTAAGTGAGTTTCAGTCTTGGAAAGACATACTGCCGTCCCCGTCCGTCCATACGACTGAGCAGTATTGGATTTCAACCTCCGAGGATGATTTGGTCATGTTTTCTTCAGTCGGATGTGTTTTGTGTTGAGGTGGTTGAGTGTAAGTTGATGCGTGTGTTCAGGTGTAAATGTGCGGATGTTGTTGGATGTTTGAGTGATGTGAGAAGGTTTTCGAGGAATTCTTCCAATTCCTCAGGGATGTCAGGACTTTGTGTCAGAAGTGTGAATGGGGGTGAGGGATTCTTTCTTTTATATATGGCGACGGCGGCGTGGTAGTGTAAGAGTGGTTTGATGAATGTTTTCTTTATGTGAGTAGGTGTTTTCACGTTAGGTAGGTACATGGGTTTACATCGGCGGTTTGGATCGTGTCGTCGGGGCAAGAGGATCGCCGTTACATAGTAGGACGCATGTTTTTCTTTATTTATTGGTGGGGGGTGCTTGCCTCTCACCCTTTCTTGTACTATACTTGCTAAATGTTGTATTTTCGTGTTCGGTAGTTTGGGTATTGTTGGGTCCGCGGCGGGGGTTGGGGGGAGAAGTGAAAAGTGTAGTGATTTCTATGAAGAGGATTATCAACTCCAATAAGAATATATAGAAAAGTAAGTATAAATTGCAGTGTGTACTTAATTATTGATTTCGACTAATTAGTTGACGTTTTTTGTATGATTACAGATCCGCAATTATCTTCAACGGATGTTTTCTGAAGAAGCAATGGGCTCCAAGATGTGATGCATGGATTCCAAGATTTATCTTCACGGATTTCTTTGTTGTTGTGATTACAGATCCGCACTTATCATCCACGGATTTCTCCTGATACAGCAATGGGCTCCAAAATGTGATGCATCAACTTCCAGAAAGTATAGTATTTAGAATAAGGTGTTCTCTGTTACTGTTTTCATTTTCTAATATGTGACATGGCATCCTGAATCTATCAGGTTGCCTGTCTTATTGTTATTACAGGTAAACATCAATTTCAAAAAATTACAGTATTTCCATTAAGTACCAATGGATTCCAAGATTTATCTTCACATATATTTTTCGAAGAAGCGATGGGCTCTAAGATGTGAAGCAGCAATTTCCGGAAAGTATTATTTTTATTTTCTGGTAGGTCATAACATAATCTAATATGTTAACTTATTAATGTAGCAGCCTCTGTTAAGGTTGTGAGTTCTTATGATTACAGGTTTTCTACAATTTTTCCTGTTAATTTGTTTGACGGAATGAAAATCGAAACGTTCCTAAATTGTTTGTTATTTCTATAACATTGTCACACGGTATGATGACTTATAATTTTGTACAGTTTATAAATTTTTATGTACGATTTGGAAATTACCCCGCTCGTCTTGGCATTTTATTTAATTTCGTTAAGCAAACTAAACCGTTTCAATATTATAAGCTTTCTTGGAATATCCTTCCATCAGTCGTCACTTTCAGAATACGTTCATATTATATATTTTAGTGGCGACCGATAGCAAGTTCACAAAAAATGTAAGTTACTTTATTACTACTGTTCGAAAGGCTAAATATTCTTATTATGGGTTGTGATGTTGTAATTTTATGTGGTAGCTGTTGATGATGTAATTTAGATCAATGTGGGTCGCTTATCTGCGTAGATGTAGTATAGAGAAAAAGAACTTTTAGCCTTTGACGAACTAATGTAGGTACATTAACGTGTTTTCCAAAAAGTGCCTCAACTCCAAGATGTAATGAATCAACTTCCAGAAAGTATAGTGTTTAGAATAAAGTGTTCTCTGTTATTGTTTTCATTTTCTAATATATGACATGGCATCCTGAATCTGTCAGGTTGTCTGTCTTGTTGTGATTGCAGACCCACACATCCTTCAACGGATTTCTTTCAAAGAAGCAATGGGTTCCAAGATGTGATGCATCAACTTCCAGGAAGTATAGTATTTATAATAAGGTGTTCTCTGTTACTAATTTCATTTTCTAATATGTAACATGGTATCCTGAATCTGTCATGGTGTCTGACTGTCTGTCTTGTTGTGATTACAGATCCGCACTTTTCTTTGACGGATGTATCTTGAGGAACCAATGGAGGTACGTCGACATATTTTCCAAAAGAGCCTCAACTCCAAAATGTGTAACATCAATTTCCAGAAAGTACAGTATTTACATTAAGTACCAATGGATTCCCAGATTTATCTTCACGAATTTCTTTCGAAGAAGTGATAGGCTGAAACATGTAAAACAGCAATTTCCGGAAAGTATTGTTTTTATTTTCTGGTAGGTCATAACATAATCTAATATGTTAACTTATTAATGTAGCAGCCTGTGTTGAGGTTGCGAGTTCTTATGATTACAGGTTTTCTACAATTTTTCCTGTTAATTTGTTTGACGGGATGAAAATCGGAACGTCCGCGAATTGTTTGGTATTTCTATTACATTGTCGCACGGTATGATGTTTTATAATTTTGTGCAATATTTATATTTTTATGTAAGATTTGGAAATTACCTCGCCAGTCTTGGAATATAATTTAATTTCGTTAAGAAAACTAAACCGTTGCAATATTTTAAGCTTTCTTGGAATATCCTTGCATCAGTCGCCACTTTCATTTTACGTTCATATTATATATTTTAGTGGCGACTGAAAGCAAGTTCACAAAAATATATAAGTTGCTTTATTACTACGGTTCGAAAGGCTAAATATTCTTATTATGGGTTGTGATGTAATTTTATGGTATAGCTGTTGATGTTGTAATGTTGATCAATGTGGGTCGCTTACTGCGTAGATGTAGTATAGAGAAAAAGAACTTTTAGCCTTTGCCGAACTAATGTAGGTACGTTAACGTGTTTTCCAAGAAGTGCCTCAACTCCAAGATGTAATGAATCAACTTCCAGAAAGTATAGTGTTTAGAATAAGCTGTTCTCTCTGTTACTGTTTTCATTTTCTAATATGTGACATGACATTCTGAATCTGTCAGGTTGTCTGTCTTGTTGTGATTACAGACCCACACATTCTTCGACGGATTTCATTCAAAGAAGCAATGGGTTCCAAGATGTGATGCAACAACTTCCAGAAAGTATAGTATTTATAATAAGGTGTTCTCTGTTACTAATTTCATTTTCTAATATGTAACATGGTATCCTGAATCTGTCAGGTTGTCTGACTGTCTGTCTTGTTGTGATTACAGATCCGCACTTTTCTTCGACGGATTTCTCCTGAAGAAACAATGAGCTCCTAGATGAGATGCATCAACTTCCAGAAAGTATAGTATTTAGAATAAGGTGTTCTCTGTTACTGTTTTTAATTTCTAGTATCTGACATACCAACCTGAGTCTGTCAGGTTGTCTGTTTTGTGGTGATTACAGATTCGCAATTATCTTCGACGGATGTATTTTGAGTAACCAATGGAGGTACGTCGACGTATTTTCCAAAAGAGCCTCAACTCCGAAATGTGTAACATCAATTTCCAGAAAGTACAGTATTTACATTAAGTACCAATGGATTCCAAGATTTATCTTCACGGATTTCTTTCGAAGAAGTGATAGGCTCAAAAATGTGAAACAGCAATTTCCGGAAAGTATTGTTTTTATTTTCTGGTAGGTCATAACATAATCTAATATGTTAACTTATTAATGTAGCAGCCTGTGTTGAGGTTGCGAGTTCTTATGATTACAGGTTTTCTACAATTTTTCCTGTTAATTTGTTTGAGGGGCTGAAAATCGGAACGTCCGCGAATTGTTTGGTATTTCTATTACATTGTCGCACGGTACGATGTTTTATAATTTTGTGCAATTTTTAAATTTTTATGTACGATTAGGAAATTACCTCGCTAGTCTTGGAATATTATTTAATATCGTTAATAAAACTAAACCGTTGCAATGTTTTAAGCTTTCTTGGAATATCCTTCCATCAGTCGTCACTTTTATTTTACGTTCATATTATATATTTTAGTGGCGACTGAAAGCAAGTTCAGAAAAAATATAAGTTACTTTATTACTACCGTTCGAAAGGCTAAATATTCTTATTATGGGTTGTGATGTCGTAATTTTATGTGGTAGCTGTTGATGATGTAATTTAGATCAATGTGGGTCGCTTATCTGCGTAGATTTAGTATAGAGAGAAAGAATTATTAGCCTTTGAGGAACCAATGTAGGTACGTTGACGTGTTTTCCAAAAAGTGCTTCAACTCCAAGATGTAATGTATCAACTTCCAGAAAGTATAGTATTTAGAATATGGTGTTCTCTGTTACGGTTTTCATTTTTTAATATGTGTAATGGCATCCTGAATTTGTCAGGTTGTCTGTCTTATTGTGATTACAGATCCGCACTTTCTTCGACGGATTTCCTTCGAAGAAGCTATGGGCTCCAAGATCTGATGCATCAACTTCCAGAAAGTATAGTATTTATAATATTGTATTCTCCGTTACCTTTTTTATTTTCTAATATGTGACATGGCATCCTGATTCTGTCAGGTTGTCTGATTGTCTGTCTTGTTGTGATTACAGATCCGCACTTTCTTTGACGGATTTCTTTCGAAGAAGCAATGGGTTCCAAGATGTGATCCATCAACATCCAGAAAGTATAGTATTTAGAATAAGGTGTTCTCTGTTACTAATTTCATTTTCTAATATGTAACATGGTATCCTGAATCTGTCAGGTTGTCTGATTGTCTGTCTTGTTGTGATTACAGATCCGCACTTATCTTCGACGGATTTCTCCTGAAGAAGCAATGGGCTCCAAGATGTGATGCATCAACTTCCAGAAAGTATAGTATTTAGAATAAGCTGTTCTCTCTGTTACTGTTTTCATTTTCTAATATGTGACATGACATTCTGAATCTGTCAGGTTGTCTGTCTTGTTGTGATTACAGACCCACACATTCTTCGACGGATTTCTCCTAAAGAAGGAATGGGCTCCAAGATGTGACGCATCAACTTCCAGAAAGTATAGTATTTGGAATAAGGTGTTCTCTGTTACTGTTTTTAATTTCTAATATGTGACATACCAACCTGAGTCTGTCAGGTTGTCTGTTTTGTGGTGATTACAGATTCGCAATTATCTTCGACGGATGTATTTTGAGTAACCAATGGAGGTACGTCGACGTATTTTCCAAGAGAGCCTCAACTCCAAAATGTGTAACATCAATTTTCAGAAAGTACAGTATTTACATTAAGTACCAATGAAATCCAAGATTTATCTTCACGGATTTCTTTCGAAGAAGTGATGGGCTCAAGGATGTGAAACAGCAATTTTCGGAATTTATTGTTTTTATTTTTTGGTATGTCATAACATAATCTAATATGTTACCTTGTTAATGTAGCAGCCTATGTTAAGGTTGTGAGTTCTTGTGATTACAGGTTTTCTACAATTTTTCCTGTTAATTTGTTTGACGGGATGAAAATCGTAACGTCCACGAATTGTTTGGTATTTCTATTACATTGTCGGACGGTATGATGTTTTATAATTTTGTGCAATTTTTAAATTTTTATGTACGATTTGGAAATTACCTCGCTAGTCTTGGAATATTATTTAATTTCGTTAAGAAATCTAAACCGTTGCAATGTTTTAAGCTTTCTTGGAATGTCCTTCTATCAGTCGCGTCATTTTCATTTTACGTTCATCTTATATATTTTAGTGGCGACCGAAAACAAATTCACAAAATCGTATAAGTTGCTTTATCACTACGGTTCGAAAAGCTAAATATTCTTATTTTGGGTTGTAATGTCGTAGTTGTAATGTAGATCAATGTGGGTGGCTTATCTGCGTAGATGTAGTATAGAAAAAAAGAATTTTTAGCTTTTGACCATTATTTATGTGTTAACAATTTTATGAATAGAACTGTTTATACTTGAATAAAAGTTTTATTTACTCGAAAATATTGCTTCCTTTAAATCTCCAAATCGTACATCGACAATTAATAGCTATTAATGTCTGTGAAATGTTGTGGTTTGGACCCACCACATAACAAAAGATCCCTCACGCTTGGTTTGTAACATTGGCCAGAGCGTGAGTATAATTTTTCCCGTGTGGGGAGCCTGCAACCCCCATCGGGCGCGTTCCCGGGTGGCGGATAGGGAAGTGTCCGATTAGCAGAAATCGGGTAAGAGATAAAATGTCTCTCGCGGACCAACAGGCACTTTTAACATTTGGTAGTTTATTATAAGAACAGGCTTTCACGGCCGAAATATATAGTAATTTATTCTTAACATAAAAGTGGTAATGATCTTGTTTGTACGGATATCAGCTGCGTACAAGTCGATGGAACACATGCAGTTAATACAAGGGGTAAACATTAACTTTATATTAAATAAATATAAGCTTGCGTAGAAGTAGATGGAGTACTAAACGATTAGAATAGACGAATATAACTCTTATTATTTAGCTCGTACTTCTGGTTCTGTTTAAAATGCAAAATACGTATTTATATTTTGTAGTATGTCATAACATAATGTAATATGTTAACTTGTCAATTTAGCAACCTGTGATAAGATTGTGAGTTCTTATGATACAGGTCTTCTATAATTTTTCCTGTTAATTTGTTTGACGGGATACAAATCGGAACGTTCACGAATTGTTTGGTATTTCTATTACATTGTCGCACGGTATGATGTTTTATAATTATGTGCAATTTTTAAATTTTTAATAATTCTCCAGTAATTGATTCAACTCCTTTCACACTGTAGATATATTATTTCATATTTAAAAACTATGTACCTATATGTAGCCAATGTTATATTATTTTTGCTAATTATACCTATATTGTAGTTATTGCAAATATAATAAACACATTTCGTAATTTAAATTGTCTTTCAAATTACGATTCCCCCTTTTTTCTTCTAATGGCATGAATAATGCATTTCTTCAAATATTTTAACAACTTTCATTCATAAATACAAAAACTATAAGTACGTACATTATTACAGTTGTGTTACCGTTATTTTATCGTTTTTTTACATACCTTTTCCTTATCCATATTCTTGATTTTTTTTTAATAATGTCTAAACACCTTGTCACATATTTCACTGATTTAACGATAAATAATAATAAAAACGAATATTTATAGATTTTGCTTATTTACCGGCATCAAGTATGTACAACTTATAAGAAGGTTCTCCCGCGACATTATATATCTGTTTTATGTACAAATTACAACAGCGTCAAAAGGAGTTGCAAACTATCAATAACATCACAAATTTTATTTCTAAAATGTTTCCAGACAACCCTCATTACGTAAATCTTGCAAAAAAATTAAAAATAAAATCCTCTTATACAACCCATGTCACGTAGTACTAGAACGCTGGGTATATTTTTAAACAACTTCTCGCTAAGCAATTATATATTAAAAAGAAGGGGCTTTTTAAAAATCAAAACACTTATAAAAACTATGGTTCAAATAAACAAAAAAAGGCTCAACCAATTTATTTTAAATATCGTGTCTTCTCTTTTTAAGACAAGAAAAATAAACAAGATATAAAAGATTGGTGTAATGAATTGTAAAAAAGTTTGGCATTTATATCAAAAAGTAATTAAGGTATAAAAATAAGTTTTTGAAAAATGAACCTGTTATATTCTCATATGGGATAAAATTGTTCACTATTTTTTTATATTGGTGTCCTAAATGCCATTTTTTTAAGAAACCACTTTCATTTTAAGGAAATTATTGTCATGGTTGTTAGTTAAGGATAAATTACATTAAAATATTAATGTTCGATTTGCCAATCTTAACTGACAATAGCCTTTTCTCTTGTTTAAAGGATAAGGGTCCATAAGGGTATGAAAGTGGTCCCTGGAACAATGTAAGATAAGTTTTCTAAAAAAACTGTTTTTACTATTCCATATACTATATAATAATTCATAATATTTAGGATCACTTCAATAGTTAAATACAATTATCTTTGTGGATAAACTTCACAATATTTGGTATTTGTACCTATTATTTGTATGTAAATATGACATTAAAAGATTAATAAAAAATCTTTTAGAGAAGGGGCCATTTTCATACATTTGTCCATCCTAGTCCTTTAAATAAAAAAGTATATTTTGACTAACGTTTCAAACCTAGTCTCAGAATTATAATACAATTTTCATTACAAAAAGAAAACCAGAGTATTACGTAAAAAAGATACTTTATTATTTTAAATTCATATTTACAAATATTTGTTTATATTAGCAAAACTTCTTACATCAATTATCTACATGAATTAACGAAAATAATTTAATTTAATTCAGAATTAATCATAAGTATTTTTTGTGTTTGAATTAAAATTACCCCCTAAAATATTACAAGGGGTGAAATATTAAAATTATAACATTTTGTACAATTACTAGGATCATTTAAATACTATTTTTGCTAGTTTAATTGATTCAGTCTGATTCTTCCTCTTCGAATATATTCTGGCTGGCTGGTAGTTGTTGAAATCTTTTTTGAGTCTTTTTCCAAATGTTTCCTTTGGCATTATTTTCGTTTTGATTTGTCACAATTTCACTCTGACTGCTTCCTAAACCTGCATTGCTGAAATTTACCTTCGGCTGAATCTACACAACAAACATAGAATAAATTAAATCATTTTTTTTAAATCTTAATATCTAAAAAACTCTTCAAATGTTATGTTGAAAGTTAGTAGTAAATAAAATTTTCTCAGTTCAAATTTTTTAAAATGTGTTTCGAGTGTTAGAACAAGGGAGTATTTATTTCAGAACTGCATTGGGCATTTTATGGATCTTAAACAAGTCAAAAAAATGATAAGTTTATTAAAACAAAAACAATTTTTAATATTTTGACTCAATGTTACCCATTATACAAAAAGCTAAAGGTACTAAAGTTAACCGAAAATCTTAAATTTAAACAATCAACAGTAAAATGTATATCCTATTTATTTTTAAATTATTTAAATTATGAAAAGACGTACCGGTTCCGATATTCCTGACCCTTCTTTTCCAAGTGCCTGTCCTTCTGACCATCCCATTTTAGAAAGCATCTTGAACCCAATATTATTTGGCTTAATGGATCTAAAACATAAAAAAAATCTTTAAAGACCAATTTCTTTAAAAATTCTTAAATATATTACTGTTCAACTGAGGCCACTTCAGTCTTTTCATATTCGTTATGACTTCCAATAGTTTCCCTTCTTGCTTGGGCCCTGTCTGAGTACCCACTAGCCAGTTGGACATTACTATTATCCTGGAAGGTTATCCCAAATTTCTTTCTCAGTCTTTGAAGCTCTTTTTTATGTTGCACTCCTTTTGTAACACATGGCATAACAATTCCTTTGTTATCTTCTGTAAAAAAAGCATTCAAATGAAACAGTTATTTTTTAAATATACCACAAAGAACATATATTATCACTGAATCTCTGCAATTGTTTGAATATTGTTAGTGTTTGCTTACCAACTACATTGTTTTGAATGAGACCAGGTTCACAAAGTCCACATGTTTCGTTACCATTGTGTATGTGGCACAGAAGTACTGTCGTTCCAATTTGTATTCTGCTACCATGTGCAACTTCTTGGGCATCACTTTCTTGTTTTGAAGCAGACATTCGCTTACCATTCAGCACAGTTCCGTTTCTCGATCCTAAATCGGTTACCAAAAATTTATTCGATTCTTTCTCAAACGAGAATTTCAAATGATGTTTGCTCGTGTTAATGTCAGGTATTAAAATGGAATGGTCACCCTCTCTTCCCAAAGAACCACCTTCGAAAGTTATTATGTACAATGAACCAATTTTCAGTTTTGCCACAGTGCTTTCCTCCACAATTATTCGCATACAGGGAGGCCAACGTTTTGAAACATCTACAACGAAATTTAAATGACATTAGAACATTAATAGGAATCGATGCTTATCCTTGTTTATAAATAAAACAAACATTTTAAAATTCTTTACTAATTTATTTCAACAGTTTAAGCCATTATTCAAAAGAGTATACTTTCTTTCTTGTATTCTATTTTTTGGAATACTAGCATAAGTATAACATCTGAGTAAAGAATTATAATAAACGTTTGTTTGCTCATAAACAACATTATTTATGTTTCATAGCGAATGCATTCATCAATTCTAAATATTTTAAGGATTCCTAAAGGCAGCACCTACCAGTTAAATGACAATATATAAATAAATAAATAAATAAATAAATAAATAAATAAATACAAAATTCCCACGACATCTGTAGGATTTTTATTTCTTCTAAACTTTCCCTGACCTTTCTAAACTTCCTTTACTTTTATATGACTTTTAAAAAAGTAGGAAAAAAATTTGGAACGTAAGTTTTAGACTTTTGAGTTTCTTCTTCCCTATATATGTTTAGCCAAATGAAACACAAACTATAATTACAAAAAAAAAAAACAAAAAAATACCACTATCTAAACTATCTTCATTATCAATGCTAGTTATTGACTCTTCCTCCTCAGTACTTTCAGTATCTGAGCATTCACCCTCTTCCAATTCTTCTTTATTTATTTTGTTCTTATCTGGTTTTTTTGGAAGGCACTTCTTTTTGGAATCCTAGAAATAGATTTGAATTACAGAGAGGTATATACCCAAGGCAACTTTACGAAGATTGTCTAAATTCATTTGATTAAAAAACTTGGAAAGATGGTCCATATTGCAAGGTCTGATTACCTAAAAAGGAACAGCACCATTAACTAAACTACCAACACAAAACAATACAAATTAAATAAACTAAAAAAATACTTACTTGATTTTTTTCCTGGTTAGAAACTTTTCGCTTTGTCTTGGTTTTGTGCCTTGTGAGTTCTTGTTCTGAATTTTTAAAAGAAATGTCCACTTTTGAATGAAACTTGTAGGAATTAGTGGAAGCCTCGTAACTCATGTAAATTCCTGTGTTGCCATCGTAATATAAGCCAAGTTCCTAAAGATTGCACATCAGTTACTTATAAACTTTTTTGTCAATATTAAAATAAGTACTTACTGCATTGTAGTAATATCCAGTGTTGTAATCATAATAAAGTCCAGAGGTTTCTTCAAAAACAAAACCGCTGTTTTGAACTGCCAATTCTGCAGCCTGTGTAATCTCTTCAGTTATATTTCCTAAAGTTTTTAAATTACACTTAGATATTTCAGCTTCCAATGAATTATCAGTTTGTACTCCAGATTCCACAGTTTCTTTATGTTTCTATAAAAGATTATTCTTTGTGTGAAATACAATACATCAAAGCAATGAGGGATCAAGAGTAAATCAAATATGCAGGCATAATAATTAGTGTTACTTACTTTCAACTTTCCTTTTAGTACATTGAGTTTCCTTTTTTGCTTTTTGATACATTTATGTAATAATTTAATGAGTTTAATCACTTCTGGGTACTCTTCTTGTAGTTTATTTTCTAGATCAATATTTAAATGGTATTTCTCTGCTAAATGGGAACATTTTGATTTCGAACAATCCTCTTCAGATGCACCACTAGTTTCAGAAGTACAACTGCGTGACTTCTCCATTATCTTGCACAATTTATAGAAAAATTTGTCTGTGAAAATGCATTCTAAATAATCACAATCAAAATTAAGACCTTTGTAAGCCGTATTTCCGGCACTCAGCTGTTTTAATATATTGACTTTTAATTGTTTTATAATTTCTTATTCATTGCCTCATCCACAATCTGTTAATGTGAGCTGCGACTTGACGTAATTTTATTTATCTCACGTTTTTAAATTAGTTTTATGAAGGTGTAGATAAAAATTACTACACTTTATACACTCTTTTTTTATATTTTACAGTTTTTTTTCCATTATTTATAAGACTAAATAAAATGAGGTTAAAGCAGCTTTCAATTACTTGGTTGACGTCACTTACTTGGTAATGGCTAAATATTGTCACTTGAATCGGCAAATTGTGTAATAACAGTATATGCAATCTTTGTAACATAAATAAAGTTTCAAAAAACACTTATCGGGATCACATGATTAAAAATGTATCCAAATTTACATCCACGTATTATATGATAAAGTAGCTGGGTTGATGTACTAGTATGATATGATCAGGTGATGTTATAATGAGACTGGTAGTCTTTACCAACATATGGTTCGAATAATTTTAATTTTAATTATATTGTGGCAATAATTAGGTCCAAGTCTGGATTAGTTTTAATTAGGTAGTGCGTGGAGGAGATAGAAAGAAGTGGACGGTGTAATTGAATGGGTCGAACTCGTTTGAGCACTGTTTAACTCAGTTTAACTCAAGTAAACCTACCAAAGCCCATAATTATTCAGAACAGGTGTTGAGCAGGTCAAGTCACATATTTATCTTCAAGCGTACCGGGTGCTAGTCACTCATTACTGCAGTGCAAGAACAGCAATCGTATAATGCGGTAGTATTTGGTGTTGTAAATAATACTCGATAGCTCAGTAGACCGACAATAAGAAGAAATTGTTTTTAACTACAAATAAATTGTGAACATCAACGATCGTATCTTTTTATAAATTTGGTTGTCTGTTATCTAATAATTCATGGTAAATCATAATGAAATTAACGTGCCTCATAAATAGTGTGATTTTAAACAACGTTTTTATTAATCATTCCTTCTAATTAAATTGTCGTCGTTGTCGGTAATATTTTTATCGTTAAAAAACACTAAAAATGGGTTCCTGGCCAGAGAACGTGGGTATTGTTACAATGGAAATGATATTTCCGTCATACTATGTTGACCAAACAGAATTGGAAGTTTTTGATGGGGTATCAGCAGGAAAATACACCATTGGCTTGGGACAGGATAAAATGGGATTTTGCACTGATCGAGAAGACATTAACTCTCTATGTTTGACTGTTGTTCATAATCTAATGGAGAAACATCACCTGAAGTATTCAGATATTGGACGTTTAGAAGTAGGTACAGAGACAGTAATTGACAAGTCTAAAAGTGTAAAAACTGTGCTGATGCAACTTTTTGAACCTCATGGTGTTGTAGACTTGGAGGGTGTTGACAGTACCAATGCCTGTTATGGGGGTACTGCAGCCCTCTTCAATGCCTTGTCTTGGGTAGAATCTTCAGCATGGAATGGAAGGTATGCCCTTGTTGTTACAGCAGACATTGCAGTATATGCCAAGGGATCAGCAAGACCAACAGGGGGAGCAGGAGCAGTAGCAATGTTGGTTGGTCCAAATGCACCAATGGTTATTGATAGAGGTTTAAGAGCTGTTTATATGAGACATGCTTATGATTTTTACAAACCAAACTTGTCATCAGAGTATCCTGTTGTAGATGGTAAACTTTCTATTCAGTGCTATTTGAATGCCTTGGATAAATGTTATCAAAGTTATTGTAAAAAGGCAAGCAAACAACAAGGGAAATCTGTCTGTGTAAAAGACATAGATTATTTCCTTTTTCATTCCCCATATTGTAAACTTGTCCAAAAGTCACTTTCTCGGCTGGTCCTGAATGATGTTGTACAGCTGAGCACTAATGAAGTTGAATTAGAGTATCTTGATTTAAAGAAGTACAAAGATATGAAGCTTGAAGAGTGTTATTTTGATAAAGAAATTGAAAAAGTATTTGTCAATTATAGCAATGATTTATTTGAGAAAAAGACCAAAGCATCGTTGCTAGCAGCAAATCAAATTGGAAACATGTACACAGCTTCATTGTATGGCAGTCTAGTTTCACTTTTAGTAGAAGTCAATAGTGTAGAAGACTTATTGGGAAAAAGGGTTGTATTATTTTCATATGGATCAGGTTTGGCCTCTTCCATGTATTCCATAACAATTTCGAGCAACAAACAAGACATTAACAAACTAGTGAACAACTTAAAATATGTACAATTACAATTAAAAGAAAGAAAGAAGATTAGTCCTGAGAAATTTTCATCTATTTTAGAATTGCGAGAGAAAAATTGTCACACAGCTCCATATGAACCATCAGGTACTACAGAAGATCTCTTTCCTGGCACCTACTACCTCACCCAAGTCGATGAAATGCACAGAAGAAAGTACCAAAGAATACCAGCTTACACAAACGGCTCTACATAAGAAAATATTTGCAGAATTAGTACTTTTGTAGTCTATTTTTTAAAATTAACATTCATTAATGATTATTAACAATATTTATTTGATAAATATTTTAGGCATACTAACAACACAGAATACAGTCGGTAAATTATCTATGAAAAATATTGGCTTTAAATTTTGTTCTACAATTTTTATTATCAGCTTATACACATTTACTTTATATTTATATGTCTTTTACAAACATATTTAATGTGTATTACGTTTTTTATTTAAAGTATTCTAATTTATAAAATGATGATTATTATATTTGTTAACTATTAAAAATATTTGTTTCTTGAAACCACGGTTGTTCTTTTTAGATAAGTAACATTTATTGTCTAATTACTGGGTCAATGAATATAAACATCTCGAAATTATTTTCACTTGTGAACTTAACATTTACGTCTGGCATACGAAAGTGGAGAAAGCTTGTGAAAGTTTTATCAGAACCAGTGAAAGACGGAAGTATCTACACAAACAAATAAATATGTGTTTATTAAAAAAAAAATGTGGAGAGCTTTAATATAATGTCAGTCATATTAAATAAACGAATTAGGTGCATACACATATTTTTATAGTTTATATGAATTGTTAACACTATTTGTTATTAAACATTGTTAAATGATTGCCGTTGTTTCTATTAAAAGAAAACAAAATTATTAACTACTTATTTCAAGCAAAACGTTGGTTTTGTTTTTTGCTTATTATAGTGAACGGATTAACGAAGGAAGAGCGAAGTCCAAATTAAATTGGATGATACACATCGTAGATTAAAGAAATAAAGTATGATTCACATTTCTTCATTTTTTAATGTATGAATGATTACCTAAAGAATGTTATAAAAACAGATTGCATCTACATATTGTTTTTTAAGAACTTCTGAATTGTGCAGATAATGTACCCTCCCCCCTTAAAATTGGATGAAAAGGTGTGAGTTAGTTGATGGGGGTGGAAAATCGAAATTGTAATTGTATATGTGAGCTAACTATCAATCGCAAAGAGTGGATTAACAAATTTGCAGTATGTCACAATATAATGTGAAATTAAGAAAACGAATAGCGATAAGATTTGGATTCTGTTGGTAAATTTTTGACGATCAAAACGAAATTCCTTTTTTGATAACTTATATTTTAAATTAAATTTTAAGTATTTTCGTTAATAATATAATTACATTTAAAAATGATTTACTGTTTCTAAATAATTGTGGTTTTTACAAAATTGCTTTTTTTAAGTTGCCCATAAAGAAAAAGTAATGCAGCCGCAATACAACAAAATAAAATTAATATTCCACTAAATGATTGGTTACTCTTTTAACAGGAGACATTTTCGTTAAAATGGTTTATCTAAAAGTAAAAGTGTGCTTTCTAATATCACGTGTTTTTTTTTTTACAAATAAGTTTCTACTTTTTAATTTGATGACCAGTTTAAAATATCAATATAATATAGATAGCTATGTAAATTATCTTAATTAAATTCTTATTATGTATATATTATATACAATGTAATCAAGAAAGTAATTTCATATGTAACAAAGATATTTTATAGCCAAACAAAGTTTGATTAACCGAAGGAATTTTACACCAACGTAACAGATACAATGTTTTTATAATAAGGTTTCAAGTACAACATAAATATTACGGACGTACGACTTACAAGTAAAGTCTTAACAAGCTGTACATAAAAGTATTCTACTTATTATTATAATATAAAATGCGTACGTTTTTAATTTAAATTTACAATATTATTATTACTTGTTTTACATTTTATTCTTTCGTCATTGTCCACAACAATAAAAAAATTAAAGCATGAATATAAAACATGCAATCACTCTCACATTATCTGTAATTATAATTGTTTATAAATTAACTTATCCGTTCTCTGTATTTTATCATTACATTGTAACTATTACGTATAATCATTCCAAATATGTATAAGTGATGATTATCGATAGTATATATTTGAAGCACGCATGCAAAATTGAAAAGTTAGAAGCGTTTGAGATGTGGTGTAATAGGAGGATGACGAAAATGCCAAACATAGAACAGGTTATAAATGAGGATGTATTTGAAAAAGTGGAAGAACAAAGGGCGCTACGGAAGTAAATAAGGAATGGGAGAGACGGTATAGTGGGAGTTCTGAGACATGAAGGGTTAGTTAGAGACATATTAGAAACATAAATAGGCGTGAAGAGTGGCAGAGGAAGGTCTAGATTCGATTATTGATCGCAAATTTCTAGGGATTATAAAAAGTGGTGGTACTTTTTGTATTCTATGGTAATTCAATTACATTAAGATTAAAATAAACTTTTCTGGAATTTTATTTACGAAAATATTTATAAAAGAAGTGTTGAACTTAATTAAATTGTTTAATTTAACATTTGAAATACTGGGTTTTGCTTTTATATCTTTTATACAGCTTACTGCACAGGAAAATTAAATAGAATGTTATTTTTTCTCTTTTAATATATTTCTTGAGAGATTGAAAATGACATGAGCACGTCAGTACTATATTGTTAAGCAAATGAATTCATCTCTTTGCTTTTTTTTAAATAAATTAAGTTAAATTATGTAAATTAAAGTTGATGGGCAAAATTAAGTCTGATGCTTATATCTGTTACTACTGACAAGTTGAAAATGAACATATATTTATGTGTATGACTCTAATTTCATTTAATTTATTTTCATCTTTACAACTTTGGCCGCCTAATTTTTGAAATTTTTTAGTCATAGGTATATATAAAAACATAAAAAATGCGCAAAATTTTGAAAGTTTACAATTACATACAATTTATTAAATTTATTAAACTTTCGATAGCCCACATGAATTAGAAATGTTTTTTACAATTTCGCTTACAGTTAAGTATATAAACAATTACTAGTAATAGAATTCAAAGAATAGTTTCAACAAAATATATTAAAGAATAAATTACTAATAAATACTAGCAATTCTTGTTTACTCTTTGATAATGACTGTTTTGTCGAAACAATTGTAAAAGATTTTCTTTAATATATTTTGCTGAAACATTTCTTTGAATTTTATTACTATTAACTATATTTGATCAAAAAAAGTTGATGTAGGCTTTCACGGCTGTTGTCCCCTTGTCTTCATTATGAAATCCCCATGACGTCAATAGTGTTCGAAGTTTCGTCTCCTATTGCAAGGGACTTCTTCAGGAACTTCACGTTTAGTTCAGAAAAATTAATAGGATAACTTATTAAGTAAACAATTACTCCTAAAAATATTAAAAACAGTGAACTATGGCGATTTTAGCTTAATTTCTTAATCTATATAAATTCAAAATGTACAAATTCTGTTGTTACCGATTTTTAATTAAATATTTCTACTAATCTAACGGAATTAAACTAGAGAAACTCTTTCTCTTTATAATGGAATATGAAATATTACCTATGAAATATTCGATTAAACCATTTTTTAATGTTCATGTGCAATATTTATATTTTTTTCGTATTAGGAACCTACTTAACATCTAATTTGACCTTTTCACTTTTCATTGCGCAAATTTTGTTTCATGCAACAGTAATTATTATTTATTCATTAGTATAAAGTCCAACTAAGTTAATGGACTTACGTAAAAAAGTATCAACCAAATAATGTTTAAAATAACATTAAATAATTAAACAGATTTACATTCATGTATAACATGTCATTAACTGTTCTTTTCTTTGTTAATCGAAAACCAAGTAAAATGATACACGTTTTTGTATGTCATTTGAAAATGTGATAAAAGTACCTGTCTAGTAATTGTTTATTCATTTAAACTAATTTACATTTTGTTAATAGTTATTCTTTGTAACAAACTATTGCTCGTAACTAGTTAATATAAAATTGGATTGTACTTTTTAAAATATTTGGTTTATTTCTACATGCCTCTTTAAAAAATATAAACCAAAGGTTAAATTTTAACTTAACCTTTTCTTATATATCGCACACAAAAAAATCCATTAGAATTAGCTATAGTGAAGTAGATTACGCTGATAAGGTTTTTAAAAATGTAAATTATCAATTCAAAAGATTTAAATTTACAAGAACTTGTGGGGCATTGTTCTAATTTTAAAATGCAAAGTTTTATTTATTGTTCACCAATAATACAGTGGCCAAAAGTTAAAGGTGAAGGAAACAGCATTTTTCAATACATATTTAAAAGATTCTGATCATGCCAAAGTATTTTTTATTTTAATTATTTTTGGAACTGTTTAGATAGATACCTATTGTAGCAGCCAAATGTTATTATTCACGATAATAATGGCTTGGTTTCTACGGATTCCAGATGGCTGGAACAGAACACAGACTCTTCAGGTCGCGGTTGTACGTACATGTTTATACAATATTACACGCACAGGAAATCATGTATTGGTTAGATAAAATTCAATAACAGTCAGATAGCGGCCAGTCGTTGGTAATTACGTTCCCGCTGCTAACATGTTGTATGTTGTATGTTGATTAAATAAAAGTGTAACAATACATTTTTTTTGTTTAAATTTAACTCAAGGTGGGAAAACTTTACATAGGCACCCCCTGAAGGGGGGTAGTGTCAGATTCTTACTGACTAAAAACCCACCTCTAGTGGGGATTATCAACTAAAAGGTTTTAACATCCCCAGGGTAGATGAGAGGTTGGGATAGGGAAGTGGATTGAGGAGTGGGCAGAGTTGTGGGGGGGAAGGGACGGGAGCGTTGGGAGAGGGCGTTCGAAGGACGGTGGCCCACCATAATAATACATTCGTACACACCTCACCTATAAAAAAATACAAGGAGTAGGTACAAATTGAAAATTAAATGTATCTATTTTATTGTTATATATTGATATTGTTATATATTTATTTATTTATTGTACCATTTGGTAAAAAATATTTAACAAAGTTTGATAGGTGTATTGTTTAATACAATAAATCATTGGTGCAAGTTGTAGTATAAGCATTTATAACTAAATAAACAAAATTAAAAATATATAATAATATATAAAGTAGAAAAAAAAATAACAGTTTAAAAATTATTATAGCTATTAAATGAACGCATCATATCTACATTAGAAAGAAATCTTTAGCTCTCAACTTAAATTGATGAATTAATTGGTGAAGTGAGTACAAAAACACCTTTTGGGATATTTCACAAAACTTTATTGAACTTTACTGACGTATGTTTCGGTTATTAGGTCATTATTGAAGGATACAGATGTTTGTACTGATTTTTACATTTCTCGCTTAACTATTTATAACTATTTGTAAATGAGGGAATTCGAACAGTAGATAAAACTGACAAATTTGAAAAAACTGGAGTCTATAAGCTAGAATGTACAGAATGTGATTCCTTTTACT
This sequence comes from Agrilus biguttatus, assembly GCA_963921985.1. Lineage (NCBI taxonomy): Eukaryota > Metazoa > Arthropoda > Insecta > Coleoptera > Buprestidae > Agrilus > Agrilus biguttatus. The sequence continues at coordinate 38,083,421 of OY998118.1, read as the reverse complement.
TAGGCCAAACTGGAAGGTCATTTAGAACTCGTTATAATGAACACTTTAGATCATTTAGATTAGGAAAAGATAATTCCAATTTTGCAAACCATATTTTAGAAACAGGCCACCAGTTTCCTGTTATAGAAAATCATAAAATTATTCATAATCTAAATAAAGGCTTTAAACGTAATATTTTAGAATCCGTAGAAGTATATAAAGCATCAACAATTTTGGAAAATAACCTGTTAAACGACCAGGTGGATTTGTACCACTCAGTACTATTCAATACATTTAATAATTAATGATATTTCAAAAAAAGTTCATTCAATTTGTAATCATTTGTTTTGACAAATCTGTTTATATTCATTCAATTTGAATTAGTTGTTTGACAATGACAAGCTTTTAGTCGAAACTATAGTCAAAAGGATTTGTAAATAAAAAAGTGATAATAAACAAAGTAGTGTTTATTCATTTATCGATAACACGAACTGTTTGGTTTAATGTACATTACCCTCCGTTTCCTAAAATGACGAATTTAGGAAAGAGCAAAGTTCTTAAAAATCAAACGCGTGAAGTGATTTATAACGTTTTCCAGTATTTTATGTCGTTAAAAGTTTAAATTTGCAGTACGCCTCTGATTTATGGATCGACAGGATTCGTTATCTAAAGTACACCTGAATCTTAATCATTTGATTATACAACTGAATTGCCTAAAGCCCTTCAAGTTGAAGTTCAAGTTTCATGTAAAACTTCTGATGAAGCCAAAGTTTTGATGAAACGATTGTCAAGTTAAATAAACCTGTTGAAATTCATATGTGTTATTATTTGTCTATAATGAATTTCAACCAAGCATCTACTGACTCTATTATGTTTTTTAAATTAAAAATTGTTTCGTTTTTAGTACAAATTAATATTAAACAGTAGTTGTTTGTATTTGCAGCTCTATGGAATTTAATATCCAAATCTAATTAATTAACTGTATTTATAAAGAATGTATTCACTTATCTACAAAAAACTGAAAAGGGGGAAAAATCATTCATAAAACTTGTAAACGTTTGTTAAGGACGAAATGGGTGACAATTTGTAAAAGTTGGTCTATTTATTATTTTTTTTTTTTATAAAAATAAAAATCCAAATTTTTTATTTTCCCAAAACTCTATGTTCAAGGGTACCAAAGGTGGCTTGACTACAGATCAAAATTTCGTACGAAAATTCAATTATAAGTAATAATAATATTTATAACTGTTATCATAAATTGTTTATTTCAATTTTTTATGTAGAACAATGATGATGACGTATAATCGTTAAATTATAAAAAAATGATAAGAACGGTGATAAATAAAACAACAGACGTATTATTAATATTACTGAAATTTACAATAACATATGGGAACATTTTCAAAACCGAAGTAACAATAAATTAAATAAAATAAAGTAACATAATTTGAACAAATAGGTTTCAGTATGTTTCAAGTTCCAGAAGGAAAGAAAAATTGGTCTGTAAAGAAACACAAATAAAACAATGTATAAAATTATTATTTACTTATTTACTATCACTATTACCTATTTTCAGTTATTTATCATCTATTTTTTGCAGATTTTGTTTTTTAGTATACGTCTATTTCTTCAGAAGCAGGGGTTAGTTTTAGTAAAACTACTCCTAAAAAATAAATATTCTTAATATTTTTGTATATGGAACAATAAAATATTTTAACTGAAAAATCATGTTTTCTTTTTCAAATAAATTTCAGTATAGTTTTCATAACAAATGATTTTATTTTGTATTAATTTCCAAAAATTAACAAAAGCTCAATGTAGAATGATGATTCGGGCTTGTAGGCCATGGTCGATGTGAACGGTTTCGTCCAGACGTTTCGTCGGCAACTGCGGCTGACATCTTCAGTAGGTGTTGTGTTGACTATGTGTGCGAACATTACACCTCGAAGTCTCAGCAGTCGCTGCCGAGACTTCGAAGAAGATGTCAGCCGTAGTTGCCGACGAAACGTCTGGACGAAACCATTCACATCGACCACGGACTGCAATCACGAATCATCATTCTACTATGAATTCCGGCCGTGAAAGCTTATGTTCTTATAAAAGCTCAATGGTACATTTATTGTTAAACATGGTAAATATTAAATAATAACAAGAATTATGTTCATTAAAACTTTTTATTTAACTCTACAATTGTTTTGGGTATTAAGCCATTATCCATTAGTATTGCCTACTCTTGGTAATGGGTTAATACCCGAAACAATTGTAGAGTTAAATAAAAAATTTTAGTGATCATAATTCTTGTTTTTATTTAATAACAAAAACTCTATAGTTATTGCAGTTAGACAATAAAAACAATACGATCTTATTCCATAGTCTATCAACAAATATTTAATAATTTATTAAGAAAATAGTGGCAACCCAACGTACACAACGACAATTTGCAGACTAAATTTTCTTAACAAATTAAAATATTATGCTTCAAATGCATTTAAAAACTTTACATTATTTATTCACTTACCAGATGGATTCACTTTCACACTTAATGTGTCTGCAGGATAGTAAACATCAGGATCAAAAACGTCATAAACATTCTGCAAAATAATAATAAATAAATAGTTTTGCATTTTTAGACGAAAATTAAAATAAATTATTATACAATATTTAAGGGAAGCTGCGAAAATATAAATATTATATGTAATAATTTCTCTTCATATTGACCGAAGACAAACAAAAGCACAATTAAAGTAATAAATGAAAATATTATTTTTGTAAAATAAACAGAATCAGCTATATAATTTTTCAAAATTATTCTTATCTGCAAATTAAATTAAAAAATTACTTATTGTATGACTTAATTAACATTAATTTGTTTAATTCACTTGTCGAGTATATAAAAGTTTATTGGCTATTTTGAATTTCTCTTAAATGCCTTTTGTAAAGGTAATTAACTAATTTTTACACACCATTGAAATACATTTACAGTAGGAATTATTGATTCAGAAATACCTATTCGATGACGACTCGATTCAATACTTTACTTTGATATCTACACATCGATCGAAAATAAAATGTTACATAAATATTTTAATTATTATTCAAAAAGTTCGTTTTGTCGTGCCATTGTCATATGTATCATGTGGTACACATACAAATGTTCTATCAGTTTTGAATAATAATTATTAATATTAATAGTTAAATGATTTTATCGTAAAGGCTTAAAACACAGCGTAATCTTTAATTAATTTAGTAAATAGAGATTTGATTTGTCAACAGGATGATATAAATTAAAATGAAACCCTTGCTGAGGGGGTTCCACAACATAAAACTTTGGCGGTCGTCCGTTTGTCTGTGTGTTACACTCAATTTTTGGTAATTGAAATGTTGCATAATATGGTATCTCAAAAAGTAGGATACTAAAATACGTATATAATTTTCATTGCAAATAAAAATCTAAAAATAATAGGCAGACACTAATAAACATACGATCATAATTCCGACATTTATAAATTCGAAAAATAAAGATTGGAAACTGCTAATTACAAAGATTGTAGATCAAAATAAATTTATACATAAATAATTAATTCGAATGCAACGAGTGAAGGGGTTATATTCCTTTAATGCGGTTTTCATTTTACTTTAAAAATACATTAAAAAAATGAAAATTAGAAAGTAATTTAATTAGTTCTTTTTTCCAAAAATAAGTGACTATTAAATATAAATAAATTTCTCGCGATAATCTAAAAGTTGTATGTTTTAAGTAAAAAGTGCAATGTAAAAAAAATGTCTGTAGATAATTTGCAAAAGCATAGGATTCTGACGCTAATAATGATTAATTACCGAAACTATGTAACCTCTGGAATGGCGAAGTCCTAAATCACTGATACGGATATTCACTTGATGGGGATATCCATCGATTCTATTGCTCAAAAATCCAACAGCAACTGTATGAGACCCATCAACAATTGGTAGAATGTGTTTAATCCAAATGTCGATTTTTTTAACCTTTAATCAATAATATATATTTTAAGCCAGTTTTAAAAATTAAGTAAGCCGGTAATAATTAATAATTAATATATGCATAAGTCGTCCACCGTAAACATTTCTAAAAACTGGAAGAATCCACACCAAGGTTAAATACAACTGTTTTGAATATATTTAAATACAAATTTTATTTATTTTCATTAAAATCTTAACATTGTATATATCTACATACTTTATTGTTGAAGCATGTACTTTTTGAAACTTCATTTTAATAAACTAACACAAATTAAAACACAAATTTAAGTTTTGTTCAGGTAAAGAGATTATAATATTCAATCTGTTCACCTGAAGAAGCCACAGTGTGGCGAAAATTAAATATTAATTTTATATCGTAGTGAAAATAAAAAATTGTTTTTGAAACTTAAATTGGTGTTAGTTTATTGTATATATCCACTAGTCTGCATGCAATGCAATTCAATATTACTTATAAAAATCCTTCGTACGCTATGTCATAAATATACGGTGTAAAGAATTAACATCACTTCAGTCATCTAAGTAGTTTGTAGTACTTATCCTATTTATCCTTTTTTGTTTCTTTTAAGTCGGATTCCAGGTTCAAACAACTATTTCAATGGAATTTTTTCAGACATGAAGAGAAGGTTGTCAGGAGTTTCTTTGTAATGTTAGTACCAAATAAAATAAAAAAATGAAAATGAATTGTTATTTACTATTTTTTGTTTTTATTTCCACTCCTCAGATTAATCAAAAATGGAACATTCTTGTAACTATGATATTATGTTAGGATCATTAACTTGTCTAATGTAATATACATATCTAAAAATCATGTTCGTAAAAGGTATCATCATACGTAATGTGTTTTTTCTTAATATTATTTCGATTTTTTAGTATCTTTTAAAGGTTAAAAAACATGTAGTTGGAAAATAGATTTATGTAATATTTTTACGGATGGCTTCTGGCATTCTACAATTTATATTTGTCAACGTTAAAGCGGTATTCCAAATCATCCGGAATAACCCAAGGTATAGTTCATAAATATGGTAATGAACTTCATTGGTAAATAACGAAATATATATTTAAACATTATAAAATAAAGTCTTAGTTTTTAGTAGACCGTCAGGTCTTCATCGACATATGATCATGGCTAATCAAAACATCCGAGGGTTAGTTACGTTTATAGTTCTTTTTGTTACTGTGGCAGTTAGCGGAGAGGGTAAGAAAATTGCTTATATTTTTGACTAAATTCAAAGAAATTGATATAATTTTTACTGATAAATATATAAATTAATACAATCATTATCGAATCAATCCAATTTTAATAATTAATTACGAAGAATCTCAAAGTGATCGTTTGAATATAGTGAACGAGTTAAAATGTTAATGAATACATTAACAATTATTTATTGTTACCTTTTCAAAGTGACTAATACTTGTAAAAACTTTTATAATTTGCAAAAAGTTTTGAAAATTTTTTGTCTAAAAAAAGTGGTACCTACTAATATATTGTTAATTTTAGATCAGCAAGGTCTCCGAGTGAAGCGCACCCACTTCAAACATAAACATCTTCTTCTTGGACAAAGTCCGGGGTTAGTTTACGGTGGCTTTGGTGGTCCCGGCGGTGGTTATGGAGGGGGTGGCGGTTTCGGGGGTGGTTTTGGTGGAGGAAATGGAGGACCTCCAATAGGTGGCTACCAAGGCGGATTCGATGGTGGATATGGTGGTGGACAAGGTGGTGGGGGAGGATTTGGAGGAGGTGGTGGTTATGGTGGTGGGGGCGGATATGGTGGCGGTGGCGGTGGCGGATTTGGGGGAGGTGGAGGATACGGCGGAGGAAATGGCGGTGGATATGGAGGAGACGTTGGCGGCGGGGGATATGGAAGTAATGGTTATGGAGGTAAATACTAAAGTTACGAAATATTATAAGAACACAGATTCGAACTAAAGGGCCGTGATCTAAATGAACGGTTACGTGTAAACTATGGCTGACATCAACGGGAATGAAACACAAAAAGGTTAGTTTTATCAACGTGGGCGAAGGTTACACCTGGAAGCCTTAGCGAGTCATGCGATTAAAAAAAAACTTTTTTGTGTTTCATTTCCACCAGCTACTCATGCTGGTGGGCGAGCAGTCCCTCCGACCTACACTATAGTGCAAAGCCGGAGGGTAGGGCGTAAGGCCCTCTTCAGTCTCCTTGCAGGAATCGTGGGAATGGGTGGGTGGTGTGGTTAGGGAGAGAAAGATGAGATGGACGAAATGAAGACAGAAGTGAAAGATTATCTGTGGAATATTACTGCCCCAGCATTTACCTAAGTGATTCAAGAAAACCACAGAAAACTTGGATCAGAGCAGCCGGACCCGGGTTCGAACCGGTGCTAAGCAATGATGTAGAGCACTAGACCACGCCGCTCGGTCAGTGTTTGAGTCAGCCGCAGTCGCCGACGTACATCTGGATGTACCTAACCGTCATTTAGACCACGTCCCTCTATCTCGAATCTGAATTTTATTACGAATGTTTCATTTAATTAGATTACTTAGAATTTATTGAATGATTGCGTTTCTGTCGTTGACATAACATACGTTCCAGCTTATTTATATGTCGTTGAATAGTTGATCTACATGCAATATCTCTCAATAATGTTACTCTAAGTATTTTGAACTTAGTATTAAATTTTGTTTTTTAGTGGTGCCTGGAGGTTATGGAGGAAGTGGAGCAGCTGCTAGTCAAGCTCAAAGTCAAGCACAAAGTCAAGCAACAAATATCAACATTAACTTATCCCAGAGTCAAGCTGCATCGCAAGCACAAGCAAATGCTGCAGGTGTTTATAGGAAGTAGAGAACAACATTTTACATACAATTCATTATCTACTGTCAATTTTACATCATAAGCTACACTTACTATTATGTAATTAATTAAACGAATTTTGTTCATGATTGCTTTTTAATACATTGAATATAAAGAAAAAGATTACTAGATTTTTATGGGTCTTCTTTTCTATTTTTTGTTATCAAGCTTAAATAAAAAATTTTAAATAATTGAAACAGACATTTGAATTCAATAATTTTATTGGAAGATAACTAAAAGTACCAAAATATGTTATCACCATATTAACTTGCTTTTAAAGAGCTTCTTCTATTTGGTCGGTAATTTATTGAGATCTACGTCTGGTAGTTTCGATAAATTACTGACCAAGAACTTATAGTTTCCCATTTTAAGGCTCTAAATCAAAATACCACCCGAATAAAATTTATTTCGAACTTACCGTCTTTTTTAAGACTCCAGGCTTTCCTAATGGATCTTGATTTATTGCGATCACTTCCTTATTCTGCAAAATGCGTTTTATTCTTGGCTCGACTGTGCTCAAATCTGTCGACATTAACAACGGTGCTGCCATTATTGCCCAAATGGCCATTTGTGCTCTACTTTGGTCATAACTCAAACCAAAGTTTCCAAGAAGTAACTACATGATAAATAAAAACAAAAACAAAAAAAATTGTTGAACACTAAAAAGTTCCCGAAAACCATTTCAACATGCCCATAATGTAAGAATAAATTAATTATATTGATCGTTTTACCATGTCAGGGTCGTTCCAATGTCCTGGTCCATGATACGGATTTAATCGATCTTGATTTTTACTGAACCAGTTTAATATATTTGTTACGTTGCCCCATGAGTCGTCTATGTCATCCCAATTTCGCCATAAGTTACAGGCCTTTGATAGAACTTCATAATTTGCCTAAAATACGCGAATTCTTGCTTCAGGATGTATTACATACCAATATTAATACCCAGTATCTCAAAACCAATAAGTAAAATGAAAAGAAATAAATCTGGTAGTGTGTGAAGAAATAATCTCGTAAAATGAGCGTTTTTCACCAAAGTTATTTGTTTTTGTTTAAATCCAATGTTCCTAATTTTTGACGACTGTGTAAGATATTTATTATAATTATATAGGGATTGTACGAAATTTTGAAAACTTAATTTATATTTCTAATTCTTTACTTGAATTCCATCTGGTTCAAAATATGCCGGCCAGCTACAGGAATAAACAATTGGTCTACCAGTTTTGTTAAGGAGTTCTCCGAGCTGAATGTAACCTAGAAATTAAAAATGGGTTCTAAATTGCTACTTCTTCATTCTCCCTTTACCATCAGTAAATCTAATCATTATTATCAATGATTGTCTTTTCTGGTCAATACTATTTAATGATTTAATGTAATGTAATTTTAAATAATTATTATTATGGTTGCCGTAACAATATTGTGTAACGATACCTTTTTCCATTTCTGAAAGCTTTTTGTAAGAATAGCAAGCATCAACTTTAATGTAGTCAACATCCCATGAAGCAAACGTTTCAACGTCAATTTCAACATGTCCAAACATACCCGGATATCCTGCACAAGTATAAGTTCCAAAATTTTCATAAATGCCGAATTTTAGTCCTTTGCTATGGACCTGTAATATGAAAATATAGAAGTCTAATATATCAGGTTTTCTAGCGGAAACAATATTTTAAAGTAATAAGTCGAACAAAACACACTTGGTATTTTGTTCCACAATTTATTGTTTAAAACTTAACGATACCGTTTCGGCAATTACGCCATTGTATATTGTAGAATTTGTGCTTAAATAGATAATCAGAAGGTAGATTTTAAGAGGTGAGACAAAGTGAATTTAATTTAGTCATTAGTGACCATAAGATTATTATATTTTGCTTTTGCTATTTCGAATATTTCGAGAAGATCTAGTTTTTACCTTTATTAAAATTATGAAAATTTTTGGAATTATCAATATCTAAATGGTGGTTATTTGATATACAATGGTCAGAAATTCCTGTGCAATTATTTTTGTGTAAAATTGACCTTTCATGTTCTTGTAGCCTATACTCCTTCACTCCTAGTAAATAACAAAGAAAAGGACAACACATTACAGAAAAACGGTGTCTACCAAATAAATTGTAAAAATTGTGAGGTCATTTACATCGGCCAGACTGGTAGAGCTCTACAGTTTAGGCTAAAAGAACATGAAAGGTCAATTTTACGCAAAAATAATTACACATGGATTTCTGACCATTGCATATCAAATAACCACCATTTAGATATTGATAATCCCAAAATTTTGCAAAATGTTAATAAAGGTAAAAAACTAGACCTAGACTAGAAATATTCAAAATAACAAAAGCAAAATATAATAATCTTATGGTCACTAATGACCAAATTGAATTTACTTTGTCTCACCTCTTAAAATCTACCTTCTAATTACCTATTTAAGCATAAATTCTGCAATATACTTTTAGTATCTATTATACTCCTATCACTTGACAATGGCGTAATTGCCGAAACAATAAATTGTGAAACAAAATACCAAGTGTGTTTTATTCGACTTATTATTTAAAAATGTTTCAGCATGACATAAGCAACCGCTCAACATCACGTAATCTCTTAAAATATAAAAAATTCAAATCTTTTATGAAAATATTAATTTACTAATAATATCACGCACGTAATCAGCAAGAGCTTTTATGCCATTAGGAAAACGTTTTGGATCAGGTTTTAATCTTCCATGAGAATCTCTTTCTTTGTCCATCCAACAATCGTCAACAATTATATATTCATAACCAGCTTTTAAATATCCTTCAGACACCATTAGATCTGCTTGTCTTTTAATCAAGTTTTCGCTAAAAAATACCGGAAATTGTAAAATAATTGAAATTAGTCATTTCACATTATTTGTATTAATTCAAGTTTCTGGAATATCTTTTATATTTTGCAAAAGAGCTTTAACAATATTGATTAAATTTTATATACTACCTAAACTAGTAAACTAATTAAACCACATTAGGTAGTCTACCTTATACACTCATTCGGATACAGGTCACAGTTTGTTATACAACGAAATCTTTGCCATGTCATCCATCCCATGGGAGGTTTAAGGGCTAAACCATTATTGAGACATTCAACTGTCCAGAATTTCAAACAGACAATAATTAAAACACTTATAGAAAACATCATAATGAACTGGAAGGAACTGAAAAGGAAAATAATTACAGTCAATATTTTCCTTTTATATCCACATGGCACCTACATACTTCCTTATTTGTTATTTACGATAATATCCATATAATAAGCCACCTATGGGTATGGATTAGTTATTAGATACTACTACATGGCTCTTACCGTGGTAGTTGACTACCGGTAAAAAAACTAGGTAAATGGGTCAATTTGACTGAAATATTACATTAGTTTGTACCGTTTATATCAGATACAACGGTTTATTGAACTCTAATAGTATCTCTTTCTGTTTTTCCTATTTTAACTTGTTCTAAAGTTTAACATCAAAGTACACAATAAATTATATTGAATTGTTTCAACCCTTACTTGATTAAGATAGATTTATGATATCAAATAATACAGAACTCGCAATTTTCACTTTTATACTAGACAACTGTTTCGCCAAACATTGGTTTCTTTAGATGTAGAGTAACAGTGGTGATGTGAAAATAAATCTGTGATTATTAACCAAGTGTTTCCATTACTCATAATTTAATTAAAAAATGTTTCACCAAGCAATCGGTTTTGATTATAATATAGGTTTATAATGGCATATTGTATTTAAATGATTAAAATAATAATCAAGTAATTATAAATTAAAACTTACTCAAATATTAATAGCTGAATACTACTTTTTGGTCGAATTACATTCTATCCAGTTTTTGTCGTTTAAGCATAAACAATATTTTTATGTGATAACAAGTTAAACTATTGCAAATATTCAGTAGAAAATTTTCATTTATTACCTGTTATAAATAAAAATAATGAGTCTGGGCTCTAAATATTAAAACACTATACCACTTAACTTAACAATCCACAAGCTTATCTTTCAAACTATTTTAAACGGTATATATCACGTTTATACCACAACACTATATAAGTATTTATGTAAAAATGTATATACTACTTAACAGATTTTTGGATACAAGTAAATAAAAACTATTATCAAAATCCACATTGACCTGAATGCCTTAAAGTTCCAGTTTTGACTAGTTATAGGCGTTCTTAGACATTCCGAATGATTAAAAAAACTTACAACCCGAATAAACAGTTAAGCGTGAATGTCTTAGCAAACAAATTTGTTGTACATGGCATAATTCCATCGATTACTGCATGGTTTAAAGAAATAAGTTGCGTTACACTTATTTCTATAGTAAAAAATAAAAACGAGAACGAAAACTATGTTGTCCTCGAACAATGCACACAGAACCGTGAATTGTTTATTAGTAAATATTGTAGTAAGTACTTATGTACGATATGCAGTTTCACTTTTATATGTGGAACAAATACTGAATGCAGAGTGTCGACGTCATCAAATTAATATTAATAAGTATTGATATGTCTTAAAAGTAACAATTACTATTACAATTAAACGTTGCTGATGATTAAGCGGAGGGACCTTACTTTATAATTTTGTTTTTATCTCATCAAAATCTTTTCAATTTCTTTTAATTTGCCTATATTTCAGACAGTAGCGTTACGTTAGAGCAGAGGCAAGCGGAACGGTCGGACCGTAGGCCTCCAAGTAGTGACGTCACGTTTAAACACTCTGACCTTGTATTCAGGGTGATGTTCGCCATACATACGTAAACAATTAAAAGTAATGTTTATAATCGCCACATTGTAAAATACAGTGTTCGAAAGTTGTGTAAATTCTTTGATAAAAAAATGACAGTCGAACAACAAACTAATCATACAAACAGGAGTATTATTCACTCTAAGGCAATTATCTCAAACATATTTCGTCTACTGCCCACTTAAAAATCACAATCGCAATAATTGATTTAATTATAGCGTGCCATATGGAACTCATCCTGTTTACTGAGTTCAAATTTACATTTTACATATTGTTCTAAAGAGAGCAATAAAACGCAACTTTGTAAATATTTATAAAAACTTTTTAAATTAAAATAAACATTTCAATTTCGATTTTAAAGCTAATCTAATGCGAAAAATGAATCTGATGATTTTTAATAACTTTGTTAATATCAGGCTCGAATTTACTCAAAAACAGCCGTAAGTCACCGCGTTCGATAACATCCAATTGATCAAACGATTTGTCTTTTTAGTTAGCAGCGTTGTCACAGCACTAAATCCACGTTCACACAAGTATGTTACGATGATGAGAATGCTATCAAAAACCATTGAACAATCGACCACAGTCCAGGGAACAATTGCAGTATTCGTTGCGGCTTTTGTAGCCAAAATTATTGGTACTCATTTTTAAAGTACCTACATCTGCAATTCTGACTTGATTTTTTTCTATTTTAACGAAACCATCAAAGGTCCCACTAAAAGAAATTAAAAATATTTTTCCTTTATTGTTTACGCGCAAAAAAAATATTACGATGAGATTTCGTAGTAAAGCTAGCCTTTTATATAATTGCAAAATTAATCCAAAATGAAGGTCAAAATGAGAAGTTGGGATCTCTGAATAAAATGTACTCAAAGTAATTAAAATATTATATTTACTATTTACTGGGCTTTTCCAAAAATTGATCCTTTTGATTTAATCGCATAATGAAAATATTCATATCAAGTGTTTTTTTACGAAATATATACAATCAGAGGATTATAGTGCTTTATTAAAATTACATATACGTTTACTTAATGAAAATAATAAAACCGAGATAAAATTGCAAATTGCAAAATGTTTAAACATTTGAAATTTGCATAATGTTTAAACATTTGACATTAGACGGTGGTATTGTAGTTGGATTACTGTTAAAAATTTTGACCAAAATTAAACACTTTTGTGCTATAATGACTAGGCCAGTATACCTACTAAATTAATTTATTAATAGCTTTTGTTATTAATTGCTATTGCGCTACTGGGGCGTAATAAGATTATATTCCACAGATTAGGACAGCATTATTATTTAGTAATGAAGATGATTGCCTACCAAACTGTTCTTCTATATTTGTTAATAGGATCAGCCCTATGCGGTAAGATTTTCGTATTTTATTTATTAAATTAATAAAAATTGGCTGCAATTGTTATTGCGAACTTTTTGACAATAAAGGTGCGAAAAAACGCGACTAATATAGAAAAAAAAAACACAAATTTCTTGTTCATATATATCTAAATATATATTCTTCATCTGACCAATTTAATACAAATATTTGAATTGCAATTAAATACCCAGTAAGAATAACATGTTGCGTTTTTTTTTAGACGAAAATCAGAATGATCCGTGTACCAAAACGTCCTCATCGGCCATAGCACGATTAAGAAATCGTTTGTTTTGCTCTTTTAAATATAAAGGTTCACCAGCGATAGGCACCGGTATCCCTGAACTCTATGACAAGACAACTAACGTCCAAATCACTTTACATTTGGCTTTCATTAGATTTGTAAGTGTTACAGATTTTATTAAACAAAAGTGGCATCCTCAGTTAATAAGTTAGCGACTGACAGTTAATTTCGAAAAAAGATTTTTTGTGCATGTTTACCAATCGTGTTTTCTTTTTATAATTGCAGGATGTACAAAGATCCAAATTTTTGGTAAATAATTGGCTAGAATTGGTAAGATATATGTAGTTATTGGTTATCTGAATTTTCATATATTTCTTTTAAATAAAACTTCTTTTGATTTAGAGATTTTCTAGCGTACGTGCTCAATGGACCCCAAAAGATTTTGATTCATTGACAAAAATTGACTTTGAAGGAGATAAAATTTGGTTACCAGATTTTTCCATTTACAACAAGTCAGTATTCAACATTTCAATTAACTTGCCAGGAAGACTAAAAATTAAAAAAAATATATCTAACTTTATTTTATCATACGTAATTGTTTTTAATGTTTCGTCTCAAAAAAACGAATAAGTAAATATAAAACAAACTTTTGAAATCAATATTGTTGTAATGTTTTTGATTGTTTTTGGGATAAATGGAATGACTGTTATCAATAATAAAAACCCTAAAAATGGTTACTCTTACTGCATATGATTATAATGAAGCCCATGAACGTTTTAGACACGACTTATCTAAAGAATCTGAAGCAGTTGGTTCAGCTCGATGTATAGCTTCATATGATGGTCAAATACAGTGTGTGGCACCATCACAACATGATGGTCTATGTTCACCTGACCTTACATGGTTTCCATTCGACACACAAACGTGTAACATAAAGTGCGGATCGTGGGTCCATAGTGGAGAAGAAATTAATTTTACACTTGCCGATCCCTCTATAACAATTGATATGTACATTCAAAGTCCGCAGTGGAACATGATAAATGTCAGTGCCTTTAGGGATCCGGGAATTTATAACGGAGAAAGCTTCCCTTTCATAAAATACGTGTTCGTTTTGCAGAGATATGGTGGAATATATCGGGCAACAATTGTTGCTCCTGCAGTAGGTAAATACGATAAAAAAGAATTAAGTGTAAAAAAAATACAGCACGTACTTGATAACTCTTAATCTGTAGATACTTAACTTGTTTATGTTATAACCAGAAAAAAACATATTTATCGGAGTTACTTACCAATATTTTCATAAACTACGAGGTACGTTTTTTAAGTAAGTACCGTTTTCAAATTAACAAAAAATGTGCAAAGATATCCTAAGAATAAATAATTTTATTTTTACATAAAAGCCTGTACCTTAATCTACTTTTCTACATAATTTCTGTTAACTACTGCATCACAACTGTTTTGACTTCCTAATCGTCTTGAAGACGCTGACCCCCCAGATGTTTCTTCAAGTGCAGGAACAAATGGTAGTCACTGGGCTGGGCGCCAGATCAGGGCTGTACGGAGGATGATCTAGAGTTTCCCAGTGAACAGTGAAAAGATGTGATGAGACCTTTGATCCGATTAGCCACATGCGGACGGGCATGGTCATGCACATTTGTACGGCTATCTTTAAATGCTCTCACCCACTTCCTTACCATTCAATCACTCATGATGTTTTGTCCGTAAACTGCACAGATCTCAGATTTCAGATCTCACGATGAATATCAATCGTTTTTAGTCCTTTAGCTCTAAGGAATCTTATAACAGCCCGGATTTCACAGTCGGCGGGAGTTACGATTATCGGAGGCAACGTAAACACTTAGTAAACAACGTAAACAAGGGCGAATCAGATTGTAATGGCGTCAGTGCGTAGGTGAGAGATGTAGGTACTCAGTGCGCATACGCGGAACGCTGACCACAGCGCTGCGGTGGCATAATTTGAAAACGGTGCTTACTTAAAAAACATGCCTCGTATTTTTGCCTAGGGATAGTTTCTAATTTTCACTAGAAAGATGCATTTTCAGGCATTTTGTTTGGATAGTTTAGAAATTAGAAGGAGAAAAACAAAAATTGAGTAAATTTGTACAACTAAACAACAATTTCAAGGTTTTTACAAAATTTCCGTTATTTCAATTATTGAGAGCTCGGACTTGAGCACTCTAACTCTAACTCACCCTAATATTATATGCACCAGCACCACCCTATATACGGAGTAAATTGACAAACTGTTCTTCTTATATTAACGTCTATTTTTCATTCCAGTTTTGATGTTAATCACATTAACAATTCTTCTAATGGACTTGCAGTCTTCTGATAGAGTGAATATTGCAGCATTCAACTTAGTGTGTCATTTGCTTTATATACAAAATCTTTACTGGCAAATTCCTATTACAGGAAATAAACCACTAATCGGTATGTACCACAAGAAAACTATAAACAAATTCGTTCACAACTTTTATCTTTTACAGTTATATTTTTTCGTGATTCAACGCTATTGTGTGCAATACTGATTGTGCTGACGATAATCTTTAAAAAAATTGCACAGAATAAAACAAATACTCCGAAATACATTAATTGGATTGTGTCGAGTTACGTTGGACAAACGATTGGCACATTCAAGTATAGTGTTCAGGTGAAAATATAGTTTAGCTCCTTCGAGTATTATAAATTAATATAAAAGTGGTGAATAAATCAGTTTTATTTTTAAGATTGCTGTCTCAAGTAACGAAAACGATGAAGAAGGAAAGACAATTGTAAATTTAAGGGAGTTAGAAGAACATGAAAATTGGATTATTTTTGCAATTTTACTTAATCGAATCACAATTGCTATATACTGCATATTGTATTTAATAATAGTTATTAAATTTATTCCTTGAATTTCAATAACTATATTAATAATACATAATACAAATATTCATAAATAAAATGTTAATGAGGGAAGTGGCAATAAAAATATTAATCCTATTGGTACATTTTCATTCATTATACCATTATTTTTTTAATTTACCAATATCAAATTACTTAAACTTCCAACCTTATTTTAATGTGAACTCTAAATAAATTTGCTTCTGATTACCTACGAAATAAGTTTCAAATAAGATTTTAAAACAAGAAACTGTTATACATTTTTAAATAATACAATAATAAAATAAAAATACCATTTCATGTTCAATATGTTTGTGAGTATAATTGTAATTTTATATAGAATGTGAAAATAAAATTTTTGTTTATTTGCAACCTCGATTAAAACACTGTATCTCCTTATTAACTTTATATACACATTTACAATTTAATAAACTTGTTTTCGGTTATTAGTAAAATGCAATTGGTGTTATAAACTAAATTGAGGATGGCTATGTACAATACACAACAGCACCGAACATATAGCAAATAAAAATAAAATAAAAATATTGATAAATATAAATATGGAATCAACAGAAACAACTATTCCGAGGGATAATACCCCTACCGGCATTGAATTACACTGTTGATTCCGGAAGATTGTTAGACGAAGATAACATATCCAAAAACGAAGGCATTAAAATCCCTATTTTGTCTAAATAATAAGGATCAAAGATCCCACATTTGGAACGCGTTCCACCAAGCAGGAACTAAGAACCGAAAGCCAAATCCCACAACCCGTTTTAACCTATTGAATTTCATCAGGTAGGGGCTATTTAGATGAACAAGGATTTTGATGCCTTCTTTTTGGATATATATATCTTTCGGAATCAACTGTGTAATTCAATGCCGGTAGGGGTATTAGCCCTCGGAGTAGTTGTTTCTGTTGATTTCATATTTATAGTATAGCCTGTAAAGGCCTTTCTGCCAACGCTCACTTGATGAGACCCATTAGGACGAAACAGGTTGTGGGATTTGGTTTTCGGTTCGTAGTGCCTGGTTGGTGGGACGCGTTCCAAATGTGGGAATATTTAGACGAACAAGGATTTTGATCCCTTCTTTTTCGGCACAAATATTGATTTGTAAGGGAGATAAAAGTAATGCTATAGCTAATAAAAAATTTTGAGACAAAATACTAGATGAATCCGCATAATCTTGATATTTAGGATAGAAGATAAGTGAGGATGGAAAGAAAAGACATTTCTGTGCGAAATATTAGAAATGTTTGAGATGTGGTGTTATAGGTGGCTGATGAGAATGTCGTGTATAGAAAAGATTAGAAACGAGGAGGTATTCGAAAGAGTAGGATAATAAAGGGCACTATGGATGTCAATAAGGGAAGGGAGAGATAGAATGGCTACTTAGAGAAATGTTAGAAACATAAATAGGAATAAAAAGAGGCAGTTAAGGCTTAGACTAGATTAGTAACCAAAAAGATATTCGTTCATTCATGTTGATAAAAAGATAGGAAAGAGAGGTCATTAAATTCAGTTTTAATCATGGTCTATTATAGAACAGTTTATCTTTAGGTATTAAATTTCGTTGTCAGGGGCGTAAACTAGCCAGAATATCGAGTTATAATTTAGTTTATTCCTGAACAGTTTCTTTTGCAAAATGTCTAAAGCAATTCATACGGTGATCCTTTTTATTTTGAACTCAACAATAATAATTAACGGTAATTTAATTAATTCGCCCTGTGTTATAACAGTGATCAGTTGTTATATTGTTTTTCAGGTATGGATTTTTGTTCTGAAAAACCAAATGAATCTGGGAGTGTACAATTGAGATTTGATCTTTTATGTAAATATGAAAAATCGGATCGTCCAGGATTAAAACAAAACCAGCCTGTTACCGTTAACATTAAGTTTTTACTGAAATATTTTACTTATGTGAGTACATCGACAATATTCTTTCTTTAATGTTACAATGGCTAATTTACGATATAATTAAATTAAAATAGTGTAAACATTCTTTAACGGGAAACTTTACATAAAAAAATCCTATAAAGTGGACATTATATGCTTTTTGTTTTGGTTTGGTTCATTATCTATGTAGACATAAACTAACTCATTCGAATAGTACCTAAAAGACTATGTGTTGAAATGTGTGTACGAGGGTGTATCAAATATAAACGCGATTAGTTTTGTAAAAAAAATCGAACTATATTTAATTAGACTTCGATATATATATATATTATTTTTCTACATAGTCTCCCGCCCTAGAAATACATTTTTCCTATAGGATTGAAAGCTTTTTTTATGTCATATCGTAGAAACTCTTCCGACGATCTTGTAATCAATGGATCACAAATGCTTCCACTGTGTCGTTGTCGTGGAAACGTTGCCCTCCAAGCGCTTTTTTCAGGAGCCTAAAAGGATGGAAGTCACAAGGGGTATATGGCGGATGTTCCAGCGTTTCCCAGCCTAATTCATCTAATTTTCGCCTTATGGCATTGGTCGTATAAAGCCTGGAGTTCTCATGCAAAAGAATGACACTTTTGACCGATTGGTTCTTCCTTTCCCTCGAAATAACAATTTCGCGGCATCCAGTAGATCACAATAATATTGGCCACTATGGCTCTCGTTCTCGACCTTTTCACGGCCTTCATAAAGTTCCTTGTGCCATGCAAACACCCGAGACCTTGACAGGGTGTTGTCCCCGAACTGTGTCTGTAATCGCCACAAAATTTCGGTTGGATTCACCCCCTTTTTGGCCGAAATCCGTTGCTGCACAGAGACATGCACTTCTGCCTCGTTCAGTGTTTCTTTTCGTACTAAAGCGATTCGAGCGAATTGCGGTTGATTCACCCTTCTCCCTACTGGTACAGACCATCTTTACATCTACTACTACCAGATCACTGACCTCTCCCTAATTAAAAAGAATCAATTCCGTTTATATTTGATAAACCCTTGTACGTACGATAAAAAAGGGAGAGAGAAGGTGATGTTGGAGGAGGTTTCCGATTTCAGTTTATCATTAATTTTGTGTGGTGTTCTGTGAATCACTGACTTGACCTGAAAGAACCCGAAGTTATCCGCGAAGTCACCATAGAATTACTAAATAAATGAAGATTAGGCAACGCTTCCCAATTAAATAATATAAATTGAATCTCAAGGGTTAGGAAATATGAAATTGGGAGGCACGAACAACATGTTTGCATTTGAAGATACAATTAATGCATTTATAGCTAAAATTGACTTATAGATCAACAAAGTCGAAAGAGAGAACTTTGCTGCTTTTGATACATTAAATCTAATTTTATTATTGACGGACAGTGGACCGAGATTTAAGCAGAAATATAAAATAACTTTGCACTTTATTTGCAAATCTTAAAAAATGAATTCAATTACGATTTTCCTGATTGATAGGTAAATTCGAAATACTAACTGAACTTGAAGATATTCGGAACTAAGAAGCAATATCCCCCTAAAATTTGAGATATTACGCGAGCAAGGATTATGGGCGTATTTAATAATTAAAAATAAAAATCGAAATCGTTATAATTAATTACTCTGTATAATGAATGAAATGCTCGGCTTTTGCTATAAAGAGTTTACGCTGTTATACTTGATTTGGATCTTTCTGGAATTCATTTTAGAAAATTTCACCATTTAATCGTAATTCTTGTCGTAACATTTATCAACTGATGTTGTCCTTCTTCGGGTGTACAGGCCGTCGTCGGTTGGAATTGCTTCCTAACGTTTCGCTAGCACGAGTGGTCAATCAAGGTCTATCCATTTTCGCTGTTGGTTGAAGACTGTGTACAACCAACAGCGAAAATGGATAGACCTCTGAAGAAGCTCGCCACTTGTGCTAGCGAAACGTTAG
This sequence comes from Agrilus biguttatus, assembly GCA_963921985.1. NCBI lineage: Eukaryota > Metazoa > Arthropoda > Insecta > Coleoptera > Buprestidae > Agrilus > Agrilus biguttatus. Next base: position 38,063,429 of record OY998118.1, on the reverse strand, counting down.
GAAGCAATTCCAACCGACGACGGCCTGTACACCCGAAGAAGGACAACATCAGTTCATCAACTGGCCGCGAAAGCCTTAATCAATTTGTAACATTTATCGAAAGCATACATGCACCAGACCTTAAAAAATAAGCAGTGTCCGCGAAAAGCATCCCTATAAGCATTATTATCCAAGTGTTTTCGGAGAAAGAGGTCAGGGTGGTGGTATCACCCCTACTCTAACTTGGCATTGTGCTCTACCAATAAGTTGAGTTATTGTAGAAAGTAAGGACAAGTCTTCTAAAAACAACCATTAAGGCGGCTTAAGTTTAGAGAATCCTCGCTCAGATATACGTCTCGTTCAGTTAAATTTAGTTAATTATTGTGGTTGTGTTAATTGTTAAGTGTTCCTGTACATAATTTCTTGGTTAATATACGCATAAAAACACAGCAAGATTTTATTAGAGAAAATGAGCTTTTGTCAACGCTACAAGTAGCATTTCCAAGATACAAACAGTTTTAAAAAATAAATTTCTTTTAGGACATGTATGAACATTCATTATCGGTTCACAATTGGATAATAATGGTAAGACATCATATTGAAAAGTAATAATACATTATATTATTAAAATGTAAAGGTACCCTAACTTTAACGACCTGTTTGTTAATTATTAATTATAGTATTGGGATGATGAAAGATTAAAATGGAATCCGAACGATTATCAATCCTTAACGAGGGTATATGTTCATACCGATGAAATATGGACCCCTGAATTGTCAGAACTTACCAGGTAATATATACGGGTTGTATGATAAAGTAACCCCAATTCTACTGACCCCTTCTCTTTGAGCTATCAGAAATTGCTTGTAGGTACTATGTAGATGTACATATTATTATTATATATTAAGTTAGAGTAATCCTTTCATATAAGAATTAGTGATGGAGCAAAAAATATTTTCCTAATTTTAAATTAAAAAAATATCGTAAAAAATGCGTCAGTTCGTGTACAACTTTGTCCTTTATTTTGGTATCATATGTAAAATATAATAAAACATTGGTTGTTTTCACGTCTTTGAATACTTAATTTAATGAAAAGGAGTAAAATTATACGCAACAAAAGTAAAGCAACTTTACAAAAAAAAAATCAACAGAAAAAAATATGGTTGAAGAATTATGAAAGTAACAATATTATTAAATACATCGCTAATTTTATCAATCAAAGATTGTTTGATTGGGAATCTTGTGTGGTCTGAATCCAGTGTTCAACCTCTTTCCACAGATTCTAGATAGGGTCGAGGCCCTATTACACTCCATGAAAAGCAACCCCATAGAAATACACCACAAAAGTCCGCACTTTATTGATGGGGTAACATCGGTACATTGAGTAAAATCTTGTATAATATTAACTGAATGTCTTAAACACCTTCATCTCATCGTATCGAATTTCATCGCTAAATATATTATTGATCTTCAAACGTCGTCGTGTAAATTGTTAATTTTGTCCTATAGTGTACACGATTAATGAATAAAATGAAAGTGTGGTATTACGCCCTACCCTCCGGCTTTGTACTACAGTGTAGGTCGGAGGGACTACCCGTCAATCAGCACGAGTAGATGGTGGGAATGAAATACCAAAAAAAAGTTTATATTCTAGTTAGTAGTCTTACAGCATTCGTAAATTGTGTTCGTATTGTGGCTAATGTATACGTATATGTTCGATGAATCAATTAGCGCGGACTCACCCCGAAGGCGGCACATTTGATGTCGAGACCGATCGATACCAAACTATAGACGCTCGAGAATTTTCTGTTGAAATAACTAGTCGATTTCTCTGTAAAGTGGTCAAAATATCTTCGCGTGTTTTCTAGTAATTTCTTTCAGTATATATACCCTCCTCTCTGGGTGAGAGACAATTGATTTCCAAAGGCGTAATATACGTATTCAACGGCGAGCTACAAAGTGATGTAAATAAAATGCATTATTGTTTGTCAGATAAATAAGTATTTTAAGTTTATTAGTAGTGTTTAAGTGATTAAATAAATAATGTTAAATAAATAAGTGCACTAAAAAATTCATTACAGTATTTAATGTTAAACTCATAGCATTATACAAAAATGGTATTTCATTTATACATGAAAAAGATTTAGACTTTGCAAAATTAAGTTTGCGCGAAGAGTAGTAAACATTACTGACCCTTAATGAATTCTAGACGATCAGAAGCAGTATTTTATCACCTTAACTATTTTGTTTTTACTTTAGGAGTGATCTTTCAGTGGATCTCAGAGGTTTCAATACTAGATGTTTGGCGCAATCTACAGGAACGGTCATATGTGTGATTCCGGCGGGTCACAATGGTTTATGTGTTGCTGATCTACATTATTATCCTTTTGACAAGCAGAGATGTGTAGTTATATATGGTACCTGGGCTGATGTTACTAACGAAGTCGATTTTAAAATTAAATCAGAATACGCAGATTCTATAACTTTAGAAGACCTTACGCCAAATCCAGAATGGATTTTGTTGAGTGCCAAGGCAACTAAATATAACAACAAAAACATTACGAACGTTATAAAACCATTATTGGAAAATATATATTTACTTCAACGACGAAATTCTATTTTCGTTGCCACGATCATAATTCCAGCTATAAGTAAGTTTTTAAAGAAATAAATTTAAAAGTTACCCCTACTATTATTTGAATTTCCACTGTTGTCAAAAATTGTTTCTTTTCCTTGATAAAGCATGTTTAATTAATACAAACTGTTTGTGAAGTTATAAATCCCCTACTTATTATTTTTCCAAGTTCACCGCTTTACCCCCGAAAACTTTAATCGAAAATTATAGTTTTATTTCTTTTTTAGTTAATTTTCTAAAAGTATTTACAAAACAAAATTAATTATCAAAATTGATTAAGTGGGACACGAATTAGGTATGTAATCCTGAAATAGGAAATAGTTGTGGTCCGACTTCCTCCCTCTAACACGGCCTGATTGGTACGGTAAGACAGCCCCGTTAGAGTGAAATAGGCGAACCACAATTATTTCCTGTTTCAGGATCACTGTTATAGTATTAAATGCTGTCTTCCTGCAGAGAGGCTGAAGAGGGCCTTACGCCCTACCCTCCGGCTTTGCACTGCAGTGTAGGTCGGAGGGACTGCCCGCCCACCAGTACGAGTAGCTGGTGGGAATGAAACAAAAAAAATCCATGCTTTTACGCCCTAAGTATCCACTGTTTGCGAGATGTTCGTGTTATCTATGTACATATGTAATATCTCTTTATCAGTTTTAGTAATATTGGTACTAACAACGACTTTTATGAATTTTCAAAACCCGGATAGACTACGGATTGGATGTTTTAACCTTCTGTGTCACTTTATGTACGTCCAGCACATTTTTTGGCAAATACCGGCCACTGCAGAAAAAACACCCTTAATAGGTATGTGTATAGAGTAAGAAAACAGAAGAGCTGCTATATTCAGAAGAAAAAATATTTAATTTTTCCAGTCACATTCTTTCGCGACTCGATGGTTCTGTGTTCCATGCATTTGGTATTGACCGCAATTTTTAACAAAATAATTGGGACGAAATCACAATGTCCAAATTTCATCGTAAACTTAGTACAGAAGATAAATACTAATTCTCTAGGACGTTTCTTCATAAGTTCTGTATATTCTAAAGAGGTTAGTAATTTATTCTACCTATGATTTACTCATACCTCTTGTTCTTTTTAATACCAATATATAGATGTGTATCCCAATAAGCCCATAACCTAAACCTGCTTTTCGGGTTATTGGGTTGAAAAAGCTTTATTATATGGTCAGTCATTGTGTTTAAAAAGTCTAGGTTAAGGCGTTTAAATCGTTTGGATTTAATTTTTTTTAATTTTGCGGGAGTTCGGCTGATTCATTTAGTGGGAGAAGGGGCGATCCCCCTATCCCACCTAAACCCCCCCCCCCTCGACGTGTTAAACATTAACTAAGAAAATTTGCAGTCAGTTAAAAATATTTAATAAATTAGAAGAAAAATATACAGAGCGTTGCATAAATAATTATAAGTCGTCATAATATCTTTTTAATATTGTGGTCTATTGAAATGTTAAATATAGATTAATTATTATTATCATCGTATATCTAATTCGTTAAGTAAAACAAAATTGCCACAAAAGTCAATACTTACATACAGATAAATAACAAAACACAAACTGTTGTTTTACACTTTATTATTAGAAGACTCTAACAATTGTTTCGACATTGTTATTATCATCAGAGTTGCTTAAAACTAACTTAAAATTTAAAAGTGGTTATAATTTATACTAATGTTCTGGTTGCTATTTAAAAGGGCTGTTCAAGTTTTACGTGTTCTCGTTTGTAATATTTAGATTGACATTTTTGTATTTCAAGTTTTTCTAAATAAAAATAAAAAGAGCACAAAAAATCTATTTCTGATAAAAACTTATCTACAGGTTCAGCACAACACTATATCGCATCAAACCATTCAATTAATGATGATAGCTTCTTTATTATATCACAAACAGGTAACCAATTTCCCAAATAAATAGCAACCAGAACATTAGAATAAATTGTACCCACTTTTAAATTTTAAGTTAGTTTTAAGAAACTCTCTGATGATGACAACAATGTCGAAACAATTGTTAGTCTTCTAATAATAAAGTGTAAAACAACAGTTTGTGTTTTGTTATTTATTAGTAATCATGTTTTACAATTATCCCACCGCAGAATCAATTACCATTACTTACATATAGTTAGAAAGAAATTTGTCACTTTAGAAAACACTTAATCAAACCGTTAATACATTTTAACGGTGTCTTGATACCAGAGACACGTAAACAACTCAAATATTAAATGGGATAATTATTTTTAATCTTTTCATGGCCGAATGCCACACAACTGATAAACTGATGATGTAATAATTAAAAAAAAAAGATGAAGTACCATGCTGACGTTTGACAAAGTCAGTTTAAAACGCTTTATTGTATTTAGAAACTACTATACTATAACCCAAAAATCCATATAAAACGTTTAAAAATCTTATTTAGAGTGTCAACTTCAGTTGGAAATTAAATTAATCTATATTCAGTAGATTATCTTAACTAATAAATCACTCTCGAAGACAATGGTTACAGATTGGAAATCTAAAAAATAAAATAAAAACCCAAGAGAAATTTCTTTACGATATTGTAGGGTAAAATTAAAATTGTCAGGAAAATTAAATGAAATTTAATTTAAAAATTAATAAAAATTTAAGAATTAAAACACGAACTAATTAATTGTTAAATAATTAGGTATAATAAAAAAATAACTAATAATACTAAATTAGAAATTTATGGCCTGACTGGTCCGAGGTGACTTATCTGAAATAAATAAACAGAAACAATATGTGAGCAACCAATTAAACCAAAATCACAATCATAACGACATAAATATAAATAATAATTCATGAATTTGCAATTCAATCATTTCCAGATCACATGTATTAAGGGTCAACTCGCGAAATACTTTAACGGAAATATAATAAGCTGGTAAAGAGTTATCTACCATGGTAAACAGTGCATGCACTTCAGGTACCAAGGGTCAACTCGCATAGTACCCACTCTATAACAACTAGCAGAGTATGAAGGGTCAACTCGCATCATACTCAGAAACAAAGCACGTAGGGTCAACTCGCATAGTGCTCAATTAAATTGCAATATTAATTTATAATAAATAAAGTAAATAAACTATAAATAATTTAATAGAAAAATGGCCACCCAGTGAATCAACTCACCTATTATTTGAAAACACTGACATTTTAGAAAATTGAAGCATAGATGAACAAAATCACACAATTTATAAATATCTATATTGATAGCTTACGAAAGACTGACTTATATAAGATAGTTCTCCCGAGAGCACAGCCCGTGTTTATAAAAGAGCTGCATATTCGGGCCTTATCGCACCCTTTACATAAACAAACTCTGGAGACTTCGAGTTGAGTTAGCGTAGACTAAATAGTAATAGCCAAAAGGAGGATTTGAATATTACAGTGTGAATAGAAAAATTCCTTTATAGAAATTACTTACTTCTTACAGTATTAAGCTCGGAACTTTTCAGGTTATTATTATATTATTAATTTAAGTTACGTTCCACACCTCACTCCCCAGCCAGGTTAAGTCGAAGTATGCATTCAGGAAGATTGAGTTAGTCTTTAAGTGTATTGAATAACTCCACCAGATAAGTTTGCCCTTCGGCCATTAATCAAGGAGACAAATGTTTCTTTACAGGTGGTTTTACGAAGCATACATAATATAAAAGCTTGTTTGGTATTGAACCTTTACTCTTTGCTGTACTAGTGTGCTATCCTACAGTTAGATTCACTTGTTTGACCTCTCTAACCTCATGGTATGGACCCCCCAAAAATTATATGGTTTTATTCGAAATTCAAATTTTCAGAATATTTTAAAGAGGAATTTTAACTACATAATTACTGGGTGTACAACGCATACGTTTTATGAGAAATTTTGGCCTAATTAGTACAAAATTAATACAGATACACCTAAGATCCTTTTTTTTGTTGATATTTTACATTGATAAACCCAATTTAGAAATTAAAGGTTTTTTATAGACATCTACGAAACCCTAACAAACAGCTTATATTATTATATTATTTACAATTTGTATTTTATTTCATTTTACAGTATTTTGACAGACCAAATAATTGAAAAATAAATTAACTAAGTGGTAATTTAGTTTATTCTTCCCATATGATTATTTTACCATTGAAATATTAACCGTCATTTGTAGCATTTGCTATTTTATTAATATTAAAATAATCTTTTACGTAATTATAATCTAATAACTGACGGAACGAAGTACAAAACATCGTGGATTACTGATTTCGGAATGTTAAGTTTATTGTTTAAAAGCTCTATGAAGCGATAGTTGGCTGTAACGCTTTCGGCTAGTTTCTGGACCAATAGGAAATTAGGTCAAATCACACCTGTTCCGGGAAGGCGTCTCACGATTGTAAGCAAAGAATGCGGTTGTAAAACGAGTTCATTCACCTCGTAAGCGCCACTATCTTGAGTTTATTAATGTGATATTAATTTATGAATCAATTTGTACCCAGTACAGAAAAAAATTGTTACTGCTGCCATGCCCTCGCCGGGGGTACAAATTAACTCATAAATTAATTTCACGTTAATGTATTTAAATTCACCTCTATTAAAAATTCCCCAAAAAACCTTTATTTATTAATGTATTGAAACTTTAAAAAATGTTATCTTTAGCAGAGTACTCCCCAACGGATTTTGAAGCGGTTTTCACCAAAATTTAAGAATTTTAATGGAATATATGATAATGAAGAGAAGAAAGGAAAGCTCTCATACTTTCAAAATATATTTTTCATTTTTTGTTATTAAATTTTCTTTTATATCCACCAAATTCTTTTGTGTTTCTAAGTTTTAAAACTCTTTTGGGGGTTATATAAATAAAATAAACATTTGGTTATTGATAACTATAATTTTTCTTGGATTCCTTTAATTAATTTTTCGATTATAAAAACTTAATTAATATTTTCAATGTTTCAATAATGATGTTATGAATTTTTGAAATTAAACAAATTACTAAAAAGATTCTTATTTTTAGTTAATGTCTTCAACAGACGCTACAGATGATGAAGAAAAAGACAGTCCAGCTGAAAATACAGCCCCAAACACTTGGTTTCTAATTATCACACTTTTTGATAACATAACTACCGTTCTTTATTTCATATCATATGTGGTGTTATTTATAGGATACGTTTTAATATAACGCATGAAGTAAAATCTATAAACTATAAAATATATATTAGTTTGGATAGTCAACAAGACAAAAAACTAATAATAAAAAAATAACAATAATAAAATTCGTATTACCTCTTTGCTTTATTTTCGTAAATTAATATTACAATTACATAATAAGATACATATATCAAATAATTACAGGATCAAATAAAGAGGATTACCCATTTCTGTTATAGGTACATATAGTTATCACATTCCCATCACTTTTGTCCCAAGATTTTCCCCGGTTATTCAAACATTGTCAAAAGATAATTTTCAATAACAGCTTGTACTAAAACAAAAAGCAATTAAATAAATAAATCTACCTTTAAATAAACTAATAATATTACCTAAATTACTATTATAACTAATAGCTAAATCGAACGCAGTTTCATTACAATGATTTGTTAGCGTGATATCAGCACCTCTTAATAAAAGTTCGTTGCAAGTATGAGGGTGGTTTCCACTGGCAGCGTACATTAGAGCAGTATTTCCAACCTAAAAAATATGATAATAAATTCAAAATAGTGTTAAAGGTGAAGTCAATTTTTGACAAAATTGATTCAAATAAAAATTAAAATTCACTCTCATACGATAATTTGCAAAAAAGTAAAGTTAATGGTAATTTTCAAATGGCCCAGAAACCATTAGTCTATTTCTCATATCAATATTAATATTATCATAAAACTAGCGTCTCAAAATCATTGTCTTATTCAACTAGATCTAATTATGATCTAAAGTTTTGGGCATTTTCTTTTGTATTAATTTTGGTATTTAAGTATTAGGTCATATCGACCTTTTTCATTGCTCTTGAAACATTTCTTACATCATCAGTGTGATTTACGTTAGCACCATAATTGAGCAGCAGCCTCACAACATCATGATGACCCCCATTAGCTGCCAAAAGTAAAGATGTCTCACCATCGGGACTCATTTTATCCACTTCTGCACCATGTTGAACTAATAGTTGTACAGCAGCAATCTGACCGTATGCTGCAGCCCAGTGTAAAGCAGTAAGGCCTTTGTTATCGAACACATCGACATCTTGTTCGTTTTTTATGTTTGCCTCTGTAACTTCACCTTGTCCAGCTTTAGTATGAAACGTTACATCTTTTTCTTGAGGTATTGGTGGTTCTGCTTGGGTATTCCCCCGTTGTAAATTGGTTAACACAGTACGAACACATTGCTTGTATGGCTGAAAAGCACTTTTCCTGCTTCCATCAGACCATGAACTGGATGACAATTTTTTCGGTCCGTTTATTAAGTTTGGGACATGAAAGTTACCACTTTCTTGTGGTCTGTCGTTTGGTAAAACTTTAGGGTCACCATTAGGCTTTAATGCTTCTTCAGATTCTTCTTTCAGCATATCTAAAGCTAGTATCACTATCTACCCAATGTCCTCAACCAATTAATCAATAACCCAAGTGGACAACTTTTTGAATATAACTAATAAAAATAGTTACATTAATGTATATATTGCCATATGCATTAACAAACTAAAAGTAGAGAATGTGTGGCCTTTTATAAACTTTTTTTACGCTTTCTGGCTACTAAATCACTACCATGTGCCTATCTCTTTTTACAAAAATTGATTTCATTTAATTTTTAATTAAGTGTACTATTAACTCTATAATATTAAAGATACCTAATTTAGTTTAATATACAGGTAAATATAATTAACTGCAAGTAAAAAACATTGAAAAAGAATGGATTTATTATGGTATGAACTTCACTGTAGAGTCAATTAATATGAATAACCCAGCAATAGAAGAAATTACTCCTAAGAGTCCCACAAGCCCAGGAGATAAATTATAATAACCCAAAGTGTTAAGTGGTATGAAAAGATCACATAAATTTTTAATAAGATCGGCTATTAATGTTTTATGCTGCTGAATAACTATCAATGTCTGGGCATTGCACCATGACACATTACTTTTTAAACAACTCCTTGAAAAGGTACCCAAAAAGATTTGGTAAATTAATGATTGGCAACTGTGAAGTTTAAAGAGATTATTAATCTCAATGAAATTCTTAACAAGATTAAGAGTAATGGTATACAGCCAGTATCTGTTTGATATTTGGTTCCACTTGTGTGTATCTACTTGACACAAATCTGCCCTTCCCAACCATAAAATATGATCAGTTAAGAAATAAAATGACTGACTTAATCTAGTTAATACGTCTACGAATCGACGACAGTCCAACGGATAATTAAGAATTGGTAATGTTGAATAAACCACATCCAAACATTTTCCCCAACGAAGCACTAAAAAGTTGTACATTCATAAGAGTTTGTTAGTATTAAAAAATCAAACACTTACACTTTCGAAATGTACTTAACTGGTATTCTAAACTTTTTAAGTTATTTATAGCATTGTTATTAATAAACTTTTGCTTATTTTGAAGATTGTACCACAAAAATCTAGAAAGGTATTGACATAACCTAAAACAAATTCAAATGTTTTAAAAAGTGGTTAAATAACGTGTTTTATATACCTTGCAATTTTATCTCTTCCAGCAGTTTGTTTATTTAACTGAATTAAATTGTCCATGTTTTAAATATTTTGAACATCTTATTGTAATAACACCTTATCATTTTGCTGATTGTTCTTCAACATTAATATATGTGCGTCAACACTATTGGTATTAACATGCTTTAAAAACAATTTATAACCACAGCAGTAAATAATTTAATTAAATATTAAGTTGTTTAATATAATAACGAAAACATAAATTTTGATTTAACCTTAACTTTTTGATTTTTAAACATCTTCATCCAAATTACATGACTAAATTAGAGACCCAACAGTGAGATGACCAAATGATATTTCTTAAAACTTTATCAGCAGTTGCTTATATTCCCTTAAATTCAAATACAAACAGCTTACAAATTAATAAAGACCTCTTTAAGTAATGTAATCATGATTTAATTTATTAAATTACGAAAATAAATAATTTAGGCCACCCTGTACGTGTACATAGTCACTTTCGGATCCTTTCAATATTTTGAAGTAAAAAAGTGGTAAAAAATGTGGATATTGTGACAGCTGTCAGGCTGATGATGTCTCCACAATAAATATAATTTATTCTATTCTTGTTACGTCAACCTTAATTTAGCATTAGTTATAAACATATTAGAGCTAATAAATGTGTAAGTATTTCTGCCAACATTTGTGCAGTGTTAAGAAGTTTGATTTTAGGAAACAGGTTAACTCCGTGAACTGTTTAATCCTCATATGAGATGGTGAAATTTAACATTAATAAATGACTAAGCAATTAGAATAACATGTCTGGAACGAATCCTGAAGATGTGGCATCCGAAAGGGTGAATCCAGAGAATAATTACGTAACTGTTGATCCAATATTTAACACTAATCGTGCTCGTAACAACAACAACAACAACCAGAACCCACTTTTCACTGTGAGGGACAGACTGTTCCATACAGTTTTCTTTAGAGGATCTTTAGCCTATGCAAGAACGTTTCCAAAATCGGTGCGGAGGTTTATAGAGTTTGTGATCCTTATAAAAGCTGTTTGTGCATTTTTTGTGTTGGTCTACATACACATGACATTTTCAAAATCCCCAGCCACTTGTTTAGATCATGTTAAAGAGACATGGCCAAGAGATGGTATATTAAGAGTAGAAGTCATTCGTAATGTTGGTAAGGGTTATAATATTGAAAAAAGTTATGCAAAGGAACAAAAATTTAAACACGAAAAAATGGTAGATACACCAAATGTGCTGGGATTGTTATTTAGAGATGGTTTTGTAAGAGAAGAACCAACTGTCGAGAAAGAATATATTAGTAAAACTGATCCTTTACAAACCCTAAATTTAAATAATTCACTATCAAATCAGAGTCAAAATGCTGAATCTAATTTAAGTACTGCCTCTGCTGATGCTATAGAAGTTACAAAAACTTCTTGGAATGGTTTAGCACCTTTGAAAAATGCAGAGACAATTGTTGTCAAAGAAGGACCTGTTATAAATACTGAAGATACACCAATACGACACAATGAGACAAAGAAAGAAGAAACAGTTAAATATGAAATGCCAAATTTAGATGAAAATGTGTCTTCAACTGAAAAGTTAACTAAAGCAGGTGAGTCTAGGAAGTATTTTACTTATGATTAATAAGTTAACTAGTTTAGGCATGGCATTGATTTAATGATAGTGTTATGTTTATTAATTGTACCATATTTTGTTGCAGTTTGGCCAGAAGATGATGAATACATTGTCGAATATTCACTTGAATATGGATTTCTTCGTCTCAGCCCCTCTGCTAGAGAGCGTTTGGGGATTCCTGTACACATAGTTATCTTAAATCCAAACAAAGATGAATGTTTTGGTGACTCCTTTAGTCGACTTATACTAGAAGAGTTTTTGGGGTATGATGATCTACTAATGGCATCAATTAAGACCTTAGCAGAAAAGGAGGACAATAAGGGCTATCTAAGGTGAATTTTAATTTAAATTTAAGTTCTCAATTAATTTGTAAATAATTAATGAAAGAGGTCCAATCCATTTGAAAGTAATAAGTAAATATTTTTAAAACTATTTTTATTTAGTAAATTAGTCTCACTGGTAAAAGCTTCTTTTTTTAACAAGCGTAAATAAGGAAGAAATGCTTTGTCATGTTTCAGAAAAATATAATAACAAACTTTGTTTTTTTCATTTTTCTTTATTAACAGTAATTTATAACTTATCCATTGTAAGCATTTTATTAAATAAATCGCCAATATTTAATTTTGGTAGTAATATAAATAAAATAAATATTACAATTTTCAGAAATAAATAGGTTCAAAAACCAGGGATGTTTTTTTAATTTCAAATAAATGATTTCAGTGTTGTTTTTGTAATTTTACTTCAAATACTATGAATTTTGCCATTATTAATTTTTGTTGTTATTATTGTTCTAGAAATGTTGTGACTGGGGAACATTACAGATTTGTCAGTATGTGGATGGCCAGAAGTTCTTATTTCGCGGCTTTTTTCATAATGATGGTTTTTGTAAGTATTTTATTATTCATTTTTAAATACACATTTAAAAATTGTGGAAAAAATTAGTTTTCCACAAAAAAATAGCAAACAGCTATTTGTATGCAACACATTTGCAAAATTTGATGTAGTGAAGCTGTTAAAAATTAGCAATAAAATAAAATAGACGCTAAATATTAAAAATCAGATGAAAAATAAAACGTTTCATCTTATTCACTAAATACAATTTTGCAGAAGCGTCTCGTACATTAATTATTTAGCAGTTTTTTAAACATTGTAACTCTTGAACCTTCTAAAGTAGCCGTAAATAAATCTGCTCATCGATTTATTATTCTGTATTGAATAGTTAAAATGATATTGCCGATAATATTTATCTTGGTCAGGGTTGATATGAGAGCTTATAATAATTTATTTCAAATAAAAAAAAAATGAACAAATAATTTTTATATAGATCAGCCAAATTGATTCGTTTGTGTCTTATTACATGATTGTATACAACTTTGTAGTAAAACGAATTAAAATGATTACCGCTATTACCACCTATTATAACAATGTACAAACGTTTTTCTATTAATTCTAACAAGTAGTAGTCATTGATTTTTTAATGAATCATTGGATTACCATGTATTATCATATGAAGAAACGTTTTACATTTTATTTTTGTTTTTTGCTTTATAAATTTTAATACATGAATGAATAAGCAAACATTTAGACTTGAAATATTTTGAATTTAGAACCATTTATGTGAAGTTTAAATATGAATAAGGTTGCGTCCTGAAACTTTACATACAGTTGTGTATGTCAAGCTGCCTACATGTTTTAGAAATCAAATTAGAATTAATTAATTTCGCTTCAAGGTAATTATTTTTGCGAAGGGCACCTAGGTTTTCAGCCCTAAAATTACATTTGCCATCCAACTACTCATTCTTCGTATATTTTTTCTCATCCATCTTCAAAACCGTTTAATGGTATGAATAATTTCCTCGATTTTGTACTTTCAATGCTTCTAGTGATGTACATCAAAAGTTTTATAGTTTATAGTGTTTTATAAAGGATTGGGGTCTATGATGGTATTAAAATGGCCCCATAACAGTGAGCTAAATTAATAGAATTATAATAATTTTTTATTGTACCTTTACTTATTCTAATAATTCACAACGGTTAGGATTACTCCCATACCTAAACACAGTTATTGTGGTGGTATTTTGGCTATTTACCATTCTTGCCAATTCTTTTGTGCAGTTCCTAGCTCCACAGAAAAAATAAACAAACACTTCTACTTCCTGTTCCTATCTATTTCCGAAGAATATTAATTCAGAGTAAATAAGAGTATTATTGCAGGCGACTAATGAAATAATTTATGCGTATCTAATAAGACACATGATCTGAGTTTTTAATTTGCCTTTTTCTTTTTTAAATCTAACTTACCCTGTCTATAACAATATAAAAATAATAATAGTGGATTATTTAATCTATAATATTGTACTATTACTCGTTACTGTTACAGTTAGTTTACAAAGAAAATATTATAATTCATTTAAAAAACACTCCAGTTTCACAATTTTATTAAGTAAACGACAATATGTAGGTTAAATATTTACGGAAATAACATACACCAGTGGCGTTTTAAATAATATGGAATTTTATCAAGTATGAGTAGATAGTATCAATTGTATAGAAAATAACATTACATTCCGATTTAGTTTCAGTTAATGTAAAATTAGGTCCGATTACCTAATAGAAAATAGAAAGTCAATAAAAATTGTGTTTGTCAATAATAATAATTTTGAAACGAGTCGTATTTTAACGGTTGGCCTAATGATAGAAATCGGAGCCGGTCATAGTGGGTTGCGGCAGCCCGGCCACTTTACGCCTCTAACCGCCCCCGTTATTACCGATTTTCCTTTAATCAGGTCGATCGCGTTACAGCCACATAAATACACGCCAAAGGGTGACAGGCTTGGTGGGTTAATAACAGGGTGACGACGTCGTCGTGGAACATCGGGTAGAGACACTGTTGCTTCACACCATTACCATCCGTCGCGACGCGTCGCGTCGTCTAATTATGAGGCTGGTGTCGAGTATCGTTTGACATCATCCCGCACGACGTCGAACCCACTTACGACGCCGGTATCGTTGTGTACGTGTGGCGTCAGGACGCCTATATGGACGCCTTTGATACGTTTTCTATTTTCTAATATCGTTACTAAAGAAACGGATCATCGATTATAATGATATAAAAGTTTTTAAAACCTTCCAGCTAAACTAATTGATTAATTGGAACCCTTATCAGACCATTAACTCAATTTTCTAAAAGAAAACATATTTGAATGGTACTTTAGGCTTTAGGTAATGTGTTAAGCCAGATTTCGTTTTACATTAGTTCCGCAAAGTTCAGTTAATGATTTTTAACTTTCAAACTGACTATTAATCTTTTGAAAATCTATAACAGTTGACACATAGAAAAGGATCTTGTGGTTATAATGCGACTTGGAAGTTTTCTTGGCCAGTGGTTCTCAACATTTAGTTAGTGGTTTTTAAAATAAAAAGTAAAGTAACAAAAAATGATTTGAGCATTCATGGATACTTCTAATTCTATGACTTTAAAAGAAATTTCAACATTTTATGGAATCTCTGAATTTACTTTTTTTGAAATCATTGATGGTGGAAACCATTTTTACTGACTTAAAACACTTACACTTCGTTTCAAAAATAATTTATTTGTAGACACTACAACATTGCCTTCATCAGGTGACGATTTAAAAAACTTGGAAACATTACAGCTTTATATACTAGTCTAAACTTTAATAAGGGGTGGAGAGTGTATTATTTACTAATGGAATATGTTTAACAAAGGGAACTTAATTCTCAATAACAAATGGAAAACGTCGAAAAATTTAAATTCAGGTGTGTGCAAGTTAAAATGTTTAGATTGTGATAAAGTGAGACTGGCAGGTCATTCAAAATTCGCATAAAAGAACATTGGGCCGGTTCCAGTAATAAAAAAACAGATTTCACTTATTCAGAACATTTAATAAAAGAAAAACATAATTTCAATTTAGATTATAAGGTTCTACATATTGAAAATAAAAGTTTGAAATAAAATCTTTTAGAAGCGTTAGAAATAACATATATTTCCGAAAAATTTAGCTTTAAATGATCAAATTGTTTAGACTAGTACAAAAAACTGTGATGTTACAAAGTTTGCTAGATCATCATTTGGTGAAGGCAATGTTTGTCGAAGCAATATTGCTGTGCCTACAAATAAAATATTTTTGAAACAAAGTATTTTAACTCAGTTAAAACTTATTTGGAACACTGTTTGTATCACAGAATTTGGGGGAAAATAGAGAAAAAAACTTGAAATTGAGTTCACAATCGACTATTATAAAGTGGTAAAATAAATAAATAAATATTCTTTATGTACGAAAAGTATATATACATATTCTTTTATTGCTTATATATATTTTCTTTTCGCGTTCCATTTTTGACAACGAAGAAGACCTAATATATAAAGAGAACCATAAAAGTGGCCTTACAATGAGAAACGGTGTCCAATTATCACAAATTTCTCAAAAAAAAAAGTTGATTTGTAGTAATTTTATAAAGATGGAGCTGTGCTTTTCCTGTTTCCTTCATTTGGTATTGAAATGTACGAAATAAATTACAGTGCAAACGTAATGTTATTTCTTGAAAATTTTATTTTATTATTGTCACTCGTAAAAATTTCCAGAGAAGTTTATTTCAAATATACCTACAAAGAAGTGGTTTCAAAATGAAAACACATTAAAAAAAAATAATGACAGCCATGGTATTTTAATTCTATTAACCCCTCGTAAATTAAGTTGTGTATAATAGTATTTTTATTTTTTTATATGATATGTAATCATATCTTTAATATTTGTAGTTTCAAAAAAATTTTAAGTTTCCTAGAAGTATTCCAAACCGTTATTGTCAGTTATATATTTTGTGGAAACTACTCTGCGAAAGTGAAATTCTCAATATTGTCTAATAATACAGTTTCACCATTTTACAACACTATTTTGAAATAAGTGTTTTTGTGTAACATATGTAGATGTTTGATTGAAATTTTCTTTCAAGATTTAATCACTATTAGTTTTAATCTTCACTAAAGGGCGAGGATAAAAAATTGAAGGTGGGTTGCATACTAGTATATTGACCTAAAAACTGGAAGGTTTAAATCACAAAATAAAAGCACAGATTTTCAAGAAAAATTCATTGTATTCACCACAATATTCTTTCGCCAGACAGTGACATTGTTAGGGTTTAAATCTGCATACAAATTAGTCTGATTTCCATTTATTTATATTAACTAGACCAGTGGGGGTAGTTCTTATACTTTTTAAAAGCAATTTTAAGCAGCGGTGAATTATCGCCTTCTAACTGATCGTTTAAAAGAATTCCTTCTCAATAATATCCACTAATTTCTAAATTTTATAGTAAATTAATTTAAAATCCTAATTTGGTCTATTAAAATGTTCTGTTATGCAAATCTCGAACGTTCTGCTTGTCTGTCCTACATAGACAATCACTGAACCATTTTTCAGAAATGTGTTCTACAGCATATATTTTAAGAAATCTTTTGTTCTCATCGAACCAATTAGTTAGTAGGTACTTGTTTGGGGATTCGGCCCTTTATTTTGTAGTTCTGTTTTTTGACGAGTTGGAGTAACTTTTGTTTTTGTTTGCCGGCAAAACCGTCTAATTTTCTTCGAATGGCTTCTTCGGGTTGTCTGTCATTAAATAGCTGGCGGCGGCAATTACAGTTTTTCAATTAATTGCGTGCCTACGGTCCTGTCAGGGACTTAATTAAAATTTTCGTTATTTGGATTGACGACATTATCTGTCTTAAGTGGGCATTATCTCCAAACTTCCTTAATATCATTCAAGACAGCTTAAAAACATTTTTTTCGTTAGAATTTATTCTTAATTCTCTTTTATTTATTCATTTTTGTAGGTTACATTATTTATCTTTAATTTTGGATACAAAAAGGAAACCAGTATCTCCTTTATTAATCTTGTCTTTTTTCAAATTAAATTACAAAGAAAATACATTTTACAGCTGGCCTAGAAAGACAAAAATTGCCAAATATAAATATTGTTCCCGACTAATTAAGTATAAAAAGATTAAGAAACGAATATTTTAAATTTTTAAAGGACCGAAGGCAAAGTTATTAAATTTTTTCTCGGAAAAATTTATACTAAATGTAACATAAAACTATCTTCTCAGATAGAATATAAAGAAGAGTATTTCAACTAAATAAAATTGTTTTTTGTTTTTGTTTTTTATTTGAATAAATACAACTTATGTCATTAGTTCCGATGTGTAACAATAAATATAACGAAATGTTGAATAATTCTTCCGTGTTTCGTAAATTAATCCGAATCTATTTTCGAATAAAAAAAATTAATATATATAATTCTGTTATATATAATTCTGTTATATATAATTTAGTCTATCGTTACTTGGTTGAAATTCATATCAACTTTGAAGAATAAAAACAAACACAGGTTAAAACTTCAACAGATTTAATTATTATCATTTAACAATTGGATATAATCAAACAAATTGCCCGTAACAATAATTATAATGTCACAATAGTTGACTCTTTATTAAAGAAGATGACCCATAGTAAAATAATAAATTCAATTTACCCTACCATTAAAGAAAACAGAAAATACAATACTATAACATTTATGGGTGAACCGACTAGTAATGTGGTTTCTTCTTTGTTAAATAAAAACTCACCAAATCTGGAGTTTATAAATTAAATTGTCAATTCTGTAATATATTTTATAAAACTAGTAGGCATTTCGGTACCAGAATTAACGAACATAAAAGATTATTCTGTTATTAAAAAGCAGACTCAAACTATGCCAACCACTTGATCACAAAAAATCATAAATGTAGTGAAGAATATAATATACTACATAGTGAAAATAATAGGTACAAATTGTCATCCCTAGAAATACTAGAAATTAACAAATTTAAAAATAGCGGTTTATTAAGACGAACAAACAGAATTAAGCCAATCTCCAGTGCTTAATATGTTCCCTGTTCTCCCCATAACAAATTAGTGTATAAAGAAATATGTTATCACTTTAGGTTTAAGTTATTTATAGACTTCTGATGAAGACAAAGTTTGGCGAAACAACTGTTAAGTGATAATAATTAAAAAATCTGTTGAAATTTTAACCTGTGTTTGTTTTTATGCTTCAAAGATAATTGTATAAATTATAAGCACCATGTGGCAATATGAAATTGTGATAAAAGTTCCATCCATAAACTTACCCTGCTCTTATTAATTTTGTTTACGTATATAAACGGTGTCGTCGACTCAGTTGGACAAATAGATACCTTCGCAAGGCCCTTGTCTAACATAGGAAATGTTTCAGTTAGCAGCAGACAACGGTAGATGGCGATATAATGCCGTAACTGAATATTTATTTTCTAGATTTCACGCAGTTAATTTAATTTTTGAACGCTACTTGTTTGCCTGTTAAATTGTTGTCATTTTTAAAATTATTTTTGTCATTTAGTTCCAGTTGTGTTGATGCAACTGTTTGTTTATGATTGTGGTTTGTTTTCAGACGGTGTCCGTTTCAATGCTGTTGCGTTATTCCCATCATCAGATTTTCGTGTTCATCGGTAAGTCCTCTGCATTTCTATTTTAACACGAACTAGATCTTTGAGAATTGAATAAACCGTAGTTGATTACGTACATTTGTAGAAACTAATGTTGAAATATTTGAATGATCATTTTGGATTTGTCTTTTGTTTTACTTTTAATGAGAAAAGCTAAAAATTTTCAAATAATTCTTCGTTTTGTACTCTCTACGTACTCGAGATTCGTGTTTTAAAGATTAAAGTAATTACAACTGGGACAATATTACAAGTAATTAACTTTTGATATAACTGTTTGGGAAGGGGTAGTCTTCCTTTACGAAATAATACCTCATTTTTAAAAATATCGATTGTATTTAGTTAAATAAAAGACACTATGGTAAGTTTCACCAACTTTATTATTGTTCTCGACAATATTGTTTCGAGCTATGTGCTCATTATCAAGAGTAACGTTATACTGACAATACGAATCTTACATGCTCATTTATAGATAGCTTAAAATAAGGGGGGATGAAAAACTGCCTAGTTCTAACTGATTATTTACAACATTTTCTGATTTTCTTAATACAGAGATAATTTTCTACTCTTAGATATGTTTACAAGTAGGTATTTGGTATTTTCTAAATTTAAATGATGGTTTATGCTAATACAATGTTCACTAATTCCTGATTTAACATCTCATTTAGAAATCGATTTTACATGCTCACTTATCCTAGTTTTAAAGGCTCGACCTGTCTGTCCTATATAGACAGCGTTACATTCATTACAAAATAATTTATATATGCCATTATTTCGGTTTATATTTGTTTTTGTATTGTTGTTAATTAGTAAACTCTTTAATTACTTATTGTTACACTCAACGACTGAGATGTTTAGTTTTTTGAGAATGTTTTTGAATTTAAAACTAACATTTTTTATATAAGGTAGAGAACAAAAGGTGTTGTTTTGAGATGCCTGACTATTATTGTATAACATTCTTGTTACTTTTTTATCTAATTTATTTTTCAATCATGTAACTTTTAAAACCATTATTAATAGAAATTCTTTTGATGATATTCAGCTCAATGTTAAAATGTTCAGTAGATAACGGCAAGGTTATTAATCTTTCTAAGAAAGAGTTATAAATATGAAAAGTCACATGAGTCTTTGTCATTTAGTCATTGAGCAAACATTTCAACCACTTTACCGTTGAAATTAAGCAATATACAGAAATGACAAGAAACTACAGTAATTCAATACAATAGTTGATTGCATAACTTTCATAGATTCAGGGACTGAAGAGAACTAAAAAAGTTCACCGCCAAAGTTTCCAGTTCTTTTGAAAGATTGATTGTAAATTAATAAATACCGGAAGATAATATTATTAGTTTTATGTAGAATTTTTTGTGTTTTGTAGTTCTTCATGTTACAGACGAACTTTAATTAAGTTTTAAAGAATATAATTTTGGTGTTGCATGTAACTATTATTAATATATTTTTTTTTGAAAACTGTTCTTGGAATAACGAATTAACGAAAACCGGAAAATAAAACCAGAAAAGATTGAAAGAAACCCTATTTATATATAATATACTTATGTATATATATAAACATACACATTCGTTGTTTGTTTGTTATCTCAAGGAACCTCCTCGCATTCTTAAATAATAAAAATAATGTACATACAAACATTCGTATTCTTATTCTTTTTACCTGGAAAACAAAATTTGCGACCTATAAAGCCAAGGAATCTAAGCGCACAAGTTATTTCATCGTTGGAGAGGTAAATGGTTGAGGAGTTTTTTTTGTAAGATTGTTGACGAAGACGATGGCGTTTCCATGGTAAAGTTCTGTAACAAGTTTTACCTTCTAACGTCAGTCACATAAGTGATATGTATAATAGAAAAATAGCTCTAAATATCCATGTCCTAATTAGTGGTATTTAAGCTTGAGAGTCCGTCGTCGTCTGAAAATTGTAACGAATTTTCCCTACATGTATGTTAATTGCAGTGTGCAATTACCTCTTTGTTCTGTAAACTGCAGTTGGTCATAAAATGCATAATTGTTTTCCGTCTTGAGATTTACTGATATTTCTAGAGGTTTACGTTAGGTTAGGTTAGATTAGGTTGGTTTAGAGTGGTAGGTGTCAGCCACTAAGTTCGTTTTGTTCAAGAAGGCAATTTTTTGCTAGATGTATCAATTTTAAATTATATCAAACATTGAGGTCTATGAACGCATGGTCCTACGACACATTGAAGTTTATTGTAACTCAATAATCCCATGAGAAGCACCTTTTTTCACTAGATTGACTCTGTAATCATCAAATAAGATTTCACAGATGAAATTAATATTGAATACGTAATCGTTTACTTATAACATTAAATTATTGCAATTTTATGAAACACTGCAGGATCAATACCAGGGTGTTCACTGTTTAGAATCTCAGGGAAGCTCAAGTCAGGGACTGTCATGAAATCGAAGGGTCATCTGGAAAGTCAGTGAATTCAACTGAATATTTAATAAAAAGCGCGGAAAATAAATGTACGAAACAGAATACATTAAACCTAAAAGCTATTTAAACCACATAACTTAATAACATAAACCTTTTAAACCCAATGGTTACAATGAATTTTTTATGTGAACGATTGACAAAAATTTACAAAACCCAATACTTGTATCAAATCCAAGCAGTTCAAACGTCATAACCTCATAACTTCTTTGCATTAACTTAGTTTGTTGAACACATTATAACTGGAACAAGTCTTAATTTATATTTTCCTTCCACATTATATAAAAAAATCGGAATAAAACGAACAAAGTTTCAAGAGCATACAGAATACTTGAAAATGACCACATAGTGGTCGAAACAATATTGTCAAGATCAATAAATTATTGTTGAAACTTTGTTCGTTTTATTGCTATTATTAAATAATGTTTCATCAAACGGTCACTTTAGAAAGTTTAATTATATTAAACAATCGGGTTCGTTTAAGAGGGAGATTTCTCTTTTTTTACCGTGGTGGTGTTTTATTATATATATAGAACGGATTTACAATATTAATAATAACTCAACGGACCAATAAGATATCGTGTAATTTCCAAAGATTATTTTAATATAGAAATTACACTAATTAGAATGATATTTGTATGGGAATATTTCTCAGTGAGACCGAACGGCGTGGTCTAGTGTTCTAAATCATTGCTTAGCATTCGGGAAGTAACCGGTTCTAATCCGGGTCCAAGTTTTCTGTGGTCTTTTTGAATCACTTAGGCAAATGCTGGGGCAGTAAATGTATAATATGTAACTAATAATATAAATGTTTATGTGTAATAAATCTGCACAGTTGGTGTTACATTAGGATGAATTTGGAAATCCCAATATCCACTTTTCGTGACCACACAAAGGGAATATTTCTACCTAATCTGTTAGACAATACCCGACCAGGTCAATTTTGAAATATAACGAAATACTTGAATCCGACATTCAAAAACAAACAGACTGGAAGTTTAAGTTTAATGAAACTTTCAGTTTGTTTGTTTTTAAATATCTGATATCATGCAGGTTCATATAAGTTGTACCAAAAATAGTTTAAGTTTTATTGAAAGACTTGAAATTAGAGAAATAAACTGTAAAGTAGCATAAAATTAAAATATAAATAAAATTTACAGTAGAATTAGGTGGTAAAAGTATAAATTTTCTCGATCTTAAAATTTGTATAAATAAGGACAATAAATTAGATTTCAGTATATTCAGGAAAAATACATATACAGACTGTATCATACCAAAAGAATCTAATCACCCTAACAATATAAAGTTTGCTGCCTTCCACTCAATGTTAAATAGATTAGTGAATATTCCCTTAAAACACGAAGCATTCATTCAAGAACTTCAAACTATTAAAACTATCTCAAAAAATAATGGTTATAATTCAATATTTATAGATAAAATGTTAAATAAAAAATTAAAAAGATCTAGTAATAATATTATTTTCCCGATGCAAAAGTCTGACAATAAAAATAACACATGGCGAAAAATTCCATATTATGGTACTATTAGCGAAAAGTTAGGTAGGACACTCAGGCAGTTCAATTCAATATTAATGCAGCTTATTTTAATAACTTTACTGTAGGTAAATTTCTGGTTAACAATAAGATGACTGGAAAAACCGACACCCTCCATAAAAGCGGTGTATACAAAATCAATTGTTCAGATTGCTCAGCTATTTATATAGGAAAGACCAAAAGAGATATTATAACAAGATACAATGAACACGTAAATTACGTAAAATTCAATAATCATGCTTCAGGTTTAGCCACTCATCTTATTGAAAATAACCACAGCATAAATATAAATAATTTAGAATTATTACACCATTTAAAAGGAGGTCCAATACTAGATAGATACGAAATCATCGAAATAAAAAAAGCAAAAATAGAAAATAAAAATATTACTAACGACCAAATAGAATTTGGTAACAATCCCTTATTGGACCCAAACATTGTTCATCCCCCACCCTCTTAGTATGTACTATAAATTAATGTATTTCTGTTTGGTACTTAGTATAATTTCGTTACTCCCGAAGATGCCCTTATAAGGCGAAATACGTATCGAGTATTCAATAAAGTTTTAGTGAAACCCTCAGTGTTTTAATTTTTTCTCAATTTTATATAAATATTCTTTGGTACCAAACAGTCTCCAATACGGATTGAAAAACTGAAATAACCTTTTCAGTGGACATAAATATAGATTAACAGAAAATTTTTAGGAAATGACCAGAGAAAAGTCAGGGAATGTTTATAGCATTTGCAGTGGACACCCTGAATAGCTACATATTTTGGTTTTGCGTAATCCAGAACCTCTTGTTGCATGCTATTCTAGTATTCTACCATTCCATAATTGAAATGGTTACGTTGATGCACGCGATACGTTTGATGATCATCGACATATTATTCGTAACTCAACGAGAAACTCTTGTACTTATATCAACCACTTCAGTGTGAATTATCCAATAGAATTAATTGTTCAATCTCGTATATCTACAGTCGGGGTCAATGATAACGTAACACTTACCCAATTTTAAAAGGCAAATCAATGCCACTGTCGCATTCGTGAGGTTGGGACATTTAATCAAAAAGAAATTTTAAAAAAAGAAGGAATTAAAATCCTTATTCGTCTAAATATTAAGATCAAAGATCTCACATTTGGAACGTGTCCTACCAAGTAGCCACAACGAACCGAAAGCCATATCCCACGACCAGTTTCGACCTATCGGGTCTCATCAGGTGGGCGCTGGCAGAAATGCCTTTACAGGCTGTATTGTAAATATAAATATAACTATAAATATGGAATCAACAGAAACAAATACTCCGAGGGCTAATACCTCTACGGGCATTCAATTACACTGTTGATTCCGATGGATTCTTAGACGAAGATATAACATATTCAAAAAAGAAGGAATTAAAATCCTTATTCGTCTAAATTTTAAGATCAAAGATCTCACATTTGGAACGCGTCCTACCAAGTAGACGCAACGAACCGAAAGCCATATCCCACGACCAGTTTCGACCTATCGGGTCTCATCAGGTGGGCGCTGGCAGAAAGACCTTTACAGGCTATATTATAAATATAACTATAAATATGGAATCAACAGAAAAAAACTACTCCGAGGGCTAATACCCCTACCGGCATTGAATTACACTGTTGATATGGCTTTCGCTTCGCTGTGCCTACTTGGTAGGACACGTTCCAAATGTGAGATCTTTGATCTTAATATTTAGACGAATAAGGATTTTAATTCCTTGTTTTTTGAAAATGTTATATCTTCGTCTAAGAATACATCGGAATCAACAGTGTAATTCAATGCCCTCGGAGTAGTTTTTTTTTCTGTTGATTCCATATTTATAGTTACCTTTATATTTAAAAAGGAATTTGTAAATCTTTCGAATAGGCAAG
This sequence comes from Agrilus biguttatus, assembly GCA_963921985.1. Taxonomy (NCBI): domain Eukaryota; kingdom Metazoa; phylum Arthropoda; class Insecta; order Coleoptera; family Buprestidae; genus Agrilus; species Agrilus biguttatus. Next base: position 38,038,056 of record OY998118.1, on the reverse strand, counting down.
ATTTCTTGTTATTTCACAGTAGAATGATAAACTTCGGTATGTTCAAAAAAATTGCTGAGTATTTATACAATTACAGTCGACTATTACTTATTGTATTTGCATTTTTTCATATTTAATTATTTTCTGACACTTTATTTAATATTAAAATAGTATTTCCATTTTTTTAAAAAACTTTTTGTTGCGGTTATTAGCGTTTGTTTATTAGTTATTCATCCTTTTTGAAATTCCCATAATATTCATTTTTTCTATAAAAACTAGCACGAAATAATCTAAAAAATAAGAAAAAAGTATTATGCTTCGTACTTATTGTGATAAATTGTTTTTTATGTTGCTAAATTTCCAACAAAAGTCATAACTTTGATACACAACGAACAGATAATATAACTTTAATAAAATTGTTTCGTAAAGTTGGCAATATGAAAAAGAATAGGTACCACAAATTGAAGTTGGTGTAACAAAAGAACTCTTCAGATTCATGGGTTACCTCATACAAAGATAAATAAAAGAATACGATGCAAAAAAAGAGGGAAATGTGTAGCAGTTCGACGATTGACCGTTATTTGGAATGCTCAAGCACCCCAAAAAAGCGGCGAGAATGAAAATAGAAATAAAGGGTGCACTTGAACCTTTTTCTGAAATACATTCTTAAATGTCTTCAAAATGTCTGTAAATATTTTACGAAAAGGCATCATTCGTTCCGTGCGTTATGGATCAACAACAACACAAATAAAGAACATTTAAACGCTGATTAGGTACCTACCTATGAACTTAAAGTGTAAATAAACAGAAATTTTTCTAATACAGAGTTCCTTACTGTTATGTTAATCAAAAATGCTGCAAACTTTGGCGGAATTGTAGAACAAACTTGATAGCTCAAACCCCAACGCCAAAACACGACAGAAAATGTCCGAAGCACTTTTCGGTAATAAAGTTACCTTCTTCAGGGACTGAAGAGAACTAAAACCTAAGGGCAATATAAATATTATATAAATTAACTAATTATATGGTCCAGTGAACAAGAATTTTTTCTTGTACGTAAGTTACTTAGTTTTCCTTTAAATAATGATAGGTATCACAAAGAACTCTGTACTATTTAAAATATTGCTAAAGACAATGGTTATAACCGTAACAGCATTGATTAATTAGTTAATAAGATTAAATTTAAGAATCTAATGTCTAGATCCTCAAGTTTTCGAAAAGACCTTAGCAAAACCAAGTTCATTACTATACCATTACAAGCCAAGATTTACTCGAGGATTCGGAGGTATTTTTCACAAACTTGGTTATCAAACAGCCTACAGTTCTAATTCTAATACTCAACAAAATTCCTTTTCTGGAAAATTCGGGGATATATGAAATTGATTGTAAAGATTGCAGTAAGAAATATGTTGGTCAGACTAGACGCTCTCTTCTAGTCAGGTTTAAAGAGCATTTAGCTCACGCTAAATTTGGTAGAACTAAAAAATCGAGTGTTGCTCAACATATTCTTACTGATTATCATAGGATTAATATTGACAACCTTAAATTAGTTAAGGAAATTAAACATAATTACTTACTAAATAGTTTTGAAAGCATGTTTATTTATAAATGTAAATTAAGTTCTCTTAATAGTGACAAGGGTCCTATTCCTGGTTCTCCGCTTTTTATTTTAATTTAATTGTAAGGTCCACTGAATCTTGTTCACTGTATTATATAAAATTTATATATATTTCCCTTAGTTTCTAGTTCTCTTCAGTTCCTGAAGAAGGTAACTTTGTTATCGAAAAGTGTTTCGGACATTTTGTGTCGTGTTTTGGCGTTGGAGTTTGAGCTGTCCAGTTTGTTCTACCGTTATATTGTTATCGTAAAGCTATTATTGCTAGTATTGCTACTTATGATGAGGATTCAGTAATGTTAAACAAGGTCCTTTTCTCATAAGGATATCGACTTATTAAACTTAACCCACGGCGTAGCTAACTACGTGGCAGGCACGTAACCAGATACAAATATGAACATATGTTAATAAATTAAAAAGATAGTTAGCCGAAAACTCGTGGTGAAACATTTTTGAAAATAAATGAAAGAAAAACACTTGGAGAGGTTTAACTTATATTTATTCAAAAACTTTATGCACATTTCGCCTTGTTAAGGCATCATCAGGAGTATGATTAATTACTAAAGTTTAGAACATATTGGTTACTTAAATACTAGAACTTTTAGGTGTTATAAGCTTTGGGTCTAGGAGGGGGTTGTTACCAAACTAACTAATAATTTGTAATGATTCCGCGGTCGGGTAATTATGAAATATATTAATTAATAGAGGTAAAAGATAAAAAGGTTGTTTTTTATGTTTCAGAAAGTTTATTAGACTCTACAATTGTTTCGACATATTATGCCTTTATCAAGAAAAATACTAAATTTCTAAAAGTGTAAGAAGGTCTTAAATACTTACAATTGCGTACAAATAAATCGTATCGTTACTATGTTTTATTACCGGAAAAACCTTAAGTAGGTATCTATTATTAAATTGTTCTTAAATGTAAGTTAGTTTGTAACATTCTGTTTGCCTTTTAATGCTTTCTTTATTTCCAATTCCTCTAATAGATCGAGTCGCAATCCACATCTGGTGAATTTGATGAATTGCCTATCAATAACTTAATATTATTTCAATTGAATTGTCTGTTGGATAATTATGAAACATCGTTTAAATTAAATGAAAATATATATAAACAAAATGCTTTTCGATGTTTCAAATATGTTTATTAACACACTCTACATGTTTCGACTTCCGAAGTCTTTCTCAAGAGTAATAGATATTTACTAAATTTAAACTGTAACTTAATGTTATTTATACAAGAGTCAAAAAGTATTTATGGTTGGTATTGCAAGTAATAAGATGTACAGGTACAAGTATATTAGAGGTAGTTATACAAAGGTATAGTTATTTAAGGAAAAACCCTTGTCGGGTTGTAATTCTTCAGAAATTGGTCAATCACAGGTGTGTCTTAGAACTCGGATTTATCATTTGTTATGTTACAATTATTTCTAAAGGCTTTTTTAATTTCGAACTGCTCTAAAATATTTAGACGTCGACCTTTATTTTCTATATGTAATATGTTGAAGTTATCTCTGTAGATTTTATGGCCATTTTCTAGGCAATGTAGGCTTATGCCTGTAGATACCTTTTTGTCTTTTATATCTTTTTCGTGTTCTTTTAAACGTATGTTGAAATTACGGCCTGTTTGACCAATATAAAAAGAATTACAATCCTTACAGTTCAGCTTATATATACCACTTTTTTGTAATTTATCGGTTTTTTGTTTGTTGTTTGTTAAAATGCTTTTTAAATTAGTTTTATTGATCAAAATTGTTTTTATTCCTGATTTTTTTAATTCAGTACAAATTTTGTTGTTATTATTACTAGTATAATTAATTAATTTGAATTGTTTGTCTTCTTGTTTACACTTATAAAATTTGCTCAAAATTAGTTTTTTCTTTTTGTTTCTAATCAATTCATCAATTAATTTAGTTTTATATCCGTTATATTAATTAATATTATTTATCTGGGTTTCTGGCGAGGTATGTTTTATTCGATTGTTTTATAAATGCGGACATGGGGCAATGTATTAGTTGTTTAGATAGTGATGTCTTTGGAAACAAAGAAATGCATTAGTCTTTTCCGTTGTTAATAAGGGGTTGGGGGTCTGTTGTGTCATAGGGTCGTTGCCGGAAACGCGTTTATTATCTATCGGTGGTTATTTTGCGATGTCCGTGTGGACGTACGACCGAAGTATCGATTGGAGGCGTCCGATAAAACGTGGATGCTTCATACTTTCCCATAATAATATCGACGCCCATCACCACTATCGTCACCGTCGTTGTCTCTGCTCGCTCGTTGCACTAGGTAGCTATTTTTTCCTGCTTTTCATCAATCTTCCTTTAATAATTTATGCATAGCTAGTAGCAGCGTTTCTTGTAAACTTTTGTCATTATCTCGCCTGCGTTATCGGTTACAACAACGTGATACAGGGTGATTTGTGAGTCATGATGAAATTACAGAAAGGCTCAGAGATATGACATAAGCAGCAAATATCGGTAGATGACTGTTTTTCTAATGCTGCAATTCCTTACATGAGACTCGTGGTTTGAAGGTATATTCTTACGATTTATTACCTTTAATACATGCTATTTTTGAAACACGCGGTTTAATCTTTTCTTGTTTTTAACAAAACACCCTATATATTAGTTAGTTACTTTATTGCCGACGATAACATGGGCCATGTTGTCGACGTCGTGACGAAGTCGTCTACATTGTAGCGTTAGCAGATGCGTCCTAATTACAGAAAAATTCGTTTTGGACACCCTTAATCGCCTTTCGTAGTCTATATTTTGAGCTTCGTCTTGCGTACCATCCCAGGAGTTGTCCTTTTCTGATTTTTGATTGAAATTGCTTAAGATGTGGTTGGGGCGATTCTAGGCACTTTCAATACATAATAAATGTAGTTTGATCGGTGTTAAATAATTAAGCCAAAAATAAGTGTTGGTTGAAATTAACTTCAAATGCCATCTGCTTCGGTCGTCTATTGTTTTTTGATACCATTTGAGCAGATGCTGGTACAGCAATATTTTATAAATAGTTTTTCAATTTTTTACTGTCTTAATCTTATCCGTAACCTCTTTTTCTTTCTAACCACTGCCACCATCCACACATTCACACAAGGCTGAAGAGAGCCTTCCGCCCTTTCTACCACTTTGCATCACAAAGCTGTGGGAATAATAAAACAGACTATATCGTAACATTTTTGTATAACATTAATTTTTCTTTTTTTTTATAATCATGGTTCCAAATTTAACAATTTTAGCAAAATAGCTAAACGTATTCTGCAGGTATGTTCAATAAACACAAGAGTGTAACGATTTTATTGATAATCTGTAAAGAAGAACCACAGCAGGTGCTGAAACGTCTGCAAAAGAAAGATAGCTCTAGAAAATATATCTGGGGGTCTTCTTTAAAAAACTTTATCAAATTCAGTGAGTTTAATTCAACTCACAATAAAGTATTTTTAAGTTTTTTTCGGCAATTTATAGAAACTGCTTATGATACGCTGATGGAAACAAACAAGATCGAAATCGCGATCCACTTGTGGTGGTTTCTGTAAATTTATGAGTGAAAACTTAATGTTCCTTATTATATAAAATAAAAAACACCAGAAAAACGTTTAGTTTTACCAAAAAAGGTAATAAAACCCTTTTCCATCTAATTACAAAAGATCACAGATTCTACATTTGGAACGCGTTCTACACAGTAGGCATAGCGCACCGAAAGTCATTTCCCACGACCGGTTTCTACCTATCGAGTTTCATCAGATGGGCGCTGGCAGAAAGGCTTTTACAAGCTATATAATAAATATAAATATGGGATCAACAGAAACAACTACTCCGATGGCTAAAACCCCTACCAACATTGAATCACACTGTTGATTCCATATTTATATTTACCATATAGCTTGTAAAAGCCTTTTTGCCAGCGCCCATCTGATGAGACCCGATAGGTCGAAACCGGTCGTGGGATATGGCTTTTGGTGCGCTGTGTAGGACGCGTTTCAAATGTGGGATCTGTGATCCTTTGTAATTAGGCGGAAAAGGATTTTATTACCTACTATTGAATGCCGGTATGGGTATTGTCTCTCTGAGTAGTTGTTTCTGTTGATTGTTTAGTTTGACGTTTAAACACGTTTTGAATTTGCGTTTTCTATTTCAGTTGATCTTCTTCAAATGTTGGAATTCAACGTTTCTGTAAGCTTTCCAGCCGCTCCTATTCTGACCGTAATTCTGGCATTAGTTGGTAAGTTTAACATAAGTACAATACTCGTGCTTTAACGTTGCCCAAAATCGGTAAGGGTAAGACGGAGGATGGATGATGAGAAGGGAATGTGTCTTTAGATATATTATATTACTTTTGTGCCACCCTAAAGAGTGTGAAAACTAGCTATTTTGAGATAATCATTAAATAATGAAATATTTGTAGAACAAATTAATGAGGCAAGTAAGTACCTTCGTCGTTGCTGCTGCTGTCACCTCTTGTAGTAGGTCAATGGTGGAAGCATTAGTGCGATAAACCAAAGTATAGCAGTAACAATAAAAAATTTTCCTCGATTCTGTAGTAGGTAAAAATTATTTCAAATTAATGTATTAATTGTTAAATATAACTAGCTACGGTAGAACAGATTCAGACCATGTGTTGAATTTTGATAGTCAGAGAAAGGAAAATGGAAGGGGTGAGGGTGTAATTTGGTACATCAAAAAATAGCATTTCAAGATGCTTATAAACACTGGAAAAGAAAATGCATTTAAATACAATTTTTCGCTAAGATTATTATTTGCCCATCAACTTTTCGAGATAAATTCCGTCAAGATCATAATATACATGTTATGCAATATCGCAATATTATTCAGGCTTATTTTGCTCATCGTTGATCGAATATAACTTTCAGACTTTAGTGTTGAAAAAATTAATTCTTTTTGTGGTTGATGATCCGACAATCGCCATAAGTATCCGAACGATACTTATTCCCAAATTGTTTTCTCGCAAAAAATTGATAATATTGATTAATATTAATAATTAATGAATTAATAATTAAGAAATAATAAAACGAATAAAACGCTCGGTATATTTTTCACAGGTTTTGCCATTATCAAGAGTAAGCAGAATTACTAAATATATAAATATTTATAGTGAATAATCATGATGGGGAAATTCCTTAATTACCTAGTTTGAATAAAAGTAAAAGGGAGTTGTTTGAAAATGTTTCTATTTGGGAATTTACAATGTTATGTTTGTTGTACATAGCTTTTTTAATTTATAAATTTTCCAGATAGTTTAATTCCTTACGTTTTGGTTGTTGTGTAGTATTTGAAAAATTTTCATTAATATTGTGTTTATTTGAAATACAGTGTGTAGAAATACCTGTACAATTGTTGTTATTTAAGATACTTTTTAAATGCTATTTTTTACGAGTGTTAATGGATTTGCCTGATTGACCAATGTACATAGCATCACAATCATTGCATTGAATTTTATAAACGCCGCTATTATCTAGAGGTTCAAATTTTGATTTATTATTGACAAGTAGCTTTTTAACAGTATTTTTATTGGATACAACGGCTGTGATACCTAATCTTTTAAGATATGACTTTATAATTTGACTGGTTTAAAAGAAAACACAACACAAGAAATGGAAACCTTCTTGTGCAGGGGAAGAGGGAACTTATCCAAATTAAACTTTTTACATCATCCAATATTTTTTTCCAATCAGTTGATAATAATAAAGCAGGCCATCTAATTTTTTATGTGAATCTATAACCCCAAAATCTGCATACCGAAGATCGGTATTAAGATTGTCAATTCGGCGGACAATTTTGATTGTCGCATTAAAAAAAAAAAGGCGTAAATTAGGAAACATGAAAACACATGATTTTTTGTCTGGCATAACTCACCTGTTGATTGGTCAACACAAACAACAGAGTTTTCTCCACCACTGGTACCCCTACATTACAAATATTTATCGTAATAACAAGGTAATTTTAAAAATTAATAGATCCATTGAGAACGTTACTCAAAATACTCCATCTATAGATTTTGTTAAACTGTTGCTTCTTTTATGCCTTGTCAAATTACTAATTACCGGTGCGCATGTGCGGGAGAGAGAGCTGCTGTTTCTCGCGCGGTCAACAGTCATTCATCGCGTCTCATACTACACAACCACGCGGCCGAAATGGCGAGAATTAGTTATTGTAAAATGTTTTGATAAATTTTGGTTTTTGACTTTAATTTCCTATTGGCTCAATTTTACCCTCGTTTAATTGCCTTGGGAGTAATTAGGTTGCAGAAAGCTCGAGGATGTTTTTGCAGATAATTTCTGAACGTCCTGAATGTCTTTTTCTAAATATAAATAAAGTAGAACTCTTGGAGTAGTTCCACATTTTCTTTAAATGGTTCAAGGCATGGTCAGGAGTAATCAGTCCTTTTCTGTTTCTCAGAAAACGTTTTTCTTTCTTATTCTTGTTTATCATTTGCTCTCAAAAATAAACTCCAGTAAGTATCATCTGATTCCTCTCTATAATTGGATGATAATCCTTCCTACAATTATTTATCCATCAAATAAATACGTTACCTACGCTGCAGTCTTGTTCTAGTTTATTTTCGGTTCGGTCGAGGGCGTACCGAACGTCCGCCTGTAGTCTTTCGATGTCATTATGATTACGAACATGATTACTGGTATATTTTCGTAACGAATTTTCGACGATAATAATAATAATGATGATATACAGTGTCGCGTCCAATTATGCCGTATTTGTAAACAATTCAAGCGTGTCTCGGTAACTACACTATATGATCATAAGTTTGTAAATTACAATGGCGTCGTGTCGGCGGCGATCATCAACAGGTTTTGGCGTCGCTGTTGTCGACGACGACGCGTCGGCGACGCCTGCCGGCCTGGCCTGCCCGCTGAGCTTTCATCGCGTAAACGTTAGAAAGCCTCCGTTACCACAGAAACGGTCGAGATCGTGCAGGGCTGTAGTTGACGCCGCGACGGACCTAGTCACGTACACAATACACAATATACAGGGTGTTTATTAACAGATTACCTATATTAGTGTGTAAGGGGCTGTAAATTTGGAAATACGTCTTTACTTGTCTTTTTATTTCTATTCTTTTTAACTTCTTTACAAATACTTTTCGAACCTTTCCTGTTGTACCCTTAGTTGGTGTTATTAGAATCTCACCCTTGCCAGTTGAAAGTGACTCTTTTCTGTATCCTATCCATTTTTATTTTTTTTACACCTATTACCTTTGTCACGGCAATTTCCCCTAAATTCTACTTCGAATAGCTTCTAACAATCTTTAATTAACATTTTGTTAGTTATTTGCTGCTTTTGTTCCTTCATCCGTTAGTTCACCTTATCTTTCTGTACATAAATATTTGCCTTATAAATCTTACACAGACGCACGTATTTCTTTAATTGTACATGATATTTAAAATTATAGCGCTAGATCCTCAAATATTGTTTTATTCAGCAAAATGATAGCAAATTTAATAACTTCTACAAAATTTGTCGTATTTGGGTCTTTTTATTTTTATTTCAGTGGTCTGAGTCATTGCATTACATTGTCATTTTTAAATGTCAATTTGTCACCATCCTACACTGTTAGGAAATAGAAACTATGGAGGGTTATTTTTTTGCCAAGCGGGAGTGTTGGTCACAATTTAAATATACTTTTTTTTAAAAAAGGGCCATTTTATTATTTTATTAGTTACTAAGGGTTATTCTTTTTAAAAACTAAAAAAAATGATAATGCTTCGTAAACAATGCTTCGCACTTACGAATAAATAAATACAGACAGCTTCTTACTTATACTTATTGTGGGATTCAATAATGTTCATCAAGGTCCTTTTCTAATAAGGATTCAACTTAAAGAGTTCGAAATCGCGATCCATCTTTAGCAGATTCGACAGAATACTTACCAAGAAAATATTTTTATATCTGTTCTATTTGGTTACGTATCTACCAACGCCGTGAGTTCAGTTTAACAAGTCGATATCCTTCGTAGAAAAGGATCGTGTTGAACATTACTGAATCCCACAACAAGTGTAAGTAATAAGCTGTTTCTATTTATTCATGGCCCTGAAGCAATATACTTTTGTTTTTGTTTTAAGACTTACGTTTGTGAGATTTTTTCAGTATTTAAGTACTTGTATACGAAAAGTATCGAGTCTATAGAAAATCCTGTATATATCGTTGTAAGAAATACTTAATCAGTTTAGTTTCAGTGTATTCTTTTTGCGCTCAGCATGGGTCAAAAAAGCCCTTTAATATAATCCCAGATATCTTTAATTAAATATACAATTGATTTTCTTAATTAAAACTCTGGGAATATATGCTCACAAAATCCTGAAATTTGGGTTATTTAGCAAAATTTGGTACATTTAGGTATTTTTTCGATAAAAAGTTCTTTACTACAATGTTAAGATATAAATAATGAAGTGCAAACATTTGCAAAAACAATGTAAATGGTATAAGCGCATTTATTAAAGAATTGCATTGGTTAAAATTTTGTAAATAACCTGAGCTTCTGATTTTTCGGGTTCGGACAAAAATCAATCATAGAACCAGTAAATGTAGATCCTATATTTTATCAAAATGGCCAAAACAATCATTTTGTATTTTTTTTTTCATGAATTCATGGTTTCAATAAATATAAACAGAAAAAAATCATAAACTATATTTGTTTTACGTTGTAGTGTATCTTATCCAGGTCTATTAGACCGTCATATAACTCACCTACGTTGTTTATGGGAATCAGCTGTTGTCGGTTCGATACACTGGCTATTAACGTAATTTGGAAGGGTTGTTTATAGTTGTTAAATGAAAGATCAAATATGTGACATCCTAACTTTATTATGAATGAAATGATAAAGTACCAGGGAAATCCCAGTAATATTAAATTTTAAACAAAACAAATACGAATGCCAGACTCAGCCTAGGATTAGTGCGGGGAAAGAGTATGGCAGAGGAACCCGCGATCTTAGCCCTACAAATCGGAGAAGTGTACCATCCGTAAAGTATGAAATGTATATGAATTAAAAATATTACTCTGTGAAAATCTACCCTGCACGATCCACATACACAGACACATGTAAATAATAATTTACAACTGAAGAATGTTGGTATTAGTTAGTAGACAATGTAAAAAATATAATAAAGGTACTGAGGTCCCATACGGGAGACAACCCAGCTAAAGTTGAGATTTTAGAGCACAATCTGGGCCTCACAAAAAATAAATTCCAATAAATAAATACTAAAGTAAACACACAAGTAAATGCGACGAATAAATATCAAAATAAAATGCAATAGAACACATAAATGTCGAAATAAATGCACAAATAAATATCAAAATGAAATGTAACAAATAAATATCAAAACAAAATACACGCACATTTGTGAATACTCCCAGATCAATACTCCACGCAGGAGAAAATGTTAGTAAATTCAACAAAGCTCGAAACTTTCAGAACGCACCTGGTAGATCAACAAAGAGCAAAATCATAAAAATTGAAAACAGAAAAATCACAAAATACTTACACGTTACACATTACCGTTTTGGTCAAATTAACAAAATAAAAGTTCAAAGTAAATAAAACATCATAAAATATACAAGATACAAATTATAGCGTCATTATAAAGTGGATTGAAAGAATAATGAAAATTGACAACATTTGTGTAAATTTTATAACAGTGAAAAACAACATAATAAATATTAGAACCTCGTTGAAAAATACATACAAATACAATAGTTTATTACCTGTGAATGCAACTTGAAAAACACAAAAAAAGAATAGAAATAAAAACAAAGAACCAACAGACGCGACACTTCACCATACTGTCCACACCAAGAAGCCATACGACCCTCAACAACCAAGAGCGCTACGCTGAGCTAGGGTATATCCCCGACTCCTTGAACGACATCTCGATCATCTACCATTTTTATCGTTCGTTCGCGTCTAAGATAACTAAACAGTTCCTGATTAATGAGTAATAGTTAATAATTTAGGGAAGTGTGAAATTATTGAAATAGGTGATAGAGGACGACAGACCCTGTTTACTACAACGTTCTTGCGGTCTTGAAAGTGTATTAAAACATTACGCAGCACCGATTTTAGTGATCATAATGTGGTGGAGGTGCTGAGCATGCCTAACAAAAACGTTAATTTTTGTTTATCATCACATTTATTAATGATTTCTGTTACTAGAGTCGTTCTATTGGCGAAATATTTAGACCTTTTCCGGATAAAAGGCAACTTGTTGATATCTCCTGTTGCTTCCCGCTTGACTTCGATTTTGTCGAGCTATTGTTATCGTTCCCTGTACTTGTTGCTTCATTGCCGACATATACGTAAAAAAAATATGTATAACTACATATTCAAAAAAGAAGGAATTAAAATCCTTATTCGTCTAAATTTTAAGATCAATGATCTCACATTTTGAACGCGTCCTAACAAGTAGGCACAACGAACCGAAAGCCACCCCACGACCGGTTTCGACCTATCGGGTCTTATCAGGTGGGCGCTGGCAGAAAGGCCTTTACAGGCTATACTATTAATGTCTGTTCTCTTACCTACATGTACCAAATATCTCATACGATTAGTAAATATTTAAAAAAGTTCAATATCACAACTTCCTTTAGAAGAAATAATACAATCAATAATTTCATTAAAAATAAGAAAGATAAAACCGATAAAACGTCAAAATAAGGTGTGCATTTATTAGAATGCGAAGATTGCAAAAAAATCTATATTGGTCAAACTGGAAGATCCTTTAAACAACTAATATCGGAACATTTTAGAAGCTACAACTTGAAAAAACGGGCTCCATATACGCGGAATATCTAATACCGGAAAACCATAAATTCAATGAACATTTCAAATTTTTAAGTAGTTTAAAGGTCTTTCTGCCAGCGCCCACCTGATGAGATCCGATAGGTCGAAACCGGTCGTGGGTTGTGGTTTTCGGTTCGTTGTGCCTACTTGTTAGGACGCGTTCAAAATGTGAGATCTTAAAATTTAGACGAATAAGAATTTTAATTCTTTCTTTTTTGAATATGTTATATTTTCGTCTAGGAGTCCATCGGAATCAACAGTGTAATTTAATGCCGGTAGGGGTATTAGCCCTCGGAGTAGTTGTTTCTGTTGATTCCATACTTATATTTATATTTATGTATAAATACATTTATTAATTAAAATTTGGCATACGTATGCATGTATTTTAATAATATGAAGTTATTGTACGAATATACGTATAATAATTAAAGTGAAACACTTTACGAGTTTTAAGAGACAAATTATTGTTATCTTTAGATAATGTTATGGCTGGTTGTTGTGACAATTTCAAGTATATTAATGATATTGTACCTTTGTGTAATTGAAAATGCTCAGTTTTAGAGGAAAGGAATATTAGAAAAAAAGTAGGTACTTATTTATAAAGAAATATTGTTTTTAATCATCATAAAACTCTGATCTTTTAAAACTGACAGTTTAAAAAAAAATTGTACTAAAAGAACCAAATTTTGCTTTACGGATTAACAATACTGTATTAGAAACTTCCACACAATATTTAAAGTTGTGCCCTCTTCTGGTTTTCAAGTGAGTAGGATGATTTATAATATATTTCAATGTTCAAGGAATCCGTTATGCTGTATTCAATTGAATACAAACTTAAATTGTTAGGCTTTTCCTGTCCCATTGAGGATCTTATGTAACTAAGTTATTAATCTTTTACAAAAGTCCTTACGGCTCCCCCAGACTTTGGTACCTCTTTCGCCTTACCCCTCTAAACACACCCTTGATCACTAAGTTTGTTTATAGATTTTGAAGTTGTTTTTGTCATTTAATTAATTTCAAGTTATTGGAGATGATAAAATCAGTGCCGGCGAAACACTTGTAACTTGGGGTGCGAGTAAAGCAAATTCGTTAGGTTTAGTGTTAGAAAAAACCCATTTTTGATGAAAAAAAAGTTTTTAACTCTTTGGAATATAATCTATCAGTAATTAGAAGAAAGAAGGACCTAATAACAATCATTGTGGTAATATATATTTCTCAAATTTGACAGTAGTAACAATATAAAAAACAACCACAAAGTTTCAAAATAATTTAATATCCACGACAATTGTTTCTCCATACAATGGCTTCTTCAGGTGGGAGAAATTAATGTTGAAATATTGTAGAAAATATCCTTATATACTAGCTGTAAGAAAAAGAAGGAGAGTAGGAGTAACAACAATATTTAGAGATTCAAATTTAATAAGGGAGAATTATATTTAATTTACAATATTTAGTAATGTACATACTCTCCATGAGATTGAGTTTCAATCCCTTGCTTAAATTTTAAATTAATTTTGAAATATTCACTGAATTTATGGTTTTCCGCATTTAGATGTTCCGCGGATGTGGAGTCCCTTTTACGGTGTTCTGATATTCGTTGTTTAAAGGATCCTCCAGTTTGACCAATATGGATATTTTTTGAAATCTTCGCATTCTAATAAATACACATCTGATTTTGATGTTTTATCGGTTTTGTCTTTATTATTTTTAATGAAATTATTGATTGTATTATTTTTTCTAAAGGAAGTTGTGATATTGAACTTTTTTAAAATTTACTAATCGTATGAGATATTTGACCCATGTAGGTAAGATAAGAGAAATTATTTGTTTTTGTTGACTTAATTATAGGATAAATTAAATTAGTTGTTTTAATTTTGAGTTTTTTATTAAGAGGATCAATTATTATTTGTGTTGGATAACCGTTATTTTGAGCTATACATAAAATTCTGTTTAATTATTTATCATAATTTTCTTTATTAAGAGGATAATTAATCAGTCTATGTAACATTGAATGAAAAGAAGCAAGTTTGTGATTGATTGGATGAAATGAAAGATAAAACCGATAATAAAGTGTACATTTATTAGAATGTGATGATTGCAAAAAAATCTATATTGGTCAAACTGGAAGATCCTTTAAACAACGAATATCAGAACATCATAGAAGCTACAACTTGAAAAAAACGGACTCCTAAATTCAATGAACATTTCAAAATTTTAAGTAATTTAAACTCAGGATGTACTTTAATAAATATTGTAAATTAAATATAATCCGCAACGACCAAATCGGAACCAATAATTCTCCCTTATTAAATTTAAATCTCTAAATCTGGTTGTTACCCCTACTCTCCTTCTTTTTCTTACAGGTAGTATATAAGCAAATTTTGTACAATATTTCAACACTAATTTCTTCTACCTGAAGGAGCCATTGTATGGAGAAACAATTGTCGTGGACATTAAATTATTTTGAAACCTTGTGGTTGTTTTTATCCTTTTCGTGATATATTTTTCGGGTAGTGGATTTGTTAGTTGAGATATTTTCGGGTAGTAGTTCGGTCGTATAGCACAAAAGTGTTTAATTTTGGTCATTTTTTTTTTTTAAACAATTATCCTATTATATTACTATGAAAAATAGGTTCTAGGAAGTAAAATATCCAAAATGGCACAAGCAATAGTTGTCTTATTTGTTTCTTTACTTATCAACTTTTACAATGTTTGTATACGATTTTTGATTACTTGTGAGTATTAAATGAAAAACAAAAATGACATTATACATTTCGTTCTTTGAATTTTGAAATTTAATAATCTTTTCAAAAAATTTACATACGTTTATCCGGAAAAGTGACATAGTAGTCTATGCAAAATTACTTGTCACTGTGTTCTAATTGCAATTGTACAAAAATTACCCTCTTTGGTTCGTTGATTGTGTACAATAATCACTACTTTGTCCCAGAAGGCCGATGCTAGAAACATTAATTTACTAATTAGTGTAGTTATGAATTTTTGAAAAATGATATTTTTCAGAGATTTCTCACCTTTTCTCCGTGAAACTAGCTCGGATCGAAACGTTTCAAATTTTATTTTAAAGATCATACGATTATCTACATTAATAATAATCCAGGGTTCGATTCCCGACGGGCCTGACAGCAGTAGAAAACTTTACCTCATCAATTTGAGGTAATTTGTAGTGGGTACAAATTAATTCAAAAATGAATATCGCATTAATGAATTCTCTACATACTATTACTCTGATAGTTTGGAAATTTCAATGTTTAAATGTTGTTTTAAAAAACCGGCAACGTTTGTTTAGGCCATGGTGGTACAGTGGAATTGGTCATAAAATTTTTGATATGAACAACTTTCTTATAGCTCCTGAATAAGGTGGGATCCTAAATAAATTGTAGTCTGAATTGTTATGCATTTATGCAAGATATAGTCCAATAAAAAGTTAACGGAGCGGACAATAGTGCTTAGAACTCCCCTCTATTAAACAATCCGTTTCTCGGACCGTTTTAATTTAATGTTGAATTCGATTATTCCGTGGGTTAATGTACTGGCGCCAATGGAACAACCGAAGGACGGACAAACAGACAGACAGACAAACGTTCCTTAATACATACCTCGAACGAAAACGTAACGGTAACAATGCGCTTTATACGGATAGGAATCATTAATTTTAAGTTGGTAACCGCTATTCAATTTTTGGCACCACTGGAGAAACTGATTTAGTAGGGTCACGATCAAAACTGTCAACTGTTTAATTACACAACGCCGAATAGCGGAGACAACGCACGGTTCATTAGGTAATTTCGCGAGGTTCGAAGCTACTGGACCTCAACAAGTTTGTATACCAATCGAAACTTGTATATGGATAGACATTTGTGTTTCCTGTCGCAATTCTAATATATTAGTTTGAGTGTGATATGTGAATTAATCTAGAAAGTGTTGTTTGAAAGTTGTTCGTCATAATTGTAGTAAATAATTAGAAACAGTTGAACTGTTTGAATTTTAAACGTGGATTATGTAAGCATATTAAAAACTTTTATAATTTAAAAAAGTTGGTTACCTTCTTAAAACATTCCTTGTTTATTTGTACAATGCGAAACCTCATTAGGGCAAACAAAATTTAGCTGCGTCTAAAGCATTTATAAGAAGAAATTTTATGTTCTATGCAGAAGCCAATCTTCGGAATGGTACAACGGAATCTTTTTTGCAAGATCCTTTTTTGAAAGAATAATACGTAGTGGCATTAAGTTAAAATTAGTAGAAACGTAGAAAAAGTTACAACCGTAGGGTGATGAACATACCGTGGATATAACACATGGGCTGAAAAGTCCCCGGCCTAACACATAGATAGCGCTAGTATTATTGCATTTGCCTCTTTTTCAGTTAGTACTAACCTCCAAAAGACAGCTGTTAAATTTTCATGAAATTCTATTCATTAGTTAGTGAATTATTGTAGTAAGAGTGACTTTATCTAGATACTTTTGTTATTTTCAAAACAATGGATCGAAAACAGTTTCATGTTTTAATTTTACACTGCTTCTTAATGGGAATAAATACCGTTCAAGTGAAGCAATGAGCAATGGCTTGAAAAGTGTTATGGAGACTCCGCTCCATCGGTGAAATCGGAAACAACAATAAAACGTTGGTTTGCTGACTTCAAACGTGGTACTAGAGACACTGATGATGCAGAACACATTGGAGTTCAAAGTGGGTGCCGCGTATGAAACTACCGCGTTTAAAACTGTGAGCATTAAAAAATGTTCCCAACGAAAAAGACGTTATTTGATTGTTTCAATTATTTTCTTACTATTTCTAAACAACCAAAGTTTAGAACAAAGAAATTTTTGAAAGGAGCAGGGGCCTGAGATCGCTTAATCCTGGCACCGGCCCTGCTTTCCTCTAACGCTAACGTGTCTAAAATACGACGAAACATATTTAGAATACTAGACGTACAATTAGTTGTACAAATGTAAATGTAACGGTGGTGGTTGTAGGAGGGTGTGCATCATAAGAACGACAAGCAAGCAGAATTACTCTCCTCGTGTAAACTAAAATAAATAATTAATATAACATGAAAAGTAGACTATGCGGTTTCTTAAGCATGCAAAATTATAAATGCAAATCTTAAACTGCAGAGAGTGAAGAAGTTATTTCGGGAAGATTTGGTGTTTCGACTAGTAATTGCCTAACCCTATCAAAAATAATGTGGTTAGAGTTTTATGTAGTTAGGACCTAGCCAGAAAACATTATGTATTTACAAAGATTTGTTGTACTTTTTTAAAAAATACATAACAATTAACAGGAAAGTAAATACGTTTATATTTTAAGATGTTAATATAAGGTGGATGTAGGTCCACGATTTTTTTAAAGGAACAAAGGTGAATCCGAAGTTGTCTCCAAAATTACCCTACAATATTCAAATTCCAAAATATCCTAATTTCATTTGGACTTTTCTTTAGGTTAGGTTAGGTTAGGTTAGATTAATGGAATTAATGTATTTGAAAATCTTGATGTTTTGGGGAAATTATGACATTGTCGCAACGGCCATACCACAAACGCTTCTGAAGATGTCAGCCGCAGCCGCTGACGAAACGTCAGGCAACAAAAAAGCCTATAGACCACGACCCAAAAGCCCGGTAAGTTACTACCATTATAAAAGATACCTCGAATGTGTCTTATATTTTGATTGATTTGTCCTTTCATTTCTGGATGTAAACTTTTCAAAAATGTTGAAATGATAAAAGCATCAAAACATAAAAAACAAACTGATATAAAAATATTTTTGTATCTACCTTCACCAACATACGTGTGCAAAATTTGATTTAAAATTCATAATGGTTTCCCAATAATTTCAAAAAATGATTTTTCTGTTCAAAGCCCGATCAGACAGACAGTTTCACTTTTCCGTCATAAATCTGAACAAACGACCAAGTGCATCATTATATCGTCAGTATTTATCAGTGATATGAAGCCCCCTTTGTGTATAATTATAATGATGCATAGATTTTTGTTTATCGCGCACTTTAACAACATTAACGTTTGTTAGCATCCGGTCACTCGAGAATTTATAATGAAAAATCTATTTTTCCTCGACGACGCGCCGTTAATTATTTCCCTGCCAGTTGACATATGTCCCTGTGTGTGTGTGTGCCCGCGTTTATACGAGGGGGCAGAGGGGCTGTCTAATTTTTCAGCTTCAATTTCCGTTGTGCAAGTGTAAATCTGCAATTCGATAGCCGATTCTCTCTCCACTTGTATTTTTGCTTTTATTTTTTTCGTTTTTACTTTTTCTATTCGGCGAGAACAGCGCTTAGTGGCAGCCAATATGACCCTTTTCATTACGCCTGTCTCCCGATCCTGTGATCGATGCGATATAATTCGTCATCACGAGTTCGACATGTGTAATAATAGGCGATACTAGCGTCCGCATTAATTAGGTTCGCATTTGAGGCAAGCAAGCAGGCAACACACACACACACACACACTCAGTCGGCTCGAAATGGCATCAATGCGATGCACAATTGGTTCGCTAATTATCAGAACGTTTCAAATGCAGTTTTGATTTTTCGAAAAACTATTATAATTCCCTCTAACGAGTCCCCCCCCCCCTCTTTATCATTTTCAATAAATAACCAACTAAATAGCAGGTTTGTCGTTATCGTATATTTGTGCTGGATATATTTACTAGTAGACTTTAGTCCACGTGAAACTATTTCTAATTGTTTATAATAAGTATTGTTATTGTTATGATGAATAAACAATATAAAAAACAGGTAGACAAAAGAAAATTATTATGAAGGAGATATTTACTTTAGACACATTAATCAGGGAACTCTCAGCTTTAAATAAATTAAACAGTAAAAAACGTTAAAAAAAGATAAAAAAGAAGGTATTAAAATTCCAGATTTGGAACGCGTCCTACACAGTACCGAAAACCGTATCCCACGACCGGTTTCGACTTATCGGGTCTCATCAAGTGGTCGCTGGCAGAAAGGCTTTTACAAGCTATATAATAAATATAAATACGGAATCAACAGAAACAACTACTCCGAGGGCTAATACCCCTACCGGCATTGAATTACACTGCTGATTCCGAACGATTATTAGTCGAAGAAAACAATCCAAAAAACGAGGGTATATTTATTAAATAGCTTGCAAAAGCCTTTCTGCCAGCGCTCATCTGATGAGACCCGATAGGTCGAAACCTTGTGAGATATGGCTTTCGGTTCGCTGTACCTACTGTGTAGGACGCGTTCCAAATGTGGGATCTATGATCCTTTATATTTAGACGAAAAAGGATTTTAATACCTTCTATTTTGTGGACTGTTATCTTCGTCTGATAATCCATCGGAATTGTTTTAAAACCTTAAATTTTTTGGTTTCTAAATTTTAGATATCAAAAGGACAATTGAATCCTTTATGTAGCAATTTACTTTAAAAACACTACTATGTCTAATCAACAGTGTAATTCAATGCCGGTAGGGGTATTAGCCCTCGGAGTATTTGTTTCTGTTGATTCCATATTTATATTTGTTAAAAAAAGAGTGGAATTGATAAAAAATATATTAAGTTTGCGAAATTATTTATTAATTTCTGAAAAATTGCAACAGCCCTTTCAAAAGGTCATAGTTGATCAAGAAAATTTCAAGAAGCGATCAGGGAACGTTAGGGAAAACTAAGGGAAATTTTCTGCCAGTTTCAGTGGACACTCAGGTTGATAATAAGTATAAAAACAGATGATAACAATATTTCATCACCGTTTCGTTAGTTTATTAAGATTTTAATAGAGTTCTTAGAGGAAAAGTTAGTTTCATTATACGCTATCCGATATTCCGTTATTAATTATAAATGTTGCGTCTGTCATGTTTTTTATTTACAGCCAATAATTTACATTCGTTACAGTTCACTTGAAATATCTGGTACAATTGTTAAGATATAAAACACCCAAAAATCCTTTTTTTATTTCTCTGCAATTACTCTTTCCACTGTCATAAATTTCCTGACAAATATTTTCGAAATTTCTTATTTATTGCTGTATTGTCCAAAATCTTTGTATTCGACGACAGTTTTTTTCCAACAACTGCTGATGTACATACATCTCTTTATTTGCTGCCCTATTCCTTTTTATGGCAGTAGTAAGACCCTTTTCCACCCCCACAAATCTAACTTAATCAATCAATTGTTCAATAAACTTTCTAAACCACATCTTTTTTCTCATTCTATCTTAACAATTTAGATCTTTAAAAACCAAAATCCGATTATCAAAAAGAGCACAAATATTACCGAATTACAACTCATCACCAATCAACCATCAAATAATATCAATTTTAATCAATTCAATCAAATGTACACTTTGTACCTCTAATTTAAATTTTCTTCACAAGTCTAACAATATTTTCATACTATATCAATTGTTTTGTTTCGTTTTTATTAAAGTTCATATTGGTAGTGCTTCCAAATAATTCATAATCGCATTATTATCTCAGCCAAATAAATCCACAATCAAGTCAAATATCAAACAACAACAAAGAAAAGTAACTACACATCTATGTAAAAACAAGAAAATACACAAAATGTTTCAACTATTTTATTAGTCAAAAGCTGTTAAGATACTTAAAACTAAGAATAATTGTGTAAGTTTTGATATTTGTCGAAAACCATTAACAAGTGATGTCATCATTCCTGCCTCCTCCAATCAATCTTTTACTATAAAATTGTCAGTCTTTCATAGTCTTCTACGTAGGTTGGTTAATATCCCATTATCAAATCAAAATTTCAATAAGGAACTGAACATTATTAAACACATTGCCGTAAACAACGGTTACAAAGTGGACATTTTAGATAATATTTTAAAGAGAAAACTTAGAACACAAGCTCAAAGAATATTAGGAAATGGTTTAGTAACTAATAAAGTTAACCGTTTTTGTGCCTTAAATTATATTAAAAATACCAGTCATAAAATTTCAAATAGATTAAAGAATTTGTATTTTAATGTTACAGAAGTAAATAAACTAAAATTAAGTAATCTTATAGTCAATAACAAACAAAAATTAAGTAAACTTCAAAAAATGGAATTTATAAATTAAATTGCAACAAATGTGATGCTATTTATATTGGCCAATGTGGTCGGGCCCTCAAAAACAGAATTTATGAAAATGAATAAGCCATAAAAAATAAAAATGCTACTATCATATTTTAGATATCAACAATATTCAATTAATTCACAACGTTGAAAAAAGTAGAAAACTTAACCTTATAGAAATTTTAGAAATTAAATTAACAATTGTATGATAATACAGCCAATAACCAAACTGAAATATTATCGAACAATAGTCCACTTCTGTTAACCAATTTATTATGGTTATGCCCCCTATTTAGGCTTATATACATCTGTAACTTTGTACTTAGTTGTTATCTATTTAAGGTTTGAATTACTGTTCCTCAGGTAGTAACTACAATACTCTTGGTAAAGACCGACTGAAATAAACAATTGTCCAGCTTTTGATTAATAGAATCGTTGAAACTTTTTGTGTAATTTCTTGTTTTTACATAGCTGTTCTATAATGTTTCATCAAGAATGCACCATTAATAGTCTTTTAAGTATTAACTACACTTCGTTAAGTTGACGTGTAGGACAAATAAAACAATAAAACAATAAAAAACATTGTTGCGATTTATTAATAATAACTAGAAATATTTTGTACTGCAATTTAAAGAGACGGGAGGATTTACCTTAAACAATAAATGTTGATCGTGTAGATAGAAAGAGAAAGAAAGTTGTGGCTGTGTCTATCAGATCAGAACACGAATGTTGCGAAAACTACGCCATTAGAGTTGGGCGAGTAGTTTTCAGGATGCGTATAATGAAAAGCTTGAGTTACTCGGATTTCTGAAGTCGGCAGCGGAATATTTACTGTGTATGGCAAAAGGAGGAAATAAGAAACTTGTGCCGAGAAAGAGCGGGCCCTTCAGTGACTTACAGGAGGAAAATTATACCTGTCTCTGGAGAAATACAATCTCGGCAAAAGAGCAGAAGGATGACGAGTAAGAGGGCGACGCCGAGCGACGTCGCTACGCGAAACACCGTGGCGACGTCAACGACGACAAAAGAAAAGACTAAGAAGCAAAAGTAGACTCGAAATAACTTCTCCTGTCCACAAACTGACCCCGCATATGTCAGCTCGCGGATTAACTTTTTATATTTTGCAATGGGTCGCAGATATCAAAGGTACCTACTACCTACTACTACTGCTGATATCTTTCTATCTTCAAATGCAGCATAAGAAGATGAAAATATGTTTAAAGGGAGAATCTCTCTGACCGCATTCTTACATTTTCTGCGAATCAGATCGTTGTCGTTTCCTTTGCGGTATTTTTACAAATAAGTAAATAAGTATTGTATTTAAATATATCGTGTATCATGAATTTTCCTCATACCTTCACCTACCGTAATCGATCAAGCCTTCAAATATTGTAACTCCATAATCACATTTAATAAAACACAGATGAGTTACAGAAAGTTTTTATTTATTGATACCACAATAATATTATTTCGGCATACAATGTCTTCTTCAGGTGATGAAGTAATCTAAACTTAAGCTAATTACAAGTCGACTTAAATACTAAATAATAAGGGTAGCGGTGAAAAGTTTTAATGTTTAGTAGAGGAGAATTGTTTAAATATGTTTGGTCATTTAAAATTAATCCTAATTTATTTAATTAAGTTCAATTTAATACATTTAGCTTCAGTATGTAGTATCTTAAACAACTTTAATGATAACTTTAAGATACTACATACTGAAGCTAAAGGTATTAAATTGAACTTACTAGAAACTATGGAAATAAATAAACTAAATAAATTAGGATTAATTTTAAATTACCAAACAGATTTGAACAATTCTCCTCTACTAAACATTTAAACTTTTCACCCCCACCCTTATAATTTAGTATTTAAGTCGACTTGTAATTAGTTTAAGTTTACATTACTTCACCACCTGAAGAAGACATTGTTTGTCGAAATGATATTCTGTAATTCATCTGTGTTTTATTAAATATTAAAAATAATTTGTTAAAAGCAATACAACATACTGTATAATTATTGACAGATATTTGGTACCAGAGTGGAAATGAAATAGGGCTTGGCCTAAAATGAACCGGATCGGATCAGGTTCTAATAGAGATTGCTGTAATACGGTATTTAACATATACATGGGCAATATCAAGTACTAAAATGGAATGTCCTCTTGCGAAGTCCCTTACCTATCCCAATCCGGCCCTGATTTAATTACTTTATCGTATTACTTCTAGGGACCCCTCTTTATACCAGTCCAGTCTTAATTTATTTTTTATTTTAATCCTCTCATGGAATCCCTTAGATGTCCCATGCTGTTACTGTTTTTTAATTCTTTTAGGGAATCTCTTACTTATTCTTATTCAATATAGATAATTTTTTAATGCAAGAAAAACAAGAAATCGTAACTTAAATATGAGTAAACTATCCATTTACTTAATCTATATTCTGTTATTGAAATTTTAAATTAATAAAATACAATTTCCACTATAATTTTATTTTTCTCTACAATTGTTTCACCCTACTAAGGGAGAAGTATTTACATCTTGTGTTACCATTTTTGCCTTATATGTATTACTACCATCTTAATCTAAAAGGTGGGGAGAAATTTCTACTATTTTGTCTAAAATTGTTCAATTGTGGATATTTTCAATTTCATTAAGAATTCATGTGTTATTTTTAATCTGTTTTTTAATTTCTAAAGTTTCTAAAATGTCCAGTGTTTACTTTTATTATGTTTGTGTAAAATTTTGAAATTTTGTTCTAAATTAAATTCATGTTGTCTTCAATGTGGTTCATGAATGTTGATTTTTTATTGTAGTTCTTAATATGTTCTTGAGTTCTTTCTTTGAACAATCTCCCTGTCTGACCAATATATAGTGCATTACATGTGTTGCAATTTAACTTGTATACTCCACACGAATTCATTTTTTCCTGTTTTGTCCAAGTATACAAGTATACAGTATAGAAGTTAAATTGCAACACTTGTAATGCGCTATATAATGGTCAGACAGGGAGATCGTTCAGAGAAAGAACTCAAGAACATACTAAGAACTACAATAAAAAATCAACATCCATTTTAACCATGTTCCGACAAATAAAAAATATTGTGAAGCCCCTTTTATTTTTATCTCGTAAACGAGTGCCTTCATCGCTTGAAACTTTCAATACAATTTTCATTTTTGGACAAGAAAACTGCATATTCTCTATAATTGAGATAACGAACACTCTTCCAACTTTTATACATCGAGAGTAATTTATAAAATGAAATTTAAAAACCTCCCATAAACTACTGATGCGCCGAGCCTTACCATTGAAAATTAATTCATTCATACTAGAAATTCTATTCTTTTGTTGCCTAACTAAAATTCGCCAAACAGGACATGCGTTTTTCAAATCCCAATTTCAAAGTTATCGGAAATGTTTTTTTCATGGATAGTACATGAAAATGTATACAATGAACTGCTGTCTCTTCTATACGAGACCAACCGCCTCTTTGAAGTTAATTATTTCCCGCAAACATTATGGAAGCTTGTGTAGTTTGTATGGATTCTTTTTAGGGAAAGGGCGACTGCCACTTGCCTTGCTTTTTTATTTTATTGCTGTTTTCTTTGTTAAATCATTATATTTAACGTTTGCGTTTAATTGGGTGCCAGCGTGTGATCGTTATTTGATATTGTAAGTCTTCTTTCGCATTAGAGACCAATGTTGTATACGTTCCAATTTAAGGTTAAAAGTCAACATAAAGCCATAAAGGTCGACGTATAGTATATGTATTTTTGCATCTATACGTGTATGTTATGTCAAGACAGTCTATTATGTTAAGCACCCCCGTTAACCCCTTTTAGCAGAGAACAACAACCATTAAAAGTTACGTTTATAACTTACTTTGTACACCATTGAGGTTTTTTGTAGATTCCTCTTTTTACATCAAATTTGTTTACTTTTAATATAATTCTCTTACAACTAGCATCTAAACTAATACCTCATTAATTGACACATTAAAAGGTATACTAGGTTACATACAACATGTGAACCTTTTAAATCTTTTTACTCGACTTTAAAGTATTTTATTCTAAACCTATAGTCTATTTTGATCTTCATTCTTACCAGAAATGATGTCAGCCGCAGTTACCGACGAAACTACACAACGACTTAACCGTTCGTTTAAATCACGCCCCTTTAGCCCGAATCTTAACTCTACTATGGATTCCGGCCGTGAAAGCCTGTGTTTTTGTAATATAAGAATCCTTTCAGACCATTTTTATGCGTAGGATTGTTTTGAATTTAACAGTACCCCATAAGCACAGGTATAATTGCAAAAAATTGTCCCGTGTTTCCATGTACCGTGTCTGCTCAGATAAATTTACAACTTGAAATAAATTTTCGTATCTGGACAAAAGATGGTTTTATTTGTGAATTTTAAGTCGTTGTCTCATTTCATTTAGAAGCTAAGAGCCTCTGACAGATGGAAGGGTGGACGAAAAGCGTTCAACCCTTTGGGTAGTGAATCCTAAAGAACAATATACTGCTATACATAGAAGTATAACGTTTTATTTTTCTTTTCAGTTATGTATTTAATAATATATTGTTTTTTGATGTCGTTTTGATGTCGTTTCAGTCTATTTAATTTAATTTTTACTTTCAAACAGATTTTTATTAAAAAGACTTATTATTTTTTGGATCGTAAGTTGTTTTATTTCTGTTTCGCTTTCACCTTTTTCTTGCTTTTTTTTTCTTTTTGAATAATAAGTAGTAAGTAACTCAATACGCTTTTTTAACTATATTACCTTGAGAACCTTTTTTTATATTAAATCAGCTTTTGCAATATAGGTAGCAGCAACATTATAACATAGAAAGCAACTCCTTTTATTAGTCCCTTTAGTTCTATTTTAAATTTTTATTAGATTATGCATATTTCAAGATGTCCATTTACATCTTTTTTACACAACTTTTTATCGTTATCTCTAACGTTTCCTTCGCTTGTTTTCCCCTTTCTTTATTATTATTACAGCCAGATATTATGGGAGGTACATTAGGAAATAGTGTCGTTTGTAGAAAATTGTTTTTAACTGGCAGGGGTTATACATAATGTTACAAAAAAGAGACAGGGTCTCAAATATTGTGGCAATGTGTTCAATAAAACTTGATTTAAAGCGTCGAAAATGTATACAATGTGTCCCAAATGTGCAGTTTGTACTTTTGTTATATTTTTCATCTAGTTATTTGTTTTTTGTACAATACTTTGCAATCAAAATAAATGGTTCAAATCAGTGACTAAATATATAGGTAGGTGTAGATACGGGTTCATGCTTTGATCTTTTATAAAATGGACAGGGATTTTCTATCAGAGCCGATAATTTGTTTAACGATTAACATATAAATAGACCGTTAATAACACAGTCTAGTTATAAAAATAACTACTAATAACACAGTAGAAATTTCTGTCCAGATACAAATTACGAATTTTAATTGGAATTTATTATATTTTAGAACGTGGTCTACATAATTAAATTCGGTTGTTTTTACAATTATCGTATATTATTTGCATTTGTCGGATTTCGCCTTGTTGTTGTAGCCTCCACGTGGAGATTGTAGCTAAATAAATAGATTTGTCCTTCCTTCCACCAGGATATGGTTCAGTAAATAATTTTTTTATAAAATATAAACTACAAATTGTACTTTACATGGTCAAATGTTATCTTGTTTTACATCGTAGTAATAATTCAATTCACTTTTGGGAGTACATATTCGTAACTGAGAAATTATTTTTTAAATACAAAAAGAACATGAGAAAACATAAGTGTTCAGTATCAAAGACTTATTTTTGTATTTTTATTTTATTACAACATGCCTAGGTACCTGAAGTTAGTCCTGTAGTTTTAATAATATTGTATTGTATTTGAAGACTGACCAGGAAACATTTGTGTAGTTCTCGGTATTCGCCCATCTGGCTCTAACAAACTTCTATTTAAGTATTTACAATCATTTGTTAAAACAGTTCTACTGTAGACTCGCTGGGTAAACAGTCCCATATCAACTTCATTAAATATAGTGTGAATAAGTTTGAATAAAATAATAAATATTAACACATTTTTCAATCCATTTGGTCCTTCGAGCAAAGTATAAATTTATTAATGTGGTACATCAGTACAACCGTTCGAAATAAGTTTTTAAAAAACCTACGACGGCGCCAAACTTATTCAACTGTTTTGTGTAATAAAAATATTTTTTAATATTTTTTGGTACCTAAGATGTCCTAAAAATAATTTTTCTTTGTAGGATATAAAAACAGCCAAAAGTAAGGAGCTATTTTTAAATTTTTAAAAAGGATTCCTAAAATTCGATATCTTATTCGGAAATTCGAAACCTGTTTTTCAATCAGAAATCACACAAGTGACCTTTCTTTTGGTCATTACGATAAAAGACCAGTGTAATATTGGTAGATACGTTTTAAAACCTTAAATTTAGTTGGTTTCTAAATCTCAGATATAAAAAGGATAATTGAATCCTTGATGTAGCAATTTACGTTTAAGACACTACTATATCTATCTTCGTCTAACAACCGTTCGGAATCAGCAGTGTCAGTAGGGGTATTAGCCCTCTGTTGATTCCATATTTATAACTACTATATTCTTGCCAAATTTCACCTTTGTACCCTAAGTATTTTTTTTTTCATAAGATGGTGCACATAATATTATAGTGGCATCTAGTCATTTTATGTTAAATACAATATTCAAAATTGGTCAACTATCTCAAAGTAGGCGACTTAAATTAGCTGAAAATGTATTATGTTTACTACAATTTTGTTTTGTATTTGTTTTAGTTGATTTAAAATTTTTAATACAAGAAAGGCTGTTCATGGTGCAGTCTTGATGAAACACGTTAAATAAATAAAATAACGACGAAAAATTCATTTTGTTTCAACTGTTTATTATAAGAAACTTATAATTGTTTCGATCAACAGATCATTATCAAAGAGACACTTTTAAGTAGAAATGCTAAGATTAGAAGTTATTACACGAAACCTAATCTATCTTACGACTACCTGATATGGAAAAACCTCTACTTAACTATAATGACGATAACAACAAGGGTGTACTGTGCGAATATATTTTGGTTTGATTATTTACTAAGTTACCTTTCTTATTCTTCAAGGCCTATTGAATTTATAAATTTTCTAAAAGATTAAGCAATCTGCCTTTGTTTTGAAAATGTAGTACCTTGATGTTGTCTTCATCTAATACATGATTATGAGAAATGCAATGTTCTTAGAAACCCGTACTGCTAATTTTGTTTTTTTATGGAATGTTCATGCTCCCGAACGAGGCTTTTTATGGCTCTCCCGGACTGACCAAAATATGTGGCATTACAATTTTTACAGAATAGTTTATAAATCCCATTTTTTGAAAATGTATCTACTCTTAAAATTTTTGTTGACTTTATGCTGGCTTCCCATCCCTAGTTAAAAGACATTTGTTACTTTTTCTTAGTTCTCATCTCCACCAAATGTCCTTCGTCTTGATAAAAGTATAACAAGGACAGCCAATCTGTAATGAAATAAATCTGAGTAAACTGTTTTACGATTTATTAGACGTATTTCGCGTGTTTCTTATATCGTAGGTAAACAATTCTATTAATCATTAATAATGAAATATTTGAATAATTTGTAGTAGGGGTAAAATTTAAATACATTAATACGATATTAATCATTCAACTAATTTATACGCAGTACAGATTACTTGGGATTTTTTTTATTGTTGTCACGTCCCCGCCGGGACGCGAGGGTATAAGGTAATTAAAAAATTAATATCGCATTGGTGTATTTAACAATTCTATTATTTGACTAGCTCTATATAAATGTTTTTTCTCTTGTAAAGAAAAAATATCTCATTTTTTGCGTGTATATTCTAGCCCCAAGGAAATTTACTATTGTTGTTTAATAAGCCAATTTATCATAATTAGATATCACTCAACCAAATTATCGGAATTATTAACGGAAAATTGTAACAGCTCAAAAAATTTTGAGATGACCGTAACATTTTTATTTTGAAAGTCCAGAACAACAAAAAAAATTGCCCATCTTGATAAGCGACAACTCAAAAGGAGATTTAATCTTTAAAACGATAAATAGAATGGAAATTTATTTAAAATTATTTTTCATTTTTTTTTCGAATTTCCCAAAACAGAAAAGTAGTACAAGTTTGTTTTATTTTTGTTAGTTGCATGTCTATTCATCAATGTTACGAAATATAAATAAATATTAAAATAATGCGCCCCCAGTTCTTAATGCCACCCCCCATGAAGTCGCGAGATACTCTCTGGTTACCCTCTCGGTATGTAGTGATTTGTTACGGGTCAAATTCGATTTTAGGAGAGTCTGGGTTTTCTTACTCCAGTATGTTTAGTTTGCAAACAATATAGTTTTAAGATGTTTTCTTGTACAATGTCTTAATATTAATTCTGAGTTAATATTTTCAGGGATGGAAGCAATTATGTCAGAATTCTTCAATGATACTTCAACGGCTTTCTATATCATTCTGATTGTTTGGATGGCAGATCAATATGATGCTATTTGCTGTCATACGGCGATAACCAGAAGGCACTGGTTGCGGTAAGTAAATTTATTATCGTTGTTGTCGTAATTAACTCTTAATAGATTTATTCATTGCATAATTATTTATCTTTGTCATAAAAATATGACGTGACGGTAATAATTTTTCCTTTAAATATTGTGCCTTATTATTAAAATAATTGTTCTCCTGGAGCCTCCAAACTATTTGGCTTTGAACGTTGAACCTCCCTTCGCATACGTTATAATTACTTTCTGACCCTATGGTTTTAATAGAAAGTACTTTTCCATTATTACATAACTCTATTGCCACACGGAGTGGTTTACAAAGTTGGTAACAGTTATCCTGAAACAAACGGTAACAGTTATTATAACATAAATGTTTCGTTGTAGTGATTTCGCAAAACAAAAAAAATTCACTTTCATGAAATTTCGTTTGGAAGTAATTGTTTGCAAATTAGTATACGTAGTGTATGACAAAAAATTATGAGTTCAGTAAAAAATAATTTTGAAAAACAACGTTAGAATAATGCACAGAGGTATCTGTTTGATTATTGTCATTCCATAAAAGTGGAGAATCATTCGATAGATTTTGGTCTGAAAGTAGCATAGCGTATCATATTACCCATGGCAATCTTCCATACCGTAACATCATGTGATGCCTTAGCATAGCAATTCATCCTTGCTGCTTAGCACTTCAAATATACCAATCAGGGAAACTTACAAATACAGACATTTTATTCTTAAAATTAATCATACTATTACCAATTTGGGAGGGATTGAGGAGACAGCATCAAAAACAGGGCATGATTAAAAAGGTAATCGGATTCATTTAAAATATAAAGATTCAGTTAGTTAAGTTAGTTGAGTCAATCGTATTTATTTTTTTGTCAACATTTTAATGGTCATAGTATTTGATTTCCATGACTTTCACATTACTGAAAGTAAAAGGTAGAATATAGAAATATCAGAAAAAAGAAGGTATTAAAATCCTTTTTCGTCTAATTATTAAGGACCACAGTTCAAAATTTGGAACGCGTCTTACACAGTAGGCGCAGCGAACCGAACGTTATATCCCACGACCGGTTTCGACCTATCGGGTCTCATCAGGTGGGCGTTTGCAGAAAGGCCTTTACAGGCTATATGATAAATATAATAAATATGGACTCAATCCGATATGTTATCTTCGTCTAATAATCGTTCGGAATCAACAGCGTAATTCAATGCCGGTAGGGGTATTAGCCCTCGGAGTAATTGTTTATGTTGATTCCGTATTTATATTTATTAATTAATTAAATAAATTACTAACTAATTTAATGTCACTTCTGACATATACGTTTCTAAGTAAGCATAGGTCATTATCAAAGAGTATCTATTACATTATAAATGATGATAAAGTATTATTAGTCATTCATAAAGTTCAGTTTTTCCCTTAATACCTCACCTGTAAATACAGGTAGTTGTAATCATTTAATTTTAGTATAGTTTGTAGATATTCTTTGATAATGACCTATGCTTAGGTCGAAACATATGTGTTAGAAGTGATATTAAATAAGTGAAACTTACATCAAGTATTTTATTTACTTAATTAATTATTAACAATGTTTCACAATAACTGCACAAAATACACTATTGATTTTTTTATATTTATCAGATTGCTTATAACGGCTTTTCTGCAAACGCCCATCTGATGAGACCCGATAGGTCTAAACCGGTCGAGGGATATGGCGTTCGGTTCGCTGTGCCTACTGTATAGGAATCGTACAGAATCAACAGTATTACTCTGTGGGGGTATTAGCCCTCGTAGGAATTGTTTCTGTTGATTCCATATTTATATGAATATAGAAATATAAGACATTTATGAAAATGTTTTATTCGATTCGGTTTGTAAATAAATCAACAAAGTTTAATCTTTCTTTTTTTGTTCTTGGACCGTTGTATAGCAAGCTACTGACCCTACTACTTAAGTATTGTAGGTGTAGAATAAAACGAGTTGTATTTGAAGCAATATCAGAGTTTTCTTATTTCGGATTATAAGTCTTTTTTTTCAGTTCTCGTTTCCTTTTTCTCTTTTTCTTAATAAAGCACACGATAAATACCGGCCACGGTATCCCTTCAAGAAGAAATAATTGATCTGACATCAGCTAGTCGGTTTCGAGCTCGGTCGATTTTCGATTTGTGACGGATACACGATTCAGAAATATAAGTATGGAGGCGATACAACAATACGACTCGCCCGCTGTTTTATACGTAAACACAGATAAATGTTGACGGATTTGTAAGAAAGCAATCAGTCTAGCGCCATGAGCCATTTATCTCCTCTGACCCCTCCATTTCTCCTTCTCCCTCCTTGTGTCATGTACGAATATTACCAACTAACTCTCTCTCACTCTCTCTCTCACGCGGTGTCCTGCATCAATGTAGCTAGCTAACTCTTTCATCATCTGTCTCTCTTTCTTCCCGACAATAACAACATGTATGTGTGTATGTATGTATGTATGTGTGTATGTATGTATGTATGTATGTATGTATGTATGTATGTATGTATGTATGTATGTATGTATGTATGTATGTATGTATGTAGAATTTTGTTCAATGAAAACGACCATAACAAAGTAAAGGATCAAACACTACAAGAAAATCTCATCAATTTAAAAGTGTCACTCACATAATTAACTTTAGAAATAATAATAATATAGTTGTTATAAAAATTATTTTTAATAAGATCTAATAGTAGCAAATAATAGGTGTTATTAAATAATTAATTGTAAGCATAATATATCTTCTAAGAAAAATATATATAAAACTTGACATGTTTCGGCCGGACGGGCTTTATCAGGAGTAATCTAACAGGCGGACTGAAAAGTTCGTAGGCTAGCATAGAAAAAATTATTTTTTTTGATAGAATTTGATTTTATATTCAGTATAGTTCCCTTCGAGGGCGATACAACGATTATAGCGGTCATACAATTTTTCGATACCATTTTTATAATACGATCAAAATCAAAATAGGCTGCAGTTTCGGCGATTACGATTATCTCTTCATCTGCGCGAAATTGCTGTCCAGCGAGCATCCTCTTGAGGTCTGAGAACAGAAAAAAGTCGCTGGGGGCCAGATCTGGAGAGTACGGTGGATGCGAAAGCAATTTACTACGATTGAACAGCTCCAAACACTGCTTAGGATCATCGATCCGTTGTTGTTTTTGGTCGATTGTGAGCACGCGCGGCTCCCTCTTTGCACAGAGCTTTCGCATATCCAAATATTCATTCACGAAATGAACAACACGTTCCTTTGATATCTTTAGGTTGTCTCAATCAGCTATCTCAATCAACTTCACTTTACGGTTATCAAAAAATATTTTGTGGACTTTTTCGTCGGTAACAGCCTCCTTGGGGCGTCCACTGCGTGCATCGTCCTCGGTGCTCATTTCGCCTCGCTTAAATTTCGCAAACCACTTTTCTACGGTCGACTGTCCTGGTGCAAAGTCCGAATAATGTTATCAATCCAAGCCTTGGTTTCAACAGTATTGTTTTCGCCAAAAACCCAAAAAGCAATGCTTTATTAACACACGAAATTCCTTTTTATCCAATTTTTCAAGATAACAAAAATTCTTTCACTAAAAATGCTATAACTCAGATGCTAATAGTGCAACAGCTGTCAAATTTATACATGCGTCTTTTGAAGGTTAGGGATAACAAAAAATCATATGGATTTAATACTAGTAGCGCCATCTATGGGTCAGCCTACGAACTTTTCAACCCGCCTGTTATTACTAAGCCTTAAAGGAAATGTTTACATCTTAAATAGTAATTACAGGTGGTATACATACTAAATAAATACAAGTTAAAATTAAAATTACTGGAAATTTTGCCTCTTATGAATGTTTATTACAAATTGATTATTAACAGTGAGGTGTTATTTGTTAATGTTTCTGTTTAATTATTGACCAAATTATTTTTGTTTGAAACTATTGGTGTCAGATTTGATCGGTATCTAAAAATATTATATCGACTTACGTAAACTTATGTATTTGAGTATAATATTGGTGTAGTTGATAGCAAAATATTGTAGACATTATTATTTGACAAAACTGTCCGCTGTTCTTCACTACTTATTGATATAACCGCTGGTGGGAGACATTACTTTGTCCATTTATCGTTGACAGGTTATTTTGGGCTTTTGCTCTCGCTAACAAAATAAAGCTACACTGTGTTATCCTAATCGATATTTGGAACGCCCCTATAAATGAATTTTCTAACATGTTTGGTTTAGAAGCCACGAAACTACAATTAGGGTACTGTATCCGTCAAAAATTAGATAAACCGTTTTTTGTAATCTTTACAAAATCCCTACAGACTGTTATTCTTTTTTATATTCATTCGTTAGCTACAAATCAGAACATAAACAATTTTCTACAAAATTCCTTTTCTTTTGTGCCTGACGACAATTTTCGACCTCCGCTTAATTACTTTGTCAGCTAATAACTTATCTTAATTTAATGGTTATCCGTAAGTTTAGTAGAGTCACACATACACGTACGAACAATTACCCCAAATAACCTCTATGGTAATAGCTTAAACCACCCCAAGTGATGAAAAAGAGAAACTGTTAGTGTTTCGATTTTTCCCCACTTCCTTAACTCACTAAACACTAGGTAGCTATGTGTTAAATCTGTACTATATATATATTGAAAACTCTTCTCAAAATTATGTTTTACCGAAAGAAAATTATTTAGTCGAATAATGATGTTCATAAACGACGTATAAGGAGATCGTTTAACGAACCGACCGAACTAAGAACAGACTTTAACAGTAAAGGGTCGGAATGGGGTCCTTATAAACCCTTGCCGTCCTTCCTAAACAAACACATTCGTTCATTAAGTCCGGTAATACTCAAATTACAGTGTTTATTGATAAACATTGTTGACGAGCCTTCAAAATGTCTTCTCCTGTCATCACGGTACTTTTTAGTTCTTGTTGTGTCATTCTCATTTTGAAATTACTTTTATTAATTGAATTTGCGATATAATGTATATATGTACCTAAAGAAGTTATTGTAATAGGTCTAAAAATAGAAATCAAAATTTTCTGCATACTTTCATAATTCAATGTCGCTAAAGTTAATATAAATATGGAATCAACAGAAACAACTACTCCGAGGGCTAACACCCCTACCGGCATTGAATTACACTGTTGATTCCGAATGATTATTAGACGAAGATAACAATCCAATAAAAGAAGGTAGTAAAATATTTTTTCGTCTATATATTAAGGATCACAGATCCCATATTTGGAACGCGTTTTACACAGTAGACACAGCGCACCGATAGCCATATCCCATGACCGGTTTCAACCTATCGGGTCTCATCAGGTGGGCGCTGGTAGAAAGACTTTGACAAGCTATATAATAAATATACTTTCGTTTGTTTTTTGGATTGTTATCTTCGTCTAATAATCGTTCGAAATCAACAGTGTAATTCAATGCAGGCAGGGGTATTAGCCCTTGGAGTAGTTGGCATTCCATACTTATTTTTATTATATAGCTTGTAAAAGCCGTTCTGCCAGCGCCCACCTGATGAGGCCCAATAGGTCGAAACCGGTCGTTAGATACGGCTTTCGGTGCGCTGTGCCTACCGTGTAGGACGCGTTCCAAATGTGGGATCTATGATCCTTTATAATTAAACGAATAAGGATTTTAATACCTTCTTTTTTTAGATTGTCGCTAAAGTTGTATTTTTTACAGTTCTTAGAAAAACGAAATATGCAGATTGTTCTTAAACAGTATAATTTTATAAAATACAATAAATTCGCGCTGGTGTTAACATCATATAAAGCAAACCTCGCATAAGGTGAACATAGGGGTAGTAACGGAGTGCATATCCTGACCTGGAGGTCTACAGATGTTCAGTTATGTTAAATACAGAAAACGGATATCGCCGAGCCTACCGGTATCTCGGGGGTGTTGGAACCCAGGAGTCTTTCTTCGATTCTTCTGATGTCGGACTTGAAGGCGCAGTTAGGTGGGTTAGAGGGTGTAGAATTACACCACGTAATGTTGTCTATTGTCTATGTTTCGTCTTTCCATCATTCGAGATATCTGTAGGGCTCTAATATACTCATATATCGCCCTGATGTTGTCTCCCATTTGACTGAGGACGAAACGTCGAAACTTAAACAATTAATGATTACTTATAATAACCACAAAATGCCTTCAGAAAAAAGAAACGGTCGTTTAGATAACGGGACACATAAAGCACTTGTTCATGTGGAACGTATGATGCGTCTCGACGCCGACGCTGACGGCTGACGACGTCTCTGTCGCCGTCGGTTGTATTCATTGCTATGCTTTCCGCCGCCACCTATTTCCATCCTTCACTCCTCCCACTCTCTTTCTCGCCACTTGTCCTGTCTATGTCTGTCTTTCTCGCTCCCATTTTCCCACCCACGGCGCTCACCTCGTGTCGTGTTCCCGATCCAAACACATAGCAACGGTATTTTGCACAACAATTCGAAGTAATAACACGCGTCAAGAACAAGCGGCTTCAGTGCGCTGCTCATCGGGCTTTCGCATTAGGGATCCATTGAGCCTTCATTAGCTAATGATATATATACGTATATACATATATACATATGGTTGTATGGCAATATGGCAGCCCGCGTGTTCAAATTATGTTGATGATGTGACGCGACTTGGTTATTTGTAGGCAGTCGACTACTATACTCTTCGTACATATGAATGTATGTCTAGTTATGTGTCGACGAACGCTGCGACCCCGTTCCTCAATCGAATCGAAATCCCTCCGATCCCTTCATGTTCTCTGACCTCATATCTAACCAATTTTTATTACCTGTTCGTTACATATTTTCCATAAACTCTTTTAGTTCCACCACTTATAGAAATTGAAGCTGCGTATGTAATGAAAGCAAGATGAATTGTGCATAAAACAATAACACAGGTAGGTCAATATAAAACACAAGTCAGCGTGGATCAGGATGCTAAAATCAGATATACTTTTCGTCTCTCACTTACTCCGAATCTGTCCTCACAATTGTCACAGTACGTCTGCATTCGAGACATCCTAACTTTAAGCCCTTTTGTGAGCATTATTACTACGTAAAATAAAAAGACAAGATAGTAAAATTTTGATAGATCTCAACTTAAAAAAAACGTTGAAATGGCAGTACATCGCCATCTACCTGTTTTTGCTGCTATTGCCGTATTTCGTAACGTTAGACAAGGTTTGACAAGCTGCGCCGCCGATTGAGTTAGACAAAATGATACTCTAATAAGAGGTCCAGTGTTTTTCTTCTACTCAACCTATTTTATAACTTATTTGATTTGTTTGATTTTGAGAGTAGGATTTTTATAAACTGCAAAGTGCTAAAGCTTTTCTGGAACCATATCTTGTTTGGCTTTTCTGGGGTCGCATTTGAGATCGCTTTCGAAGAATACATGGAAAATTATTACTTTTTTCTGATTCGTTTTCGACTCCCCATAGTCCAGAATTGCCATAAAATATTGAAATCTCAAGATATCCTAATTTCAAATTCAAAAATGCAAAATGCCGGCAAGTAGATAAATTTTTATTATTGACGTATGTTCTTAATCGAAAAAAGTGAGCTTGTACCCCCCAGTAAACTGTTTCCGTTCCTCAGGGGATACGCGTACAAATCCATTAAAAACATACCGCTAAAACTCAAAAATTACTACCCTAAGATTTCGGAAATGTCTAAATCTCTGTATGTGTGCCATTTAATCTCTAAAAATGAAAAATTCAAACAATTGAATCTATTATGATGGACGTCCTATTCTCATGCCCTTAACCTTACACACTTTTCCCTTAAAAAAATAAGCAGGGGTTCCTATCTCCTAATTTCCATTTGTTGATCTGTTTCTTATATGATTTGTTGTAGTTCTATTCTCATAATAAACAATGTGCAATACCTTAAAAAAAAACGTTTACAATTATTGTCATTGCGTGAAAAGTATTTGTATTTTAATATTTATATTATGAAAAATTACTGTTGGCCTACTAATATTAAATCGATAGTACGATTCTCGAATGAATCAGAAAAGATTATTTAGATTTCGCGATAGCAAATAGCTATTTCCATTTCAGAGTTTACAATTATATGTAAATATTGGACGAACAAGAAATAATGAAGAATGAAATTGGTTTATTGGCAAGTGAGCATTCATATTATTTATAGCAGTAGCCAGTCGTCAGTAAGTAAATATGTTTTGTATGTTGTTTGAAATGGAAATTTTCACATTAATTCTAAATGTAGAAAATGCGCAGATGTATTAAAAAAACTTTTTTGTGTTTCATTCCCACCAGCTACTCGTGCTGGTGGGCGGGCAGTTCCTCCGACCTACACTGTAGTGCAAAGCCGGAGGGTAGGGCGTGAGGCCCTCTTCAGCCTCGTTTAGTAAGTAAATTACTCGTGACAAAGACCTCAAAGATCGAAATATATGTAGAGTGTTTCTATTAAAACTTATTGTAACATCTAAAAGCGTTTATTTTGTGTTTAAATCCTTAATATTTTCACAATTTTCCGACCACAAATTCTATTGAAATTACTTATTTTAGTATCTATATTATTATCTACCTTTTTGTGTTTCCGTGTGTGTCAACCATTTCAATAATGTTGGAATTGATCTCTCATCCCTTTTCGAGTGGGCATACCTAAAATTTTTATATATTATTGAATTGTCACATATTACTTTATGTCATTTTTCTTTTTTCCGTTTTAATATAAAAGGACTCGAAATTCTTCTTAAAGTTTGTTAAAGGCCTTCTCCGATCGATTGTATTCGAACATTTCCCGATACTTCACCGTGGCGATAAATGCCATCAATGGGAGCAGTTTTCCTTGAAGTTCCGAAGTTGTTAACCTTCCTTCCATTTACTAAACAATCTGAAACTTCGCCGACCCAAACTTAATCCGCTTTGCAAGCTTCTCAGATATTTTAAAAGGAAGATCAGATGTCGGGGATATACAATCCTTAGACGTAGGTGCATATATGTAGCTTGCTTGTGGATGTAGAATTTACAAATAAAATATACATAGCTACATATCTACATTATATTTATACATATATGACAAAAACCTGATCCTGTTGATTTCTTCTTTTGACGCGTCACTGAAAGTACAATTTTCCATTGTTGAAAGATGGTGTGTTATGAGATTTTAAAAGAGCTTCCAAGAAAACACGTACAACGTACGACCAGGAGTTGAAACGTAGTCATATACATATACCATTCCTGAAATTTAATTTAATACGTTCATTGTGTAAATAACCCATTTCCAGTGTAGCTTGAGATGGTAGAAAATTTCGTAATCACAACGTCATGTTAGTCGGGTAATTTTTCTTGTTTTAATTCGGTTTCGGAGTTATTCCAAGGCTCAAGGACTTATTGAGAGCAGCGTGGAAATCATTGAGAACTAATTACATTATAAATAAAAATTGGCGTCACTCAATTAGAGCACCGTTATGGAAAATATGTGTATTAGTCTTTGTGGTGATTGTGCTGACAAATAAATGTAAAAAGAACCCAAATAGTTAGTGTTGTCCTTACCAGGTAGAAAACCTTTAACATACATTATCGTATTTATTAGGTAGTGAGAATTAATAAATAAAATTGTGTCTTAACGATAAACACAAAAAACCACTTTGTTTATTATCACTTTTATTTACAATAATTGTAACTATAGTTTCGACAGATTGTACTATCATATTCAAATGAGCGATTCAAATTGAATGAATATAGAACAGAAGATACACAGCCAATCCTAAATTGTTGTTATATACCTGTGTACCTTCTGTTCTAAATTCATTCAATTTGAATCGCTCATAATCAGTCGAAACTATAGTTACAATTATTGTAAATAAAAGTGATAATAAACAAAGTAGTTTTTTTGTGTTTATTTTTAAGATGAATTGTCACAAAGTAATAGCTGAAACAATTCAAAATTGTGTCTTTTAACACCCCCTCTAACTTTTTCATTGTGCCTTGTCCATTGTAATTCCTCTTCATTTTAATTCGACTGTAATTTTTACCATTTATTCTATTTGTTAACAATGAAATGTTTGGGAATAGTTTCAACACATTAATGTGAAACAATTTCTGAATTAATTAAAACTACAGATTAATTAAACGGTTTGTGCAAACAAAAACAATGGGATTGTTTCACTAAAATATTTGTTGTTTCAACCCTTGCGGGTCATTATCAAGAGTCGAATTGTTACTGTTAGAGTAATTGTTTTTGTTACTCAAATAATTTATAATCGTCGCGAGATACGCGATTTTTATATCTGCCAAGTTTGGAGGGCTATACCTCGGTAGGAGCGATAGGTAGTATTCCCAATTTTCTTACAGTTACCCACATCTGTAGTTAACCTTGCGCTCAAACAGCGTTATGCTAGAGTAGTTTGGTTTTGAGTTATGATTCTTTAATAGAACCTCTGCAAAGTTGCGTTTCCATCGAAGAAATCAAAGTTCCGTAACTCGCTTGGGAAAAAATCAAGGCATACGTTTTTTGTTATGTTTTGACTCTATACGTCCAAACTAGTCCAGAGAAAAGATTCAGTCAAATCAACGGCCCAAAGTGATTTTCGATTTTTTGACCTGCCTGATCGGCGAAACCTGCTTGGAGGTATACAGCCCAAACTGTGAGATATAACTAGGTTTGGGTTAAGGTTTAGACTGAAACTATATTTATATACAAATTTATTATCGTAGAGCCCAAAACTAAAGAAACAGCAAGCATTGTACCATGCGAGTTACGCGATTTTAATTTTGCCATGTTTGGAAAGCTACACCTCGGTAAGAGCGATAGGTAGCTTATTCCCAACTGTTTTGCAGTTACCCACATCTGTTGTTAACCTTTCGCCCAAACGGCGTTATGCTAGAGAAGTTTGGTTTTGAGTTATGATTGTTTAATTGTTTAATAAATTTTTTAAAGATGTTTCACAAAAGTTACAATAATAGCTCTATCAAACTACAGATTATTTTAAATTAATGTGTAAAATTACTAGTTTAACGGTATTTTCGTTAGCTAATTGGTGAAACATTTTAAATAATGCAATAAAAGATAAAAAATACTCGTGTATTTTAATGTCGACATTATGTCGTTGATAATGGGCTGAAGAAACAAAGAAAGCTTGAAACATATGCCTGTCTTAAATAAAATTGTAAAAGAAAAAAATTAATTCAGAAATTAATTCACAATAATGT
This sequence comes from Agrilus biguttatus, assembly GCA_963921985.1. Lineage (NCBI taxonomy): Eukaryota > Metazoa > Arthropoda > Insecta > Coleoptera > Buprestidae > Agrilus > Agrilus biguttatus. The sequence goes on along the minus strand of OY998118.1, from coordinate 37,996,752 downwards.
GTTTATCTTCAATTTGTAACGTTGTCTTCCTTGACTTACTTGTGCAGTAAAATATCAGTTTGTGACATTTTCTTTCATATTTTCTGACCATCTGGCAACATGTATGCACTTCCGGGTCCGCCTGCCGTCTGTCAAGTTTTTCGGTGGTTTTTTAAAACCGTGTAAGGGTAGGAGAAAAGCTCAAACATTAAAATTCCCCGGATAGTATTTCACTCTTTTGGTCCGTATCGTCTATTTGTCCCTAACCACCACTACCACCCACCCAATTTTATGATTCGTAAAGAGTAATTGCTTGTCCACTATCATTAACTCCATTTGAGATGGTGAATTATAAAATATCTAGTATGTCGACAACTTAGGTTCTTTGTCTTATATCTATCTCCATTCGTTAGCCATTCCTTTTTCGGAAGTTCCATCTGCCATCAGATCACTTTAGTCCTGTTATTGAAGTTACTATAATAATTTATTAATTAATAAATAAAACAGGTCGATATAAGTGATTGAACTTACGAATTTTAAGGTATCGTAACCCCAAAAAACTCAAAAAATGCAGTTTTTGGCCTTTTAAAGAGAATTACAACATGAATAAGTATCTTCTATCGTTGAATTAGAATTTTCCCAGCACTAACTCCAAAATCCAAATTGTGACAATTTGTTTTTTTTTGGATTTGAGATTAGGATAATTTGAAATTTTAATATTTTAGAGCAATTCTAGAACCATCTAGAATATGCAAACATGCTGTGGCAATTGTGATGATTCCTTTGGACTGCTTTCTATCACGTGTGTAAAATATTACCATTATTTCACAGGTATAAAATGTAGTTTTTACTAACTTATTGTATTGCCAAACTTATTAGTTTTTACTGTTTTCGCAATATGTTAGTATATGTTATGTTATGTATGTTCGGTTATTCAATTTGATATATTTTGTTTTAAACGGTCATAGTTTATTTTATTTACTGTATTAGTGTTATCGTAATAAAATTATTACACACTGTATACTGTCATAATTCGATATTTGGCGTGGTTGTTGTTCAGTTTTATTTTGGCACCCTGTTGCTCATAATCGAAATGCTGTGTTACGCAGCACTAAAATATAGGAATAGTCGTTGACTTATCTGCGGGACGTAGTCGTGTCGGAATTTTTCTCTCAACTTCTATTATTTCTACATGTTCGTGGCAAAACTATTGGAAACATCGATGTTATTTTAGTGCTAGACGTTACCCTAAGGTTTCTTGACGACCCTTACACAAGAATATCACTTGCTAAAGTTCTCCTTGTACAATAAATTGCGCAGATATAAAGAAGAGTGTACAAGTAGATATTCTGGACAATTCTATGAGGAAATAATTATCCAAAAAGTACCACAAATCACAAATATTCTACAGAAAAATTATCTATATAGTATATAGATTTTTTTCCTGTAATGGTTTTGTATAAGCTGTCGGTCCATAATTTCTATGGAATATTCCTACAATTATTTTGCGTATTACAAGGGGCGTGTTGCTAAAGACTGATAGTTACTGTTAACTGTGTTATTTCATATGTTTGACAAGGTCTTACGAAGACATCTACTTGACAAACTGAATCTAAGACGCAGCAACGCGAATCACATCTGGCAATTTCGATAAAGTTTTGTCTAAGAACCAGGCTGATAAGTTCGTAGGCTGACCTATAGATGGCGCTACCATATGATTTTTAGTTAGACCTAACCTTCAAAAGACGCTTGTATAAATGTGTCAGCTGTTGCACTATTAGTATCTGAGTTATAGCATTTTTAGTTAAAGAACTTTTGTTACTTGTTACTTAAATGGACAAAAAGGAATTTTGTGTTTTAATAAAGAATTGCTTTTTGGCGAAAAAAAAATACTGTTGAAACCAAGGCTTGGCTTTATAAACATTATTCGGACTTTGAACCAGGAAAATCTACCGTAGAAAAGTGGTTTGCTAAATTTGAATGAGGCGAAATGAGCACCGAGGACGATGCACGCAGTGGACGCCCCAAAGAGGCTGTTACCGACGTTTTCAAAATCAAAAAAGTCCACAAAATAATTTTTGATAACCGTACAGTGAAGTTGATTGAGATAGCTGAGACCCTAACGATATCAAAGGAACGTGTTGGTCATGATCATATCGTGAATGAATATTTGGATTTGCGAAAGAAGTATTCAGGGATGCTCGTGCTCATGGTATAATATTCACTGACTATCTTAAAAATTGGAAAACCATAAACAGCAACTATTATGTTACGTAGCGTTATTGGAGCGTTTAAAAGGCGAAATCGCGGAAAAGCGGCCTCATTTGAAGAAAAAGTGCTGTTTCGTCAAGACAATGCACCGTGTCACAAATCAATGAAATCGATGGCAAAATTCCATGAATTGGGTTTTGAATTGCTTCCGCATCCACCGTACTCTCCAGATCAGGCTCCAAACGACTTTTTTCTGTTCTCAGACCTCAAGAGGATGCTCGCTGAACAGAAATTTCTCGCCGATGAAGCTTATTTTAAGGCTAAAGACAAATCGTATTATAAAAATACTAGTATTCGTTTTAGTAATATATATATATATATATTTCCTGGTTATTATATATGTTGAAAACATTGGCTTTTGTTTAATAATAAAAAATTAATCACCTGAAAAAAATCAGAAATATTTTTACCTAAACTTTTCATTATTCATTTTGGGTTGTCGCCATAATCCACTGCAGCTGAATTTCAGGTAAATATGTAGAATATATATATAAGAGTTTTACTGTTTTTGAAATTTCCGTGCAAAAAGTGAATTTGATTGTTACATCTACCTATTTGAAATTTTCATGTTTTTCTAGTCATATCTTGAAATTCGTACAATTCTCATAAGAAAACAAGTCAATTAAATTAAGTACCGAATATTTTTGAACAATTTTTCTCAAAATCTCCTAATTTAGAACGATCTTCTCCATTGTGCTCCATATGAGAGCAACTCCCTAAATACATCCAAGTTTTTTCTTTTTAATTTACCTATTTCCTGGAAATACTTGAGTATTAAAAATGAAATGAACGTTCTCGAAGCTTACAGATTCACGGTACAGTTGTCATATGCCGTCGTGTTTGAGCTTAATAAAAGTGCAAAGGCGTCGGCTGATAAACAGCGCTGGTTTAGCAGAATTCTGTTGAATCTTTAAACCTTCGGAGTGTGAAAAATACCTACACAAATCGCTGTGGAAACGGAATCCGAAATTTCAACTGAGAAATCATGAATCATTAAATACGATAACGTGCTCCTTAATCCTTTCATTTCATTTCACATGTTATTTTAATTACACGTAACTGTGTACACAAACAGCTAACAGTTCTCTTTTTTGTAACAGAATTATTATAAAACTTTTATTTTATTATATTCAAAAAAGAAGGAATTAAAGGTAATATAATTGTTAAATTATAAATATTTTGTAAATTGATTCATTTGTAAAGTATTGTAGCAATCAGCGCAAATCACCGTGACATGTTGTAAACATAAAAAGTTTTACATTTTTTACAATAGTTTTGCGATTTTTCTTTTTTCACAATTTGTACAACTTCCTGATATATTCCCATTCTATTGACTTGGTCCTGGCATTAATTCAATCTTACAAATTTCTTGTAATCTAAGACGAGTACTGCGCGGAATCAAAGTGGAATAACGCGGGTTTTGAGAATGTCGTCTCAAAGTGTTTGTACTTGGATTATTCGCGTTGTAAATCACTAATAGACAATAAAAGATGACCATCGGCCATTTTCGATTATTCTTCCTCTATTTATTGTTACTTTTCCAATTTAAAGAGTACAAAAACGTATAACGGGAGTGGTGAAACAGACTATAATAAATAATAATAATAATTGAATCTAATTAAACAAATTGCCATAAACAATAATTACAACCCGCTCATAATTGACAAAAATTTCATACACTCAAAATATTTCAAACATCTTCCCACTCACTAAACATAACACAAATAAAAAATTCAAACTTTTAACATATATAGGGAAACCATCACTAACAATAAATTTCTCAGAGACAACAATATAAATGTATCATACAAAATGAATAATAACCTTCGCATACATATAAAGTAGAGAAATTATCAAAACCAGACATATATCAACTTAATTGCGGTTCTTGTTCAAAAATTTATATAGGTCAGACGGGAAGAAATTTTAGAATTCGTTTGAACGAACATTTTAGATCATATAGAAACAGAAAAAACGATTCTAACTATGCAAAACATGTGTTATATATATAAATAGTGTATATTATATTATGTTAAATAACCATATATTTAATTTAGATTTAAAAATTTTACACATTGAAAATAAAAGTTTAAAACTTACACTATTAGAATCTAAAGAAATTAACAAATATAAAAATACAGACATATTACTTAATGACCAAGTAGATATAAACCCCTCACCACTATTAAATTTTTCCCTCACTCTAATTAAGATGCACCACCCTATTTATAGACATCTACTCTTAGGTAGTTTTAAGTAAATTTTGTACTTCTGAAGAAGCGACAGTGTTGGCGAAACACGTGTTAAGTTTATTTAATAAATTGTGGAAGTTAGCAACTTTGTATTTATTTCAATATGTTAGACTTCCATCAAGTATCCGCTAATTCAATACAATATAAAAATATTTTTATTTATTGTATGCTTATTTTAAATTTTAAACCAAATAACTGCAATCTTTTTAATTATTTAATGTTGCATATTTTGACACTTCTCATAAATATTTATTTAAGCTTTTTATATTGCATATAATCCGATCTTTATTTATGACTTTCGCTCAAACCGTTCGACTTCTTAACTACACATAAAACGATGTACCCTACAATTATCTGCTCACATTCAATATACTTTTTCTATTCCGTTTTGGATCGGTTCTCTCAATAATTTTACAGTCAGTACAATCACTACATAAACAAACTCAAATAAGGGATAGGCGTATCTGTATTTCGTAATGAACTAATGTGGATGAATTAACAATGTAATCTTCATTCCCTCAGGGGATAATGGCACGTAGAAGTCAATTAGGCGCACACGTAGAACATAAACAAATCCAAACATGCGTTAACATACATATATTATGTATACACATTACATTACGTATATGAATATATGTTACCTATTATAATATATGTTATATGGTATATTATAGTAGTTAATCGTCGAAACTGAAACGGTTTTCCACAGTTCTCGTTTGTATTTTCTTTTTGCAACGGCAGAAACGTGACAGTATTATTTTCATTAAATTAGTTCATCGGAAGCTTGAAACGGTGCGACCGCCCCGTCGCGTCGCACCGTGCCGCGTAGGAAGCAACGTGACCGTATTTGATACGTTCGAATCTGCACGTGAATTATTAAGCTTGCAACAGATCAATTACGTCCGTTACCCTCGTAGCGGTTTTCTGCGAATAATTCAATTTCCATCCCAATTTCAACTCAATGTTGTTACATACAGAAGTACGTATGTACGTAGTGCATTGCCGACTGCGATTTCGATGTGTTCCAAATGGTGCACAAGAACATGTCGCTCAACATTGACACCTAATCAGTGCATATTTCGCATGGTCGTGTTAGCGCCACAATTTCATTAAAAGAACCGGGAAAAATTATATTAAATGCACAGTTGATTAGATGTTTTTCATGATAAATAAGCTGGCTCGAATGGAAACCAAAAAAGAAGTGTTCAGCAATACTACCACAAGTTAAATAATTGTGAAATAAAGTGGTGGTGAAAAAGTGGGTCTCTAAGAAGTTTGTGAAATTACTCAGTATCGGAAATTGAGTAACGTTTATGTGGTATTTATAAGTGGATTTGAATAATGTGGTTGAATATAGTTGTTGAATCTACTTATAGATACAACATAAACGTTGCTCAATTTCCGACACTGAGTAATCTCACCAATTTCTTAGAGACACCCGCAGTTCGCCTACTTTTTCACCACCACATTATTTTACAATTATTTCACTTGTGGTAGAGTAGTATTGCTGAACGCTGTATTTAACATTTCGTTTTTGGTCTCTATTATAGATTTGAATACGACAAATACCTAGACAAAGTCCACAATTTCCTAATAAGTAAATATGGGAGTAGATATTTTTCTAAAGCTATTTTATTTAATTTCACATTTAATTGTCTATTCAATTTCTGTTACTTGATTGAGTTAAAATTTCAATAGAAACAAGGCAAGCGGTATTGACAGATCAGATGGAATGAAAATGAATAAAAATATTAAAAGTTATGTTATGTAAGGCAGGTGGAAGCAGGGTTGGAGCTAATTTAGAAATTAGAGAGGAAAAACCAGAAGAAGTCACCGATTTTACGGTATCCAGGAAGTCATATAAGTGAGACTGGAAAAAGAGGTACATTTAATCAAAGGATTGGAGGTGCGCGTCCAATTAGTCCCTGACACGTAGATACCTACAGTATCTCACTTATCAATACGTATATACATATGCTACTAATATGGAGCTGTTCACACGCAGCCGAACTGAGCTCTTGCAGAAATTCTCCATTGAGGAATGTAAAGGTTCAGTTGGTTGCCTTTAACTGTACTATTGGATGGACCCATTTCTATTCTACTTTTTCTTTTTTGCTAAATACTACAAAAAAGGAATTTCTTCCACGTCCATCTTCTACACTACTGTACATCCAAGTGAATTTTGATACGAGTATGAGATGCTGCGTGGTCTAGTGCTCTAAATCATTGCTTAGCATTCGGGAGGTCACCGGTTCGAATCCGGGTTCGGCTGCTCTGGTTCAAGTTTTCTGTGGTTGCGTTGGATCATTTAAGCAAATGCTGGGGCAGTAACATTCCACAGATAATCTTTCACTTCTCTTCTGTCTTCATTTCGTCCATCTCATCTTTCTCTCCCTAACCACACCACCCACCCATTCCCACGATTCCTGAAAGGAGGCTGAATAGGGCGTTACGCCCTACCTTCCGGCTTTGCACTACAGTGTAGGTCGGAGGGACTGCCCGCCCACCAGCACGAGTAGCTGGTGGAATTGAAACACAAAAAAGTTTTTTTTTAATACATCTGCGCATTTTCATTTTGAGATGCTGCAGCTGATATATAGTATCATAGATCTAATACAAAACTACAATAGGATTATAATTGAAACCAATACCTTGACCCATAAAGCAGAATGTGCGTGATGTTTTCTTACTTATAGCCTTTACATTTGGACATTTATTATTTTTGTAGCATTTTGATTTCGTCCAGTTTCAGTTTATAAAACCCATTCAAGTAAACATTGTAACGTTTTCGAGGATAAAGAAATCATTTTAAAAAGCGATTCTTAAGGTTGATAGGTAGACACAACAAAAGGTTTCATCTCTCTGTTGTGGTCTTTGTAGAGACAACAAACTACCCTTAAAAGGTATATTAATCAAATTTTCTTTCATGCGTACGGAATGTGGTGAAAAGTATTTGAAACATTTCCCAAGTAACAAAGAAAATGTGAGCGCGATGACATGGATAGGGAAAGGAATTGCAGCGTGTTGGTTCAGGAAATATGAACCTTCAGACGACGAAACGCTTTCTGAATTATTAAATCTTTTAGACAAACAGTTTAAATGACATGTAATCCAGTAAAAGTACCCATCGATAAATGTCAGCCGGTAAACATATTTTGTATAAAAGGCTTTATAAATAAATATAAAGGATATCACGTCCGTAATTCTTAGCTTACTTTCCTAGGATTAAAATAGAAACAGCTTTTAATCTATCAATGTTTTTCACGATATTACAATGGAATTCGCTTATAACCTGCATAGGATATAAGAAGCACGCGACTGTAAAGAAGTAAATTTTAAAATCCTTCCGAAATTCCTTCCTAAGTGCATGTATATTTTTTATATTGATATAACAAGCTGTTCAGGATTATTTAGATGTATTGTTTCGGTTCTTTGAAAAAGTACTTCCATTATAGCGAACAATAAAAGAATTTTTATCTAACAAATGCCTCGATCGGTGTTCAGGTGTCAGGAAAATAAGTTCATTTATGACAGAAGAATATACTATAGAGAAATATGGTGAATATATACATCCAGTACTGGAATTTTACACAAAAATTAACACGCGTTTTGTTCTTTAACGAGTGGGAATATAGAGTCACTATATAGTATATATGCATATGTAAATTTATTTTTTTACATGTACTAGTTGCAATTTAAATAAATTTCTTTTTCGTAAAAATCCATTTAATATACTGCTATAACGAGCTATCGCATACAACAAACAAGTTGTACAAACCGGTGAGTACCTAACGGGGTGGCTTAGTGGTTTAGATCATAGCTTACCATTCGGGAGGTCGGCTGCCCTGGTGCTAGTTTTCTGTGGCTTGCTAGAAGCATTTAGGCAAATGCTGGGGCAGTAATATTCCAAAGATAATCTTTCGTTTCTGTCTTCATTTCTTTTGTCTCGTCTGTCTATCCCTAACTACCACCCAACCACAACAACTATTCTTAAATGGTAACTGAAAAGGGCCTTCCACCTCACCCTTCGGCACTACGCCGTAGGGAATGAACACCCCCGTGAGTGCTTGTTATAACCGAATTGCACTGTACTGTACTGTACATGTATTATTTTGAATTCTTCCTAAACTGGCACGATAATTATGTTAATAATTTTTTTATTTTTGTTCAGTCTGTCTTTAACAGACCAATTACTGTAGATACATAAACACTAACATTACTGGAGAACTGTAAAGATTCGATTGAGTGCGTTCGCGAAACCATAAAATTGTACGCCAGTCACAATGTACTATAACAAAAACCCTATATAAACCAAGTACTAGACTTTTTTCTTTTCAACGTAGAAAAAATCCTGAATCCTATGAAATATCGAGATAAACGATAAACGAAGTCTAGTTCACTCCCAAGAACTCGTATATACTAGACAAACGGACAGTGAATAAAGGATGACCTTTGCCCATAGCAAACAGTGACGCAATACTACATCTGTCAAAAAAAATGTTTTGAAGATACGCAAGAAGAATGTTTCTGAGGAATATTTTTATTGAGATTTTTACTATTCTTACAAGACAATATAAATAAAAGACAACAATTGCCTCTATGTTGTTATTATATTAACTGTTCTTTAGGACACATTTCGGTTTGGTCAGTAATTTATCGAGACTGTCTATGGCACGCTGATGAGCTTCCAATAAGAGCATCGAGAGTTTCGATAAATTTCTGATTAAAAAAATAGTTGTTTTTGTTATGTTTTACGTTAATTTACGTATGTAGGCTGCGTTGTTGATTCAGCTAGATAGGTTTAAATACCTCAGTGAGGCCTTGTCCAGTTTATTATCTTCTGTAGCAGCTAAAATCCACTAGATGGCAACAATTGCCTCTATGTTGTTATTATATAAATAGATGATTCACTTAGGCTGTTTCAATTTAATGCTCTAATTTGTCTGAAGGTTACTTCCTGAAATTTTGATCTAAAAATAATGACACTAAGGGTTTTGTAGTTTGACATTTCTCACAAAAAATTCATGTTGAGATTCCTACACAAGATTCAATTATTTTTCTCTTTTCTGTCAAATTGTGCTTACTTAATGTTATTTTATTGGACAGACGTATAAAGCGTTTAAAAATTGTTTACAGACAAAAACAGATAAACGGTAAAATATTGTGTACTGATTGATCCTTTCGACATTGTCTACATTTGATTGATCTTGAACATTCGTAAGTGAAATATCACTTATGGGTCTTTAAAACTTCATTAATATAAACCCTGTTTATGTTAACAACTCAAACATTTATTTTATTTTAACTTGTTTTTATAGTTTTTAGTTTTTATAGTTTCCTAATTCTAAGTGTAAAAATTTTTCTAAACTATTTTCTCTTCTTTTTTAGGTTCTTCTACTTATACCAATTCTTATTTTATGCATACCATTATCGATTTAATGGGCAATACAGTAGCCTGGCGTTACTAACTTCGTGGTTATTCATCCAGGTAAGTCTATCGGTAGAATTAGAGTAATATTATTACTTTATATTCACTATATGAATGAATTAACATCTTTTTTAACAATTTCGATAAAAAACGAAGCAGTTCGCATGTATTCGGATGCCTTCGGATCTGCCCTAGGCAGCATCTTAACATATAATATCCAAGAATGAAAATTCGCAGGGCACTTGGTGAAACATGATTCTAATACAATGCAATTTTCGAGGAGAAACTACAAATATAATTTATGAAGTACAATATTTATACATAGTTTAATGAGATAAGATTCAATAAAGGTGAAATATTAAATTCTAATTGGTAATTCATAATAAACTTGTTATTGTGACGGATCCTAATTATTTCACGTATTCCAACAAATTGAGCCGCTTACTTTCACGGAAAAATTGTGTAGTACTTTAATGTTGTCAACATCTAAGAAATCTTTGTTCGAAATGCAATGTTCAGCAAATCCTGTAAATTTATTTATTTCAAATGATCATGTACTCGATTTTTTAAGGAACGGCCTGTTTGTCCTATGTAAATTGCTTCGCAATTTTTACATTTGATTTCATAAACTGATTTTGATAGTAAATCTACTTTTTATTTATTATGAACTAATATTGACTTTAAATTAATTTTAATTACACATACTGTCAGGAAATTAAGTTTTCTCAATTTATTAAAAATTTTATACTTAAACTAGATACATAATTGATCAAACAATAAGTTTTAAACATTGGTTTCTAAAGATTTTGGAGTATAAAGTTTTTTCTATAATAAAGTGTTTTTCTTTTGTAATTAATTTGTTAATTAAACAAATATTTCACATTTATTGAATTTTATCTCCGTAAACCAGGTATTCATATTTTACTCCTTTAATTTTATTTGTAATATTTCTTCAGTAGTGGCATAACTGCAGAAACAATTGCAGAGTTTGTATAATTGTAATCTTAGTGAAGTCAGTCAAGTGTTGTTATTTTATTTAATTTTTTTATGTTAATATATAAGTCGTTCGCTGTCTCGCAGGCAGGCTGCGTTCGATTCCAGACCAATGCAATTCTTTTTTAGTATTCTACCTACCTTAATAGGAACGTACAAATATGATTTTTATGTTGTTTGTATCACAGTACCTCTATAACGATATAAGTTTTCACTCCCTCTTTCATAATAAATGCCGAAAAACTTGACGACAAACTAATATAATGATTCATTAGTCATCATTTGTTGGTTCTCAGTTCGTCCAATCTTTTATATATTTAATTGAATAGGCATTAATATGTTTAAACTCCATTATAACGTAGGAAATAAAACACAAGAGCTGTTTAAGAGTTTAACAAAAGATGTTTAATAAATCACTATCAATCGTTTCGCCTTACTAAGCCTTCATCAGGTGATGAAATGTACAAATCTGAATGTTCCTCTATCCTTTCGGAAAACTTCCTTCCTGTTTGCCCTATGTACAGTCTCTGGCAACTCCCACAATTCAGAAAATAAACTCCTGAAGCCGATGTCTTATCAATTGGGTTTTTATTTTTATTATTTTTAAGTAAATTTCCTAAAGTATTTTTTGATTTGAGTGCAGTTTGGTTATTAGGTTCACTAAGTTCTTTCGAAATTTCTTCAATAAGTTTAAGGTAAACTTTAGGAAATTTACTTAAAAATAATAAAGACCCAATTGATAAGACATCGGCTTCAGGAGTTTATTTGCTGAATTGTGGGAATTGCCAGAGAGTGTACGTAGACCAAACAGGAAGGAAGTTTTCCGAAAGGATAGAGGAACATTCAGATACCTTTACCAAGAATAAAAATACATCTACGTACGCCAATCACCTAATCGAAGAGCAGCACCAACCTAATTTTGAATTTCAAATTTTACACCAAGTAAATAAGGGATACAAATTAAAACTCCTCTCGAATCCTTTGAAATCAAGAAATATAATCATTAAAAAATTATCCTCAACGATCAAATAGATATTAACAATTCACCACTATTAAATATTTTTCCCCCCACTTAATGAGTTGTATGTATAGCTGTTACTTATTCCTGTTTTTGTACATTTTATCACCTGATGAAACCTTAGTAAGGTGAAACGATTCGTCGTGATTTATTAAACATCTTTTGTTAAACTCTTAAACAGTTGTGTTTTATTTCCTACGCTATTTTATATATTCCTTAATTCGTACAATATTATGATTACAAATTTCCCTTTTATGAATTCAAAAATACTTCGCGGAACCGTTTGGTAAATGTAAAACAAGTGTCTAATTAATTAACTTGGTTTATGAGCCTCTGAATACAAGTGTGCTTCTCAATTATAGAACAAATGTACATATCGCAGATAAAGTCGAAAAGATTTTTATTCGTTTTGAAATAACGTCGGCGATTTTCGTCGCTACTCAGAATTTATGAAGCCAATTTTCCATAACAACATTAGGAACACAAGGAAAAAGCTCAGCAATAAGAAATTCGAAATTGTTTCCAAGTCTAATAATGAAAGTGTTGGACATAAACAAACGTAATATATATTTTTTTGTGCGTTTACTTATACGAACTAAAATTCTCCGTAAAAGATACAACACAATTGTCATTGGAACAACGAGTTACAAGAATAAAAAAAAACACTAAATGAAAATTTGAAACGTGCATCGTGTACGCTGAAATAAAGCAATAAACAACGTAATTTGGAAGGGTTGATGATAATAGTTGTTAAATGAAAGACAACAAATATGTGGCATCCTAACTTTATTATGAATGAAATTATAAAATACCAGGGAAATCGCAGAAATATTGAATTTTAAACAAAACAAATACAAATACCACTCAGCCTAGGGCTAGAGCGGGGAAAGTGTATGGCAGAGAAACCCACGATCTTAGCCCTACGAATCAGAGATGAGTGTCATCCGTAAAGTATGAAAAATATCACTCTGTGAACATCTACCCTGCACGATCCACATACACAGACCCATGTAAATAATCATTTAAAACTGAAGAATGTTGGTATTAGTTAGTAGACAATGTAAAGAAATAAAGGTACTGAGGTCCCACACGGGAGGAGACCCAGATATAAGTTTAGATTTTAGAGCACAATCTGAGCCTCACATAAAAGTAAATTGCAGTAAATAAATACCAAAATAAACACACAAATAAAAATTTAAATAAATGCGACGAATAAATATCAAAACAAAATATACACACATTTGTGAATACTCCCGGATCAATACTCTACACGGGAGAAATTCAACAAAGCTCGAAACATTCTGAACGCACCAGGTAGATCAACAAAGAGCAAAATCATAAAAATTGAGAACAAAGAAAAATCACAAAATCATTTTTACACATCACCGTTTTGTTGAAATTAATATAATAAAAGTTTAAATTAAACAAAACATCACAAAATATGCAAGATAACAATCATTATAAAATGGATCGAAAGAACAATGAAAATTGACAACTTTTGTGTAAATTTTATAATAGTGAAAAACAACATAATAAATATTAGAACTTCGGTGAAAAATACAATAGTTTATTACCTGTGAATCCAACTTGAAAAACACAAAAATAGAAATAAAAAAACAAAGAACCAACAAACGCGACACTTCACTACCCTGACAACCCAAAGAACACCATACGACCCTCTACAACCCAGAACGCGACGCTGAGCTCTCGTAAATCTCAGACCTCTTGAGTGACATCTCCATCATCTAGAATTTTTATCGTTCGTTCGCGTCTAAGATAACTAAACAGTTCCTGATTTATGAGTAGTAGGTAATAATTTAGGGAAGTGTGAAATTATTGAAATAGGTGGTAGAGGACGATAGACCCTGTTTACTACAATAATAGACCATAATAGATGATTGTAATGAATATGACTCACAATAAGTATATATTGGATAAGGTGGTCGAGCATTAAAGGTAGATATCAAGGAACATGATTTGGTATGTAGATTCTGGTAATAAACGCTGTTTTACCGAACACTATGTTAAATTTAGGCATAAAAAATATTCTATTTTAATATATTATAGCAATAATCGCCCTGTTATATAAGAAAAACACAATAGAATGCAATTTATTCATCTATTTGGGTATTTAGCTACCTTCTATACAAAATATTTTTAACTTGTTCTTATTAAAACTCGCAATTCTAAACGAATTTATTTGCTTCGTCTTATAGATCGTGGATTTTGCGGTTTTTATGGTGTTTGTTTTCATTAATTTCTGTAAAAGTTACGGGAGTGGATTTCGTGTAATCTCCTGCTCTTTCTGATTACTCTTCTGCTGATGTTTATGTTGTTGTAAGAAAATACGCAGTGAGCTTAATTAGTAAGATTCTTTGCCAGCTTTTTGTCGCTGGACCTTTCTCTGTATTAAGTTTAATAGAAATGAAGGGAATCTGAGCAATTTCAAGGATTATCATGAATTATTAGTAAAAAAAGAACATATAAAGTTGCGATTACAGTTTTACGTTTATTTATTCGTTTAGACATTAAAAAACAGTACAAAGATTTTACAGATAATCAACGTCGAAGAAATACATATTTTTAATTTTTACTATTTTATTATTATATTATGTTTCGCTACACTGTAGTTTCATCAGAAGTAGACAAATACTTAATTTTACAAACGAAACTTATCTAATATATATCTAAAAGCAACATAGAAGCAATTGCTGCTATCAAGTGGATTTTAGCTGCTACAGAAGATATCAAACTAAACCAACAACACAGCCTACATACGTGAATTCACGTAAAGCTTACATATTAACTGTTCTTTACGGAACATTTCGACTTCATCAGTAATTTATCGAGACTGCCTATGGCATGTTGATGAGCTTCTAATAAGAGTAAAATCTCGATTCGTGTCTGGCAGTTTCGATAAATTTCTGACCAAAAGCATAATAATTGTTAATATATATCTAATTTGGGTTCGAACTGCAACTAGGGAAGGGAACAACTTAAGTAAAGGTATTGGTATGATTAATCACAAAGAAAACGCTTTTAAATGTTTCAATTAGTTTATTTAAACATCGACATATGTTTCGACATATTGGGTCTTTTTCAAGAGTAATTTGCTTACTGAAGTTGACGTATCTTACATTTGTAGGTAAAGGTAACGCTTGGTCAATAATTGGTGTCTCTTTGAATTCAGATTTATCATTAGTTATGTTGGAATTATTTAAAAAAAAATTAATTTCGAATTGTTCTAAAATGTTTAATCGTCGGCCTTTATTTTCCGTATGGAGAATATTAAAATTGTCTTTGTCTATTTTATTATTATTTTGTAGGCAATGTAAACTTATTCCTGTTGTTGTTTTTTTATTTGTTGTGTCTTTTTCATGTTCAGTTAACCGTATACCAAAATTTCTGCCTGTTTGACCAATATAAAAGGAACTATAATCTGTACAATTTATTTTATAGGTACCACATTTTTGTAGGTTGTTGGGTTTCTGTTTGTCATTTACCAAAATCTTTTTTAAATTGCATTTGTTAACGGTCATTGTCCTTAATTCTAATTTGTTTAATTCTTTACATAAGCCGTTGCTACTATGATTAATATAATTAATGAATTTAAAATTCTTTTCCTTTTGTTTACCATGTGCATAAAAATTGTTTAAAATTATTACCTCAACTTTAGTAAACAAGTTACTCTTGAAAAAAACCCAATTAGTCGAAACATATGTCGACTGTTTAAATAAACTAATTGAAACATTTAAAAGTTTTTTTTTGTGGTTAATCATATTTAAAAGATGTTTCAAACTTTTCCAACCTCAAGTTCTATTGATAGTATTAAAAAGGTATTGGTATTGAAATGTGTATTTCTTCAACGTTGACTATTAATTTTCATCAAGAGATAATGCCTTATACATATCATACATATATTATAAATTTTACCTGCAAAGGATGCAGAAAGCGGTGCAGGGATGACCAGCATAAAAGAAAAGAAACCACTTCTGTACTCGCGAACGATTTCTTTGGAAATTCAAAAGCAATTAGTAAAAATGTACATGAGCACGCCTCTCTACTGGTGCGAAGTGCGGCAGAACAGAAACAGCGTTTGGATGTGGCGTGATGGGCGGATGTTGTAAATACCGTGAATAGAAAAAGGGAGTATTGGAAGAAGCAGAAGAACAGATGGCGCTATGGAAATCAACAAGGAAAATGAGAGATAGAATGGTAGGGCACCTTTTAAGAAATGATGGGCTAATTAGAGGTAGAGACATGCCTATTAGAAGCAGAACCAGGGATAGAGAGGGGTACAGTAAGACCTAGAATATATTGCTGTTGGCAAATAGTAATGAATGTGGGTTATTCTCAGATTGACTAAGAAGGAATGGGGTGTTTTCTTTAGACAGACAATCGCTTCGCGTGTTATTTTTGATAACAATTAAGTGACAATTAAAGGGTTTGAATATATACACAGACAAAAATATTTTGACAGGAAAATAAATAGTAAGATAGACTTATAGTCCTTGCCTAATAGATATAAATATTGCCCTTTTTCATTTCGGAAACGAAAAAACTAAATGGTGGTATGTCACGCGACCATATTACAAATATGAGTGTCCTTAGTTCCTATTTAGTAGCGCAGCACTAACTACAGCTGGCCAGGTGTTTTATCGTGAACAATGTGCATACAGTTAATAGAATCCAATGACCCAGAAAGTGGCACAGTTATTGATCCCAACGTTACTAACATTTATAATCCGGACAATATTAAGGAACTGTGTACAGGGAAACCCAAACATTAGGCAAATTAATCAGGCAACTGCCAATAATAAAATTAACAATATGGAACAGTTCAAAAATTATTAATAATTTTGTTTTCGATTCTGTGCGAAAATTTGTTTATTAAAAGTTTTTTCAACTGTTAACTTGAATTTTTAGAATCGTCAAAAACAAAAACTTATTATTTTTCTTTAATTTTTATTTTTGATTAAGTAAAGACAATGAATTCTCTCCAAATTACAACTCGATTTTCAAATATTTTGCTTCATATAAATAGAAACATTATAAGGCACAAATTGAAAAAAATGGCATCACGACTAAACTTCTCAGTGTGGTATTTAGTTGATAGTTTCAATTAACATTGTAACGAACACTGTACAATTTTTTACATTTTTATAATTTTTAAACTTCTTGAGTAACCTTTAAAAGATTCTAATCAAGTTAATGAAATTATAGCTGTCCGCATGTGCGCCTCTAGACGAGTGTCTGTCTGAACAGCTTGGACAGAATTACATTCTTATTTATTATTCACCCCTATCATACTCTTTTTCTTCCAAAATAATCAAACCGTTTGTTTACTCTTCCTGCCATCGTATTCTTTCATTCCAGGGTATGTGACAGTCCAAAGTAATAGGTTACAGAATAATATAATCCAATTAGATAAACTGGTTAAAAAAACAGAAAAAGAGAGAATTATTAATTTGAGAACACAACAGTAAACAGACTTGAAATTATTAATAATGAAATATTTTGAGATTTTTGTTTTAGTAGAGGTTGATTTCAATGTATTAATGTGAATTAATTTTTACTCGCTACAGTTGACTTCAAGTTAATAAGATCCCTATACCCACTTGATATTGTTGATAGTATTCTTTAATTATTTCCTTATACTTGTGAAAAAATGTTTGATTTTGTTATTTTAGGTTTTATCAAGTTTCTTTTAAAACAAAGACTAAAAATTTTTTGGAACACCACCCCTACTAATTTTAGCTATTTACCTCCACTGTTCTTGTTGCTTACGATTTGACGTTTTCTTAGTTTAATTCCAAATCAGTTATTTTAAATTTTAAATAGTATCAAATGTTAGATAGGTATATATGAAGCATTTTTCTAAATAAAAAAGTCAATTTAAAACAATTGGTGGTAATTTTAAAAATTGGTTTCTGAAAACGACTAAATGATTAACTCTCGAAATTCCTGTAGGCACTTAAAGACGATTTTAGAGTAATAAAATTAAGCTTAATAAACAAAATATACAGTTAAATAAATTATTTTACTTTATTTACAATTAACGTAGAAAATATCGTTGAAGGCTATCTGTAAAGGTGTGGTTTATTGTATTGCTTTATTGTTATTTCAAGTTTTCTTTTTAGATTGATATTTAACGGCCGCGTTTTCGAAAGCTTAATGAAACAATAAAATGTCAACAATTAACTTTTACCGGAACTCTTTGTCTTCGTCTGACTTCTTTTTGTTTCTGCTTCAGTGTATTCTTAACTTTTCCGAAGGAAATGCTTAGAGCTTTTGTGTGGCTTACCGAGGCTGCTTTAATAATGCTTCCGTTCCGAGGATCTTTTCAATATTGCTCGCTTATTTCTTCTTTTGATAATGAAATGCCTTTTCTCCTAATAATGTTATATACAAACATTTTATGAACATATATACAAACATACATAGAAATGTGTACATTCTACATATTTTATCGCATACATATTCCGATTCCGTTTGTTTGATTGAACGTAAAATACAATTTGTTCTTCTTATTTTCTTACCACCATTCCGTTTGATAATTATTTTTTTCGACATTGACGGTTTCTTGAGAATTTGATTGATCTTTTACAAATTTCTACTTTTTTTAATACATTTAATCAATGGTAAATGTGGTAGGGTGATTGCAAAAAAAATGATTTTAATAATTTCAAAAAAAGCACAGTTTATTTTCACAAAATATAATAAGAAAAGCTCTAATAATTCAAAAAAGAAGGAATTAAAATCCTTATTCGTCTAAATTTTTTTTTTTCGCCAGTGTAATTCAATGCCGGTAGGGGTATTAGCCCTCGGAGTAGTTGTTTCTGTTGATTCCATATTTATATTTATATCTATAATATAGCCTGTAAAGGCCTTTCTGCCACCGCCCACCTGATGAGACCCGATAGGTCGAAACCGGTCGTGGGATGTGGCTTTCAGTTCGTTGTGCCTACTTGGTAGGACGCGTTCAAAATGTGAGATCTTTGATCTTAAAATTTAAACGAATAAGGATTTTAATTCCTTCTTTTTTGAATATGTTATATCTTCGTCTAAGAATCCATCGGAATCAACAGTGTAATTCAATGCTAGTAGGGATATTAGCCCTCGGAGTAGTTGTTTTTGTTGTTTCCATATTTATATTTGCTTTAACAATTGTTTCGATTTTATAATCGTTGTCAAAGGGTACAAGCAAGAACTAAATTCAATTTCAAAAATTGCAAAATCGAAGCAATTGTTAAAGCGTCTCTAATTATATTTTTTGAAAATAAACTGTGCTTTTCTTTAAAATTATTACATTTCTAATTAGCTGGCTAGATCTTTGAGTTTACGTGCCACTAAGCTACGAGAGCTAACAACAGTAACAACGACAAACGTACTTGCAAAGTCGGAATCGATGTATATTATTACTAATCATTAATAATGAAACATTTTGGGAGATTTTTTAGTACAGGTAAATTTAAATACATCAATGTGACAGTAACTCTTATAGTATTAATTTTTCCTCAGTAATTTGAGATAATCTGTAGTAGGTGAAAATAAATTCAAGAATTAATATGACATTGGTGTATTTAAATTTATCTCTTCTGAGACCATTCTGCAAAAGCCGAGCGGCGTGGCCTAGTGCTCTAGATCATTGCTTAGCATTCGGGAGGTCACCGGTTCGAACCCGGGTCCGGCTGCAGTCTAATTTTTCTGTGGTTTCCTTGGATCATTTAGGCAAATGCTGGGGCAGTAATATTCCACAGATAATCTTTCACTTCTTTTCTGTCTCATCTTTTCTGTCTCATCTTTCTCTCCATAATCACGCCACCCACCCATTCCAACGATTCCTGCAAGGAGGCTGAAGAGGGCCTTACGCCCTACCCTCCGGCTTTGCACTAGAGTGTAGGTCGGAGGGACTGCCCGTCCACCAGCGCGACTAGCTGGTGGGAATGAAACACAAAAAGGTTTTTTCTCCAAAAATTTTTCATTATAAATGTTGTTGTCCTAGAACTTAACGATGAGACCGCGTATAAACTATTGTATATTTGAAAAGTTTTCATTGTTTTTTACACGATTAGTTATATAATTGTAATGGTGAAGATGGATGGAAAAGAGACCGGCAAAGGATCTTATTGGTCGACGTGAAATAGCTGTTTATGTATAAGTCTCGAATGTTAGTGTGTTAGAGCAAGGTACGAACGTCCCGTGGGACAATTTCCGGTCAGCGCTTGCAGCAACCTCTTATTTTCTCTTCCACTTTAATTTCTTCCGCATGTCGGGTTGGAGCTTTCTTATTTTAAGAAACACATAGTCATGAGGAGAAACCATGCGAAACAAGCCCTCTCTCATTCTACAATTTTCTCTTTACAAAATCCGACGAAAAAAAAACAAAGAAACAAAACACGACAGCATTATTATTATGGTCGCTGCCAACAAACAGGATCATGTATACCGCATAATTAGCCAGTGTTAATTTCGAGGAAAAATTCATAAACCCATTTTTCTTCTCATTGCTAAAATGACTAGAAAAATAATTTAAACATATTGTGCTGCATTCGTGGACATTGGTGGCGTAAAGTGTAAAGGTTGGGAAAACAAAGTAATGACTAATGAGAAATGAAGAAATATATGTGACAAGTTTTAGTAAATTCTTGAAATGTGGTTTGCCATCAGCTAATGTGGTATCTTCAAATGTACTAAGGATACTTTTACTTTAGAAAATATAATTACTATCTGTGTAGCACTTGAACTCAAAAGGTTCAATCAGGGGTTGTTCCAGTGATCATTTTCAATCGGTGGCAATGTTATTTAACAAAGGTTTTAATTTCTATTTCATTTAGTTGCTGTTTACAAAATAATTTTACAGCGAAAAACCTCAGCAATTGTTTCGATCTGTGAGAAAACTTAAATAATTAAAAATTTATCAACAAATTTCAGAAACCTAGCTATCATTTTGAAAAACTTACCAACTGTACTGTGTACTTATACGTCATTTCCCAGTGCTTTACTTTCTTAGGTTTTCGTATAAACGGAGCATTTTCCTCTGAATTCAAGTCATACCTCAGATTCTACTTAATCAATTTTGATAAAACAATGTGCAAGACATATGTATATTAAAATATCCATTTTACAGACAATTTGTAGCTAAACGCCCACTGGCGTGATCTCGCGATGATTAAAATGTAACCATCGATAACGGCTCTCATCCGTTCAAATATTGACACGTTAAACCAGTCGAATTTTAACAAACACTTGTTTCTATGATAATACGAGGGTGCATCAAATATAAACGAGCCTTATTAAATTGCGCGCCGGATAGTTGTTCAAGGCGCATCCGGGCGTTAGGAACTTGAAGTGGGGATATTAGGTGGCACGGAAATGACGCGTCGTATTGCTGTGTTCGCTTGGTTAATAGCTATCATAATGAGTGAGAAAGAGGCGCATGGCATAGAGGTGTTGCGCAACGATTTATTGTTACTATTAAGTTTCTTACACGGGAAAACGTGAATCCGGCTGAAATTTTGCTCAGATTGTAAGCACAATTCGGAAATGAAACTTGGGATTCCGAAAAATTTCAGCTCGTTAGGTGATTTTTGTTGCACAAAATTGTAATCTGAGATGAGACGTGGGTACACCATTACACTCCAGCATCGGCCTACTGATGTAACCTTTTCAGTCATGTAAAAAAATCTTATCGCCGGAAAAAGAGGACGCACCTCATTCGTGACGTGTTACTCTTACACGATAACGGTAGGCCTCATGCCGCAGCTTTAACGCAGGCCCAAATCGGTGAAATGCACTGGAGTCAGCTGGAACACCCTCCATATAGACCAGACCTATCCTCTAGTGATTTCTATATGTTTGGCCCCCTCAATGAATTACTAGGAGGCGAGCGATTTCAGACCGATGAACAGGTGGAGGGAGGCGTTTATGCGCAACTGGATGTCTGTCCACCCGTCCTGCTTCTTTTTATGAAAACGGGATGAAAAAACTACCAATGCGCCGGGGAAAATGTATAGATAAACAAGGGGGATATGTCTAAAAATAGAGAAATTTGTATGTTTGTGAAACTTTTCAAAATAAATGGTTTATGAACAAAGGCTCGTTTATATTTGATCCATCCATCCTCGTATAAACACTTGTTAACTTTATTGATTAACGATTATTGTTGATTGATTAATCAACTTGTTTTAGTTACACCTGTTTCAATTACTTTTATTAATTTTTTTGTCCGAATGAATAGGAGTTATCTACTTATGGGTTAACAGAGTTGACTATGTAGGGTGTTTTAGGATAGTTTCTAAATAGCCGTTAAGCCATCCTCAATTTAATTCGTATTACCAGTTGCAATTTACTAATAACCAAAATCCAGTTTATGAGGGTTCGGTACTTCATAGAATGTACGACCACCTACCCCAACTAATGTATGTTAGAGGGATGGCAATATTATAAAATCTCAAGTTTTGTTAAACTACATGTATTACAAAGACATCCAACAAAAAGCCGAGATAGACCAATTACTGACATTTATATACGAAGGATTTAACAAAAAAAAACACCTTATTAAATAATTAATAGGTATATATGTAGGGTTAACATTAAGTGTTATAAATATCATGTATATAAACTATAATAAGGAAATGCAGTATTTTAATCTAAGTAGTAAATAACCAAAAACACAAAAGGCGAGATACCGCAACATCCGACAAATTTATTAGAAGAAATCGGAGTATATCAAATAAACTGAGTAAGTTGTGAAGTTATTTACATTGGTCAAACAGGTAGAGCGCTTAAATTTAAGATTAACGAGCACAGAACAACCATTTTGGAACAAAAAACAACTGTACAGGTTTTGCGGACCATTGTATCCTTAATAATCATAACTTGGATGTCAATAATTTCAAAATTCTACAAAAAGTCCATAAAAGGAAAAACATAAATCTTTTCGAAAGTTTGGAGATAACAAAAGCCATAAAGATAAACCTCAATGTGACAAACGAACAAATTGATTATTCTTTACCCTCCCCTCTCAAAGTCCACTGTCTAAAACATTATGATCGAGTAGTATTTAAGCACCGTCATAACGTTATTAATTTAATAGTAATAAAATTCAACGAAACAAGAATTACTTAGTAATTCACTAGCAATTCTAGTTAACTCTTTGAGAATGACGGTCTCGTCGAAACAATTATAAGAGATTTTCTTTAATATATTTTGTTGAAACTTCTCCTTGAATTTTATTACTATTAACTAAGTGTTATAAATTTAGTATCCAATGTATTTTTTTGATAATGGTATAATAACCAAAACGGTATCAAGTCCTAAATATAAACTGTGAAACCTCTACCAAGGCTTTTTATTAAATCTAATTCTATTATCAGCATGTTTTACCAAGTGACGAACAATCGATTAATTTCCAAATTATCGAACTTGGATTCAAAATCGTTTATTTTGACAGCTGTCTCAGGAGTACCAAAACTGAGTAAACTTTTGTGCATATAGTTCTAACGATTAATTTTATTACAATATTATTGTGTATGTAAATAAAGTTACATGTAGTTTTCTACAGACGTGTTATTGTTCGTTGTCATAATCGAACGTTTAACGGCTATTGGCGATATAAGGGGTGTCGATTTCACTCGTCGGATAACATTGAGGATATTATTATTATACAATCCTGAATATGACAGAAGCTACACGTGCAACTGTCACATTTCCTCCATTTCCGCAACACCGAGCTACCTGGAAACATTGACGTCAGGTTAGCTAGCTATACGTTTACTTTCATTCTCGGACGTCCTGCTGGTGCGGCACTTGCCACGTTGATTTTGTTTGTTGTTGCTTCCCGCATGGAACTCTGTTTCATGCAAATGACAGAACAGAACAGAAAAAAGAGAACGTCTTCAATTGTTTATTTGAATTGCTGCTGTTATAGACTCTGTCTACTCTTTCTTTATCTTTATCAGTCGAATAAATTGTCATGCGAATATTATTTCAATTTAAAAGAAAAAGAAAAATATTCAAATTAGTTGAAGGAAAAAACACTTGGTATACGTTTCGTAAATTTTATTTAAAATAACCTTACCATTGTTTCGACTATGACGTCGTTTTTAAAAGGATGAGTAAACGGTAATTACTAAGGGTTGAAGGTAGTTTGTCCTATTTATAATACAGATTTTAATACGGGGGAAATCCCAAATTCCAGTTGGTCATTACATATTTGTTGATTTAGGTACTGGGCTCTGCTTATCGCTAGATTTTACATGTTCGTCTATACGATATTTTAAGACTCGACCAGTCTGACCAATATAAAACACATTACAGTTTTTACATTTTACTTTATATACACCAATTTTTTTTGGGATACATTTATTTTTTCTTTATTGTTAAATAAAATAGAACGTAAATTGTTTTTATTTACAAATATTTTTTTATTTACAAATAATGAGCAAGATTTCTTTTCAGAATTAAACATAATAAAACATATTGCTTTACATAATGGATATCATGTAGGCATAGCTGATAAATTATTGTCCAATAAATTACATAAAAAAGTGCAATATACTTTATATAAAACTAATAAAAATGTCATCAATTCTGAGAACGTTTTCTGCTCTTTAAATTATATTAAAAATGTAAGTTTCAAAATTAAGTATTTATTAAATAAATTCAATTTAACTGCAACAGAAATTAATAAATTTAATATAGGCTCAGTCTTAATTAATAACAAGAAAAAATTAGACTCCAAACAAAAAAGTGGCGTCTATCGACTTAATTGTAAATATTGTGATGCTTTATATATAGGACAGACTAGCCGTTCCCTGGAAACTCGTTTTAGAGAACACGTAGCTTTCATTAAAAATAAAAAACATATTACTGGACTCACAGAACACTGTTAAAAGAAAATCATAGTATAAATCTCAATAATTTTAAATTACTCCACTGCCAGTCTAAAGGCAAAAAATTAACTCTTTTAGAATTTCTAGAAATAAAAAAGGCTTTACGAACAAATAAAAAGATTATAAATAACCAAAAAGGAATTGTACGTCTTTAACACCCTACTCCTCCAGGACATATAATATGGGTAGGGATTTCCAAAAACTACTAGAAAATGGCTATTTAGCCGAAACAATTGTCATGTTTGTGTTATAAAATATTTGTTGATGTTTTCTGTGCTCTTACAAAATGGAAACTGTGGCAGAAATAAAATTAGAAAACAGTTCCTTATTTATTGTGGGTTGATAAAATTATAATTATAAAGTATCTGAATTACATGTAAGATAAACATAAAATTAATTATAAATGAATAAACACTACTTTGTTTATTATCACTTTTTTATTTACAAATCCTTTTGACTATGGTTTCGACAAAAAAAACTTGTCATTGTCAAACGAATAATTCAAATTGAATGAATATAAACAGATTTGTCAAAACAAATGATTACAAATTGAATGTATGTAAACAGATGTACAGTAGTGTTAATATATATTTTTTAGAAATACCATTAATTATTAAATGTATCGAATAGTACTGAGTGGTACAAATCTACCTGGTCATTTAACAAGTTATTTTCCGAAATTTTTGATGCTTTATATATTTCTAATGATTCTAAAATATTAAGTTTAAAGCCTTTATTTAAATTATGAATAATTTTAAGATTTTCTATAGTAGGAAACTGATGGCCTGTTTCTAAAAAATGGTTTGCAAAATTGGAATTATCTTTTCCTAATTTAAATGATCTATAGTGTTCATTATAGCGAGTTCTAAATGACCTTCCAGTTTGGCCTAAGTAAATGGACAAGCTTTTTTGTCGAAACTATAGTCAAAAGGATTTGTAAATAAAAAAGTGATAATAAACAAAGTAGTGTTTATTCATTTATCGTTAAGATGAATTATCACAGAGTAACGGCTGGATCAATCCAATTTTCATAAAATTAACGTTCACTGATTGCAGTAAAGGTTTTGGTTGTTTCGACTACGTATTCGAGATCTTCAATATTCCATTTTACCTATCATTCAGCCACGTTTAACAAAAGCCACACATGAATATTATGCGAGCTTATGTTGGCAAATTACATTTTCACTTCAAAAACAAAGTTGTTTTGATATCTCTAATTAACCATTGACTTTCTATCCTTTTTACCTACCGTTTGTACAGTGGCAGTTAGCAAATGTGCTATTTGAACATGAAAATTTGTTTATGCAAAATCAAAGTCAATGCAGGGGTAATATTTCTTAAAAAATCGACACCGCCTTTTTGCCTTTAGGTGTTTAGGCTTACAAAATAATGTTTAAAACATCTACAAAATATAATCAACAATTTTTTCTCTTTAACTTTTATCCATGAATACCATTTTTTTTAGACATACACTAAAGAAAAAATACCAATATTACTAATATCACAGGAAAGTCCACAAATAATAATTAGCAAATGACTACTGATTATTAATGATCAATCATTAATAATGAAATATTTGAATAATCTTCAGTAGTGATCAATTTTCTGAGTATTTTTCTCGCCGAATTTGTCACATGACATTCAACAAAGCCCTCGACCACTGTTTATTAGTTGATGAAATAAGATTATTTCCTATGGGGGAATCGATGCAATAAACGGACTTTGTGTTTTAAAAGTTTATTACACCCAAACTATTTACAACTGTATACACGCTAATTTTATTCTACGCCGTGATTGCTACTTATTTTTACTAAAATACTTAATGACTATAGATTATGATTTATTATATGAAACTATATGTTATTAAATACTATATGTTATTAAATACTATATGTTTAGAGAGATCTTGATGTGATTGGTGCTGTATGTTAATGTACTAAAAATGATCTCTGCTAAAAATGTTTGATGTTTGAATGGTTTGAATCTAATATGATTGAATGATGAATTGATTCTCCAATTGAAAGTAAAAATACTTATTTTAACATGAATTTAAGATCCGCCCCCCAGAGGAGGGGTGGTTTCGATGCATCCACACTTGAAACAACAAAACAAAAAAAAAACGGAGGGAAAACGTAAACATACAAAAATGCAACATTGCAAGCTATGTGTCGGTGCATCATCTACGTCCTGGAAATGGACCGATGGGTCCCTGTATATTCATCCCCAAAGCTGTCTGTCCTGTCTTCGATATATATTATGTATTGATAATTGGTAGTGACAATGTGAATTCTTGTCTAACTTCCTTTGTCAAATTTACTTCTCTACGGTGCTTACCAAATTCTATAACTGCCTGTTCTTCTTTAAACAAACCGTATTTCACTCTGCTGTCCCTATATTTCATTCCTAATACATCTTTAAGTATTTTTAGATTCTTTCCCATTTAACATTGTCAATGTATTATGTATCCTTTTATCCTATTTTACCTTTGACCCATAACTTGTCGGCAGAAATAAAAAAAAAAATATTGAAATTCATATTTTCATCTATAGAGCTCTTTGTTTAATAGAATAGAATGAAACGACTTTCAATTTTTGACATTCCTTTTTAAAATACGTTACAGTTCCAGTTATTTTGTGAAACAGTCTCTTACAAAAATAACAGTTCCCGTAAAGGTGGCTTTTTTCTGTTGGTAAGTTGTTTTTTTCCTATCGTATTTATTGATGATAGAAAAAAGTAAACGCATTAAAAAATTTAATTTTGTTCGTTTTAAAATTTTACGTCGTGTCACGAGTCATATGGCTGTCATTTTAATGAAAATTGATTTAAAAAAATGAGTTATTATTCTTTGGCTGTTATGGTTGGAGTCGCTTTGGGTGTTGCAATATACTATCTGAAAAATAGTAACCCCATGAACTATGAAATGCAAGATGATTCGACAACCGGAGAATTCCATCGCAATCACATTCTAAGCACCGTCAGTCAGAAATACTGTGCTATTTGCTTAGAAGAACTGCAGTATCTGAGCAAACCAATTACAGTTATCAACTGTGGACATACATTTCATAATTCATGCATTCGAAGCTGGGCCATCCGAAGTTCTACTTGTCCTATTTGCAGACAATCGGTCACATTTTAATATAAATTAGAATTTGCTATTATTATATGTTATTGGTGCATAAGTCGTATTTCTGACACATTGTCAGATATGTCATACAAAATTCTCAAGTTATTTTATGCCAAAAATAATGGACAAACCTCCGTTTTTTATATTGTTAATTATAATATTCAGCGTGGCGATTTTCTTCTACCTGAAGAGACATTCGTGTTACAAAAAATATTTCGTTCCCGGCATGAGACGGAGTAGAATGAATTGCAAGGTTCTTCCTTCTAAAGTGGTCGAAGTGTTACAACCCGTGTTTAATATTCTGAGTTACGGATACTCGTATGATGGCTGTAAATCTGCCCGGTGTGAAAGAACAAAAACTAAATATTTGTAGTTCTTTTAAGAAACGAAAATAAAATAATACAGGAAATGTAATTAAAGGACGCTTACACTTTTTTATTTATTTTTAAAGCAACTGTAAATGCAAATGGTTAACAATAAAATAAAATTCAGTCATGGTATCTGCATTTGTATATTCTCCTGAAGTAGTATCAGTTGTAGTTTTGATAAGAAGGTCATCCATAATAATGTCAATATAAATAATAACCAGAAAAACTCTTTACCTATAATTCCCCCTCGTCCTCCACAAACTGTAACTAACCCCACTAATACTCTTCAAATATTCAAATTAGGGTTACATATTTTTGATCTTAGGATTTAGTAATGAATGCGCTTTCTGTTGAGAATGGCCGAAAAAATATTGTTGAGAGAATACAGTTTTAAAAAAAGAACTTTCCAGTTATATAGTCTACTTTAATTATTATTATTATTATTATTATTTTTAAGAAGTGTGTTTCACAAAAAAGTGTTCCGAACAAAATGCAGATACTTAGATTAATAGAATAGTTTTTATAATATTAAAGCTAACTATGGTGGTGTTGTGATGAAACATGTTTAAAGTAGAACAAGATCAACAAGATTTTTTATTATTCACTCGACAATTGTTTCAACTAACAAGTCATTTTCAAGAGTACATTGACAATACTAAAGTTACTTTATAACGAGATTCTATTTAAATACCTATTCTAAAAGTGAAAACCTAATTAACGTACATACATAAAATTTCCCATAATTATTATAAGTTTAATAAAAGAGGTGTATTCTGAACCAACAATTCTGTGTGATTATTAACGATGTTTTTGTTTAGTTTCTGGGCATTCTTAATTTCAAGAAATTGCAACAAATTTAATTTCTTGCTCTTATGTTGAGTGTGTATTAACTTAATATTGACATTTATATTATGGTTTTTATTAAAACAATGTTCTGAAAGACCTGTATTACATGTTTTCTTCTTTATGTTATTTATATGTTCTTTTAAACGGGTATCTAAAGAACAACCAGTTTGGCCTAAGTATATAGAATAACAATCGTTGCAATTTATTTGGTAACCACCATTTTTGTGGCCGATGCATAATTTACATTTGTTATTTATTAGAAAAGTTCCTAAATTGTTTTTATTGATCTCTATTGCATTAATTTTTAATTTACTAAGTCTTTTTAGTATTTTAGAACTAGATTGTTTTATATATAATTAATAGAACAAAAACTGATATTATGTTTATTATTAGAAGAATAATCACTGAATAAATAGTGTAATAGTTTGTTTCTGAGTTTTTTATTTAAAAGATTAGTAATGAAAGTATCATTGTAACCGTTTTATATTGCTATATATTTTATAATATTTAACTCTGATAGTTTTGTTCATCTAGAGGAATATTGATTAATCTATGTAATAGGCTATGAAATGTTGATAATTTGATTCTCAATGATTGGTTAGAGCAAGCCGGAATAATGGTGTCAGTTGTTGGTTTTCTGTATATTATATTTTAACTTATTATTATTACAAGA
Organism: Agrilus biguttatus; assembly: GCA_963921985.1. Taxonomy (NCBI): domain Eukaryota; kingdom Metazoa; phylum Arthropoda; class Insecta; order Coleoptera; family Buprestidae; genus Agrilus; species Agrilus biguttatus. The sequence continues at coordinate 37,966,904 of OY998118.1, read as the reverse complement.
GATATTTAAGGATAAGGAAATTTAATAGGCCATTAGCTTCAATTTCTTTCGTAAATGAGATTTTGCTATTGATAGAATTTAAATTATTTAAAAAATTGTCCAACTGTCTTCTACTACCTGACCAAATACAAAATATATCATCTACATATCTACAGTAGAAATGGATGTTTTTAGCTAGATGGTTATTAAACAATTTTTCTTCAAAATCATTCAAGAATATATCAGCCAATATAGGTGAAAGAGGCGATCCCATGGGTAGGCCTTCAGTTTGAGAATAAAATTTACTGTTAAATTCAAAATATGACTGATTTAAACAAATTTTTAAAATCTTAAGAAATTCTAATTTTTCGGTTTCTGATAATACAATAGTTTTTACAAATATAAATATGGAATCAACAGAAACAACTACAACGCTCTAATAACGTTAATTTATTTTCAGCATTCTATGCTATACTTCTTTCATCATTACGAGCTACCGGTGATTCTTCAGCAGGCGCAGATCCGACGTATAATCGTTGGAAGCACTCAGCAACAGAGGGAGACGCGTCCTGCCGGTCAGGTGTTCATTAATCCTTTAGCGGCCAGGATAACGCAACTGCTTTCAGCAGTGCGACCCTCAGTAACCACCCAGACCTCAAACACACGAACTCCTGTAGTAAATAGTTCTACAGCAACAACAGCGTCGGTAGGCACATCGGCTCAGCCGACCGTTACCAATCAAACAAGTCAAACTGGACCTCCGTCCGTTGAAACGACGGAGGTCCAAACTTCTACAAACACAACCGTCGCAACCTCGATGCAAACATTAGGAAGCACGAGACCTTACGGCGGACCTGATGCATAAATGAATGTAGTACCTAGCATGCATGCAGACTGTATAAGGATGTACCTATAGTTTCTGTTCCCATTGACTATTTTAATTTAATTGCCTATCTGAAATTGTAAATATTACTTATATATTTCAGTTGAGAAGGTGGTTGTACCAGTTTTAGGTGTATCGAATGGATTAAGTTTTAAGCAGCAAAATTAAACAAAAACAAAAAAAATAACAAAATACCCGAACACTTAAATGGCCCCCAGTCGGTTTAGTGGCATTTGATGTTTTTAATGTCTGCTATCTTCTTGCACTACCGTTACTGGCAAAAACTCCTCACTTTGTTATACATACCTACCTATATGCCATTTTGTTTGTTGTAATTATAATAAAAGTTATTTTTTAACTATTTTCTCGTTTCTGAGAAGAAAGTGAACCTCGAGAAGGCTAGTGTTGTTCTTTTTAACACAGGTTTGTATGTAAGTGATTGAACTAAATAAATGTCTATATGTTAGTCACTAATTTACAGACAAAAGCTAAACATATTCGTGAATATACTACTACATATAAATAAAGATTTTTTTAATTTTTATTGTTACAGTTAATGGTTGGATTGGAAAAAGAAAAAAATATATATAAATAAAAATTATTATTTAACAAATCTAATTTGATTATTAAAAACATTATTTACGTTCTTACTTATTAACCATTTCTTTATTTGAATTTAAGATAAGATAACACTGTTTCAAGCGACTGGATCTATTGGAAATAAATCAGGTAAGTACTTAAAGGTAAGACTTTAACAATTATCATACTAATCTTAGTATAATTTCTATAAAATTGTAGTTTTTTTTTTAACATTTATTGTGCCAGGATTGTGTCTTCGAAACAAGTTTTAAATGAAACTGTTTTTGTTTATTAATGTTGTGCAATTTTTAAACTTGTTGATTCCTAGTATATAATACTATTCGTGGTTTTCTAGGAAATAAGCGCGAGACTTATTTATTCTTAGTTTTTTGTTTCAATGTTCCACCGAAAAAGAAATAGCTTTGTGAAATGTTTTCAATTTTTTCATTAATTAAATCCTTTATACCTTTTTGGCTTCTTGATTAGTAAAACAATCCTTGCCGTAGATTCATTAATTGCTTACTTTGTCTCCTATTTCTTTAGGCGGTCAGAACAGCTCGAAGACAAATAATATTACGTCGTCTTACTTGACGGCAACGCTTCGTAGATAGTTATACCCCCGCCGCTGCTGATAAGCAAGCAGCCAGTGACGTTCAAGGCTAACACGTGTTAAAAGTTTAAATTGTAACCATTTGGTAAAGATTTGTAGTAGTCGGTGTCGAGTGCGATTTTATGTTCGTGCAAACAGTTTATTTCGGTTATTCGGTGTGATTTTTATTGTTAAAGATGTTTATGTGCTCCATAAACAATTGTTGATCATTATAACATTTGCTACGTTTGTTTTTTGTTGAACAAAAACGCATGGATTAGATTTTGTTCTGGTATCTGCCGGATACATACAATAAATACATTTAGTAAACGGTGCTGGTTCATCGAATGGCTGCCATGTTGGTATCGAGTTATAAGAGTAATATTTTGCCGCTTTGTTCGTATGAAACGTGGGGGTTTAAAGACTTACGGTGCCGCTTACACCCCTATTTTATCAAGCGGCAAAAAACTAAGTGCCTGAACAAAAACAGTAGTGTTTCGTTGAAGTGAATGTAATATTTATTTTGATCAGCTTGTTATATACAAACAGTTGAATTATGATAATGTGATAATTAGGACTTTACATAACTAAACTGACCATCATCATAAGGAATAAATTGGGGGTAAGTAATATTTATTTAATTTAATTAAGTAGTTTATTTTCATACAAATATTTCTATTAGTATAATATTTATAAGTAGTCTATTATTTAGGTGAGGAAGATATTTTCTAATTTTTATGATATTTGAACAACATTTCTAAATCGGGGTATTCTTTTATTTATTATTGTACTGTATATTTGGATCAGTTTCTTTGTCATCACGATTCTTTTTCTACTGTGTTTTCCATATTGAAATTTACAAATGTATTGGGCTACCGTTGTTCATTTGGTTAACGCCTACTTCAGAAGTTATTAAAATGTATTAGTGTAGTAGTTAATTAGGTATTGGCTATTAAAAACTTTAAAACTACTAATCAACATTTTTTACGTCTTTTTTAACTGGATTACTCGCAATTAATTTTGTAGTGTAAGTAACGTGAGAATAAGAGAAAGGACTCATTTACAAATTATATTTTCATACAAATCAAAACAGTAATACTAATATTTTTTAATTAGTAAGTTCCTGGACGCTAAAATACAATTATTATTTATGTCTGTAATTCCAGTTTTTGTGGATTTACAATTGTTTCATTTAATTTTAATAATTCAAAATCAATTTAGAGCAAAAAGATACAGGAATAAATTTGAATTGTCTGTCATTACAATTTATTTATTTTGTACCACACTTATTTCAAATACAAATAGTGTCGGTTGTGCTCCGAGTATGATTTGGACAAAGTGATCGGTAAGGTCATCTTGAAAGGCATCACTTGATAATTTTTTTTGTGAAAAACGAGTCAAAGTAAAATTCCTTTGTAAAGAGATAACCTTGTTCCAACAAACATTTTGATTATTTATTATATTATGAGTAACTGTACAGACTGAAAGTTTCACTAAAGTTTTGGTGATAAGGGACAATTATTCTTACAGTGAGCTTATCGGTTTCACTCCTTTTAACTTCATTTCATGGGGAAAACTATTGCCTTAAAAATCACTCTATTTCTGTCTTTAATTAATGTACCAATGCCATCAGAAAATAGGTTGTATTATGACTATTTTTCCAACTACATTAAACATGTTAAAATTTCCAGTTAATGCAATAAAAGTTGAACAAAAACCTTTTTGATAATTCCCATATTTTTTATTGTTCTTAACAATTGTTTCGTCACTTTGTGGCTTCGTCAGAAGATACAATGATACTTAGACTATTTACACATTTTTCTTATATTTGACGGTTGTTAACTAATATTTTACACTAATATTTTACAGAAACGGAAGGTCAAATATAAAATTTAAACCTAATAGGAGGGATGAATCTTGATTCAAGAGCGTTTAATTTTGTACCTTTTCCTAATTAGTGTAACAAACTCAAATTAAAATTAAACAAATGGTTAAAGGAATTAGAATTTTGTCTTTGTCTTGTTTATTTATTTTAGTATTAAACATAAAGCACTATTTTTAAAAAAGTACAAAATTAAATGCTCTTGAATCTTAATCGGAAATAGGAAAATAAAAATACCATTGTAGAGATTTATTGTTAAACGATTATTTTTTTCTCCAAAACTTACTTGCTTTCCGATGATGCCAGCCGTAGTTTAGACCAGTGTTTCCGAACTTTTTTATGCCATGCCCTACCTTAGCTTTTCTAAAATTATTATGCCCCCTATGTAACATAATGATTTTCAATATTAAAAAAATGAATAATTATTTACCGCAATTATTTAAGAATTTGCCTTTTTCGTTAAATTTGGCACCGAAATCTAACATTGCATTTAAACGGCCCGGAGGACTCGTGTCGAGTCCATTTTAAATTTGCCCCTCTTAACAATCGAATTGCCCCCTGTGGAGTGTGGGGCCCACGTTGGGAAACACCAATTTAGACCATGACCCTTTAGCCAGAATCTGATTTTTTCTACTTCATTAATTCAGCGTAAAATTCTGTGGCAATCTATGTACCTACATCAAAACATTGTAGTTTTAAATTATCTACTTTTATGGCATTTTCTGAAAAAAATATAGGAAGATGAAGATTAAAAATTAAAAATAATAATTTAGATAAGTAGCCGGGAGCTCTTAGTGACCCATATTGTAAATCAAAAGAAAGGAAAACACTTGCAAAAGGCAAATCAAAACGAAAAATACAAACACGTTTCACTGAACATAATGCTTACATTACTTACAAAAAACACAGCTCCGGTCTAGCTTGTCATGTAATTGATTGATAATAACCATTCAATAAAAATAGAAAATTTAAAATTATTAAAAAACATTCAAGGCGGTTCAATACTAGACAGATATGAAATAGTTGAAATTAATAAAGCAATATCTAATAATAAATTTCTTGTTAACGAACAAATAGACTTTGGTATAAACCCCTTACTAAACTTAAATTAAGTTAAATATTTCACCCCTCCATATTATTTTAGTAATAAGTACTGTAATCACTGATGTAACTTTAGTATTGAATGTACTCCTGAAGATGCCCTAATAAGGCGAAATGTACATAGAGATATCTAAATAATAAAGTGACGACTTTTCCACGTGTTTTTCTTTCTTTTAATTAAAAACAATGTTAATAAAAGTAGAACTTGGTTTTGTTTTACAATTTTATTGGTATAAACTGTGACATGTTTTAGCTCTAATACCTAATAATAATGCCATAATCAAATAGTTATTACTAAGTAGGCAACTGAAGCTATATTTACAAAAAATTCCTAAATTTCTAATATTTTTTTCATTTTTTTAATGGTTTTATTTAATTTTGTAATTGTCTTTTATAATTGTTTCGGTATCTCAACCATTTTCAAAGAATCCTTATTAGAAACTAAACTTAAAATCATTTACTTATATATTTGTAGGTGTCTAAAGTGAAATTATTTAATGATTTATCCCCATATGTAATAATAAAACCAATTTAGGCTCATTAATTGTAAATAATAAGGATAGAATTAATATTTTACAAAAAAAAGTGGTGTATGAGATTGGATGTTCAGATTGTGATGCAATTTACATTGGTCAGACGGGTCGGAATCTAGGTAAACGCCTAGATGAACATAAAAAATCTATCATACATAATAAAATTCAACAGACCTTGGTACACATTGCATACAAAATGATCATTTCATAAATACAAATAAAGTCAAACTTTTACATTGCGAACCGAAAGGTACTCGATTAGATTACCTGGAAATATTAAGAATACAAAAAGCCCGTCACTAAAGTAAATTTATCACAAACGAACAACTAGATTTTAAGTTTTTTTCCGTCATAAAAGCAATATTATGACTACCCATAACCAACCACCTTTATAAATATCAATTTCAATGTTAAGCATTCACAGTCTTTGAGAATGACGTAAAAGTCGAAGCAGCTGTCGAACAAACAATAATAAAATTTGTGAAACTTTACCAAGTGTTCGTTTTTTTTTATTTTACATTTAGTTTGAACAGTCTTTAGTGTTTTATTTAAAACAGTATTTATCTAAAAAAAATCTTTTGATAATTTGTACAAAGAACATGAGTGACTAACGCCTCAATGTAATAAATGTGACTGACCACGTAGAGAAAATCCATATAGTTTTTCCACATCTTTGCTCTTAAAGACAAACCGCAATCGCGTGTAATGTATTGTGCGGTGAATTATCGCGCGAACCAGGCCTGCCACATCATTGACCAATAATTTAAATGTATCCGGGAACTATACTGATTTCCCGAGAACGTTCCGTCATTTTCCAATCTTCACCCTTCAAAAGCAACGAGGAAGTATGTGAATTTTTCATCATTCACTTTAAAATGTTTGAGGGGAGTTTTTCATTGATACACAGTATCGGTTCTTATAAAAGATGTATTCTATACAGTGTGGAAATACCTAATCTCTTTACAAACCAACGTTAAATTTTCTATAGATCCTACAATATTGAATTTTTAATTAACTAATGTATAATGTGTAACTCTAGCGAAGCCAATAATGAGAGATAAAGAACTATAAAAATGTCGACTAAATATTTATTATAAATTTAGATATAGAATCAACAGAAACAACTACTCCGAAGTCTAATACCCCTACCGGCATTAAAGTACACACACTGTCGTGGATATGGCTTTCCGTACGCTGTGCCTACTATGTAGGACGCGTTCGAAATGTGGGATCTGTGATCCTTGAAATTTAGACGAAAAAGAATTTTAATGCCTTCTTTTTTTAAATATATATAAATAGGTATCAATTGAAGGAATTAAAATCACTTTTAATTGTTTCAAAATATTTTATTGTAAACACTACAATATTGTTTCGACATAACAATGTCTTTCTTAAGAGTAACAGATTTACTAAATTACAGGTCATACTTTTGGTCTATATATATTTTTACAGTCAACAGCCAGTATTCTGTGGGTATAATTTTCAAAATCCTAAAATGTACAAATTTATTATTTAATATGATTAATCATATCTAAATTCACTTAATGCAAACTCATAATTCACTTCATAGAACAAAAACAAAAAATGTTAATTTCTACAATAAACTTTACCTCTTGGAAACAATGGAGAAAAACAAACACAAAAATACTACGCTAGTGCTTAACGACCCTATTGATATTAATAACTCGCCCTTACTTAATTTGTTTGTAAAACCACCACCCCCTCCCTAAGCCGATATATATATATATATATATATATATATAAGATCTGTATTCAAGTAGGTATCTTATACTTTTGATGAAGCCTTAGTAAGGTGAAACAATTGTTATGTGATTAATAAATATAATATTTTGGAAATTAACAGTTTTTGTTTTTATTCTTTGAAGTTTATTATTTAGCATTTTATAACTTTGTTTACCTAATTTTTATTAATTTATGAACTCGTATTAACTAATTGTTCTCTTTTTACTTTTCAAATTTTATTTCGAAAAGTTGCTTAATGAACGAACCATGATTCTAGTTAACAGTTACTTGTTTATCTAGTTTGTTGTTTTGAAAGACTTATCCGAACGAGAAGGGTAAATATTTGTTTTTCAACCTATGCGTTCGTATGGGATATCAATGTGATATTTTGATATGTTAACGTTTATCCTTTTAAGCTTTCTTTGCTTAACTTTGAAATTTCAAGTGACATGAAATGTGTCCTGCAATCTAGTTTTTCAATCATGAATCCAGAGATTTATAAAATGATCCAACGAAATCCATTTCGATAAAGTTATTTTGATAACTTAAAAGGAGTTGTCCTCATAAAGAAATTATATTAGCGTATCTGCTCAAAAAAAGGATAAATGTTGAAAGAAGTCATTTTGTCCGGTTTTTTAATTGGCTAATGAATCTTTTGCTCTGTTGCAATTTTTCTTTTTTCGGCATGCCACTTTTCTAACACGATAAAGCTGAAAAGAGGGAAAAGAAATAACTGGTCCATTTGGAGAGCCTACTTAATTAAGCTTTATTCAAAGTGTTCTTTTGTACGTATAAACTTTGATACAAACGAGGTAACCCCTGCGTAACGTTTTTCTAAATTTAAATATGTTTCTTCTTCTGTTTCGGTCGTTATGAGTATTATAGAATAGAAGAATGAGATACGATAGCGCACGGTACAACGCCTGGAGGCTGTGCGATGTTTCTGTTCCTTTGCTACATTTGTTGGTAGGTTGGTTGCTTTGTAATTCATAGGATCGCCGGTGGTATATTTATCATGTTCTACCCTCTCTCGCGCACATCCCTTATTACGTTCGCTCGGGATCTCTGTTTTTCCGAAACCTGTAGGGCTTTTAATCTTTCCTCTAGTCCATTTGTCTCAATCGCAGAAACAATGTATTATTTAAAAGTTGCCACGAACACCTTGAATTTCCGTTAATCGAGGTCCTTTCTGCCACTGGCACGGCGAGGCGCGGGTGCCCACAGCGTCGCGTCGTGTCCAAGAATTAAATGGTTTTCTTCTTGGAACGTGGATAGTAGGATTTATAAATACACATCCAACCAACCAACCAGTCGACGACCCTTTCTCTTAAAGGAAGAGATATGCTGATACTAATGCATCTAAAGTGGAAAGGATAAAATAAAGATCTACTATATCTTCTTGCCATTTTCTGAATCAAATGTCGAATGTACAGTAACGACGGCACAGGATTTGATTCCCTATAGTGGAAAGTTATTTGTCTCAATTTGATTATTAAGTAAAATGTTTAATTTATGCTTTTGTAAAATTCAGTTTTCGTACTTAATAGGTGTTGTATTGTTTGAAATTTCCTTGGTGTCCATGCATCCTTTGATTGAATGATCCACCAGTTTATCCGACGTAGACTTTGTTGCAATCGTCACATTCTAACATATAGACTCCTAATTTCGACCTTTAGTTAGCTTGGTCATTGTTGGTATTAATAAATTTAGCAAGAGAACTAATAGTTTTAAATGATAAAGTAATATATATTGAATAAATATAAATATAAATATGGACTCAACAGAAACAACTACTCCGAGAGCTGATACCCCTACCGGCATTGAATTACACTGTTGATTCCGATGGATTATTAGACGAAAATGTAACATATTCAAAAAAGAAGGAATTAAATTCCTTATTCGTCTAAATATTAAGATCAAAGATCTCACATTTGGAACGCTTCCTACCAAGTAGGCACAACGAACCGAAAGCCATATCCCACGACTGATTTCGACCAATCGGCTTTCGGTTCGTTGTGCCTACTTGGTAGGACACGTTCCAAATGTGAGATCATTGATCTTAATATTTAGACGAATAATTTAACAAACTTTTTAATGAACTGTATACGGTAACCATTTTTATTTGCTACACATACATAACATTCTATGATGTTCTTTTCAAAAATTAATTTTCTTAAGGGAGAATTGAACAAGTGTATGTAACATTGAATGAAAAGAAGCTAACTTTTGATTAATCGGACAAAAAGTTTTTTTTTTAAACTGTTGTTTTTATCATGGAGTTTCAACAAGTATCGTTTTTTGTTTTTTTAATATTTAAATTGTTTTTTCAATTGAAGCAACTTGTGCTTTACTCTTGTTTTTAGTCAAATCATCCAGATTAAATTAGGTTTTTGGCAAGCCCTAGGTGAAGAAAAGAAAGAAATTTTTGCACACCACTAGATATCTGTGACCGGGTAACGTAGTTACTTAATTTTTTTTAACAAGGCCTGACTATTTTATGAGAAACGGCTGTATAAAATGCGATGTAGGTCTTCGAATTGAATAAAAAAGTGCACGTGAAACACAGCACAGCTGAAAGTCAAACGTATGTTAACATATTCCAGTCTATTTTACGCGTTAGACAGCAATACTACTGAATATCAAACGACAGATGTGAATAAAATTCGAATTTCTCAGTATTCATACATACCACAACGTCAACTGGTGTTGTCTTTTTCTTATCGCTCGAGTGCCATTTTCGCACATTTTTGTTTCTTTTATATATAACCCGAAATACATTCCAATGTCGAAACTGTGGAGATGCCCTTCGAACTAGAAAATTCAAAGCATGACCAACATAAATATTTTTGCTTCAGTTTTTTTTTCTGTTTCATTTTTCGAATACTCAGTCACTGACTGTTCCAGTAAATCTTGTAATGTTATCAAAACAAATTTAATAAATTACTATGTGTGCTAGTTGTCGTAAAATGTTTCCCTGTTGTAAAAATACACATTAATTCTCAGCTGAACAATAACACGTCCAAGTTCCAGGCCTAAATTCACCCTTATTGTATTATTATTTAAAAAACAGTAAATGTAATATGTACTTAACAACAATGTTTTGTAACCATTAGGGTTGATTTACTCCGCCTTTTCAATACTCCTTACTAACAAATGATGAATTAATTTTAAGGGGCGAAGCAGTATTAATTATTTAATTATCAATCAAATTACAAAATAAGTGTGTTCTCTGTTTTAAGAGGTAAATAAAATGAAATAAAATTTCGTTCACAATTAACTTTAAAGCACAGATTATTGCTTCATTTATGTGAGTGTTTTAATACCAATTTAAACAACTTTTATTTATTATTACAACAATTTTTCTATCTTCAAAATTTTATGTGTCATCGCCTTTTTAATAACTCTATATAAACAATTATTACAACAAGACTTTGATAAGTTAAATGCTGGTCACTCTTTTGAACTTTAACTATTTAGAGTTACTTTATATTTAAAAAAATATTTATAAGTGTCTTAAGTTTTTTGTAAAGACGGAAATCGTAAAAAAAGGGTTTTAATTAATTGTATTGTAAAACAATTCAATAACTATCCAAAAGTTAAAACCTGTTATTATGATTTAATTAATTTTAATAATTCAATTACATAAACTTATTACCAATACTTGTCATTAAATGAGTTTCTAAAAAACTTCTGTAAAATCCGACTTAAATTTTAAGAAGGAATTTTGACACATAAGGAAAAATTTAGAAAATTTGGTAGTTGTAACAACCCCTTCTCTTTATTTTTCATATTTATCTAAACTATAACAATTAATGTGTTCTTTAAAATATTTTAAAATTGATCTCTCTTGTAACTCTAGAACGTTAGGAGGTTATATTATATAAATTAATATTTTAAATAATCCATTGTATTGAATTAGCGGATACTTGATGGAAGTCTAACATATTGAAATAGACACACAGTTGATAACTTCCACAATTTATTAAATAAACTTGACACGTGTTTCGTCAACACTGTGGCTTCTTCAGTACAAAATCTACTTAAAACTACCTAAGAGTAGATGTCTATAAATAGGGTGGTGCATCTTCGTTAGAGTGAGGGAAAAGATTTAATAGTGGTGAGAGTTCTATATCTACTTGGTCATTAAGTAATATGTCTGTATTTTTATATTTGTAAATGTCATCACTATTATATCTATTCCCTCACTGTAATGAAGATGCACCACCCTATTTATAGACATCTACCCTTAGTTTTATGTAGATTTTGTACTTCTGAAGAAGCCACAGTGTTGGCGAAACACGTGTGAAGTTTATTTAATAAATTGTGTTTATTTCAATATTAAATAATGTTTTTGTTTTTACTAATTGTCCACCAATTTTCGTATAAATGTCGAATCCTTATTTTCTTTGGCTTACATTCTCGCTGGTACAATCATCCCATTGTTTTACAACATGTTCCGAATTACTAGCTTCTTGATTCCGCAGTGACAATTTAGACAGCAATATCCTGCTAAAGTTTCCATTTAATTAGCTTGTAGTAGGATTAATTGCTGCAGGACTATTTCTTCGTCGAACGATCGCTACGGGGAGGTAGGATCCAATCTGAAACACTTACTACTTATATTGAAAACTGCAGAAAAACGCTTAGTTATACAGGGGTTTTCAAGTTGATGGGTTATTAGAAGTATATTAATTAGTAGAATGAATTCAATTCTAAAACTTGGGCTTATTTGGTTATTGTTTATGATACTTCTTTTAAAAATATTTTCAACTTCGATTTACATTCTGTTATACCGGAAGTAGATGTTAACTTTCTTAATTTAAATAGAGTGACATGCTTTTTTTACATTTTCCGATAGAAAATCTGAATTCATGTATGTTTTATAGGAGGCACTATCCCGAAAATATCGATGGATTTTGAGTTATTTAATTTTTTTCAAAATTTTTGATATCCGCACGTTAACATTTAAAAAAAAAACGTAGTTCAATTAATTTTTGAGATTTTACTTTATAACTCGTAACAATTATTTATAACTATTCACATTAACGAAAAAAATTGTGGTTTTTAATTAAAATGTACAGGGTCAAAGTTGGTCAACTTCAAAGGGGCATAAGTCAATTTTGTTTAATAGAATGACCCATTTTTGACTACATATTCGAATTCCTCATTGAATTTCGCGTCTATTGATATGGAACTATCGTATACCTTTGCTTGTACTTTTTAAGAAAATTTACAATTTGTGAAGATGTTGCTTTTTTGCACTACATACGTATAATGTTAATGTTAAAAGGAGTTAGATATTGTAAACTCCCTACTCATTTTAGGCGATTAAGTATATATATTGTCGCACTAGCTTCTAAAATTTAGTATAAGATTTTACTCTAATTCTTTGATAATGGACGTGACCGAAACTAGTTAGGATATATATTAAATCGGTGGAACATTCTACGTTGTTTTTTTTACTTTTGTATATTTAAACATGTTTCACAATAGTTGCACCCCCCACAGTGTTGAGTTTATAAACTTAAATACAAAATTTTTAGAAAACCTACCATATGAGATGTTATAATACCAGCTAGTTCCTATCAATCATTTAACATTAAACTGCCCACTTTCCATAGTCTTTTACATAGGTTAGAAAATATCCCCTTTGAAAAGCAAGACTTTCTATCAGAATTAAACATAACATCGCTATTAACAATGGTTATGCTTAGATACTGTTGATAAATTATTGTCGAATAAAATACGTAGGAAAATACTCCACATTCTTTATAAGACCGATAAAATTGTAACCAATTCTGATACTTTTTGTTCTACTAACTATATCAAAAAATCTAGCTACAAAAGTAAGAACTCTTTAATCAAGTTTAATCTAATTACAACAGAAGTAAATAAATTAATTACATGTTCCATGTTAGTTAATTATAAGAGGTGATTAGATATAACACAAAAAGGTAGGGTCTATCAGCTAAATTGCCAAGACTGCGATAGCTTGTATATTGAACAAAATGGTCGTCCTTTAGCTAGTATTAGGAATAAAAATCTGTTACGGTTCTGACAGAACACCGTTTGCATGAAAATCATAGTATAAACATTAATAATTTGAAATTACTCCACTGTCAATCCAAAAGTAGAAAACTAACTACTAGAATTTCTTGAAATTAAGAATGGTCTAACAGCTAAGAAAAATATTGTGAACAAACAAAAAGACTTGTGCATACTAAACACCCACTCTTTTCGAATTTGTAATATGGATGTGACTGTACCTATATAAATAGTGTATTCTACATTTTAAGGTTAGTATAATTAGTACTCTAGATAATGGCTGTTTAGCCCAAACAACTGTAGATTAATTTTTGAGTATATTTGTAGAAGTACAGTTATGAGTTCCTAAATTATTAATTTTATCCACCACAGAAATTAATGTATGATATGTATAAAAGTAGAACATCCCTTAAGTCAACAATTTTTTCTTATACCTGTTGTATGTCATATTTAATTACTTAGTAACAAGAATATTTATTTAAAAATACATCGTTCAGAGATAAACCCGCCGAAATAAAAATAAAGAAAGATTCTTTTTTATATGTCGACATTACCTTTTGTAGAATTCTCTAATGAGTGTGCTTGTATCAAAACTGAGTTTAAGAAAGTTTTAAGTATCATTGTTATTGTAACCAGTACATCCACGCAGTCATGTAGGTGGGTAGATATAAACTTCTTCAAAACAAAGCCGGCAGTTTGTTAATAAAGAAACAACGAAATCTAAGGTTTAATCAAATACATACACATACCTAAAGATGTTCGGTATATTAGTAGGCAACTTAATTGTAGTATATGGATGCAGCCCCAATGAATTTTCTATTACATTTTTCTTGCTTCTTTGTAAAAACTATTCAATTAAATGTCGGTATATTGTGTATTTTCTTATTAAAGGTGTATTACATGATGTATAATTGTTTTCCTTAGGTATATATGTATAAGTTTGGTTGACATTATTGGAAAATTATAAAGGTGGTATCTAAACAAAAGACTAAAATCCAGAAGTAGATAGACATAAAAAACGTTTAGAAATCTAATACGCGTTTCGACACCTAAGCTGTCATCTTCAGTCTCTAGATTTTCTTGTATAAAAGTGGTGGATTTTGACTCCTCCACCATATTTTTTCGAAATTATTAACCAAACAGTAATTGCAAGATAACCTGCTTGTTTATGATTGTGAAATGGAGTATAAAGAGGATTTAAATTAATAACTTAAACACACAAAGTTTAGGTAAATGGTCAAACAAAAAATTTCATGCAGTTTAACTGCAGACGTTACGGTGGGCGTAATGAACGCCATGTGTAGAAATTTACCATTTACTGTGGGATTTAACGAGGTCCCATTCTAAAAAAATATTGGCCTTATTGAGCATTGTGGAACAGTAAATAACTCAAACCCCAATGCCAAAATACGATACTAAACGTTCGAAGTTAGTCCCTGAAGAAGGTGACTTTGTTACCGAGAAGTGCTTCGAGCGTTTAGTGTTGTACTTTGGCTTTCGGAATTGAGGTATTGACTGTGTTCTATAACACCGCCAAAGTTTTTAGCCTTCTTCATTATTGAACATTGTTAAAGGAACAAATTTCTGCAGATGGTGTTTGCAATAGCCCGCTCACCCATTTGAGGCCGCGCGACAGGCAGCTTTTGTGATATTAAGTGGCGGGAGGCGCCTGACGGGACGGCCCAGCGGTGGCATGTGTGTCGGCTGCGCGCGGTACTTGACAGTACTTGGACAGTACAAAATTACTTTATTTTATAATTTTATTTAATTATTTGATTAAGTACCTAAATAAACGGGGTAAAATAGCGAACAGCAAAATAATAAATGTATTATGTACTTCGTCCGCGCGGAATAGTTTTATAATATCTAAAATAAAAGTAGCCTAAGTTACTCGTTATTACATTAGCTATCTGCCAGTGAAAATCCCGTCAAAATCGGTCCAGTCGTTTCAGAGATTGGCCGGAACAAACAGACAGACAAAAATGTTATTTTGGTATATGTACCCTGTATACATCCATATACATTTAGTAAAAAGTGGTTATTTTAATATTACAAACAGACACTTCAATTTTATTTATCTGTATATATATATTAGATGAAATTGATTTGTGACTGTGGAACCTGAACCCGATGTTCTGCCTGTCTTCTTTTTATTTCGTTTTGAGTTGCACAAATTTTTCATTCAGCGAATATACATTCGAAAAGAAAACACAAAAGTGTAATTTATGGAACTTTTGAACTTCGTAGTAGCTAAGATATCTCCTACGTTACAGTTTAAGTAGTTTGAAAAATATATCGCGAAATTGCTTTCGTTAGTTCGTAAACAAAAGGATTGCTTCAAAGTAAATATGTTAAGTGCTTTGGAAAGTGAAGGAACCGAAAGGTGTGGAACTAAACAACTAGGAAGCTCCCCAGGCAAAAGTTTTGAATAGTTTATAGAGAACAATATTCAGGGACAAATTGGATATACACGATACGTCACTCAAGAAAATCATCCTCTCTTCGTTCTATTCTGTTATTGCTTCTTACAATGGCACGGAGGGTTAAGTTTCGTCGTATCAAGTCTCAGATCATCTTCAATTTCCGCTGTAGCGGAGAAGTTTATCATCCTCGGAATATCACGAATGATTTATTGGTGTTATATTTATGAATATAAATGAATGTTTTACATAATTTTTAATTCCCCCGATACGTATACTTACCTAGTGTTACTTCGCTAAAGAGAAAGAAGCACTTATCGTTCTTTTAAAATTTATTTCGCTAAAAATATTAATACCTCCTTGTATCTTATCTACATCACGTTTTCAGCTGAGTGCTATAGAGTTTCAGTGGTGGTTTATTTTTTTATATCAAAAAATATTAACAACCAAATGCTTTTATTCGAAATAACAATGAAATTATTAGTTTATTATTGCCAATTCTGCTTCAATATACCTAAGGGAAACAGAGTATTATGAGTATATGAAAGGTTATTCCTCTCTTAAAGCAACTGTATGAAAAAATAATAATCAAGAAAACATTAAGGATGGTTATTTAATATAAACTTCAAATGTAGCCAGAGAATCGTAGAACGAACAATTTGTCGTATTTTTTTTACTGTCTTCATATTTCCTTCCCACTTACATTCTAACAATCATCGCTATTAGCGATTCCAGAAACAATATTTAAGTTTAGTTAGTTCAGGATGTCGTTCTAAGAAAGTTTAAACCAGGTTCATCCAGCAGCTTTCCTTTCACTTCTTCATTATATAAATGGTTTTCTCCATTAATTTCAATAAACCGATTAATTCGGTGTTTAAGCAGTAAGCGACATGCCAATTTTGCAAGTCATAGACATTTTGGATTATAAGATATTATGTAAAAAAAAACATGATGAGGATTTGAATGATAATGTTTTGAATAATGCAAACTTTTTTTAATTTAATTCATAAAGTTTTTGTTTATTATTTACTAAAGTTTGTCTATTAAATTTTCTTCATAACCGTTATTCTTGGCAAGGCTTTTTAGGATAGAAACTTCGTTTTGATAATTAGATTTATTCAAAGGTATTGTTAGCAAGCGGTGAACAAAGCAATTAAATGAGCTTAGTTTAATATTGTATGACTGAAGAAATATTTTTGTCTTTGAATATTAGGTATGTTCAGCTTGATATTGTCTTGGTTTTCAAGATAATATTGATATTTTCTTGAGTTTTGCAACAGCCCTGAACATGGCATTTAAGTTGGTCAGAACGTAAGTATCTTGGTAATGAACTAATACGTAAGAATTTCGTTACATCCTTTTACGATTCTATTCATTAATTTGATGCAAGTAAACAGTAAAACATATTGGTGTTAACTTCAAACTGAATTGTGAAAATACATTATTCTAATGAAAAAAATTATAGAACACCCAATTATATTGGGTACCTTTCTAGTAAATAAATTAAGACAGTTAAATAATTGTTCGTGTATTTTCGTGATTGATATTGAAATTTTATTTGGTTTCTTCCCGATATTTTTGTGCAATTCTGATTGCTTTTCTGGAAGATTTGTCAAAACTTTGTTTTTTATTGAACCTAAATTACAAATTATTGCATACTTTTATTAACTATACAACTTAAATCATTTTTGAACTATTTAACATATTTCTGGACATATAAAATTAAAATTATTGACTAATAAACATAAATGATACTATATATACAATATTTAAGCTGTGTTATGCTGTTTCGCTACACTGTAGCTTCTTCGGAAGTTGTATTGAAATTTAAAAGTTTAAATATAAGAAGCTACAGTGTATGAGTAGATAAAAGCAATTATTATAAATGATAGTAAGAACAAATTAACTACTCAATTATTTATTTAAAAATTGAATAGATGAAGTGTTTAAAGATTGTAACTCCATATTATGGAATTAAAACAACACGTATGTTTACAAAATATTGTTTCTACAATAATTACTTCGGCACACTGTGCTTTCTTCAGGTAGAAAAGTTATATAAATTAAAACAATACAATTTGACTTAAATATACACTAAATTTATCAGCTAGAGAGGGGTGAGAGAAGAATAATATTTGTAAATGTTTAACCATGGAGTATTTAGCACGTTTATTTGATCATTCAAAATAATACCTAATTTATTTAATGTATTTATTTCTATTGATTCTAACAAATTTAATTTCCTACCTTTGTTTTATATATGCAAAATCTTAAAATTATAGTTAAAACTGTGTTTATTTAAAATCAAGTGTTCTGCGTGGAATTAAAGTTATTGTTTTCATAACATTTTTTATGTTCCTTCAGTCTATCACTGAAACATCTTCCCATTTGACCTGGATAAGCTTTACTGTATGTGCCACAATTGAGTTGTTAAATATCAGATTTAGAATCTTTCTTTGTAAGATCTTTGTTGTTTTTAATAAATCTGCCTGATGTATTGTTTGTTTTAAACGAAACAGAGCAAAATTTTACTGGTTTTATTTTTTTTATTTAGTAAACTAAGTTTAATGTATTTTTTGTTAATGTTTTGTGCAATATTAAAGTAATTAACATGGGTTCGTAACCATTATTAATCGCAATAATTTAGATCCTGTTTAATTCTCTATTATAATTTTCAGTGGAGACTAGAATATAAGAAAAAAAGTTTATTAGATCTGGGATGGAAAGAATTAGAATTTATTATTGTATCTGTCGGTGATTTTTTGTGGAAAATAGAAAAGGAATATTGTTCTTCCCTCTCCCCTCTCTAGCTGATAAGTTTAGTATATGTATAGTATAAGTCAAATTGTATTGTTTTAATTTATATAACCTCTCTAGCTGAAGAATACACAGTGTGCCGAAATAATTATGGTAAAAAAATAAAGATATTCCAAAAAAGAAGATATTAAAATCCTTTTTCGTCTAATTACAAAGGATCACAGGTCTCACATTTGGAACGCATCCTACACAGTAGACACAGTGCACCGAAATCCATATCCCACGACCGGTTTCGATCTATAGGGTCTCATCAGGTGGGCGTTGGCAGAATTAGACGAAAAAGGATTTAATATCTTCGTTTTTGGATTGTTATCTTATCAATATCGGTAGGGGTATTAGCCCTCGGAGTAGTTGTTCCTGTTGATTCCATATTTATATATATTATATAACAATAAAAATATTTTGTAACCATACGTGTTCCTTTAATTCTATAATTGTTTATGTAACAATCATATTAAACACTAATTAGAGGAAATAGTTTACACATTGGTTACATAAATTACAGGCTATGTTTTACAAATTTGTATCATAATATTGAATATAAGTAGATACGCATCATAAAATTTGAAATACAATCATTTCATCTTAAGTTAGTTAACAAATGATATTTTGTTAATCACTAATAGTCTTTCCTACTAGAGAGACGTAGTTTTAATTAATTAATTTATTTATTTATGCTAAAAGACAATTAGACTTCCTTCAATCTAATCTAATAACACAACACAACACAATTATTCCTTTAAAAGGTTATTGGAAAAAACATTTCTGATGTACATTGTTTGAATAGTTTATTTACCAAAATGTTAAATTCAGCAGAGTACTTCTGGTAGATCAATGAACTGGAACAATTTGTTTTTTGAATTGCTTGAAATAAAATTGTAATAGTGTTCTGAAATTAAAACAGCAATATTTTCATAAAGACCTCGGCTTTGAACATCAATACACTTAAATATTTAGGTACAAATATTAACAAAAATTAACAATTTCATAAATACATGCAATTTTTTGGTTGGTTATTGACTAATATTTTCCCAATGTTACATTTATTGACAGACACAGTGCTTATATCTAATTTATTAAGGTTATTACATATTTTGTTACTAAACTTGCCACAATAATTAATTAAGTTATAATGAGTGGTTGCTTTGTTGAATGTATATGATGATTTCGAACTCAGAACACCAACCAATATACCTGCTGTCTATTAACAGCATTTGATGAATAAATACAGACAGCGTGAGAACGCCATCTGTAGATGTTTGTGAGATTCAATGATGCTAAACAATGTCCTCTTCTAATAAGAATGTCGACTTGTTAAACCGAATAAAAACAATAAGGAGCACTATGCTGTCTACATTTATTTAACAATTTCATTTTAAGCTTATATTTACTAGCCTCTCTAGCAACAAAATATTTAAACTATAACGAATACTTACTTTAATCATATAATTAAAAAACGTTCCGTGGTCATAATCATAGGAAGGTTATATTTCTTTGGCATAATGAGTGTTCTACATCAAGAAAACGTAACCATAGGTCGCCTTATTTTTAAAAGACTTCTATGGTAAAACGTTTTCTAAAATGCAGATTATTTTCTGTCACCATTTTCGACAAGATGGGGCGATGCTGTGAAGTATGTGTCTTCGTTTGTTGTTTTGTTGTGCGATGAAGAAACACTTGTCAGCTACGTGTATTCTCAAGCAATAACATCCCTCAATATGTGTTAATTACCCAAGAATACACGTGACCAACCAAGTTACTAAATTTTTATTTAAAACTGGACCTAAAAATAAGATACAGTACTTAATAGTAATTAACAAAATAATTTCTAAAAATTAAAATGAATAAAAGAACACTAACCTTTTGACTATTAATCCTGTTAAACGTAAATCAAATTAATTCGTGCTTGTCATGAATATAATCTGCCTTGTCGATCCAGTTGGACAAATAGGTACCTTTGTACGAGAGTTATTTTGATCCTTGGAAATACTAAGTGTTTATATTTAATTGAAAGTTTTACCTTTTTAACCATAACCTCCTTCAGAGCATTTTGTCATTTGAGCACAATTTGTTTTGTTTATAGTGACAACCACCTATTTAACTATTTGACTGGCCAAAACATAGAATTGATGGGTCATGCTCCCTCCCTACAGCCCCGATTTGTCACTAAATGACTTCATCTTTTTCTCAAATATGACGAATAACGTTTTTCGGTGCCTGAAGTATCCATTGATGCATTCAAAATACATCAGTTAGTAGTATAGACGAGTATGAGTAGATGTAATTTAATAAGGAACTTTAACATCATCATTACTAATGGTGGTTGTAGATAATTATATTTGACTTCTGTCTGTAGCTCGAGAACTGGTTAATACTTTTTAATGAAATTTTTACTTTAATAAAAAATAATTTAAAAAAGTAACTGAAGCCTAGAATGGTCAAGATGTCAGGGGACAACTTGGGGAATCAGAGAAATTTTTGAAACTGTAACTCAATAAATCTAAACGATGGAATATAATCATTCTTTCAACTGACAATAATATATTTTTAATAAATAGAATTTCATTATTATATAACGTACTAAAATGTACTTGTGTATCATCCAAAAAGTTAAAATCAGGTATCATCAAGCAGCCTAGCTGAAAACAAAGGATTTTACCCTGATAAAATGAGCAGCATCCACCAAAAAAAGAAACTGCTGAAAAAGTCTTTCTATTCTTAGAGAATGGGTGTGAATCACGCGACTACTCTATGGGACACCAAATCAACGTTTGAAAATTGTTACGAAGTTTTCGCAAATGAATGAAAATTTCATTGGGTACGTCCAAGTACCTCACAACGGATTATAAAATGAATCAATCCCGAATGAACGGTGAATAGGTTAGGTTAGGTTATGCCAGGTCTGGTCTTCATATTTATATTGAAAGAGTAATAATTGTAAGGTACTGTAAATATCAATAACGAGTGTAGTGTCATCTTATAAGATTCTAATTATCTATGCCAATAAGCAATAAAGTAGATTCGCTGTAGTTTGGATTGTTGCATATTACCTGCGACTGTACACCTGCTGTAATTTAGCCACCTTCTTAATTATGTTAAGCTATCGATCTTGTAGGAATCATGTTATTCTATTTATTTTTACCGCGTTTAATATTATAAAGTTCCGCGCGATCTTAAAGAAATTAATGTAAGATTCTTGAGAAGTTTTTATTAGAGAGCGAAGAAGTTCAAAAACAACTTCCGACCTCATCGAAGTAATAAACTCGTTAATTTTCTTTCGAAAAATTCGCCGCCTTCATAACGCTCTTTCCACCCTCCTCTTTTTCTCTCTTTCGCCTTTGATCAGTTTTGTCGGTCGCCAGGCAAGTAAGTAGCACAAAACAAAATAAGAAGGCTATCGATCTAAGCTCGTGAAACACGTAATAAGGAACTGAATGGAATTGCTCTTCGAAATAAAATAATATGTATACATATATATAGAAGTCAGAAAGTACCGAGCTACCTGATATTCAAAGGAATAACGCTGCAGGATGTGTCACACGAAGAAAAAAAAAACGTAAAACGTGACTAAATAATTTTCGACACGCCAATTAGTTGGAAAACAACCTTTGAAAGTTGCCATCATTTGTAATATAGTTATTTCTATTAATTTCGAATATAGTTTGTATAAACTAGTGTAGTCCTTATTCATGTCTACAGGCCGTCGTTGGTTGGTTGGAATTGCTTCTTAACTGTTGGGATTTTGTCTCGTGGTATCTCCAATGATGGTCGAACTTTAATAAGGATTTATTTGTAGGTTTACAAAATTGGTATACAAAAAGGTACATTCTTGTTCCTTCGATAGGACTAGTTTTGATAACCAAAACTCACTTTACAATTCTCGTCTATTTACAATATTTTTATAACAATTTGCAGAAATAATCTTGAGCACTTTTCTTCGTTGCCTTTCTGACTTTTTGTGTTATCTTAATTTCGAGGTTAAGCATTACTAGAAAATAGTTTCTTTTTCTGCCAACTCTATTTATATTTTTAATTCTGGTGTTTTCATTTTTACCAACTTGTTTGATTCTGGACAAATTCTAAACTGGACAATTTTTGATTTATCTCAACACTAACGTTTCGCTAGCACGAGTGGCGAGCTTCTTCAGAGGTCCTTCCATCTCCGAGTCTACATCCAGCATCGGAGATGGAAGGACCTCTGAAGAAGCTCAGCACTCGTGCTAGCGAAACGTTAGGAAGCAATTCAAACCATCGACGGCTTTTAGACCCGAATAAGCCTTAACCAATTTGTAGTTTGTGTAATTTGGTTTTAAAATTGGCAATTCAACAATGACAGAACATCAACCAATATATCTGCTGCCTATAAACAATGTTTCATGAATGGATATAGACAATACAGCGAATGCCATCTATTATATTTGCTACTAAATTGTGGGATTCAATAATGTTAAACAAGGTTCTTTTCTAATAAGGATATCGACTTGTTAAATTGAACCCACGGTGCAGCTACCTACGTGGTAGACACGTAACCACAATATGGAGCAAATGTCTACAGATGGTGTTCACTACGCTGTCTGTATTTATTTAATAATTTCAATTGCAAGTTTATATTTAGTAGTCTCTCAAACAACAGGTCCACTCCGAGTGAATCCGACACTGTTTTTTGTGGCCTTTTCCCTCTTCCACGAAAACAAAAACAATCTAACAACAAATTATTCGTCAAGCTGAAGTTGTAGCAGCTATGAACATAATAGGCACGGAATCAAATAGTACAATTAGTTATTGAAATATATATTATTCATTTAATAGCAGCACCTATCGGAACTGCCTACGGGCGGGTTATTGGTGAGAACAAAATTGTTCGAAATTGCGATCCGCATCTGACAGTTACGATTGACTACCAAGAACTTTTGTGCGTAAATAATCCCATTTTTTTGGGAAGGGTGTCCAAAGTGCTCCTTTTTACATTTGCCTAGTTTTTATGTACCTACTTCAATTTAAGAATTGTTGTAATTGAATTTTCGTTGATATGAATTATTAAAAAATGTTGATATCACACAAAAAATTATGCAAAAAAGGATCAAAACTAAATTCTAAATTTAATTATGAGTAGTCATTCCTCTGATATCTAGCATATTTTATAAAAATCACGCTTTCTATCTTAGGAGAGTATCTATTGTTCTTATTTATTTTTCAAAGCAACGAGTTGTTTACCCAACAATTCATTTTTATTCTATTCCCGTCCGGCGAAATTAAAAACTTGAGCGGAGTGAAAGCGAACTAGGCCCTTCCATTTTGCCTTAAAACCCTAAAGACCACGGAGAGGCGACCGCGTTTTTCGAATCTATTAGTGGTACTTGTTTAAAATTAATTTTATTCCAGACACGACCGCATTTTGTTTCAATCTCCGCCCATTTCACGAATAAAAATACTCCGTTAATAATCTCATTAAAAGACCAAGTACGCAAATTTACTTCTTAACCTTTCCGACTGAGCTTTGCCCAAAGCCATTTTAATATAAAACAGAAAGAACTCTCGAATTGTTGGGGATTAAAATCAGTTGAAATTGAATTGACGATTTTGTTACTTCAGAATTACTTCAACCCTAATGAGTTGTGAAAAGTGAATATAATAGTTAGTATATTTAAGTTAAAATGTTTTGTTTCCGGCAAAACTCGTAAGTAGAAGCACTTTTTTATATCAATCAAAATTGAAAGACCTCCGAAGACGCCCATGCGATAAAAGACGAAGCATCAGTGTTCAGATTCAGAGTATGTTTATCTTAAAATATTAGCATTAATTCTCAGTTCAGTCAAAATGTTGCATATGCCTGCAGGTGGCATTTATGGCTTTAGATCTGTGCCGGTCCTTTGTAAGCAAGCAATAACGGCGGCAACAATCTTTGCGGGATGGTTGTTGTCGTTGGTAAATTACAAACAAATTATTTCTAATAATAAAATGAAACACTAGTAAAATGTTTGCACTAAATCTATTGAAAAACTCGACAATTGTTTCGGGCATTGCCCATTATCAAGAGTATAAATACTAAAGAATAATGCCTAACAAACAGTGTATATATATGTACATCTATAATTCGCTGAGTAGGAGTGAGGATGTTGTTTGTCCTAACTCTAATTGATTATTAACAATATTTATTTTATTGTGGAGGCTTTTCTTTATCTCTAAATTTTCAAACATAGGTAATTTCCTACTTTTAGATATATTAGTGTGTAAAATTTTTATATTTTTGACGTCTATATTGTGTTTATACAAAGTACACTGTTCTGAAATTCCAGTCTGCAAATTATTTTTATTAATACTATTTAAATGTTCTTTTACCCTAGTTGAAAAAGCTCTACCCGTTTGTCCAATATAAATTGCGTCACATGAGTCACAAACTAATTAATATACACAACTTTTTCCCAAAGGAGTTGTTTCTTTTTATTATTGACTAATATAGTTCTTAAAGTAAATTTATTATTTTCAACAACAGTTAAACCTAAATTTTGTAATTTGTGTTTATACTTATTACTAACAGATTTTACAAAATGTAAAGAAACAAACTTCTTATTAGAGTTAATACTAAAATCGTCATGAAAAAGTGGTGTATATCAATTAGTTTGTGACTCATGTGACGCAATTTATATTGGACAAACTGGTAGAGCTTTTTCAACTAGGGTAAAAGAACATTTAAATAGTATTAATAAAAATAATTTGCACACTGGAATTTCAGAACAGTGTACTTTGTGTAAACACAATATAGACGTCAAAAATATAAAAATTTTACACACTAATATATCTAAAAGTAGGAAATTACCTATGTTTGAAAATTTAGAGATAAAGAAAAGCCTCCACAATAAAATAAATATTGTTAATAATCAATTAGAGTTAGGACAAACAACATCCCCTCTCCTACTCAGCGAATTATAGATGTAGCTATAAATACACTGTTTGTTAGACATTATTCTTTAGTATTTATACTCTTGATAATGGGCAATGCCCGAAACAATTGTCGAGTTTCTCCATATATTTAGGGCAAACATTTTACTAGTGTTTCATTTTATTATTAATATGATGTTTTACAATAAGTGCACCTTAGAAAATTGAAATCAGAGTATTTCTAGTATTTCTAGTATTTCGTGTCATCATCGTGCCTACTCCGTCGAAGAGTGGTAGGTTTTGAACAGTCAGTACACATTCATACTCAGATAAGAACACAATTAAAAAAGCATTTTATCGTAAACCATCTTATAAAGGGTCTTCTAATAGATACATATGTGTACATATTTCGCTGTAGTAGTAATTAAAAATAAATATTAATAAGTGCAATTATTCCTCTTTCTTCGTCATAGTAATTATTTGCATTTTAACATTTCATTAGCAATGCGATACATCTTTATAATGCGTTAACACCCAAAACATGTGTCAAGTTTTGAATAAACTTGATGAACATAATTTTTGTTGTTTTCTTTTATATGTTATATATTTACATGTCTAACAATGGATGAACCGCTGTTGGTCAATGATAAAAGGGCATTAGTTGAAAATAAATTAGGTAGATAATTCGGTATATAGACTGAATGCAGTAAGTTTCGTATTAAATCGGCTTTTGTGTCGACTCTAATGGTCTAAAATCCCCTACATTGTATTTGATCCTCTTGAGTGAATTTACTTTTAGGGTTCCGTACAAGAAATCGCGAAAAAGTGAACTAATAATATCGGAAAAACCTGTTTTCAATTCGTAACAATTCTCATTAGATCTTTCTTTTCGTTGTGGAACGACGGTATAACGAGCCAATTTCGTTCTGCAACTGCCTTTGTTAGATCACAACAAACGGAGCATCTTCGACATAACGCATGCACCTTTGCAACACGATCCTGTCCGTAATTGGTACGTATTTCCAAATCCTCCGAAATAAATCAATAACTTTATTGACACTAAAAATAGGTCTCTTGGGAGCAGTGCAACTGAAGAAACGAATGTTCTTACGTTTCTCAGAACTTTAGCTTACTCTGTAGTAACTATAACACATCTTTGAACCAATAGTATCGAGGGTTGCTATTTATATTTTGAGCATTGGCAATGTTTATAGGAGGCATCTGACGTTTGTAATTGAATGTTTGCCCACCGTCCAGGTTTCGCACCTATACAGAACCGTCCCAGAAATTTTTGAACTTTCAAATTCACCGTTCATCAGAGCAGAAATGATTTATATGACGTGATGACTGATGAGTTCCTTAAATATCGAAAATCAAGGGCTGTTTCACTTTTGTTGCCTTTCACCTCTAACCTTGTTTCGCCTCCCTCACATGACAATATATTTGTTTTATTTTATCTCCACGGTCTTTGTCAATACCGCTTCTGTTGTTTACTCAATTACATTACCAAAAATTTATTATGCAGTTGTTCTTATTTTCTTCAATTTTTGCACAGAGTTTTATAAAAATAGATAATTAGCTTACATTCAAAAATATGTATCCTTGTTTGCTTATAAAGATTAAACTAACTTCAGGATATCTGCCGTTATCACTTGGTGAAACATATTCCCAATGGCAAAGTAAACAAAGAATTTGAAAGTTTCACTAATATTTATTGTCTTTATTTCGTCTTACAAGGTCATCATCAGGAGTAACAATTTCATAAATTCAATTGAATTGTCTGTTGGATAATTATGAAACATCGTTTAAATTAAATGAAAATATATATAAACAAAATGCTTTTAGATGTTTCAAATATGCTTATTAACACACTCTACATATGTTTCGACTTCCGAAGTCTTTCTCAAGAGTATTTACTGCTTCTTTTTTCGTAGTAAATATCTATTACTCTTGAGAAAGACTTCGGAAGTCGAAACATATGTAGAGTGTGTTAATAAACATATTTGAAACATCTAAAAGCATTTTGTTTATATATATTTTCATTTAAATTAAGTAACAATTTCACTTATTAATTGAAATCCTTAAGGACAACACCTTACCGAAGAGTTTATCATTATCTGATACTGTCAAAGATTATTCAGTTATTTTGTTCGATATGGCCAAGTGCTCGCTTTATCCTCTTTTGGTTTTTACAAGCGAGTTGCAGTGATGAAACATTATTACGGTTTCTGAATTTCTCTTCAGAAAAAGTGGAAAAATGTCTGGCCTTAATTATTAATTTTGTTTTTAATTATGATTTTGTTTCGTAACAAAACAAAAGCCTCTCTTGAAAGATGATATTCCTCAGCGAAAAACAGATAAGTCAACACATAGTGAAAGGAAAGCAAATTGAATTTCGCATTTTGTTATTATACGTACGAAATAGCCAGGCAACATATTTTCGTATGTATATTATGTATAATACAGTAACAATGGAATACAAAGGTCGGTTAAAGTTGAGAACTTTTAGCATAGTAGCAGCCAAAAGGAAGGAAATATGTTTACAGTCTTTGTCGTGTTTACAACCAAACATGGGTTTATACCCTCTGGCCTATCTGAACATCAACCGCCGAAACTGTTTAACGTTGGATTTCCAACTCTGCAGTAAAAGTTAGAACTTTGGGAATGTTTTCGGTAAAAAATCAGGAAAAGGACAGCTTCTTTTTAAGTTCGGCAGTTATATTTGAACTTAAATTAATTTAACAACAAATTGGCTTATATGCTAGTTGAGGGAAGGGGTAGAGGGAAAAGGTTTAGTAGTAGTGGGGAACTACTTAATTCTATTTGTTCGTTTATTAGAATATCGCTATTTTAAAATTTATTAATTTCTAGAAGTAATGTAATATTCTAAAATCTTCATTAAATTAATGATTATGAGTGATTAGGTGTTTTGCATAATTGGAAGAATCAATGTTTTTGTTATAAAATGCTCTCTTGTGTTCACGAATTCTTGTTTTAAAATTTCTACATGTTTTTCCTATGTAAAACATTTCACATGAATTACAGTTTAATATGTAAATACCAGAAATATTCATTTTGTTAGTTTTGTCTATTATTCTTAATAAATTTACTTAAATTGTTGTTAGTTTTGTATGCTATTTTATAGTTATTTTTGTTTAGTATGGATGAAATAAATTTCGTTGGCGGGCCTATGAAGGTTAATAATTATATTTTTGGTTTTCTTTAATATTTGGATATATGAGGTTTATAGCCTTTTTATAAATTAGTTTCTTTAGTAAGGAATCTATTAAGGAAGTGTTATAATTGTTTTGAATGGCTATTTGTTTTATTATAGGTAATTGTTTTTTATAATCTGAGTCTGACATCGGAACATTTAATAATCTGTGCAAGGCTAATTTGTGGTGATATGGGTTACAGGATTTATTATTTATAACAATATCTATATGTGTAGATTTGTGGTATATTGAAAAACTGTGTTTATTTATTTAATCTTTTGATGTTTAAGTATAAAAAATTTATTTGGTTATTTAATTCTAATTCCATAATGAATTTAATTTTTGGGTGAAGATTATTTGATAATTTAAGAAAGTTATTTAATTGTCTATTGGAACCTACAAAGCTTATTTTATAATAAAAATTTCTTTATAATAAAAATATCTTATAGACATGTTACTTGTATAGTAAATCAATCAATTTTATACATAGTAATTTTTGATATTAGCCAACAAGTAGAGGAAGTTTTTTGGATTTTATTACGCCGAAATAAAAAACTCAGCTTTTTTCATTTAGTTATTCTGTTATTCGTTAAAACAAAAATTCATTTTACAAATGAATTTTATTTCATTATGAATTGTAACTGAACGGTGTTTTTCCTAATAAATAATTCTTATTTTGAATGATTTTTTTTAAGACCCATCAAAAACGGTCAGTTATAAATCCGCTCTTATTGAACTGATATATATTATATAATAGTACATTGCCATTCGAAGACTTTCTCGTATTACTAGTGTTCCATCGGGGTTGGTTCAAGCCATTCAATTCTTTCTCCCATAAAAAGTTACTAATGCTGGTGGAGTATTTTGATCTTTCGAAAGAGGCCAGTAATATTTGATAATGAAAAACCGATATGTAAATGTAATAAAAAATGGGAAATTCTACTTGGAAAAACTTATTTAGTATGCATTTTCTTTATTGAAAATAATTTTGGAGTAACAAAACTGAAAAATATTAAAAACAGTAACAGTAAAAATAATTAAATTAGCTGAAGTTTTTATTTACCAGGATTATTATTTTGGTATAACGCAACAAATAACTGAAACTTTTTGAAGGGTACATTATATCGAAAAATATAAAATTATAATAAGTGATAATTAAGAAAAATTGTTTCAAAAAGTTTACTACACATCTGCAATATTGTTTCAGGCTTTTCAAGAAACATAAAAAAGCATTTTTTCTTAATTCTTACTTATTATTAATATGTTTTTACAAGTAATAAAATTATATTTAAGAAAATGTATATTTTACTTGTTTTGTCCATCAATACCTGCGTATTATCTAAACATAACGTTTTACCGAATTTCGCATAAGAAAATATATGAAAAGAAATTTTGAAGAACAAAACTGTAAATAATAGTGTCTGAACTGCTGCTATTTACTTTTATTTATTCCCATGAAATTTAATGATACGAAGGTGGAAATGATAAAGTGGGGTGTTAATCGACTAGATTAAAGGTAACAAAAATAAGTAATATTGTAGCGTAGGCTGGCTAATTTCTGATGTAAAAGATTAACGCCTTCTGATGCGACACATCTTCTACGTGACATCAAAGGATATAAGACCTGTGAAGTGAATAATCCACCATTTTCCTTCGGAGGAACAATTATTGTCAAATTCTCTTTGGTACAGACGACAACACAAGGCCATCACGCTTACGCGAATATCCCTGCACAGTTGTGGTGGGTGCTCTCTTGTGTTATACGTAATTTAACATGAATAGATGTTGAGATTTAGGAAAATCAAGCTAAAATATGGTCTTAATCAGTTTTACTGATGCTTAAATACCCGAGTATTGAATTAATAACGTTTTGCTTGAAATATTTATGCTTTTCGTTTCGTTTCAAATGTTTACTGGAGATTGGGTAACCACATTTACAAACCCTGTCTCAGCTACTGTTTTCTTTGTTATATTAGACGAGTACATCTGCAAATTCTATATGAAATCGTAATTTATCTTCTGTATCAATAGCGAATTTCACAATTTTTAGATATAAGGTGAGTAATAAAACAAACCCTCTTCCACAAAATTTATATTATACTTTACAATTGTTATGCCTAACTTTATATTTGTTCATTTCTATGGTTTCAAGTAGGGACAATCTAAGGTTTTTACCCTTCAGAGGTTATTTGTAAATACATAACTAAAAATAACTTAAAAATAGCTTTCGAAACACAAAATACCCTAAGTAGAAATTTATTAAAAACAATAAAGATAAAATCAATAAAGAAAATCTATCAGGGGCCTATAAATTAACCTGTAACACTTCCAATTGTATTTATATTGGTCAAACTGAACGCGCCTTTAAAAAACGGCTTGATGAGCACAAAAAGTCATACGAAAACAATAAATTATGTTAAACATCAAATTGAAGAAAAACATACTTTTAATGATAATTTCGATGTACTACATGTAGAAAATAAAAACCTTAGATTGTCCCTACTTGAAACCATAGAAATGAACAAATATAAAGTTAGGCGTAACAATTGTAAAGTACAACATAAATTTTGCGGAAACTGTTTGTTTTATTACTCACCTTATATCATAATGAGTTTCCATCAAGTGAGTGTAGAAAAAGTTAATCATTTTGAACAATTTTTTGAGTTTTACAGTAATTAAAAGTAGTAGTAAAGTAGAGGCTGTAATATCTGAAAAATACTCCATAGCCATAATTGATAGAAAATTTCTACAGATGGTGCTCACTACAAAGTTTGTATTTATTCGAGTAATACTACAACAAAAATTTAGTTAAGAGAACATAGGCTTCCAATTGCCGACGAAACATCTGGATATAATCTTTCATATAGATCACGGCCTTTTAAACCGAATCTTAATTGTACTAACATTTAGTTAGTTAGTTATGGACCCCCATTATTTGATGCAAGAATGTTAATGGTTTGAAAAATTAAAACCTTGCCCAATGGCACAAAAATACGTGTATCCATGTGCCAATGTTGCATAACAGGGAAACGTACTAAACCTTTAAAATAAATAGAAGAGGAGACTGTAGTGATTGAAATAAACAAAAGAAAAAAAATGGTCTTACCCCAAACTAACCACAACACTTTTTGCAAATGCGTACACGTGTTTCGCTCACTTAATAATCGTGAGAATTTTCAACGCAAGACTGTAATAAAACATTTATTGAATGATGTGTGAATA
Source organism: Agrilus biguttatus (assembly GCA_963921985.1). NCBI lineage: Eukaryota > Metazoa > Arthropoda > Insecta > Coleoptera > Buprestidae > Agrilus > Agrilus biguttatus. The sequence continues at coordinate 37,935,017 of OY998118.1, read as the reverse complement.
AATTGATGTGTTTAATATCCTCGAATTACATTTCCGTTTTTATAACGAACTTAAAATTACGAGCTTTGAACAGAAATGTGGCGGAAATTTTTCAGTTTAAAACATGCACCTTCTGTGAAACATATTTTTATGAAAATAAGAAATAAAACAATAAATTAGGAAATTTGACTCATTTTCAAATGGTATTCTTATCAGAATTGATAATTACACAAGAGTTATTTTTCATATTTTCTTCTAAATTTTATATTTCAGCACTGTCCTCATTATTTTGAAATCAGTATATGATCATTAACTTATTTTGTGCCTCAAAATTATAATGATCAAAAGCCGACACGAGGTAAAACAGTGCATAACCCCGTGATCGAACTTTGTTTGGATAGACGTGATGTAAATTCAAAAACTAAGTAAGTAAAATTGTTAGCCTATCGGATAGCTTTTTTAATATATTTTTAGATAATGCAGAACCATCGTAATACTTGTACTATCGTATTTATCTTTTTTTTTACAAAGAATTGTTGCCTATTAGAGATTGAGTTCTGAGGCCAGTTTGTAAGTTACTTCGTTGAATAAATCTTTTTAACGAGCTTTTCCGAGAAATTGTTCAAACGAAACACTGTATGCTGACAACCTTAATTAATAAGCCTGCAAACCTAAAAAGGACAATGGTATTTACCCTTGGAACTTAGTTGTCAGTAGTATACCTTTGATCCATAAAAGATAATCTTTTTTTTTTAAACATCTTGGAAATCAAGACAAAATACGCTGGGATTATTTCACATATATTTATTTTAGATCTTCGGCAACAGTTTTGGCTGTTAAGCGATTTTCAAAAGAGACAGAATTTTTAAATTATCTTTAAAATGAAACTAACTGATATATATAGTAATGTTATTAGGTCTGTACGTTGGGGTAGTGTAATAGTAGGAGGGGTAAGTTGCTAGTATTAAGCTCTATTTGGTTATTTACCAGATTAACGTTATCTTTTTGACATTTCTTGATTTTTTACTTTTGGTCATTTGACCACAATGGCTACAAAGTATAAGTAATTAACAACATTATTAGACGTAAAAAGTGCTTTCAAATCCAAAACATGTTATACAATACAATTAGTAGTAAGATTAATAAATTAAGTAATAGATATTGCTCAATTAATTATATTTTTAAGTTTATAACTAGACCTCAATACTCAACCCTCCTACTAGTACACCACCCTAACTTACAAACCTAAGAACATTACTATATATAACAGCTGGTTTCGTTCTTAAGTTTTCTTATGAAAAAGGCTTAACAGCCGAAACGGTTGTCAAGGATCTGAAATAAAAATTTGAGAAATAATCGTAGCACGGTGTAGACAGCACCGACAGTACACCGAACAACTTACTTTCTGACGTTAGACAACGTCCAATAAATAACTACATACGGGGTAGTGAATGCCATCTGTAGAAATTTGCTTGCCTCAAAGTTCTGTTAGATACACTTGCCTATGACGTAGATAGCCATACAGGAAATTTAATTAAAAACTTAGCTTTGTAATGTTTCAAAAGGTATTATTAAACTCTACATATGTTTCGACATTTTATGTATTTATCAAGAATATTATAAACCTATAAAACCTTTTGAAACATTATAAAGCAAAGTTTTTTCTGTTCATAATTATTATAAAAATGTTTCATATTCACCCGTCCGCTTTATCAATATTAACTGTAATTCTTTGGAGGTTTTCTTTTATTCGATAGTTAAAATAAGTTCGAAATGTTGAAAGTTAATAAATAATTTCAATCTCACTATAAAATTTTATTCATTTTTATAATACTACGTAGTTTTCTTGACATGAGATTTTTACATAATCTTAATTATTTCAGTGTTTTATGATCATGTTAATAAATTTCTTATTATTTTTCAAATAATTGTCCCTCAGAAACCCTCAAATATTATTTAAGGATAATAATTTGTATTATTTTTTAAGTATCTTGGCATTCTTCTGAAGAAGTCACAGTGTGACGATACAATTGTTAGCAATAATAAAATTTTATTGAGATATACAAAATATATATATATACTAAAAATGTTTTTTTCACCTCTCCTCTTAGTTTTAACCTGTAGATAGCTACCAATTTTGTAAAACTTTTAGTGTATGACTCAAAGAAACTTAAGAAAGCTATTTTGAAGTGGAACAAGTGTCGTTTAAAATTGAACATTTTTGTGGAAAGCTTAAAAGTTGCATTATTTGAACAGTTTCAAGCAGTAGTATTGTTCATTTACCAGTAGTATTTATAAATAAAACGGTATTTGTTCGCAGTTTTCAATTTCGCATCTGTATTGTTAAATCTGTCACCCGGCTCCTCTACGAAAGATAAATGAAACACTTTACAAAATTGTTGTTTTCCGCAATGGAATCGTGATTGCAAACACCTACTTACTCCGCGAGTAATAGACACATTTCAAGAAGTTTCCTTGAGAGAACGATATACAAAACAGCAGGGCATTATCCAACGCCAATCTTCGCAGCACAACACCACTTGCAGTTACATAAATACATATACAACATCCTGGATTTACCGTCTATTATATGACTACATACAATGTATATATATATATATAGCTAAAAATATAAATTTAAAATATTCTCCGTTATCACTTGGTGAAGCATGAATTCACTTTAGAAGATTTTTTGATCAACAATAAGATGACGGATGAACCAGACATTCTTGGCAGATACTCGAAGAAATAACACAATGAAATTGCGTATATGTAAAATTTATTGAATGACTGATCAAGAAGCGCTAAGTACTAATTTACAGATGTCCTTAGGTAACCAACCGACTGGGCTGACTGTTCGTCTCAAACTATGCCATCTACACTTGCCTTGCTTTCTACCTGACCTACCATAAAATTACCCTGTGACTAACAAATTACTGCGAACGTTACAAACTAAACTTATTTCTTTAAAAACGCAATATTTTATATCCATAACTAACATCCACTTATCGTTGTTATTAAAAGATAACAGCGATGTATACGAAATTACCTGCTCAAACTGTTTGGATAAATACATTGGAAGATCCAAAACAGATGTTTTGACCAGGTTTAATAAATATGTCAACCATGTAAAATATAACAAACTAGCTTTGAGTTAAGCCAGTCATCTTATTGATAATAACCATACGATAAACAAAAATAATTTGGTATTACATAATTTAAAAGGTGGACTTATTTTAGACATGTTTGAAATTTTGGAAATTTAAAAGGCAATAAAATTAAATAAAATAATTACAAACAACCAAATAAATGGAAATGACCCTCTATTAGACCCTGATGTTACCCCCTCTATGTGACCATCCACTATAAATATCAATGTCCAAAAATCAAGTTATTTAGTATAATTATTTACTCCTGAGGATGCCCTCATAAGGCGAAATACGTATAGAGTGCAATAAATAAAAGTAAATATATTTCAAGTTGTGTTTTATATCTAAATATATAACTCTTCTGAAAAATATTATTAAACGAAAATTTATTTGTTTATCTAATTGACTGAATTTATGTTCGTGGATGCAGTACCACATTGAGCCAATAACGGGCTCTGGACAAACCATAAATCATAAACCATTTTATGTACTTCCATATTTTTTTTTGTTTTAGTGGTGTCAAATTTTTGTATATATTCATTAATAAAAATAGGAAGCAGAAACACGAGCAAAGAGGCGTAGATAGTTAGGGATGTTATAATTTTCGGAAATACGGAAATTCCAAGTTTGCTTCCGGATAGGAAAGGATAGAGGTCGAACTGGTCTATGAAGTGGCAGCCTTGTGGTCAACACAATATTAATGTTTTGGGGTTGTTGTAGCAATCGTGTTAGTGGACTGTATTTTTGTGTTTGTTTATAAATAACGTCGAGAAATGCACTAATCGAAGTTAACACACTAATTTATTAAAGGACTATTAAAATATATAACAACTATAAATCACATTTTACAGGCAATTCTACTATTTAACACGTGCTCTCAGGTATCGATCATTATAGATAGATGTTCACGCTAATAGCGCTCTCATGATAGTGATGCCACAAAGGCACAGCGCCGCATACCTGCATGCAGTTCATGGACGTAGTTTATACAACATAAGAAACAATAATAAAATGCATAAACAATTAAAAAATAAAATTCTTATATTGCTCATGACAACCACCTCATCATGTCGAAAATGACAGACAAACACACAAAAATATTTAAGGGTTTTAAAAGTATACACTTTATTTATCTGTGTAGCTGAAAAGTCTTGGTGTCAGATCGTTATTAAATAAATAAATTGAATAAATAAATAAATAAATAAATAAATAAATAAATAAATAAATAAATAAATAAATAAATAAATAAACTAATTTTTAGATAATTTTATTCTCTTTCCATTCTTTAGCAATTTCATTCTAAGCCGTAACAAAATTTACTTCTGCTGCATTTAGAAACTAATTGCGAACTGAAAATGGAATCTGCTTGTAAGTAATTGCGTGGCCTTCCTAATTGAAAGAACATTGATCGTAAAATTAATTGGTTTCTGACGAAGAGAGATCTGTATCACTTCTAGAATTTATTTACTTTTTGTTTATTTACACTCTTCGGTCCTGACGCGCTCAGATCGCCACGTAAAGTAACATAAGTGAATCGGCCACATCTTTATTTGATAATTGGATCAGTTATAATGATGATGATTGACACCACACGTAATTATTACATAAACAGCATGAATACAGCAAAAGCCGTTTATAACGGCGAAACTATTAACACTTGGATAATCTCTTCTGTTATAGCGACGAATACGGTTTCAGCATCTTAAATTTGGCTCTTTATAATTCTTTAAATCCGAATATGGCAGCACCGAGCTTTTATTCAAGTCTAAACTCGACTTAACCAGTCAGGTATGCCTTGTGTAAAACTGATAATGTTAATTTCCTGCTTTGGAACTAGTAACATTCTCTTGATAAATACCTATGGTTTTCAAAGAGTTAAAAAAAATAATGCGTTTAAATGAAACGGCATTCTTATTTGTTACATAATGAAACGAGATTTATATTTAATGGATAACTTATTAACATATTATTTAATGTTTTTTGCCATATCCCACGACCGGTTTCCACCTATCGGCTTTCGGTTCGTTGTGCCTACTTGATAGGACGCGTTCCAAATGTGAGATCTTTGATCTTAATATTTAGACGAATAAGGATTTTAATTCCTTCTTTTTTGAATATGTTATATCTTCGTCTAAGAATACATCGGAATCAACGGTGTAATTCAATGCCGGTAGGGATATTAGCCCTCGGAGTAGTTGTTTCTGTTGATTCCATATTTATGTTTATAATTACTCCAAATTAGTTTAGAAACAACTCTACAATAAAATCTGGGACGAAAAGGTTTTTTCGAAATTTTTTGACATGAAGATTTCGTTGAAATTTTATTTCTAGGCTAATTTGGGACTGCAGAATCCAAAAATGACTATAAATGTAACTTATTTATGTCAGAAGCGGGAAATTTGATTTTGATGTTGTTTATTAAAGTCTGCATAAGGATGTCAATATTCTGTATTGTCGACAATAAACGTACCTACAGACCGAGGATTTATGTAGTTAAAGGCTGTCATCATAGAAATCAAAATCTCACAGCCGATACATCGGATAACAAAGCCGATCCTGTCTTTAATATAGCTTTACCTTGCTTTAGTTTTATTACCATTCAGTTATTTCTTCCATGTTTTTAGCTTTCGTCGCTGGACGATTTTTGCCACGTTTTTATTTAATTCTGCTTCAGAGTATGAAACGAATTTTCTGTTGTCACGCCATTTTAAAGCGTGTCGTTTCATATCCTCAATTTTATCGAACTCGCCAGTCTAATAGATCCATCCGTTTGCCATGAAAAGACGTTAATTATGTTATTTTCCGACATATTTTTACGAAAGCTCATCAAGAAATAGCCAAATGTCCCACCGGTTGAACGTGCGTGTCGATTTTAATACAATTAGACTGATTAAATGGCTTTGATCACTCCGTGCTTATGCAAATTAAATGAACAATCGACAAAGAGACTCCAGGAAATGTTTTTAATTACATAATGGACCTGAAACTCGCCGTGACCATGCCAACGGGAAATTTACTAACCCGTTTTCTTATATATACATGTGTATACATCGAAAACGCCGCTTTCTAAATATTCCAAATGAATTAAGGTTGCTAAAAAGTTGCTTTTCTTTGGTTTTGTGGATTACAGTGAAATTCGCTTATAATGATTCTGCGTACAAGGACAATCTCATTAGAAAACCGCATTAAAATCCGTAGAATTGTTCTCCAGTTCAATAGAAAGACGTAGGAGGATATTTCCTGATTAGTTTAATCGTTAAAGAATACATCTAAATCTTCGCAAATCTAATCGTTATTCATACACAGGCGAAATAAACAATTTTTATGGTACATTTTTGTTTCGTTCGAGACTGGGACCGTGTGGTTAATGTAAATTACGATATCAAAACCATATAATTTCACAGTATCTATTTTTATTAAAATTGTCAGATTGAATCATATAAAGTTGATTACGATCTACTATATATTTTCTTAAAATAAGAGGATAATATTAATAATTTTAATTATTTTTGGATTAAAAAGTAAACCCTTCTTTGTCTCTCTTTACTCCTACGTCTGCTTTTAAAAACCAAGTTTGGAAAAAAATAGCAACCCGTCAGCTCCTGTTCTTTAAGGGTTAGTCAAACTTCACAAAAATGATAACCCTATTAGACCCGTAGCCTCTTGCTTCAATGCACCTAGCCAAAAAAGAATTATCATAATTACTAATAGATATTAAAGACTTTACCCCTAAACATACTATAAAAAACAGCATAGAATTAGTCAATAAATTAAAGAAACTTCATTTACCCTCTAACGTTAAATTAATTTCATTTGACGTTAAAAATTTATTCCCCTCCATACCCATTATGCAGTTAAATAATTTGTTATTCAAGGACTTAAAGAATGTAGACCAAACTCTAAATTCAGAACTTAGAACACTAATTGACTTAAGTTTAAACCAAAATTACTTTTCCTTTAATCAAAAGTTCTTTTTACACAAAGATGACCTACCTATGGGCTCGTTTATCTTCCCGTTTTACGCTGACTACTTTATGAATAAATTTGAAACCTTTTTAGAAGAAAACAATAACTTTAATAAAGATATACATTTATGGCTACGATATGTTGACGACGTATTTTGCATTTGGGTTGGTACAGAACGGCAATTAACTAAATTTCAAAACTATCTCAACAGTTTAAATAAACATATCCAATTCACGTTAGAAATAGGCAACAACAACTTAAATTTTCTAGATCTCAATCTAAAAATACTCAATAATAGAATTATTTTCGATATATATAGGAAAAATACCTTCACAGGTACAGTCATTCCGGCAGGTTCTAACCACCCCATGAACATAAAAGTTTCCACTCTATGTTAAATAGACTTGTAAACACACCTCTACACACTGAAAATTTCACCAAAGAATTAAATATCATAAAGGCTATAGCTAATAATAACTGGTATAACTGTAATATTATAGATAAAATTCTGTCAAAAAAATTAAAAAAGAACTTCTATAACTCAATTTATCCAAACAACAACAACATTGAAAGTTGCAAACATCAAATTTGGCCAAAAATCCAATTTTATGGTAATATAAGTATTAATCTAGGTCACAAATTAAAAGAATTTAATGTTAATCTTGCCTTTTTCAATAATTTCACCTTAAGCAAATTTTTGGTAAATAAATTAAATAACAAGAGCAACAACCCTGATAAAAGTCGGGATGGGATTGGCTAGGTGGTGTGATTAGGGAGAGAAAGATGAGACGAGAATGAAGACAGAAGAGAAGTGAAAGATTATCGCATCCATACAGAACCATGTACTCCAAACACACACTTAATACACATTTTTTTAGATTTCCAAATTAACCAATCGGCGGTATAGAAATTATTTATTTTTTGTTAAAAATCGCTTTCGATTTCTTTAGATATCGAACATATTAAAAATTTATAATTTGTAACCGAAAGGTTAGAAGTTAAAAAGAAAATTTTTACTGTTATTTCGTATTTGATTATGCCTATTTTTAAGGAAATTGTGACATGTAAACCCTTCGTATTCTTGTGTCCCTTGTATTTAATTTTTTATCTAATAATTCATCAGGAAATTGTATTTTTTGTCTTCTTTTAATGGCACACTTTTTTTCGGTAACTTTTTCCATTGCATTTTTATTTAGCAAAAACTTTTTCGTTTTGCTTGTAGTTAATTAAAATTTGTATATCCTCATAGGTTAGAGGGTAGAAGGCAATAACGTTTCAATTAGTCGGTCTACAACGGGTCGGTTCGTGTTATTGTTGTATAGCTGTGAGCATTTAACTCATGATTTAGATAAAAGGCACGTATACAGTTTATCTTTTTGCCCTGAAAGGCGGCAGCATTTCAAGGGGGATAAAATGATGTATAAAATAACAGAGAGAAAATCAGAAGCGGCCGACGCGAGGAATACGAATGTGCTGGATGGAGATTTTGCTACGGATCCAAACCCAGATAAATTATACTTATAACGACGTGAATTACTTCATAAGTGTGCTCGGGTGACACGGTGATTCAATTTCAAAGAACCTTTTTAGTATAAATCATTTACCTACTGGTATGCAGCTCCAAATCATTCCTGTTGCAAATGGAACCTTAAATATAAAACTCGTTTTTATACAAACGTATCTTATCCAAACCAACCTAACCTCATCAGCTAGCTGTCTTTAATTAACAAGGTTGATTATAAACATTCTAGCAACCCGCAACTAAAGGCAATAGAGTGCGGCGATCAGATCAATCTTTACTAATTTAATAGTGATTATAAAGCTGACCAGCAGTTAATTGCATGCTGACAGAAAACATAAGAAATTACTGTAATTAATAAAATAAAACACACGGTATATTTCACAAATGTATTAGACTATCTCTGACATATGTTCGGTTTTTGCACCATTTTCAAAGAGCTGTAGATAACTGAGGTACATTATTTCCTTACAAACTACTTATACCTAGAATACAATGGATTTTAATAACGGGGAAACCCCAAAATCGATCTGGTCATTGATAATAGGAGTAGACAGTTTGCGATGGCCTAATTTATATCGACTATTTCTAAGAAATTCAGTCTTCTCCCTTTACTTTCTGTATGTATTATTTTTGTATTCTTATTATCAATTTCATGATTTTGGGAAATACGATTGTTGCCATTTTTAATGGATTTTACGTGTTCATCTAAACGTTTTTTAAGGGCCCGCCCCGTCTGTCCAATGTAAAATGCTTAACAGTTCTTGCAATTTATTTGATAAACACTGCTTTTATTTAATTCATTAATTTTTGGTTTATTATTTACAAAAAATTTTCCTAAATTGTTTTTATTGACCGAAATGACTGATAAATCCAGCTTTTGTAAATTGTTGCAAATTTTATGGGAGATATCAGGTACATAATTGATATAGCAAAATGTTTTATTGGATTGGATATCTTTTGTATTTGGAACTGAATATAGCTGTTGGAGATTTAACTTTTTTGTTTTTGTTTTCTGTTCCAATGCATATACAAAAGATATCATCAACATATCTCGCCCAATGTAAAATATTCTTGATTAATGGATTTTTTGGTGTAAAAAATTTATTTTTTAAGTGTGATAAAAATATTTCACTGAGTGGTGGTGACTAAGAAATTACTATGTTACTCCATTAAGTTGAATTTTCACTAGGCACTGTAGAGAAATTATATAAATAATCTACTCAAGAAAGAAAAAAATTCTCAAACTTGACAGCATTTAAAGTTAATGATCTTATTAAAGTATCTATCTGAGTTAACATACCTAAAAAAATAGTTATCAAGGATCATAAAAAAATGCTTCAGTAGAAAAAAATTATAATATATTTGAACGATCATGTTATTAATTGTACTTTCACATTTTATGAAATCGGTAAATATTTTTTTTACCACTGTAAGGGGTTCTGATTACAATAAATTATTAAATTCATCTTTAAAGTTAAAAAAATTCCACTTGCTTTTTCTATTGCTATAGGCAGTTATGAATAAATTTCCAATTTCTGTATTGTCTAGATTGTCTTGTGAGACTTCCCAAAAATTTTGACAGAGTGTCACCAGCGAATATAAAGTAATGCTCTTCAGAAAATAGTTATAACAGTTCACCGATTTCTAGATATTAAGGTATTAAAACGCTCGGCTAATATCATGATTCCCAGTTCATGTAGACAGCTGCAAAAAGTTAGCATTATACTGACTGACATTAAACGTTTGGTAAGATCAGCGACGTTCACTGCCTTGATTGGCCAAAATTAAGATCAATATTAAAATTCGAATATATCTAATTAGTTTAGTGTAGAACAGGAACGATAAAAACGATAGATACCACCCCACAAACGGTACTGGTAGAGTGAGACTGAAATAAGCGCCTGGTTAAAGGGTAGAAATGTATATTTTGTTATGGTAAACCATAAACCAATTTTTGGACTTTTGTTGTATGTTTTTTTTTAAACAAGAGTGTTGGTTACTAATACTTTTCTTGTTATGAAAGAAGAACATACGAGGGTCTATCAATAATAAATTAAATACAGTTACATGTAAAAATGTAACTGTATTTAATTAAACTTCGATACATATACTATTTTGTTGCATAGTCTCCCGCCATAGAAATCCATTTTTCTCATAGAATTGACATGATATTATCGTAGAAACAATTGAGACGTTCTTGTAACCATTGGACCACAAATGCTTCCACTGTGTCGTTCCGTAGAAACGTTGGCCTCCAGGCGCTTCATTCAGGGGCCCAAAAAGTCATAAGGGGACAAGTCGGGGCTATATGATGGATGTTCCAGCGTTTCCCAACCTAATGCATCCAATTTTTGCCATGTGGCATTGGCCGTATGGGGCCTAGCAAAAGAATGATACTTCTGACCAATTGCTTCTTCCTTTTCTTCCATCCAGTAGATCACAGTAATATTTCGCATTAATCGTGCATTGATCATGGAGAAAATCAACAGGAAAAGCACCTTGCCGAAACACTATATCGGTCACACTTATCCTTGGTCGGCGAGCATGGCTCTCGTTCTCGACTCTTTTGCGGCCTTCAGAAAATTCCTTGTGCCATGCAAACACCCGAATTCTTGACAGGGTATTACCCCCGAACTATGCCTGTAATTTCGCTAAGTTTCAGTTGGATTCACCCCCTTCTGGTCCAAAAAGTTAATAATAATCCACTAAGACATGCACTTTTTTTCGTACTAAAGCGATTCGAGCGAAATGCGGTTGGTTCTCCCTTCTCCCTAGCAGTACAGGCCATTTTCGCATCTACTATCGGTCCCGTTTATAGTTGATACACCCCCGTATATTAAACGTTCTCTATATATATATATATATGTGCTTCTTCTCCATTTTATTCTCCGAATTTTCCGAATTATAATAACAAAACCAGAAGTTCAAATGTGATTAGAAAAGAAATGACAACAAAGTTCGTCTATTATATTACAGTAAGTACAAACAATTGCATTAAAATTACAAAAAAATAATTATATTCAAAACAAAGATTAATATCCATTTGTAGACGAACTTCAAATTTGCCAAACAATGGGTAAAATAAAATAAAATCGATTTCTTTTGCAAGTTATTTGTAACAATATTTATTCTTACTATAATGTAATAAATTATTTATCATTGTGGAAATTTACATTTAAATATTCTCTTTACTATTTTCAGAGTAAATTTAGCAAAAATTAATTCAATTCTAATACTATGTTGTGGTCTGATAGTGTCTATATAGAAGTGCCGTTACGTAAAAGACAAAATAAATTTTTCTTTCCAATCTACCTAGTGCTTGGTTAACCATTTTGCCATGATTATTCGGGTCGGTCTTTCCTAAAATCCCCCAATGATATGAACAGGCACGCAATCTCTAATGACGTTACTGTCGGTCTCAAATATAACCATCCCCCTTCCAACATCGAATTTTTTCTTGGATGAACGTAGCTCACCACAGGTTTTCCTTTCTAAGAAATTGATTTAACAACTGAAGGGCGCCAGCCAACACAGCGTCCAAATTTTCATTCTATTTATTATCAATAATCGAATTGGAACATTTTTATTAAAAACTAACTATATTCTTATTATCAATCAATGTTTCATATAATGTTTTAGGCAAGATAGAAATACTTCAATACTCTTTTGTAGATACACGTTTTGACAACAACTCATTGTTGTTAAAGTTAACTCACAAGAAATGTGTATTAACAGTAGTAACAGCTTTAGTTTATTGCTTTTTCAAAAAATGTTAAAATTTACGAAACCATAAAATGTAAATTTTGTCGTAAAACAAAGTTTATATGGGGTTTAAAAAATGTACCTTTAGAGTTACCTTGGCATTCTTTTCTAACTATATTACCATTATTATCTTTATATGTAACATTCTCTATAAAATTAGCAATAATAATTTCTGGAAAGTCGGAATCATATTTAACTGAAAACTTAACTAATGGAAACTAAACTTTTTTATGCTATTGATGATTATAATTCAGTATAATCAGTTATCACTTTTTGGAGTTAACTAAAAAAAGGACATTTACATTAGAAGGGGAGAGAACTAGTATCAACAACCTTAGATTTTCTTGTAGTTACTATTACTACCACGTCCCCGCATTGATGAAGAAAACAGGTTGGTCCTAGTAGAATTACATCACTTGTCAAGCATAACCTTATAAATACCAGAAACATATACATAATAAAAAACATGGTTTTAATTCAAACCATAATTTTAAAGTTTTACACTGCTTGAAAAAAGGTAAAAAAGTTAACATCTTAGAATCATTAGAAATTAAAAAACAGATAAAACAAAATAATGATTCTCCCTTAAACGAAATTGAAAATGTTTTTGATTCAATAATTTCAACCAAATTGTACAATGTACCCCTTCCACAACCTTCTAATCAAACGTAGCATGTATATATAGGTAGGATAATATACGTAATTTGTTATTATGTCTTCTGAAGATGCCCACGTTGGGTGAAACAATTGTTAAGTTGTTCAATAAATCAGTGGAAAATTGAACCTCGAATTTTATTTTATTTTTGTTTGAAAATCAATTTTATATAACTTCTTAAGTAATCATTTGTCGACCTATGTTCATAGGAAGTTTTTTAACATTTTGGTTTCGTAAGGTTTTTCCAAGACCTTTAGTTACACCCCGTATATTTAAATAATATACAAGTGTGTCGTGATGAAATGAATCTTTCATTTACAAATGTCGTTGTAATCAATCGTTTAACACAGTCTGAATTATTCACCTTTCTGTCTAACCGATTTAGTTCATCTCTCTTCGTACTTCACTTCTCTCAGTTTCAGGAGCGGTAAATAATGAATCTTCTGTGTTGCGGAAATCCGCGATTGCACCGGAAGTTTTCTCCGTTGAAAGCATCCGCATTCGCTCTCCCTTTACTTCCGCCCTTATTTATTAAGTCCCGATGAAATCAAATAATCTCGCGGGTAACTGACTGGAGAAGATGAACAACGATATTTTTTAAACTTAACCGAGCTAACGAATGTATTTTCATATTACAAGGTTCTTATTTTTTTAAAATACATTTTTATATAAATTATGAAAAATATTGCATTTATATTTTTCCAGAAATAGGTATCCTACTATTTAATATTCGAAAAATATGTTCTTACAGTAAAATGGTTTGTAATTAAAAGAATTGAGAAAAAAAGAAGTGACGCGTTTTGTACCATAAGTAATTAAATAATAGGCATATTTGTTAATGTAAAGAATTTTTTCTTTAACTTCTATTTTGACTACGTCAAGAATTTTTAAATTTATAAACATATTTGTTTTCTTATGTTTTAAAGCAAACCTTAAATATCTATAGTATACAGGGTCATTCAAACTGAGTGGTACATTAGACGTTTTAAGGAAACTAAGCATGTTACAGATTTGAAAATTTGGGAGTTGGGACTAAGGTCTATTTAACTAAAATAATTTCAACTGTCGGGCACTTCCAAATATACCGGAAGTTGATGTCAACTTTCTATTTTTAAATGGAATGGTATATTTGCTACGATGAATTCCTATGAAACATAAAATTTTAAAGATTTATAAAATATCTAACCTTTTACCTTTATTCTCAATATGTAACAATTTAAAATTATCTGTATCTAACAACTGATTATTTTGTGTGAAATGTTATACTAAAGTTGTATTTTTTGACTGTTTAAGCGTTTTTATTGAACAACTAATTTGACTCAAGTGTATAGAATTACAATCTTTGTATTTCACCGCTCTTTCGGTATTTTCTAATCGTTAGTGAACAACGTTAATAAAGAACGAAGGATTTCTCCCTTGATACTGGTAAAATAAATACAAATAGCACCACCAACACCAATGTTAACAATTTAATGTATTTAAAGGAATTTTTGTAAATTTTGTAGCTTCAATTACCTACCTGTAATAACTCTTTTATAATGGCATTATAGCCGAAACAATGGTCACAATTTATATAAATAAAATTGTGAAACAAAACCAAATGCTACTTTATTTCTCATTATTTATAGTATATCACTTTCGGCAATTACTATCTTTAAAGAAAATTCAGTATCATTTTTGTTAATAACTTTAGTTTCCAATTCAAATATCTAATTACGGTTGTAAAAGTTTTTTGCGTTTGATTTTGTGAAACCAAATTCTTTATTTTTTATTTTTACTTTACGAATATAGATATATACAATAAAATATACAAACAAAATTGGATGGTAGATCGGAGAGAATTAATCATTTCTAATGTAGGAAAAGATTTGCTTACAGTTAATCAAAAATAAAGATTAATGAAAAAAAAAACGATTTTAGTAGAACTTAGCATTTGACATTAAATATCTTGCTTAATAGAGTTAAAAGTTATGAGATGGAAAACGTATCTGAAACGATTTGTGTAAATGTTAAACACTCGCCGATTTCCTAGCCGCTTTTCTACATTTCGCTTCGCATCGGATGTGTAATCTTTAAAATTATTTTTCCAAGAAGTCTTAATTAATTAACGTACAATCATAACGAACCGACTAAAGTGGGGATAATATTTAAATACTTCAGTATTATTTCAGACAAAAGTTAATACACATTTTTCACTAAGTAACACTTTAATGCACGGTTGAAAATCTCTGTGGTTTTTCAAAACAAATTTAGGGTTTTTAAACATTCAAAATTGTTAGTCAATCTTCAATTGGATGGAGGCTATGATGTATACCAAGCAGAATGAAAATTTTCCGTTTACAAAGGCTTGAAACACATTCCAAAATCAATTTCGTTCGTGCCCTACGGATCTTCCGCAAGATAAAGCGAACAAATCAATTATAATTTCAACCAGAATCACACGCTTGTGGCAAACTGACAAGAAAAAACGTTCAACAATATTTTCCAATTCTTCTAAAAGACATTTGTCAAAATGAAGACTGTTATGGAATTTCGTGTATTGTTCCTAAATATCAAAATTTAATATAAGTTTAAAGATTTTCACGACCGGAATGTATATGATGTAGTTTTTACGGAAGAGATCAACATTCCACTCGACCACGGCTCCCTAGTCCGGAAAAACTACATCATATCAAAATTTAATGTTAATCATTACAAACATTCGACGTTATCAATTACGAATTCCAAATCGTATTCATGTTTTTTAATCCATTTTTCATTGAGATTAACGAATAAGTGAAGACAGCGCAGTTTACGCCTTCTGTAAAAATTTACTGCCTGTTGTGGGATTCAATAGTGTTTTGTAGATGGCATGTTTTTGCCGTCTTCTTTCAGTTCGTGATAAACAGGTTAGATAAGACACAATGTTCTGAAAAACCCGTTTTGTGTCCTTTTTGTCTATACCTTTTTACATTCTCAGATATTCTAACGTTGATTGTCCTACCACTTTGTCCAATATAGCAAGCATCGCAACTGTTACAATATATTTTATAAATGCCACTTTTATCCAATACATTAGGTTTAAGTGTTACATTCCATTTGTTAAATACATTTTTAAACTTAAAGTTAATGTTATTAATAAAATTGATAGACGCGTACATTATGTAATTTACTATTGAAGACGACATACTGTTATAAAGAAGCCGACATGAGATTTTCTTCTGTTTTTTAATAACTAGATTATCTATTATCCTTGGATTGAATCCATTGTTCACAGCGATGTGTTAAATAATATTAAGTTCTAAGTTAATGTCAGAGACGGATAAAGGTATACTTAAAAGGCGATTTATTAATGAATGGAAAACAGCTAATTTTGTTTATGAAACATTATACGTTGTTTTATTTACTTTTGTATATTTAAACATGTTTCACAATAGTTGCACCCCCCACAGTGTTAAATTTTTATTAAAGATTGCTATCGTGTTACCTTTATCAGATTTGCACATTATAATCGTGTTATTTTCTAGTTTAGTTTTTATGGATTTGATGATATGTATCTTCCCCTTGTTGACATTAACAATGTTTTGGCCCTTTGTAATATTAAAGATAATGTGTGTTATAAGTGTTATTCTTTGAATCTAAATTGTTTGTAGCTAGTTCACATCAATAACCTTTTGTTTTGAGATGGATATAAACATTAACACTAAAAATACTATGGAAAGTTCAACATTTACTTCATGACAATCTTCGTTCAATATAAAATACATAAGTAAAATTGTTAACTACATAATTGTTCTTATAAAAGAAAAAGTGGTATTTTTTCACATGAAAGAGCAATAAGTTTAGGGGTTGTCTTCTTATTCTGTTTTAAATTCAAAAGTTTGATTACAGTATACAAGTTAAACGTAAAGGAAGATATAAAATCTGCGAATAATATGGAAACAAAGGAATACTTTGAAATATCACAAGGGTCGTTAAAAACTTTGTAACAAAAAAATTTAATAAGATATTTTGGACAATGATGTTATAAGTTGTATATTTAAAATTTAGGGAACCCACCGATTTTCTTTAACTTATTCTTTTTCAACAAGAGAAACTTTGTGTTATGATTTCGAATGCTAAATTTTCCATCTCAACTTTGTAAATCGTTATAAAAAGTAAATATTTTATCACAATTGTCTATCATCTCGTACGTACCATATTTACAGACTTCCATAAAATCTTCTTGTACTTTGCAACTATTTCAAATAATATATGTAGAAGATCGGGTAAAATAAAGTGACAACTACAGTAGGTCAGCAATACAGTAATTCATCGAAACCACGAATATGGGTCGCGATTTCGATATTATTAAATTTCATTAGCACGCCATTGGCAGTTTCGATAAATCATTTACCAAATTGAAGGAGCTTATTGAAAGCAAGTTGATATAATATTTAGTTATGGCGCTATATCGCCATCTACTGATATCTGCTGCTAACTGAAATATTTCATATGTTAAACAAAGGCCTTACTAAGGTATCTACTTATCCAACTGAACCGACGACACAGCTTATATTATATGTGATAGGCACGTAAACCAAAAATATAGAGAACATTAACACCTTAGTAAGTAAAGAATAGTGCAATTAAAATCAATGTTTGTCCTTGTCTTATGAAGGTAAAATTAAAATAAAATAACCATATTCACCAATACCACAACCAAATTTTGATCTTACATTCCGTGTGTACTGTTTGAAAAGCAAAAATCACAGAGAGTGATTAGTGAAAATAAGAAACTACTTAAAATCACCATCATACTTTTTTAATGCGTTAATTAATTACTACTTTATTTTAAGAGAAAATGAATCTTCTAAATCTGCGCAGTATAGAATGGGTACACATAAATATTATAACATTATCATCCACACCACGTGGTCGTGTCATGATTATATTTTCGCTATCGACCAACACTGGGTTCATTTTATATCGCGGGCTAAATTTAATTTTTGATAAACAGTTTGTACTGGGAACAATTTTGCCTCGCGTCATTATTCTTAAGGATACCGCTTGCTGACGCTTGTGATTATATTGAACAGGAATTGCTACAGCTTCAGTCAATCTCGTGTGCTTCTGACAACAATGAATTGAGTGTATAGAACCCTATACTCGTAGTCTTCTTCTCACCCCGTTGTGCGTTGCTTTGTTCAATTCCTTTCACGACGTTATAAATATGTACAATAGACATGTATACTCATTCAATCGTTTACATTATTGGTAGGTACATAAAAAAAAAGTTTTTGGGTTTCATCAGCTACTCGTTCTGGTGGGCGGCAAGTCCCTCCAAGCTACACTGTAGTGCAAAGCTGGAGAATAGGGCGTAAGGCCCTCTTCATCCTCCTTTCAGGAATCGTGGGAATGGATGGGTGATGTGGTTAGGGAGAGAAAGATGAGACGGACGAAATGAAGACAGAAGAAAAGTGAAAGATTATCTGTAGAATATTACTGCTCCAGAATTTGCCTAAACGATCCAAGGAAACCACAGAAAACTTGGGCCAGAGCAGCCAGACCCGGATTCGAACCACTAGAACACCATAGGTACTACTTGTGAAGACGATGATAGAAATTCTTATAATAGTCAAAACACCAATTGCCCAAATTACCACGTAGCTAGTGCGCGTAAGTGAGTTAACATCGTATTTTAAGGCTATTACGTGCCGTCCTAAATAAATTTGGCCGTCACAAATAGAATTGTAGCAGCACTTGAGTAAAGTTTATTAGCTTGTAAGGATTGTTCGGTAGAATAATTATGAAACATATTCTTCATAAATATATAAGACAACGAAAAGGGTGCTGTTTTATGTTTGAAAGGTTTTTATTAAAACTCGACGATCGTTTCGCCTAGCGAATCTGACGGGTCTTATAAATATAAACTTATCAAATAAAGTAAAATAAATACAGGTATACAATATACAATAGAGACCGGTAATTTTACAGCCTACTGTGTCAATGTTGTTGGTGGTGATTGGTAGATGAAACATATTAATATAGAAGAAATAAAATAAAAATTGTTTCAACACATATATATTTTCTCAAATAATCGTTTCGACCAAGACGGTCATTATCAATAGTACTTGTTATACTAACAATAAGAAAGAATAAGACATTATATATATACCTATTAGACTTTCTTATTGTTAGTATAACAAGTACTCTTGATAATGACCGTCTTGCTCGAAACGATTCGTCGAGAAAAAATATATATATGTGTTGAAATAATTTTTATTTTATTTCTTCTAAACCTATTGTGTGTTTATTGATGGGAAATCCAAATATGTATCTATTAATAAGTTATTTCGAAAATCTGACTGTAAATTTAGTCTAGTAGCTCATCGATTCGGAAGCAAAAATGATCAGAGTTGGTAATTATTACAATAAAGTTTAATGAACAGGTACATTAATTGATCGTAAAAATTAAAGATTACAATTTGAATAGAAAATTCGACTATTTCTATGATTAGTTTAGTGATTTACAATTAAAAATTGCAATTTTTACGTAACTTAATAAATATATAAATTTAGTTTCCTCCGTGTATATCTAACTCAATCATACCCGAAGCGGTCGCTATATTGACGCTCCAAAGTAAATTTCCATGGAAGATGTAAACGATATTAATCCATTTACATTATTTGTACAGAGGTCTTCCACGCAATAGCAGTTTCCTCAGTAATTATTGAACGCATGCCAGGATAACGTGTAGATATTCAATTATCTCATAATTACACAAGAGTTCATTAATTAAAAAAGCTCTTTCAATGTTCAGTAGATTTGAAACTTTCATGAGATTCGAAAAATTAGATACGAGAGTAAATAAAATCCACCTATAGGTAGGTACTATCTATAACGTGACTTAAAACGATAAAACAATTCTTATAGAACATTAGTAGTAGTACAACGAAAAACTTAATAAAATACGTAATTTTTATAAATACCTGCCATACATTCGCCACAAATGCGTTCAAACTAAATTTTGTGCAGGGTTTTCTAAAACTATCTTAAAAGCTTTGAACCAAGCGGTTAAGAATGAAAACGGCAATCGAAAAATTATATCATTTTTTGATGTTACTACGGTGTAATAAATCGACTCTTTTACGTTTTTCATCCCTATTACCCATAGATTGTTGCATATTGTCAAATAAACCGAAACCGTAGTCGTAGAGCACAGGCCCTTCAATGGAAACCTGATTCTGACAATCCAAATTTCAATTCCAATGTTTATCGACCACAACTAATAAATAAACAAACTTTAATAAGTAAGATGGCGTCTATAGATACTTGATTGAAATCTACAACTAATATCAAATTATCATAATTATTATTGTATAATTCTGAATAACCTATCACAGTTTGGCGTAACGACTGTTAAGTCTTGTCGTACATTGATAAGTTTAATTTTTATTAAACAAACTATAATCATTATAATGTTAATACAATTTATATATTAATTACTACTGTGTCGCTTAAGGGAGGATTCTTGTAGTACTCGAGTTATAAGATGGAGAGTACTGATACGTGATTGATATCCATTGTAATAAAAATAAATTTAATTAATTGTAAACATAACGACGAATGTACAGCGTTACATTTGGAAAATAAAAATTATAAAGTCTCCCTTTTGGAAATTTTAAAAATCAATAAATTTAAACATATCCTAAACCACATAACTTCCCTATTCAATAGTATTTAAGAACAATTTTGCATCTTTAGGATTAGGTATTTATGTATACATCTAATGAGAAGCCACAGTGTCGCGAAACAATTGTCGAGTGAACTAAAACTTAATTGAGATTTACTAAAAATATTTTTTATTTTTGTTGTTATTTTTATTATAAAGTATAAGCAGGAAACTCCTAGGAACACGAATTTTCAATTATAATAACCATATTTATTTATCAAACGGTATGTCATAATAAACGGTTGGTATCAGTAGGTAACCAAAAAATGCAATATCTACCTCTTGATATATCTTAAACTAAGTAATACAGTTGCTACACTACGTAATAAACGGATTGTCTTTGTATGCGGAGTTGTTACAAGCGAATTCCGTCGCATTTACAAAGAGTGGTGTGACAGGAATGCGATGCCCATATTATTATTAAATTATTAATCGCCTTGGCTCTTGGTATTCATTATAGATCGTGACAGTGTGTCAACCGCAGTGGTTGGAATGAGTTTAATTAGTGCAAATGTATTCCCCTTTTGCGATGTTAACTTACAGATTACATTTTAACAGGATAAATAGGTATGTGTTCTCGTTTGTGAAACTTATTCAACACTTCAAGTGAGCGTATAACATCTAAAACTTCCTTCTGGAGTAGTTAACTTATCGATCCGTTTCAAAATCAACTCACGCCGTATGAATTATAATTTTATTAGATCGAATATTTACTCGACACACGCTACATTTTCATTTAAGGTGCTTGTTAATTTCTCAGCAAGTAGTTAAAGTTTATCTCATGTGCCTACCGAATATATTAGATTGAAGTTCATTCATACAAAACAAATGTGAGAGAAATACTCGCGCCCTGAGGGCTCCGTACCGTTGTACCGTTGCGTAGACCGTAGTAGTGCAATAGTAAGTAATAGACTTCTCTTCATGTCCATGATGCAATAAATTTTACACATTTGTACTGGAGATAGTTGAACAAACCGAATAATCAAAGAAAACGATCTAAATTTCGTTACTTTATTTGTAGTATCTTCCGCAATTGATTTCAATTCTTTCTTTTTGTTAAATTACTTTTAAAAAATTCATACTAGACAGAGACATCTACAAAAAATTGCTACTTATTGTGAGATTGAGTAGTATTCAACAAGGACTATTGACAAAACGCCTCGGCCTAAACCTTAAATAGACCACCGCACTTTAGCCCAAATATTAGTTCTACTATCGATTCCGGCCGTGAAAGCCTATGTTTTTATAAGTCCTTTTCTAATATCGACTTGTAAAACTGAACCCACGGCGTAGCTAATTACATTTTGTCGGACCTATC
Source organism: Agrilus biguttatus (assembly GCA_963921985.1). NCBI lineage: Eukaryota > Metazoa > Arthropoda > Insecta > Coleoptera > Buprestidae > Agrilus > Agrilus biguttatus. Next base: position 37,912,972 of record OY998118.1, on the reverse strand, counting down.
ATCTGGCAGTTTTAACAGAACACTAACCAAGCACATATTTTTATTTTGCTCATAATAATTTGGATAAACAAGGAAAATTAGTTATGTAGACCTGCTGATGTGGTTTAATTGAATTCATAGATTTCTGAAACATGTAAAAATAAAATTAGGAAAGGAATTATATATATGTGAAATTACAAAAATGTAGTATATGTGCTATCCCACCAACCTGAAGACCACATAAGAAAGGTATTTTACTTTATAAGAAGTTACTTTAAAGTACGCGCCTTTTTGCTAAACGAATGACACCTCATCAACCAAACTGCATTATACCTAGTTTAGTTTAATTTAGATTTAGCTGTTATGTACATTCCACATACTACTGTAAAAAAAACTTACCAATAAGGACAAATTATGTTGTCAAATTGTTATAGACAATGTTCTAGAAAACAATAAATATTGTCTATCTATTTACCGAGCAGCGTGGTCTACTGCTCTAGATCATTGCTTAGCATTCGGGAGGTCGTCGGTTCGAACCGGGTCTGGCTGCTCTGGTCCAAGTTTTCTGTGGTTTCCTTGGATCATTTAGGCAAACGCTAGGGCAGTAATATTTCACAGATAGTCTTTCACTTCTCATCTGTTCTCATTTCGTCCGTCTCATCTTTCTCTCCCTAACCACACCACCCACCCATTCCCACGATTCCTGCAAAGAGGCTCAAGAGGGCCTTACGCTCTACCCTCCGGCTTTGCACTTCAGTGTAGGTCAGAGGGACTGCCCGCCCACCAGCACGAGTAGCTGGTGGGAATGAAACACAAGAAAGTTTTTTTCTATCTATCTTTTTTATAAATGAAATTAATTCAAACCAACAATTTGAAAAACTTGTTGATAAATAAGAAATTGGGGGACAATGATATTTTAAAGACATCTGCAATAGGGTCTATGTTGGAAAAACAATGCGAAATTTTGACATTATACTTTACAAACACAATAAATCTATTTCAGATAGCAAAAACTATAGTGATTTATCGCAATATTGAATAGACGACAATAATCATACTATAAAAATAGGAATATATTCTTGGTCAATATTCTCACAAAACTGCCAGAAGTGGATCGCGATTTCGAACACATTGGTTCTCATCAGTAGGCCGCGCCGTATACAGCTCCAACAGAACACCTACCAACCTACTTACTGCCTATAAATAGCGTTAAATAGTAATCATACTGTTACGTTGAATGACGAAATTGAAGGATACAATAGTCCTTTATTTCGTGTGCTTGCAAATATTTTTAGAAATTCCAACCACACTACTGACATTCCTTATAAATTTTAAAGATCCCTGCTTTTTCCTCTTTAACAACGACTCCAAGATCGAAATACATGTTCGAGGTTTCTAACAAATATTTTGTAAAGTCATTTCTAGTTTTATTTAAATAAATAAATATTTAATATCACTATTGTATGTTACTCGTAAAACTTATTTCATTATAATCATCTTAAGCGATTCGTCAAAATTTACCTTTTAAATGTTTCTTAACAAGACGACAAGAAATAAAGTCAAGTATGAGTTTGATCATTCTGGTCTCTGGGAAAGTTTTGTCTGGTTCATTTAGGATACATCGAGTAGTAGCAGATGTTTGCAATATTGTTTCTTCTCGGTAGATTTGGCAACTCCTTCCAACTAAGTTCCTTTATTGTATTGTTGGAATATTACCACACTGCGGTTGTGTTTCTGTGTTTATGACTGCACTAACTTTGGCCGGCTTTTAGCTAAATAAACTTCGCGAGATACAAGACAACAGACTTTTTTATCAACTTCAACTCACCAATCTTTTATAAAAGCGACCAGGCGACCAATGTTTTTGTTAAAAACATTCAACGAACAGTCAAGTAACACTCACTACAAGTTGACTAACCTCTTACTTTTTAATAAATATTAACTAACAAATTCTAAAACTATAAATATAAATATGGAATCAACAGAAACAACTACTCCGAGAGCTAATATCCCTACTTGTTAGGACGCGTTCCAAATGTGAGATCTTTGATCTTAATATTTAGACGAATAAGGATTTTAATTCCTTCTTTTTTGAATTCTAAAATTGTTTAAAAATCCTTCCTATTATTAATTTATGTTATCAAATTTTGACATATATTAACCTCAAAATTGAAATGATGCAAATTCAGCTTGCTTGGTTTGAACATTAAGACATCTCGAGCTTTTCTGGGGCCAGATTCGAGAAATACATCAAAAATAATTCTCGCCCACATATTTTTTTTTCAAAGCGCCTTAGCAAGGCTCTCATTTTTGAAAGCCCTTTCGTTTTCGAGAGCACTATTATAAGGAGTTGAAAAAGAATCAGAAGAAAGGCAATCATTTTCGATTTCTTCTTCGATAGTGAACTCCAATCTGGCCCCAGAAATGCTCTAGCACATTGAAATTTCGAGATATCTTAATCTTGTTACTTGTGACGTTGGAACTGATTACGTTATTGTGTTTGTATTCTTGTGATTTTGTTGATATGTTATACTTGTTGCAATCGGGACGTAGGCAGATTTATTTGGGAACGGGGATTAAGTCTACAAAAGATATTTGGAAACTATTCTTAAAACCTATTTCAACCCTTAGACTTAGAGCATAATGTAACTACAAAAAGTCTTGAAAACTAATGATCAGTAAACAGAACTTTTGGTTTCACTTACTCGAAAACAGGCTGGCAACATATTATTTCATTCAGTCAAATGCCATGGCAACATATGTTATATTGAATTAATTAATAACCAATGTGTTTACGAAACTTGTGGAAAAGTGGAGCTGGAACGTATGATATGCTGCATTGAGAGAGAGTTAGTTATGACAAACGTTCAGCTAATTTAACCACACACAAAACTAACATATGTAATTTATAATTCTTGGACCTAGTTTATGTCGTATTTTAAATATTACAGGTGAACACAATGTGTTATTTCGGTCCCATCATTTCTCATGGGATCGTCAATTTTAAGCCCAGGTCGCCATGATAAAAGGATAAGTGTAACATGAAAGGCAGACTTTGAAAAAGTTATTCATTTTCACAAATAAAAATAACAATTGTAACTAGAATGTTGTTTATTTTTCATTTTAATAACCCTTATCTTAAACTGATGTGAGACCCCACTTGACAAGACGGACCTAGCTATTGTCGATGCTCTTTGCATCAGTTCGAAGACACAAAACAACTCTCTCAATAATGCACAGAAACTATAAATTTTCAAATCCGACACAAGATTATATGCCTCTAAATATTTCCATATTTTATTCAAACTACAATTGTATTTAATATTTGAAGGAGTTATAGCAGTTTAACTGTTCAGTTTTGGGCTGCAAATTTGTAAATATGTTAATTAATAGAAATACTAAGATAATCTTTCACTTCTCTTCTGTCTTCATTTAGTCTGTCTCTACTGTCTCTCCCTAACTACACCACCCACCCATTCCCACGATTTATGAAAGGAGGCTGAAAAGGACCTTACGCCCTGCCCTCCGGCTCTGCACTATAGTGTAGGTCGGAGGGACTGCCTGCCCACCAGCATAAGTGGCTGGTGGGAATAAAACACAATTTGTGCAGTAATATTCGACAGATAACCTTTCACTTCTCTTCTGTCTTCATTTAGTCCGTCTGATCTTTTTTTCCCTAACCACACTACTTACCTATTCCCACGATTCATGATAAGAGGCTGAAAAGGGCCTTACGCCCTACCCTCCGGCTTTGCACTTCAGTGTAGGTCAGAGGGACTGCCCACTCGCCAGTATAAGTAGCTGGTGGGAATGAAATACCCAAATCAATGTTGTTCAGTTGTAATGCCAGTACTTGTATTACTCTTCGATATTGATCGCCTGGGTCGAAATATATGCCACAGAATTGATAATTAAGACAAATGCATCACAAATTTCTGTCCTGTGCAAAAGTGGAGGAACATGCATGGGTAATATGATTGTATAATTCGAATTTAGGTTGTGGCGTAAGTTATGATAAAATAATAATGAGCTCGCTCTAGTCTGCGCTAGAACGTTTACAATTTATTTCTCTTGGTATGGTTTCAGCGTCCAAACGAAGGCGTCGTCGGTATGGCGGCGGCTACGTCGGCTTCGGTGTCAGGACGCAGGCCGGGTTAATACGGCCGTTTGGGAATGTTACCTGAGAACCACTCTTAAATCAGAACTTTCTAACTTAGTTATGGCGAGATATTTAAGGTCCTGGGGTAGAGTCACGTTTATTGGACCGGGGATGTCTACCACCGTCTCTCTCCCTGATACGAGAAAGTTTATCTCAGTGGCAAATTAAACTGAATTGCGGTTCTTCCCGTTTCAATAACTGAACAATTCTTTATTAAAAAGGGCGAGGGAGATGCCTTCGCTCTGTAGAGTTCTTCTTGCTTCTTTGCTTTAACGTTTACAACTTATATTGTACGAATGCTGCTGATTCAACTGTTGGTATTAATACTTATTCTCCCTCGAACAAAAAACATAAGAATTTTACGAGTAACGAGCCATAAACGAAATAAAACACTTGCATATTTTACTCCGAAAACGTTTCCACGTTTTAAAAAACTAATGTTACAGAAATAATTAAAACGCTGATTTATTTAATAATGTAGGGTAAACGCATTCGTAAACAATAATTTAAAGAACACATTATTTCTACTCTTTTTTATTATCTCGACATGTGGCTTTTCCAGAAGTTTATATCGCCATCTCCTGACGTCTACTGCTGACATCTGGTAACTGACTTAATAAACACACCCCTAAACATTATGAATTGAATCTAATTTCACAAGTTTCAAAGTATATAACAGAGGTGCCTATTCAAAAGTAATATGCTAGCTAGTAACAAGTGATTATTTTAATATTTGGGCAATGCATAATTGTACATAATATATTAAGGGTTAGTTTACTTCTTAAAGGGATTATAAAAATGACCGATCAATATACCGTTGATAGGAACTACAAGAAATTACTATCATCTAGTATAATCATAAATATGATAATCAAATCTACTTTTATTTGATGGAAATTCATGTTAGACAAAAACTTCCACACTTTTTTTATTGTTTTTAATAGTTGTTTCGCCATATTTCGGCTTCTTCAGACGATACAATGGTGATATTTTTACAAAGTGGCGAAACAATAAAACAGTGTCGAAATTATCAAAGGGCTCTTTATTATCTACATAAATATGTTAGGTCAGGTTATGATTGCCTACGTTTTGTTTTTCATTTCTACTCTTTTTATTAGGCTTGCCTATACTTTTTAATAGTTTTCAATTTCGATTAAATTGTACATACTATTTCAACGACTTCTATTGTTTTGGGATAGACCGACCCTCCTTAAGGGGCGAAGATTTGTCCCCTCAATAGACGTTAGGTACAGTAATTAATTATACGGAACGAGCAATTGACCCAGGCGTACCTCCGCTAATCACTACCCAGTTGACCCATAAGATTCACCTGCTTGAATTTTTTCTGACCGCGACGCGAAACTGTCTGTTTTCCATGTTAAATTGGCATTTTAGACAGTGCTTGTTCGGATAGAGTAATGGAATACAGTTACTGTTACTATTACAATAAATTATTAATATCTAGTTATGGCAGTATGTCGCCATCTTTGATGAACTGGTGTTGTCCTTCTTCGGGTATACAGGCCGTCGTCGGTTGGAATTGCTTCCTAACGTTTCGCTAGCGCGAGTGGCAAGCTTCTTCAGAGGTCTTTCCATCTTCGCTGTTGGTCGTACGAAACGTTAGGAAGCAACTCCAACCGACGACGGCCTGTATACTCGAAGAAAGACAACACCAGTTCATCAACTGGCCGCGAAAGCCTTAATCAATTTGCCATCTTTGATATTTACTACTAACTAAAGTATTTATTTACTAACGTATCTGCATTGACGATGCTACTTATATACTTGAGTAGGCATGTAAACCAAATTAATAAATACTTCCATATATAAAAATTATGTCAACTTGCTTTTATAGAATTTACTGTTCTCAGGAAATATTTTTAATTGATGAAAACCTGAAGAACTTATTTAAAATTTATATCGCAGGTAACGGAAATTGGAAATTATTGTAATATTTGGGCAATTTCCTTTTAAAATACAACAGAATGTACATAGTATGTTAAAGTAGCATATATTTAATGGTGGTTGTTATTTATGTAAGTTTAAGATTTTAAAAATTGTAACTTGCAACAAAATACCTGGTTGTAGTTTTATTAGTTTCCTGTAATAACTTTCGATGTTTCATTAACTTTAAAATTTAATAAAGATGCTCTAGACTCAAATTTAAAGTTTAATACTGTCGATATTGAACATAAAAATATGATCACCCGACACATGGGAACCCATAATATCTTTCATTTTTTTATATAGATTCTAATCGCTATCGATAACGAATTAATTGAAATTAGCGTAAACATAGGTAACATTTATAAGTTAATAAAAACATCAGGTAGCACAATAATTTTTCTTAATTAACTGAATAATTTTCATTAGTTATTTTAACATAATAGGTATCAACATTGTTAAAAATTAAAATTCTTCTAAAATTCAAACTGTTTTTGGTTTTTAATATTCCTTAGTCGGTACAATCTAAATGAATAACTTATTAGAATTGAAGTAAAATTAATAAAACCACAATCAATTTGGTATTTCACCCTTTGTTTATGTACTCGGCATATGTTTCGGGCATAGCCCATTATCAAAAGTAAAACGATTATACTAAAATTACAAGGTGAAGTATTTCTTAATTTATACCTAAACAGTTACAAAATTTTGCTTAGCAATAGAGGGGATGCAGTGTGTCAAATGTCAATTCTACCTGGTTATTTACTAGGTTAAACTTATTACCTAAGGCCTTATAAATCTCTAAGTTTTCCAACATTGTCATCTTTCTGCTTTAGTTAATGTTACTATGTAAAATCTAAGTCAATGTTATGATTGAAAACTGTACAATGTTCCGAAATGCCAGTATTCTGCTGTTTTTTATTAATACTGCATGCGTGTTCTCTAATTCTGGTTTTAAAGATCTGCCACTCTGCCCAATGTATGTGGCATTACAAGAGTTACAAAAACCTTGATATATACCACTTTTATGGAATGGATCTTTTTTAGGTTTATTATTAACTAACAAATTGCTTAAATTGGAGCAGTGCATAAGTTTCAGTAGCTGTAATTCCTAGTTTATTAAGTTGGTTCTTGAATTTAGAACTGAAAAGTTTAATAAAATGTAATGAAGTGTATGTTTTCACTGGTTTTTGAATTGAAGTACTTTTTTATTGAATAAATCGTAGTAAATAATTGAGTAAATAACAAACACATGACAGATGGAAAAATGAGGATCTACAATGCAATTGCAATATTTCCGTGAGCAATTTCATAGATGATGATAATGATGAGCGAACATAGAGCTATATTCAAACAAAATTTGTTTACGAACAACAAATAACAAGCAATCGCCTGGCGCGAATACGGCAAGTATTGAGCGAAAACATTTGCATTTTCGCTGTTTTCGATGCAAACGACCTCCCACTTGTGTCCCGATTTTAATCGACACCAGACTCTGTCCCTTTGATGTCATAATTATTGGTAGTACCAACCAACAACGACAGCTATCGAATATCAAGTAATATTGTATGTAAAAAGGAACGGAAGCACGCTAATGTCGAAAAAAGGATAACGAAATCATGAATTCAATGGGCATACGTAACAGAAATGGGTGCAAAGATGAGTATACCATGAAAATAGCGATTTTGGGAACTATATTGAAGAGTTATCGACCAATGAGAGATCAAGGAGCGGAAGGTATTGTTCTACACCTAATCCCATATATAAATATCTGCTAAATAGTAAGCCTTGATTAAACATGAACTGTGAATTTTAACATACGAATATTTCCACACCCTAAATGAAACATATTTTCCTATAGAGCTTTTTTAAGAACATTATGACATAAATCCGCAACTTTTACCGAGACTAGGGGTCGTTAATTGATTACATGAACTTAAGATCTTTAAATTATACTGTCTTATACAAAAACAATTTATGATTTCTTTAATAAATTACAAATAATCCAACCGAACTTATATTAGAGCCGGGTTCTAATTCAAAATAGACGACAAAACGACTATAAACTAAATTTTCCGATCATTATACACAACAAGTATTATATTGAGTAATAGAATTAATATTGTCATGAAATAATTAACAATTTATATAAAATAAGTTTTTGTCTGTAACTGCAAAACCCAGGGTCGGATCCAGAATAACCCAACACATTAAACCCCTTAAATCACTTTATAACTTCAGCATTATATCCATGACCTTATTATAAGCTTTTTGTACCCCACAATCAAGAAGGCAGCGGAACAACGATTTTTAATATTTAATTAATACATAAATAAATTACCACGGTTTATTATTAAATTCTTAAGTTTAAAACACTTATATTTTTGTGCCATCGGTGTCTGAAAGGTTTAGCACCTATGGTTTAGGCTCAAGTGTTTTAATTACTAAGGTTACAAGGTTGAGGAGTTTAAATTGCTTGGGACCTGAATTTGATCCCCACTATCGCCACCCCCCTCATTGGATGCGCTCCTGGAAGAAACGGGCCATGAAAACCTATGTTCTTGTATGTGAAACAGTTTGGAAGCGATATTATTATTGCTGTTATTATTATTATTAGAAGAAACCTAATTGTGCCACAATTGCTTATTAACGCAGCAAAATTAATAAACTAGAACGTTGCGGGTTTATTCGCAGCCGTATAACATTGTTTGCAGATGTTACATGCATATTAATTTCAACCCCAAATAGTTTGTTCATCGTGTGTACCTAAAAACAATTTCAAATACTGCCAGGCAGTGCCTAATACCTCTGCATATCATGTACCGTAGGTCGTCGCTCTGCAAGTTTACTGCTACTGCTTGCTGCAGCTACTACGTTCCTATATACAATACAATGCACATTGTGCACATGTATATTGTATATAGGAAAAATCAGCAGGTAAATAATAATAACAAAAACCGACCAAGAAGAACGTGGTAATAGAGCAAAGCAATAAATCTTACCTCATAACTCGTAAAGCTAACAAATGATTCACTGTTTGTTCTCTCGCTATGGTTTGCTACATCTCAGTTTTGATTTTTATTTAACCAACCTTAATTTTTCCTTCAAGGTTGCTTTTGGTAGAAAGCGATACAAAACAGTTAGGTTGTGTTGCAAAAATATATAGAAATATATCAAATCACTACTAGTATATCGTCACCTACTGATAATTACAGATAACTGTAGTATTTTAAATGTGAAACAAGGATCTTACAAACTGAATCTACAATGTAGCTTATGTACGTCATAGGCTTCTAAACACCAGATTAATAAATAATGTTACCGTCGAAGATACGATTAATCCTATTACCATCAGGACAACTTCAGGGATGGATAGATTAGCATGCTTACATTTGCTAATGATATATCAATGTTATAAGAAATGGAATCAACCGCCTTATAATACTACAAACAATGTTTATTGGTACAACCAAATGTATATGTCATACGTAAAGTTAGATAAGCGAGTAAACCTAGGTTTACCCGAGTAAACTGCGTAATACCCAAGACTCTTGGATAAAGTCCAAAATATATTTGGAATTATACACGTTTCGGGCTTTACCCGGGTAAACCGCGTTTAATCCGCTTTGGCTTGGTTAAAGTTGAATGTACCATAAAGCACACATACAACTAAAGATGTTATTAAACTATATCTGCGCTTGTGTGAAGGGTATAAAAAAAACTGAAATTTGTCAAAATAGGACTTGTGGTTAGGTTAGGTTAGGTTAGGTTAGGTAAAGCTATTGGAAATCTTTGCAACTCGAAATGTCACAGCAGCTTGTCTTGCCTGAACAAATAAGTACTCGTGAGTAGATTACCTTTAAAAGAATACAGTTTTAGAATTCTAATTTTTATTTGTAAAATGTGTTTTTGAATTAAATATGTTTTTCAAACATTAATGGCCTTATCATTTATGGTACATTTAACTTTAACCAAGCGAAAGCGTATAAAACGCGGTTTACCCGAGTAAAGCCCGAAACTCGTACAATTCCAAATATATTTTGGACTTCACCCAAGAGTTGAGTATTACGCAGTTTACCCGGATAATTATCTAACTTTACCCGTAACATATACATTTGGACTACGAGTAAGTCATTTTCAATGGTAATGGTAAACTGAAATTAATAAAACATTATACCTAAATATATATCTAACAACTACCTATAACTTATTGCAGACTATGGAACAGAGGGTTGTTGGTGAAAGAAAGGTAAAAATTCATTAGAAAATCCCTGAATTTATGAATTTTGATTCCATTTTTTATATTATTCACAGTACAAGTCACTGGGTACTCGCTGTCCACTTTTTGCAAAGTCATGAAAAATGCAACAATTCCAGGTTTCGACTTTGTTAAATTAGGAAAATTCCACGAATAATTTTCTGGTGATTGTAGGCTGACATTTCTTTCATGAAAAAATTTAGAAGTAAATTTAAAACCCATTACAAATTAATTCTTTCATTAATTTCCATTTCGGTATTGGAATTTCAGGAAAACTGACTAATCAAAATCCATTCGTCGACGTTGTGTGGACGTCGACGCCAGTGTGCTATTGTATAGCTTTTAATTTAACGTGTGAATATTTCTTCGTCTAAAGACATAATTTAAACGATGGCGATGTTATGACTAAGTTGATGTAAGAGAGTAGCGAATATCGAGTAGATTGATGGTAGTGTAAACCAATATCTGGGGCCCAAATGTGGGGGCTTTATAGCGTCAAATGGATATAAATGTATTTTTAATGTTTGTCCATAAAAAAGGCGTAAACTCTGAATTTGACATAGCCTTTATGTGGCGGCCATAATACGACCCTAAACCTGAGGAAAAGCTGCTGTGGTATCGTAACAAAGGCGTCAGTTCAATCGCGAATTTAGTATTAGGAACGAACTGCAAAACGACTACTACCATAATACATTTCGAAATAAACAGTGCATCCAGCTTTATCGTCTAAATAAGACTGCGAGCAAAGTGTAAAACTGCCTATATGCACTTCCACCCTCTTTCTTATTACTATGTACTTTTGTTACAGAAACTTCCTACAGCAAGGAAGTAAGCGTGACGTTAAAATCTCGACATCTCATCTTACCACCTTTTAACATAACTATTATTGTACCACTTAAATGTAAAGAAGTCTTTTTATTTAATTGTTACTATAACAAAAGTACAGGAACTACATAGTGTAGCATATAAATGTGGTGTTATAGGCGGATGATGAAAACAACGTGAATAGAACTGGTTAGAAATGAAAAAACATTGAAAAAGGTAAGAAAACAGATCACGCTATGCAACTCAATAACGAAAAAGAGAGATGATCGTTAGGTTAGAGAGAAACAGGGATCAAAAACAAGAGTAAAAGATAGAAAGGAAGACCTAAATATGATTAGTTATTAGATTAGATAAATAGTTAGATATAGAATGTTCTACTTTAGTTTTAGATTGTCGCAGGATCGATCTTTCAATGCTAACGATTAGGCAGATGGTTTGATCAATATAATCGGTTAAAGTGAAAAATTCTACATACGATACGATACAAAAGTTAGATTCCTTACACGCTTCTAACTCTATGGTTTTAACTCAATTATTCTGCGTTAAGGTGGTGAGTCGCTCCACAAGGGTACCGCACCTCAACTTGTACTGTTTGGAAAATGTATCGTTTCTTTAATCTACTGCATTAAAGATAATTTTGGGTATTGTTTAAATTTGTAAAATTAATTTCTAGATATGTATAACAGTGAATTTTTAATTAATGTTTTCTGTAAACATTAAGTAAGACGCTGTATTCTTTCATTTTTTTAAATTATACAACTAATAGTTTCGAAAATAAGCAAGGGGAATATTGAATTTTCCCATGTATCCCAAATATTTTTCTTAACATGCTCCTACAACTCTAAAGCTTAAAATAATATTGTACGTTTTTAATATCAAAAGAAGAATTGAATACTGTAGGTAATTTAATAATGCAAAGTATGATTATTCAAATAAACTATTCGCCAAATAATTAGATTATTTTAATAAATCCATCACAGGGTGATTAATCGATCCACATATGTTCATCATTTATTTTCATTTTATATTTCAAACGACTTACCAAGTTAGGAAATGCTTACAGATCCACTCAAACAACGTTGGACAACCTGAAACAATAGAAATATATATATATTACTTGACTTAATTATTTAGTTTAGTTTTTTACATATTTTATACCAGTTGCTTCTAAAATATTTTAAAATGGTAAAAAAGTAACAAAATGAATTTCATTGTGTAAAATTCGGAAAAAACCCATTGAAAAAATAAATCAAAATAATTTCTACTGTATATTTTAAATTCTTAACGATTGTTTCACCCTACTTACAGTATCAGTATGTCTTCTGAAGATGCCCTAGTAGGGTGAAGCAATTGTAAAGAATTTAAAATATACCGTGGATATTATTTTGTTTGTTTTACTTTTCGATATATATTTAATAAAAATTTTAGAGTGACCGTGGATTCAATAAAATAACATGCGAAAATCACAATTGATTTATTATCCAGTTTCGAATTATGAAGTTATTGGAAGTTGACAAAAATCATCACAAAAAAGATTTTCTTGAGATTTTTGAGAATAATGTGATCCCTTCTACGTAAAAGCTACGGTTAGCACCATGAACATTTACCTTTCCCTTTATCCTCACGATCGATCCTTTTTTCCCATTCGATGGTTTCGGTTAATTTGTCGACTGTTGTGACCGCGATACCTTTTGTGTGTCACTACAAATGGAAACAACGGACGGTCGGTCGCTTTTGTCGAACTGCCATTGAAGGCATTCGATAGCGGTTTTCCGAACCGAAAGCGAGAAGTGGTCGGTTTGTGTATCTGTGTGTAAGCGTTAGAGTGTGTGGGAAAAAGGACATCCACGCTCTGACGGTTATCAAGGACCGACTCAACTCCTGACACGACAAACTCGTCACTATATCTCTACACCTATACGTTCTACCACTACACACAGAAATCACTCGAATAAATTCCGTTAGTTCGAAACGTCCGTAAGCGATCATCAAACTAGTAATCGGTATCTATCGACCTATTTATTATACAACATTGTATCAATATTATTTAAACTTTGCTCGGTGCTTGTTGTGAAACATTCTTTAAATAGTATATCAATTAAAACACTACAGAATTTCACTTTTGAAGACTTTATTTTATCTACAATAGTGTTTCGACCAGGAGGTCATTACCAAAAGAGAATATATGGATTACTAATAAAATCTGGTCCATATTAATAAAGAAGAAGAAATAGACGTAATCGAGTCTACTGTTACTTGGTTGAAATTCATATTATAAGAAGAAATAGATCATTTGGAGAATTTATCAGTTATTCTATGGGGCTACATACATCGGTCAAAGTGCTAAATCTATTAAAAAACGTATCAATAAGAACATATATTGCACAACAGGCATAGCAAGACATTGTAATTTAATTATCCACAATATTAATTTAAATAAAACAAAACTTTTGCATAAAATCGTTCTTTATTTCTTATTTGAAAAACCAAGATATTAAGGAATCCATTAATGATAATTTTAATATAGTAAACAACCACAAAGAACTTTATACATATAACCACCCCTCAACCTACACAAATTGAAATCAACCCCACTTCAATAACTATAGATTAATGTTACATATTTAAACATTTAGTAATATTTTTAGTCTCTTAGAAAAAACAGTATTGTAGAGAACATAAAGTCTTCAAAAGTAAAACTTTCCAGTGTTTTAATTGGAATTGTTTTGGTTATACTATAATTTAAGTAAATTGGTCATTATGCATACCATACTGGTTTCAGTAATTGTCACTGACCCTTCGACTCTATTATAATTTCAAATGGCATTTGTTCCGTATCACAAAACATCTCTCGCAGCTTGTATTTGTTAGAATAGAGTGCATTCAAAAGTGAGAAATTAATTGTCTGTCAGGTAAGTTATGAATCATAACAATAATTATTTTGTTGTGTTCATATAAGTTTCAGATAATTAGATGCATGATATTTGTGCTGCGTTAGTTCCTAATTGAATGGATATATGTAAACACTTACGACATTTAACAACACACTAATTAATTATTAATTAATATTTACTAATTATGTACAACAGTTTAAAACTTAAAACGGTACTATTTTGTTTAAATACGTAAATACTAAGTAAACTTTTTTCGGTGCACTGTTGATGAAACATAATTCATTAAAGATAAGAATAAAAAACAAAAGAATGTCTCAACGAATCCATTTTGAAAAACTCGCCATATGTTTCGACCGGGCGGTCTTTATCAAGTATTAATCTACTTTTGATAAAGACCGCCTGGTCGAAACATATGTCGAGTTTTTCGAAATAGATTCGTTGAGACATTCTTTTGTTTTTTATTCTTATCTTTAAATACGTAAAACGTATACGGCTGAGATGTGCTAACATAAGTATTACATTAATGGCTTACTCGTCAAAAATGTTTGAAAATTATTGTGGTTACTATCATCCTAGCAGCCACAATTGACGGGTTATTATATACAAGATGGATTTAATCATTGATATGAATTACAAAAATTTATATTCCAATATTCCTAGCAGTAATTCTTTCTCGAAGAATCTAATTTTGCAATAATAAATAAACGTTTCTTTTAAAAAATGGCTGAGGACATCAACGCTAATGCTGTTGGTACTTAAATTTTTTATTCTTGGATATCTCAATCTTTTAAGAATAATGGATCAATAATTAAAATAAAATACAACATCGTACAACATCGTGTACATGTTTCAATTATGTATTGTTGAAACACTCAATCATAAATGGACCTTCTAGGTATTTTACAAGAATAATGTTCAATTACCACAGGTGAAGTGGTTTTGTAAATTAAATTTAAACATTCGATGGTGCATTTTTTGTGACACATAGCAAATGAACATTAAGAAAATAAAACACAATTTGGAAATGTATCACCAATTTAATTTTGTCAACTCGACAATTGTTTCGATCTACAAGATTATTTTCTTAAATTACTGTTGCAAATTTGATACCAGCACATATATTTTGGACAAATCTTTAATTGCAAAGATTGCGACCCTTTCTAAAAACTGATCAGTTATCGGTGTATCTTTTAATATTTTTTCATCTCAAACCGTTCTAAAATTTACAATTGTACATATAGAAAATAAAGACCAACGTCTCAATATGTAGTGTTTGAATAAAACATAATTGAAACATCTAAAAGCGTTCACTGGGTATTTAATTTTATTTTAATTTTAATCATCGTAAATTCTATTGAAAATATGGTCTAATAAATTTCTTGGACGTCACTGAACATTATTTGATAATTTGTCGATACTAATGGACTTTTCCTTCTATTTGAATTACTCTACCCTTAATATAAGAATTATTATTGTCTCTTACTTCTGTTTGGTCACGCTTTGAATGAGAGAAGAGTGCAATGCAAAACTCTTAGTTCAAAAAGATTCTGAGAGTCGAAAAGGTTCGGAAACCGCTGTTGCAAACGGCAAATCGGACCCTAATTTAATAATGGGGTCGCTAATATATGTTAGATAATAACTTATCTATCAGCGTACTTTATGAATTCAAAATGTAAATGTAAACTTTATACGTTAAAAATAAATACAGAGTTGATAACTTCCACAATTTATTAAATAAACTTAACACGTGTTTCGCCAACACTGTGGCTTCTTAATAAATAATTGAATCCGATTAAACAAATTTCCATAAACAATAATTACAACCCGCTCATAATTGACACTCTTTTACAAAAGATCTCAAACATCTACCCACTCACTAAAGATAACACAAATAAAATATTCAAACTTTTAACATGTATAGGGAAACCATCACTAACAATTAATAAATTTCTCAGAGACAACAATATAAATGTATCATTCAAAACGAATAATAACCTTAGCATACACATAATTAATAATAAAGACAAAGTCGAGAAATTATCAAAACCAGGCACATATCAACTCAATTACGGTTCTTGTTCAAAAATTTATATAGGTCAGACGGGAAGAAATTTTAGAATTCGTTTGAACGAACATTTTAGACATATAGAAGCAAAAAAAACCGATTGTAACTATGCCAAACATGTGTTAGAAGATCTAAAAATTTTACACATTGAAAATAAAAGTTTAAAACTTACACTATTAGAATCTAATGAAATTAACAAATATAAAATAACAGACATATTACTTATTTGGCCAAGTAGATATAAACCTCTCACCACTATTAAATCTTTTCCCTCACTCTAATGAAGATGCACCACCCTATTTATAGACACTACTCTTAGGTAGTTTTAAGTAGATTTTGTACTTCTGAAGAAGCCACAGTGTTGGCGAAACACGTGTCAAGTTTATTTAATAAATTGTAGAAGTTTTATCAACTGTGTGTTTATTTCAATATGTTAGACTTCCATCAAGGATCCGCTAATTCAATACAATTTATACGTTAGTTTTGTGCTTACAGTATGCATAGATATAATAAACGGCTAGAAAAATCCAATGACATTCAAGGATAACGTTTGATCGATCGACACGTTCCCGAAATAATTTCTTATCGCGGCTTGTCTATTAACACGATTTATCAGGCAACACATAAAGGGACTAGAATTGAAAGCACCCCGAAAGCTCCATTTGTCCAGCGTAATCAAGTAAAAACGAGCAACTAACTAAAAAATTCCATTTTCGACGGTAAGCACCGTCATCTTCGTCGGGACACGGACGCCAACGATATTCGTTTGTTCGTTCAGGAACATTTTTCGCTGCCGTGCCTTGGGGGATTCGAGCGGGACGACGGGATGGGTCGGGACGGGAACGACTGCGCCGCAACGGACGGGAAGAGGCAAGGAAATGGCAGGCGTAATTGAAAATTACGACAAGGGTGTAAACAATACGTTGCGGATAATAATCAGAGACCAACTTTAATGACCCACATTGCCCGTCTGACACCAGTGACGGCGGAGTGCCAGGCAGAAAACAAAATGGACTTGGGACCTTTTAAAAAGTAATGTTTAACAAATGTGTTGCTCTTTAAGGTCCCATACCTCAAATAACTCTGTAACTGTCTGGAGTACTTTTAAAGTTACCAAAAAAAATGACAAAAACACAACCCTTTTGCCAAGTTTTTCTAATTTTCATTTATCTGTTTGAATTTAATAGCAGTTCTGGTAGTTTTATGTATGTATAGTAGAAAGCGGGCTAAAAATTTCGTAGGCTGACCCATAGATGGCGCTACTAGTATCAAATCCATATGATTTTAAGTTAGCCCTAATCTTCAAAAGACGCGTGTATAAATTTGACAGCTGTTCCACTATTAGTATCTGAGTTATAGCATTTTTAGTTAAAGAACTTTTGTTACTTTTAATTAATAAAAAGGAATTTTGTGTGTTAATAAAGAATTACTTTTTGGCGAAAAAAAATACTGTTGAAACTAAGGCTTGGCTTGATAAACATTATTCGGACTTTGCACCAGGAAAATCAACCGTAGAAAAGTGGTTTGCTAAATTTAAACAAGGCGAAATGAGCACCGAGAACGATGCTCGTAGTGGACGCCCCAAAGAGGCTGTTACCGACGAAAATATCAATTCGAATTTTTGCGTTTACGTCGATATGTGACGATGGATCATTTCATCATTTCACACCGGACTCCAATCGAGTGGACTGCACGTGATGAACCGACTCTAAAGCGTGGAAAGACGCAAAAGTCGGCGTCGGCTGGCAAGGTTATGGCATCAGTATTCTGGGATGCTCATGGTATAATTACTTACTAAAACTGCCTTAAAAAGGGGAAAACCATCAACGTAGCGTTATTGGAGTATTTAAAAGACGAAATCGCGGAAATGCGGCCTCATTTGAAGAAAAAAAAGTGCTATTTCTTCAAGATAATGCACCGTATCACAAATAAATGAAATCGATGGCAAAATTCCATGAATTGGGCTTCGGATTGCTTCCGCATCCACCGTACTCTCGAGATCTGGCCCCCAGCGACTTTTTTCTGTTCTCAGACCTCAGGAGGATGCTCGCTGGACAGAAATTTCGTGCCGATGAAGAGGTAATCGCCGAAACTAAAGCCTTGAGGCTAAAGACAAGTCGTATTATAAAAATGTTATCAAAAAATTGTATGACCGCTATAATCGTTAATCGTTGTATCGCCCTCGAAGGGAACTATATTGAATAATAAAATAAAATTCTATCAAAAAGAAAATATTTTTTTCTATGCTAGCCTACGAACTTTTCAGCCCGCTTTCACGGCTGTTTTCTATTCTCCGTGCTCCTGCATGTATGGTACCACGGTTAGAGTTGTGTCTCAAACATGTCGCCTGTAACTATGGCAATCGTCCTCGAAGAATTATTGCTGTTTGAACCAGCAATAACCCTTGAGGATACCTGCCGTAGTTTTTGACAAAACGTTGAAAAGACAACTTCAACCAAAGGTCTACTAGAAAGGGAGATTCCAAATCATGGCCACAGCCAAAAATTCTGTTTGAAAACAATCGGAATTATTTTCTCGATTACACGACATTCGTTAAGGTCTTCTCAATATTCCTGTTTATTATAGAGATGTATCTTACTTATTCGGATGAGTTTGTAAACGATTAAAATCTCACTGTAACTATGTTCAAAATATTCGGAATTAAGTAAGAATATGGAAATCGTAAACTGTGGCAACGTCTTTACCTACATCATGCCTAATTATATACGCGTTAAAATTGTCGTAAGACGTCAAAGACAAGCGCCTCCAGTTGCTTTGTATCTATTAAATAATTAATTTCTAATTTGAAGAGGATTAGTTACCTACTAATATGGGAACTCCCTTTTCGTGCTTGCTTAACTCATATGTTTTACACGGTATACATGTACAGTTACGGTTTTTGCTTTCCAGGCATTTATAATTCGCTTTGTTTCGACGTAATACATCGATGAGTTTCAAAATAACTTGTGTAAGCAAAAACCTGAAAAAATATGAGGATTTGTTGCATTGCAAGAGTAAAAGAAAACTGTCCTGTTCGTACAATACTATACAATTCAAAATCCGTTTGATGCGATTTTCATTGTTATGTAACGTATTATCTTAAGATGGTTGTAACATATATTCTAACATATTCATCACAAAGACCAAGGACGTATTTCGATATATTTAAAAGCGGTTTTTGTTGGTTTATAACTTAAGAACCACTTAACAATGTTCACCATTGTATTGAACAATAGAGGGGGAATTGAAGGAATATTGTCAAAAGCAAGACGTTTTCAGATTTGGCATCAATCCCGGATACAATTTCAAAACAAGGCTGTTAATCCGTCCAATAACTCTTACATCGGTATCACAGATTTTTCCACCATATTGACAGCTCATTATATCTGGTTTAACGGAAGCTACGGGGGTTGCTATTTATATTTTCATCCTTGACAATACTAAGTATTTACAGGCGTCATCTGACGTTTCTAGTGAAAGTTTGACCTTTTTAACAATAACCTTCCCCAGAACGTTTTGTCATTTGAGCACAACTTGTGTTAACGATAAATGAATAAACACTACTTTGTTTATTATCACTTTATTTATTCAAAAATCCTTTTGACTATCGTTTCGACAAATAGCTTGTCAATTGTCAAACAAATGATTCAAATTAAATGAATACAAACAGATGTACAGTACTGTTTATATATATTTTTTGTAAATACCATTAATTATTAAATGTATTGAATAGTACCTAGTGGTACAAATCTACCTGGTCGTTTAACAGGTTATTTTCGGAAATTTTTGATGCTTTGTATACTTCTAAGGATTCTAAAATATTAACTTTAAAGCCTTTATTTACATTATGAATAATTTTAAGATTTTGTATAGTAGGAAACTGATGGCCTGATTCTAAAAAATGGTTTGCAAAATTGGAATTATCTTTTCTTTTTTTAATAAAAGCAATGGTTAGTTACTAAGTGGTACTGTGAAAGCAAAAAAAAATAGGTCTAATGCCTAACTGGCTGCTCTAAAAGCCAAAATTACATCAACAATGCGACAAAATAATTGAGCGATCGATTGGCAAGTTTTAAATATTTTAGTACCTTCTGCTCTCTCTTACCCGACGCCCCTGTAATTATTGTGCAATGGGCACGGTTATGTGTAGATAAGGAAGAAAAATGAAAGAGTAGAGAGCGTGGTGGTGCGATGCGTTGTTGTCGACGCGGGCGCTACTGTGGTGTGGTGGCGAGAACCGATGTAAGCAAATTCACTACTTCCCTTAACACAACCGCAGCTAAGCAGATTAACTGCTTCAACTTGCCTAGCAAATTAATTCATTGCAAGCACACTTAAAACGTATTTCCTGGTTATACCACTGCCCGTGCCCGTGTTGTTTTGTACGTGTTATTACACACCACCTGTTTCTGCTAGAACTTTCGTGGTACACCAACAACGGTGCTAATGGGCCGCTCCTTAATAACGCCACCCATTTTTTATTGAACTTAAAAAAAGAACAATTTTTTAATTTCTATTATATAATTTCTGTTGTATATGCATCTTATCAAAACCAGGCATATATTAACTTAATTGCGGTTCTTCAAAAATTTACATAGGTCAGACGGGAAGAAATTTTAGAATTCGTTTGAACGAACATTTTAGATCATATAGAAACCAAAAAACCGATTCTAGCTATCTCAAACATGTGTTAGAAGATAACCATATATTTAATTTAGATCTAAAACTTTTACACATTGAAAATAAAAGTTTAAAACTTACTCTATTAGAATCTAAAGAAATTAACAAATATAAAAATACAGACATATTACTTATTTGGCCAAGTAGATATAAACCTCTCACCACTATTAAATCTTTTCCCTCACTCTAATGAAGATGCACCACCCCTATTTATAGACATCTACTCTTAGGTAGTTTTAAGTAAATTTTGTACTTCTCTGTATTTATTTCAATATGTTAGACTTCCATCAAGTATCCGCTAATTCAATACGATCTGTTATTTTTGTTAATTGTTATTGATATGATGGGACTCTATATCGCAACTTACTGGATCACACAAATAAGTAGCAAATATCTACAGATGGCGTTCACTATGCTGTATGTATTTATTTACGTAAAGTCATGTTTATATAAACCATGATTTCAGTTACCTTCTCCAACCGAGCGGCGCGGTCTAGTGCTCTAGATCATTGCTTAGCATTCGAGAGGTCAGGTCACCGGTTCGAACTCGGGTCCGGCTGCTCTGGTTCAAGTTTTCTGTGGTTTTCTTGGATCATTTAGGCAATTGCTCGGGCAGTAATATTCCTAAGATAATCTTTCACTTCTCTTCTGTCCTCATTTCGTCTGTCTCATCTTTCTCTTCCTAACCACACCACCCACCCATTCCCACGATTCCTGAATGGAAGCTGAAGAGAGATTTGCGCCCTACCCTTCGACATTGCATTACAGTGTAGGCCAGAGGGACTGCCCACCCACCAACACAAATAGCTAGTGGGAATGAAACACGAAAAAGTTTTTGTTACCACCTCCCAAAATCGACAAATATACTTGTACTCTACTTTCCCTCATCAAATAAAGTCTTTTACAACTTTAAATTCAATTTTCTTCTCTGAGCTAAGAATTTAGATAATGTGTATAAATTTTAAGTCGATATCTCATTCAATTTATAAATTACAAAGCTTTGACAGACGGACGAACAGACAGCTTGGTTGCCAAAAAATAGGAATCTGTTCTACCCTTCGGGTACAGTATCCTTATATTGGTACGAGTCATAAAAAATACCTATCTAATATATACAAATTAGTGTTAATAAATCTATAAATAATTACGGTTTACTTCTCAGTGTTCAATTAAACTAATCTTTGTACGGTTGTAAGACGACACCTATTTACCTGACTACAAAAGGATATCAAAATATTTTATGTAGTGACATTTTAGATTAAATAACTGGCAGCAAATGTAAGATATTCAGCAGTTTCCATAAGAAAATATAATACACATTTGAAAATGAATTTTATACCCAACCAAAGGTAGAACCACTTGGATATCAATATGTTTTGTCAGGTACCCTTCAACCTAAAACATATCATGGGGCTTGCAGATTGGGTTCAAACAAAATCACGTATTACAAATTTATATTTACGTAATTAAAATATAATTCAGTCAATTGAGAATGCCTAAAGCTGCTATGGTTTTTATTTTTGAAGAAGTTGGAACATTGGCATCAAAATATTAGCAACAGTATAACAATATTATTCATTTTGTATTATATCTTATCTTCGTTAGAGTTGATAAAATCATTTCAACTCTTTATTTTTCTTCTGTATTTATATCAGATCAAAACATTTTCACAAATGAAGCCTATTGTTTAAAATTCTGATACGATTAAGGAATATACATTCGCGATCAATCAATTCCTCATCCCTTTATAACTTTGCTTTTCATGTATGTCACGCGTGATTATATTCAATTGTTCGTAATGATAATTTAATCAATTTTCATTTTGTAAAAAAACAGGATGTATCTTTTACTTGAAATTTTCCTACTGTAAAAATTCTTTTAATTTTTCTACCTTTGCATCGCTTTTTAAAAATTCAATCATTTAAAATACGTTTGTCATTTCGCTATCGAACACAAAGAACACACATTTTCTGTTTGTGCCATGTTGGTCAATACTTTGCTACTGAAATCTTCGATAAATTATAAGCCAATTTAATTAAACATTTGAAAAAGTGAACGGCGACTTTCAAGAAAAAGCATTTAAATGAAATTAAAGAAGAATGTAAAATAAACATCAAAAAAGTGGAGGAGGCCTAGGGAAAAATAATAAACATAAGCAATAATGAAATAGTAAACATGGTAAAGAAACAAATAGTTCAAATGGAGCAAGGAATAAATGAAAATATCTGATGGCGCAGAAAAGAGTGAAGGGAAATGTATAATTATTTGAGGCTTAGAACCAAGAATAGTGAGAGATAAATAAGTGACAACAAACACCTCGAATGTGTGGAAAGTGCGTCGGCCTGCGTTGATCAACATGAGTGAGTTGTCCGGGTTTGATGGCCGTGGTCCAGGATTGATTCTCCTCCAACCAAGGATTCATCCATGGAAGAGAACCAATCCAGGACCACGGTCACCAAACCAGGACAACGAACTCACGTCGATAAAAATATCATTTTATCCAAAAATAAAAACAGCGTCTTATAAGTGGTTTCTAAAACAAAGAAAACAAGACGTATCTGTTAATGGAGACATGATTAAAGGAAAGGCAAAGACTTCAAGGTTTTACCCAGGATCTTTCAATACAAGAAATTTTATAAACCGTATGGCATAAAATACTCAAAAATTGCAAGGGAGAAACTTTTATTACAACAAACCCTAATAGAGCCAAAGTAAAGTAAAATTAAATTGGAGAATCGCCCCTAATAACACACACTGTTTAATAAACGGACACGTGTTTCGCCCACTTCTACTGTGGGCATTATCAACGCGAGACTTTTATTCTAATAGTGCCAAAGCAGAAGAAATAACAGAACATCAACTTAGTTTAGATCAAATCTACAATTCGAACGAGTCGTATTAATATTGAAAGCTCCTCCCTGATAATACCCATATTTTGTAATTTAAAAAAAACAGCTCGTGGTAAAAAGACAGAGAAACATTTTTACCGATAAACTAATAATTTCTGGAATCAAGTCAATTTTCTGGTTATATGAAAAGATAAAAGCCTTAGAGCATAGGAAACGTTATGACCATTTCGAAACAGTATGGATGATACCAGATATCTTTTACCTGCGCTCTAAATAGGGAAAAACCTCGTTTAAGTAACAAATTAGTTAGTTCTCCATATCGAAAGTCTCCTGTATTATCGTACTAGTTAGAGTCTCTCAGGATGACACCTTGGGCGTCGAAACACGTTTTAGGTTTCTAAACATTTTGTCGAAATTTGGTTTTTTCATAGTACTTCAATTAATTTTTTGATATACTAGAATCTACAATAATTGTTATGAAAGAGGATATTACTTAAAACACCCATCAACGATTGGTTAGGGAAGAACAAAAGTTTCTTACTTTATAACCATTTTGAGTGCAAAGAGATATCATTTTTTTGAACCACAACACGGCAAATATTAGATAGATATGGACACACAGGCATGAAGGTAACTATTTTATAACTTTTTGGAAAGATATAAAAAAAGTAATGCAAAACGTCTCTGTTGATTTCACTCTATTTCGCCGAAATCGATCGTAAAATGGACCACTCGTAAAAGTACGTTTTCGTGTTTTCCACGTAGGATATTTTATAGAAGAACGAAAAGTTAACAAGGCAGATAACATCGTTTCGCAAAGCCCGACGTATGTGGGGTGCCAGTTGTTAATTCGGTAAAAGGTTTCTCCCACTAACTAAGCCCGTTTCTAAAAACAACCGGAATGGATCTGATGGTCTTACCGAGAACTCCGGTAATTCAACACAAAAGAAACTTTTCAATGTGATGTAATGTTAGAATGAAAATGAGTGACTTATTGGCCAGTTACTAAGAAAAGGAAACATTTGTCACATAATTAATTGACGAATATAATAATCCAACCATGTTTTATACCAACTTTTATAATATATTCAAAACAAGAAGGCATTAAAATCATTTTTCGCCTAAATTTCAAAGATCACAGATCCGACATTTTGAATATGTTGTATCTTCGTCTAAGAATCCATCAGAATCAACAGTGTAATTCAACGGCGGTAGGGGTATTAGCCCTCGGAGTAGTTGTTTCTGTTGATTCCATATTTATATTTATCATATAGCCTGTAAAGGTCTTTCTGCCAGCGCCCACCAGACGAGACCTGATAGGTCGAAACCGGTCGTAGGATGTGGCTTTCCGTACTCTGTGACTACTGTGTAGGACGCGTTCGAAATGTGGGATCTACGATTCTTGAATTTAGGCACAAAAGGATTTTAATACCTTCTTTTTTTGAATATTGTTATATTTTCGTCTAAGATTGGATTTTTGTTCATAGTGCTTGCTTGGTGGGACACGTCCTAAATGTCGGATCTTTGATCCTTAATATTTAGACGAAAAAGAATTTTGATGCCTTCTTTTTTTTTAAATATGTTATATCTTCGTCTAAGAATCCATCGGAATCAACAGTGTAATTCAATGCCAATAATAATAGGGGTATTAGCCCTCGCAGTAGTTGTTTCTCTTGATTCCATATTTATATTTTTGTTTAACTTTTATAATATAGCAATATAAGAGGGAGGAGACAAAGGTAACCTTAATAAGTGACACCTTACTCAAGATGGAGAAAAAAAGAGTGACTTATTTATTTATTTATGATAAGAGGGACGCGTGTTCTATTATATGCATTTGCCATCTCAAATACAATATTTCTCTTTCTTGATTGAAGGTAAACGAGATTCCGAATAAAAAAGAGCAAAACTAATGGATGCCGACGTGTGACAAGTCCATTACCTACTTAATTGCGCCTTCAAAAAAATTCCTTTTTCAACAGTATTGTTTCCCTTTACACGTGAAAGTGATAGAATATCATAAGGCTTTCTCTCCGGTATTTTCTCAAAATCGGATAAATGTACGTGTTCACATTTTTGCTCATATATTACCTACTTAAATTTTGAACTCCACAATTCAAAATTAAATTTTCTGACATACTTACTAAAAAGCTAGCGTTTTGTTCCCGTCTTTACTCGCGTCAATATGGGCTTTTTATGTGTTCTAAGTAAAGTAAAAAACATTTAGTTACATTATACTGGAACGTTACATTTTATCACTATTGAATAAGTAACTTATAGGCCATACTATATTAATAAATACAGTAGATCGAAACTATCAAAGTGGGTAGCAATTTATTAGAGAAAAAATATATAAAACACTATTATAATTTCCACTGATTTTATTAGTTACTTGATATATGTTCCACTACTTTTTAGTTTCTTCAGAAGTTGTTAATACACTTAAGCTATTGATTCTTCTCTATCTATATTTATAGGTTAGTTTACATCGATTTTTTAGGGGATAAATTTAGTAGAGGGGAGTTGTTAAGATCTACTTGTTCATTAAGTAGTATGTTTTCATTTTTGTATTTATTTATTTTCTTTGA
Organism: Agrilus biguttatus; assembly: GCA_963921985.1. Taxonomy (NCBI): domain Eukaryota; kingdom Metazoa; phylum Arthropoda; class Insecta; order Coleoptera; family Buprestidae; genus Agrilus; species Agrilus biguttatus. Next base: position 37,886,731 of record OY998118.1, on the reverse strand, counting down.
CTCAAGTAAATTTAATTTAAGACTTTTACTTTCTGTGTGTAAAATTTCAAAATCTGGTATATATAAATAAACGTGCGGAACCTGTGAGAAATTTTATATAGGACAGACAGGGAGAGCATTTGGCAAACGCATTAAAGAACACGTCAATTCATTTAAAAATATAAAAAATGATTTGAATTATGCAACTCATTTAATAGAAGAAAAACATGCATTAAATACAAATTATACACACAGAAAGTAAAAGTCTTAAATTAAATTTACTTGAGTCTATGGAAATCAATAAATACAAAAATAAGTAGGTTTCTACTACTTAATGAACAAGTATGTAAACTAACCAATAAATATAGATGGAGAAGACAATAGCTTAAGTGTATTTAAAACTTCTGAAGAAGCTACAAAATAACGAAACATACGTCAAGTAACTAATAAAAACAGTGGAAATTACAATAGTGTTTTATTTATTTATTCTACAATGAATTTCCATCAAGTAAAAGTAGAATCAATCAATTAATAAAAAAGTTTTTGGTCAGAATTTTGTCAGACGTGTGTCGCGATTTCGAACTAATTGATTATCATCAGTACATCTACAACAGACAGTTCCGACGTCAACCAACCTGTTGCTGCCTACAAACAGCATTCGATGAATAAATACAGACAGCGTACTGAACGCCATCTATCATATATGTTACATGCTGATGAGAATCAATGAGTTCGAAATCACGATACAAGTCGATATCCTTATTTGAAAAGGACCTTGTTGAATATTTTCGAATCCCACAACAAGTAGTAAAATAGTAAAATCCGAACTTGGTCAGAAAATTAAAAATATTAATTAAATAATTCTTTGATTAACATGTGTTTGTCCATTCTATTATTTTGTGGTGTTCGTTCTTTAAAATATTAAAAGCTAATAACTTAAACTAGTTTAAATACTCTTAAGAATGATCGCTGACGATCGAAACAATATTGTCGAGTTCAATAAAAATTAGAGAAATAGCATTGTTTTATTCTACGTTATTTTTAACAATTAAATTTTAATTTATTGTAAACTTTTCGTAAGACATTAGACTCCTTACAGTTTGTAAAATTTTAGGTTTAATAGCTTTTGAAGTAAGGGGGGAAATGCAAATACGAATTTAATTAATTCAAGTTTTCATCAAATACATACATGCACAATCAATGACTATATCCCTAAAAAGTGATGGGTTTACCATTTGTTAAAAAATATTATATTTAATGAAATGATGACCGAGATTTTCTAACTTTAATATCGAGATAGTTTTTCGTGTTGGAAGTGAGTAAAGGCTCTTTAGAGAAAAACGGGCGCACAAGTGACATCAGCTCAAGAGGTGGAACGTTAGAGAAAACAAACAATGAAATTGGAGCAGTCACTTACTCCAACACTTGGTTACCCTCTTACAAAACTTCCCAATTTTAAAAGTTTACAGTTGATTCAGAAAGTTTCAGTTATATTTATTTGTCCATTTCCCAGATTTCACTTTGAATTCAGCCGTAAAAATGAACGCATTAATCACAACTCCGTTTAAGGAAACAAAATGAACTAATTCGATTCTACTTTCAGAATTACAAAAAAACAAACAATTGATTTACATAAAACAGATTGTATATTATTGAATTAAAAAATTTTCGTTACTCTTTAAGTGGCTAACTGAATTGTAACAAAATACTAAACTTGGTTAGATACTATTTATATTATTTCTGAACATGATTTTCTTTTCAGATCCATTTCATAAAGCTATCGGTTGGAAAATGAAGTCAACATTACCGTCCTTCATTCTGGCAAACCCTTATCCTGTTTGGTTGGACTCTTATAAGGTAGGCATAAAAAAAGCATATTATACAGACAGCTATTTTGGATTTATACAATAATTGCATTTATGGATGAAAGTCGCCTAATATTGGATACTTGTCTAAATTTCAATGCGCTCACTAGTGGCAAACAGTTTTCTTTCGTTACGTTTAAATTGTTATAAAAGAAAAATTAGTTTAGGTAGAAAAATCTAATTTGGTAATGGAATGGTATAATAAAATAATGGTAAAATAAACTTGTTTGAAACAAAAATTACTGCCTCAGGGATTTTTTTGTTTAAATCGCATGCCGGATAAGAAGTGTCCTATAATTTCGTATCCAAAATTAGGAACCCAACTTGTTTGGTCTTTTTTCAATAAAATGCATAAGTAATAAAGGAAAAAAGAAAGAGTACGCAATGTAACCTAATGTTTTTAGAATATTACATACGTACCAACTGCCAGATTTGTTAGGTTAGAATTGGTGTAATGCTTATCGTTAGAGAAATTATTAATGACAAGAACAGCGGCTGTTCTACTTTTAACACTCAGTCTTTCAATATTAAAAGTTTCCAACATACTAGTATATGAGACCAAAAATAGGTAAAAGTTATTTTTTCTGAGATAAAAATACCTTAAGAATCTTTCGTGAACCTTTTGAAATGTAAAACATAGAGGTGGTAATTCACATTAAGTAAAGCGAAGCGACGTCATAAGGCGGTCGCTACTAACGGTCCTGAGAACATATCGCCTGTTGAATAAAAGTTCATTTAACACACGTGATGTTTAAAGCGCTATTATGATCAGACGCGACAAGGCCATACTCTAATCCGGTTTATTTATTACCTATATATAATGAATGTCAAAAAGAATCTGAACAAAAACCATTAAATGTAAATATACTGTTATGTCATCAACATTTGAAATTACATAATTTTCGAAAGCAGTCGTTGACGCCATCTCTTGTCAAAGGTTCTTCTTTATTTAACTTTTCTACAAATTCTATGAATCTCTAAAACAAATAAATAAATAAATAAATAAATAACGAATGCGCAGGGTCGGAAACAGAGAAGGTGTTGATTACAAAAAGCGTCACTTCTAAAAAGAAACTGGATACCTATATAGATAGGTCCGTCCTATGTGACCTCTGTTTTTGAACCAACACAAAGTCTAAACTTGAGCTTTTTTAATGGAATCGGCAGGGATACTTCCTTAATTTAAATAAATTTTCATAAAATATCTTGAGTATAAGAAAATTTTTAACGCACTCGAAATATTAATGCCAAGCACGACAAAAGTGTTCAACAAGAAGTAGAAAAAAGTCAGGAGTTTCTTTTGGGGTGGCTTTCATGCAAAGTATAAATTTATATATCTACCTTTCTGATGCCAGTGACTTTTGAAAGTTTTTATTTGAAGCTTTCTATTGTCACAGTAAAATTAGATTTTACGAACTAAAAAATACATCCATTAAAAGAACTATATCACTAACATTTGTAGTTTAAAAAAGTCACTGGCATTTTAGGATGCTCTTCAAAAAAAAGTATTAAATTATATCGCATCTCAAAAGTCTGTGACCTTTTAAAGAAATAAAATTAATAATCGACTGAATAACTGACACGTAGGGTAAAGCGAAGATATATATAGTAAAACAGTGCATAACCTATATAAATCCAGATTATGTGCTGAACGCCATTTGTAGATATTTTTTTACTGCATAACTTATTTATTCATAAAAATAATATATATAACAGGCGGGCTGAAAGTTTGTAGGTTGGCCTATAGATGGCGCTGCTAGTATCAAATCCATATGATTTTTAGTTAGCCCTAACCTTCAAAAGACGCGTGTATAAATTTGACAGCTGCTGCACTATAGTTATTATGGGTTAATCCCTGAGTATCTTGGTTAAAGGGTACTTGACAGATCAGTTTTACGAATTACGTTTCTCTTACGTGTGTTGGTAACGACTAAGACTTTATTCCATGCTAGTCTAACTATTCTAAAAGGCTAGGAGAGATGAACTAAGTAATATGCATAAAATAAAGCGTTTGTACCATTGCTTCTAGGTTATATTTACATCGGATACGTGTTTGACTATGATAATTTATGAATTTAAATTAAAACTTACCCTAAACAAATTTAATTTGAGTACGAAACATTCTTCCCAAAATTATGCATAACAGTGAAAGCATCTTTTGTTTCTAACTCTATCAAATAATCAATAATAATCCGTCTCTTCTACTAGTACTAGTTTTGAAAAACCACGGTATTTGTGGGTGAAATTTGACAAGTGTAAACAGGATTTTTGATTTATTTTTATGAGAATAATATGAAACAACTAGATAAAATTATAATTTAAACGATCAAATTATCAAATTACCACCAATTTTTCTATAACATTATATCAAAAAAATATTGTAAACGTAGAGCTTCCCCATTACGCTACTTATCGTATACCCGTTTTGTAACGGTTAGCACATTTTAAATAAATTGTGGCGTCTTGGAGTTACTTAAAAAAATGTTAGTTACACTAATTTCGAACATTACCCCCAATTTCAAAATCAATAAGATACGTTGTCTTGTTGACCACTGCATTATTAATGAGTTAATGTTTGAAACTGTTGTATTTGTCGTATTGGGATTGTTAAATATAGAACTACCATAAATAAATTAAAAATTGACTTACCCTAATTACCACCAAAACTATTTGATGCGGACAAGTGTTTCACCCACTTTTAATGTTTGCTTTATCAATACGAAACAATTCATGAATAACTCGGTTTCTTTTGAAGGATTGCATTTTATCTTTAAGATTAGCGAAGGTAGAATTTTATTTGATTGACATTTGACTAAATTTCAATTTCTGTGTAACATTTTGTTAGGTGTTGTTTTTAACGTATTACAATTTGGTCAATATATATGACCAATGTTTTTTACCTTACATAAGAACAAAAAGAACATGTTGCATTGCAAATTTATAATTACGTAAAGTTCACCTGCAACACTGGTGGCGTTCGGATTCGATTGCCAACCTGTTCTTACTTTTAATTAAATTTTATCCGCCTACTAAACAACTACATGCACAAATTATTATTATTTTGTACGCATTCATGGCACAGTACCTTTCAAATGACATATTTATGAATCATTTCCCTAGTTTTATAATAAATACCAGAAAAAGCGTACCAGATATTTCTGTTTTCACATACTAATAAAATAATTACCGTTTTGGTAATGGTTTGGTCACATACTCAATACGGCTTTCAGTTTAAAAAATAATTAATCTTATTTAAGTTAATCTTATTGATCTTTTGGAAATAAATACTTTAGGGAACCTTCTTTTAATTTTTATTAAAACTTAGAAGAGAAAACACAAGATGGATTTATTTGCTAACTCAACAATATTGTTTCGGTCCAAAAGGACCATTATCGAGAGTAATTGTATACTAGAATTAAAACGTACAATAGACATATTTATACCTACAATCTACATAGGAGGAGTGGGGTTAAGTCTGTGTAAATTTTGATTTGATTGTTTACCAAAGCATGTAGTGATTTCTGAATTTCAGGATTTTCATATTAAAAAAGTTTTTTTCTTATTTTAATATTTTTACGTAAAATTTTAGTTTTTGTTAAGTAAAGTTTGGATTAATTTAATAATTAATATCGCATTAATTTATTTAAAATTTATCCCTACTAAAAATCCTTAAAATTTTTCATTATCAATGTACACAACGCCCTTTATACAACTAGCATCTGTTACTTGATGAGCATTGATTGAAATAAAAGAAAATCAGAACTGGAAATCCGTAGGTACCCTCATAAAAATCAAAAACCGATCCGATAATTCTTTACGGGTTTTAAAATTTTAGTGTAGCATCGACGCGTGCGTGTGTGTGTCTGTGTGTGTTGAAATCGCGTTCCAAGGCTTTCTTTATTAAAAATTTTAGTTAAGCCGAAACGTTTCCGGAATGTTAACAGATTGATACAGCTACTAACTTCTCGTTTCCGGCTTATTCTCGTGGCTGAGTTTGAACGCGACGCGAAGCGGTAAAGCGATGACCGTGCGACTACGCGACGCGACGCTACGCGATGCGCCTACACACTATGTACTTTCTACTTGGTGAAATGCGCCTCAACGCTCTGATGGATGCTACTAGCTAGCTGGCTGCCGTGCCATTCTTCGAAAGGAGATTAATATTTAAAAAGGAAGCCTCTCTGTTGGAGAGCAGAGAGCGACGGCTAACAGCCGAATCCGATTAGAGTCGATGATGCTATTGAGAGATAACAGCTAGCGATTTGACGGAACAGAAACGGCTAGTACTTATATCCTAAAAGGCAGGTAATTAATAATGCATTAGAGGACGCGCTCGGGCTCTGTGTTACATACATTTTAATTAAATTTGTGTACCGGATAGCTAATCTGTCCCTCCTTAATATACGAGAATAGCCCTGAATACCTACAACACTATTGCAATTCTTCTTCAACGTATCTAGCTGGTACTTACTTAACAGGCGGGTTGAAAAGTTCGTAGGCTAGCATAGAAAAAAATATTTTTATTTTATTATTCAATATAGTTCCCTTCGAGGGCGATACAACGATAAACGATTATAGCGGTCATACAATTTTTCGATACTATTTTTATTATACGATTTACGATTTGTCTTTAGCCTCAAAATAGGCTTCAGTTTCGGCGATTACGATTACCTCTTCATCGGCGCAAAATTTCTGTCCAGCGAGCATCCTCTTAAGGTCTGAGAATAGAAAAAAGTCGCTGGGGGCCAGATCTGGAGAGTATAGTGGATGCGGAAGCAATTCGAAGCCCAATTCATGGACTTTTGCCATCGATTTCATTTATTTGTGACACGGTGCATTGTCTTGATGAAACAGCACTTTCTTTTTCTTTAAATGAGGCCGATTTCGTCTTTTAAACGCTCTAATTACTCTACGTAATAGTCACTGTTTATGGTTTTCCCCTTTTTAAGATAGTCAATGAATATTATACCATTAGCATCCCAGAATACTGATGCCATATACCATAACCTTGCCAGCCGACCCGACTTTTGCGTCTTTCTACGCTTTGGAGTCGGTTCATCACGTGCAGTCCACTCAACTCGACTGACTGTCGATTGAACTCCGATGTAAAATGATGGAGCCAACTTTCATCCATCGTCACATATCGATGCAAACGCAAAAATTCGGATTTATTACAATTGAATAGCTCCCAGCTCCAAACACTGCTTAGAATCATCGATCCGTTGTTGTTTTTGGTCGATTGTGAGCTCGCGCGGCACTCACTTTGTACACAGCTTTCGCATATCCAAATATTAATTCACGATATGACCAACACGTTCCTTTGATATCTTTAGTGTCGGGTCTCGGCTATCTCAATCAATATTACTTTACGGTTATCAAAAATTTTTTTGTGGACTTTTTATGTTTTCGTCTGTAACAGCCTCTTTGGGGCGTCCACTGCGTACATAGTCCTCGGTACTCATTTCGCCTCGTTTAAATTCAGAAAACCACTTTTCTCCGGTTGGTTTTCCTGGTTTAAAGTCCGAATAATATTTATCAAGCCAAGCCTTGGTTTCAACAATATCTTTTTTCTCCAAAAAGCAATGCTTTATTAACACACAAAATTTCATAAGTGAGTGGAGGCTTTCACGGCCAGCGTCTATAATAGTTGAATTGTTTTCCAAGCTAATAGGCCGTGGTCCGTAGCATTTTCGTCCCAACGTTTCGTCCACAACTACAGTAGACATCACCCTTGAAAATGTCTACAGGGCCAAAGCTTTGTAGAAAAGCTTAGCTGTAAGAATACGTAAACAAAAAGCGACGCACTGTAATTGTTTACTTTTTCTGCCAATATTTGGGCTTTTAAAGAAACATAAATATAAATTTGTGCATAGGTTACATAATTTTCCTCTACATCGAGATAGGTATCATAAAGAATTTTTTACCATTAAAAAAATTGCAAAAGACAATGGTTACAATTGTAATATAATTGATAAATTAGTTAATAGGTTTAAACTTAATACCTTCAACCCTTCAAAAAGACATCAGTAGTACTAAGTTTATTACTACGAACGAAAATTTACTCGCAGACGCGACGGTATTTCTCGTAAACTTGGGTTTTGAATAGCCTACAGTTCCAATTTTAACTCTCTTCAAACAGTTTTTCCTTTTCCTTTTAGAAAAGTAGGGAATATATGAAAGTGGTCGTAAAGACTATAATAAGAAATATGTTGGACAAACTAGACGCTCTACTCAAGTTAGATTCAAGGAACATTTGGCTTATTATAGGTTTAGTAGAACAGAGAAATCAAGTGTTGCCCAACATATTTTTACTGAAAATCATAAGGTCAATATTTACCGTATTGAATTAGTTAAAGAATTAGTTAGTAATAATTAAGTTAACAGTGTCAAAGATCATATCGCCAGTTCTCCGCTATTTAGTTTAACTTAATTTGTTATGTATTATTTTGTAAAGTTCACTGAATATTCCAGTTAAGACTAATTCATATTCAGTGGACCATAACATTATATTAGTTACACTATCTTTAGTTTTTAGTTCTCTTCAGTCTCTGAAGAAGGTAACTTTGTTTCCAAAAAGTGTTTCGGACGGTTAGTGTCTTGTTTTGGCGTTAGAGTTGGGATTTCAGCTATTTACCGTGTTCTACAACATCGCCAAACTTTGCAGTGTTCCTCATATAAACATAAGTATAACTACTTGGCAATTCATCCTTCTATTGTTGTTTTGTGGGTCTTCTCCTGGAAGACCTTCTTTATAAAACAACAGAATTTTAACATACTTCTTGTCATATTTGTTTTTTACTAAATATGTTTTTCTTGGATGTAATTTACGTCCAACGTTGACCCGATTTTAGCAGGTGTATATATAAGCATTACACACATGGATACTACACACACGTACATTTTTAACGATATTGTGAGGGTGCTCTTATCACCCGTGTTATCATCATTGGCAAACAGACAGTGCATTTGTTATTCATAAAACATCTGCTCGCCGTCAGCCTGCCTGGTTTTAAACAGTCTCGCATACGCCGCCAAAGATTCAAAATATGTAATTTAAAAGCTCCACGATACATGAATAATAATTTTCATTGTGGATAGTAGGCGGTTAAATAATGTATTTTGCATTTTATGACCGCATTTTCGGCACCCGTAGCCGCAAAGGCGAAGAATTTCATGAATCTACTATCACGTATACGCATACTAAAAAAAGCTGTTCCATCATCGCACTTAATTCCCTCACATTTTCTACACACAAGCATTTCGTAATTGTTTTCTTAACATACAATACCCGGCCTCAAATTTTTAAAAAGTAATATGTTCTACCGTATCATTTTTCATCATTCATCAATATGTGACACAATTACTTATTACGTAGCTCAGAACGAAGCAGAAATCTCGCAAGATGTAATTAGTAGTCCAATAATATCATTTTTGTCCTCAGTTTGAATGCGTGAAGATCTCTGTCGATCTGTCTGTCCATTCAGAAAAAACTGCTTCCAACGACCCTATTCAAAATTTTTTCAATTTCTAAATCGATTCTTATTTTAATGTGATTAAACAAATTAGCCTTTAGGGCTTTAGAGTTTTATAAAAAAAAGAGCAACGATTTTAGGACAAAAAAGAAAATAATAAGCAGTTTCTCAAAAGTATATTAGAAAATATTGACAAATGTTTAGATTGTAATCTGTCATCTTTAACAAGGGTTATAAACATACTGACACTAATCAACAATTGAAGTATATTCAAAATTTAATTACTAGAAATGTAACAATAAAGCCAAATTGTTAAAAAAGGGTCAAATTTTTAAATTAAACATTAAAAAGTTAGCTCACCTTTTGAAAATTTTAAAAATTCATGGCAACCCTTAAGAATATTTGAATCATAAAATTAATTACATATGTTTAAGTAAGTATCTAAATGTTTGCCACACAAATAGGTACGTGTAGAACTATAGACAGTTTTGAAAGTTATTATTGACTTTACAGCTTATTCCCTAACAGTGCAGGAGTTTAAGCAAAGTTTTTAAATGTTTCCCCCAGAGTGAAAAGTTGGCGACAGAAATAGGTTTATTATTACCTACAAGATTATTTTCTGTACAAGTTTGTTCATACAACTGGACAATAAGAAAGAAGTATATTCAATTTTCTTTTGCGGTATTTGTAACTATATTTGATACAAACCAAAAACAGTTGTATGTGATTGATGATATTATTAGAAAGGAAAATATAACCCCAACGGAACAGTAATTCCCCCACACGACTATTCTTATTGACATTTGTGTTTGTTATTGTCGTATTTTTGTCTTTTTTTAAGCTTATAGCTTTAAAGTTCCTCACTTAACATCAGATAATAAATTTGTTCCTTTATGAACGAATAGTTTAGGTAATGGTCGTATTATCCGTATGTTTTCAGCATGATCTATACATTAAGAGAGGATTTATCAACATTGACTTAGTATAACTTCTTTTGTTTTAATGACGTGATAGTCACGTGTAACAGTTGTCATTCTGTATTAAGTATACTTTTCGATCGGCCATCGTGAACCGTACGGTATGGCCATTCGCCCTCGCGAATCAGTCTGTCTTAAATCAACGTGTCAATTTGTCACACCAATAACAAAAGACAATCACTAAATGTTTATTGCCTATTAATTATTTAACAGGGAGTCACTTTGGTATTCAGATTCCGTGCTACAAATTCATAGCTGCAAATGAATGTTAAACCCGGAAGTTCTGCGCATCTGATAACCGACTGCGCTGAATAATCATACAATTTTCTCAATAAAACTTTGAAAGTCAAATGTATGCTATCTGCTTTTATCATTTTTGAATAATTTAAAAACGTAAACAACGGTCGGACTCCGACAACCACTGGAAGTTAAAATTAGCCTGGATATTAATAATAAATGCACGTTTTGAATTCAATACTAAAGGTGAATTCCTAAGTAATTCAGTTAAACAGTTGACCCAGAAATTAGTGACTGTTGTTAATTCATTAATCATGTGGATAACAAATTGTTTGTTCAATTAATAACGAAACTGATTCTTAAATGGTTAGCATTACTTAACTTATTTATTATAATTTTGTCAGCTAAATTAATATTCATTTATTCTTCAAAGAACAAAAGCTTTGAGTTTCATGTTTATAAATAAGAAACTTACGCTACTGAAGATATTCTTTTCAAATTCTATAATTTATAATAAAAATTTACTTCTGTTGGTATTTAGATTACTAACTTTTGCTCTTTTGGTTGTATAAAGCTACTTGCACATTCCGTTGTTGTAATATATAAACATTAAACTAAGGAACGAAAAAAAAACGACAGTAATGTAAAATATAAATTACAATTCGTGTTCGGTAATGTATAATTTAGGATCCTGTCTCGTCTTTTGGTGCACAACATATCTTTAATTATAGTTTTTTTTAACAAACCTTTTATTGTAAAAAATACACTTAAAATGAATACCGCGAGGTACATGCTTATGTGCCATTTTCTCTTATAGTTCGTAATTAATTAAATAGTATTCAATTTAAAAAAATGTTTCAGTCAATAATTATAGCAAAATATTCAATCCTAAGTAATAATATCACGTGAAATTGTTACAAAGAAACAAAAAAAAAAAACGGGTCGATGGCAATTCTTCAAAAATATGGTTTAAGCCACCTTCTTTCTACTCATCGGAAAATCAATTACCAGAAAACTCTGTCTGTCATCGCAAAACTTTTCCCGCCAACATTTAAATTACTTATTACAAAAACCGCCACGCCAAGATAAGTATTAAAAGAGAAAAGGCAATCTTAATATTATTCAGTAGTACTTACCAAGGGTTGTTGCGAGAAAAAGAATGTCACCCTCTGAAGCCGTTGACGGATGGTAGTGGAAGTGTGTGATGATGTTGGCGTACTACTTAGTAGTGGTAGTAGTGGCAATAGCCACCACAGTAAGCTATGAAACGCCAGCTCGCAACCGAATGAATGTTGCACTGCCAACTGAGAAACCACAGAGAGCCGGCGCCCGCCACACCCCAGCGACGCCTATGGCGCCGTCGTCAGCGTCGTGTCCTTCCCCCACCACCGTTATACACACACACACACCCCACGAGTGCGCGTGAGCATCGAATCGGGGCGAAAAAGCCTTCTGCCACATGCTCTCGCTCTCCGGAATCGTTCCGAAATAAAATAAATTGACTGCAACTCATTTCATCAAGTAATTTTCTTATGAAAAGGAATTTGATCCTCGGCGTCCTCCGTTCCTGTCAAGGATTCGGTCCAACTACGTGCCGCCGCCTAAATAAAGATACGGGAATTTGGGGAATTTTGAAATCAAAGCGACTTATTATTTGTGGAAATATTTTGTTATTCCTACACTGCGTAAATACCTGTTCTCCCAAAACACACTAAGCCTTCTGATTTCTCAGGAATCCCTTAATTAAATGAGGAGTTATGATTTTAAAAAATATATATATTTATCTCCTTTATCTTCTTTTTCTCTACGTACAGTGTGTTCAGAATAATTGTTACATAATCAAAAAACTCAGACCCAAATAGAATTAAGTAATGAAATTCCAAATTCCAAAGGATACAGTAATACCTCGACATACGTTAACACTACCTACGTTAATTCGGAGATACGTTATTTTTTAATTAATTAGAATAAATTAAAAAAACTTGGTTACTCTTTCTTCTATTTAATCAGATTATCTGACAATTGCTTCGGCTTCTGATTAAATATTTGAAACAAAAACCGAATGTCCTCTTAATTTATCTAAATTAATTAGTCGAAATGTTTCATCAAGTGCCGAACAACGACTCCATCTCTAAACGTTGTTTTTTATTAAGTCACAATTTTCCAACAAAACTCTGTAAGTAACTCGACAAAACATCGTACTTGTGAACATCTTGGTACTTCGACTTACGTTACGTTCGACTTACGTCACACCCTTCGGTTCCACATGTCACGTAAATCCGAAGTACCCAGTAAACTAAAGTACTACCATTACATTGAAGTAAATTTAATTTAATGCCGAATATTCGAAATTCTTCTTTCATTAAAAAAAATTGCACTTCGATCGAAGTTTTGGGTTTATGTCTCTTTAGGTTAGGGCCTAAGGTCAGACCAATGTTAAAAAAATAAAATTTCAAACACGAATCCAGGGCGAAACTAATTAATACGTGTAGATTTTGTATAAAAACTGATAGGAATGTATGTATTGATACGTTAAATATTTCAAATATTTATACACATAAATTATAAATTCAGGGGTGGTTGGATAAGTCCGTGACATTAAAGGAAATCGTGTTTCTAATTCTTCATTCTTTATAAATAATAAGATTTTCAAGGCCCTCAAAATAAGGGTTTGTTTCGTTGATGACCTCTTCATTAGACCCAAATCAGTTACCGCCCAGCCATTTCTTCAGGTTAGGAAACAGGAAACAGTCGAATGGGGCTAAATCCGGAAAAAAGGTGGACGTCGTAACAGTTTGTAGCCCAATTGATAAAATTTTGCCATTATGACTACACACGTATGCACCTGTGCATTGTCCTAATGGAACAGCACTTTTTTTTTGGCTAAATGCGGTCGCCTCTACTTCAAAACAGTGTCATATCTGTCCAGCAGCTCTGAATAGTATTTACCATTGATCGTTTTACCTTTTTCAAGGTAATCAATTTAATCAATATGAATTACATCGCGCACCGCGTGAATCCCAGAAGACTGTGTCTATGACTTTGTCAGCCGATGGATTCATATTTATCAAGCTTCTCCTTGGTTTCTTTAATGGATTTTTTGCGCAAAAAAATAATGCTTAATCAGCACATGAATTCGCTTTTTTCCATTATTGTGGAAATTAATGAGGGTAACTGCTTTCAATCAGTGACTGTCAAACATAAACTAAACGTAGCAGCTTTCTCAGAATTTTACAGTAGTCTACCGATAGATGTCACTTAACGGAAACACTGTTGCCATTACAGTTACTGCGCGGGAAATCTAAAAAGTCACAGACTTATCAAACCATCCTCCTAATTGATTTGATTGGCTTTCCAATCGTAGTCATAAAAGCATTGGGAATAAAAACATGAAGACAGCATTTAATACTATAGCGGTGATCCTGAAATAGCAAATAATTATGGAGCTTCTTTCTCACTCTAACGCAGGCTGATACGCAGAGAAATACAGGGCTAGGAAAGAGAAAGCCAACCAAAGGCGAGAAAGACGAACGGTAATTATTTCCTATTTTAAGATTGCAACTTCTGTATTAAATGCATGTTTTTATACTGTAATAATTATTTTTTAAATATAAATATAAATATGGAATCAACAGAAACAACTACTCCGAGGGCTAATACCCCTACCGATATTGAATTACACTGTTGATTCCGATGGATTCTTAGACGAAGATATAACATTTTCAAAAAAGAAGGAATTAAATACTTATTAGTCTAAATATTAAGATCGAAGATCTCACATTTGGAACGCGTCCTACCAAGTAGGCACAACGAACCGAAAGCCATTTACCACGACCGGTTTTGACCTATCGGCTTTCGGTTCATTGTGCCTACTTGGTAGGACGCGTTCCAAATGTGAGATCTTTGATATTAATATTTAGACGAATAAGGATTTTAACGCCTTCTTTTTTGAATAAAATAAATTTTATGATAAATCGATTTTTCATTTACTTTTTCATTAGTCCTATATTTAATAATGTTTAAATATTTACTGAGTTAGTTTATAACAAATGGAAGTCGCATACCGAGAGTTCTGTAAAACTGATAATATTTTTATGAAATAAAACCAGTTATTAACTGAATATTTTTTTATCTGTTCCTTGCGTTCCTTATTTGTTTGTTTCTTTTATAAATTTTTTCTCATTTGAACTAATACAAATAGTATCTTTGTTTATCCTCGTCCTTCAAAGAACAAATTTTCTCAGTAGTAATATTTTTATTTCGGGGTTGTTATTGCCAATAAGTGTCTTTAATTCATAGTAAGGGATCTCTCGCCTCAAGAGTTTCAAATTTGTTCGGAGAAGTTTAATTTAAAATCAGGAAATCTATCAACTTACAAAAGTTTCATAAAATGAAGAACGAAATTTGATGGAATCCTTTAATATTGTGAAATTAACCCGAAACCTCTTGATACAAAGTATACACTTTCTTTCATTTTGAGTGTTATACCTGTAAGAAAGATGAAACGTCCCTTCCAAAATATTTGTTGAAAAACGTTGTTTATTTAAAACACAATATTACTGAACCGTATAAATACAACAAGTTTTAATAAAGAAAACGTGACAATTAAGAGCAGTGTAACTTATTAAGATCTCATCAGCACGCTATAGATAGTATCAATAAATCACTGACCAAATCAAAGGGACTCACTAAATAGAACAATAAAAAGTAGAAATCAGAAATCAGATCGCCATAACTAACATAACTTTACAATTATACATTTATTTTCTTATTCTCCCTTTAAAAATAGTTGTACTACCTTTTCTTCCAACTTTCTTCGAATTTTTCAATTTCGGAAACTTCCAGTTTGTTTATTTTTTGAATGTCTAATATCATGCAGTTTGACAAAAATTAGTTCAAGTTTTATTAAAAATTTCCAAAGCACATCGACATGGATATTTGTAGAAATTGTTAGTTAAGGAGAAGTTTTTAATTATTTAAGTAAATTATTGAGCTTGTAATTTTTGCAAACATTCTTCTCGTATATTATCGTCTGGTTTATTATGAAGAAGAAATTTCAAGAGATTTTAATTTTCTTGTTATAATTCTGACATTTATCTAAGGGAATGTATAATTATAGGCTCAATTTAAACGACAGTACCCCCTAGAGGGCGTAATTCGTGTTGAGAAAGAGTGCTGTTGACATTTATATCATCATTTCACACAGCGACCCGTAAATACATCATTAGGGTGTCTTCACTATTTTTTTAACTTATTTTGTATGGATGATTGGTACCTATGTATATTTATTCCGCTTCCTTATCATTAATCGCTTGAATAAACCCATTTTTTAGCTGTGAATTTCAATAGCGAAGGAGCTTCAAATGCAGACCTTGCATAACTTAATTTTAAATATAAATCTCATTCAGTTACTTAAGAACATGTTATTAATAAACTAACCTTCTAAAACAAATGGATTACATAATATGAACTGTCATTTATTTCGGAATTTAGAAAATCCAACTGTTTTAGAACCTCGTCTTACAGCATTTTCTTAGAAGAAATTTTGACATATGTAATTTTTTTTCAATGTAGGAACAGGAAGTAACACGCCTGCTAATTTAAGCCCTTGATTTAACATTTGTCGGTTCCAGGACGCAATTTTCCATTTAATTAACATAACAAAAAAGTCCCATGTACAATTTTATAGATAATTTAATACTCTACAAAAAATGTCACCTATAATTTTTTGATAGCTCAACTGTTTTAAAGTTGAAATTATGTAAAAATTTACTTTTTTCGATATTAACAACGAAAAAACTACTAGACACTCAAAATTGTGGATTTTTTAAAAATATTTAAATAATCATAACATTCAATTAATTTTAAACTTAGCAATTTATTTTTTTCCTGCTTTTAAAATGGAATTAATTATCATGTTCATTAAAATAATTGGGGAAAAGACGTATGTGAATTAATTTTTATTTATAATACCGAAAATTATTGATAATTTTTTGTTACTGACTCACAAAATTCAGAAATGACTAAAATCTAGCACAGGTCAATTAATCATAGATGTATACCTGTTTGTATTTTCTTTTTTCATAAAAGAACAAATTGGGCAAATTAATGATTTCAAACAGACCGTTCAGAATGATATTGAACAAAACAGAATTATCATTTAAGGACGCTTGTCAGATAAGAATTGTCATGCCGATGTGAAAAGCCAGGTGGTTATCGCAAAAAATTAATTTTATCTTCTTTTATGTCTCAATATTTTGTGATGTAGCACATACCTGACGGATGTTACGATTTTTATATTACGAATTTGCCACACGAAACGAAAATAATCCTGAGATATATAAATATACCAAACATAGTTATTTTAAATCAACCCTGTGGGGGTGCAACTATTGTCAAACGTACTTAAACGTAAAAATGTAACAGTAAAACGAAATACATAGTTTCACGACCATTATCAAATGACATGGTAAGTTTATATTAAACACTTAAAACTCTAGCGGTAATATAATTAATTATTTGTACTGTGCTTTGATAATGGTCGCGTGACCAATGAATATTAGGTTCTTAATAAATACAGTGAAAAGGTACTTTGTTTTGTTATTACGTTTTTATATATTAAATTAATTTAATTTAAATGATATACTACTAGTACCTATTCAGTTTTGAAGCTACCCTATTATGACCCGAACATCCCATTTTCGGTGTTATATGTATATGGATTTGTCCCTGTCGAAATGTTCTCTGTGCCTTAACCAAAAGAAGTTCGATTTTCGGGACTCGTATTTTTAAAGGTAATTGAATCTACACTAACTTGAGGGAAATTCATCAAGATTATTACTAAAAGATCAATTTAGTAAATTTACATAGAAGTATATTTAATTTCACACGTATTTGGCACGCACTGCGACATCATCAGACCTTTTGCATGAAGTTAAATCATGTTTACAAACTTTTTTCTTAAATGGTATTAAAAATTGAATTGAGGAAGCCATTACTTCGTGATAGTTAATCATTAGAGAATTTATCAAATTATTGGTATTTTTGTGTTTATTTAAGAGTAGGTGAACAAAGGGCTAGAATCTATGGACGTCAATGAGAAAAAGGAGGGATAAGTTGGCAGGACATCTTCTGATACATGAAGAGCTAGCTAGAGACATAGTAGAAACAGAAATATGAGTGTAGGGGAGCAGAGGAAGGACTAGATTACATTACCAATCAGACTTCACTAGGTTTAACTCATTTATATAACGTGCTTAATATTTTAAATTGTTCGTTAAATTGATGTTTTTCGGTTAACATATGTAGAGTTTTCAAGTTAAACCTTCTTTGATGTTCATTTACTCATTGTTTAAAGAATCTTCTAGTTTATCCAATCTAAACTCCTTTGAAATATCTGTATTCTAATAAATAGACTCCTTATTTCGATGTAACATATTATCAGTTTTATTTTTATATTCTTTATGGAGTTTTTAATAGTATTATTGGTGCTGGCAGGAACTGTGACGTTTATTTCTTTTTTTTTTTAATAATCTGCTAGTGTTTTGACCCACATATATCAACGAACAGGAATTATTAGTTTTATGTAACGTATTGATTGGATAAATTAAACCAATGGTTTTGAATTTGAGTTTTTTGGTAAGTAGATTAACTATTAGTTGTGTAGAATAACTCTTGTTTTGGGCTCAAAAAACAGTAATTTATTTATTTCATTGACCGTGAATTTAGTAGGAAAAGTTTTTAATAATTGTTAAAGATGATACGGATGGTGCACTACGAAACATTCTTAATACTTTAGAAAACAAAAGAAATTGCTACATTTTTACCAAGTATGACTTATACTCTTAATAAGAGTACAGATAATACGTCAAAACATACAGGGTGTATGTTTTTAACCTGACCCCTAGACTATCTTCGGACTGAATTGGAGTATCGTTTTGAAATTTTGGTTGAATGAGTTTTTACAGAAGGCCTACCATTTTAAAATATTTTCGAATTTCTATCACTTCCGGTTATATCGAAAGTTGACTATTTTTTTACATTTCTGGATTACCCATCAGAAATAAGGGCACATTTGTAATACAACCCTACCTTTATTCTAAACGGTTCTTAAGTTATTCCATTTTTTTTAAATAATTCCATTTGCCACATTTACTTTTATCGTGGTTATTTTCAAAATTAGTTGATGGTATTTAATGATTTGTCGATATGTTCTTAATGTTTTAGTAAGGTATTAATTCGTCCAAAAATTTTTGAAAAAAGAAAATCAAAAATGGAGTTGAAATGTGTATCATAAACTAGAAATTAAAAAAAACTCTTTTTTTTAAATAGTAGCCCATATTTTTTTTATATAGTTACATCAACCCTGTGTGTAAAGAAACATTAAATGAATTTCCTTTGTTTTCTAAATAACAAAAGATTTTCGGTCGACATGCGAAAACCAAAACTAATTTATTATCCAGTTTTGAATTATAATATTATTGATTATTATATGTTAAGTAGATTAGTTATTGCTTTTTTGAATGAAACCGTTCTTTTGGGCAATACATAAAATTCTACACGTTTAGCAAGCTTGTCAAAGGTAGTATGTGTAGTAAGCCTTTTGCATTTTCGCAATTGCGTTAGAATCACGACTGCTAACATAACTGTTTGTGAAAGTAACCCTATAATAGTGCACCGCTTGGCTTTTATGTATTTAAAACTTGGTTTTAAAAAGCTGCATGAATAATTAACAGCGAGTGGAGGGTCCTTGTCTCCTACGATTACTGTTCATCTGTGGAGCATACAGCGACACAGCCACCTTGACGCACCAAGAGCTTTTATATCATTCGTTCATTCATTCATTCATTCATTTGAAACTACCCTCTTTACGACTAAGTGCAAACCGTGGTTAAAAAAATTCAATTTTAACCTGAGGTGTGCCAAACTTAAATTAAATGCCTTGTTGCGTTTGAATTACGGAATCAGAGGAAGCTCAAATGCTTGTTTGTCTGTTAAGAATAAAAACATTTCACAAAACATACGTTCATCCCATCCTACGGTGATATGAATAAAGATAATTTGATCTCTGATTACTAATTATGGTTAGGACAAATAACACAGGTCAATAAAATCAGGGGTAAAAACAAAACGGTAATAAATTATATTTCCCTCAAAACGTCAAGAATTTGTGATATCTTTACCTTAAAACTCAAAAAAACGATTTTTTGACATGAAATAAAATCTCAAAACAATTAAGATTATAGTCATTTTCGATGTACGACGGTTGCTATTTATTTTTTGAGCCTAATAATGAAATGACTTTAATTATCGAGAATGGCTTTGATGAAGTATTCACTAATACACTTTTGCATGCGCTCGGATCAATTTTCCTAACAATTTTTCAACTCCGATTCAGGTACCTCCAAAACATGGTTTTTAAATGCATCAACAGCTGCTTCAGGCGCCGCAAAACATTGGCCACTCAATTTGTTCTTAAAATACAAGAATAAGAAGAAGTCAGTTTGTGACAAATCGGAACTGTACGGATCATGACCCATCAATTCGATGTTTTGGCCAATCATATGGTTAAATAAGTGGTTGTTTCAGCCGATGTGTGAGAGCTTACATTGTCATAATGAAGAATGATCCTTCTTTTTTCGTATTTTTCCAAGCACGTCTGGCATATAAATGGTTTTGCACCATTTAGATCAGCATTCACCGTTCTACGTTGCTCTAACGGCACGATTACCACATATCCAGTTATTTTAAAGAAACGGCCATTATTTGCTTCTATGTGCTAGACTTGGAAGACCCATTAAAGTTTCGTCACCTGTGTAGCTGTTATCCACTGATTTTGATGCACCGCGATTGTATTTCTTCAGCATTTTTGTGCACCAGTTGACATGAGCATCTTCTTGAGATTCTGTCAAATTATGTGGCAACCAACACGAACAAATCTTTTTCACAGCTAAATCTTCTGCAATATCTTATTGGTGTTCGTTATACTAAAGTCCAAGGATGACTCGTTCTCACCATAGGTCACATAACGATCATTTCGCTCACAGCACCAATGCTTTCTGACCCAACAAGCAACAACTGGTTTCGTTTCAGAGCGAACTGCGGTCGAGATTAAATTCGTTATACCAGCGTTTCACAGTAGCCCAAGGATGTAGTTTCTTCCCCAAAAGTCGAAGTAAGTTGTTCGAGGCACTCCTGTCTTCATAATCCACGTCGATTGTCGTAAAAGATCATCGTACAAAAATGTTTACGAGATAATTCCATTTTTTCGCTGAGACAATTTGTCAAGTCATTGTACGTAAACAACGCAAGTTGTGCTCAAATGACAAAATGTTTTGAAAAAGGTTATGGTTAAAAAGATCAAACTTTCAATTAGAAACGTCAGATGGCGCCTGTAAAAGCTCAGTATTACCAAAGCTCAAAAAATAAATAACAACCCTCGTATCTTTTATCTAGCCTCAAAATTTCTTTGGCACCTGTAAAATTTTGAAATATATTTTCCGAAAAATCCAAATTATGCTAATTTGGCTTTTTCAGTTTTATGATTAGCAGATCTTGAAATGAAAATGTATTAGGGCAATTATTCTGAAATCAGATTAGGATTCCGTTTAAAAATATATGACAAATGATTTCCCCTTACAAACTTTTCTTTCTAATTCATCATAGAAAAGAAACAATAGTATTAAAAGAAACTGAAAAAAGGATTTAAAAAAAACGTAATAATTTTCGATATATTGTTGGACGATAAAATCCAATCTGGCCCCAGAAAAACTCTAGCACTTTGAAATTTGAAGATATGCTCACAAGAACTACCTCGAAATCCTGGCATGCTCGAACAATTCTGATCCAAAATCAGTTTCGCAAACTACCTTCCTTGGAAATGACATTTCTTATCTTAACATAGTTGCCTGATCCATGTTAACTTGCCACCCAGTGATGGTTGTGGCAGAAGATCGTGCGTCTACCATTAAATATGTGAGGGTTTCATTAGAATGAAGATCCATATACATAATATGCTACCAACTCGCAACTTTCTCTTTTTCTACTTAAAAATCCCTTTCTAACTAGTATTCAAACAGCTCCACAGTGTTCTACAATATTCCAGAAAAACGTGTGTGTGGATCTAAATAGTGTTAATTAATCTTAAATAATAGAACAAAAGTTTCAAAGTAGTTTTTAATACTCTCCACTACATTTGTTTCGTCAAAGCATTGACATCTTCAGATGGAAGGTAAGTGTAGATTTATTTATCAACTTTCATTCAGAAAGTTTGTTTACAGTTTGCCCATCCTTATCTAAGAATAAAAAGCTACGTATTATACGCTCAGACACTGTTACAATTTTTTAAACATCTTGAATACTTACATAATATCTATAATATAATTTCGTGAAATGAAAGCGTTAAGTGTTTGAGTTTATTTGTCGTCAGCTTGAAAAAAATCGATATATAAAATCTAAAGGGACCGGGTGGTGGCGCAAAAGGGGGTGGAGGTGGAGGAGCGGGAGGGAAAAAAGAGCGAACAGCAACAGCAGCGCCCAGGATCCTGTCAACTTTCCTTGAAAGCACGCATAACGCGAAAAGCAGAAAAACCTTCCGACCTCGAACTAACGTCACCTCCGCACCTTCCCCCCGTTTCGGGAAGGGTAGTGACAGCTGTTCACTGCTGTGCATAACAAGCTTCTTGATTACGTATTCGTCAAATAAACCACGTCTTTAATACCCTGTCATCTACTTTCTCGAAGAGAAGACTAACAGCCTGCCGCTACCCCCAAAAAGCCGTCGCGGTCGCCGCGAAAATAAGAGGAACGGACGAAAGGTCCTGTCGTTATATCACCGCAATACAACGAAAAAAACTGTATTATGCGCGCGTGACACAATAAAAAAAACGGTAAACTACCCCTTTCCGCATTTTACCGCAAATGTCCCAACATTTTCAAACGTTTAAGCGACATAATATAATCAATTCATTCTTCGCCATAAAACACAACAATAGTTAGTCTCTAAATCCTGAAAACCTTTACCATACGGTTAAGAAATCGCTAAAAAGTGTCTTACAATTTATCTTACAACTAAAACTACTAAAGAAGAATTATTTCAACACATTTTAAACCGTTCATGCAATATACGTAATCACCACAAAAATATACGGCTGTTAATCCTGGAAAGCTGTTTAATTTAGTGAGAAAATCGCTACAAAACCATCGTACCATGTTTTTGGTAACTTATACTGTTTATGGAGAATTATTAAGTTATATTTATGCTAATACTTAATGATTATTGTGAAACATTATTATAATAAATAAATAACACAAATAATTGCTTCTAAATGTGCCCTTTAATATAAAAATTCCTCTACAATTGTTTCAGCCTACTAAGTCTTTTTCAAGAGTAACTTAGGTACAAATGGTCAGTCAGCCTATTTACTATATTCGCTACTTCCATACAATCTACCCAAATCAAACATTCTGTATTTCATAGCTTAATACGCAAACTTTTCAACTTTTCTCTCAACAAATCTAATTTTAACAAACAATTAAACATTATAAAACAGATAACTCCAATTAATGATTATAACGTCTCTCTGGTAAGAAATAAAATAAGGAAAATCATTAAAAAACAGTTATACCCCGATGTAGAAGTCAAATCGAATACTTTTAGTTTTATAAATTATTATCTTCCACTCAGTAATAAAATATGTGGACAATTAGGCAAAATATTAGATAATAATAAAGATAAATTAGAAAACATAAAAAATGAGGAATATATGAATTAAACGGTAACAATGCAGAAATTTGTCAATTAGATTGAATGAACATAAAAAATCAATATTAAAAGTACCGATATCGGTATCACTTAGATAAATATGTTATTTTGTTACACATCCAACCCAAAGGTCAAAATTAGAAATTTTTGAAATTAAAAAATCACTTAAATTTTATAATAAAACAACTAAAGATCAACAAAATTTTATTAACACCCCTTATATACTTTTGAAAAAGACTTAGTAAGCCAAAACAATTGCAAGTGAACCTTTACATTAAAGTGAACATTTAGAAACTATTATTTATGT
The DNA here is from genome assembly GCA_963921985.1 of Agrilus biguttatus. NCBI lineage: Eukaryota > Metazoa > Arthropoda > Insecta > Coleoptera > Buprestidae > Agrilus > Agrilus biguttatus. The sequence goes on along the minus strand of OY998118.1, from coordinate 37,863,131 downwards.
TGTTTATTTATATTTATACTACTGTTCTTAACTTAAACCACAAAAAATAAATCATAAATATCATCGTTTACATTTTCTATTTTATTTTGTATTTAACTAAAATCCATTTTTAAATAACAGCAGTCAGTTGTAAGAGCTAGAACCTTAAGGGGATAATCTTACCCCCGATGCCCTGTATGTCTGCGGTTTTCCCGGCAATTTTTCTCTTATCCAGAATTTTATCCTGTTCATTTCCTTAGTTGACTGGCCTATTTGTCCCGTGCCTGTTTTGCTATTCTGACAGCTGAGTTGCGATCCTTCCGCTGGAGGAAATTAATTTTTACCGAAGAACGGTTTAAAGCCTCAGATTTAATTACGCCGTTAATTAAAGGCCCTGCAAGAAAAGGTCGCAGCGTGTCCTGACCCGCCTCATGGGGGTAAACTGATATGTAAACTGATATCAAGTAGCAGAACAAAAATAGAAGTACCTATGCCTATTTATATACATGCAGTAGAAGTTATAGATCTAATTACGTATTTAAAATTAACCTGAAATATTTAAAAACACTTTTAAAGTTATCAAAATAACGATTAAAAGTTTAAAAAAATTAACAAGAAAAATAAATTGATTTTTTACTATTTTCAAAATTTTTAAAATTCATAAGCGACCTCTAAGATGTGTTTAATAATAATTATTTACTTTAAAATTTAAATTTAATAAAACAAAAAGGTTTCGAAGAAATTATGTATTGTACACTACAATATTGTTTCACCACACTATGGCTTCATCAGGTGTATATATATTCTACATACTTACAGTTACTTAAATACTAACTTAGGTGGTAAATTTAGATTAAGGAGAAGGGAAATGTTTCCCTCTAATTGGTTATTCCATATAGTGTTCGTTTTTAGATATCTATTAATTTCATGTTGTTCTAACAAATTAAGTTTTCTGCTTTTATTAACAGTATGAAGAATTTTAAAAATTTCATCAAAGTTAATTAAAAAGACAAAATCGAAAAACACAATAAATGTGGGGTATACAAACTGCATTGCAACTCATGTAATAAAATTTACATTGGTCAAACAGGACGTACGTTTGAGAAAAGAATCAAGGAGCGTAAGAAATCTTTTGAAAATAGAAAACTAGATTCAAATTACGCAAAACATCTTAATGATGAAAATCATAAATTTAATGAAAACTTTGAAATACTACATCTAGAGACTAAAAGCTATCGACTTTCTCTATTAGAAACAGTAGAAATAAATAAAAACACCGCCGTACTCCTGTATGACCAATTAGATCTCAATAACTCACCTTTACTTAACCTCTTTGTCAACTGCCACTCTAGCACATAGTTACATATAAGTCCGTATTGTTGATTTAGTTTTAAGTAATACTGCTGAGGTTTTTATTAATATATTTGTGGAAATTAATTAGAGTTTTATTTATAAGAATTATTAAGAAAACGTAGATACCATCAATCATAACCAGTATTTCTCCCTGATTGTTTAATGACTGATAATTCATTATTTTATGAGGACGTTTCAAATTTAATTTAAATAAATAATTATCGAAATGTTTACTGCAGAATGTGTATTGTGTTTAATAATTTCGATTTATTTGACAACATACTTAAACCATAATAAAGTAATAAATTTGACGGTCTTTTGAGCCACCCTAATGTACTCACATTTTTGTTCTTTGTATTTTTACTCCATATATAGGCTTACTTTAGAATAATAGACGAACGACTGGGATCGTTAGAAGCGTTTTATTGTAGTGAGCAACAACATTGAGCATTGTCGATATGACGAACATAGTCCCTATTTAAAATGCAGATTGTTTTGCTTGTCAGCATTTTCATTTCTGAATTATTCACGTTGGAAATTATTATTACATGATGCTGTCAGTCGTCTTTCGATAAATGACGCGGAAAATATTGTAATGACGTTATGGAAACAAACCCCATTAAAATTAAGTTGTGTTTATGGGCCGTAATAGAGCGTAAGATATTTAAATGCATACTGTCTACTGGATTATCTTCCACGGACCAGCTGAAAATTTAATACATTTTTAATATCACTGTTAACGACAAAATTACGATAAACAGGTTCTCTATTATATATTCTTAAATAAAAGTAATGTTTTTTGTCAGGCTCCGTCGGATCGATCCCATATGAAAGAGAGGGTAGGGTATTTCTCCAAAACCCCGGTTTCGTACAGGGACTTCCAGTTTATTTATTATATGTAATTTCAATGAGACGATAGTCAATATAAAAACAGTAACTACAAACTATCACTATCTTAAATTGTATTTTTAAAAATTTAGTTTGTAAAATTAAAAATGTATTGCATTAAATTTTTTTGTTCTCATGAAAATTCCATCCAGCGAATTTGTACGGTATTTATAAGAAAGTGTTGCATATATTTCAAAATTATTTTATTAATATTTTAACCCGTTGACGATTTTTTATTCGACATAATCATTCGATCCGATCCGATCATGCAATAAAGTATTAAATTGAAAAATATCCACTAAAAACTTTCTCGTTACCCTATGACTAAAAAGACCAAGTGGATCAGAGAACTAAGACCAGAAATTTCATTTCGGACATAGCTCGCGATACTGTAAGTTCAAATCTGGCATCAAAAGTGCACGTTTAATTTGCGAGACAACAATTTATTGCAACCTATAAGGTAATTTTCAGAGAAAATAGTGAATTAAAAAATAAAAACCAAAAAAAAATTATATATATTTACAGGGTCATTCAAACTGAGTGGTACATTAGACGTTCTAGGGAAACTAAGCATGTTACACATTTGAAAATTTGGGAGCTGGGAGTAGGGGTTGTTATGGATGACCTATTTAACTAAAATAATTTCAACTGTCGGGCACTTTCTTATTTTGAATGGAATAGTATATTTTTTACGATGAATTCGTATGAAGCACAAAATTTTAAGGTGACTTTGATAACCAACTTGTATATCTACAATGAATAGTTTCTGATATAATTTAATTTATTGGAAAAAAGACTGCACCGCAACCCAAACTATAAAAACCATAGCTTCTATAAAAAATGACTTAGAATGTCGAACTTTTTACTAGTTATAGTCAAGTCATAAGGCTAACGTCCTCCCAAAACTAAGCTTTATTATTTGTACAGGGAGTTCAGAAAAAAAGTCCCAAAGTTTAAAAACTTCAAACACGAATAACTTCATTTTTTCAAATGGCATCTAGCATATTTCATTTCATCATTCGATTCCATTTTTATCCTCTTTTGATACATTGGATGTTTTCCATTCTTTATTTAAGAAACAATCCAAAATTATTCAAAAATTTTTAAATAAAACGTTAGAATATATCCAGATAGATCGGAAGAGGATAAAAATGGAATTGAATGACAAAATAAAATATGCTAGGTTCCATTTGAAAAAATGAAGTTATTCGTGTTTGAAGTTTTTAAACATTGTATTTTTTTTTTCTGAACGTTTTATTAAATTCCACGCGGACAAAGTCGCGAGCACAGTATTTATATAAATCATTAGGTTATAGGGATGTAATAACGTATGAAATTTTATGAAGAGCCGTTAGGTGTACTATTCACTTTGTTTATTATACAATAAATTAAAAATTAAGCAATAAATACAAGTTGATAGCAATTAATAGAACAAGTTCTTTGTTATCAGTGCTATTAAGTACTCTCGACAATTATTTACTTTAAATGCCTGACATTTTGAACCTTTAAAAAATCTTACTGTAGAAAAAAAAAGAATAACAAACTAAAACCCCTCGAAAACTGGATACGTGATACATGCATATAAACCGTGAAAAAATCCATTCTAATAGCACACATACAAGCTCCTTTTCTTTCCTTATTTACTCGCACGTTGAATGGTTGATGGGTAACAAAACCTGCCTTTGTTATATTTATTTCAGCTTATGTCTTACTTTTCTTTTATACATACATAGGTATCTATATGATGTATACATTTTTATATACTGTTACACTTCGTTCCGTTAACTTTTAACGAATTTGATATTCCAGAACATCAATTTTCCTTTAAAAGGAAAGAAAACGTTAGAAACACATAAAAGCAATATACTCAAATCTAAGGAAAAGTGTAAAGAATACAAACAATCTTATGAAAAGTGTTTAAAAGAAAACAACTAAGAGGGATTAATATGGGGATAATTCTAGTTGCCACGTTCAGTTCTTCTTTTTAAAGAGAAACCATTGCTCATCCAAGTAGAAATAAATATTGAACAAAGAATTCTATTAAAAAAAAAAACTTTTTTGTGTTTCATTCCCACCAGCTACTCGTGCTGGTGGGCGGACAATCCCTTGACCTACAGTGTAGTGCAAAGCCGGAGGGTAGGGCGTAAGGCCCTCTTCAGCCTCCTTTCAGGAATCGTGGGAATGGGTGGGCGGTGTGATTAGGGAGAGAAAGATGAGACGGACGAAATGAAGACAGAAGAAAAGTGAAAAATTATCTGTGGAATATTACTGCTTCAGCATTTGCCTAAATGATCTAAGGAAACCACAGAAAACTTAGACCAGAGCAATCGGACCCGGGTTCGAACCGGTGACCTCTCGAATGCTAAGCAATGATCTAGAGCACTAGACCACGCCGCTCGATAAGATTTAGAAAAGATTATACCTAAATATCCTCTAGAAGCTACCTGTAACTTATTGAAGACTATTGAACAGGGGGTTTTTGGTGAACGGCAGGTCAAAATTCATCAAATAATCCCTGAATCTATGAATTTAAACACATTCGTAAACTTTTAGGTCGATGTAATTGTGACAAGATTTTGTCTATCTAGTCTTGTCACACATACATCGCACATCACATCACATTTCCACGATTCCTACAAAGAGACTGAAGAGGTCCTTACGCCCTACCCTCCGGCTTTGCACTACAGTGTAGGTCGGAGGGACTACCTGCCCATTAGCACGAGTAGCTGGTGGGAATGAAACACAGAAAAGTTTTTTTTTAATCCTAGTTTACTGTTACCACTAAAAATGACTACTCCGTAGTCAAAATGTATACGTTTGGTTGTACCAATAAACATTGTTTGTAGTGTTATAAAGCGTTTGAATCTATTTTTTAAACTAAAGTTGATTTTCACTCGATTAAGGAAAAGTTGTTGCTTTTTAATCGCACATTACCTAAGGAATTTAAGATTTTTTTACAATCAACCATAGAATTATATAATTTTATTTGAAGTTCTTTGACTTTTCCGTTTAAAATGTCAAAAGTAGAAAACTACCTTTAAAAAGTTGAAAATAATTCTTCAGTAGGTTGGTACTTTCTTCTCTTTCGTCGACACCCGCTGCACGACGTGAAAATTGTCGCCTTGGTGGAAACCGGCAACATGAAGTGGTAGGGAAGTTGGAGTCAGTCAATCCCGCTAACTAGATTTGGCTCTCATCTGGTGCTTTATCTAATTTACCGCAAGGATTGCATCCGAAACTCTTTCGTTACTACTTTCAGATTGCCGCCACCTCGAACGACATCGAATTCTCCGCTTTAGTTCTACTTCAGCCCCTTAGCTTCCCGACCGGTGACAATAAACTTAACTGAAGCGAAAGTTGCCTCTACCAATCGCATTGCACAAAAATAAAATTCACATTTCCCAAATCGTTTTTTATCGAACTGAATTTCAATAATAATTACCATCCATGCAAAATCGGTTAACAAACGTAAAACTTCCAAACAGAACATGTGAAATTAACTAACTTTTGGAACTTTATTTATTACCACTGATGACGCTAATACTAAGGGGGTTGTTGTTGTCTCCATAAATCACAACACAGTCATTTTAAATTAATTTCAAAATTGATGGTATTCTATAAATAGATTACAAAAAAAAGAATTAAAAAGAAGACTCCTAAACAGAAGCTATGTAGAGAGATATCATAACTGAAATGCTAGATATAGAAACAAAATTTTCCATAAAAAATAACACAGAGCTAATTGAAAAATTAGGAAATATCAAAGTTCCACCCAACACTAAACTAATATCATTCGATGTAAAAAATTATTCCCCTCAATTCCTACTACAGAATTAAGAAATATATTATTAAATGATATAGATAATACTAACTTGCATGCAGACGTAAAAATAGATCTAAAATTGTTAATAGACATTAGTCTATCTCAAAATTATTTCAAATTTAATAACAAGTTCTTCTCAAACAAAAGGTTTACCGATGGGCTCAGCGATTTCACCGTTTTATGCGAATTATTTCATGAATGATTTCGAAACCAAATTATTTGAAAATAACTTCTAAATAAAAATATACACCTGTGGCTCAGATATGTGGATGACATACTGTGTATTTGAACCGGTACAGAAAGACAGATAGATATATTTCTAAAACATATAAATTCATTAAATAAAAATATCCAACTGACGGTAGAAACTGGAAACAATTCTTTAAATTTTCTGAACCTTAATATAAAAATTGACGAGAATAAATTCATTTTCGACATTTACAGGAAAAAAAAACAAATACTGACACGATCATACCGTATGACTCCAATCACCTTATTAACACAAAATTAGCAAGTTTCCATTCCATGAGCTATCTAATCGAAAGTCCTCTTACACAAGAAAATTTTAATAAAGAACTATCCATAATAAAATCTATAGCGACTAATAATGGATTTAATGTGAACACGATAAATAAGTTACATTCAAAAAAATTAATATAAATAATAATTATTTCTTCAACCAAATGAACTTAAAAATATTGAAAAAACAAAAAGGTGGTAGGTAAAATTTTAGACAATTACGAGTTTCTGTAAATCAAAAAAGCTATCATTAACAAAAAAAAATTTTAACCAATGACCAACTAGAGTTCGGAAACAACCCCCTCCTAAACCCCAATTAAGCCAATATATAGATTTAGACAATATTCAATCATTACACTAAGAAAAGAAAGGTAAACGTCTCAATATACTTGAAGAATTGGATATTAAGAAAGCTATTAAGCGGAAAGATAGCATCACGAATTTGCAATCGGATTTTAAGAATAATCTAATATTAGACACATATATCGGCCTTTCCAATAATAATGTATAATATTTTATTTATTTAAATGTGTACTTGTCGATACTGTTACGCTAATTATAGGTATTTAAGTAATTTGTTTCATTGTTAAACTTACCGAGCGGCATGGTCTAGTGCTCTAGATCATTGCTTAGCATTCGGGAGGTCACCGGTTCGAACCCGGGTGCGGCTGCTCTGGTCCAAGTTTTCTGTAGTTTCCTTGGATCATTTAGGCAAGTGCTGGGGCAGTAATACTTACTCCACAGATAATCTTTCGCTTTTCTTCTGTCTTCATTTCATCCGTCTCATCTTTCTCTCCCTAACCACACCACCCACCCTGCAAGGCGGCTGAAGATGGCCTTACGCCCTACCCTCCGACTTTGCACTACAGTGTAGGTTGAAGGGACTGCCCGAATGAATGAAACACAAAAAAGTTTTTTTTCATTGTATCTTTAGTAATAGTTTACTCCTGACGATGCCTTAATAGGGCGAAATAATGAAACATCTCCAAGTATTTTATTCGAAATTAATTTAAGTTTCTGAAATAACAAGGCCATCAATGTATAATTTTTAACGCATGGGGAACTTGATTTTATCCATGACCATGTAAAACATTCCATTTTACGAATGATAGAAATCCCATGAGTAATTCTACATCGACAACGAATCCTTTGTTTTTTGCTAATAACCAAGTTTGATTTAGTTTAGATTCACATCACGCTTGTACGTTATACATATATGATAAAGAAGCGTTAGAATTGATAGTAGAAACTTATAAATTCATGCAGAAATGTGTACACAAAATTTCCGTAGAAGATAAAAAACTCTCGTGTAGCTATACCTACTACATCCGCCTTTAGGTGCCGTTAATTGGCTGAATGAGAGATTTTCTCCTTGTGAACCACTTAAATTTTTACTACGTATGTTATTGCTAAAAAACAGATGTTACCAACATAGCATTACTGATAATTTATTTAAAAAAAAATACAACTGTAAATTGTATTTACGCAATGATAAAACATAAACCTAATAGTTTCAATTGTTTTACTTGTTTAGGAAATTGTTAGGTAAGCAAATTCAACAAATTAATAATAGCTATGTATCGTACAGGACAAATATTAGTTTAACTAAATTTATTTTAAATAATAAATATAAGGCGCCTGAATGCTTTAACTCTGATGTTTATTTATTGAACTGTAATAGCGGTGAAAAACTTTACATTTGTCAAACAAGTATATCCTTCAAAATACAGATACTATGAGTTTTTTTAATAAAAAATCAGATTCTACATATACAATACACCTTTGTGGAGCTCAACATGATTTCAACTTAGATTATAGAATCCTACATATTCAAAATAAAATCTTGAAACTTGATCTAGTCGAATGTTCAGAAATAAACGAGCACAATCAACGAAATAGCATTTTAAACGACCAATTAAATATTAAGAACTCACCCTTATTAAATCTAAATTGAGTTAAACATATCCGTTCCGCCGTAGCAGTAAATTCTAGTAAAAAAGAAATAAATAAAACACAAAGTTTAGTTTTCACAATATATTAAAACACTTGTTTCGCTTAACTTAGGCTTCTTCAGAAGTGTAATAAACTTAAACTAATACAGATCGGACTTATATTTATACAGATATATAGCTAAGGCTATGGAGGGGGTAATTTAACAAATAAATTGAAAAGTGGTGAGTTATTTAATTCAATCTGTTCATTTAACAGTTATCCTGTATTTTTGCATTTGTTAATTACCCTTTTCCGTCTTATCTTTGTTAAAAAAAAGGGTAATCGATCAGGTGCTTATAGACTAAAATACGACTCTTGTGATAAATTCTACATAGGTTAGACGGGTCGTACTTTTAAAAAACGAATCAGCGAACATAAAAAATCTTTTTAAAAAAACAACCTTGACTCAAATTATACTAAACACCTGATCGATACAAAACGTGCTTTTAATGTAGACTATAAGGTCCTGAAAGTTGTAAATAAAAGTTATAGGTTGTCTCGTCTAGAATCAATGGAAATTAACAAATACAAAAATACAGGACAACTGTTAAATGAACAAATTGAATTAAATAACTCACCCCTTTTCAATTTATTTGTTAAATTACCCCCTCCCTAGCCTTAGCTATATATCTGTATAAATATAAGTCCGATCTGTATTAGTTTAAGTTTATTATAACATACTTCCGAAGAAGCCTAAGTTAGGCGAAACATACGTCAAGTGTTGTGGAAATTAAACTTTGTGTTTCATTTATTTGTTAAAATAAGTTTCCATCAAGTAAACTTAGATATGATAAATCATGTAAATTCTGGTATTTATGTATTTGTATCAACAAAAATTGTTCAATCCTCAACTGAAGAAGCTACGGTTTAGCGAATCAAATTTTTAGTGAATGTTATCAAAATATTTTTAGAAATTTGAGTATTCTTATTAATTTTGCATCATGGATTGTAAATCACTAGTTATGCATCTATATATAAGGAGATAGGAAATTTAGTTTCAAGGAAGATATCGTCAAAAACGATGAACTACTGAAAATAAAATAATTAAAAGGTCATATATTCCAGAATTTTACCCAATCTGTACAGTAAATGTAAACATTATGAAATTCGCGATTCATTTTTACCGTATTAGTGTCAAAGTAAGAAAACTTAATATTGAAAACTACAAAGTCTCGTATTCGCTAGTCAAAATAATGTTCTTTTGTTTTATGCGTCCTCCGACTTTATTGATAAAAACGAAATTAATTTTCTCATTGACAAAACGACTAGTAGGTTGATTTATTAATTAAGGACCTCCGTTTGATTCGTCATCTGTCTCTCTCTCTCTCTCTCTCCCTCTTGGACTCTCCTTTAAATTATCGACGACCCGATATTGTCCCACCCAGTTTTCCGAACGAATACATATTAATTTGGTTTAAGTGACAAAAATTAGAATGCGGCACTTGAACCGGTCGAGAAAGAGGAGTAACTCTAACGTCAATCAATAGGACTCAAGGGAAATCACCGATCCGGGTCGGTCGGATGAGACGCGTCCACGTTACACACTAAGGAAAACCAAACACACTGTCACCATCTTCTAAGCAACTGAAACCGATTGCATACACTCTCACACATACATCTGTCTACTACATACACCTTTTTTCGATTCATTTAAAAACCCCACTTAAGAAAATCTTGAGAAAATTTCCTTAAATATTGTTACAATGACGCAGCTAATTGTTAAAATATTATGAATTAAGAGGTCTCATCGCTTTTCATCTGTACACTCTAAAAATCATTCAATCCTTGAAAAATTCTATGAAAGTTGATCATATTGATTTTTCTTTTAAAATAAAACACTTGAAAATTAACTTTCACTAAAATTTTATTTATATTGAGTCTTGACAAATTCGTTTCAACCTACAAGGTCATCTTCGGAAGAAGGTTCATAATACCTTCTTCAATATATATAAAAAAAATTAGTGAAAGTTAGTTTTCATGTGTTTTATTTCAAAAGAAAAAACCATTCTATCCTATTCTGAAACAAATTTACGCATTTATCTGTGTTGCGTCGTAACATAGTTTAATAAATTAAAACGCCGTCATATGATTGATAAATTAATTAAAAATAAATTAGATAAAAAAGTAACAAGAATGTTGTACAATAAATAATAGTCAGGCATCTCAAAACAACACCTCTTGTTCTCTACCTTATATAAAAAATGTTATTTTTAAATTCAAAAACATTCTCAAAAAACTAAACATCTTAATCGTTGAGTGTAACAATAAGGATTTAAAGAGTTCACTAATTAAAAACAAAACAAAAACAAATATAAACCGAAATAATGGCATTTATAAATTATTTTGTAATGAATGTAACACTGTGTATATAGGACAGACAGGTCGAGAATTTGAAACTAGAGTAAGTAAGCATGTAAAATCGATTCCTAAAAAAGATGTTAAATCAGGAATTAGTGAACATTGTATTAGCTTAAATCATCGTTTAAATTTAGAAAATACCAAATACCTACATGTAAACACATCTAAAAGTAGAAAATTATCTCTGTATGAATATTTGGAAATAGATAAAGCCTTAAGAAAATCAGAAAATGTTGTAAATAATCAGTTAGAACTAGGCAGTTTTTCATCCCCCCTTATATTAAGCTATCTATAAATGAGTATGTAAGATTCGTATTGTCACCGAGCGGCGTGGTCCAGTGCTCTAGATCATTGCTTACATTCGGGAAGTCACCGGTTCGAACTCGGGTTCGGCTGCTCTGGTCCAAGTTTTCTGTGGTTTCCTTGGATCACTTAGGCAAATGCTGGGGCAGTAATATTCCACAGATAATCTTTCACATCTCTTCTGTCTTCATTTCGTCCGTCTCATCTTTCTCTCCCTAACCACACCACCCACCCATTCTCACGATTCCTGCAAGGAGGCTGAAGAGGGCCTTACGCTCTACCCTTCAGCTTTGCACTACAGTGTAGGTCGGAGAGACTGCCCGCCCACCAGCATGACTAGCTGGTGGAAATGAAACACAAAAAAAAGTTTTTTTTTCGTATTGTCAGTATAACGTTACTCTTGATAATGAGCACAGAGCTCGAATTGACTAAATGATTTTAGACCATGTTTCACAGAAAATGCACCCTCTATGGTTTAAATTTACTTAAAACGCCGTGTTGTTAGTACATACTCTTTTATTTTATTCAGTGAATGTGAAAGAGTCTATTTACATTTATACTACAAAAATCTAATTTTATTTTCTTATTTGAGTTCAATTTTTAAGTCGCGAGTCTCGCGTTGATAATACCCACGTGTAGAGTGGGCGAATCACGTTTAATTTTAGTTAGTGGTAATTAGTGTGAGTCTTTCTTTATTTAATTATCAACGATACCATTCTAGCAACCCAAAGTTTTCAGAGTTTTCTACATTTTACATCTTTTCATCATTTTACAGTGTGCGGTATTCCACCCTATCTCAAAAATAATTGCTCAAGCTTTTCTGAATTTTCTGACACATTATCGGCTTATGTGAAAAATAATTTTCTCGGATACTATATACAATTAACAGACGATTACTCTGTATTTATAATTTTATTTTTCAATAGAAAAAAAGGAAGGAAATGTTAGTGTATTTGTCTTTATTATCTTAAAATTTTATAGTTTAGAACATTAAATTTAATACCATTATTTCTTAATGGATTCTAAGACGTTCTACCATTGCGCAAAAAACTGATTTGTTGATTTATAACTGACTTCTTTATTTCCAGTGTAAGAAGTATGAAAGGGGAGGCTACTAAAATACATTTCTACACAAATATAAATATGGAATCAACAGAAACATCTACTCCGGGGGCTAATATCCCTACCGGCATTGAATTACACTGTTGATTCCGAAAAGTTCTTAGACGAAGATAACATATCCAAAAAAGAAGGCATCAAAATCCTTATTCGTCTAAATATTGAGGATCAAAGATCCGACATTTAGAACACGTCCCACCAAATAAGCACTAAGAACCGAAAGCCATATCCCACGACCGGTTTCGACCCATCGGGTCTCATCAGGTGGGCGCTGGCAGAAAGGCCTTTGTAGGCCTCGGAGTAGTTGTTTCTGTTGATTCGATATTTATATTTACCTTATGGCCTTTGCCAGCACCTACCTGATGAGACCCAGCGCATCCCAAATGTGGGATCTTTGATCCTTAATATGTAGATGAACAAGGATTTTAATACCTTCTCTTTTGGATGTATTATTTAATTTCAGAAAGCGATAATCAATAGGTCCGATTTGAGATTTATACATTAAAGCCGATGTTTCGTACGATACAAGCACATTGATGAATGCTGATGATTTTAATAAAGAGATCTATCCCCCTTGTGACATGTATGTATAAATAGATGCACGGTCGTGTATGTTCCTTGAATGATCATTAAGTCAATATAAGTTTGAGATTCTCCGGGCTCTTTTCGCTATTGTTTTACTTCACCATTTCGTTGGGTAAAGGTCGTAACAGAATGGGGTGTGTTTGTTGAAGTAATATCGGTTTGATGAGCAACGGGAGTTGATACGGAGGATGGCCACTTTACGAATGGAGTTTCACTTAATAAAGCCTTTCGTAATTTCGTTTATATGTTCGGCAAATTTGTTCAGGTTCTCTCTCGGAGTCGTCGGCTTGTGTGTTCGTTACATCTCGCTCGCGCCCATTCTTTTCTTTCTCTATTGCAGTTTTCTAGCCGCCTGTCTGCTACGATTCGATTGAAAAGAGGTAAATCACAATTAAGGGTTGCTCGAAGATACTATAGATACTCCATCGATAGAATTGGGGAAGGGGGTGGTAAGAGAAAAGAGATGGGACAACAAATCAGAATTAAGCCTATATTAAACGCAGACGTTGTCGCTATTTTCCGGAAAAACTCTTTTCTCTTTTATACGGTTACTACGTCGCGTTTAAGAAAGGGAAAAAGAAGTGACGTTAATTATGTTAAGCCGACCGGCTTTTCTTTTTTTTCTTCTTTACTTTTACCTGATACGAAATGAAAATAAATAACTAAAAAACAACCCTATTTAATAACGCTAACTGAATTTGACAGCAGACATAGAAAACGAAAAGGTCTCTATTAAATAGTAATAAAATTCAATACGACTCTGAAGATCTTCGCTCGTTATAGTTGCAGACGAAACGTCGGAAAAACGATATTTTCTTTCTTTTTACGAACAAAAACCAAACTAGGCCTTAAAGAACTATCAAGATTGCTTATTTAATAGTACCTATTTTACATAAATGAGTTCATCGATTAAGCATAGTCCTCAACAGACTATCTTGTTAGCCATTGTTGCATAAAAGATTACGAGATTGCTAAAAACCTTCAAAAAAGCGGAAGCCTAGCTACACCTGTCTTTGTCTTCAGAGACTGGAAAACCCAACCAATATGTAGGCAAGGAAAAGCCTCCTCAACGTGAAGCGGAGACAAGGCAGAATAAATTCATAGGCTCGGCATGAAGGAATTGCTATACCACAGAGGCAAAATGGGACTAACCACCAGTTCTTCCTGTGACTTCTGAAATGCATTTTTGACTGTCATACTCTAGAAGCGGAAGACCGCTCACCACCCGTGACACTCAAAGGATACACTCCTACTAAGAAGCTATCTTTGAGACGTAAGAGGAATCGGTAACTCAAAGTTTTACACTAAACTTTTACTGTTATCATTAGAATAAACCCTGTATGATGAAACCGTTTATTACGCAAACCTCCTTAAAACGAATCCATTAGTTGATCTTACATTGTTATTATTGTCTTTTAACCCATATACTGACCGATTCTTCATAACGAAAGTATCATCCTCTATAACGAAATAGTGAATGTAATAGTTACCTTAATTACAAGTGAAATGGGCGAAACACGTGTCCGCACTTTGTTAAATTTTAGTGGTAATTAGGGGTGAGTCTCATTTTGTTTAATTGTATTTTAACATAATCTACTATTTTCAAGCCTTACATAACAATCAAAATCTAGTCAATAACAAAATCGAACTTGATTTCGTAAACTCCCCACTTTGACTATATAGGTGATAAGAACCCATAAATATTGTCTAATTAGTTTTAAGCTTTAGTCACTCTTGTCACCCTTGTCATTCTCATCCTTGATAATGATAATTTTACCGAAACGATTGTCAGATTTATAATAAAGTGGTAAAACCTATGCACCCTGAAAGAGAATGAAGGAGTGATATCTGGATACAAGATAAAAATTAAAAGAAAAGTTCTTATTTTTTTTTTATTATTCCAAATAACGAAAATTTATATTGTAATAAGCTCATCCAAAGATCTCCGTTCTTCCCCACCAAGAACTTCAGAACACAGGACAATTTCATTATTTCTCACTTTTATCAGGAATGTTTTTTAATAGGAGAATTATCCTTCGGAAAATTTCCTTTCCACGTCGAAGTAGCTCGGCAGCAATGGGTCGAGAGTAAATACCTTGTGATCGATAATTAGCAAATTATGGACGATTAGATATTGTTTGCTTTGGCCATGTGACACTTGCTATTACGATATTACGTGGGAGTGCCATTGTTTTCATGTCAAACGGCCAGATCAGTATCGGGGTAGGCTTTGCGCTGAGTTTCTTCCCATTACTGAATTGACGCATTTAAATTGCTCCCTGTTCAAATAACAAGGAATATTTTCTGTGAAACTTTGAAGGATTGTTATTTAAAGTGAAATAATTAATAATAGTAAATATAATAAAAAACACAAAAACTTTCACAAAATTATGTAACTCAACAACAATTGTTTCGTTAACACTGTAGCTCTGTAGCTTCTTCAGGTTGACAATAAATAGTACATCTAAACAAGGTATATACATATATATATATATATATTGAATCGGGGTACAAACACTGTACAGCAGTGGGGGAAATAATCGAAGAAAATACTAAGTAAAATCAAATACAATAATAAAATTCAATACATATAATAAAAATTAATAGTATACACAATTAATGTAATATTAAAGTTTAAAAAATTTAAAAAATTAACATAATTAAAAAAATTGAGATATATAGCGGACAATTACAATTTTAAATTTAATAAAGGAAAAAAGTTAACGTTTATTTGTTCATTTATCAATAAAGATGACGATTTTTGTGTGTTAGTCTCTAAAGCTTCTAGTAACCTTAATTTAAAACTATTTTCACAAACGTGTAACATACCGTAGTTAAAGTTAGGGATATGATTACTTTCTATTAAGTGGGAAGCATAATTTGAATTTTTAGATTTACTGTGTTCTAAAATCCTAATTTTAAAATTTCTCCCAGTAACACCAATATAAAATTTATTGCAGGAGCCACAATTTAATTTGTAAACCCCACTTTTAATATCTTTTTCGTTTTTTCTTTGTTATTTTCAATAAAAAAGACTTAATTTATTACTTGTTTTTAAGGCAATATTGATATTATAATTACTCAAAACTTTTTTTAAAATAACTGAAGGTTTTCCAATAAAAGTTAAAGTTTTGAAAATTGGTTTTGTATGTGTAACAATAGGATAAATTAAATTTATAGCTTTTTCATGAAGTTTTTTACTTAACAATTTATCTATGAGTTCCGGTTCATATCCATTATTAACTGCTATTAATTAAAGTTCGTAAGATCTTAGATCTAGTGGAATATTAATCAGTCTATGGAGCATCGAATGATAAGCTGCTAATTTTGCATTTATAGTGGTGTCTGTATGAGATGGTTGCGGAAAATTTGGAAGTTGTGCTTATTGTCTATTGTAATACATAAGTCTAAGAAATTTATTCTATTAGCAACTTCTTCTTCTATGGTAAATGTTATGTTTTTATGTATATTGTTTATAAATTCAGAAAAAGAATTAAGTTGTCTTTTAGTTCCAATAAAACAAGCCAAAAAATCATCAACATATCTATGCTAGTACAAAAAAAAATTAATAATATTTTTTTTCACGACAAATGAGGAGATGTTAGGGGTCGTTGTCTCCCCTTTCACCTCCGCCCCACCAAAATAGAAAGGGTCCGCGAAGGTTTTTTTTTTATTTAGTCATAATAACTAATTATCACTTGTGGTCGATATTCGACCAATTTGCTTACTTGTTTTCTAATCAAATATATGATATACTTCTCACGCATACATAAATGAATTGATCTCAAGTTTTGTAATAAAAATGAAAACAAAAGTAAGTTCTTCGACATCCTTATTGGAAGAGGACTTTGTTGAACATTCAGTCATAGAATAAGTAGCCAATTTCTACAGATGACGTTCTCAAATTTTGTGTTTAACATTTCAAAACAATCACAAACAGAAAATCATTGATATTATCATCAAATTGCTACGATCGGAACAATCATGTTCTTCACTACAAGAATTGTTAGCTTTACAAATCTTTTGGACACATTTTTTACGTGAAAACAATAATCAATTTTTGACACTAGGTAGTTAGTATAAATGAGAAAAATAGTTAGGATAAAATGCTGCTGCGCGGGTTAAGGTACTCAACAAATTTAAAGAAAACTATTGTCGTCACAGTACGCAAATTTAAATTTATCGAATGATATCTTATTTGTGAACGGTTAATGACATTAACCAGGGCTATTCTAAAAAGTCTGAATTAAATATCTATTCATACGAAAACAATCTATTTCAGTTAAGGCAGTAAGTAAACAGATTGTTATTATATGCGGGGTCATAATATGGAAATTTCATTGTACAGTGTACTTGTGGAATTCTGGTAAATGGAGTTTAGTAATTATTACAAACCTAAAAATAATATTTCCCTGACTTTATTCGTTACAATAAAAATAGAACAGGAAAACCGTTTTTATCAGAAATTGTGCCCCAAAGAAAAATGTTCCTATTTATTTGAGTCTATAAATTGCATTTTCGAACTTGTTCTTAATAATGCGCGGGACTCTAACTTACACTTTCAGTAATTTATTAATAAATTGTTAACTAAACAAAATAACGACGAAAAATTCGTTTTGTTACAACTGTTTATCATAAGAAACTCTTACAATTGTTTCGATCAACAGATCATTATCAAAGAGACAGTTTTAAGTAGAAATGCATTTCTAACTGTCTCTCTGATAATCATCTGTTGATTGAAACAATTATAACAGTAGAAATATATATATATAATAATTCTATGGACGCCGGTCGTGAAACCCTTCATGCTACTATTAATTATAACAGTTTCTTGTAATAAAAAGTTGAAACAAAACGATTTTTTCGTCCTTATTTTATTTATTTAACATGTTTCATCAAGACCATGAACAGTCTTTCTTATATTAAATTGTTAAGTGTAAACAATCTTCAAAACTACCTTTTATAACATGGTGCACGCGCCTTTAAACTTAAAACTTTAAAGGCATAACTTAAAAATAAAAATAAAAGCATGAAACGGAACAAATTCTCCTTGAAGAGACGTAGATACAACAGCATCAATTATTAGAAGGGTAAATCTTGTATGTTGCTACATTATTTATTCTTTTGTTTTGGATTCATTTTGTTTGTTCGTTCGTTCGTTTGTTTGTTTGTTTGATGATTGTTGAATGTTTATTTGATATAGCGAAAGCCGGTGTACAATTTTTGTCTTCGTTACAACTGACGATCGGATCGGGATTATCTTCAAAATAAAAATGGACAACATATAGCCCCGGGAGGTCGTTAATTAGCCGTTGCCTTCGTCACCAGCTCCCAGCTTGTTCGACATCCTCCTCTAGCCATTGCCCCTTTCGCGTCGCCATTCTACCATAGAAGCCGAAGAGTAAAAATAATTCAATTTCGTTCGCAGTCAGACGTCTAATTATAGTTGAGTAATTGAAGCCCCGCAAACAATTAGACTGTCACTCGTCTTGGTAGGTGGCGGCGCCGCCCGTTCCGATGAGAAAATCATCCGGAACGTGAATACAAGCAACGGGGGGCACTGGGGGTGGCGTGTGGGACTTTGTCTCGCTATGAGACACTAAAGTGATTTGTGTCATATTTGGAAATTTCCGAGTATACCGAATACAACACCGGATTATTACCAACGGGCACTAGCCCATCGGTTAAAAAAATTTTGGATTTTTCATTTCCACCAGCTTCTCATGCTGGTGGGCGGATAGTCCTACACCTAACACTGTAGTGCAAAGTGTAGAGTGTAAGACCCTATCGGCCTCGTTTCAGGAATCATGGGAATGGGTGGGTGGTGTAATTAGGCAGAGAAGGATGAGACGAACGAAATGAAGACGTTGCAGATATGAAAGGTTATCTGTGGAATATTACTGTCCCAGCACCACAGAAAAAGTTGGACCAGAGCAGCCGGACGCTGATGTCCATGGCTTCGGTACCACGGCTTCAAAAAGCGTTGTGACAAAGAATCAGAATGCTATTGATCCAATAATGAAAAGAAGTTTGAATCAAGCTTTTTTTAATTGCGTTAATAACATTAGCGAATAGAGCGATAGAGACAATCTCATCCTCCAAGACTAGACTCTGAAACAGTGCCCTCGAATGCTTGTCCCAAACTCCCGCGAAATTCAAAACCCTATAGCCCAAAACATTAAACCAAAGCGATTTAAATCCTAGGTGCTTTAAACCCCTTTAAGCGTTCACCCAAACCATAAATACCCCCGTAAGCCCTGGGGTCATATTTAATCATGATCAGATGTTACTCCTCCCAACCTGGCAATCGATAATAATCAAATTTAATTCTTCATTTTGAAGGATATTTTCAAACATTTTTTTGACATATAACTATTGCGCAATTTTGTATTTCAAATATTTGGTTTTTAATTCTTACGTAAAACCGTCAACCAAATATCTTTAAAACCCATTATTTTGATGGTCCCATACTGTTTTTTAAGCCGAATTTTTTAGAAAACTTAATATATATTTACATCATACTTTCAATGCGATAAGAACAACAAAAACAAAACTTACACTCCTGTTTACATGTATCAAATAAATAAAGTTTCTTTACAATACTTAATACGATTTTTATCTCAGGACCAGCAAAGATTTACTTATTATTTCTGAATCCTAAATATACACCTTCATTTAAAGGTTGGGGATCTATTTAACCCTTCGAGTATTGAACCCTAACGAAGATTTTACATTATAAACAATTAATGCGTGATTTATACATAACTCAAAATTCCAATTGTCAGCGGATCTTTCGTAAGTTTCTTCGGATAAAATCAAAACAAAATTCGATCAACTAAATATTTAGTTAAAATTTCAGTAAGTGATATCAAACATGAGACAATTTCGATTGTCGACCGCCTTTAATGTAATAGATTATTAATTAATTTTAGGGTTCTGAAACCAAATGGTAAAAATGGTTGGCTTCATGGATGTTGCATGTAATACTTTAGAACCACGGGTCCAATTAGAATCCATATACAGTAAAAGTCAAGGAGTATTCCTGTCAGAAACATTATACGATTTCAAAAAAGAGGGAATTAAAATCCTTATTCTTTTAAGATCAAACATCTCACATTTTGAAAGCGTCCTACCAAGTAGGCACAACGAACCGAAAGCCACATCCCACGGCCGGTTTCGACCTATCAGGGCTCATCAGGTGGGCGCTGGCAGAAAGGCCTTTACAGGCTATATTATAAATATAAATATAAATATGGAATCAACAGAATTAGAATTAGCCCTCGGAGTAGTTGTTTCTGTTGATTCCATATTTATGTTTATATTTATCGTATTCATTCAAAAGAACCAACTACAAACTTCGCATTGTGTTTTTAATGTAATTAATTATTTTTAATTTAATATGCATTTTCCTGTATCAACCCGCGATCATTAACGGAAAACAGTTGTTTATCTTTTAATGCAATATTTTTTGTTGTTATAAAATTCGAATTTTTGAAAAACAAAAAACTAGAAATATCCAGTTAAGAAAGTTACAAAATTTTCTTTTAATTGATTATTAAATGAGTAAATTTCTACAACCCTTTCCAAAAATTCAGGCTGTAGCTAGCCCAATATGTACAAATGGAATGCGAATTGAGACCAAAGCAAATTTAATTTTGTTCGTTTAATTCTCAGCTTGTTCCATCTGGGGGTGAAAGGGGTTGTTCTTAATCTTCAATTCAAATTAAGATAAAATTCTGTGGAGAAAAGAGTAAAATACAAAACCATTTCAAAACAGAGAACCAATTGTGTGCAGTTCTCATCATACAGTTCGCTATATGATTGAACTTCTGACTTCGAGATGTCGCCAAAGTCATAAAATGCACAGTTTATTCAATGGAAATTGGCTGACAGCTGTTTTAGGAGGGGCAATGTATTCTTGCCAGCCAAGGATCAGTCATTATACCCTAAAAGTGTCGTGGTGTACGGTATGATACCGAAAAGACGGTAAACGTGATAGTGTTGTGACTTTTTCATAATTCTGTTTCTCGAGGGTTGTTATCTACACTGTTATTTTCTTCATTATATCAGGTAACGCTAACTTTCTGTCATGATATTAGTTTTATTGCGTTAAAATCGGAATAAATTTACATCTGTACACACCGCTACACAGCCGGTTTTGTTATTGTTCTATGTATACTACAGGACATTTTCGGCAAAACCGACCCCTACCCAAACATCTACGTACAGTTAATTCTGAAACGACAGATGTGTTTTGTTTATTTCGACAATTCTAACAAAATGCAGTCCATCTTCATAAAAGCCAAAATTGTTCAATCTTATCAATGGAATAATTAACTAAGAGGTTTATTTTTTATTTATTTCAATATTTAGTTTATTAATACATAATTATCGTTTAATTTCTATCAACAAAATCAAAGGTAGCTAATTATTATTTATAGTTAAAGTTAAAGATAATTCAATGAAAAATAAAAGTAATAAATAAATAAACAAAATAACAATAAATAAAAAGTAGGTACTTTATCATAATTATCAAAAAGCTGCCCTGGAATTGTCGGGATTTTCTTTCATTCCTTGAAGAATCAAGGAATTCTAATGGAATTTCGAATTTTTCCTCAGAAATTCTGGAAATTCAAAAGCTACTTGTAATTTCTCATTTGTAAATTTTCATATTTGGCAGGCGTGATGCGCGAAAGTCGATGAAATGTTGCCGCGCAATTTGGTATTTTTCCAAAATCCGAATCCTGGAATAATGAGGGTAAAATATTTCCAAGTCTCGCTAGACTCCCTGGTCTTAAATTATTACGAAAGTATTGTTTTTTTATTATAAATAAATTCTCTAGTAATCTAGGTTAATTTCAATATTGTAGAATGTTCAATATTATATTTATATTTATTTCTAAGACTACATCTCCAAACCCTTTCTTCGTATCCCCTAAATAAATATAGCTAATGTATAATAAATACCTCTTTCTTTTAATTACAATTCAACTTTCGATTTCTATAAATACCTTAAATGATCTTATTAATGAATAAAGTTCATACCACCAAGTATCAGGTTTTGCTTACACAATAGACTATAACTTCGAGTTACAGCACATGAGAACATTTTTGTTAAGTTATTTATACAAGAAAATCGTTCCAAAGGTCAACACTGATGATGAGTTTTTGCTTAACAAACCTTGTAAATGATTATTTTTACTTTTTTTTGCTTTCAAAAGCTGAGAGATAAATTACACATTACCAACTTGCATATAGTCGAGGAATAAAAAAGGAATAATCTCGAAAATCGTTAATTTTTAAAGAACTTATTCGCCTAATTCGGACAACTTATAGAAAGTAGACAAAATGACCGAAATTCAAAATATTATGGCGACAATTTAATGTTGCACCTTCCTTATTCGCCTGATTTGTCCGCACTTTACCGTAATTTTTCCTCAAATAAGGATTATTAGTGACGAAAACTTTTCAATCCTCCCTCATATAACATATATTATTTTAATACATTTCCATTTTAAATGATTCAAATATCACAAAAGTGACATTTCTGTAGTAAATTTTCCAAATAATTAATGAAAGTTGTCCGTCCAGGGCAAAGAGTTAGAGTTCAATCATTTCCTTTTAAATACTCGTCACCTTGTGGAGGATTAGTTCCATTTTGCCTCCGTTTTACAGCCAAAACTGTAAAAACCCATAAAAACAGTTTTAAAATTACTTTTTACATATAATCAGGATTTATTTACATCCATTCCCTTTAAAGGGCATATAATAAATAAATGGTTTGTTTGCAATAAAAATTATATTGTACGTGAAAAACTTCTGAGAACCAACCCAATTATAAGCACTTTCGTCTGTCCCCATTTTATATTCTTTTATTTCTCCCTGTTCAAAGGAGCTTTGTGTTTTTGAATGAGCCATTCACGGCCTACATAATATATTTATTGTACTAGTGTGCATGTATATGTGTTCGTGTTTGTGTGTAGAAGCGTTATAGCCCTAACGAGAACGTTTTAAATAAGAATTGACTGTGTTGATGATACGAAAATATTGGAGTAAAGACAAAAATAATTATCCCATAAATTAAATCCTAATGGGTTGTATTATAGAAAATAACTAAGAAATAAGCAATTAATTTACAAGTACAATTTCTTTCTATCTCAGTTGTATATAAATACCTTCATTTTTAACTTAGGATGATCTTGACCAATCACAAAGTTGACCCTTGACCACTAATGCCCGGAGGTTCCCCGAGTAAATGACTCGATGAGTAGCATAGTTTCATCCGTTTATTAATTTTATCGTTATACAGGGTATTCAAATTTTGTGGTCACAGTTGGTCAACTTCAAAGGGGCATATGTCAATTTTTTTAAATGGAATGACTCATTTTTGACTTCATACTCGAATTCCTCATTGAATTTGACGTCTATTGATATGGGACTATCGTATACCTTTGCTTGTACTTTTTGAGAAAATTTACAATTTGTGAAGATTTTGCTTTTTTGCACTACATACGTATAGGTAATGTTAATGAAAGCAGTGTGCTGTGATTTCGAAACAATTGAACAATCAATTGTTGTTAACTGTCAGAAAGCGTATGCCGTCTTCCAGGCCCACAATTTTGAATTGTTGCAATAAAGCATCCTTAATGAATAATTTAGATCAAAACTACAGCAATCAAGATATTTTAAATTCATTTTATTTACATGGTGAATGTGGAAAAATTACAGAAAGAACATGCAGACTTTTTAATGAACGTTATCCAAACAAACCGAGAATGACTAAAAAAAAAATTAAAAGGATTTAAAAATAATTTCAATTCGGATGTAAATCGAACTTGAAAGTATTTTTAAAGAAGCGGCATAAACAATAACCAAATGAGCCCAGGTTTCAGAATTGAATTCAGTCTACTAACTCATATACTTCTAATAGCCCATCAACTTGAAAAACCCTGTATATCAGAGTATCAAGTTGATATAATATCCATTTATGCCAGTATATCCTATCTACTAATATCTGCCGCTACCTGAAGTATTTCATCAGCAGATGGCGATATACTACCATAACTAGATATTATATCGACTTACATTCAGAGGGCTCTTTCGATTTGGTCGCTGATTTATCGACACTATGTACAGCGTGATGATGAGACCTTAATAAGATCGAAATCGCGATCCACGGCTGCTAGTTTCGATAAATTACTGATCAAAAACTTACTATTAAAAAAAAGCATTTTTTCCTTCAATTTTGTTTAATATGTAGATAGATGAATTACGAAATTAAAACAAAGGCAATGTTTTCTCTTTTCTGAAAAGCAGAAATGGGCACGTGCCCCTATGACCTCATGCATAAACCGCAACTGATGCAATAAATGAGAGTTCTTCTAACTATTAGTGATTTCCCATTAATTCGTAGATATATTTGTACATGTTATGATTCACTTAGTTAGTTGGTAAACATAACATTTGGTGAACATTTTTTTTGCATAAGATTACTCATTATCAATGAGCAGAATTCTAATTATGTACTTATTCCGTACAAATTACTCAAACATGTAAAATTTGTGGTAAATGTTTACCTACAAACACTGCATTCTATAGAAATATTTAATCAAAATAAAGATTCATTGTCATAATCATAATAAAGGGAATTTCAACATCAAATTGGATTTTTGTATTAGTATTAGTATTAGTATTAGTAGAAAAAAAGATACATTCAGATTCAAAGAAATTATGCGAATTGATTTGGAATTATCTACATTTAAAATGCCTAACAGATATGCCTTAAAATAAATATGATCAGAAAATTTCAAAGTAATCCAAAAACGAAATATTTGACTAATTTTTAGTAGGGGTAAATTTTAAATACTCTAACGCTAAAAATCAAAAATTTAAATTATGTATTAGGTATATTTAAGTATATTGTTAACAACAGTGATTAATGACCACCATAAATTTAACTTACCCATGTAAGTATTACTGTAATTCAAATAATTATAGAGAACTCTCTATCTATCTTGATTGCCGTATTCCGGTTTAAGTGGATTAAAAAAAAGAAGAAATATTCGCACAAATAAAACCACGAAATTACATAGATATCTATAAGTATAATTTCACACGATTCTAATTATTATTTGAATTATTACTTTTTGAACCAAAATTGTAGTTTTAAAAGTTGTTCCAATGAAACACGTAATCGTCAGCTAATCAATCATTTTTAATGGCTTCTTCTTCTCGAAATAATAATATATTAATACATACAAAATAAAGAGTGCTCTAAATAAAGTTGACGTACATATCTATTATGTTAGAGTACAATTAATTTCTAATAACCTTTCGGCAATTTGTAATTTATAGCAGACAAAGTTGCACAAAGATAAGATAATTGATGGTTCTTTATAGGTATAAATACTTCTTGTTGTTTAACTATATTTACTGTTATAATATATATTTTAAAAGCTCGTAAAATTCTCAATTAACAAACAGTGGGAAGTAAATGTTTATAAACTTGTAATGGAACGTTGAAACTATTTATCTTCAAAACTGCTATTTCCACTAACTTATTGATGATCCACAATAAGGAAGTTATCGTTTTGAAAAAAGTTAGTCTTTTTAAGGTGATTAAACATTCACGCATGTTTTTATTGCAAATTAACTTATTTATATATTTTTCTGTATAAGTCAATTAATAATTGATGATGGAAAACATAATTAAAGAATTAAAACTACACTTGGTTTCAAAATGTTATATTTGTAGACACTACAATTGTTTCAGCAAACATTGCCTTCATCAGATTTTTTAGATTTAAATCATCACACCTGATGAAGGCAATGTTTGCTGAAACAATTGTAGTGTACAAATATAATATTTTGAAACTATAACTATAAATCAATTAAGTCCAATATTTCACACATAATCAGTAGTAGTTTTTTTTGTTCATGGTATAATTAAGAAAACGTAAAAATTATTTCTAAAGGAAATATAAAACCCTTGTAGGATTATAGACCTCTCACAATCAATCGTTTTTCTGGCAAACAATTAAGTCAAATTAAATTCCTAAAAGCTTCCTTTTGAAAATCTTAACAACAGCCTCTCTAATTTCTGGATTGTTAGGTAAAACTCGTAATGGATTTGAGTATATAGCCCTAGAAAAGACAGGGAAAATCCGTAAATTTTTTCCCACTGAGACGAAATATATAATATAATCATGCTCTAATAATAATGGGTCTTATATTGTAATCCATGAATAATAAACAACAATGACCCTGCTAGTCTAGAAACTACTTTTCAGCAAATTCGACGAAACGTTTTTTTTTTATAAATTTTTTGAGATACGCCGAAATAAGTTTTATCCCATTATTTTGTTGAAAAGTTGTTCCTAAACAAATTTAGAGCCGTACAAACGAAAACTGACAAAAACATATAGGTCATTTATGTCGGAAGCGAGATATTTGACTTAGAACTTTTTTATCTTTGTCTATTTTAAAGAGGTTCCGAAAAAATTATAAAATCTAAACTGTCTAAAATAGAGCATTGCGATTGTGAAGTAAGCCTCCATAATATATGAGTCTAGGATGCGAAATTTGAATGCTTTGCCGGATCTTAAAATACGGCATTCACAAAATGGGTAACGGTTTTTGATACTTAAGTCAAGCCAAATTTCTAAAAAAATGTATTTGGTAAACTTTTTTCAATTTTGGCCAGTAAGAATGGCACTAATGGTTAGCAAATTTTTTTAATCAGTATACAGTACGTTATAACATTTTAAACTCGTTTCGTAAACCTTGCTGAACGTTATTACGCCTATATACAAATTAAACTCTCAAGTAAAATGAAAAGCTGCCATCTGGGACTCAATTGTTGATGAGATAAATATGCTAAGTTCTTAATGTGAACTTTTTAACAAGGGTGCACTCTATTCTATACCACTGCATCGGCCAGGGCGGACGACCAAAAGGGACACATGAAAAACTCGTTCTAATAAACAGTTTTAGACCCTGGCAACAGTCCTACAAAACAATTAATTTTGTTATCTACCGACCACGTTCGTTTATTGTCCGAGTTATTTCAGCGAGATTAATTTCATTCAAGTTTGTTTTCAATTAACTATCTACTTATTAACGACTTCTGTAAGAGGAAGAGTATTAAACTTATCGTAATGTAAACAGTTAAATTTTAATTAATTGTTGCTTAATTGATTTGGTTTCTATTTGTATATACATATATTGTTAAACAGACGGATTGGTACAACTATTTTCAATATATTTAAAGTTCACTACGAGTTTGGAAAAGTCTTAAATATGACCATGACTGAATTTGAGAATGGCAAGAATAACAATTGTAAATCAATAAACATTCTGATGTTTTTGAAAATTCGATGAAAATTATC
Organism: Agrilus biguttatus; assembly: GCA_963921985.1. Classification (NCBI taxonomy): domain Eukaryota; kingdom Metazoa; phylum Arthropoda; class Insecta; order Coleoptera; family Buprestidae; genus Agrilus; species Agrilus biguttatus. The sequence goes on along the minus strand of OY998118.1, from coordinate 37,835,825 downwards.
ATTGATAACAAAAATAATTTGACCAAAAACACGGGTATTGGGGTTTTTCATAAAAGCTTTTTTGTTTAGTTTTTCTGCTTAATATATAAATGTAATGTCGTTCTGTCACCATATGATCTTCTTTTATTTATCTTTATATCTACAAACTGTTGTTCAAATTAGTGTCAGTGTTAATTTTAGTGCTATTTTATTATTATTAAGCATAAATATTTCCATCTTACAAACGTAATGTATTACTGATAAAAAAACTAGCATTTAACCTATCATATTTTAACTTAACATAACTTCTTATTAATTACTTGTAACCTTGATAAAGGCTTGCAACTAAGGGTTGTTCATTTTTTTAAGAATACACAAGTTTGTTACGCCGTTTTTTCGAATTCGGAAAGCAAGGGGAAGAAATTGAAACTTTACTACCACATGTTTGAAACATAATAAAATTTCTTTAGCGTTTGTCGTCCTTTGTAATCAAGTTATTTATTAGCAATAAAAATAAAGTTGCAATTTAGTAATAATAACGTTAGGCTCGTGTAAAGTAGGGTCAGTGTAATGTAATTGTTTCAAACGCGCCAATTTATTTATTATTAGAAAAGCCTTAACGCAATAATAACAAGTGTTGGTCTAGGTCAATAAACCGCACTTTACAAATTATCGGTTTAGATCATCTACAAAAGTAAACGGCGCAAATGACTGTTTTTAATAGGCGTAATCTATTTCGCCATCTCGCGCCTACCATAAAAACTGTAATTAATTCAACTTCATAATTGACTGTTGCCGCAAGAGCCTTTTCTAAAAAAAAAACATTTCTTTTAAGTTGTTATTTACATATTTGCTTAAATGTTTTTTAAAACGTGCCTAACAATCAAATTCGTTAAGACACTTATCACATTTGAAATCAACCTTTTATATAATCCAAAAAACATTTGTTAACAACAGTTACATTAATTATAATGATCTTTAATAAGTCACTGATCATTGATTATCGTTTTTCCGTAAAAATGTCTCCTTAAAATCATAATGCGTATACTTTTCAAGGAAAAGATACTTTTATTTTATACGGTAGGAAATATAAATGCAACGCTGATGAAGGTGAACTTCTTAGGTTTTTCAACAAGCTGATGCTTGTTAAGACATTGAAGTTTAACGTCGATAATAATAGTGGTGGTAAAATTTCAAACAAAAGGAGCAAACACGAATGACACAGTTAAAAAATACTTCTAAAGGAATAAATCATGATAAATGCATTGGTATACCTGTGCTGTGTCCGTCACATTAACAAAAATATACAATAAATTTCTATATTGGTCAGTATCACAAAAAGAATTAATGGGCAAAAAGAATTTACATATAAGAAAACTTCTCAAAAACTCCATATATACGGGGGTGTATCAAATATAAACGGAACTGGTGTTTTTTTAATTACGGAGAGGTATGTGACCTGGTAGAAGTAGATGCGAAGATGGCCTGTACCCGCAGGGAGAAGGGAGGACCAACCGTAATTCACTCGAGCCGCTTTAGTACGAAAAGAAACAATGAGCAATGCAGAAGTACACGTCTCCACGATGCAACGGATTATTATTATTAAGTTTTTGGCCAAGGAGGGGTTGAATACAACCGAAATTTTTCGTCGGCGATTACAGGCACAGTTTGGGGACAACACCCTATCCCGTTTTCATAAAAAGAAGCAAAGCGGGTGTCTATCCAGTTGCGCACAAACGCCGCCACCTGTTCATCGGTTTGAAATAGCTCGCCTCCTAGTGATTCTTTGAGGGGTGCAAACATGTGGAAATCACAAGGGGGATATGTCTGAGCTATATGGAGGGTGTTCCAACTGAGCCAGTGCATTTCACCAATTTGGGCCTGCGTTAAAGCTGCGGTATGAGACCTAGCGTTATCGTGCAAGAGTAACACGTCTTGAATGGGATGCGTCTTCCTTTTTCGGCGATAAGTTTTACCTACTGAGAGTCAGTAGTACAGACAGTAATAGCTGCATTAATAAATCAATAATTCTTCGGTCGTGCAAAAAATCGACCCTCTCCACTCCCAAAAAACCGTGGCTAAAACGTAGCCTGCAGACAGACCTGTTTTCGGCTTCACTGGGTTTGATTCACGTGTAAGAAACTTAATAATAATTCGTTGTGCAACGCTACTATGCACCTCTTTCTCACTCATTGTGATAGCTATTAACTAAGCGAACGCAGCAATACGACGCGTCGTTTCCGTGCCGCTTAATATCCCCACTTCAAGATCCTAACGCCCGGATGCGCTTTAAACAATTTAAAAAGGCTCGTTTATATTTGATCCACCCTCGTAGAAATGGGAGTCGCGGCCAATAAAAATCAGAGATTATCCTTCACATAATGGCGCATAAAATATTAGCAGAAGTTTGTATAAATAAAAGACTAGATGGTAAAATTTTTAAACAAAGTAAATGCCAAATCTATTATGTATTTGTAGCTTCGTATTCAAATACTATCGCATAATAAAATCCCATATTTGTGAGTGTGTGTGTGTGTGTGTGTGTGTTTGTATATTGTGTACTTATATATTTTTGTCTTCCGCCTGGTAATTGAAGCAATAGGAAAACGCCCAATGTTTTACATTGTTCGTGCCTCTTGTCTAATTTGCATAGCCTCACTATGTTTAAGCGGAATCGTTTCCTCGCGATTGTTCAACACGAAAGCGTTGCGAAAAAGAGACTTCGCACACACGACTCTTCTTCGTATAGTAAGTAACTAAGTACGAATGTATATAATATACGACAACGTCGGAATGACGTGGATGGCGGCGCCGCGAAATGTCACCAAATGTCTCTTGCTTGCTTCTTTTTGTCCTATTCAAGTCATAAAAATTCACGACTCGTGTCTGCGATTTAATATTGAATGACTAAAATGAGAGCTCTCATAAGGCGCATTTGTGTTTGGAATTCAAAAGCTGACGGCATCGCCAAAGCTACTTCAGCACTTCCCTGTGCTTTAGTAGGAAACGGAAATAAGAACCTCAGGTAGCAGAAACGAGAAATCGTTATAACAGTTTGACCGTTGCGTCGGATCAAAAGACAATGCGATAATAAATTACTCTAATATTTAATTATTGATGTAAAAGTTGTTTTACAGTTCTAGAACATTCTACTTATACTATGTATAATATTGTGACGTGTTCAGTCACAAAAACACAATTAAACGAACGAAAACAACGAAATTTATTAACAACTAAAATTGAATTAACTACTGTACTGATTAACACAAGTCTACACAATTTTTCACACTAGTAAATCTATTACTCCCGTCGCCGTATTCTTCGACACTACTTATACTCGGCTTCCACTGCCGCCACTCTATGACAATCGCCTGTCTATCGCTCCTGTCACTTGTCAACGCACGTTGTAAACAAAACTGACTCAATCCGCCCATTGCACTCGCTTGTATAGTTTCCAGCGTTCCTTCTAGAATGTTCTACGACCTTCTCGTGTTACTATTGTCTTTTTATTGATCGTTGCTAGAATATTCCAGACGTATCTAGGAAGGCCGGAAATATCCATTACCTTTTCCAGAAAGGTGTTGTTAATTAGGACGAACCATCACAAACCGCAAGTACAGTTCGTGACACTATAAGTCGATCGAACGTCGATATGTGCGCGAAGTTTTGAAGGAAAATATTATCGATATAAGCGATATCAATAGAGGATGAACACATTTCAATAACAAGTCTGTTTAATTAATTTTACAAATTACATTAATGAATAAATCTAGTTAAACAAGCAGCACTTTTAATCAGAAATAGCACGCACATTTCGAGAAAAATCCAAGATTTCTAATTCTAATAGCAAAAAAATTATGCATATTTTAAATATCCACCAATAGCCTTTGTTGCTATGGGAGTGACTAAGTGCAAGGTAAAACACTTTATGTTGCACATCGATCTTCACAAACAATCCTAAGTACGTCTCTGGTAATGACGTCCGCTCTTAAATAATAAGGAAAAAGTTACACAATACACGACTTTATTGTTTAACTTTCCGATAACAGTTATAATTGTTATTTAAAAATGTTACAAATTTAGAGTAGTGTGTCCAATTATTTCTACTTTTTTTCCATTACGCACAATCAGATTTATAAAAAACAAAACATTTTTTAACTTTTAGTTCGTTACATTTACGTTTACACAGTTGTAACTGCCAATTACTTAATTATTTCTAATTGCTAATTCCACTGTACCTACTGATCTCCTAAATGAAACAGGTTACGCGTTTAATTTGTCTCGCTGATTATTTTCTACATCATTAATAATTAGGAAAAAACAAGACAAAAAATATTTTTAAAATGAGTGGCATACTTTCAGATTTGTTAACGTATCTAGCAATAAGTCGTTTGTGGTGATAGTAAAAAGTTTTGCTAGCAATTTTACGAAATTTTATTATGTTGTGTGCTGTGCTACATAATAATATTATTGGTTCGAAACGTAAGCCCCCATACCTTAAACATTAAGTCAATTAGTTCATAGGAAACTATTATTATTTACATACTGTCTTCTACTTTAAATAATGTTCCGAGGTTTTTGTTAAGTTTGTGAAAATTGTTTTACAAATTGATTAAGGCTTTCGCGGTCAGTTGATGAACTAGTGTTGTCCTTCTTCGGGTATACAGGCCGTCGTCGGTTGGAATTGCTTCCTAACGTTTCGCTAACACGAGTGGCGAGCTTCTTCAGAGGTCTTTGGAACATAGAAGGACCTCTAAAGAAGCTCGCCACTCGCGCTAGCGAAACGTTAGGAAGCAATTCCAACCGACGACGGCCTGTATACCCGAAGAAGGACACCAGTTCAAAAAATCGTTTTATTTTTCTACATAATCTCCTTTTAGCTCAATACGTTTAGTCCATCGTGCTTCTAATTTTTTTATTTCTTCTAAATAATAAGATTTCTCAAGGCCCTCAAAATAAGCGTTTATTTCCACGATAATCTCTTCATTCGATCCAATCCTTTACCGCCCAGCCATTTTATCAGGTTTGGAAACAGGAAATCCAGAGAATAAGGTGGACGGCGTAGCAGTTCATAGCCCAATTGAAGAGAACTTACCATGATGTCTACACACGTAGGAGTATGCGCCCGTGCATTGTCCTGTTGGAACAACACTTCTTTCTTGGCTAAATGCGGTCGTTTCTGCTTCAAAATAGCGTCAAATTTGTCGAACAGTTGCAACTACAAATAATATAAAGGTAATCAATGTAATAAATATGAAATACATCGCGCACAGCATGATTCCCATAACTTTGTTAGCTGATAAACCCATCTCAGCCTTAATCGGTGCACGTAGTGTTTCGATTGTTGCTTGGTCTCTAGTGTGGCATGATGGATTCATGTCTCATGTACGGTAACGAAACTCGTTTCAATTGGGGCTGTACATCTCCAAACACTCTTTTGAACTTGTCACACGGTGGTGTTTATGGTCGCTCGTAAGCAATCGAAACACCCATCGTACTGATAGCTTTTTCATGTCCAAATATTCATGCAAAATGTGATGCACTCGCTCAGTTGAGATGCCTACAGCCCCAGCCAGCTCACGCACTTTCAACCTTCGATCTTCTAATAACATCATTCCATGGATTTTGTCAACGATTTCTAGCGTAACGACTTCTTTTGAACGACCTGAACTTTCAGTCACATGTACTGGGGCGGCCACGACGAAATTCAGTAAACTGCTTTTTAACAATTGAAATCAACAATGCAGAGTTCAGAGTCCTCATAATATTTATCAAGCCTCTCCTTGATTTCCTTAACGGTTTTTTGCGCAAACAGTAATGCTTAATCAACACACGAAATTCACTTTTTCCATTATTATGGCAATTAACGAGATTAGCTGCTTTCAATGGCTATCAAAGATAAGCTTAACGTCGCAGCTTGCTCAAACAATGTTTCCGTTACACTTACTGCGCGGGAAATTCAAAAAGTTACAGACTTATCAAACCACCCTCGTATCAACTGCTGTACATTCTATAAGAACATTTTAAAATTATCATAAGTGTACGAGTAAGCCGCATTAAATTTAAACTACACCCTATTTTACAGTGAACAACAGGTGTGACCATCAACACAATAACTATTTCATTACACAAATGTTTTCACAATTGTTACGCTAAATAGCCACACAGCATCGATCACAACTGTAATAATGTTTTCGAAGTCTGAAAACGGGATTGATTTTATGTTGAAATTTTCGCGTCTCGATATTTCCCAACGAAGTACTAATTATATATTTTATCTAACTTTCTATTGTTCTTCTTAAACATTTTTCAACGTTTTTACTTTTAATAAAACAGGCACAAATATCAAACAACTTGTAACGAAGATGAAATATTATATAGGTACCTAAATAATTTTTTTTTTTTCAGAAAAGTATCATTAACATGTTGAAAAATCAAAATGAAATAAGAAAATCGTAGTTACAAAGGTTAAAAATTAGGGGTTAAGTATATGATACATTAAAATCGCATGGAGATATCAATCAATTACAATAACATGAACTTAAAACTACTGGCGGGAGTAAAAATAAATTGTTCAACCATTACATTATGGAAAATCATAATTCAAACAAAAATTTAAAAAAATTCGAGGTTCAATTTTCCACTGATTTGTTTAACAAGTTAACAATTGTTTCACCCAACATTATCCTACCTATATATACATGCTACGTTTGATTAGGGGGTTGTGGAAGGGGTACATCGTATAATTTTGTTTAAAATTATTGAATCATAAACATTTTCAATTTCGTTTAAGGAAGAATTATTATTTTGTTTTATCTGTTTTTTAATTTCTAATGATTCTAAGATGTTAAGTTTTTTATCTTTTTCGAAGCAGTGTAAAATTCTTAAATTATCGTTTGAATTAAAATCATGTTTTTTATTATGTACGTGGTTCATGAAGGTACAATTTCCTGAGTAGTTTTTTACATGTTCTTTTAATCTTTCTTTAAATTTCCTTCCTGTCTGACCAATATATGTAGCTGTACAAGAGTTACTATTTAATTTATAAACTCCACATTTATTAATTTTCTCTGTTTTGTCTTTATGGTCGATTAAATATCTGGATAAATTATCCTGTTTTAAAGGAAATTTTAGATTTTCCATTTTTAAGTTTGTTTTTAATTTTATTAGACACGTGGCCATAATAAAATTGACTTATACTTAATCTTACTAGTAGATGAATTGTTAACATTATGTGGGTAAACCGAATTATAGCACATTTTTTCCTTTTGTTATTAATTAAATCATCTATGAGTTTTTTAGAGTAACCATTATTGATAGCGATTTGTTTTATAGTTTTTTTTTCAATATTATGTGATTTTGACTATTACATAATAGTCGTTGTAAGCAATACTCCAACATCATTATCATCATAGAAACAAAATGTTTTTTGAATCATTTATCGTAATCTAAAAACTGCTAAAAGTGCAAAAAAAATTGAGAGAAACATAGCTAAAACCATATTCGGACTATGACATAGAGACTATTTTTACGCTAATATCAAGTTTTTATTTCTTAATACTCGAGTAAAACTGTGACGCGTATAGAATACCATGTAAATATATGGTAATTATAAACTCCAAAAGAATAAATAAAACAAATTCCATCTAGAAGTGTCAACGTCAATAGCTGAATTTTGCTCATTCTGTGATATGTTTAAAGACAGTTGATTATTCCTTGGGATGTTTTAATTGACAGGATCAGTAAGAAGCACTAACGATCAGCCATCCAATAAAATTCCACAACGGAGATAACACAGAATTTCCCACGGCGACTATAATTTCTTTAAGTATCCAACTAGTATGCATATAGACAACATATATGGTCGCAGTGATCGTAAATTTTTTATGACGTTTTCTGTCAACATATGTCTGTCTTACTACTCAAGGATCACCATAATACAGTGGTTTTTTGTTGACATTTTAAAATAAATAAGTTTATTACGGCAATATTTCATAATTGACGCTGCAGTTTGTTTAGGTCATCTACCTGTTTGTGTACTCGTAATTACATAAATTTCATTGACCAGAACGTAGAGTCCGTTTAATTTAATTTTTCCAGTTTTGTATTATAAAGTCAAAATTGTAACTCTTTTACTTTATTATTTGTTACTGGCACAATAAATTAACTAGCCCTTATACCTACCGTAAGAAAGAGAAGGACACCCCCATCATTTTTTGATGAGGATGAGATACAAGTGATGCAGGTAGTATTTCAATTCTGCTCATTTCTGTTCTTAATTTATAGTTTGAGAATGTTTGTCTCGCTTTGCGTTTTCGTACTAGTATTTCATGAATCTTCACAAATTACAGTGGCGTTCATAATTTCTTATTCGGAAAGCATAAGTTCTCTTTTATTAGAAAACTAAAATTACACATAAGACAAATTTTGTAATATTTTTCTTGTTTTGGCGATTAACTGTTTATTTAGAATTGTTAAGTAGGTACTTGAAACTTTTTTCTTTGCACGGTATTAATGGATACATTATTAAAAATCAATTACGCTGTCGTAAACATAACTACAGTATAATAGATCTTCGTATTTGTATCATTATGTTGTTAAAATTACGTTATCGTTAAATTAGAAAATTCTGTAATTTAAAACAAATCGAGAGATCTAATCTTAGAGGTCGACTTAAACTTTTACTTGCAAATATATTTCATTCTAAATCTACCTTTCGAGTGTTCACATGTATTTCTGCTGCGTTATAAAAAAATATTATTGTTATTTATCGTTATTGTTGTTCTCTTTGTTATTATTTGCATATTTTCTCGTTACTTTTTTGAAGTTGAGAAATGGCACATTTAAATAAACAATAAAAAATTTGTAAACGCCACTGTAGTTTATAAAGGTCCATGTAACAGTAGTACAACAAAATAATAAAAGAGACAAACATAGAAGAGATAGATGCGACAACATTATAAATGGTACCTGCACTGCTCGTTACCTCCGACTCCCCAAGAAGGACAAGGGTATCCTTCTCTTTCTTGTAGTAAGTATAGGGGTGAATTAATTTATTGTGCCAATAATAAATAATAAAGTAAAAGTATAAATATAAATATGGAATCAACAGAAACAACTACTCAGAGGGCTAATACCCCTACCAGCATTGAATTACACTGTTGATTCCGATGTATTCTTAGACGAAGATATAATATATTCAAAAAAGAAGGAATTAAAATCCTTATTCGTCTAAATATTAAGATCAATGATCTCACATTTGGAACACGTCCTACCAAGTAGGCACAACGAACCAAAAGCCATATCCCACGACCCGTTTCGACCTATCGGGTCTCATCAGGTGGGCGCTGGCAGAAAAGCTTTTACAGGCTATATTATAAATATAAATATGGAATCAAAAGAAACAACTATTCCGAGGGCTATGGATTTTAATTCCTTCTTTTTTGAATAAAGTAAAAGATTTATAATTTTGACTATAATACAAAACCGGAAAAAATAATTTGAATTACTGTTATAATAGGAACACCCTTTCCTCAAAATTACCAACTTCTTAAACCAACTTTTTTCCTCGTGTCCCGCAATTTTGTTTTTCTTCGAGCGTAATTTATAATGTGAAATTCAAAAAATATCATATATCCAAACACTGCTGATTTTCGAACATAATTTCATGTTGATGTTGTCCTTCGGGTGTACAGGCCATCGTCGGTTGGAATTGCTTCCTAACGTTTCGCTAGCACGAGTGGCGAGCTTCTTCAGAGGTCTATCCATTTTCGCTGTTGGTTGTAGACCTCTGAAGAAGCTCGCCACTCGTGCTAGCGAAACGTTAGGAAGCAATTCCAACCGACGACGGCCTGTACACCCGAAGAAGGACAACATCAGTTCATCAACTGGCCGCGAAAGCCTTAATCAATAATTTCATGTTGTTAGTCGTCCATGGTGGCAAGGCAAAGATGTAGTGAAATGATCCCATCATCATCACAAAAAGATTAAGGACCACTACTTTAAAATCTTGTACCACATGTGCCAAGCTTTACGGCAGGTCATTATTCGCAATGTACTAATTGTAAGTGAGTGACGTATTCATGAAACAGTTGTTTGTTTCTTTTTCATTTCTTTTTTTTTTGTTGCTCGCGATTTCCTTACGGATCCCGTGAGTAAGATGGGATTTCAAGATGTCATTGTCGCCTTTTAATTAAACTGATTACATCAGTGAGTATTTTTAGCTGTTGCGGATGTTGTACCCGTGCGCGTTGTTATATGCATCATCTCATTAATCCAATTAAACACCGAACTAATGGCTGGATAACAAAGCGTTCGTATGGTATTACTTCCGTGGCATTTTTAGATGTACACTACTCACATGTAGACTGCACCTTCCTGAATTGTTGCATCGAATGAACCATCGACCTCTTTATTAGAAAAAAATCTATAAATAAATTACTCATCCCTTACACCAGATGTTCTATGTTACAATAATCTTTAGTCAGTCACTTTTAGTTTATTTAGATTGTTTTTTGGAATAACAAATATTCTTTTTAACAAAAAATTTTTAATAATCAAATGATTAAAATAAAACATACTTGGTAGGTTTCACAATATATATTAGAAAATCACTGACACTTGTTTCGGTAGTTACACCATTATCGAAGATATTAAAAAAAGAAGGAATTAAAATCCTTACAATTCAATGCCGGTAGGGGTATTAGCCCTCGGAGTAGTTGTTTCTGTTGATTCCATATTTATATTTATCATATAGCCTGTAAGGGCCTTTCTGCCAGCGCCCACCTGATGAGACTCGATAGGTCGATATCGGTCGTGGGATATGGCTTTCGGTACGCTGTGCCTACTGTTTGGGAAGCGTTTGAAATGTGGGATCTGTGATCCTTAAAATTTAGACAAAAGAAGGATTTTAATGCCTTTTTTTGATAACTCATACTTATAATAATTTTCCTTACTAACCACTAATTTATTCTAAATAATAACTCATTTCCTAACATCAAAACGTTGGTATTACATATGGAGAGTTAGATTTCATTTAAAATTTGCAATCAGTCAAGACTTTCACGTAAATGTTTCGATTTTCGAATGCCCATCATCCCGTCATTATTCCTTAACTTTCTTATTTTCTATTAAATGTATCGTACAATAATTGTCCTTCTTTTCTTTCTTATATTTTGCAAACTGTAATATTTGTTTGCAAAGAGATTATGTTTTATGGCCCTATATTAGTAGATACTTAAGATAAATAGGCTAGTATAGAAACACAGTCCATTAACAACATTATTTACATAAAAAGTTTACATAGGCTGCGGAGGCAGGTAACAATTCTAAAGTAAACAAGAAGTTACCGTCACATTTGTTGATACGAGGTGTAGGTAGTCTTCTCCACAAAAAAGTTTTGTAAGTCATAATAATTATATTATTAAGTAACTAATCTATCTGCTAAATGTTAAAAAATGTCGGGTGTAATCGTTATTTTGTTTTTTAAAAATGAATTTTTTATGCAAACCTTTCCAAACAATCTCACAAAAAAATTAAAAAACCTTGAACATTCCAAAAGTTATTATAACGGATCATTGATACACACATGTTGATGTCTATGAATGTCTTCGAAGTCAGGTAGTTTGTTATCATAACCTTGACATTCTTTTCCATTTGTTTTTCATTCAAACGTTTTCTTTTAGGTAATATATCTACTATCCTCAAACTACTACTGATTAATTACAAATTTTTATTTTTACACCTATTTATGAAAATACACTGAAAACATTCCTGAAGATCTTTTTTTTTTTCGAAACTGCACCTAATACGAGGACGAATCAAATATAAACGAGTCTTTATTCATAAAATATTTATTTTGAAAAGTTTCACAAAAACACAAATTTCTCTATTTTTCCACATATCCATTTCCCCCTTGTTTGTCTATACATTTTCCCAACGCATTGGTAGTTTTTTCATCACGTTTTCATAAAAAGAATCAGGGCGGGTGGATAGACATCCAGTTGCGCATAAACGCCTCCCTCCACCTGTTCATCGGTCTGAAATCGCTCGCCTCCTAGTGATTATTTGAGGGGTCCAAACATGTGGAAATCACATGGGGATAGATCTGGGCTATATGGAGGGTGTTCCAGCTGAGTCCAGTTCATTTCACCAATTTGGGCCTGCGTTAAAGCTGCGGTATGAGACCTAGCGTTATCGTGTAAGAGCAACACGTCACGATTGGGGTGCGTCCTCTTTTTTCGGCGATAAGCAAGTTTTACCTGACTGAGAAGAAGTACAGACAGTAGTAAGCTGCATTAATGGTTCTTCGCTCGTACAAAAAATCGACCAACAGCACCCTTCTCCGGTTCCAAAAAACTTCACTGGGTTTGATTCATTTTTCATTCATGCTTACTCGGTTTGGTGTTGGGATGTAATGGTGTACCCACGTATCATCGCATGTTATCACCTTCCTCTCTAAATCGATTAAGACGCGCCTGAGAGATGCGAACTCGAGGTGCTTTTTGATGTTCACTCAGCAACTTTGGAACCCAACGAGCTGAAATTTTTCGGAATCCCAAGTTCACCAGATATCTGAAGCAAAGTGGCGTGACGGTCCCCTTCAATAAAGTTTCTAACTCGTGCAATGTTAACCGGGATTTACATTTTCGACACGATTACACCTATCGTTAAATTCTTCTCACCAAACTTTTACACGTGGCCACGAAATCGTTTCATTTCATTGTAAGAAACTTAATAGTAACAATAATTCGTTATGCCATGCACCTCTTTCCACTCATTGTGATAGCTATTAACTAAGCGAACGCAGCAATACGACGCGTCGTTTCCGTGCCACCTAATATCCCCACTTCAAGTTCCTAACGCCCGGATGCGCCTTGAACAGTTATCCGACGCGTAATTTAAAAAGTCTCGTTTATATTTGATCCACCCTCGTATAAAATATAATTAATCAATTTCATTTATCTCATATTTGCCAGTTTCCGTTTATATTGTTCACTTTTGTATCACTGCAGAAAATCAAGAAGGGGCGAAAATATAAACAAGGCATTGCTTTGTAAATGTTTTATTATTATTATTCGATTTTTTCTAGTGAGAGTGACAATGGAATGGTATCAAATTAAAATAATTGATAATATAAAGCCTCAAAAACTCGAGTAGATTATGAAATTATTTCAATATGCACAAATACAAATATTTACTTTTTCTGATTATGTTATTGGGAAATCACACGAATTAACGTAATTTATCCTGAGTCACCAATTGTATTATCCTTCTTTTTTTTGAAGAAATATTCAAGTATCAAAGATTGATTTGTAATCTGTTTATTTGCCTAATCCATTAAATGAACTAACAAAATTTCTGTAACTGTACAGATTCAAGGCACGTAACCACAAGCTTGAAACTTGTGGTTCCTAAAATCACATCACTGCAATGCGTGCGGTTTTTCGTGCTTAAAACCTAGATGAAAACAAAACAATTCATCTAATACTAAAGTGTTTTAACTCCGTAAAGGCATTTTATTGGCTTTTAAACCAACTTACTAAATGAACGGTATTTTTTTTTTGTTGAACTAGTATAGAATTAAACAGTTTTTTGTTGCTATTTAAGACTGGTTGATATTATACTGGTGAATCCCGTTCAAATTAGTCAAACTCGTTTAGGTTAAATTAATAATTAATAATAGATATGTATTATGTACTTCGTCCGTGGAATAATTTCTAAAATAAATTATTAATTAATTAATTTATATAATAGAAGTATATATATAAGTTGCTGATTATTACATTAGCTATCTGCCAGTGAAAGTCCCGTCAAAATCGGTCCAGCCGATTCAGAGATTAGCCGGAACAAACAGACAAAATATTATTTTGGTATATTTAGTAAAAAGTTGTTAATTTAATATTACAAACAGACACTCCAATTTTATTTATCTGTTCAGATTGGCTCATTGGATACACACCTCTACTCCTTCCTATTCTGAATCAAATCATCGCATTTCCTAAAAACTAAAACATCTAGGTCTTCCTGTGCCTATTTTTACGTATGTTTCTGCTTCTAAAACGTCTCTAACAAGCCCTTTATGTCTCAAAAAGTACCTTACCATCCTATATCTCCTTTTATAATACCTTTTCACTACCTCTGGCTTCTAATATACTTTTGTAATGAGGCAATGCGAAAAAATACAATACGTGCCATATCTCTGTGAATAATTGGTCTAAATAATCTCTCAATAATCTTACTATAACTATCTTTAGTTTCTTCGAAAGTTAGAAAACAGGAAGCTTGCAACGTCGTCGACCTAAAACAACTAAATAATTGAAGGCCCTTTTACGCCGTCGACTTGCAACAATGAATGATACTTGAAATATCCGTCTGAGTGTGACAAATTTTCCTACATTGGCTTCACCATTACACTGCAAAGAAATACATGTAATTAGCATATTCTATATCACAGGAAAATAATAAGAGTCTACCATATTGTCAGTTTTTCAGTATTTTATTTTTATGTTCGTAAAAATATTAATAATAACAGTATAAGTCTGATTTCTTGATCAGTAACTAGTTTATCAAAAGTATCAGACGTGGATCGCGATTTTGAACTTATTAGATCATTTATTAGCAGCCCTAAATTACTGACGTACCTGTCACATATTGTATAAGCTGTGTCGTCAATTCAGTTGAACAAGTAGATACCTGTGTAAGACCTTTGTTTAACAAATGAAATGCTTCTGTTAACAAGCAGATGTCAGTAGATGGCGATATATTTCGATACCTGCATATTATGTCAACTTATTTTTAACAAAATATTTTTTTTGTTGTTTTATCACTAATACATTAGGTAATTATTTTACCCAAGAGGATGTAGTTGATTTTTACCGCATATTTGCATTCTCATGATAGCTTTTTGAACTATTGGAACATTTCATTCATCAGCATTATCCCATTTTATTTACATACACACGTAATTGTAACATGTTTACATTCTAGAAGTGCTCTTTGTTGTTATAATCCCTATGACCCAATGCGATAATGAAGACGCCGATTTCATTATTGTATATTGGCACTTTCAACATAGAATTCCATAGTTGTTTCATTATGACCGTCTAGACATCTTTTCAATTTTGTAATTTTGCATCGGTACAAGTCTTTATTAATCAACTTGTGTTTGTAGTTCTTAGTTAATTGTATGTGTTTGTGAGGATTTTTTTGTGGAAAATTGGGCATAATTTTGAAGATTATCATTTCATCCTAAAATAAGGTAATTTTAGTTTGTTTTTTTTTTATTGTATAAAACGTGTGAGGTCTACATTATTCAAGAACCCTCAAAAAATTAATGGCTCAAGCAGCTCTTCTTAAAAGTAACATCGCGTCGATACTTTCTTTTACTGCTGTGTATATAATGATGGTTATAATTCGTTCCTTATTGAAATTTTCTTTGGACAGCGATAAATTGACCCTTGAAAATGATCGATCAGGTCGAAACAATATTGTGGAGAAATTTACATAATAATACAGCGAACGATTCGGTCTGAAGTAAAATAAAATAATTGTTTAAATCGTTTTCTTAGTCCTAAGTAATTTAAGAAAAGGAAATTGTGTAAAGTTAGATGTCGATTTACAGGATATAACACCTACTATACAATTACATAGTAACCAAAACAAAATGTTTTCAGTAGTTACCGTTTTTATGTCGAAATACTACATTAAGTTACACCACTAACGTTATCCAAACTATTTAAATGCCAAGCTAAGACAGAATTTGATTTCCTTTGAGAACGATACAGTTTTATTGGTAATAAATATTTGTAGGAGACAGTACCAACAAAGAAACAAACATTCTAGGTAGGTACTTCAAGTAGTATTTCAAAAACAATAAAAAAGAACAATATTTTTTATGTATTGTTTGAAGCGTACAACAAATTATCTAAATAACAACATTATGAATAGTAAGGGCAAAATGGAAAAAATGTACTAGTGTGGAGTTTATAAATTAAATTTCAATACATGTAATAGGTGCATTGTAAATAGGACAATAAGGCCGCTCTTTTAAGGAAAGAAGTGAAAAACAATAATGAGAAATCTAATTTTATGAATCATATTAAAAACAATACACATGAATTTGATACAGATTTTAACATCAAAAAATTTACATAAACAAGAAAAAGGATGACATATAAATAATAATAACGACAAAGTAGAGAAATTATAAAAATCTGGCATATATCAACTTAATTGCGGTTCTTGTTAAAAAATTTATATAGGTCAAACGGGAAAAAATTTTAGAATTCG
Source organism: Agrilus biguttatus (assembly GCA_963921985.1). Taxonomy (NCBI): domain Eukaryota; kingdom Metazoa; phylum Arthropoda; class Insecta; order Coleoptera; family Buprestidae; genus Agrilus; species Agrilus biguttatus. The sequence goes on along the minus strand of OY998118.1, from coordinate 37,819,556 downwards.
TTTGAACGAACATTTTAGATCATATAGAAACCAAAAAACCGATTCTAACTATGCTAAACATGTGTTAGAAGATAACCATATATTTAATTTAGATCTAAAAAATTTACACATTGAAAATAAAAGTTTAAAACTTACACTATTAGAATCTAAAGAAATTAACAAATATAAAAATAAAGACATATTACTTAATGACCAAGTAGATATAAACCCCTCACCACTATTAAATCTTTTCCCTCACTCTAATGAAGATGCACCACCCTATTTATAGACATCTACTGTTAGGTAGTTTTAAGTAGATTTTGTACTTCTGAAAAGGCCACAGTGTTGGCGAAACACGTGTTAAGTTTATTTAATAAATTGTGAAAGTTATCAACTGTGTGTTTATTTCAATATGTTAGACTTCCATCAAGTATCCGCTAATTCAATACAATTGAAAAAGGAAGACGGTTGAATATATTAGAACCATTAGAAAATATTAAAAATAAAGCAAGAATAGTAAATGAAATTGAAAATGTATATTATGTTTATATTATTACAGACAAATTAGTCAAAATATTCAGACCCTTAGTTTAGGCTTGAATTTAGTATAAATAGTAGATAAATCTGTATGAAATTAATAACAACATAGAGGCAATTGTTGCCATCTAGTGAATTTTAGCTGCTACAGAAGATATTAAACTAGACAAGGCGTCAGAGAAGTATTTAAACTTGTCTAACTGAATCAACAACGCTTCTTTACGCAACATTTCGGCTTGGTCAGTAATTTATCGAGGCTGCCTATGGTATGCTAACGAGCTTCTAAAAAGAGCGAAATCGCGATCCGTGTCTGGTAGTTTCGATTAATTTCTGACCAAAAACATAATAATTGATTCTATTTGAAATTATAATATCACATCTTATCACGATGTCCTTGTAGCGGAAGCAACTCTTAAAAAAATTAATGTTTTAGTGGAAATTTTGTGTGTTTATTATTATCGACAGTTAGTTTATTCATTCTAGGGGGTTATTTCGGTAATCTAAGTTGTATAAAATAATCTTTTTAAAATGTTTATTGTAAGATACAAGTTTTACGGCCTCTAAAAAAAACTTTTAATTACGAGAAGAATGGAAAACAATATATTTTTCTTTTTAGTAAATCCTAAACAAAGGCTTTCTTTAAGAAATATAATTCTTAAAAAATTTAATATTATTTTAACCATTGTATTTCTATTAATGATCAGTATGTTATTGACACATTAGTAATAGTTAAGGTTTTGGTAAATCGTGAATAATAAATTTTCAGAAGTGCAACCAAATATTTCATAGCTTTTAATCACCGTCAAAATTAAGTAGATTACAAGCAAACATAACAAAAACTATCAAAACAACGTTTAATTAAAAATATCAATTAAGACATTCAGAAATATATGACTCTTGAATCTGATCTTGGAGGTCAATGCTACAGTTCATCAAAAAAGAACACTCTCAATTCATACATACTTTTTAACGATTTAAATTATTTCATGGTTATAACCGTTCACATCACATTAAAGAATTAATAAACTCAAAATGCTATTTCTAAGTTTTAAATTTTATGATTAAAAATTAAAAATTTTGGGAATCTATTTAGAATTTCCCAAAAATACGATAATTGTAAATCCATCATTATTCATCCTTGAATTCCAATTAAGTGGAAAATACTAAATTAAAAAGTAATGTTTAATTTCTTTTTTATAAGTCTTAAAACATAATATAGGCGTATAAGGATAGTTTTAAGGAACTTAAAATGTGTTTTATATATTTTTAGACAGACTATATATATCATGGGATATTTCCCTAAATCTATGCCAAAAACATGTTTCTGCTTTAGTTCTAAAACCAGAGGCTTATAGGAAACTAGGTTCTATTTGCAAAAATAATGATTTTATCTTTTTTATCTATAAGATTACTTAGTGTATTGTAGAATGGTAGAAAACTTTAATAATGTTATTTCCTCAAAATATAACTTTTGGTGTAGAATTCTATAGGTCAAATTATTCTTATACTAATTTTTCTTGCTAACTAGTAGTACATTCTAAAATAATACGAAAATGGTAAATTAACATTATTAATAAGTATGAAAAAGAGCACCCTTGGTTCGGAACCCTTATGAAAACACCACGAACATATAAGTATGAAGATAAATAGCTAAAAAGAGCACGTTTATGTGAATGAATGTGCAGGCCGAATAGACCGCTACAAAATGTTTGCATGCATAAATTAACAGTTACTGTCGGGTCAGCTTTGCGTTTCAATTCAATTGATTCACAATATAGCACATACAGTGATACACGTACGAACACAAGTACAAAGATACGTACATAAAACCAGATGCAGATGATGAGTCTGGAAAGTCTACAATGTAATAATATAATCGAGAGCTATTGTTTTCGCAAGCGAATGAAAATCTAAACTAGACAACTGCGTTCCAGCTTTATTTGGTTTGAGTACGATATTGTCTTTAATAGCAGCGATCCCATACAAATTCGAAACGTAACATACCTTTCAAATTATTTTTCATTTTTCAAAATTATCCTATATTTTTAAACTCGCTTGTAAATTCCTACGCTTAATATTTTCTCTCCACTAGTCGAGTCGCGCCTTTCTTTGTAAAGTCGTACGACACCGACAGATTTGATTAATTGCGCGCGTAACCAACGTGAAACCACTGAGCGAGCAAATGCAACTGCTAGTTGCATTAAAAATAATACACATTTTACACAGGCCAATCATATTACAAAATAATTTTGATATCTTAAATTTAGAAAAAAAGGGTATAAATTGACATTATCAAAGATTTTATAAATAAATATATACATAAAACTAGGTAACTTACTAAACGATCAAACAAAATGTAACAAAACCCCTCTTCTCAATTTCTTATAACACCAGCACCCTTAGTATTAATTCTGTATTACCATCTACGTTGTATATTATTATCTTCCAAGTCTGATGAAACCAATGATTTACGAAACATTTGTTACTGTTAATAATGAAATATTTGAAGAGTTATTAGTAGGGGTAAATTTTAAATACATTAATGCAATATTAATTTATACCCACTTCAGATTACCTCATACAACGATCTGTGACTTGTAAGTACGTTCGTCGTTGTTACTGTTGTCACCTCTCGTAGCTTAGTGGCAAAAGCATTGGCGCGTAAAGCCAAAGATCCCGGGTTCGATCCCGGCGAGGGCGTAACAACAGTAACAATTTTTTTCTTCATTGTATGAGGTAGTCTGTATTGGGTATAAATTAATTCAATAATTAACATCGCATTAATTGCTGCTGTGTTTAATAAAATTTGTGAAAATCTCAATTCTTATTATTTTATCAAGTAACGGTCAAATCTATCCAACCTTTTTATTATCTTAACTGTTTTTTTTTTGGATCTCTTCTCAAAATTCTTCTCTGTTCCTTCATTTTCTGGTTATTTATGCTTCTTTTTGATTAAATTCTTCTTAAAGTTCCCCATAACAAGATGAGTTGTAGAGCAACTGTATATTTCGTATATCAAAACAGTTCTTCTATTTCTGAATACTCCTGAAGATGTACCATATAACGAGTGAGACTAAATTTGCATATTATGCTCTCTATATGTGCTCATAATAAAAGTGCATTTTCATTGCTTTGTCCTGTGGGACACGGTGTAATATGGCTTAACATTATTCAGTTTACCACATGCACCGGATGAAAAACTCTCCAGTTAAACGTCAAATGAATTTTAAACAGTAAACAATGGCGACAAAAGGATAAAATTCATTTTTTTGTTCAATGATGAGTTTTTAAATATGCATACTCAGACATACACTATATATAGAATCAAAACTGACCGGAATTTGTAATCGAAAAGCATCAGAATTGTACAAAGTACCTGTCCTCTGATGAATTTTTTTTTCTAATTTGAATAAAACTTGAAACTCTTTTAATCAATCCATCATGTAAAAATTTTTGACAGTTCATAGGAATTTTGTCATCAAATGTGATGAAATCTAATATTAAAAGTTGTACATTTGAAACAAAACTGGGAAATGCTAATTATAATCATCCTGTTATGAATAACCAAGATTTTAATTCAAATGTGAATTATTTGCAATAAAAGCTCTTCCTTCAAAGTTTAATTTTAAAAATCACCTTGTTGCCCCAGGGTAACCGTAAGTTTTATTGCATTTTTAAATAGCTTGGATTATCTAGATTTTACACATAATTGAAACCCTTGGGTAAAAAAGTAAAATTTTAACATTAAACTTTAAAGCCATAATTTCTATTACAAATAACTAACATTTGCATTTATATAACAGGATGATGATAAATATTAAAATGAATTCGAAAGAATTTTCGAATTAGATAGATGTTCGATTTTACAAAGACAAAATTATTGTAGGGAAATACAATTCAATAAATTCTTTTCTAAATTTTATATCTATAAACAGTTTTAAGTTATTCATAGTCATGAGTGACCACTCGGGTTAATTTTACAGCCCTACCGGCTCCTGACCCTCATTAGCCAATTCGACAGAGAGCAAAATATGACTAATACCAAAATAGGCTTTGTAATAAAATGATACATAAAACATATTAATTCATTTCATAGACTAAACAAAGTCGATTTATAGTTCTAACCTTTGTGACTGGTAGGTACATTGTACCGGTTGATTGTGTATTGCATTTATTTATTTCAATGTATTTGTGTTTAATAAGATATTTTAGGTATGTTAACAATTATTATCAGTCTTCTGCATAAGACGGTCGGTAGCAATTCGTTCAACTATCAATATATTTTTAAAAATAGTCGCTAGCAAGAAGTCCTGCTTTATTTCATTCATTATATACTCTTTCGATTACATTTAGTTTTTGTCATAAGTTTCACGATAGGTTTAAGTTTTGTAATTATTGTAAATATCCGAACTTTAGTGAATTAAACTTGTTTAAACCGTTATCGAGTTAATTAATTTAATGTTGTACAGCAGTACAACAGGAAAAGCCAGCATCATACGCTTTTCCTTACAATAGATTTGTTTCCAAGACGACACAATATTTCATCCCCTTTGATGGTCCAGGCAAAATACCTTTTAACTTGCAAATATATAAAAAAATATTTTTTACGTAATAAATTACCATTATTAGACCTATAACAAATGACCAAGTTTCATTTAAATCTGAAAAAAAGTCTTTCATCTAATGACAAGTACTTCCATAACTCAGTAGATTCTAAAATAACTTTGTCAATTCAAACTATCAACAGTGACCATTTGATGAAACATGTTTTAGTAAATGTAATAAATAAAACACAAGTTTTTGAATATTTCAACAATACTTTAATGTACTCGACAATATTGTTTCACTGTGTGATTGTGTACTCTTGATAATGACCAGATGTGAGTCGAAACAATATTGTCGACTACATTAAATTATTGTTAAAACATCCAAAAACTTGTGTTTTATTTATTACATTTATTAAATTTGTGAGTGTTTGTGAAACCATTCCCAAATTCATTTTGTTCTCCTAATGCTATTTGTGAATCAAATTACTTATAAATTACTTAGTTATATGGTATAACAAATGCTAGCGTGTTGTACTCAACATTAATAATTGGTCGATCATAAACAAATATTCTTATAAATTGTAGACATCTTTATTGTTCGTGTAATAGCGGATCAATAATATCAATTGATAATAGTAGCTTAATAGTGACTGTGGTCATCATTTTAAAATAACGTTAGTTATGACTAGTCATCTACAATGTACTACCTACTGCATACAGTAGCTACATTTTCAGAATATTAATGGTTTTATTTATTATGTTAATTTTATACATACGCTACACGCTGTCACATAAAACTAACGTTATTTTAAGTAGAACAGATAAAATATCAATCTAGATAAGAGATTTCTACTGACCACAGCAGCAACAGTAGCAAAATGTCCTGAAGATGTCCGTGCGTAGCAACAAAACGTCGAGGAAACGATGGCCGCGAAAGCTTGACCCAAATAACGCCACAAATGTTTTAAATAAATTTGTAATTTGAGCAGGTTCAACCAGTAAATGAATGATTTAACTTATATAGGTTTAACCGAAGAATTACTGATATCTAATGTACACTTTCTTTCTTTTACAGGTAATTACCACTTTCTTATAGTTCGTCGATGATGTGTAGGTAAGAAAGTGATAATAATTGATATACCTACGAATAAAGTAGATAAATTGCGTATCGCATTCTTTGTGAAACATTTTTAAATAACACTGAATATGTGTATTTTGAGTAACAAACAGACACATAAACATTTGAAGACAATTATTTTAAAGAAAATGTTGGATTACCTGTGGGTTCTCCTTCATCACCCCTCCTTGCAGAAATTTTTATGGCCTCTTTTGAAAATTCACTTTTATAACTTAACTCTGAACTTATCAAACTTGTTACCCTTTGGAGACGTTTTTTGTATTTGGAAGGGAAATTTACGACAATTAGACAACTTTCTCAAATTATTAAATTCCATAGATTCGAACATTCAATTTACGATAGAAATTGAAACAGACAATCAGTTAAACTTTTTAGATCTTACTTTAATCAAAAATAACAAAGAAATTATGTTTGAAATTTATAGGAAAGCTACGACCACTGATACGGTAATTCATTTTAACTCCAACTAAACTTTTAACATCAAAATGGCAGCTTTTAATAGTTTTTTACACAGGTTAATAACGTTACCCCTTTATAAAACCAACTTTGAAAAAGAATTGAAAATTATAAAACAGATTTCCATCAATAACGGATATAATCCCAACCTACTTGACAAAATGTTAAAAAATTAACAAAACTTATTGAAATTAAACTATACAACGGTCTCCTTCCTGATTTTAAATGTAATACTTTGTTATTATTAACACCAAACAATAATACGAACTAATGCAGCAGTCTGTAAGTTCTTGGAGTTTAGTAACTTAACTTTGTATTTCTCTTGTTATCGAATGAAATCTGTGAAACATTTCATTTAAAAAATAATTTCAAAGATTCTTGATATTAAAGCAAACCAAACTATTTCTGAATCTGCTTTAAGATTACTTGTTTTTATTATTATTATTTTTTAATTATTGAACTAGATCCGCAATAATATTAGAGAGCTTCGAAAGCTCTGTAAAATTTATTGCGCGTTCCTCGATGCTTGTTAACTTTAATAAAAAGCCTTTTAAAAAGTCAGTTTCACTTAACGTTACTTTTAAGGTAAAAATATGATCGCTTATTATGTTTTTTTTTCATTCGCGTCAGGGCAACTTGAAATTTTAATTTGCTTACATTCTTCGTTCGTGTTCAACAGCTAGCATAAATGAGTGTGAAATCGTCAAGAAAATACACAAGCAAAACATTACTCGCTACTTCTTTCGAGATCATAAACATAATTTAAGAAATGTTAATTTCAACATGTGTACAGTTATACACACGGTGCGGCGTGACTTTCGATTCAAAAAATATACATACACTGTAAAACTCTAAGAAATTTTAAAATAGCTCGCTGTTGTAAACTGCTAAATTCTTTCCAATGATTTTGACTTTACAATTATTCCCAATTTTACACCCACTAAAACATCGAACGAAAATTAAAATAAAATTTGAACGGTTTCAATTCAAGTGTAACTAAGTACTAAATTTCTTGTTTGTTACAACAGGAAAACTCATATCATTTCAAATTGTTAGGAAAATTTTTGACTTCTATGTTCGTAAATCACGTAAAAGTTGTTAATCTGGTGTTAATAAAAGTTTCATGACAATTATGTAATTATCTTAGATAAATATAAATATGGAATCAACAGAAACAACTACTCCGAGGGCTAATACCCCTACGGCATTGAATTACACTGTTGATTCCGATGGACTTCTAGACGAAAATATAACATATTAAAGAAAAAAAGGAATTACAATTAAAATCTGCCAGCGCCCACCTGATGAGATCCGATAGGTCGAAACCGGTCGTGGGATATGGCTTTCGGTTCGTTGTGCCTACTTGTTAGGACGCGTTCAAAATGTGAGATCTTTGATTTTAAACTTTAGACGAATAAGGACTTTAATTCCTTCTTTTTTGAATGTTATATTTTCGTCTAGGAGTCCATCGGAATCAATAGTATAATTCAAAGCCGGTAGAGGTATTAGCCCTCGTAGTAGTTGTTTCTGTTGATTCCATATTTATATTTATATTTATAATATAGTCTGTAAAGGCCTTTCTGCCAACGCCCACCTGATGAGACTCGATAGGTCGAAACCGGTCGTGGGATGTGGCTTTCGGTTCGTTGTGCCTACTTGATAGGACGCGTTCAAAATGTGAGATCTTTGATCTTAAAATTTAGACGAGTAAGGATTTTACTTCCTTCTTTTTTTTTAATATATCTTAGATAAGTTCAGAACACAACATAAGCTATAGATTAGAAGTAATTCTAGAATCTTACATTTTTGTAATTTTTCTGCTTTCCATGTTCTGTTATAATTTTCCTTAAGACAATAACGTAAATATTACAATTTAAAAAATTATTCAGAACTGATTATCAAAAAGCATTTTTTATTTTATAAAATATTCCCTCCCTGTATATTTGTTCTAACTTTTTTATCATTTAAACAAAGAGGCATCTGTATTGACATAATAACAATGATAGATTATATTATCAAGTTGAATGTTTTATTCTTTTTTTGTAAAAATGAAGTGAAAGTGGGGTATCAATTTCAGTTGTGGAGTTGCAGTTCATTTTACAAGACCTACAAGTGCACAAACGTATTTACTATTTAGTAACTGATACAAAGAATTATTGAAACGACAAAGCCACCGATACGATAAAGAACTTTGTTATTCGATTATTATGTATTCCTATTGACATATAAAACATAACCATGTAAAAATATTCATAAATAGGGTATACTTTAAATTATTCATTAATAAAAACTTCTAATAATATTTAAAAATGACGCGGTGGGGAATTTGTAAAACATTTTAATAATCACAATAAAACACTGTTCGAAAGTTTTACAATTTTTTATTGGTAAGAATCTTTTACAATATTGTATTATCAATGAGTTGCTTAGAAAGTTTCAAGCTAATTGATAAACACCACTTTTTTCCAAAGGAGTTGTTTTCTTTTTATTAGTAACTAATATGATTCCGAAAGTAAATTATATTGGGCAAATCGGTAGAACTTTTTCAACTAGGATAAAAGAACATTTAAATAGTATTAATACAAATAATTTGTATACTGGAATTTTAGAGCATTATACCTTGTATATACAAAATATAGATGTCAAAAATACAAAAGTTTCACATTCTAATATACCTAAAAGTAAAAAACTATCTATACCTATTTAAAAATTTAGAGATAAAGAAAAGCTTCCACGATAAAATAAATATTGTTAATAATCAATTAGAGTTAGGGCAGACAACATCACCTCTCCTACTCAGCGAATTATAGATGCATCTATATATATGTTACGTGTAAAGTTAGATAAGCGAGTAAACCTAGGTTTACCCGGGTAAACTGCGTAATACTCAAGACTCTTGGGTAAAGTCCAAAATATATATGGAATTGTACACGTTTCGGGCTTTACCCGGGTAAACCGCGTTTTATCCGCTTTCGCTTGATTAAAGTTGGATGTACCATAAATGATTCATATAATTCAAGATGTTATTAAGTTATATCTGCGCTTGTGTGAAAGGTGTCAAAAAACAACTGAAATCTGTCAAAAAAGGACTTGTGGTTAGGTTAGGTTAGGTAAAGCTATTGGAAATGTTTGCAACTCGAAATGTCACAACAGCTTGTCTTGTTTGAACTAATAAGTACTCGTGAGTAGATTACCTCTAAGTGTATACAGTTTTAGAATTCTAATTTTTATTTGTAAAATGTGTTTATTGAATTAAATATGTTTTTCAAGCATTAATGGCCTTGTCATTTATGGTATATACAACTTTAACCAAGCGGAAGCGGATAAAACGCGGTTTACCCGGGTAAAGCCCGAAATGTGTACAATTCCATATATATTTTGGACTTTACCCAAGAGTCTTGGGTATTACGCAGTTTACCCGGGTAAACCTAGGTTTACTCGCTTATCTAACTTTACCCGTAACATATACACTGTTTGTTAAACTTATTCTTTAGTATTTATACTCTTGATAATGGGCAATGCCCGAAACAACTGTCGAGCTTTACGATTAAATTTAGTGTAAACATTTTTACTTGTGTTTTTTTTTTATTAATATACAATGTTTCACAATAAGTGCAACTTAGAATGTTTAAATTTCTGAAATAGACTACGTCTAGTTAATTTGTAGAGGTTTCCGTTACTCTTGCTTATTGATGTGCAATTGGAAACAGTACCCGTGTATTTATGATTGTAAATCCGCCGTCGACAAGTTGGTTAGTTACACGTAATTTCGTTCTGTTGTTCGCGTGCTTTTGTTTCGTGTTGCCGCGATTCTTTTATTATTTCGCGTGGTTAGCTTATCACTACGAAGTAATCTTTCGTGTTGGTAAATAAAAAACAAATGGACTTAATAGGAAGAACGGGCCAGTATTGTCTTATTACCTTATGGCGTGAACTTACATAAAAGTATTACAATTACCGTTTTTTCCCCTTTTTAAGGCACTAGTGTAACAATCCAAGCAATGACAGAAGGCAAAAACGATTTAAATTAAATTTAAAATTAGAAAACGAACACTTGGTAAAGTTTCACAAATTTTATTATTATTTGTCTGACAGCTGTTTCGACTTTACGTCATTCTCAAAGACTGTGAGTACTTAACATTGGAATTGATATTTATAAAGGTGGTTGGTTATGGGTAGTTATAATATTTGTAAAAACTGTTTAAGTTTAAGTACACTCTTGATAATGATCGCTATCGATCGAAACTTAAGTCGAGTATAATAATATTGGTGAAACGTTATTTGTTTTATTTTATTTTTACAAGTTTCATGATATTTCAAACGTTGCACTATCGAAAGTATAATATTAATGTTATAATATTGCTTTTATTATAGGAAAAACCTTAAAATCTAGTTGTTCGTTTATGATGGAATTACCTTGGTGACGAGCTTTTTGTATTTCTAATTTTTCTATGTAATCTAATCGAGTACCTTTCGGTTCGCAATGTAAAAGCTTGACTTTATTTGTATTTATGAAGTGATCATTTTATATGGAATGTGTAGCAAGGCCTGTTGAATTTTTATTATGTATGATAGATTTTATGTTCATCTAGGTATTTACCTAGATTCCGACCCGTCTGACCAATGTAAATTGCATCACAATCTGAACATCCAATCTCATACACACCACTTTTTTTTTGTAAAATATTAATTTTATCCTTATTATTTACCATTAATGAGCCTAAATTAGTTTTATTACTACATATGGGGTTTAATCCAAGATCCCTTAAATTACTCTGTATTTTAAGACTACTACTCCTACAATAGTTAATAAAACAATATTTATTTTAAGATTTATTCTGAATTTGTAGAAAAAATTTGTTTAACAATTTTGTATCACAACCATTGTTAAATGCTAATAATTTAGCAGTTCATTATTGTAATCTACTTCATTTAGAGGTAAGGATAGAAGGCGATGAATGAAAAACGATTTATTTATTAAAAGTAAACGCCGACTTTTTCCCTTTAGTATAGATCTTTCTCAAGATAGATTCTTTGGCGTCGCATGTGATGATGGTTGATTTTGTGGTGTTCATGAAAATGTGTGGACTAAACACTAATTTGTAGAAAGAACACATTACGTGTTTTATGTTGTATTGTTTTAAGATGTTACATAACTGTCTAAGCAAGGTGTAGAAAGGGAGAATGCAGTTTTTATCTCCATTATGTTGCAGTATGAAAAATGTCATAGTTATCACTATTATTACATGTTATCTTCAAAGTAAATATATACTGCGACAATATGGTCTCTTTGTAAACAAAAAAAATGACAAATGTTGCGATATCCATAACTCGCTTCTTATCGAACCTGTTTGCTTTTATAATACTGATCCTAATACATACTTTCAAAACAGTATGCAAATGTGTAAATAAATCGGATTGTGTTTGCATAGGACAGGCGTTATATTTGTTGTAGAAACTCAATATATTTTCAAAAATCGTAAGCAAAAGCATCTGCAAGTTTACAATACAGATAAATGTAAATGTATTCATAATCCTACCTTTTTGTGATTGTCTTATTAATACATGACTTCTTCCTTGTCGAAGTAATGATTACGTCCGTTGTCTCAGCTAATAATCGATCTCGTCGTAGCGATAATCGCTCCTATTCCGTCCCGTTCGAGCCGAAAGCTAATGAAGATTGGGGTATTGGCGCAATGGCAAGTGTTATTACAGTGAGTTGGAAACCGCCGCAAACGCGTAATATGCAACAAAACCGGTGTAAACAGATCGCTTCGCATAGACAAAAGAGGAGGGGGACGCGGCGACGGATCGACCTGCTTTTTTTTAAATATAAATTCGATGTGGAAATTTAGAAATTTCTCAAACTGAGGGGGGCTGAAATCCTTCTAGGGGGGCTCAGCCCCTTAGAGTCCCCCCCTGGCTACGGCCCTGCTGACCTAGATAATGATAATTTGATTTCTATAAAATTCAACTTGCTACAGGCATTTATAATGAAGGCCATGCAATTTCTATTTTAGTTTACATAAATTTTCGTTAAACGATTAGATTTCATAGTGAATTTATTAAACTAAAACAAGTGTTGGAATGAGATCACCAATTTTATATCCTCTTATATTTGAGCTTTTCGCATATTAATTTTTACGCCTTTAGTTCAAGTACAAACAACTCATTTACTGTACTGTGTCACATTTAAATGGCGCTCAAGGGAATTATCATGGGGTCACCACAAAGTTCATCGAATTCCTTCCAATAATAAAAATAATAATTATTATAACAGCCTAGATAGAACTTCTACGTAAATGGAAATACAGTGCTTATGGCGTTATCAAGAAATAAAAAAAAAACTGAAAAACCGTTTAATGATATCAGTAAGGAATCCAATTATAAATAAAATGTTTCATTTCAAAATGCATAACGCATTTAATAAAATAATCAATTATTAGTTAATTTATTGCATTGATTATTACAGAATATTGAAATTAACGTTTATATTCCGATAAAATTTATTTAAAAAATAGATACTACATAGACACATTTCTTAATCATTTCTAAAAAGACATTTTGTGTCGTGTTTTGGCGTTGCGATTTGAGCTATCCAGTTTGTTCTACAACTTTGATACATGATTTTTTAAATTTTTAATGCTGCAACTTTAGAACCATTATTTTGTTGATGAATAATAGTTACTTCTGATAGCAAAATACGGTAAGCATTATTTTCAAACTAATTAGTATAAAGTGATAAGTCGCTGAAAGGGAAAGTCCATATCAAATAAAAGCACAATTTTTTACACTTTTTTCTATACAAAACATAAACATAAACGTTCGAAGTAATCGTTGAGTGTGTGATATAAATTATCTATAACAATAGACATTCACTAGTAGGATTAATAGAGCATCGCACTGGAGGTTACATTTATTACGGGTTTTTAGGTTCGAAAGTATAGTCTGTACCTATTCTTTTCTGCTTCTTAATAACATAGTATCACAAAGTACAATTTAAAAAATGGGATCACAGGTGGAAAAGTATTTTAGTTAATTGTTTTATTATTAAACTAGCCACTTCAAATTACAGAAAATTAAAAAGCAACTAAACAAAAGCTCCATGGGCTAAGTAGGTATCATACAAACTGTATTTCTGTATAAATTTATGTGTCTACTATCTGGAAAGTCAGGGGAGCTCAAGCTGGTCAGGCACAATGAGTAAATCGAAGGATTACCGGGATAGTTAGGGAATTTAACTGAATATTCGTTAAAAAGCGCGGAATTTAAATTAATTAATTGTTTAACAATTTGTGAAACATATTTAATAAATTAGAAAAAATCCACAAGAATGTTTACACGAAATTTATTATATTCTCTACAATATTGTTTCGACCGATTCCGCCATTATCAAGAGTAGAAATAGGTTACCTATACCAATATAATAAATTTCGTGTAAACATTCTTGTGGATTTTTTCTAATTTATTAATTGTTTATGTGAAACAATTAACAAAACTATATCAAATCCAAGCTGTTCAAACATAACCCCATAGCATTTTGCTTTTGCATAAACATAGTTTATTAATCACATTGTAACTATAAATATAAATATAAATATGGAATCAACAGAAACAACTACTCCGATGGCTAATACCCCTACCGGCATTGAATTACACTGTTGATTCCGACGGACTTTTAGACGAAAATATAACATATTCAAAAAAGAAGGAATTAAAATCCTTTATCGTCTAAATTATATTTATAATATAGCCTGTAAAGGCCTTTCTGCCAGCGCCCACCTGATGAGACTCGATAGGTCGAAACCGGTCGTGGGATGTGGCTTTCATTTCGTTGTGCCTACTTGGTAGGACGCGTTCAAAATGTGAGATCTTTGATCTTAAAATTTAGACGAAAAAAGATTTTAATTCGTTCGTTTTTGAATACATTATAACTAATTAATTCAAGCTTTCTGGCCATCGTTGATGTTGTTATCAGTTATCTGACTTTGTGACCGTCGTTCGTAATCTGACCTTCGGCCTATCACCCTAGGATAAAGGAAGAACATCTGTATCGACGAAACGTTACACACATTATTTTGTAAAGCAATTAGTAATTTATTGTTTCGTTCCATAATGAAGTTGCGGTGTTCTACTGAACAATTGAGTCTCTAATGCGGATGTGACGTGGACCCACCTCAAAACTTTTCGAAATATCTCAAGTTAAGAAACGAGAAATTAGAACACTTATTTTGAAATATAAAAAAAGTATTACGTTTATGAAATTCTTCGTGAATTTTTGAAACACTGTAAACCATCTACAATAGAGATTTAGATGGTCAAGAAAATTTGGCGAAACGATCAAGGAAAGTTACAGAAATTTTTATAGCATTTCCATGGTACACCCTGATTATATCTTTTAAGTTACTTCAAAAACTTCCACACTTTTTTTGGTATTTTCAATTCACAAGTAGTGCAAAATACATTAAAAACTATTTTTCTGAATACCTTATTGGTGATCTGTAATAAGAAGAGTCAACGTTTTAAAAAAGTTAATGATCTTTTAAGCTGATGAAATTAATAATCATAAAATTATAACAAGGAAATTTTTCAATGGATACCCTTCTAAAAAGGTAATATTTTATGTATGATTAGTCCGGATGATGTCTTTCTTTTTGTTTATTAAAAAAAGCCTACACTTCAACGAAGGTTTTAGGTTATAAATCATCATGTTACAACTACCAAGATGAAATAGTAATAAAAATTCTATAAAATGATGTTGTCCTTCTTCGGGTGTACAGGCCGTCGTCGGTTGGAATTGCTTCCTAACGTTTCGCTAGCACGAGTGACGAGCTTCTTCAGAGGTCTATCCATTTTCGCTGTTGGTTGTAGTTCATCAACTGGCCGCGAAAGCCTTAATCAATTTGTCAATTCTATAAAATGTTTGTACCCTTTTTTCTTTCCATACGTTTCGTCCTTAATCCCTGCCGACATCTTCAGTGGTATCTTCTATAACGTAAAGCTCAGTCTTAATTATTCGTACTCATTTTTTCCTCATAAAAACAAACATAAAACGAAAATACATATGTATCCTTTTTCGACATCTATTTGTTTCTCCGTTGATTCTGTTGTTATTTCTGCTTTTCGTTTAAAACAAATCGATCTCTGAAATGATTTGAAACCGTACCTTTTGTAAAATCTCTCTCGTCGTATAGGTACACACGGATTTGGCACAGAAATCGGAAAATGAGTCAACTTCGCAGAAGCGTTGTGGTAATTAATCGTCGTTACGAAGAAACAACTCAACATAAAAGAAAGAAATAACAAAAACAGCAGCAAGCCTATTATTTATCCTTGTAAAACTCAGCGCCGGGTTATTCTGCCACTTTACCCGCTATTTTTAATATCAGCGCAATCCGGGTAATTAACCCAATATTTTTTATTGTCGCTAAATTTATTTTCGGTTTCAATAACAAACAATGAAAACCGAAACAGAAAATCGAACCGGTCTACGGCACTGTCCTTATTTCACAATCTACTGACCCCATATCTGTGCTTTAAAATA
Source organism: Agrilus biguttatus (assembly GCA_963921985.1). Lineage (NCBI taxonomy): Eukaryota > Metazoa > Arthropoda > Insecta > Coleoptera > Buprestidae > Agrilus > Agrilus biguttatus. Next base: position 37,803,355 of record OY998118.1, on the reverse strand, counting down.
TCGTAAGTTAACGTAAATAACCTGCATTAGTGTCAATATGTCAACGTCATCTCGACGTTTTTCGTAACAAACTTATTAACTTCAATCATTTACAACATATAAAATTCAAAAATTAATTAATGGAAATTAAAAAAAGCAACCAAATTTGGGACACGTGGATACCTACTATAGGTTTGAAATAGTGTAATACACAATACAAATGCACGTTTTACGCTTTAAAATTATATTTCCAGTAGTAATAACCATTTCTCTAATATCACTTATCGAGTGTAATAGTAAATGTTTAAGATATTAAAATAATTATTGAAAGAGTTGAGTTATCAAGACATTACAATGGATCCTTTTTGTAGAGCATAAAATTCCCTATAAAAATGTGTATGGGGCATTTATGGACATTGCCTCGGTACAGAAATATTTTTACATATATATCGGAGGTGTAGGAACTCATCGAGATATTTACCCCAATAAATGTTATTATTAATTAATCAAATTATAACTGGCGAATTACTGCCCCTTCCTGCAACTATTAAACATCTGAATTCGATTTTAAGATAATAGTCGTATGTTTTTAAACCAGACTGATAGGTGGTCTAGTGCTCTACAACATTGCTTAGCATTCGGGAGGTCGCCGGTTCAAACTCGGGTCCGGCTGCTCTGGTCCAAGTTTTCTGTGGTTTCCTTGAATCATTTAAGCAAATGCTAGGGTACTAATATCCCATAGATAATCTGTTACATCTCTTCTGTCTTCATTTCGTCCGTCTCCTCTTTCTCTCCCTAACCACACCACCCACCCATTCCCACGATTCCTGAGAGAAAAGGGCCTTACGCTCTACCCTCCGGTTTTGCACTATAGTGTAGATCGGAGGGACTACCCGTCCTCCAGCACGAGTAGCTGGTGGGAATGAAACACAAAAAAGTTTAAAGTTTGAAGATGTTAAAATGACAATTTGATATTGCCATTTCGCTAAAGAAATGAAGGGATCCTTTAACTGATACAGTGAATTGACAAAATAATATTTCTAATGTATTGAAGATTATTACGTTGTGGATTTGTGGCATCTCTAGTTACAAAGGAAATTGTTTCTTTTAGACACACATCTATTTCTTCTGCGTTGTACTTTAGATTTTATATAGGAACACTTCTTAAAGCATTGATCTTCAAATAAGGTAGGGTAGGTTAGACGTAGCGCAATTGAGCACTGCAAACATGTAGTCTTTGAGTACACCCTTCAATTGGCCACTGAATGAATATCTAGAGGATTAACTACCCCCTACTACTCTTTAAATGACTTAGTCCCATTCCTGCCCGCGCCTTGAAAAAGTTGCATTGCTGCCCGGTATGTAGATGATAATCCCAATTCTTGGATTTTTCGCCATAAGCACTGAAATTGAAATTAAAATTACAGCGTTTTAATCATGTATTAGGCAATACTTCTTTGCAGGCCAAAATTATGGATAGTACAAATATTTTGGACTAAACATTGGAACTCTACTTTTTATCAATCCAAACAGTCTCTTGTACATATCTATTTTTCTATTTGGTAATAATGCATGTATCTATAGCCGGACGCACATTCGTGTAATTTTATGTGCTTTTCAAATCGACGTGAAGAGTGTAAAGTTGATCGAAAAGATTAGAACAACTTTTGAATGGTCCGTAACCTTCTAATGCTGTTTAAATTTGTTGTTTACCCCAAGTACTTTCAACCGACTCAATTGAATCCATAATTTGTGACGTTAAAATTGTCGTTTTATACTTTTATAATGCCTAATTATGAATTCAAATTAATTAAGAAGGTAATAAAGTTGGCGGGCAGCAATTCCACCAACATTAACAGACATAAAAATCGGCGGGCAGCGATGCAACAATTTTAGGTAAAAAAAATTCGCGGGCAGCAATGGGACATCCCCCTTTAAATTACCCTATAGAGTTGTTATTTGGACATTTCCCTTGAATTGATGAAATTTCTTAGAGATTTGGTCAAATATCTGTTGCGACATGTATATCGATTTTTAATTTTGGAAGGTCTTTATCTTTTCATTTTATCAAGGTAAATAAATAACATGTGAATATAATTTTTAGTAACCATTTGTACAACAACATATTTTATTCAGTTTATCGATTGAACAACGTTCATTTATTTCATTACAAATCGACACCCAAATTATTAGAATTTAATTGGTTTCGGAAGTGCAAAATTACCATGGACTATCGCACAGGTTTTTGTTAATTATTATTGCGTGTACCGCAAAGCGGTGCCTTAATTGGAAATTAATGTAAACATGGTTACCTACGATCCGCTACTATACGGTATGCATAGGTACGTACATATATATATATATATGTTATTTATTATACGGGCTACAAGTTAATGAAGAGCAATACAATTTCTAAACATGCCTGCGACCTATTGCTCTTTCTCACTATCCCTATCTCATTCTCTCGTGGGGTTTATAACCCATTATATTTCGTCATCGATTTATCAGATAGATGTATACAAGTCTTGTTATATTACGATAGCTCTTACTTTAATAAATTGGCTGCTAAAGTTAAATTAGAACAAACGTATTAATCTCCATTCGCTCCATATCGCTCATCATCCGCTCTCACTGTACAAAGACGTTCAAAAGTTATTATACTTATACAAAACACTGGTAATTGTTCTTGACGATACGCTTTCATAAACGATAATAAACTGCTTATTATATACATCTATATATACATAAGCGCATTATTCCAGAGTCATCAGGAATTTCTTCTTGTTGAAAACGTTTTATAGAAAAACATTTACTTACTTTGCATATTTAATGTGGAATCAATATAATAATTTTGTAATTAAAATTAAAATAATACAGAGTTATTCAAACTGACTGGTACATTTGATGTTTTCGGCAAATTAAAGGTGTTACAAATTTGAAAATAAATATATTATACCGAAACTTGATATCAACCTTGTTATTTTAAATAGAATGGTAAATTTTTTAGGACAAATGATGATATATTTTATACAACTCTATTACAGCTACCGTCTCAACATTAACATAACCAGAAAATTGCTTTTGGTTTTTATCGCATTTATTTTGATTGTTTAGTCATTTTCGTTATGCTGAAGGTATTGTTTATTGTGTCAATTAATTAATTATTGATATTAATGGACTAACTGCTTAAAAAAGATCAATTGTCATAAGGTAGTGTAAATTTTGTAATGTATGAATTATTAAATATGCTGTGATTTTACCAAAAATATAAATGGTTTTACAGGGGGTAAGTTTATTAACTTAAAATATTGTTTGAAAATTAACATGAGTACTTTTGATAGAAAAATCTTACTTCACGTTCAAATTTCTCCATTTTCTCGTGCAGCCGGACCCGAGTTCCAACCGGCGACCTCCCGAATGCTAAGCAATCATAATATCATGGCATAAATTTAATATTATGGTACAGAATTATCAGAACCAATCAGATAGTACTTGCTGCAAATATTGAAACCATGTTAAATATGTTACAGAAACATAACGTATTGTATTTCTCCCACCACTCTTGTTGTTTATAATATTTTAGTGACGAAATAGTAATAACTTTTCCACTATTTTGTGTTTAAAACACCGTAGCTCGTAATTGACTTCCTGTACAAATAATATAGAATACCATTTCCGCGATTTGAATAATTCGTTAAGGAATTATAAGAATTATGGTAAAAATAGAACACAATAATAAATATAATAAACACAAAGCGATCCGGTTGAAAGTTTCATCGATAACACTTAACAGATTTCTCAAATTTAATCATTTATTCAAACAACTGATTCGTGCGACAGATTACTTTTCTTCGTTTGTAGTAAGTGGTAAGAGACTCCGATTAATTTTGATCAGCTTCGATTAAGGCAATAAACTGATCATAATTTTCTCAATTAAATTGAAGACTGGATGCCTGATGTACTATCTAACAGAAATTCCTTGCGTTACATAGAAAATCGTTAAATTAACTTTAATACGGATTCCGTTGGTTAATTTAACAAATTAATGTGTTGTTTTGACGTCATTACAACCAAGCGTTCTTTTATTTTTAATTTTATTACCCTTACAACTCTATTACGGCTACCCTCTCAACATTAATCTAACCAGAAAATTGCTTACGGTTTTTATCGCGTTTGTTTTAATTGTTTAGTCATTTGCGTTATGCTGAAGGTATTGTTTATTGTGTCAATTAATTAATTATTGATATTAATGGACCAACTGCTTAAAAAAAGGTCAATTGTTATAAAGTAGTGTAAATTTTGTAATGTATGAATTATTAAATATGCTGTGATTTTACCAAAAATATAAACGGTTTTACAGGGGGTAAGTTTATTAATTTAAAATATTATTTGAAAATTAACATGAGTGCTTTCGATAGAAAAAATCTTACTTCACGTTCAAATTTATCCATGTAATTATTACAAGATTAAATTACACCCATAAAGGGTTGGTAACATTTTGTATTTTTTAATTATTGAATTATCCTACAATTTACTTGTTAGGAAATACAACGTTCCTCTATCTACTAAAGATCTACACAATTCTAACAAAAAATTTTACTAATTATCTTTTTAGGTTTAATAAGATTTAGATAGGAAAAAATTGCAATATTTCTAATAGGTATACAGGGTCATTCAAATTGAGTGGTACATTAGACGTTTTAGGGAAACTAAGCATGTTACAGATTTGAAAATTTGGAATTTGGGAGTAGGTGTTATCAAGGATGATCTATTTAAGTAAAATAATTTCAACTGTCGAGCACTTCTGGTTATACCGGAAGTTGATGTCAACTTTCTTATTTTAAATGGAATGGTATATTTTTAAGATTTTCCCTAAAACGTCTAATGTACCACTCAGTTTGAATGACCCTGTATAAATTTGTACTTGTAAAGGAAAATATTCTTAAATTAAAAATCATTTTGAATTGAGCGATATTTATTCAGAAAATCTTATAATCGCCATTTTCGTATTCAAATTCTTCCATTCAATAACATCAGTGTTAAAGTGGTAAAATTGAACAAAATTCTGTACTTCAAATACATACAAACATTTTTCATTAGACTCATAGACCTACATCTATCCCATAAACATTTACTTATGATAATCTAAGACGACGAATCATCTGACGAATGAATGGAAAGAACGAAGAAAGTAATTTGTAAAGTGAAGTGTATTTTTATCAAAAAATACGTATGCAGAACGATATATAAGCACCCCTAAATCTTTTAAAACGGGTACGGTACGCAAGTGCTTTTGGTACATAGATTTTATCCAGGTTAATAAGTAACACAAAATGTAGGTGTCCTATAAAACTGGTAAATAGTTAAATAGAAGCATTTATTTTCTTCCTTAGGCATATAAAATTCCATAAAAAGGATGTTTTAACCCATCTAAACATTTTATTAACTTATTCAGCTTCAATCCAGCATCAGACTAACCACCCTATAACAATCGATAAATTTTGATTTTAACAGTTGCTAATTTCAGTAAACCTAACTATTCAATTGTTTCGAACTTTACTTGATGAAAATCCATTTTAAATACTAATATGTAAACACATCGTATGTGTAGCCACAACATCGGCTTCATCAAACAGATTAAATACTTACTACTAACAATTATGTCTACTGAAGTTTCTTAAATAGTTGTGTGCTATAGGGGTTGCGTTTCGTTAAAATCGGTTCAAAAGGGAGGAGTTATTGCCATCGATTTGATCAACTAGAAATAATTTTGAATTTCTTAGAAGATTAATAAATAGCCCTGAGATTTTTTTATTAACTTCTTTCTTACATTGTCTGTGCATAGACATATTTCAAGCTTGTTAAAATAGTCAATAGTTTTATTTATTCTTTTCTTCTTTATTAGACTTTCCATCGAACTTGCGGTAGGGAAATAATAAAATATCGTTTAAATTTCAAGAATTGATTCATATAATAAACGTATTCTAAATAACTTCAATCGAAAGTACCTATTTATCAAAGTCTATATAGTTAATAAGATTTTTCCAAAAGGGTAAAAACACAACATTATTTTCAACCTATAGCCATTTCTTAGAAAAAGGGTCTTGACAGAGTAATTGATAACAAATAAGAATATTATAGGAGACTGTAGCAAGCAATAATAATTTTGAAGATACTAATCCCTAATACCACAAACAATTTTGGAAAACGGACACGCGTTTCGCCCACTTTAAATGTGGGCATTATCAACGTATGAGTGGATATGGATAATGGATAACAAGATGATTTTATGAGCATTCCTTTTTCTTTTGTAAGATTGAAAATAATATTGAAGACTGATACCTTATTACTATTTTCATCCATCAATATTTTCATTATTAAAAAAATATCATACAACTAAATATTTTCTAATTAATTGTTTTTGTGAATATTTTTTGTTGTAATTAGCTATACATATAGGATATTTTTCCCTATTATTTAGGTTTTTTTTGTAAAAGGAAACTAACCAATCGTAACAGGTGTGTTCAAACCTAGAGATTTTACCAAATAATCGCCGAGGCGATGCCGATAGACGTAAAGCTTTGCCTTTGCTTTCGCCGTCCGTTCGTCGCCCCTCTCAAAGCTTTTCACCTCGCGCAAATCAATAATGGGGCAGATTTTCTCGGTTAAAAAGGTCAAGTAAATTCATATCACGATGCCACTTAAGCATTTTTCCTCAAGACGTTTACGTACTTCTCCCAAAACTTAATTTAGAAACAGAGTATTTTATTATAAGTACATTTAATAAATCGATTGGATTTAACGTAGCCCTTATCGTAACATATATTTATGTAATTGATTTTATCTACTGATACTTGATGAAATTCCATTATATACTTAATGAATAAAAAGCACTTTTTCGAATTTCACAGTTTATTGTTTATCACTTGACAATATTGTTTCGCTACACTGTAGCTTCTTCGGAAGTTATATCTAAACTTATGCTATTACAAATATTATTCGCTTATATTCTAACCGTTCCAGGAAATGGTGAGAAATGAAATAAATTTAGTAATGGAGAATTGTTGACTTCAGTTTGTTCATTAACAATATTAGGGATAAGGTATTAAGTGAAATAACAGTACAAGACAGCCCAGAGAGTAACCATTTCCAAGGCATATTTTGTCGCTAAGTTAGAATCTGGCCCCAGAATAATCAGGTTTTGATATATCTCAATTTCTGTATTCGAATGCTACTTTCGACGTGTTTGATTTTGAGTGCCAATGTAATGTTATTTGAGTTTGCCATCGAAGAATACGTCAAATGTCTCCATATATTTCCGATCTACTTTTTAATTGCGAACTGAAATTTCACTCCAAAATTGCTCTAAAATTTTTAAATTTCAAGTTACACTATTCTCAAATCCACAAAAGCCACATTTGGTTTTTGAAATAGTTAAAATATTTCAAAATCTTTATGTGCTGGGGAAATTATAAGGCTAGATTTTAATTCAACTACAAAAGATGACGATTGAAATCAAATTAAAGTATTTAAAAAAACGAATCCAAAGGGATTCATAGTAATTTCCTTCAATGTACCTTTGAATAAATCAGATTTTAATGATGAATTAAATAAAATAAAAGATGTAGCTGCTCGTAACAACTAACATATGATAGTACAATTATAGATAGTTTATTATGTAAATTACTTTTCAAACAATTTATAGAGAATGTCTATCTCTCAATCAAAGATAAATTTAATATTTATAAAACTATACCCCTGTTTAGGCAGTTCTTCAAACCAAGTAGGAAAATTATTTGGAAACCTTAATTTTAATATAGCTTTCTATACGACTAATACTTTAAGTAAGCATATTAAAAATAACAAAGATAAGACGGAAAAGGTTAATAGATCAGGTGTTTATAGACTAAAATGCGACTCTTGTGATAAATTCTACATGGGTCAGACAGGTCGTACTTTTAAAAAACGAATTAGCGAACATAAAAAATCTTTTGAAACAAACAACTTTGACTCAAATTATGCCACACACATTCTTTTAATGTAGACTATGAGGTCCTGCATGTTGTAAATAAAAGTTATAGGTTGTCTCTTCTAAAATCAATGGAAATTAACAAATACAAAAATACAGGACAACTGTTAAATGAACAAATTATATTAAATAACTCACCACTTCTCAATTTATTTGTTAAATTACCCTCTGCTTACCCTTAGCTATATATCTGTATAAATATAAGTCCGATCTGTATTAGTTTAAGTTTATTATAACATACTTCCGAAGAAGCCTAAGTTAGGCGAAACATATGTCAAGTGTTTTAATAAACTGTGGAAATTTTCATTTATTTGTTAATTTCCTTTTATATACTTCCGGTTATACAAATATGGAAGCTATGGCAGATGTATCAATGCATACATACATGCATGCAGTTAAATAGTTGTTGTTCGTGATTCTTTGATAAATTCCCCTCGGCGGTCTCTATTCTCGGCAAATTTACAGGAGCAGAACTATATTGCAGTTGCTTAAGATCGTTAACCCCATCGGGCGTCATCCACCCAAAATAACCTACCTTGATGCTCTAGCTTCATGTTGCCACGTTTTAAATGTTTGTCTAACATGTACAGTTGCATATACGTGCACATATTATATATATGAATGTATATGTATTATATGTATGGATGTGCGTGTATTCCCTACCTTGAAGTCCTGTTTTCCTGTACACAAACACACACATTTATCTGGTGTACGTTACACTGTGTTAACGTACAACAAAACGACGACGACGAAAAAGATAGCGAAATAGTTTTGTGCTAGTGATGGCAGACGGGAAGTTCCCGAATTCCGTGCTCAACTTTTTTACCACTAGTACATTTCGAGTTCGTATGTTATATTTGTTCTTAGTTTTCTGAGAAACTGTTTCAGAATCCGTACTAAAACTTTTAGTACGTAGGTATGCGAATTGCAAACCAAATGTCCTGATAATAGCTGATAATAAAAGGCGTCTAAACGTTTCAAAAGTTTTTGTTCTAAAATAAAAGACGACAAGATTTTTTTATGACGTTCTTTACGTTTCTAACTCGTGAAATTGTATAACAATTTTTGCAGAAGCGAGTTTTCAAACGTTTCCAATATTAAAAATTAAAATAAAAATACGAATAGAGTTTACAAAATTGTTTATTGTTTCCACAATAATTATTTCGGCACACAGTGCCTTCTTCAGGTTGAGAAGTTACATAAACTAAAAGCTATTACAGTTCGCTTAAATACTAAATATTGAACTAAGAGGAAGGGGAAATTACAGAACAATCTTAAAATTAAATGTTTAGTAAGGGAGAGTTTACAATGTCAATTTGGTCATTAAGAATTAAGCCTAATTTATTTAATTTGTTAATTTCCATAGATTCAAGGAGATTTAGTTTCATACCTTTTTTCTCTATATGTAAAATTTTATAATCATTATTAAAACTATGGTTATTTTAACTTTTCATCATAAATCGGTTAACAGTGGGGTGTTGTTTGTCAATATTTCAATTTGATATTATTCACCATGTTGTTTTTATTTCAAATTACTAATTTGATTTCTAAATGCTTCAAAAGTGTGAGCTTTCTAGATTTTTCTGAATTATGTAATAATTTAATATTTTCTTTGTCAAAATTATGATTATTTTGAACACAATGTTCAACAAAACCTGTTGAGCAAGTTTTGTTTTTCATTGAGCACTCATGTTCACAAATACGATTTTTTAGAGTCCTACCACATTGTCAATGTAAATGGCGTCCAATCCTTGCACGATAATTTGTACATTCCGCTTTTTTGTAATTTGGCTTGTTTTGGTTTATTATTAATTATGATATTGTCTTACTTTAATCTATTGACTTCTAACACTTTAAAATCTAACCTTCTTAATCTATTTGAAATTTTGGAGCTTACATTTTTAATAAAATTTATGGCACAAAAAGGTTTTTCGTCTTTAACTTTCAAACCATTAACCAACATATTCCTAGCTTTTGTTATTTGTTTTTTATTTAGGATAATATCAACAACTTCAGTTTTGTAGCAATATGTTTGATAATGTTCTTTAGAGAAGTTTTGTTCAGAAAAAGGAATGTTGACTAACCAATGGATCAGACTATAAAAAACGGACATTTTAATATTAAAAGATTGATTAGAGGTAGCCAGGATTGTGACGTCAGTGGTGGTTGGTTTCCGGTATATGCCGAAACTTTAGAAACCTTCCCTATTCCTAGAGATATTTAAATTTAAAAAATTAATACTAGTGTTCTCCTCGATGTTCGTGGTAAATTTAATTAATTAATTATGTTCCATCAACAGTTTACTTGTTATTATTGAAACGATTTCAAAACTTCTGAAACTTTATAAAAACGAAACGCGGATTTCATAACTGTTTATTAAGTTATCTATATTTTTATCCTTTATTTGAAATATATATATATTTTAAATATACCTATCTGAATAATACTTCTTCTTCAAATTAAAAGTTCAATGTTCTTATATTATTTGATAAAATTGTCTACCAGTTTGTCCTACGTAGTTAGACATTGTCAGGTTGACAGTTAAAGATGTTTACTGTTAACGTTTTAAATTTTTTTTACATTGAAGTGCAATCCATAACCATTAAAACATGCTGTTGTGATTATCGTTAGCAGTAGAATTTAAAATGGGAAAGAAAGGTTGTAAAGAACGGAGTGAAGCAATATAAAATTATTAACTGCCTGAGTAATGTGAGGTGGAACAAAATTAGTTTATTTCGGTATGCTTGAAATAAGGAAGCCAGTCAAATTACCGAAATTTGATTTCCCTTTCGCACACTTGCCAATATACACAACGAACGATAACATGAGATGGGAGATTGTATGTTGCTTCACTTTTCATTGCAGTAACGAAACTATCGATTCCACCGAATATCCGTTTCACATATTTAAACAAAAAGATCCCCATTAAGTTTCTGCTCATTTTATAGTGCTCAAAATAATCTCCTAAAGCTGAATTAATATTCTTCCAGAAAATCAGAATTCCAGTATAGTAGAATGTGGACCAAATGTCACATGTGACTGATTACTTAAGCTCAATAGCATTACCTATATATTTTTAAAATCTGATAAATATGAATACATAACATAGCATTTTAAAATAAGATCTAAAACTAAAGAAACCAAACAAGTTCGAATTTGACAACCTTCGAAAATAAGACAAACATAGACAAAAGCTGACGTTTTGTTTAATTTATTATTTTTTCTTGAGAAATCTAAATATACTTTTAATTGAGGTCCTTTTATTATAAAGCTCTTCAAGCAACATCCCCATAAAAATAGATTTATGTGAATTTTTCAAATTATTTAGCTTTCCCTTTCTAAGAAACGGATAGACAGATATGAGAGTGATATTATAACAGCTTTGTTTTTCCTTTGGATGTACCGACCCCAATAAAAACTAGTGTGGCTAGCACGAGTGGCGAGCTTCTTCAGAGGTCCTTCCATCTCTAGTTAGACTCTACTAGTCCGTCTACATCCAGCATCGAAGATGGTAAGACCTCTGAAGAAGCTCGCCACTCGTACTAGCGAAACGTTAGGAAGTAATTCCAACCAACGACGGCCTTTAGATCCGAATAAGAACTACACTAGTTGTTGATTGTTGATAATATCACTTGTTAAAACGTAAACATAATGAAGTGAATAGTACACAGAGTAAAAGTTTCAAATAAATTTTATTTGTATTGCTACAATATTGTTTCGCTATACAATAGCTTCTTCGGGCGAAGATAATACAAACTTAATCTACTACACAAGTATTTATACCTAAGATGAGTAGTAACAGTTATGGGGTGGTAGGGGTAGGTAACAAATTTAAATTTAGCAGTGGAGAATTTGTGATTTCAAGTTGGTAGTTTCAAATAATATTTTGTTTACTGAATCTATTTATTTCTAGTTGTTCTAATAAATTGAGTTTAATTCCTTTATTTTCAATATGTAATATTTTGAAGTCTTTATTAAAATTATGGTTAAAATTAATTAGATATTCTGCGTATGTTGAATCAGTTTTTTTATTAATAAAACTTTTGTAATGTTCACGGATGCAAATATTAAAGGCCCTACCTGTTTGTCCTACATAAACATTTTTACAATCTGTACAACTTAATAAATAATATCCTAACTTGGCTCCCTTAGATGTTTTACATTTCTTATTAAGAATAAATTTACCTAGCGAATTGTTGGTTTTGAAGGAAATAAAATTTAGTTATTTGTACACTTTAATCAATTATTATTAGTTTTAAAAGGTATATATATATTGTGACTATTTAAAAGTTTTTTGATAGCTAGAGCAGGTTTACTTATAAAAGTTAGAATGTTATATGAAATTTTCGGTTGTGCAGGTGAGAGGTAAATTAAGTAAATTGTTTTCTTAAAAAGTTTTCATTTAACAACTTATCTATTAAATTAGCATTGTAGTCATTATTAACAGCAATTTGTTTAATTAGATTTAGGTCTGTTTCTAAAGGGATGGCAATTAATCTATGCAGCTAATTTATGTTTAGGATGTGCAGAATTGGCATGAATAGTGGTGTCCGTATGCGACGGTTTGCGGAAGATATTAAAATAATGTTTATTATTCTTTCTAGTCTAAAGTCTAAAAAATTAATTTTATTAGAAATTTCTTCTTCAATTACTAATATATATATATTATTAATTGGTTTAAAATATATATATTAGTAATTGGTTTAAAATAAATAAGCTTAAATTAAATATTGATAAGTGTAAAGCAATGGTTATTGGGACAAAAAGTGCTAGAGAAAAGATTAAAGGGTATAAGTGTGATATTAATATATTTATTTATTTATTATTTTCATTACATGCCCCTTTATATGGAGCTTTTGCAATTTGCTTTCAACATTGTATACAAATCTTATTTACATTAACTAATTTAAATTCCCTAGCAATAATTTCCTTACATGCTAACACTTGCATTCCCTTAGATTCATTTCATCCTGGTGAAAATAATCACATAATTCCGGTATCACGTCACCTTTTAATGCCTCTTTTATTAATTCCTCAAGGTCTACATCATCTCCCTCACCTCTCCACTCTTTTTGATACTTCATTGCATTTTTACAGTACATTAAGTGCCCTAAAGTCTCATTTTCCCAATAACACAATCGACACACCCACTCCTTAAAGCCTTTCTTTCCTGCTCTGCCTATGTTTCCGCATCTAGCCCTTGCCCAAATTTCTTTATGCGTCTTATTTTTACATCTTTTATTTAAGTATGCAGCGCCCTTATCACTCGGTATGAGTTCCTTGTACTTGTTATTAAACGACGACTTCAAGATCGCTTCCCATTCATTCTCTTTTGCTTTGTTCTTTAGTTTATCTACACCCTTATTTAGTAAACCTTCTATCTCAGTGTGATATTAATATATTATTGATAATAATAGTACTAAATAATGTTAAATATTTAGGAGTAATAATAACTAGTGAACTAAAATGGTCTGAGCATACAAACTACGTATTCATTAGTAGACTAAGAAATTTGTTATCAATTAACGCAAAAAAGACTATTTATAGTGCAATAGTTCTCCCACATTTCAATTATGTATCAACAATTACAAAGATATCAACAGAATGCAGGTTATTCAAAATAGGGCAATGAGGGCAATATTAAATTGTAATAAACACACACCAATTAATGTAATGTAATGTTAAATAGGTTAGGCTGGATTAGGGTAAGCAAGTTAATTAAATATAAAGTTCTTGTTTTTATACATAAAATAATGATAGGAATGATGCCGCAATACTTTAATGAACTCAATAAATGCAGAAATTCACTCGTATGACACTAGGATTAAGAATAATATACATTTAGAAAAGGACTATAATATTGTTTCGCTTTCACACAAAACTCCATCTTTTACAAGGGGGTGAAGGATTACAACAATCTTCCAGAATATATAAAATCTAGGAATCTAAAGCGATTTAAAAAAGAAGTAAAGATATTGTTATGTGAATATGAATAGTTTACGAAAATCAGAATTAGTCAAGTAAGCCAAACAGTAGTAGTAAGATTAATTGTTATTTTATTGTAAAATACTAGCAAAAGCTACAATAAAGGTAATATTATTATTATTATTACTATTATAAACTAGGAACTGGTACTGTATCATTAAAAATGTATACCGTTAAGGAAAGCTCATCTGTTCGATCGTAGTAGACGAGGTCAAAAAGGGGTAGTAACTTACACTACTAAAGAGCCCTTCGCAATCACTTTAGCCTCTCAAATCCTTCAGTTGGTAAGAGAACTGTTAAACTAAATTCAGGTCAAGCTAAAACAGTTTCCTTGCCTGCAGCAACTTTTAACGAAATTTAAAAACATAATCTGAATAGAATCCAATTATTTCAGCAAAAGTCTTATCTACTTTTAAGGAACGGGTATAAAGAAACGAATTCTAATAAGGGCACTTTACCACCATCACTTTTTCAATTATCCACAGCGGAATAAATGTCTGAAAAGCATTACGTACATCAAATTAAATCATTTTGTTATTCTTTTATAGTAAGAATAAATTCAAATGATCAAAATAAAACACACTTGGTAGGTTTCGGTAGTTACACCATTATCGAAGAGTTTAGGACAGTTTAGCAGTCTTTATGTATGTTGTGAAATCTACCAAGTGTGTTTTATTTTAATCATTTCGCGGAAAAGCGGCCCCATTTGAAGAAAAAGAAGGTGCTGTTTCATCAAGACAATCCACCGTGTCACAAATCAATGAAATCGATGGCAAAATTCCATGAATTGGGCTTCGAATTGCTTACTCATCCACCGTAATCTCCAGATCTGGCCCCCAGCGACTTTTTTCTGTTCTCAGACCTCAAGAGGATGCTCGCTGGACAGAAATTTCGCGCCGATGAAGTAGTCGCCGAAACTGAAGCTTAACATATTTTGAGGCTAAAGACAAATCATATTATAAAAATGGTATCTAAAAATTGTATGACCGCTATAATCGTTTAATCGCCCTCGAAGGGAACTATATTGAATAATAAAATCAAATTCTATCAAAAAAAAATATTTTTTTCTATGCTAGCCTACACACTTTTCAACCCGCCTGTTATGTTGTGAAACCTACCAAGTGTATTTTATTTCAATCATTTGATTATTTAAATATATTTCACCAAGTGCCCAGCGAAATATCACTCACTACTATTAAGAATAAATTCTGATTATAAATACTAAAAAAATCCTTGGATAGTCTTAGATGTTTGCGTATTAAAATATAAGATTAGTAATTCGTCCAGAACAAGACGTTTTTATAAAGTATCCAACTAATGTTTAAATACATTTCTAATTAATTACTCTTACAGCTTAATTAAAATCTGCTATACACATCGTAATTTTTTAATAAATTGTATATTATACTAAATAGATTTAAAAGGCGTTTATGTGTCACGCAGTGCACAAAGTTTCGATTTCCACGTCAAAGGAATTGAATGAAATGCTTAATATTTCTGCATGCATAAATTTTAATGTGTCGACGCGGATAGCACTTACACCGCGGTATGTTAAACATGTCAATTAATTGGTAGAAAAAAGGACTAAAATGGGACATCAGCGAAACGTTACTAAATCCAGCGGAGCTCCCATCATGTACGACTTTGTGAACAAAAGAGTACCCACTTACACTTAATAGTGAAGTATATATTAAAAAAAAAAAAACGTTTGTATGATGGAAAAATACCTGCTCTATTCACAGGAACAATCTGTGCGAACAGATTTGCTGTTTTCTTTTCACTGGCTTTGTTCGAATTAAAAACTGGTTGCCTACAAAAAAAATGAACATGAATTCTACACTGCTAGGTTTACTCTTATTAATCCTACCAGTATTTACAACTTCTGTGATGTCCCGGTCATAAAAGACATCTGCTTCTCCTAAACCATCACACAAAAGGTAAAGTTTGTTTATTTATTCAGAATATAATAGAACTGGTCAACGTTGATCATAATCGTAAGAGCAGATATATAAATTGTATTGAATTAGCGGATACTTGATGGAAGTCTAACATATTGAAATAAATACACAGTTGATAACTTCCACAATTTATTAAATAAACTTAACACGTGTTTCGCCAACACTGTGGATTCTTCAGAAGTACAAAATCTACTTAAAACTACCTAAGAGTAGATGTCTATAAACAGGGTGGTGCATCTTCATTAGAGAAGGGAAAAGATTTAATAGTGGTGAGGGGTTTATATCTACTTGGTCATTAAGTAACATTTGTTAATTTCTTTAGATTCTAATAATGTAAGTTTTAAACTTTTATTTTCAATGTGTAAAATTTTTAGATCTAAATTAAACATATGGTTATCTTCTAACACATGTTTGGCATAGTTAGAATCGGCTTTTTTGTTTCTATATGATTTAAAATGTTCGTTCAAACGAATTGTAAAATGTCTTCCCGTCTGACCTATATAAATTTTTGAACAAGAACCGCCATTAAGTTGAAATGTGCCTGGTTTTGATAATTTCTCTACTTTGTCTTTATTATTCTTTATATATATGCTAAGATTATTATTCGTCAATTGCACTTCTTGTTCAAAAATTTATATGGGTCAGACGGGAAGAAATTTTACAATTCGTTTGAACGACCATTTTATATCATATAGAAACAAAAAAAAACGATTCTAACTATGCCAAACGTATTAGAAGATAACCATATATTTAATTTAGATTTGAAAATTTTACACATTGAAAATAAAAGTTTAAAACTTACACTATTAGAATCTAAAGAAATTAACAAATATAAAAATACAGACATATTACTTAATGACCAAGTAGATATAAACCTCTCACCACTATTAAATCTTTTCCCTCACTCTAATGAAGATGCACCATCCTATTTAATAAATTGTGAAAGTTATCAACTGTGTGTTTATTTCAAGCAGATATATACATAGATCATTGCTTAGAGTTCGGGAGGTCACCGGTTCGTACCCGAGTTCGGCTACTCTGGTTCAAGTTTTCTTGGATCTCTTAGGCAAATGCTGGGGCAGTAATATTCTATTTCACTTCTCTTCGATCTGTCTTCATTTCGTCCGTTTCATCTTTCTCTCCCTAACCACACCACCCACCCATTCCCACGATTCCTGCAAGGAGGCTGAAGAGGGCCTTACGCCCTACCCTCCTGCTTTGCACTACAGTGTAGATCGGAGGAACTGCCCGCCCACCAGCACTAGTAACTAGTGGAAATGAAACACAAAAAGGTTCATTTCCGATGTAGTTTGCAATTCTGATTCCAAATCTGAACTCTTTTATTTCACGTTATAATCCTATTAAAAATGTCAAAAACTACATTTCTTTTTTTGGACTCAGCATCGCAAAAATCCCTGATTTCGTTGATCTGTGCTATTGACCAACCGAGTAGCATTTGTATATTATTTTATGAAAATCTTCTTTGTTGTTTAAATAAAATAATTAAAAATAAGATTTAAAATGGAGTATTATCAAAGCTCCACTGTATTGATGAATGTATAATAACATCACAAAGCCCATCGTACCCAAATCCGCAACAATATTTCCACAATCTTGAAGCATCGAACATTTTGATACATGATACAAATTTTCTGTTTGTTTGTTTGAACGAAGGCATCCAAAATTAGGAACTGAATTTTAGAAAAAATTATTTAGATTACTTACCTATACTTGGGTGAAGGTTTTAGACTACCCATATTAGCAATCCTAGAGAACCTGGAAATCATAGAATTGTCAAGGAATTTCGAAATTTTCCTCAGAAATTCTGAAAATTCAAAATCTAATTGTAATTTCTTATATATTCCATGTAAATTTTCTTATTTGAAAGGCTGAATGATATTTTTCCAAGAACCGGATTCTGAAAAAAAACAGCATTTCCACCCTGATAATAAACCCTTCCATGTGATTCTCATGTCAGGGGTTGTTAGAAAACAATCATTCGTATTTGAGCTCCGCCATATTGAAATTACAACGACGTCAGATTGCTTCAGATACTTGCAAGAAATTTTGAAACTTCAGCTTTCCAAGAACACTCGAAGAGAATCAAGTATACATTAAGTTAATCAAATCGTTGTAAAAATAGAATTTAACAATGTATGATGGTAGTAGGTGGTAGAGGTAAATATATAACATGGTCAGGCAAACACCTTCTTACATATATATGTATGTTTAAGTTTCTTTATGTAAATCAAATATAGATATAAAAACGCAGTATATAATCCAAGTCGCATTCATAATTACAGTTGTCACGTCTATCGCGAACGTGCATAATGCGATAATGCTGTCGGATATGCAATGGGGGGGTTCGTGAAGTTCTTTGTTGGGTTAACAGCACAATGAAGGCGGTTCTATATAACCGACGCGACGAACGGGTGTTTCACATACTCTTACACATACACACACACACAGAAGTATATGTATATACATATGCACCTTCATTTAAGTACAACATACTAGAAGGAATGAACACATAAATCTCGCCCTCACAAAATAACCCCTTCATGGCCATGGCCACGGTTACAACAACGAAAATTGATATAAGAAACGTTTTGATTTTGATCCGAACAACAACCTTTAAAATTTTTGTTATTAATGTTGTTTGATAGAAATACTTTATCAGTTTAAACCAAAATAAATAAAACACAGTTGAACCAATAACAACTTTAATTAAAACGGAATGTTTGACGTAGAGAGTGCAGATAAGAACTGAAGTGTTTTTGAAAAGAAAATATTAGGAAAACTGTTAGGGAGGAGCTAGATGAATTTTGATTACAGAAGGGAGCCAATAAGAAAGTAATGAGATTTGAATAGAATATTTACACGAAATTGTATTAAAGTTTAAAGACCTTTAGATGCCAAAGAAACCCAATATTAAAATGCAATTAAGAAGGAACAGGGGTCATAGATGTCATGCTATTAGCGAAATCTGAATGTTAAAGGATTATAGGAAACTAAATGTAATAAAGTGATTTACACAGCATAATAGAAACGTATAGAAACAAAAGAATTCGAACACAAGTTTTTGAATAGATGTTTATATAGTAGCAATAAAATAAAATAGAAGAATAGTATTGAGAATAGAAATATTTAGAATTATATTTACGTACAAGACTACCAAATAATATTATAATACATACAAAATAATAAGCAAATACATATTTACAAAAATGTGTGGCGAGTAATAAAAAGCCACCACAGAATCAAAAATATAAAAAAGAACACTTTGTTGTTTTCACAAATTTTTTTATGTTAAAACTCAGCAATTGTTTTGGCCAAAGGCCATTTTGAAGAATACATATAGACAAGGAATAAATTGGAGGAAATTGACTGGGGAACCCTCGAGCATCCTCCTTATAGCCCTGACGTGTCACCCTGTGATTTTTTGTTCGCGCCCATGAAAGAATAACTTGGAGACAAAATATTTGAAAGCAATGAGGAAGTAGAGGAGTATGTGCGCAATGTGCAGTTGGCTGACAACTCGCCCTCAAACTTTTTATGAAAAAGGAATATTCTCAAGCTTCCAAATCGGTGACAAAAGTGTGTAAAACACTGAGGTGACTACATCGAAAAATGTTAAATGTTTAGTTTGTGTTTGTAAATTTTTAAATTACCATTTATATTTGATTTACCCTCGTACAATAAGCGATTCTAAACGCTAAGTACCTACGTAGCAAAGAAAAGAGAATAAACATTAAAATAAACCAAAAGCCAAAAGAACTAAGGAGTTTAAAATTAATGAGAAAACCGAAAGCTTTGGTTTTGTTGTACTACGTATTTTCCCTTTGAAAATGACGTAAAACAAACAATTGGGGCGTCCAAAATTCTGTAAATACCGAAATTATTCTTCATTACAAACAAACGGGAGGCGGAAATCCATTATCGTCTTGTTGAGCTGTTAAATGTCTTAAAATTTCTCATATGAACTTGCACATGGCGTTTCCCTATATCACATTCTTCATCTGCTTTGTTTCAAACACAACACTTGACCCCTATCTTTTATTAAACATCTTATGTTTTCTTAGCAAATTAAATACTAAATAAAAATAAAAAGTTAACAAATCAGTTAGTAAACTTTCCATCATAATGAATAGTACATTTCATAGTACATGAAAAATGTAAATTAACGTCGTATGGTTAATTTATTTAATAAAACTATACTAACGTAAAAAAACACGTAAAATATTTCACATTAATTTATTTTCGTTAACTCGACAATTGTTTCGATCGAACTGCGATCATTTTCAAGAGTAATTACACTGAAAATGATCGCAGTTCGATCGAAACAATTGTCGAATTTTCAGACATATATACACTTTCCAGGCTGTTGTGCCGTGGTCGACATCTTCCTATTTCTCGATGTGACGTTTCGCCAGATCTTACGTCTGGCATCTTCAGTTACAAATCATCAAGATAAGTAGCACTGCCTGAAGATTCCCGAAGTAAGATCTGGCGAAACGTCGCATCAAGAAGAAGGAAGACGTCGACCACGGCACAACAGCCCAGAAATGTCTGAATACAACGCCGGCCGTGAAAGCCTGAAAACAACAATTGTCGAGTTATCGAAAATAAACTAATGAGAGACATTTTACGTGTTTTTTTTACGTTTAAATTAGTTTTATGAATCATGTTTCACAAACGTTGCACTATCGAATCTCTTAATTTATTTAATTACTTGTTATTATTTTATATCATACATAAATATTCACGGTTTATGAAATGAGTACGATTTAATTTGAATAAAAATTATTAATAATAATAGTAATATCATTAGATAACTACATAAAATAAAGACAAAAAGTTAAAGATACATTAGGAACAGTAATCATGAATTTGTGTAACTAGTAATGGTACCCTATTAATTATTATTGTTATTGTTATTGTTGTTGTTATAAGGTATTGGCTTGGACGTCCAATTTTTAATCTAAATATAGATAAATAGATAATTAGAATAAAATTTAATTGAAGACACAGCCACCAAACAAACTTCCGTTAGTTGTTGGATGCATCTTTTAAATGTGTAAGGAAATCTTTTTTATATCTGACCGATATTTCAAGAGGACAATCGTCTGTATTTTGAGGCTGAGCCTCTTGACCATGCATCGTAGAAACAGATTCAGTTGCGTAAATAATCTCCTTAAACTTCTCGTTTATTCGATTTTCCAAATAAATAATTTCTTTCGTCAATTGCATCTTCATTTTCATGAATTCGTTGTTCATAGTTTCCACGACATTTTCTATACAATTGTTTATCAAATTCGTTATTAAATTATTTAAAAACGAGTAATCTTCAGTTGTACTGTTACAAGAGTTTTCTATTATATCTTCCTGTCGCTCCTTTCTTTCCAAAATAACCGACGGGATTTTAATTTCCGGCTTGGAATTAATCACGACTACCGGATCTTTAATCGCATCACCTCCACCTGATACCGCTTCGTCCATGTTATAAACATTACCATCCCTCGAGTCTTCAGATATACTGTCAAAACTTTTTCTGTCCTTGAAGAATGTATTAACGTTCAAACTCGAACATTTCTCGCTTTGATTATCCTCTACTTCGGTATTAATATTAGGTGAAGTGTCAAGTTGTTGGAATTTGATTTTATAAATGGACGTGTGAGGAATTAGGGTACGATTAGGCGTACTCATATTCCTAAGATCATACCCTAATATCTTTCCATCTATAGACGCCACAACTATTTGTTCGCTATTGGGTGCAAAGTCTACTGAACTCAGTTGATCTTCGAGATTGACCACAGCTGTGCGTTCGCCTGATTTTAGGGAATAAATGCAGAACTTTTTGTCTAATCCAACGGTGCAAATCATATCTTCGGTCTTGCGAAAAGCTATGTCCATTATACCTCCGTTATGAGATTTCGTAGTAAACAAACTGTTTCCTGTTGGTACATCCCAAACTGCCAAATGACCAGAACAACTTGCCCCAGCTAAATATTCCTCGGCACAAGGATGACAACTCATGGCCGATAGATCGTAACTGTTTGGCACATAATAACCCGCACAAATTCTTCTTTTATTATTGTACAAAACTATTTGGCCACTGCTGCATCCTGCTGCCAGATATAAATCATTTACTGAATAGTCCAAGAATTCTACACATGCAGGAATAGTTTTAAGTACGCGATTAATTGTCCTCTGGTTAACGTCGTAAACCAAAATACCACCGTTGTCCAACCCTAATGTCACTTCGTGGTTGTTTACACGTGAAAAAGCAGCCGCTTCTACTCTTGACATTTCTATATTATCCAGAACTTGCAGGAGAGATGTCGGAGACAGGACAACTGCCGTACCGAAACCCATCGTCTGCACCAAAACGACGTTATCCCCATCTTTTGACCATGAGACATATTTGATTTTGTTACTGTCTTCGGGCTGGTAATGTCCATAAAATTTTCCAGACGGCCAGTCATGAAATTTAGCATCAGCACCGCAAGATGCGAGAAGCATTTTTAAAAACAATTTAAATTATAAATAAATAATTTTGGCCCTCCCAAATTTCCCCTACACCTAATTAGAATTTTACGTAAGTAACCTAACTTGAAATTGACATTCTGCTTTTTTGACAAATTGGTGAAACATTAAGAAATTAATTAAATAATGATCAATCAAGTTGTTACTTTATTTTTGAATAATATCTACACTTGTGGTGACTGTATCTACAATTACTATTGTTCTGTGTATTAATATTATTATTTACACCTATTATGATCTAATGGTATTAATAAATTTGAAATTTTACCTTCAAATATAGAGAACCTTATAGAATTACCACTTAAGACTGGTCAAAATCATATTTAACAAATATAACCTTAACGTAAAACAAATATTTTAATCAAATGGTTAAGTGGTGTTAAATTTCCTAAATTTTAGTTAAAACCGCATCTAAATCGGTTAAGAAATAACCGAGTTATCCCTTTCAAAGTATCCCTTCATTAATTCTGATAAGTATTGTTTACATCTATACTGAATTTGACCTACTTTTGAACCGATCAACAACATGGCCGTCGACATAATAGCCAATCAGATGAATTTAATCGCATCGAACCTATTTATAACAATGAAATTACATACCTGAGTTAGTCACCCCCGATGCTTGGATAGATATACTTCGTTGCAACAAATTTTAGGTTATAATTACGTAAAAATGTGTTGTTATTATTCTTTTCGTTAAAATTACCCTGTTTCCTTAATAATAAACTTCTAGAAATAAATAAATTCATTTAAAAATTGTATATTACATAATTTTGGTTACAAATGATCAGAAAGTGTGGAAGTATATATGTAAGCAGAATCCTTCAATATAAAAACGCATTAATTCTTAGTTTTTTACCTTTAAATTTCGACCTACCCTTATTAAACGGCTGCGACATACCGATAGTCAGACAAAGACTTTCACCGAAACAGCTCTTTTTTGTCATTTAGTGCACAACCCTAAAAACTAACTTTAATCATGGAGGTTTTTTCCCAATGGTACTTTTCTTACGTTATCATGCATAAAGGATTTCAAATTTAACTTTATCTTAAATTTGATTTTTTTTTTGTTACATTTTCACACCCTCGCTATCTCCTATTTTACGCTTTTCCAAGCCACTAAAAAGGGCCGTAAAAACGAGACTCTCGTTGATATTAAAGTGTCCAATAATTTAAGATGTGTCATTCATGATCGTAAAATAAATTACTGCCATATACACTTCTGACTTCTCTTCCTGGTGTTTTTCGTATTAAAGCCGCTAGCTACGGCCGTATTATATTAGAAAATGTATGTATCCAATTCATACAGTATCAAGTGAATTAAGGGTACATCGTAATTAATTGCTACACGCAGCTGCTTATTTTCTCACATATTCGCAGCGAGATGTTGATGGCAATCCGCTTTTTTACCATTGCGACGCGATGCGGCATTTTAACAAAAAACACGACTTCTTTACTGAGAATACTAAATTATAAACAGAAATACATGTATGTATGTATGTATGTATGTATGGGAAATTAGATGAAGCATCCGTATTATAAACTTGAAAATAATCTATTCAAAAAAGAAGGAATTAAAATCCTTATACGTCTAAATTTTAAGATCAAAGATCTCACATTTTGAACGCGTCCTACCAAGTAGGCACAACGAACCGAAAGCCACATCCCACGACCGATTTCGATCTATCGGGTCTCATCAGGTGGACGCTGGCAGAAAGGCCTTTACAGGCTATATTATAGATATAAATATAAATATGGAATCAACAGAAACAACTACTCCGAGGGCTAATAACCGATCGTAGGATATGGCTTTCGGTTCGTTGTGCCTACTTGGTAGGACGGGTTCGAAATTTAAACGAAAAAGGATTTTAATGCCTTCTTTTCTTAAACCTTTATAATAACACAGTTGACATCAACTTCCGGTATAACCGGAAGTGGCAAACATTTGAAATTGTTTTAGATAAAAAGACCATCTTTAATAACCTCTACTCTCAAATTTTCAAATCTCTAACATGCTTAGTTTTACTAAAACGTCATATGTATATACCAGTATTAAAGTTTTCCTAAAATTTCTCAAATTTTAATTTATTTAATTTCTTCTATATGACATCCTCAGACAGACGTTATTTTCCTTTCTTTTTCTTTTGAGATATTCAAATAGGCAACTGAAATGTTAATTTGTAACTGATTTTTCTTTCTTCATTTCAGATGATGTTTTCATAACATCGAAACCAAAGTAATAAAAAAATGTCTTCCCCGCTAAAGGTATTGTCAGTGCTGCTGGCAGTACTGTCTACCTCTTTTATCACAGCCGAAGATGATTTTGCCTTCGACGTTTCCGACGATTTTGAAATTGAATTTCCAGATGATGATACGCTTCAAAGTCAGCTCGATCTCAACGATATGATAGCAATAGTCGGACATGTATTCCATTTTGCTATTCCTACGAATGCCTTTGACGAAAAAGTTGATAAGTATGACGTAAGTAAGAAACATTTTTCCCAATTGTTAAAATATTAATAATAGAAAAGTAGAAGAAAAAAAACTTTAAAACGTACAAACAATGTCGAAAAGAAGAATCATGTTTTAGGCAAAAAGTAGCAATGGAGCTGTTCTTCCCAGTTGGTTAATGTTCGAAAAGTCATCAGGCGTGTTTTGGGGTATTCCCCTTCAGAACGATATCGAAACTTTGTACATATCTGTTCATGGAGTTCTGCCTAAAGAAACTAAACCAATTCAATTCAAAATAACAGTCAAAGAATCACAAGATGTTCCAACACATTTAAAAAAATGCGCCGTAGACGAAAATATCACAGTCCTTACTCTAGTAATCGATAGATCTTTAGCAAGCATCAAACCGAAACAAAGAGTTATGGCCATCAACAATATAGCAAAATTCTTCGGACTACCATATGTACGTATAGGAGTTTTCAATAGATAATTTTTCTCGTTTTAACTACTGTGTATAAATATGAAAAATTTAAAACATATTTTCTTTTCGATGAATAGTCCTATTTCGTTTTTAGAGTGCCTTCTCACTTACCGAGGACCGATCTAATGGAGAATCAGGGAAATCCGTAGTGCTATTAGAACACGACAGTTCACGAAAACAAAAATCGAAGTTAACTACACTGATCCAAGTTCCTGTTGGTTGTGATGGTAGAGTTTGGCTTCACATTGTCCCACTTATCCATCAGTTAAAGAAGCAAGTCAAAGACGGTACCATTAGCAATGTTATGAAGCTTCCGGCAACGGATTGGAAAATTATTAACAGAACTCCACCAGTGATCAGACAAAAAAGATACATAGACGAAACTGGAGGTAAGATAGTTATATAATATAATATAAAGTAGGTTTTTCTTTTCTTTCAAATTATTTGTTATATTACATCTTTAATGTTTCAAACGTTACATTACTCCGTACACTTAACAAATTAAACCACCCTAAAGCGAAACCCTAATTTATATCGACGTCACTAAAAGGAAAACACGAACATATTGTGTTAGGTCCTGCTGGTAGTGGTGATTACGAGGATTACGAATATGACTACGATGGAGATGATTATGATGATACAGAAGGAGGTGAAGAAGAAGGGGGAAGGGATGCTCAACATTCTGTTACAAAACTTCCGTCACAAAGTTCAACAACTATTTCAGTAGTAGAAACAGAAACTCATCCCCATAGACATCACCATGGCGAGACGCGACCTGTCGAAGAAGAGGAACCGGAAATACGTGTTGTAAAAGTGCCAACATTGGCCGAACCGTTGCCCACATCCCCTGTCACCAGTGGAAGTGAGGATCGTAGTTCTTCAGAACATACAACTTCATGGCAACTTACAGAGAGGTCTACTTTGCCCACTCGTATGGAACATACATCAGAAGCGACCACCACTTCAACAACTGCAACATCTCCAATATACGTATCTGAAGAAATAACTGACAATGAACAACCGGTTACTCAACGTACTAACATTTACAGACCGATTGATGTACCGGATGAAGAAGAAGATGATTACGGTGAAGATTACGAGGACTCTACTGATGACGCAGATTACGACGAAAATGTCACCGAAGTTCCTACTGACACGCCAAATAAAATTACTACGAAAACTGAACCAACCAGCAGAGAAACAACGAGAATTCAAACTACAACCTCTGAAATGTCTCCTTCTTTATCGTCGTCGGAAACAAGCAATACTAACTCACAACCAGATGTGACACAATTTGAACCTGAGGTCACCCCCACATTCACCACTACAGTTCAAGAAGGTGTTGTTGTACCAATTTATAAAGTACCATTCGTAGAAAGCACGATATTCACGAATACCACGACTCCTACTCCTTCAACAGAATATGTTACATCACCTTCGAGGACTACCGTTCTTTTTGACGATCTAACAACTAACAATGACAATCTTACAACAACTTCCAAACATACCACTCAACGACATACATCGGTAACGCAACAGGCAAGTTCAACATCTGCTGCTACTACAACGACTTCGACTATTACATCAACAGTTCCATCAACGGAAACTACCATGATCGAAATTAGGAATTACCCACCGACTATTCAAAACAGACTTAATAGCATTGCAGTAACAGCCGGAAAAATATTCGAATATATTATTCCCGAAAATACTTTCATCGACGTCGAAGACGGAAATAACTTGAGATTAGAGTTGTTAGATCACGAAGGTAATACGGTAGGCAAGAATTCTTGGTGCCAATATAATCCAAGAGAACGAAAGATATACGGATTGTAAGTAAAACGATCAAATTGAGTTTATTTTGTTCTAATTTTATTTATTTCTCTCAGACCAATCGAAGAAGATGTATCCGGTTGGGAATACATTTTAAAGGCGACCGATAGCGAAGGAGCGTCTGTATCTGATCATCTCAAAATCCGTGTTCAGCACCACAAGTCACGGCGCGCTGTTAATCACGAATTTTCATTGCACGTTATCGTTGAAAAGAAATACGAATTTCCTGACACGATTGACTGGGCTTTACGAGTTCTTCGTGGTCTTGGAACTTTATATAGTCTTGGAAATTTATCGGATATCACTGTAAGGCGTATTGAACATAATAAAGAACCAATGGTGCTGACTTGGACAAACGACTCGTTACCAAAAGACTTTTGTCCTAAAGCTGAAATACTCAATCTGTTTAGTGTAAGCAAAAATGCATGCTCTTTTTTCTACAACTGTAATATTAAATGATTTATTTTTTCCTGCAGATACTAACTTCAAATGATAGAGGCGATCCGTCAAAAGCGTTAAGTTTAAGTCTTGCCCCTGAAATCAGGGTAAAAAGGGTCACACATAAATTCATTGGAATATGTGAATCTCAACCACCTGCTCCATCGGAGCCTACAAACTTTCCTCCAATTCTTCGAAATGCTGTCGATCATATAAACGCATCAGTCGGAGAACTTTTAGTGTACCGAGTCCCTGACGTAAGCATTATATTTATTTGTAATATAGAAAAAAAATACAACTTCTGAATCTAATATTTCTTAAGAATAGAAAACTAGCACAAAAATTATGACACTTACAACTCATGATATGGTCTTTTCAAATGTTCCTTTTTTTCCAGGATACATTCTACGATCCGGAGGATGTGGAAGGTCGCAACTTGCGAATGTTCTTGTTAACTAGTGACCGAAAACCACTACCCCCCGATAACTGGTTGCAGTTCGACAGTAAAAACAGGGAATTTTACGGAATACCACTTCCGAAAAATGTTGGTCGAATAGAATACACTCTGATTTGCGAAGACTCCGGTGGATTAACAGCCCCCGACAGTCTCGTAGTCGCAGTGCATCAACCTGCCAGGGTTAATTATAACATGGAGTTCAGCATGACCGTAGAAACAGATTACGAAACGTTCGCAACGAGTCCAAATATGCAAAGGAAGTTCATAGAGAAACTTAGAGACCTTTTCGAAGATCGTGACACTAATAACATTCACCTCACTTCAATAAGCAAGGGTTCCACTATAGTGAGTTGGTATAATAAATCCTTACCAGTAACTCACTGTCCTAAGGACGATATAAGGAGACTGGAAGCTGTTTTAATATACAGCGATCGATCTATAAATTCTCGTGTCTACGATATAATGAGACCGGAATTTTCTGTATCAAGAATAAATTTCCAACCCCTGGCTGCTTGTAAAACCCGAACCATAATTGCTCCGACTCCGGAAGTTATTCTTCCTCCAGATGACTCGTCGGCTCAAGAGAGTCACGAAGAGTATCTGGTGACGTTTATAGTTCCTGCCGTCATAATAGCAGTAATGTTACTTCTAGCAGGAATTGCAGCTTGCATACTGTACCGTAGAAGACGTTCAGGCAAAATGAACGTTGAGGAGGACGGTAGACAGAGTTATGGAAACAAGGGAATCCCAGTTATATTCCAGGAGGAACTGGAAGAGAAACCGGATCCTGGAACCAAGGCTCCGATTATTTTAAAAGACGAAAAACCACCTCTAGCTCCTCCTGAATATAGCAAAAGTGGATCCTTGAAAATGAACGATGATTCTGAACCTTATCATCCACCTCCACCGTTTACACGTACGCAGGATAATGGGAAACAATCACGTCCCAAACCGACTCCTACTTATAGGAAACCTCCTCCTTACGTGCCCCCGTAACAAATAAATTTTAGGTTTTTGGAGCAATAAACTGGACCGAAAACACTGCCACGTTTTTTCTCTCCTTTATCTGTGACGAAACGAATGCTCTTCGTTTTAGTTTTTGAAACTGTAGGCAGTGAAGTGATAATACCAAGTCATATGACAACACTAATCTAAATACAAAAAAAAAAACTTGATATTAAAGTAGCAGCTTCATTGCGTACAATAAATGTTATTATTTTCTTTTATCATAATAACAATTTAATTCGCCAACCGGATTTTATATTAAATATTTTTTATAACCTCATGTAAGTACTTAGAAATATTTT
Organism: Agrilus biguttatus; assembly: GCA_963921985.1. NCBI lineage: Eukaryota > Metazoa > Arthropoda > Insecta > Coleoptera > Buprestidae > Agrilus > Agrilus biguttatus. Next base: position 37,773,891 of record OY998118.1, on the reverse strand, counting down.
TAAAAAAATAGGAATTGGTTTTTACACACTTCCAGAGAGCCTTCGACTTTTACTACAATAATTAAAGAAGTTAAGTCTGATTTAAAACCAAACAAACATTAGAACTTTTTCGATACTAAAATGTTTCATTTACACATTAGTTTTAATACGATGATATTTTTTCAAAAAGTAAAAGCTTCCTAATTCGTCTATTGAGCTAGGTGCTTAAATTATATTTTTATTTATTGAACTATAACACTCCAACTTGATAAATAATGTAAGCATTGAAGCAGCTAAGAATTGTAGACTATTAATCGCAATTTGTGTGTAGATGTAGCATTATTATTCACTAATATTGAGTTTTCTTATATAAGTATTTATAAAAATTAACTGGAAGCTGTACTTTAGAATCTCAGTAATAACGTAAACGCCTTATTAAAAAAAACAGTCTTTAATTTACCTTTAAAAATATTGGGTGATAGTAACCAATTGAGATTTTTTTTTGAACCCAAAAACCTCTAAAGAAGTTTCACAATACCAACTTTCAGTTTATAGAAGACCTAATTTCGATTTTATTTTATTTTTATTTGATTCCATAACTCGAACCGTCTTAAGATTTTGGGGAACGTTGCTTATAGAAAGTGAGCCAATTTTGCCAAAACATGTAAACTTGTTTACTAATCCGTATTTGTTGATTAATTTCAACAATTTTCCATATAAGACATATAAAAACGTAAGTAGCTTACAACCGACCACACTCTTGTTTCGGTTTCTTTTTTAATTTATTGCAAAAATGGATCACTCTGTATATGGTAGTTTTTTTTTTATTATTATGTTCCTTCACCGAAGTAAATATATTTTTTTTATGAATACGATAACAAACTCTGGTACAATTAACAATTTTTAAATGATAAATATGACTAACAAGGCTGTTTATTTATTTTTTTTTTCATTGCTTTAAGTGTAAGTGCTTTTTATAAATTATATAATATTACAATATTAAATAAAGTTATAGTATACAGAGAAAATGCACAATCAACTAGCAGTGTGTATGTATGTTTGGATGTACGAACTTATTATCAGTCTGATTAACGATATTTTTTGTATAGTGTTTCATATGCATAACTGGTGTTTATCATATACATATTTATGGTTTAAGTTACCATTAGGTCTCAGCATACGCATTTAATACAATACTTACTTAAATATGTTCATGTAAAAATGTGTAAGTCATTTATAAAAATAAAATTCAAAAGGTAAAATCTCGTTTGACACTGTTAGGTGCACAAAAAATTTAGATTCATACTTCAAAAAAATTTTTAGTTTTACCTGAATGTTTTATTTAAAATATAATACTTCCAGAAAAAGTAGTACGAAATTATCGCTAAAAAGCCTTTCAATTCTCTTTAAAAATACGTAGATAGGGTTTTAATAATTATTCAATACGACTTTTAAATGTACAAGTAATCAAAGTAACTATGACAATTCAGACACAATAGCGATTACTGCCCAAGTTCTTAACAGTCGTAAAAAGTATTTTTTTAATTTTACGTTTTACTTTCTATCGTGATAAAATCGGATATGCGTAAATTCCACTGACGTAAACGGACATTTCTAATTCACATCGAAATTTTGGAAATTGTTCATACATTCCAAACTGAAGTTTAATGCTGTTTTTCTCACATTCTGATCTGTTTAGCCATAATTAATATTAATTATTTTGTCTATATTCAATCTTTCCGTTTTCCTTACACACAAAAAAAAGATGAGATATATATATGAAAAAAAAATTATTTTTATTTCATTTTTACAATACAATATGGAAAAGTTAAAGCTATCTAAGTGTTGTCAAACAGTGGCACATCCAAAACTGTGCCAAAGAAATGAAATATTGTTTTTCCACTGAACAAAACCTGATTGATCGTAAAATTACAAAATAAGAAAGTTTTTGGGAATTTCTTATGCTTAAATATTTATGAGGAATCATAATAACATAAAAAATAAAATTAATATTCTTACTTAAAGAACTTTACGAGGACAAAAAAATTAAATGAACATGCAACTATTATCAAATAGCATTCATAAAATTATTAGCAGAATGAAGTTGTAAAACAAAACCAACTTTTGTGCTGCAGACAATACATTTGGATGATAGAATACAACGTAGAATAAAGTCAATTTACATTTGGATATTCAACCAAGCTGTAACCTACAATTTTTAATACCTAATGGAAGTTACGTCAAACCATAAATGACTGAATAAAATATCAAACTCTCTAATACATCTAAAAACAAGTTAAACAAACTGTAATAAAGATTAAAGGGAATTTATTGGTTATGCAAATGTTTTGTTTTGTAAGCACACAACAAACAATTCCCATTATTATAAAGAACATATGCTTATAGATAGAATAGATATACAAATGTTCTGTTTAGAACAAAATACAGCGTGGCTTCTTCTTCTTTTTGACTTGTAATGCAGCACGAGTGGCAGTTTCAAATACTTCCCTAACTCCATCTTTACTTTTAGCTGAGCATTCCAGGTATGCAAAAGCATTAATTTTCTCAGCCATAGCACGACCTTCTTGTGGTTTAACAGGTTCTTGTTTCATTTTAGCTAGCTCTTTGATCGTATTTGGATCATTACGTAGATCCTTTTTATTACCTACTAATATTATAGGGACATTTGGGCAGAAATGCTTTACCTCAGGTGTCCATTTCTCGGGAATGTTCTCTAAGGAGTCTGGAGAATCCACCGAAAAACACATTAAAATTACATCTGTATCCGGGTAAGACAACGGCCGCAAACGATCATAATCTTCTTGTCCTGCCGTATCCCATAGAGCTAATTCTACTTGCTTTCCATCAACTTCGATGTCGGCAACATAATTTTCAAAAACGGTAGGCACGTACACTTCAGGAAATTGATCTTTGCTAAAGACGATCAAAAGGCATGTTTTACCACAGGCACCATCGCCTACAATCACCAACTTCTTGCGGATTGCTGCCATCGGACCTGACAAAACATACACACCGTCAACGCCTATTGACTAACTTAAGATGGCGACAAGTATTCATTCATTAAATATACAGGCGGGGATATTAAATTTTATAAGCATGCAACCGCACCTTTTCCTGAATCTTCACCTCCGGACCAACAACAAAACATCCAGTATGGATATTATGCCCGGTAAATATATCACGGGCAAAAACTACGTGTTACTTTTTCACCAATTAATGATTTAATTTATAAAAATAGCACCTACATAAACAATTCTGCACAACTTCTGTCGCTTCGCCGAACTTCGAACCAACCACTATGCGACAATGCGCTGGCGTGAATCACATCAGCTACCTTTCAATAGCTAAACGAAACATTGTCTTTCTCTTTCTTTCTCACAGCAGAGGATTGTTGTCAGCATGCAACAGACTGACTTACGTAGATAAAACTGCTTATTATAATGCCAACATTTAAATAGACTATCACAACAGTAGCTTCTTAAGAAATAATGTAATTTATTAATAATTTGCAAAAATTGCGTATTACACTAAAACAGAGAACATCCAATGTTATAATGATTTGATAGGGAAATGTCTAAATTGATGTAAGTTGATAAATAATTTTATAAATTATATTAAAAAGCAGATCATGTGGTAGTTTAGCCACACCTAGTTCTCTGTCAACTTCTAAAAATATTTATTATGTCATTCCTTTCAGATTCTTAATAATTTGTCGTTTTTTATCAAAAAATGGAAGTGTTATCTTTCCAATAAATACAAAATATGATTCTTAAAGCAAATTATAGTAAAAAAAATAATCATCAATCGCCAAAGTTGTAAGTATTACAGAAATATGACAGAGCAAGGTATACCTATTGAAAAAACAATTTAGCTAAGCCAGTTATTAAAATGTACTTCTTCATTTGCTTATTTATATTTCATTCTCTTTATTTACAGGTAAACACTTAAGTAATTGCACCCAGACTTATCAAACTGCAGATAATATGTTTTCTTGATTGTTAAAAGAGTATTATATCCTACATGTGTAAAAGAATTTAGGCCTATAAATTTTTTGGGTAAGTGAATCAACTCAATAATAATCTCTAAAATGAATTTTAATCTTTGTTTTGTAATATATTAAAAATATGAGTTGCATGTTCATTTTATATTTGGAGATTGAAATAGTGCTTGTTGAAATATAGATAATAAATTATTGCTTTTATGAATACAGACAGAACTTGCTTTATTTACTTACTGACATTATTAAAAATCATTTTTAAGTTTAAATATAACTATGGAATCAACAGAAACAACTACTCCAAGGGCTAACCCCTACTGGCATTGAATTACACTTCCGATGGATTCTTAGATGAAGATATTAATTAATAATGAATAAAATTTGTTTTTGTTTAGGAAAACATCCATAATGTTTCATTACTGTGGTGAAGTTAATGAAGATATTAAGAAACATTAAATCAGAAGGTACACAAAAATGTCTTAAGTGTAGTATGTGAGTGGAATTAATAATTATGTTATAATTAAATAGCTGCAATTATCTTATTATTTTGTTAAGTTCCAAAGATCCAGTCATAATTATTAACAGTTTTTCTTTAATCTTATAGGAAATGTGTGAAATGAAACATCTGAGATGGACTAAAGCAGTATTAGAAAAAACATTGACAATTTACTCTGAATTTGTTGCAGGCCAACTGAGTTTCATATTTTTGCTGTTTAGTCAATAGTTTTAAATAATAGCATACTTTTTTATGATACAGTAGATTATATATTGTGAATATTACAACAGAAACTATACATAATGTGAACAGCATATTAATTATGAGCAACTTCACAATGTTGATGAAACGAGATTGTCTTGGAAATTATAGTAATTGTAGTGTATACTTTGATTAAACAGATCTATAGATGCTTAAAATATTGTAACCCAATGGGCAAAGAAAGTGATATCCATATTACTGACCTGACAATTATAAAAAGACTTAAAGAAAAATCCTCAAACTCAGAAACAAACCATTTCTGATTATTTTTGGCAAAAAATAGAGAGGTAAATTTCATTACTGTTTCATTATTAGTGTTTTATGTATTATACGTAGGATTATTTTGTTAATTATATAAATTTATTACATATTAAATATAACATTCATTAACGAGAACAAATCTGTAATATAAACAACTGTTTTTCTTTTCGGTTAACACTACTGTATTTTGAATTATTGACATTGTTGTTGATCAATGTTTTCCATTATTTAATACTTTGAATTGTTAATATATTGTTCTTTAATATTTTAACTTATTACAAAATTATTGTTTGATATTGTAACTTATTAATTAATTTATAATAGAAAATATCTATCTAAATAATATATTATATATATGATTTTCTGTTATGTTGTGTGTACAGAAGGAACCATTTTATAAATAAACAAATTCGCAAACTTTCTTTCTCTTTCATTTATTAATTAATATTTTAAATAAATAAAGAATAATAATATAAAAAGGAGGAGTAAGATGTTGAAAATATAATATAAAAAAATAAAAGATTTAAAAAATGGTGAAGTCGCTGGACAAATTGTCGTTTCATCGAGTGCACTTCGAAAATTTGGAATTTGGTATTAGGAGAGCATAAATCAGGTTAGAATGGATTGTTGTGGTCACAATATTTACTATTTTTATTCTAACGATCGTTTTCTCACCGAATTTGCTTCGAAAATTTGTAGTTTTGTATTAGGAGAGCATAAGGTAGTCAAGATCCGGATCCTGCGCTCCTGATATTTAGTGTTATTATTATTTCATAGCGATCATGATCCTCATCGAGTATACTTCGAAAATTTAGAATTTGGTATTAGGAGAGCATAAATCGGGTTAGAATGGTTTGCTGTGGTCAGAATTTTCACTATTTTTATTCTAACGATCGTTTTCTCACCGAATTTGCTTCGAAAATTTGTAGTTTTGTATTAGGAGAGCATAAGGTAGCCAAGATCTGGATCCTGCGCTCCCGGTATTTAGTGTTATTATTATTTTAAGATGCGTTCAATTGTGATGGTTGCAGTCGATCATTCAACTAGTAAATTGATCTTATTGGAAAAACAATTATTAAACGTTGTTAAACTTAAGCGATTATGAAACATATTAGCTTATGTTATAGCCGTTAGCCATCAGTGGACTAAATTAAAGTCAAAAATGCCAAATAAGGATTTCCTAATATTTGCAAATAATCGAGTCTTACTAAACAGCTGATTTCTGGATTTGAGGTTAAACTGCAGGTTATGTTATTGTTTCTAATTGACGTTTACTATCATAATTAATTGATATTTCCTATTAAAACAAGATTATTAGCAGTGATTAATGAAGAACTATTTATAATAGGTCTGCAACAAATTCGTGTACATTGAAGAGTAATTTTTGTTTATGAAGCCATCAATAATACAACAGAAGAAGGTCATATTCAGTGGAATCTTTTTCTCTAAGATTAATGAATTTTTCTAATTGTTCAATTTTAGAACACAAAAGTAATAATTTCGGTTTCTTTCAATAAGAATCCGTTACTGTGGTTATAGCAGAAGCATAATATATACAGGACTGTCAGCAACCCGGCATTAGAACTAAAGGAACTAACCTTACTTATCGCAATAGATTTGTTTATCAAGTTAATCAATTAAGAAAACGATCAAAACAAAATAAAAACTTACTTAAAATGGCAAATATGGTGCATTGTCAATTGTGGATGGGCAGTGTGAGTACTAATTTTGAGGAAAATACGTTAAGTTTTGTAATATTGAGGGGCAATTATTTCTTTATTATATTGCAGTTGGAGCCCTACATGACCGAGACATTTATTATATCAGCTTTTAGAAAAATGGGGGAGAACCCTCTGAATGTAAAAGTAATGAGAAATAAATTTACTGGCGAGCCTGCTGGATATTGTTTTGTACATTTTGCTAATGATGAAGAAGCTATAGATGCCATGCACAAATTAAACGGTAAAATAATACCAGGAACTAATCCAGTTGTTAGATTCAGATTAAATAATGCCAGCAATGCAGGAAGAAATATTCTGGACAGAGAATTTTCTGTTTGGGTTGGAGACTTAAGTCCTGATGTTGATGATTACAATTTGTATCGGGTTTTCTCTTCAAAGTATAATACTATTAAAACAGCTAAAGGTAATATTTACCTACAATTACCTTATTGGCATAATTTCAAAATAAAATATTTGTTTTTATTGCAGTTATATTAGATAATAGTGGATTTAGTAAGGGATATGGATTTGTCAGGTTTGGAAGTGAGGATGAAATGAAAGATGCTCTGATAAACATGAATGGCTACGTTGGTTTGGGGACAAAATCGTTAAAAATATGTAATGCAGTTCCTAAACCAAAAGGTGCAATAACTACTACTGCAACAACAACAACTGGAACTAGTTCTACAAGTACTTATTCTTCTGCAACCTCCGATTACACTCAGTATTATGATCCCTCTACCTACTGGCAAAATTATGCCACATGGCAAACAGTAAGAAGCTGAAATTAATTATGAAAGAAGGTTAAATCTATAGATTCTGTTTTAGAGCTACTATGACCAAGGTGATGGTACACAAGTCACACCAGATTATCACACATCTGAAGCAGTTGTTCAGCATTACAATGAAAGAAGAGTAGCAGAAGAGGATGAGCTTGAACTTATTGGTACAGACATAATAAATAACAAATAGTTTTAATAACATGTGATCAATTACATTATATACTTTCCTTTCAGAACATTCAACTCCAGTTGATGTAGATAAATTAAACCGAGAAAGAATGGAGCAGGATTGCAATTTATGGGATGCTTTGGAAAGTTCAAAGTGGCTACCTTGTGATATATTAGAAGTTTGCTAAGTAACTGACATTCATATAAGTACCTAGGTATACCATAATTTTCATTGTTTGTGTATTAATGGTTCTTAATGTGTAGAATGAATATTTAATTGAATTTGTACAAGAAAAAGACTTATAAAAATAGTGTGAATTTTTGATTAGGCCGTTTTTTTTTATCCTTGTATTACAAATTACAGGGAAAAACTATATAGTATTATACATTTTAAATTACAAATTACAGGGAAAAAAATTATATAGTATTATACTTCTTAAATTACAAGGGTATAGAAAAGGATCTTATTATTTGAAGTAAAATTATTATTTTTTTTGTTACAGCCACAACAAATTCAACTTTATCGCTTTTTTTCTGTATGCGCTATTATTTCCTATAATTTTTAATTATCTTAATTAAAAAGTATGATATATTTTAGATCCCCTTATTAACTTAACTTATTAAAATAGTTTCTAAGTTTGGGGAAGTTTAATGTTCATCTCCTCTCTAATGTATAAAAAACGTCAGTACTTAAAGAAAATGTGTACTAGATACCTACAAAATAAACCAATATTTGAAAAAATTAAATATGATGTGTATTTTACATAAAGAGGATGTTAGATATTATCAAAACGTATACAAATATTGAACAATGAAGAGAAGTTTCTTTAAAACAGTAAAAAAAACTTTCGAAATCAGTGTATAGTTGTTCTTTGAATCTATTGTTAATTGTTATCCTCAGGGTTTTAATTAGTTCAGTTCCCTAGATGTACTCCATTTGATGTTCTTGTACTCCCATTTATTGCAAATTAAAATAGAAACAAAGTTATACAGTGAGATTAAAAGAATTGGCACATAAAACTTTCAAACCAGACAATTTTTGTTTTTAAATACACATTTCTTTAAATTAATTTTCATATAAGTTTTTATTTAATATTTGAAATTTAAAAAGGGATAAAAGTTGTGATCTCAAGGTTAAAAACCAAGAAATGAAATACAAAAAATACTTGGTTATTAAAAGTATATTTATATATATATATATATAACATCCACAATATATGAACAAAAAGGTGATATAAAACTTTTAAAGTGATCACTGATCAATAAATAAAATTATATCTTTTTTACAACCTTTTTCTAGAATTACAAATTAGCCTTCTTTAGCTTTCTTCTGCCTTATTCATAGGCTGATTCTGCACATATGGAGCAGAAATAAGAATATTTTCTTGTATGCGAATTTTACCTTTCATCTTGCTGTGTACAGACTCATCATTTTGAGTAGTATCACAAACGTTTTCAATTGATTCTTCACGGACATACTCTTGCATAACTGTTTTTTTCAGATCAATTTCTTCAGTGTGCGCAATCGTCAAATTCATATCATTCAAATCAGTCATGTTCACTGGCAGCACAAACTTATGCTCTTGGGTTACTGCGTTACTAATATTTGCAGTCAAATTGGTGCAATCTGTGTCATTGAGAGATAATGAAACATCCATTTCTTCTGCTTGCTGGTTAAAGTGCGCATTTAAAGTAACAGATTTTGCGGTTCCAGAGTTAGCAGTTTCTTCTGAGATTGTGGGAGCATTCTCTTCTATCGTTAAACTTTCAGAATGTTGAGCTTCACTTGCTATAGACTGCAGCACTTCTTCGCTCAAATCCACTGGATGTGCATCTTGATTAACCACCATGAATACTTTATACATCGGTGCTCCTGTGGGATCGTTACTAGTTAAAACTAATAGAGAACCCGGTTCGAATTGAGAAAAATCGATATTTGTCTGACTAACAGAACAATCTGGAACTTTTCGAACGATAGTTTTGCCATAAGATTCGGGATACGACAGACGTAGGGCAGGTCTTGGAATACGCCCCGATCGGGTGGGTATTAAAATTTGTTCGAAATTGTTGTCATTTTCAATTATAAAACTTCTCTCAGAATCAGAATATTCAGGACTACTGTCGCTCTCTGACATTTTAGACTTTTCATCTTCAGAATCCGTTTCCCAAACACTTGCAATTCCCTTTTTGACGCACGTGTAAGGGTCCTTTTTCTTTGTAGAAATTTTTGTGTATTTTTTAGCAGGTTTTATAGAAACACTGTCCAAATTTCTCGCTACAGTACCTAATGAAATAACAGAACAGTTTATAAAATAATAATTAGTTTTTTATTCAGAGCTTACCTCCTTTTTTTCTTGCACATCGTCCCTTTTCTTTTGATTTAACTTCTAAAGCCTCTCCTTGCCTTTTCATAATCTCTTCTTTTTCTTTCTCTTCACGTATTAAATCCAAACGAAGACTGGTCATGTCAAATTCTATTGGACATGTTAGCGCTCGATCGATCAAACTTGGATTAGTTCGTTCTTCTTTATTAAATTTCATTTTCAAATCTTTACGAGTTCGACCGGGAAAAAGTTCGGCCATTAATGAAAAATCCGTTCCTATTGTGTTTAATGCTTTGTAGAAACGCAACGTTTCAGATTTTGACCAAAATTTAGCTCTCACACTTCTCCTGTATCCGTTAAAACCTGTGTCAAAATCTCCGTCAATTACTGCAGAATTTTGGAGAGTTTCTCTGTTTTTCTTTGTTTCTTTGTTTTCAACAACTAGGCTCTTTTCATCCACGATAATTTCCCCGTTCGGTCCCACTTTTATCTGTGGTGCTAAAGCATCATCTTCATCATCGCTTTTATCTTGTTTATTGATCTCATTTTCTACTGAATCTCCTACTGATTCAAAATTACCATTCACTGGATTTTCAACAGAAATATCTTCTTTTGTAATTATCTCTTCAGTATCATCATTCTTCTTTTCTTTCTTCTGACTAATCAAAGTATTAAAATTAATGCAGTAGTAACGAAATGCAATATTTATATTTGTAAATAATGCAAAACACATGGTTAATTCTCATACCTTTATTAAAAAAATTGACAATTGTTTCACGCTAGTGTAACTTCAGGTATTGTAAATGAAACTTAATCTTGAATTTCAAATTTTGCAAACATTGCTGAATATTTTCTTTATCCCCTCTCCCATTAACAAAATTAAAATCATGATTTGTAAGTTTGATGAATAACTACTAAAGAAATTAGTGGTGAAACAACTATTATGATTTTTACTAAATTTGTAGAAGTTAACCATGTGGTAGTCTTATTGACATTATTTTTTCTTTACCTCATTGGATTTGTAGCAGGGTTATAAAAAATTAAATCCAACATAGTCAACTTTTGTCTATCAGGTGTACCTTTACCATACTTCATATTAAACTCCCTCCTTGCTTCCGCAAATTTTCGATAATGATCTGATTTTCTGCTTTTCTTCTGAACTGGTGTGGTGGCAACTTCTTTGATTTTTTTAGGAGAACTAGGTGGTTGTTCCCCTTTTTGAACCTCACCAGTGTATGACATTACTGATGAAACCTTTTACAAAGTAACCATTAATATATTGCAACAATGAGGATTTTTCTACCTTAATTACTTACAGAATCATTTCTAATTCTTTTAGAGTTTTTTTTGCCTTCATCTTCAGATTCACTGGCACTGCCATAGACAGAAAAACTTATTCTTCTACTATTCAAGCAAGGCACTGCTTTTATTCTACCCCTGCTTAACATTTTACCAGGGCTGGCAGGTGGTAATGGATATTCAACATCTGAACCTGACTTTGCACTTTCTGAAAGGCTATTTCTTATGCGCTTAAAACCTACAATTTAAATTTTAATGAATTATTCTATTAGTGATTTCCCTAAACAAGCTTTTCTATAATTAATGCTACCTTTATATTAATTGATATTGCATAAAAAGTACCTGTAACGTTATCAGGAAGAATGTATTCATTACTATTATTTCCATATTTTAAATTCTTATTTGCTACTACATCCTTAATTGCTGCTGTATCTGTCTCTAAATCAGAATCTGATTCTTCTTTTCTGTTATGTATTTTTACTTTACTTGAAATTAAATTAATATCACTTGTAGGTTTTAAAAAATTTTCTGAGCTGCTTTTAATTGAATTTTCATCATTTTTAGGAATTAAATTATCATTATTTTGTGTATTAGCAGAATGTTCTACTGCATTATTTTCTTCAAACAGAGAAGTTGTTTCCAATTTAGTTTCACCTTCATGATTATTTTTAATCTCTTCAGTTTTATTTATCACTTTATATGGTTGCCTTCTTGGAATATTATTGGCCTTTATAATAGGCTTAACACTACTACGTCTAAAAGAAACTGGTTTGGCAATTTCCTTTATTATTGTGTTCTTCTCCTCTAACAATGCTTTCTTTTCTAAGGAATCTTGTCTATCCTCACATTTTCCATCTTCACCAATGTTTAAATCATTGTTGATTATTTCTACATTTTCCTCAGGCTGATTCAAATGTTCAGTACCATCAAAATTATTTGAATAGTGCTCTTTCATTAATACTATCTCCTCTTTGACAATTTCAATTTGCTCAGTTGTATTAAGCGGCTTTTCATCTGTTTTCTTTCTTTGAGGAATATTAGCAATACCTTTAATTCTAACTCGTCGTGAAGCCATTGCTACAAAATATTTCAAATTTCACTTTTGCACCCTTTTCATATAGTACAATATGTTATTCTTATGTATACACAAAAACTATGACATAACTCAAAGCACTTGTAAACAACAAAAAAATACGTAATAAAGTAATAATACTTTACTTTAACACCGTTATTATTTCCTGCTATAGATAAGTAAAAAAAAAAGTTTAATTACATGTCTGCAATTAATACGATTTGAACAGTTTTGACGGTCTTGACATGACAACAAGATATTATGATGACGTCTAGGGATGACGTTTTTAACTAACAATCAAAACCAGAATGACCACGACGTTATGCAACCGGTACAACCTTACAATAAGCTGGTTGCCTAGTCTAAATATGTATTCTGTATTTTCCGAACTTTTACCTGCATCTTACGGAATTATAAATGCCCCCTTCTACCTTTGATAGCATAGCAATTGGTAGGTAGAATAATTCCGGTTTCATGACATTTACATCAAGGTGTGCCGTTCACCAATAGGTAGAGTAGTAGTACATAATAGATTAAAGTATGTGCAGTGTGTTACTTGAGTAAATAGTTTTAAAATGTTGTCGTTCGCAACGTGAACTCTTTCGAAATGTGTGCGCGATAGTTATTTACAGAAGTGGATTTAATTTTAAGGGTAAAAAATGGGCTCAAAAATCGAATATGTTGACTCGACTCAAATCTACGCGACCAGTTATGCGAGGAACTCCAAGGCTATTGGTGTTTTGTGGGCTATTTTTACGATATGTTACGGTATTATAGTTGTAGTATCGTTCATAACTCCAGAATGGATAGGGGTTGTTGAGGGTGAAAATGCCGGAAAAATCGGACTATGGTCGGTTTGCCGCGTAGAAGAACAGGGAGAAATGTGTAAAGGGAAATTTTACAGTTTCTATGAATTATCGAATATTGCATTTGTGGGGGCGAGTGCCTGCGTTGGGATTGCTGTTTTGACTGCCCTCTTAACTATCTGTATGATGGTTTTGTTCTTATTCTGTCATTCTACCACCGTTTATCATATATGCGGGTGGTTGCAAGTTTTCTCAGGTAAGTTCAATGATGCGTCAGGCGCGTAACCCTAAACTATTTTGTTTTCTTTCTTTTTTATACTAAATCCGTAATTTTTATTGAATCCAGTTTTCTGTTTTTTACTACTTATTAATGTCTTTTAAAAAATATTTTTTGTTTTTTTACTTATCAATAAGTCCAACGGGCTATCGCTCAATTTACATTCTAAAGTTACCAAGTTTTACTACTATTTAAATTTAAAAAAAAGAAAGTATGACCAGTTACGATCTTGAGAACTTAATACTAATAAAACAACAGAAAGTTAGGACAGCAAAACAAATGAAAGATTAATTACAATGTCTTTTTTGTTTTTTTGCCACAATATCGGATTCAAAACGTGTTTATTTATAAACAAATTTTATGCATATTCAGGCAACGTGTCTTGCATATTTTTCTGCAGTAAATTATGTTACTATATTGTATGTAACAATACAACTCATAATAACAAAGATATTATGTTATATCTACTGGTGGAATTTACTTTTGCCTTTTCAAGGTAACTGATAAATGGTAAATTTATGAAAGAATTATTTTAACTTTCTATAACGTATAAAACACCTGTAGGCGTCCAGCCTTGTATGCAATAAAAACAATTACAATCGACGACCTTCGATAAAAAATTTCGCTTTAAATTTTAGTCGCCTAAGAGGTATAATACACCAATTTAAAATTAAATAGTCCTTATTTTTTACTGGACTACTTTAATATCCGTAACTTTATTATTATTCCTTGAACAAAAATTCATGGAATTTATCTTTTCCAAACGAGAATGATAAACAAAGATGCACAATATGGTGATTAGGGTATGTTAAAAAGGTGGGTGTGACAATCTTTCCATTTTCATTTAAAATTAATTAATACAATATTTGATCTTCACAGGGGCGGATCCAGTCGACTTCTTTAGGGAGGGGGTGTTTATTAAACCGCTTTACCCAAACTCTAGGGTTATATATATATTTTGAGGGGCGCAAGATTATCCATATAGTTTCCTCCCCCAAAAAAAAAGTCATTTCGCTATCAATTTTGTTTTTTAATCGTTTTCAAACATATAGTACCTAGTATTTATTAATTATTTATTATACCCTGGTTATAATAAAGAAGCCAGTAAATCTGGTCCCCATAAATTACAAGTTACGACAAACACTTTTATATTTACCGGCAAATGTTGTTCAAGTTTCTTCTTAAAATTTCGTGACACGGTTTGATTTTGTCGCGGAGTGTAAGTAATGCGATGCCATTTGTTTAAACATTGCTTATTTAGGTCGTGGGGCAATTAAAATTTCACGTTCATATTTAGCACACCTGTGTTGGTGCCAGTTTGTTAAAACACAACGTTTAATTAGATACGGGACTAATTAGTTACTTAATTAAAAAATATCAACTTGACTGAGTTTTACTCGGGTAATATATGTACCACTGATACAGAGGGTGTATATTTATTTATTTTTATTTTTTATTTATATAAATACATAATACATAGTAATAATAATAATAATAATAATAATGATAATAATTCTCCATTCGGAGAAATACATTATATATTATATACTATATATGTATATGATCTTGAAAGAGTCAGGAAAGCTGAGGAGCCATACTTAAAACTAATACTAAAAATCATAAACTTATGATTACAAATTAGAAAATTAGGGATTAAATATTATACAACCTGTGAAATTGTTTTGTTTTTATTATCATTAAAATGTTGTATTATAAATATAAATATAAATATGGAATCAACAGAAACAACTACTCCGAGGGCTAATACCCCTACCGGCATTGAAATACATTGTTGATTCTGATGGACTCCTAGATGAAAATATAAAATATTCAAAAAAGAAGGAATTAAAATCCTTATTCATCTAAATTTTAAGATCAAAGAACTCACATTTTGAACGCGTCCTACCAAGTAGGCACAATGAACCGAAAGCCACATCCCACGACCGGTTTCGACGCGTTCAAAATGTGAGATCTTTGATCTAAAAATTTAGACAAATAAGGGTTTTAATTCCTTCTTTTTGAATATTGTATTATAGTTTTCTTTTTGCCTTTGTCTGAAATTTTAAGATCTTTAAAACAATTTGACAATCTATTAAAATATTTAATTGCTGTATATAGACTATTTTTCTCAAATATGGTTCTTTTATGTATTCCTTTTTTTCTGGTAATACTAGAAGAATTGCAGAAAGATGTGCTTAACTGACTGTAGTGATAAACAACGCATTTAGTAGCGTACAAATCTTCAATTGTGGGTATATTTTCATTTTTCAATAACTTTATAAATTTATTTTGTGGATTTATGAGTTGTTTCACCTCAGTCGGATAAGCTCCACCCCAGATTATTAATCCGTAATTTATTATACTATATACATACGCAGAAGGCAAATGTTTGAGATTATAGGCTAGGTACAAGAAAAATCTTACTTTTTTAATGACGTGCTGACAATCCCATTTTAGATTATGATCAAGAAAGACACCAAGATATTTAATAACATTGGTTATATTTATTAAAACGTTATTCAAAGATATCTCTGTCAGTATAGCAACCAAAAGTCATATGTTGTGTTTTAAGTACATTTAAAGTTAATTTGTTGGATACAAACTAGTTATGAATTCTTTGCAATTTTTGTTTCATGTTATCTTGTGCTTGTTCCCAATTTTCGTCATAAGATAGTACGACAGTATCATCAGCAAAGGCAAATGTATCATTACAAAATTAAAAAATTTCATTCACATATATTTTGAATAGTAGAGGCCCCAGGACAGTACCCTGCGCTGCACCAATTCCAACCGGCTTACTTTGACTAGTAACATTACCTATTTTTCAAAAGTCCTAGCGCTATACGTCTTATACCTTCATTTTCTAATTTTAATAACAATATGTCATGATCAACCGTATCAAATGCTTTATGTAAGTCAATAAAAGTTGCAATTGCAGCTTTATCATTATCCATCATCCTAAAAATAATATCAAGTACATTGTACAGTGCATCAGTGGTACCAGAGTTCCGTATAAAACCATATTGTCTTTTATTATTTCTCCTATATTTAATAGGTAAATTGTAAATTTGAGTGTGGATTAGTTTCTCAAAATTTTTGGCAATATTTGATTTAAGAGAAACAGGACGATAATTTGTAACTAAAGTAGACGGCTATACTTTTAGAATTATACATTTATTTATATGATTTGTATTGGGTTGCATATTTTTGTATGTATTAATCGCTGTCAAACGGTCTATTTTTTTAATTTAAAATGCGAGAAAATGATTTTTCCGAAGAAGACAGGCACACTTTTAAATCGAATACTTCTATTAAAACTGCTTGAAAGTAGTCTTTTCCGAAAATATCGAATTCTTTACCCAAAACCCCTCTACCCTATGAATTTCGTCAAAATCCTTAACATATTCAAAAAAGAAGGAATTAAAATCCTGCACTGGCAGAAATTCCTTTACAGGCTATATTAAAAATATAAATATAACTTTCTGCCAGCGCCCACCTGATGAGACCCGATAGGTCGAAACCGATCGTGGGATATGGCTATTGGTTCGTTGTGCCTACTTGTTAGGACGCGTTCCAAATGTGAGATCTTTGATCTTAATATTTAGACGAATAAGGATTTTAATTCCTTCTTTTTTGAATATGTTATTTCTTTGTCTAAGAATACATCGGAATCAACAGTGTAACTCAATGCCGGTAGGGGTATTAGCCCTCGGAGTAGTTGTTTCTGTTGATTCCATATTTATATTTATATTTATAATATAGCCTTTAAAGGCCTTTCTGCCAGCGCCCACCTGATGAGACCCGATAGTTTGAAACCGATCGTAGGTATGGCTATCGGTTCGTTGTGCCTACTTGGTAGGACGCGTTCCAAATGTGAGATCTTTGATTTTAATATTTAGACGAATAAGGATTTTAATTCCTTGTTTTTTGAATATGTTATATCTTCGTCTATGAATCCATCGGAATGCCTTCGGAGTAGTCGTTTCTGTTGATTCCATATTTATATTTATATTTATATTTATAAAATCCTTAACGCCGTTTTCGAGAAATCAGTTACAATAGGAATATTGTGATACAAAGATTATTTGGCGCGGGACATCAACATTTGAAAGAGAATTTCTACAAAAAGAAATACAATAGAGAAACTGTAGATATTATCTGGTGGACTGGATCTTACTTTTCAAAAAAACAGGAAGCTATTGCTGTGATACGTTATTGGTTGAATGTGAAGGCATCCGGAAAATGTTTCCGTTTCTACAGGTGGGTGATTGAACCCAAACCAAACCTACTTTTAAAGCTACAGTTGGTATACATCGAAAAAACAAAAATACATAAAAATAAAGAATTTCTGCTAACGAAGCCTGTGAATACCTAACTAATAGTTAAAACTTTTTTTTCTGGAACAAAACAATCGCTGTATTCATTCGAATGAAAGAAAACGTTCGAATAGCGAGAAATATGTTACACTAGCGGTAGAATAGTTTAATATCTCCTAAAAAGTAATTAGAGCGTCAAATTTTCTTAGGTATTGTACGACAATTGCAAAACAAGTCGAAACTTTTATTTTCATCCATGACAAATTAAAGTATAAGCAAACAAATATTTTGTCACTGGTTCAGTTAATTCTGTTCATTTTAAATATGTAATAATATTGGAAAACTTCAAAATAAACTATAAAATTACTTTGAGGGCTTTACAGTAAAAAAAGTAAAAAGGAAACTTTCTGGTGAGACTTCGGTGTCCGTCTGTTAATTAATTTTTTGTTCGAATTTGTTACGAAAAGAATAAGAACAACAAAAATTGGAGGTCAAAATTTAAAAATCAAGTAAGATGTCATCATATGATACTAAACAGTAGAGTGGCCATTTTGTAAAAAATATATTTGGTTTTGAAGTATCAGTTCCAATTATTAAATTAATTATACATTTTTTAAAGTTTGTTCAAAAAATTTAAAAATTCTAAAGAAATTAGTTTTTTTATAAGAACATAAGCTTTCACGGCCGGAATTCATAGCAGAATAATGATTCGGGCTTGTAGACCGTGGTCGCTGTGAACGGTTTCGTCCAAACGTTTCGTCGGCAACTGCGGCTGACATCGTCAGTGGGTGCTGTGTTGACTACAGTCAGTCGCTGCCGAGACTTCGAGGTATAATATTCGCACACGTAGTCAACACAGCATCCACTGAAGATGTCAGCCGCAGTTGCCGACGAAACCGTTCACATCGACCACGGCCTACAAGCCCGAATCATCATTCTACTAACTATTTTTTTATTAAATATTTTGGTTTCGGTTACGTCATTGCTTTCAACTTTAAGAATAATGAATTTTCTTCAATTTCCAACCCCAAGTTTTTCGAGCGACCTTGATTTTTTTTTTTATTAAAGCTTCGTTTTTTTTACTTTTGGTTTTTGTGATAGGTAACAAATTAAAAAAATGTACAAAACACAAATATGTAACAGTAAGTTTGTAATTCCAGCATATTTTTAGCTTTTTTTCTTATAATTAGTTAATTATGATAACAATAGGTGTAATGCAATTAAAATTCCACGCTTGTTGCTTGTTTACGTTTAACTACTTAAAATAATAACGTTAGTTTAGTTTTTATGTTTCACTGTAATCTTTTTACTAGGCTTTAACGTGTCTTTTTAAACTATTTAAAACAAGTTTGTGAGAGACGTTCAAGTTTAATGTAGTAATCATATTTTAAAAGAAAAACACACACGTTTTATGGTTGCAAAAAATTTTTTATTGTCTCCACAATAATTATCTCAGCACACAGTACCTTCTTCAGGTGGAAGAATTATACAAACTAAATTACAATCAGAACTCTTATATATATTAATTTATAATCTGAAGGATAGGGGTAAAATGATTTAAATATTTAATAAAGATGAATTACAAAATTCCAGCTGGTCGTTCAAGATATTTCCATTTTTACACTATATATTTATTTCTAATTTTTCTAAAAAATTAAGTTTTATTGCTTTATTTGCAAAATGTAGTACTTTGAAATTTTCATTGAATTGATATTTTTCATCAAGTAAATGTATTTAAATGTTCTTTTATTCTTTCTTTAAAAGATCTCCCAGTTTGTCCCACATATGCTTTCTCACAATCTCTACAGTTACAGTACACTCCTGATTTTTCTTCTTTTTTAGTTTTATCTTTATTGTTTTTTAAAATAATTCCTAATGACATATTAGTTTTATATGAGATTTTGTTATTAGTGAATTTATAAATATAATGGCCTATTTTGCTAGAAAAATTGTCTAAATAAGTTAAGGAATTAAATTTTGAAAAAGGTTTAATTTGTGGATATATTAAACTTAATGTTTGTTTATTTACTGTTTTGTTTAACAAATTTTTAATTATTATCGGGTTATAGCCATTATTGGCTGCTATTTGATAGATTCGGTTTAATTCTATAGTATTTGAAAATCTATCTTTGTTAAATGTAAAGATATTAGTCTATGTATACTATACGTGTGTGTTTTTGTTTTAAACTGTGATTATCATGGAGTTGCAAGAGCTAAAGGCCTCATCCATCCAATTTTTAATGTAGTAATTTATTTTATTGTTGATCTTCTTCATTGCTATGAGAAAAAAATTCAAACATCTTATAAACCTGAAAACCCTAATATGACATAAGCCTTGGTATCAAAAATCATTTGTGCAATACAAACAAAATAATTAAAAAAATCGCTCACACTTGTTAGGTACACACAAAATTGTTTCTTTTTCTAAATTTACTGTGCTTTGTATTAGAAAATGTTTGCATGATAATTTATTTTTAAAAAATATCGTGTTATAAAAAATATAGAAAATTCATTTAGTAAATAATGCAATTAACTGAAGGTCAAAACGCATAAAAGAAATACAACAAATTCAATTGTTTATTAGTGTCTATCAAAATTTATAATAGTTATCTATTCCATTTCAGTTTTGCTGTTTAAACTTTTCTTCTATCGCAATTAATAACAAAGCATTGGTTCTTAGTCACGTAATACAGTTACCGAGGTGTAAACACCTTCCTTTTACTTAATTCTAAACTGAATAATTTAGAGTTTTGTAATAACTGTATAATCGAAATGAAACGGTTACTGTACCTACACCTACAATCAATATTTTGTAATATTATATTTCTATTTTAGTAACAGCACACGTCAGTTCTCTTCTTTATCAAACGTAATTTCAACCAATGACTATTTGTTATTTCAAACAAATTAAATTTTTATAATTGTTACATTATACCTCATATCTAAAATCAGAAACTGCATTATTATTAACATGAATGTAGGTATTAATGAATTAATTTAAAAAGACTATAAGCTAGATGCTTCTATTTCCTTCAATTTTCCAATTTCAAGTAAAATTTTAAGGCATCTCTTTTAAGATGCAAAGTATTTCTACGTTTACTGATCTCAAACAAACAGAAACGTTAAAATTACTAACTATATGTTCTATTGGATATTTTACTGCATCTGTTCAACGTACAGACTCCACAAGGATCGAAAATGTTAGAAAGAATATGGAAAGTAGGTAATAGACGCATCTTACATCTCTTGTGTAACTCACAACACGACGAGTAAGTTTATTCATGCACAGAACTTTGGAGGTGTGCCACTATGTCGACACATATTTATTAGAAAGGTTAAACAAGCCTGTCTATATGTAAATGTAGAAAACGAATATACCAAAATAATGATATGTAAATTATACAAGGTCCAAATTCCCCAAATTGTTTTTGTTAGCTGTTTTCGTAATTAAAAGTTTTTGAGACAAAATATAACAAAATTCATTGAAAAGAAAATGAAGTTTCTTGGTAATTAAAACTACCAAAATTTTTCGAAAACCGTAAAATAGAATCCTGACTCTCTGTGATTATTTATTTCTATAGTTTTCTAATAATACTAATAGGTACTAGAATATTAACGCACATTTTCGACAATATTTCTAGAGAATTGCACATAAAACATAAACGAATAGGTACAGTGGCCGGCACGTAAGGAGATTCAGCGACGGTCAGATTGACAGGTAGGTAGGCGGAGACTTTTAGCATAGCAATAAATGAAGGAGCCAATAAGAATATGGCTGGACCGAAACGTCAACTTGTAGTTCAGCGGCGCGTATCACTGAGAGAAAAAGTACTGAACACAGATCACAAATGAATTCGTTCAACTGATTTACTTACCCTAATGGGGTTTTAATGATGTATGCAAAGTGAACAATTAAAATTTTACTATCATCATGAACATAAGGAGAAAATCACGGTTATAAGTACCTAATTATATAAATCTAGGAATAATAGCTAATTTAAAGATTATTATGTATGCATATAAATAAGTTATTGACAAACAAAATAAAGTCGAATAAACAAAACTTGATAATAATATATAATAAATAATGTTGTTTATTCTGGGTATCAGGTTCGCTGGCGGCGATAGAAGAATATTGTAGTTAGTAGTTGTAAGTATATTATTTCTTTGCAAACAACCACTTCTCTACTCTGTTAATTTGAAACTCTTTGCCATTACGCTACTGAACTTTGCTGAGCAGTTATCATTCTGCCTACCGGTCGATTAACCCCGCCCTAAAGCGGCTAAACTTTGCCACTGTGCGTCCGATGATTTATGGCTTTTGAATCTCCTTACGTGCCGGCCACTGTACCTAAGTGCCTTCTTTAAAATTCTCTTTTGAATTATAGAAGGCTGGGCAAATTACCAGATTAATCAATTAGAAATCGATTATTTTCAGTTTCTAAAAACAATCGATTAATCATAAATAATTAATACAAATTAACCGGAAGAGTCGGAAATCGATTTTCAGTCCAATAAAGGGGTGGCAAGAAAATGTATTATCTTTATGTGATTATTTCCCTAATAAACAATTTGATAAATCGCTTATTCCGGTTAATCACAGTAATAGATTAAGAACACCTTTTGAAACATAAAAGTCTAGTTAATGACATATTAGAGGCAGAAATAGGAGTAAAAAGAGGCAGAGGAAGCCCTACTGTTCGCAAATAGTTAGGGATGTAGGGTGACTTAAGATAGGAAGGAGTGGAGGTACGTGTCTAACCTTCTAAGTCTTCCGAATTATTATTATAATCGAGGACCTAAGGCGCAATCAACCATAAATCCACCACTGCCAACGTGACAATTTCATTTTCTTAAAATTAAAAATAACTAACAATAAAAACCATTTTATATCGTGATAGAATTATTTGGCTCAAAAATTAAAAGTAAAATTGGGACGTGCTACAAATATAAAATATTTTTATGAGAACCCCAACCCCGTAAAAATTTTCTGCGTTCGCCATTGCTTCGGACTGATTCACTATGATGATAAATCGATAATCGATTGTTAACCGCTCGCGCGTTCTGAGCCCCCGCGAGACAGGCAGCCTTTGTGATATTAAGTGGCGGGAGGCGTTTTTACAATTTTTGTCTGTCAGTATGTCTGTTTGTTCCGGCTAGTATCTGAAACGGCTGGACCGATTTTGACGGGACTTTCACTAGCAGATAGCTAATGTAATAAGGAGTAACTTAGGCTACTTTTATTTTAGAAATTAATTAATAATTTATTTAAGAAATTAATAACTATTTATTAATAATAATAATTAATTTCTAAAATAAAAGTAGCCGGAACAAACAGACAAAAATTTAAAAAAATGTTATTGTGGTATACATCCATATGCATTTAGTAAAAAAGTGGTTATTTTAATATTACAAACAGACACTCCAATTTTATTTATCTGTATATGTATAGATAAATACGTAGTTTCGAATTCTGCATGGTTAACATTACTACAATGTAACAATTTTATAAATACGTAGGTGTAAATTGTGTAATTCGATAATGATAAAGTGTTTATTTTTTTTATAAGTGTGTGAAACGATCAACAGTTTATTGTTTATCTTTCTCCCACTAAAAATATTTGCAATCGTCAACAATTTCAGTCGCTCTCTTACATCAGAACATTGTCGTATCTGGGTTAAAACAATCTAGCAGAGTTTTCCTTTCATTTCCTACTTTCATTCAGATTTTTAACGCTTTACAATCAATTATCAAGCAAATGCTAATTTGACAGGATGGCCACAACTATTATATGCATTACGTATGTTTAATAAACGAATAAACAATCGATGTATCCATTTCTTCAAAATAAAATAAAAAATAAAATGAGAATCAATTATTGCCAAGTAAATTTCAACACAGATTGAAATGATGTAAAAAATTTTTGGGTCGATTTTAATTTTTATATAATACCAATACTTTTAGTGGAAATTTGATTTCTTTGTAAGCATTTGACATATACGTTTTTCCTTTAATGTATTTTAACAGAATAACAATAAAATTATGAAAAAACAAAAACTGTTGAACAAATAAACTAATAAGAAAAACAGCACTTTTTGTTTCAACATATATTTGAAGATTTCTCTTACAATTGTTTCGACCTAAGGGTCATTATCAAAGAGTATTTACTACAGTACTGAGTAGACAAAATATGTACAATTCCTATATATAGCTTAAACTATGGTGACGTCACAGATTTGATTATAACAGACGGGTGTGGTTTGAACATAATTCTTTTTGGTTGTTGACCAAAATTTTATTTTTGTCTTTTAGAGCTTTTTTAATTTCAAGGTTTTCTAGAAGTAATAAAACATTTTTTTTGTTTTCAAAATGAAGAATTTTAATGTTATCTAAATCTAGTGAGTGTTTGTTATCAATGCAATGTTCTGGCAAACCCATTGATTTAAGTAGTTTCTCAATGCTTTTTTCGTATTCACTGCTGGCTCTGGCCTATACCTATACGTAGCAGAGCAATCCTTACAAAGCAATTCATAAACACCACTTTTTGAAGTTTTTTCGGATTTCTGTTTGTTATTGACTATAAGTGATCCTAATTTACATTTGTTGATTTCTATGGCATTTATATTATATTTACACAACTTATTTTTTTTTATTACTAACATTTTTAACATAATTAATAGCACAATAAGAAGTAGTTTGTATATTTACGTTTTGTAAGCCTGCAAACAACATGTGTCTAAATTTTAATTTTGATTTTTTGTAAAGTATATGATCTATAAAATCTGTGTTATAACCATTATTAACAGTTATTTGCTTGATTATTTTTAATTCAGTATTAAAATCTGCTTTTAATAGTAGAATATTCAACAATCTATGAATGAACTTAAATCAACGGGATTGGCAGAACATTGCATTGACAACAAACACGCACTAGATTTAGATAATATTAAAATTCTTCATTTTGAAAACAAAAAAAATGTTTTATTACTTCTAGAAACCCTTGAAATTAAAAAAGCTCTATAAGACAAAAATAAAATTTTGGTCAACAACCAAAAAGAATTACGTTCAAACCCCACCCCTCTGTTATTATCGAATCTGTGACGTCACCATAGTTTAAGCTATATATAGGAATTGTACATATTTTATGTAATAGATTAAGAAAAATTAATATAAATACCATTGTAGCTAATAAGTTAAATTTAAGTTCACTCCTAGTAAGTAACAAAGAAAAGGTCAACATATTACAGAAAAATGGTGTGTACCAAATAAATTGTAAAAATTGTGAGGCCATTTACATCGGCCAAACTGGTAGAGCTCTAAAGTATAGGCTAAAAGAACATGAAAGGTCAATTTTACACAAAAATAACAAGAATTTCTGACCATTGTATATCAAATAACCAGCATTTAGATATTGATAATCCCAAAATTTTGCATAATGTTAATAAGGGTAAATAACTAGACCTTCTCGAAATATTCGAAATAACAAAAGCAAAATATAATAATCACTAATGACCAAATTGAATTCACTTTGTCTCCCCTCTTAAAATCTACCTTCTGATTACCTATTTAAGCACAAATTCTGCAATATACTTTTAGTATCTATTGTACTCCTATCTTTTGACAATGGCGTAATTGCCGAAACGGTATCGTTATGTTTTAAACAATAAATTGTGAAACAAAATATCAAGTGTTATTATTTAAAAATCAACATCACATATTTTGTCTACTCAGTACTGTAGTAAATATTCTTTGATAATGATCCTTAGGTCGAAACAATTGTAAGAGAAATCTTAAAATATATGTTGAAACAAAAAGTGCTGTTTTTTTATTAGTTTATTTAGTCATTACGTTTCTTCAAGATTGCACCGAGTTTAGTTTTACTGTCGAACATTTTTAAAATTGTAATATGCAATTTTAACAATAATCATATTTATTATGTGACAACCACATTCATAATTCTATTTTAATAATTTAGATATATTATGTTAAAATGCACTAAAAAAAAGGAAAAGGATTTTTAGAATCTATGGCTAATTTCATTTTCTCTTCTTCTATGCACTAAATAAAGAGAATAAATTTAAATATGTAATGAAAAAGTAAAAAATTTCACTGTGTAAAATTTCTATTATTTGAAGATCAAGCAATAAATCTTTTTTTACTTAATAAACTGTGTTTGACATCCTATTTTTGCATAGATATGCACGAATAAGCCTGTTGGATGAAATTTCACGAGAAAAAAAAATGCCACATTATTACAGATTGAACGTCGAACTTTCTAATGAAAATGAAAAGAATCCAGGTGTTTGTCTGTCTATGTAATTAAAACACGCGTTGAAAATCAATTAACCAAGTTAATAATTAAAAAAGGTATCAATAATCAGGCAATCAATTGTAAGTTGTACCTGTTCGAAAAGTCTCTAAGACGAAGAATTCGATGACATTTGGAAATATTGAGCGAAACAATCAAATTTACATTACGTATACTACATTTGCGTAAGTCAGTAAATGGTTGTAGTTGAACCAGAATAAATAACATATACCTAATGTTTTATTGTCCTACACGTCGACTTAACGAAGCTTAGGTAGTTTTCTTTGTTGTTTGATATTTAATTTGATTGTGGATTTGTTTGGCTGAGATGATAATGCGATTATGAAATATCTGGAAACACTACCTATATAAACTTATATAAAGCATACGTGTGATTAAATTGATTATAAATTGAAGATTGATTGGTGATGACTTATAATTCGGTAATACTTTTGGGTTTTAAAGATCTAAATTGTTAAGATAGAAAAGGAAAAGAGGCATGGTTTAGACAGTTGATTGGACAATTGATTGATTGAGTTAGATTTGTAGGGGTTGAAGGAGGATTTAAAAAAAATAATAGGACAGTAAAGATAGAGGAACATGTACACTAGCGATGTTGTTCTAGAAAAAATTTAACTTTTAAAATTTGTCGAAGGCAAGGATTTTTGACAATATAGCAATAAATAAGAAATTTTGAAAATGTTTGACGGGAAATTTATGACAGTGGAAAGAGTAATTGCAGGACAATAAAAAAAGGACTTTTGGGTGTTTTCTATCTTAACAGTAGTAGCAGATATTATAGTAAATAAAATTCATTATATACCTACTGACTTAAGAAAAACCAAAACAAAAATATCTTATGTATTGTTAATTTTACGTAAGTACATAATTATAAATGTGTTAGTTAAGTAATTATGTATTTTGTAACTGAATTCTTGTTCTCTTTTTCAGCATTGGCATTAATTGGGGGCTGCGCTAGTTTTCCAACCGGATGGGCTGAAGAAGACGTTAGAAAAATATGTCTGACCTCTGACATATACAAATTGGGAACTTGCAGTTTCAGATGGGCTTATCTTTTGGCAGCAATAGGTTGTTTAGATGCAATTATTTTAGCCACATTGGCTTTTATCTTAGCCACAAGGCATGTTCGGCTTCAACCTGACCCCCAATATGCACCAGCAAGTCTATATAAGGGTTAGTACATTTTATGTTTTTTTTTTGTTTTAATTATCTTATATTGAGTATATCGAACCAGTTTTGTGTGCTTACTTGCAATAACTGTCTGTTTAATCACATCTAATAGTGATTGATGACCTTTTAATTCTCATGGGAATATGTTTTCTAATTAGTTAGCATTTTTTAAAACCTCGTCGTATATTATATTAGCTTTTAAAGATTGTGCCGAAAAAAGGTAACTTTCTTTTTTATCCCATCCGGATAAATGGTAGAAGTATGTCAAAAAAAATTTTTATCAAATTTTGGGGGGAAAAGCCATAACTTTTCTGAATTTGATCTTAGGAAATTCTACTTTAGATAATATTATAAGGAATTAATTTCACTTTAAAACAAATCATACAGGCAACTGCATCAACTATAAGGGTTTTTAAAATATAAGCTTTTAATCAAAAATTAAAACGTCTGTATCAGCTAAACAACATATTATACAGTATGTCCCAAAAACCCGCAAAAGTATCGCACATTGTTGAATTAATTATTTTTATTTTTTAGCATATTAATAAATATGCTTGTTTATTGTTTGTTCGTTGTTTAATAATATCTTATTATGTATTTTCAGGTGAAATGAATAATGGATTTATTGGGGATGCTGCAAGCATTGCAGGATCAAGGAAATCCTTAAACTTGCACCCCGTATTACTCATGCACCCTGGACAAGACGACACTTATTCCCAGTTCTCACAAAGAACTGTCCCACGATCTATTCATTCCGGTCATTATTCCCATCCAATGCATAACGGCTTCCAATTATAATGTGCCACATAATTTATTATACCTTCGGTAATTTTATTACTAAACAATTGTATATTTTATCAATAAATTTTTATTAAATAGAACTTAAGTCACAACTTCATTATATCCTAATTCATTCTTTTTAATAGGAATACCTATTCAATATTTAGACCTACATGCAGTACTTCTTAAAAAACAATGTTAGATTGTGGAGAAAGTAATTGGCAAAATCTTTTATTTGATTTTTTTATAACTATAACATTAAAACTAATAATATTAATACCCTCGCATTAATGGGACACCCTGTATATTCAGAAGTAAAACATTAGTAATTATCCGTTTGCAATACAACTTAATGACAAATAAAAATACGATATAATTTATATGACTCACCCTTTGGCATCCACGTAAGGATTCTTAGTATCTTCTTTAAAACTTCATTTGTCACTCTGTAATAAATAAAAAACATTTTACCCAATGTCTTGTACTACCAAAATTTGCAATAAAACAGTGGATAAATAAAGATGAAAGATGCAATTTATTGCTCTAATATCATAACTAAGCAAACATTAACAATTATAACAGAATTTAAAAAGGCAATACTATTCTGTATGTACCTGTTATAAATACAAACTTTTCATTAAGAAAAGTATAAACTTTTGTATGTAACGGAATAAATGGCTAATAAACTTACTTCATATTAGTATTTACTAAAATACTTTTCATTTCAAACACTTCACAACGAAATTAACACTTAAATAACAGAAACTATAAAATTATTTTCGTGCCACAACAAAACTAAATTTTGTATTTTCTCACAGTTTATAATTCTCATTGCTTCGAAAATTTATATTGTGCTTGTAGCAAACTAACCTAACCTATCTTTTTCGTCTGTTAAACGATTAGATTTTGTTTATTTATTTTTGACAATGCCTTTAAGAGGGAACCCAGTATGTTTAAAATGTGAAACAAATGAATCCCCATTATGGACAAATGCAGAAAATTTAGGTGCTATTTGCTTAGATTGTGTTAATGAAGCTAGGGACAGCTTAAAAAATGAACAGGAAGAAGAATATGACGATAAACACGACGGAGAACAAAAATCCAGCAAAAAGAAAACCAGACTAACACGTTCATATAAAACAAGACTAAATCCTTTTGCAATACCAAAACTAGGTACATCTAAAGGTAAAGGTAGAAGGTCTATGTTTAAAAAGGCTCCCATTAAAGCTCCAGATTCTGTTGCAACTCCCATTACAGGTCAAAGCGTTTTTTATAAGGTAAATAACGCATTTATTAAAGAAGTGCCTCCTATATTGACGTTGAGGATTATATTTTGAGGGTTCGTACTTCCAAGTGGGTGATATTGTGTCGATGATTGATGAAGAATTCAATTTATATTATGCACAATTGAGAGGGTTTCTAGTTGATCAGTATTGCGAAAAGAGTGCAGTTGTCACTTGGCTTTTACCAACTAAAGAAAGTCCTTTACCAGAAGAAGGTTTTGACCCAGCAACATATGTAATTGGTAAAGAAATTAACATTTAAAAAAATCTTTAATTCATTTTAACTAGTAATATAATTTAATAGGGCCAGATGAAGAATTGCCAAGAAAAATAGAATGTATGGAATTTATTATGCATGCACCTTCTGATTACTATAAGGCAAAAAATACTCCCTACCCACCTGTTGAAGCTTCCGCTGAACCTGGTTACATTTGGACAAGTCTTCATGCAACCAGAAATAATTAGTCTTTGAAATTATAACATTTTAAATGTATACAATGTAATTTTTTATTCCGATACATATTAAAATAATAAAGAATTTATGCAATTTTTCACTTAAGAAAGTTTATTTTATTTATATAACATTTTCAGCTACTTGTAAATATGTAAAAATTCTGATAAAATATCGTTTCTGTAACATTCTAGCAGCTTTTCCATTCCTGACTAAATTGATTATAATTAATAATAATAGTAATAGGCTTATAATAAACTGAAATAACGGAATTTCCTGAAAAACGTGATGAGCAATTCACATTATCTTTTCAAGTTTTTTTTTCCTGTTAGTAATTAATTTTATTGTATCTCTTACAAACTCGAGTCGTAATTAAAAACGATATTGTAATTGTATGTTAAAACTACAAACAAATAAAACAAATGCAACACCCACGTCATTTCTATATCTTAAAAAAAATAGCAAATACTTTTAAAGCCTTTAATTAATCTAATGCCAGTCATTGATGTCTTATTTCGAAATTATAATGCGATGAACAGTTCTTTGCGTTAATTTTTAAAATTATTTATTTTCATTAATTTGTTTTTCCAAAACAAGCAACTGTATATATTTTTAATTTTATGCAATGTTTAAGTAGATTTTAAACAACAGGTAAGAATTTAACATCATTTTTAAAAGCCACAGTTGAATGATCATGGGTGATTTGCCCCTGCAGCCACACATCTCAACAATATCGTACCAAAAGTTGCACTAGATCATAAGTAAAAAAAGATTCATTTTTTACTTGTAAACCAGTGCCCAACTTCTTGGGCAGTTCACTGAAGCTCACCCGACTGCTATTTTTCCAGAAATGTTATCATAACAAAGCAATAGGAAATTTGGAACTTAGCAGGAATAAACGAGTAAATAACGACATATATAGGAAATGTAATGTTTTAACATCTTCAATAATAAAATAATCCGTCATTGTTATTGACGACGTAAGCGATAAAAAAATAATTTCTCTCATTTCTAAGGTTTACCTCGTCAATGTCGCTTTTATTTTCTTTTTTGTCCGTCACCCCCGTGGATAAGTAAAGGACTCGTTAGACGTTGGGGGGCAAGAACCCCCCGGTTCGTCTCAGTCCGTTTTAGCCAGTTGAAGCACATGAAGAATAACCTCGTCGACAGTCTGGTTGTTTAACAGCGATTTAACAGCTTCGTCGTCTATTACTACTGTGAATAGAAGCTTTGCGTTCTCTCGTAAACGACCAATGTAATCGAAATCTTCATCAGAAGCGGGTTTGTGTCCACAACGTTTGATCACTGAATCAAGTATCTTGTCGACGGGGGCATCAGGCCATCCAAAAGCTTGCAATGTTTCTTCGTCAACCAAAAGCGTGAGCAGTTCTTTGATAGAATCAGTCAACGTGAGTTCATTCCAAATACGGTTGTCACACAACGACGTGCCGCTCTCTTTGTTCGATGCGGCAACGGAAGCCGCTTTCAATAGCTGTTGCTGAAGACGTTTCTTCTCTGCTCCGGCCATTATGTCTTCCAAGAGGTCTCGATGCTTAGCACGCATATGTCGCAACAGGCAGTCCTGACGAATGAAAGCTCGACCGCATTCGTCGCATTTGCACGGCTGCTCCTTGCGATGAGTCAACAGGTGAAGTTTGAGCGAAGATTTGATGGCGAAACGTTTCAAACACACCTCGCATTCGAAAGCTGTTAACAAGTTAGTAAAACAATATTAGCTTCAAAAATTAATAATACCGATCCAATAAAACTTACGTTTCACTCCAGAATGGAGTAGTTCGTGTCTGGACAGGTCTTCCTTGCGATAGAATGATTTATCACATTGGTTGCATTGTAAAGGATCTGCGCCCTCGTGTACGAACTTAACGTGCATAGTAAGACGCGCTCGCCTATTGAAAGCCCGATTACAATGGGGGCAAGTGTATGCGTTCTCACCGGTATGGTGAAAAATGTGGGCCCGTAACTGCGCTGCTTGGATAAAAGCCTTGCCGCAAAACTGGCACTTGTGCGGCTTGTGGCCCGTGTGAGTACGCACATGTCGATTAAGCGTTTCTTTGGCCGCAAATTTGTTTCCACACTGAAAACAAAATAAAACACACCTATTAATATGTGTTGAAGACAAAAACATATTACATTAGTAATCATTAACTCAATTGAGATGGGTAACAGTAAAATGATTAAAAAATTATTTAACTCACTTTGGAGCATTCATAGGGCTTTTCTCCTGTATGCATTCGTCGATGCTTCTTCATTGCACCGCTTGAAGGAAATCGCTTAGGACAAAGGTCACAAGGGTAAGGTCTTTCACCTGGCAAAAACATTTAAAAAAAATAAGTGTAAAAATATATTTTTTATCTATTTTTGTTTAATTTCCGAATTTTAAGAAGCAGAATTTATTTTTTGTTTTTTTTTCTATTGATTCTCTAAAATTTTCTTACCAGTATGGGTTCTCATATGAACTATCAGCAGAGTAGACCCGTGGAATTCTTTTTGACAATATTCACAAACAAAAGTCTTCTTCTTTTTCATGTTACCTGCATGGCTTCTCAAATGTTCTCGAAGATTGTCTTTTCTTGCAAAAATCTTCTTGCAAATCTAGAGGATAAAAAAATACTTAAGAAATAGAAAAAAAAATGAAAAACAAACATACAGGACATTTAAACATCATTTTAGTGCTCCCGTTGCATCCTGTCTGGGAATAGTGCCTGATGAGATTGTACTTCCTAGCAAACTCCCTATGACATTCTTTGCAATAGTAAGGCTTCGTTAGTGGATGGATGGTCATGTGATCGATGAGGTTTTGACGTTCTGGAAACACTTTCTCACACTCGACGCATTTCCACATGTCGTTACCGTGTTCGATACTCTGGTGCCGTTGAAGACTGTTCGACATCACGAACAATTTGCCACATTCACTGCATTCATAATCACCCGTCTAGAACAATTTATTTAGTATTCAAAACATCAGTATTTACAAGAAAATTTACCAAGTAATGTTAAATTAAAGGAAAATTTGTTGCCAAAACTGTTTGAATAATTAAAATTAAACTATGAATAAATGCCACCAAAAATATACAAGCAAAAAATATTTCAAAAATAAATTAAATAGAAATAGATTATTGTACCGTATGGGCTGAATCCACAGGTTCTCCACAACAGTAGCAAAGCTCAAAGGCTAAAGGATCTTCCTGACTTTCCTTCTCTGATGGATGAACAACAGTTATATGCCTTTTCAAACTCTAAAAATATAATTTTCAAATAATATCCATAAATCAGAAGTATCAATGAGCAACTCACCGCTGATGTTTTAAAAGTTCTCTGACAAATTGTACAGGGGTTTTGTTCATCATTATTGGACTCATTCTTTTTAGGTTTAACTTCAAAATCAGGGTCATTTGGATCATCTGTTGTTTCACTATTGTAATTTATTTCAGCCTCATCTTCTGTCATGGGTTCTTCTTCTTCTTCTTCTTCTTCATCCTCAGTTTGTGCTGATACTCTCATTGCCTCATCATCTTCATTAACTGCATCCTCCTCAACAGAGGATGGATATTCTTGTGTTTGATCTTCAATTTCAAAGTCATCTGCATCATGGATTTCAAGATATTCACCTGTTTCGGCAATCTGAACATACTTTTGACCAGATCTTAGTTGTATATATTGTCCCCCAGTCTCCACTTGAATGAATTGTGAGTCAAGAACATTTTCGGTCTGTTCCTCTATTATAAAGTCTGATTCTACTTCTTCATGACCATCTTCTTCAATTTCTATTTCTTCAATTTGCTCTTCTGTTTCTTCATCTAATGTAGGGTTATTTACACCACTGAGTAGCAAAAGAAATAAAATTAATACATTTGCATACAGGTATGGGAAACACTTCATATTTACCTTTCATCAGGATCATCAAAACTGTTTATTTCCAAATTCCCATCAGAATTTGTGACAGGTGGGAATCCATCTAAAAAGACTGCTTGAGTGTTGCTCACTGATGGAAGTTCTACATTCTGTAGCAAAGTTGTCTTTATATCTTCCTCTTCAGAGTCAAACTCTTCAGGTTCAGTTTTATGTACATCCAAGGAAGAAGATTCTTCTTCTTCCATTGTATAATGCTAATCCTTAAACAGAAATTCTTTTATAAATCCTGCAATAACAGCTCTAATAAAAAATATAACTTGCAGGCCCCTTTAGGTTTAATATAATTAAATTTATTTAAAAAAAAAATTATACCCTTCGTTATCACAAAAGTTAGGTTATATGAGACCATAAGAATAATAAGGGTTAAACTCATAATAAATACAAAAAAGATAAATTGAGCTTTTTTATAAAAAAAAAACTAACAAATTTACCTATTTTATACTTTTAAATATCCGATTTCCACTTTGATTTAAAAAGTACCGATCCAAAACAGATATTTCAGCAGTTAGATGATGCACTTCTTTCAAGTTGTTAAAACAATAATTATGGCTTCTAATGAAAGTCTCAGCCATTTGTCGAATATGTACTTCCAATTAAACGAATAATTGGAAATATTTTTACATTTAAAAAAACACTTAACGATAATCAACAAGAAATAAACCAAATAACCACCCGCTTGATGGCACTAAGATTGATAATAATAAACAAAATAAATACTTACGCCCCTGGAAAGTCGTCAACCGTTTTATCACCCGTATAACAAAATGGTAGATGTGGAATATTTGCAGGCGCGGTCATTAACGTCAACGTTGTTACCAACTGTAGAATATCTGCGGATATTTATCTACGTTATTTTATAATTAATGCGCTCTACAATGTACTGGAAAATTACAAATAAAAAACATTATCCCACAAAATTCTTAAAAAATGACAAACTTGAGGGTAATAATGAAGATTTCTTAATTTTACCACTACCAATTTATACTTTTTGTTGTTTTGTTAGGTTTGTTGGGTTGCGGCTGTTTCCAATTTTGTAATACTAATAATAATACTTCTTATGAACCGGAAATAGAAATATTTAAATAAAAGAAAGTTAAATTTTATTGATGAAAAATGTAATCTTTTAATAAACGCTATTATTTATATCAATGAACAATTAAAACTAGTAAGCAATAAAAAAGAAATAATGACACGTGTTTTCTAAAAGCATATATGTTCGATTATCCTAGCAACGCAATTTAAACTATCAACACAAATGATTGAAACAATCAAAACAATGGTTAAAGAGTTATACTTTTTTTATTGAAATTTAGGTTTTATACTGAAATGTCAGACGACCTTAATATAGAAACTATTAAAAATACTCAAAAATTATTAGGAAAATATGTAAAAAAGCCCGCTCTTACGGAGAAACTTCTTAGAAAACCGCCTTTTCGGTTTTTGCACGACATTATCACCTGTATAATTCGTGATACTGGCTTTTTGAAGGGTCTCTATAGCGAAGATGAATTACAATCCGATAATGTTAAAGAAAAAGACGCAAAACTCAATTTTTTAACAAAATTAATCGACGCCGTGAGTAAGTAATCCATTCTTTTCAATTTAATACTTTATTAATTGTCAAGTAAATGCTGACGTAGGTTGTTTTAATTAAATTATATTACAAATAAAATTTACATTTCTTTAAGAGTCAATTACACGAAAAGAAATAAAAGCGCGTCCAAGCAAAATAATAGCTGGTTTAGAACCAAAAGAGACAAATCAGCTTTTGCAAATAATTGCAAAGGCTTTGGACAAAAAGGTGGACACATCTATATATATTAAAAACTTGAACAAAGAAACTGGAAATATAACTAATACAAAAGAGAAAAAAAGGACTCCAAGTACAGCACGTGATGGTAGTGATGATAAAAAAACAAAAACGTCTTTAACGCCTCGTAAAATTGATAAGGACAACGCATCGATCGATAGAATAACGAGAAAATCTAAAATTAATAATGAATCAGTAACCAATTCTAAATTAAATAAATCGAGTAAAAGTAAGGAGAAAGGCATTAAAAAGGAAGTAGAAAAAACAAGAACAGATACAAAAAAATCTGAAGGAAAAGAAGAAAAACAAAATTCAAATGAAGTCATTAAGGAAGAACACAACGAAAAGTTGGAAACACTACACGAAGTACAAGATAAAGATGATATTAAAAGTGAGGATAATGTTGAGCTCAGTAAAAGTAACATAAAAGAAGACACTGATGATGACAAAGACAAGGAAGAAATTATTACAAGTGATAACATTAAGGAAAATATAAAAATCAAAGAATCAAAATTAAATGATGAAGACATAAAAGACTCTGTTGATAACTTACTGCTGAAAAGAGACACAATATTAATTCGACCAAAATCTGCAAAGCCAAAAAGCAGCGGACAGGGGAGAGAAAGAGAAAAACAAATTGTATCAAATATTCCACCAGAGAACACCACAGAGTCCAATAAAATAAACGAATTAAACGGTGAGAATTTCACTGTATACTTTTTAGATCGCTCTAAATCACTCCTTTTTATTCAAGCATGTTGAGGTTTATGTTAAATATTTCATTATCTAAAAAAAATATGTACTTATTAAGTTCTATCATTGTATACAGTGCAGAATATATAATTTAGTTACAGATCAGGTACATTTTCAAAGACCTAACACATCTTTATTACGTCCACCTTCAGTGCGACCATCAAGTGCAAGACCTGGTGCCCCTCGTCTAAAGCAAGAGAGTGTCATACCTTCTGAGGAAGTTGTTCCTATGGGAAAAGTCAAGGTAATCGTAGAAAATTTCGACAAAAACGACAATGACGACGAAGAAACGGTTACAATTCAAATGACAGAACCACCAGTAGTTTCTACTCGTTCCCCTGCATTACCTCCGGATGTCCGGGGACATCTTGTCGAGCAAATACTTGAACAATTTCAGAATGACGACGAATCAACTGTAAACTTAGATAAGACTTCCCAAGTCGAAATCGAATGGGAACAAGAGGAAGGAAAGTAGTTAAAAAAAGCATTTTAAAGTTAAATAAAAAGAGTAAGAATATGACAACAAAAAAGTTCTTATATTTTTGTAGTAGTAGCTTGCACAAAAAAATATGTGACCTATATGAGGACTTTTCTCATTGTAACGATTTGTAAAAGAGACAGATATTAAAATGTGAGAGTATTTGATAAAATCATTTATCAGGTTTAGGAGGAAAAGATGCAGCAAATAAGGAAATAGAACATGTACGAACCACTTTACAGCACCTTACAAAGTCTGCAAATCCTCTAGGTAAAATGTTAGGATATTTGCACGAAGACGTTGATGCTATGCACGCTGAACTGAATATGTGGTGGGAAAGCAAGAAACAAGCTGAAAAGGAGATCACAGAACAGAAAAAGTAAATATAATAATTTTTTTTTTTAATTGTATGTACAATACTTCATACCTGTAACGTAAGATATTTGTTTTCATTAGAGCCATAGAAGAAGAACAAAAACCATTACTAATCCAGTTGGAAACCGTGAGAGGAAATATCGAAAAATATAAGAAACAAATTGCAGCTGCAGAAGCCAACATACTGCAAAATGAAAAAAGGATTCAAAATTTACTACTTCTAAGCTAAAAATATCACATAAATTACATACACTAAACTAATTCCTACCTAGTACATGTAATAAATTGTTTTGTACAGCATTTATTAGAGTTCTGTTCAAATTTAACACTGAAAAGAAAAATACACAAATAATTAACAATTTATTATTTTTCAATTTATGAATTACAAAAGAACGAAATATAAACAAATACTTATTGTCAGCTACTTGCAGGAACTGTTACGTCCATTATTTCACTGGGACACTTGTATAAAATATTTTAATAATATTTTGTAAAATAAAGGACCCAACGTTCCCCATTATTAAAAAGTGCAAATAAAATAACAATATATAATGATAAATACTAGGTATCACCACAATAACAAAAATTGTGCAGTTTATAATGAATAGCATAAAAAAGTGTAAATACGTAGAAATTCTCTTTCAATTTTTATCATCAAAACTAAAAATGAAAAATTTTTAGTAACATTTCGTTGGTTTACCCTTTTAACACTTTCTTTGCACCGTCACAATTGCCTTTGTGATCATACTTTAATAATGCATAAAAAATATTTTAATTAACTAAAAACACAAAATATAAGACGAAATAATGGAATAAAACTATAAAGAACTTATTTCCTATTATGTATAAAGTTAATACATCTTATAAAAACGATATTCACTGTGCAATGATTATTAAAAAACTGCTTCAAAATAGTATTTATACGCGGGATGCCTACGTAATCATATAAAGGATTGCTAAAGATAAAAAATATATTTACTATTTCTTTTTCATAATACTTTATCTTGTTCAGTAAACTATAACTTGTTAAAATATATCTATTAATTGTTTGAGCTTAAAGCAAAGTTAAAACGAATATAAAAACAGACAAAAGATTTACAAATCACACAACTATTGTGATAAAACTGGAAATTAATTGTTTGAAATTAAACTCACCATTTGATCATATAACAATAAATAAAATTGCTATTTTATTACTCCTTTAAAATCAGCTTATTTAAAAAAATATTTATTAATTATGAGATTCAACAATTATTGTTAATCTCAATTGCCTAGCTAAAAAGGAACATTTTTCAGGAAGAAAGGTCACTAAAAATGGAATATATTTGAATAGCTTTAACTAAAGACCAACATTAAAGAACCTTGTAGTATATTTTTATAAAAAAAAATTACGATAAGCTGCCCACAAAACCAGTATCATTTCGAAAAATAAATGTCATGCTACATTTATACGGCAAGATTGCATTTAAATAAATAAATTTAAAAAATAAAGGCCAAAACGGCAATCGATTGTCGTTTTGACTTTGCTTTTCATGGAATAGTATCAAAGAATATAAATAATATATTCCTTCCACATCAATAGTTGTTATTGTTGTTTTAGTTATATATGTATTTTAATTAGCTATGTATTCCTTTGGTAGTAAACACCTTTTACACACTCGTCGTGAGTATGTAAAGAGGCAACGATGCACCGACTTTGTCCAAATAATAAAGGACAATCTGTAAAGGAAAAAATCACGATAAGTATACAACCTTCCTTAAATAACGTTACAAAGCCACTTAAAATTAAAAATATTATTTTGTCTGTATTTCAAGTAGTTGTAATACAGCCAGGCACTTGAAAACGTAACATTAAAAATCCATATATCACTCTATAGTAAAATCAACAAATGATAACAAATCACTTAATCAAACTACAAAACTTTCTTTACAACTTTTTCCATATTCTTTATTTTTTTGGGGTCTTTTTATGGGCGGGACTACAAAATTTAAAACAATTATATTCGCCAATATCATCTTTTATCATTTGTATATGTTCTACATGCATAAATAAAATGCATTTATTTTGATAATAAATTAATTCTTTTACAATTTTATCGTGAGAAATTGTTCGAAAAAAATCTTTAAAGACACACTCGATGGTTTCGTATAGAATATTTTTAGAAACATACAGATATTGACATTTTTAAGCGCTAAAGAAAATAAAAAATTAAACTAGATAATCCTGTACATTAAAAAATAAATAGTAAAAAAATAGTATTCTAAATAAGAACTTAGAATTCAAAAATTTAAGTGTACCTTTTTAGAAAAAATACAAATTTTCGCTACAATTCGAAAAATTCGTCCTGTTCCTGCTCCAGCCTTTGTAAAGATCTTTGCAGTTTTTTACCTCCTGAGGTGACCACAGTTTTTGGAAGATCAAAACTGTCCACTGAACAATTACTATTATTATTTACACTACGTCTCATTCTTGAAATAGGCGTTTTTCTCCTTTCTACTTCTACATCGAAACTTGTATCTGTAAAGCTTACAAAAAAATTATTATATAATACATTCAACGTATAATTCTATAAACGTATTTAAGATAAAAAAAATGGATTTGTAATTAAGCTGCCCAGATTAGTTATCTTGACCATGACTATTAAATTTCCTTTTGTATGTAAAAATAACCTTCAATAATAATTATCCATTCATTAAAAAAAGTAATAACTGTTTTCAATTGAGTATTTCCTACTTCAAATAAAGT
This sequence comes from Agrilus biguttatus, assembly GCA_963921985.1. NCBI lineage: Eukaryota > Metazoa > Arthropoda > Insecta > Coleoptera > Buprestidae > Agrilus > Agrilus biguttatus. Next base: position 37,734,002 of record OY998118.1, on the reverse strand, counting down.
CAATAATTTGAAGGATAAAATAATAATTATTGTATGGTAGATACAATTTTAGTACAGACTGTGGGCAACATTTTATGATTCATATGATAAGATAACAATAAGATTTGAAGCACAGAAGGTGATTAACTTTTTGTTTCTAACATAATTAAATCTATTAATAGATAATTTAAGAGCAATTGAAATTGTAAACGACTTGTGAAGTGAAAAGTTCTTATCATTGTAATCACCATGTGATAATAAATCAAGACAAATGTGTTGTTCCATTCATATTCACTAAATAAATAATTAGTTTACAGCTTGTCAACTAGAGCTTAAATTTTATGACAAATTTATTAAACCAAATCACACATTTATAATCCATTAAACTTCTGGAAATTTTATAATCATACAAACATGATAACAACGATACTTTTGATCTTACTTTTCACAAGTATGTTTGAAGACATGATTTCAAAGTACATCAATTAAATAATAAAATAAATCAGAATAAAACTTACTAAAATAGAATCTTATATTAAACTTACTCACTGTGTCCACTTGACTTCCTAACTTCTGCCTTGGTGTTTGCTATGGACGAATCAATTTTTGATAAAAAATAAGAAACATCATCATTATCTATGTAGCTCGGTGAGGACACAGATGGAGGCCGTGAAGAAGATGAACTGGCCTCAGAAGGTGGGCTGGTCAGTTCACTCTGACTTTCACTAAATGCAGCAAAAGGACTATCATCTGCTACTGGAATTAACAAATACTCTTTCAAAAATAAGCTATCCGATGTGTACATTCTGTTTGCCCTCCTGATATCTTCCATCTATTAAATTGAAATTAAAATAAGTCTTGGAGAATAAGGATTAAAAAAGAACGTTGAAATTAAGTGCCTGTAGTATAGTACTCACTGTAACTTCATACTTTAGGGCTAATCCTTGAAGGGTATCAGTTTTTACCAGGGTATGTTTAATAAATTTTTGATTTTTATTAACATGTTTGCTAGTACTTCCATATTTCTTCAAGGAACGAACTGAATCCCGAATGGATAGTCTTTCATAGGGACTGTCCATTTCTGATTTTTCCTACGACTTACAAGGTTTAAAAATCAAAGTTCTATTTTATGCACATTTCACTTATTATACAATAATAAACAAATTACCTCTTCAGAAATTAAACTATATTTATTATGCACATATAACTGAGAACAAACAAATTTCATTTTTGTGAGGATCATTCGTCGTTCGATGAAAAGGCTTGCATTATTATTTACTATTTATTTCAGATCATACGAACTGGTTTAGCAATAAACTAATGACCGTTAATAAGATAACGATTTATAATGAATAGCATGTGAAAACCGAATCACGTAGCGAATGAAATATTTCAAATAATTCAACTTTCTTGACGTTATTGACTTTGACGTTCAATCAGTTCATTTCATTTTTCGTTTGATGCATGACAGATTGAAGGTCATATGCAAACGCAAATAATAGTGTCAGACATTACAATTCACGCAACCATAACATAAATTTTCAAAAGTACTGTTTAAGGTAAATTTATTATAATGCTACGGTATTCGCAATTCAATCGTGTCGTTTTACAAATTTTAGCATAAAATATAACCTTAATTATTGAGAATCAACAAAACCAATATTCAGTACACTTGTAGAATTAGCTAGCGCAACGGATGTAGTGTACACAGGCACAGTTACTTTAATTTTTCCATGAAACTGGAAAATCGAAAATTTGTAAGTGTTTTCGAATAAAATTGTATGTTTTTGCTGTATCTGGTTTGTAAAGATTTTTTAAAGACTGAGTGTTTTTCATCATGTCTTATCAGTTGTATAGAAATACCACTTTAGGCCATACCCTTCAAGAGAGCCTTGATGAACTCATACAGGTAATGCATATATCCTTTTTTTAATTTTAATATTTGTTAATGGGACATTTTTCTACAGTATGGTCAAATAACGCCTCAACTGGCATGTAAAGTGTTGCTACAATTTGATAAGTCAATAAACCAGACTTTGGCAACAAGAGTGAAATCAAGATTAACATTTAAAGCAGGAAAACTTAATACTTATCGTTTCTGTGATAATGTATGGACATTTATGCTAAATGATGTCGAATTTAGAGAAGTGCAAGAAGTTACCAGAATTGATAAAGTTAAAATAGTGGCCTGTGATGGGAAAAGTGAGGTTATGTTATGATAGGTAAATTTTAGTTAATTTTCTTCTTTTTAGATGTGGCAGATGAAGGAAGTTCAAAAAAATAATCTAATTGTAATATATGTGTGACAAAGGAACTGAGAATTGTCATTTTTGTATATATAACAAAGTGCTATACATGCAAGCTCATGGAACTAGATAGAGACTATAATATGTATAAACAAAAACTGAGGAAAGTTTTAACCGTATTTAAGTGTCTGTAGATGTGCAACTTTTAATTTTTTGTTATTGGTGGGTTTAAAAGAATTTGTTAATTATGTTTTCATCATAATCTTGCTGTTTACAACTATGTTTGGTATAAATTAATAAATTAGGTTACCTAAATAAGTGTCGTTTTAATTTTATTGTATATAATTAAGATAGGTATCTTTTACTAATTACTTGTCCTTTTCTTCAATTGATTACTGTTTTTATTGAGATAAGTAGTCATTTACAAATTAAAACAGTATTTCAGTAACCTAACCTAAAAATCCATATGTCCTTAACCTTACTTTAATTACTGTCAAGACAAATAATTCATCACAAACAAGTAAACTATTTTAAATAAATTCAAAATGATGCAACAATATATGAAAGAATTGGAACAGGTGGGTAAAAGAGCATTTAATGAATATTTTTGCAAATTTTTAGAAGTAAAATAATTGCAGGATCCTTTTGATGCAGAAGAGTTTGTAGAACGTTTAGCTTATAGAACTATTGCAGAGACTAAAAAAGCAGAAGATGATGATTTTAATCCTTCTTTACTACACGATGCTTTTATTCAAGCAATAAAGTACTAATAACTTACAATATTTACTATTAATGATCTAATTCGTAAAATTGTAGAGACCTAACACTGCTACAAGAGAGACAACAGAAGAAATGTGAAAGATTAGAGGCATCTGTTAGAGAAGACCAGTTAGTCTTTTGTCAGGAAATTCAAACTCTTCAGGACAAAAATAAGGTAAAATTGCATGTCAGTTACATTTATATTAACTCAAACTAATTAGAATATTGTTTTAGAATAGTGTTCAAACATTTCAAGAACTTGATGGTAAAATTAATAATGTAGCAACAAAAGTACTTCATCTAGGTGATCAATTAGACAATGTTAATGGTCCAAGAGCTCGTGTTGTTGAAGCCCAGAGACTTATAACCCATCTCAATGATTTTTTAATGCCTGGATCTTTAAATTCTTCACTTTTCACTGATCCTTTTAGGGTAAATAATTTTATAAGTAAATGCTTACTAACTTGTTAAACATTCTTTAGATTGAAGAAGCTGCAGATATAATTCAAAAACTACACTTAATTGCACAGGACTTACCTGTTTCAAAGTAAGAAATAAATATATATATTTAGTGTATATTTTAATGAATACACTAATTAAAAGACAATTGTAGGTTTGATGAAACTAGAAAGAAGATAGACTCAACATATGATGATATTGAACGCAAACTATTAGCTGAATTTTGTTCTGCACAAAGAAAAGATGATTTTGAAGGAATGAAAAAGATTGCCAGTGTTTTGTCTCAATTTAGGGGATATGTTCAATGCATAAATGCATACATTGAACATAGTCAAGCAGTAAGCAATAGTTTTTTCAAAAATCCAATTTTTTGGTTATTTATTTGTTTTCAGGGATGTTTACTCAATAAAGATGTTTTTGGAAATTTGTTGCCTTTATGTAAGATGAATTACACCATAATTAAAGAAGTTTTTGAAAATCCAGGCCAAGTAATGGCAAAGTTTGTTATAAACTTATACAACCCAAAATTAGAGGAATATATTGCTGGTAGATTGTCTCAAAATATGGACACAGACATTTACCTGAAAACACTTTATGATTTATATTCAAAGTATATATAAGTATATATTTTTTTAATAATTAACGATCATTGCCATGGGAGTATGGTGGGTTAAATTTCTCTTAACTAAATCAAGTTTCATATTTTTGCTGTAACTAATCCAATTAATGAAATCATTTTAAAATGGTCATTTCCAAATTGTTTTAAAAGAATGTATGTAGCTATAAAGTGTAAGTATTAGTTACAAGTATAACTTAACGGAAAAAATAAAATTGGTTTATCAAACTCCCATTCTTTTACTTGGCAATTACTTTTATTGCTAATTTTTTTTTTTTTTTAGAACAAATCAGCTTTCTAATGATCTAGCATCATTAAATATGGGAATAGATACAAATTTGCTTACAAAATTAACTGGAAATATTTTTCAAAAATATATAAGCAATTACATAAAGTAATAAGTTTTAATGATTTTTTTTCGCAGTTAATGATCGTTTTATTTATTTTAGTTTGGAACTGCGTTTTTTAAAAGGGAGAAACTCTTCTAATCTTCAAACATATTACGAATCTAAAAATCATCAGAAGAAACAGATTCAAACTGGAGGGTATAATATTTAAAACTTTTTTTAATTAAAACTAAATTAAAAGTATACCGCTAATATTTCGTGTAGGTTTCAAGAACTTCGAAGGGACTTGCAAGCAGTTATTGGTACCAGAGCAAACATAAACATTGTACAAATTGAAGATTATGGAGGGGAAACGTTTTTATCAGAAGAATTAGCAATTACTATTCTTCAGGACACGAAAAACGCGTTACAAAGATGTCATCTTGTAAGTGTAGTTGATATTATTTAGATAATAGCTGTATTTTTTACATTTTTACTAATGTAATTATCTAGTTATCACGTCCAGAAGAAAAAGCAACTAACGCTTCACAAATAGTTGATTGTCTTTTACTATCACTACTGACCGAACATATTGAATATGCTCTTGAACTTGCATTACAAGCCATTCCAGTAACGGAAGGATCAAAAACACTCCCAACTATTCATTTTTTTAGCGTCGTTAATAAAGCCAATATCATCATTCATCTGTTAGAAAAGCAATTCACGGATCTCGCGCTACCACTCGTAATGTGAGTAAAACTTTTAATATTTTGTTTTCTTAGTTCCACAATTATTAGTGTAGTTTTCTATGCAAAAAAATTACATATATTTTCTTTTGTTGAATAGAAATACTCCAAAACTTAATGACTGTCTTCATAAAAAGAAGATAATCATGGAAGATATTGAGAGAAGAATTAATACTGGCTTAGAGAGGTATGCAATGAGAAGAAAAGCTGTGTATAAAGTAGTTAACTATTTTTTTGTAGGTCCTTTAATGCTATTATCACCTGGGTAAAATTATATTTACAAGCAGAACAGAAAAAAACTGATTATAAGCCCGAATCTGAAGACATAGACACTGTGGCTTCACCTGTAAGTATTGTTTAAATAAAATATACAATTGTTTAAGAACATGATGAAGAATTATTTATTAATCATCAAGTATTGAAACGACTACAGTTTCTCCTTAAAACCAGAATTGCTAATTGAAATAGACGAAAACGTCTTATTGGATTCACATTTCAATATATTTTACAGGCCTGTAAAGCTGTGGTTCAGTATATAAATAGTGCAATAACGCTCATTAAAAAGAATTTGGACGGCAAAAATGTGGATATAATACTTCAAGAACTAGGAATTAGACTGCATAAAGTAATATATGATCATATGTTACAGTTTCAGTATAGCACAATAGGTAGAAGTAATCAAAATATAATTTTACACTAAATAAATTTTTATCTTTATATTTAGGAGCAATGATTGCAATATGCGACTTAAATGAATACAGACAATGCACAAAACCAATGGGAGAGTTAGTTTCAAAACTTTTTGAAACTTTGCATGCTCTTTGCAACCTGTTACTTGTTAAACCTGAGAATCTTCAGCAAGTCTGTTCGGAAGATTCCTTGGTATTTCTATTACATCTTTAAAAATGTTTTTTTCAGAGTTTACTTATTTTTCCTTGCAGGTTGATTTGGACAGGTCAGTGGTAAACAATTTTGTACAATTAAGAAGCGATTTTAAGGTTCAAAGGCAACACATTTTAAGATCCTGATTTTAAACAAGTGATTGATAGTATTATAATATAAATAATTATCCATCTTAATCATTTGTAAATTATTAACTCATATGATTAAATATACAGTTATTAAATTTAAATAGGGTCTGTTATTTATTACTGACACAGGGTATAAGAAATTTATGCAAAGGAGAGAAATCGAAGGGTTTATTGAAGAAAAAAAAAAAACTAGTAATTTTATAACTTGTTCACATTAAAATCATTAAGTAACAGTTTTTTAAATACTTCGTTACAAGTCTCAAACGTTTACAAGTTATTAGTCACTTCAGAGGCTTTCATTTTTCTTTAAAGTTACCTTATATCTAGATGTAATACAAATCCTAAAGTAATTATAAATTGCAGTAACACAATAATTAAACGAAAAATTAATTTAAATAAAAAATATGAGAAACACAATGGAATAAAAGTATGAAAGACAATTTTTTAAGTCTTACATTTAACTTTTTGCTTTTATATCGCTGTCCATTACTGCAATATTTGATGGTCGATTCTAATTATGTGAAGAAGACACGACGAATTTCTTGTGGTCACTGGTAAGGTAAAAGAAATCATTAAAAAGTAGAATGAACAACGTTGTATGTAGATTTGACACTTTTCCTACAGTAGAAAGCTATACAAGGAACACAACATTTTGTCTTCTTGTCATTAAGTGAAAAATTGACCTCTCCCTCAGCGCATTCTGTAACGATTAACTTCATGCACTTCACCAAGATCACCTTTAAAATCCAGCTCAATTATAAAATCGAGATCTCTGTTATTTCTTGGGTTCGGCTTCATAGAAAATGTTCCGTAAATATCTTCATTCTTTTTAACGGTCATATAGTCTTCGAAATAGAATACCGTTTGTTTCCAATGTGTATATGGAGCTTCGGGAGCGGTACTAAAACCTACTCTCTTGTGGCACTTGGTAAACTCAACATTAAAAAAAGTAACAAGGGCTTGGATGTAGTCATTTCTGCGTACTTGGAGATTAAAAGGAGCTGTAAACTCCAAATCTGACTTAGTAACAGTATAAAGATCGACTTCTTTGACCAGGCAAGCATTAGTGACAACTTGTTTTGGATCAACTACATCAACAAGGGGTTCACTTATGGCAACTTTACGAATTGGGCTCATATCGAAACCATAAACGTCATCCCACCAATTGATTTTTTCGTCTTTATACTGTCTATCTTCAATAGCAGTTATAAAGAGAGAGCAGCGATCAGGAAATAGCAATCCATTGGGTTCCAACCACTTATCCCTTGCATACAATACTGTGTCGAGCATACTTTCATAGAACAAACAGTAACCCATCCATTCTGAGATTATAATATCGACTTTCTCCACTCCATCAGGCAATGTTACTTCTTCAACTTTACCCTTAATTATTGTTATAATATGGTCAAGCTTATTATGTTGAACTATTTGTTTGGCATAGTCAACTATATTGGAACATTCGATAGCAATAACCTTTTTAGCACCGGCTTTGGCAGCGAACATACTCAAAATGCCTGTCCCACAACCAATGTCTAAAACAGTTTTGCCCACAAACAAATGTTTGTTATGATACATGCTGTTACGATACGTCAAAGTTCGAACTTCATCTTTTAACATTTCTTCATGAATACCAAAGTGAGCGTAAGAATCAAAATAATAATCACGCGAGGTCATCTCTTCGGCCGGAATATCGTTAAGTGGTTTGTCTGGGGTGACATCCATTGCTTCCAAATTAGGGCCATTTACAGTCTGAATAAAATTGATATACTGTTATTATAAGATCACCACGTAAAATAATACAATTTCGCATTAGGCAACAAAAAAAAAAATGAAAGTACGAAACGAAAAGGACAGTGACATGAGCAAGGGAATTTACTACATAACCTGACTCGATGATGAAGAAACAATGAATTCAACAATTTTGCATCAACAACTACAACTTAAGTAACGATAATTTCATTAAAAAAATATCTCATTTAATACATATTTACCACGAACTATATTTTTGGAATATTAAAGTGTTCACAACGATCACCCTCAATTTATTGATTTAACATTTTAGAAAAATAACCACACTTTGGAAAATACCATAAAAATGATCAAGGGATTAAATTATTAGATATAAAAACATATTTACCTTTCCAGAGGGGGTGCTTATACCGTTTTCACGAATAACTGAACCGCACGTTGAACAGGCTGCCATTTTTACTACCGGCGAAAAATGGAAAAGAATGCCGCGTCTACGCAGGGCACAATGAAAAAAATGAAGTGTGTATTGTCTCACCTAACGGAAATGCTAATTAATTAAATTTTGTTTTGTTGTTTATAAAGAATGTGGATCCTGTCTCAGTTAATATAATTGCTTTGAACTCAAAATTACTATTTTTAAATGAATTTACTCAAAGTTTTAAACTTTTAAACTCTTCTTTACTACAATACGGATGCCATCTTCTTGTTAAAGCATAAACAAATAACGCCACGGTAAGATATCTATCTGTTAGGTGGTACACTGTTGACGAAGCTAATAATAGAGGGCCATATTATTCTTTTCTGGCGCTTATTCGAATTGCTTAAAAATATTTCAAAAGTTATAAGTAATCAAAAATATAATTAGAAACGCCTAAGAAAAATACAATAAAATAAGACACAATAAAATGGTGATTAGTGAAACGAAGTGCTAACTAAATTCGATTAATAAAGACACTTCCTGGCTGATAGAACGAAATAAAAAACAATAAATTAATTTAATATTATGACAAAAATGCTCGTTAGCAATACTTCGATAGTTTTCAAAACGTAAACTATTACATTTTAGTTAATAATATAACAGATACTAAGCTCAAGTTTCAAAAAATGTTTATTCTTTTTTATTTAAAAGATGAGTGGAAATTTCTTTAAAATTTGAATTAGGTCCTCCAGTATATAATTTTTCCAGAGCAGAAGGTTAACATTTGTGAGTAACTGTAACTAATACAAGGTGTTTTCCATATCTGCGCGGGTGAAAGAGCTCAACAGTTCTCTTCGTATACAGCTGTTCTATTCTCTTTATGCTGTCTGTATCTTTCGGGAAAGCTAAGTCGTAATCTACATTTAATTAAATTCCAGACGCGCGGACCTGGGAGTACCTAGACTGTTCCCGTCATTATCCTACTTCTTATATACCTTTACACTACGTAACAATTCGCATACCGTACCTCTAACTATAACCTGTCTACTCGATTCTATCCTTTCTTTCATTTCTCGCTATTACTAATGATTGAATACATATCATTATGAAATTTAAAATTACCCAGATCAAGAAGATTAGGGTAATTTTTTCCGATATAACTTGCGATGATAAGTCTGAATCTCAGAATTACCCTCACACATCAAGATTTTGAATCATATTAACCATAAAATCCTGATGTCACTAATTTAGGTTGTTTCGTTTTAAGAATAGTATATTTTGGAGCAATTGTAGAGTCAAATTCGGGTTCGCCTTCGAAAAAACATCGAAAATAATTCCCTCCTTCGTACTTTTTTTTTTTTAATGCAACATAGCAAGACTCTCATTTTAGAAATTGACTCTCTTTCGAGAGTACTATTACAACGATTTGAAAAAAAGATTTAGAAAAGTTTCAGCATATTAAAATTTCAAGATATCCTAATCTTAAAACGAACCAAACCAAATTAGTCTCATTCGGATTTTGGGGTCAATATATTTCAAAAGGACAATTCTGAGTCCAGATTCAGACTCAGCGTAGCTAACTACCTAGGAAATGACATTTCTGGTTTTATAAATATAAATATAAACATGGAATTAACAGAAACAACTACTCCGAGGGCTAATACTTCTATCGGCATTGAATTACACTGTTGATTCCCATGGATTCTTAGACGAAGATATAACATATTCAAAAAAGAAGGATATAAAATCCTTATTCGTCTAAATATTAAGATCAAAGATCTCACATTTGGAACGCGTCCTACCAAGTAGGCACAACGAACCGAAAGCCATATCCTACGACCGGTTTCGACCTATCGGGTCTAATCAGATGGCGAATAAGGATTTTAGTTCCTTTTTTTTAAATATTTCTGGTTTTAGTTTCTTATTGACCTGCGTTATTGTACAATCACGGTTGTAGTTAAGGGGAAGCAAACGGGGAAGTTGAACCCCTCAGGTCCCTCTTTTACATTGGAAATTTTGGGCAAGTGCCTAGTGCGCCGTGGTCTATACGATTCCCTGGTTCCTGCTACTATTTTAATAAAATAGTCCTCTGCCACAGGGGACCCGTTATCCAAAAGTCTCTCCAGGGTCTCCAAGCATCCTCAGTTAGAGACTGACTCTCTTATTGAGAAATCGACTGTTTCAGCCTTTACTGTGTTATATGGAAATTGGGATTCATAATATACGAGCAAAACGGAGAAAATGATTTCATGTGAATTAAATTGCAATACATGTAATACATTAGAACATACATTCGACAAACAGGCCGCTCCTTTAAAGAGAACATTCAAGAACATATAAAAACTATAATAAAAAAATTAATTTTATCAATCATTAAAAACAATAGATATGATTTTGATACATATGTTAGCATAATTTTTTTAAATAAATATGTAAAAAAGAAAACGATTGGTTATATTAGAATCAGTAGAAGTTAAAAAACACATTAAAAATAAAGAGTAGTAAACGAATGAAATTGAAAATGTATATAGTTCCATTATGACAGATAAATTACTGGAAATATCTCTACCCTTAGTTTAGATTTAAATTTAGTATAAAAATATAGAGAATGCCCTTGTATGGTGAAGCAATTGTTAAGAAAAATGAATGTATTAATGGAAATTTTGTGTATTTGTTATTATCGACAGTTAGTTTATATCTTATTGAGGATGACAGCTTGTAAAGAAAATACACACTTATCAACCAATTAGTATCTTCCATTATGTACTTTACGTGCGTAATCTTTTTGAATAACAAAAATATTAAACAATTTTCAGCGATAAAGGCATTGCATTACATTAATAAGAATCCAAACTTATTTTATTCGTTTTAGTAGATGGCCTATCTAAATGATTCAGCACCGAGAAGCGTGGTCTAGTGCTCTAGATCATTGCTTGGCATTCGGGAGGTCGCCGGTTCGAAACTGGGACCGGCTGCTCTGGTCCAAGTTTTCTGTGGTTTCCTTGGACCATTTAGGTAAATACTGGGCCAGTAATATTCCACCGATAACCTTTCACTTCTCTTCTGTCTTCATTTCGTCCATCTCATCTTTCTCTTCCTAACCACAGCACCCACCCATTCACACGATTCCCGAAAGGAGGTTGAAGAGGGCCTTAAGCCCTACCCTTCGGCTTTGCACTACAGTGTAGATCGGAGGGACTGCCCGCTCACCAGCGCGAGTAGCTGGTGGGAATGAAACACAAAAAACTTGGCTTTAAACTAAAGCATGTTTTTAAAAACTTTTAATATTATTAATTTATTTAACCTTATTGATGTATGTGGGCTATAGAATAAATTAAATATGTACAAAATAAGAAACCAAGCTAAATTTACATACAATTTAAACCATTCTTTTATGTATATATATATATATATATATATGTATAGCGATTTGAATTAGGAGAGAGAGATAGTGTTGTTGAGAGTCAAAGTCTTTCAACATTTATTCCCTGTAATAAGAAAATGGAAGTACAAAGGTGTTCGTTCATGCAGAACAAATTCGTAAAGCGTTGCGCCCTTTTGTCAGTACCTACAAATAGAATAATACGCGCGAGGAAGATAATAATTTAAGAAACTTCATTTCATTTGTAATTCTACTATGTTTCTGGTCCGGATGTCTTCTTCATTATTCTACTCCGAATCGTTCCGTATTGTAATAAGAATTGAGACCTGGCATAAAGTTCCTCTCTCTCTTTGTGTTGCGTCTACAGGCTCGTGAAATTCTAACTAAGATAACGTATAAGATAAGAACAGCATAATTTCTTTTTCCAAACAAATAATAATAGTCATTTTTAAGGGAAAAATCATTTGTCTATTGTGAAAATATATTTTGTAAGACGCACAAAATTATTTTATAGCTATAGGTCAAGGACATACACAGGGGAGGGTCATTATTAGGAATCACTACCCTTCCTTGATCCCCAAAAACTGAAGAGCCATTTGATTAGATATTACTTATTAAAATAGCCAAAAAGGGGCGGCTGGTATAGAGGTGTTGCATAGCTGCAGAACATAACAAAAAATTAGATATTTATGAATTTTTGCGACCTTGCTACTGAACTTTATTAATACAGTAGTTTAGTGTATCTATCTACACCACACGCGACACTGTTGTGCTTGTGAAAAATCGTATTTTGCCGGCTGTCCTTTCTTGTGTAATACACCAAATGAATTATCTGATCCAGCGCGTCGTGGTGTACTTGGGCTGGGCCACCGGAAAGCTGCTGTGGTGCACTATTGGGAGCGGTAGGGTTTTCTCATTGAACATCTAGCTGGCATAAAGCAGCGAGTTTACACGGCTATCTACGCTGCATTCAAACCAGCTAATTCATTTGTTTTTATTTCTTTTTGAACTTGGCGAGCGTAGATAGCACAATTAATTTATGGGTGTATCGTGTATCTTTGTCGAAGTTTACTTTAGAATATGTCTCCCAGCGTTGTTTATAAAAATTATAACTTTTTTTATAGCATCATACATTATTTATTTCTATCATATAACTAAATAAGTTTAGTCTTTTAATAAACATCAACTGCAAAATATCATTATATATATCACATAATATGATTTGTAATTTTATTACTAAATTTTGTTTATTGGAATGTTCTAATCCTAACTGATTGTTTCTATCTACTCTATGAATTTCTAATTTTTTCACTTCAAGAAATTACATTTATTAGTTTACTCAGAAAATAAGGATCCATCTTCATTGAACGGTACCGTGGACGATATCAGAGGCTGGGTATTAATTAATATTAACCTTATGATCATATGACGTAATCTGTAGCGGGTATAAATTAATTCTATAATTAATATCGTATTAATGTATTTAAAATTTATTTATACTTACGTTTCATGTGATGTATATATTTTTTACATTATTTTAAAAGTTTCAATCTTTACATAATAACTTGGTTCTTTATTGTGAATGATTTTTGATATTGTAATTCAAAATTAGACGGTGGCTAACTGAGGATGACATCTTAGGTGTTGAAACGCGTACCCCTTATGTTCTTTAAATGGTTTACGGGGAATTTCGAGTTACAATTTTCTATTTATTTATTTTTTTTAATTTTCATGTTGATCATGATAAAATAGAATAAAAAAATCTTTTTGTCGAGATATTATTGATTATTCTAGATCAGTCAGTAAATATAGCAAATGTTTCAATGAAAATATTATTAAGATTCACTCTTACAATTGTTTCGGCAAAAGGGTTGTTATCAAATGAAAAACAGTAATCATTTCAAATATACTTTTATTTGGTATATACCTATGATAAGATGATATAATTTGTTTTTAATATAGGTACATATGTATGTAATATATTATGCTGGTTGAGTTTAAATTTTGTCTGCGTATACGAAGGGTAACAATGGCCCTTTTCGCCTCCCCGTGACATAAAAAACAGATATACCGACGTATCGCATCACAATAGCGTAGGTACATTACAACAACAATGATAATAATAATAATCCAAGAAACGAACGACGAGAGAGGGATGAGGGTGAGTGAGCGAGAGGAGGACCGACCGCTTTTCCTCTTCGGTGCCGCCAACGCTGTCGCTGCTGCAGCACCGTGTTCCCTTTTATTACGGCAGCAGTATAATTTATTTGCCATTCAAAAGTAGTTTGTATTCCTATTATGCCCTTCGCCATATAATAGGGAACATAATACAGTAAACATCGGGCGGCGGCGGTTTTGTGGGCGTGCGCCATTCGACTCTCGGAGGGCGTAAACTCGATCTTTTCTCATGTCGTGATTGGTAGATTCGGAGGCCGCGAGGCGGCCAACTGCGGTAGCGAACACAGTAGCGAAATACTTCTTGTAACCTTATCGACTATGCGACACTGTAGTGCTGATCGCGGGCGTAACGAGAGCGATTAAGCGCGACATACGCGACGCGGCACGTCAAAAAATATCCGTCGCATGTGTGAAGATGAGCTTGCCAAGCGGCATGGACATGCAGACTCTAATGTCTCAGCATCCCGTGTTGGGTTCGATACCACCCGCGTTCTTTTTGCGTGCCTCCGAACGGTACCAGAGGACTCCAAAGTGCGCCAGGTGCCGTAATCACGGGGTCGTTTCTGCGCTAAAAGGTCACAAAAGATACTGTCGTTGGAGAGATTGTAGCTGTGCGAAATGCACCCTTATCGCGGAACGCCAAAGAGTTATGGCAGCCCAGGTGGCCCTACGGAGGCAACAGGCGCAGGAAGAAAACGAAGCCAGGGAATTAGGACTTTTGTACGGTGCTGGGTCCACGACGGCCCCGGCTGCGATGCCCCAGGTTCCCGAGACCACGTCCGCAATTCCCCCACATACCGATATAGGACTAGTCCAGAGAACCAAGTTCGAATTGTCCGACGGGTCATCCGAACCTTCGAGTCCATGTAAGTCATTGAAATATTTGATAATAGCAGATACCTAATGGTAGGTAATGAATATGCTCTTAAATGAAATAAAACGTACCTAAAATGGGTACAATGGGCAGAATTCTCCTTATAAGTATAAGTCAAATAGTGAGTCGCTTTTTGGTGCCCTATTACTTATTTTGATTTTCAGTCAACGACGTTCGCAAAATCAGTACTCATAGCTTATGTCTTCAAAAAAAGGCTTAATTTAACTAAAACTAAAGGAAACTAACTTTTTTACTACAAATTTTTATGATCTTATTCTTCGTGATTGTCCAAATCACTATCTATTCCGAGTTGCATTAAGAAAATTTCCACTTTATACCTACAGCAGTATTCTTAATAGTTGTCGAAAATTGTTTCTTTCCACCTATACCTATTGGGTTTTTAAAACTTCCCTTAAGTTATATAAAATAAAAAATGGAAAATATTGGATTTATTATCATTTAGTTGAAATTTGCTTTAGTTGCTGTTTTCACAATCATTTTTCGGACAGAATTTCTTTATGGCGACGTAAATAATGTTTACGAAGTGTTCAAAAAATAAATAGAAAATGTTGTGCATTTTAAAATCAGTGAAAATAGGGGAATTGCAAGAATATTGCGCCATGAAAATCTCCGCAATTATCTAGTAAAACTCCCATTGGTTAAATGGGGGGGGGGTTCAATAATACTGTAGGTTCCCTATCTTCCTGAATTGGGCTGATAGTGTCTTCTGGGACACCCTGTACAATAATTGATTTCGAAGTGTTTTGAAAGGATTTTTTTGCGTCGATTAAGAATAATTATCAATAATGGCAACCAACTGACTTTCGTTCCCTCATGTGTGCCCAACACGCTTTTAAGAAATACCCTTGACATAAGTTGCCCCTTAAAAAGACGCACATAATCATAACGAGAGTGTTTTAAACCAACCTCCACCTCCCTGAGGAAAATATCACGTCACGGCGTCAGTTATCATCCCTTTTCCCCTTCATAAACATTATTATTTTGCCTCTGTCGTACCTTTAGAGGGAGACGTGAAGTAACCAGTTTATACTATAACTTTCCGCGGCTTGAAAACCCTCTAATTGATCAACCCCATGCGTCACTCACTTCTTCGTCTAATGGCTCTTGAAAACGATACAGAGCCTGTTTATAACATAAGTTCAAACTCGTTAAATATGATTTGTGCTTCCATTTTCATTCCCTGTCTCATTTTTGACATAGTATCAAATTAGAATTTCTTATAAATAATTTGTTTAAATATTTCTTTTGCAAACTGTAACATTCTGTTGCAATTGAGAATTTAGGAAAGCATGCAGTGATCAAAACTCAACATGCTAAAATACATTCAAAAAAAGAAGGCATTAGAATCCTTTTTCGTATAAATTTCAAGGGGTATTAGCCCTCGGAGTAGTTGTTTCTGTTGATTACATATTTATATTTATATTTATATCTATAATGTGTCCTCACAAACTTACTGTGATGTGCTACCAGCAAAAACTCAAGGAGTAAAGAAAATGATATAATTTCTTTATAGTGTTGATCTAAACGGTTTACTGCTCGTATATTTCTCAGAGCTTTATTCACTAAACACAAAACAAATAATGTCGTCTATTTCCTTCGTGAACAACTGGAGGGCGCGTGTTCATTGTGACCCTATGCACTTCTGTGATTACACCTTTACAGATGAGGAGCAAAACTAAAGTCTTATTAGGGGTCGTTCAAGTATCACGTAGGCAGGCTTAGGGGATCGGGGGTTCAATGTTTCCTTATTCTTGCTAACAAAAGGACCGGTGGGATGTTATATGTTACATTTTACGTATGACGAAAAAATAATAGTATAATAGTAAAGAAAATGTTATCAAAACAATATTCATAATTTTTATAGGTACTATTTGTGGATGACAATCTATCATTGGTCATTACGAATGGTTGTGGTTCTAAAAAAAAACTTTTGTGTTTCATTCCCACCAGCTACTCGTGCTAGTGGGCGGGCAGTACCTTCGACCTACACTGTAGTGCAAAGCTGGAAGGTAGGGCGTAAGACACTCTTCAGTCTCCTTGTAGGAATCGTCGGAAGAGAAGTGAAAGATTATCTGTGGCATATTACTGCTCCAGCATTTGCTTAAATGATCCAAGGAAACCACAGAAAACTTGGACCAGAGCAGCCGGATCCGGGTTCGAACCGGTGACCTCCCGAATGCTAAGCAATGATTTCCAGCACTAAACCACGCCGCTTGGTGTTGTGGTTCTAGCTTGCACAACAGGATTTTACAGAGGTCATAAATTAACACCATTTGGGTCCTCGATGGATTTACACTTGTCAAAAGAGAAGATTTTGACGTGTTGTCTGCTGTTAACAAATGACCATTTTTGTATTCTTCCATTTATTACAGCATTATCCATAATATACTTTTAACTTCAGGGTAGAATGAAGCCCTTTAAAAAAAATTGAAACAAAAAATTTTGAAACTTGAAGAAAACTATTATTTGAAAAGTTGATATTGAAACAAACTGAAAACAGAAAAGTGGGGAGGGTGTCTGAAATAATTGAAAGTCTGCTTACGTAATACATAAACGTCCCCTCCCTTATATGGACCTTTTCAATTGAAAATTGGTCAATTTTAATAGGTAATTCAAACTTAATCGATCGCTTGTTTCAGCGGAAGGTGAAGATTTTATTTATTCTTTTTAATTCCATTAAGTGCTTTTGGTTGATTTGGACATGTTTTCTTGTAATGCCAAATGCAGACGAACGGTTTTCTAATGACACCGTTACAAAATGTGACTTTTGAAGTAATCCTCGTTCCAAAAAGTCTTGCACATACACACGTGATAAATATTAAACGTATATACCTATAAAAACAGGCTTGAAACAGTTTCGTCCTATAGTAGAGATTTTTCGAGTGGCCTCAAAGACAAACACCGCTAATGGATCGTCAAACAGAAAAAATTCACTCTAAAGTCCAATATAACAATCGAATATTTAAGTGTACCTGTTTTATCGACAATTAAAGATGTTTAAATAAGCTGAGGAGAACACGTTATGTTTACATTTGTCGAAATAAGTTTCTATGTATT
Organism: Agrilus biguttatus; assembly: GCA_963921985.1. Taxonomy (NCBI): domain Eukaryota; kingdom Metazoa; phylum Arthropoda; class Insecta; order Coleoptera; family Buprestidae; genus Agrilus; species Agrilus biguttatus. Next base: position 37,716,161 of record OY998118.1, on the reverse strand, counting down.
GACATGGAGAATCTATACGTATATACATATATACATATATGTTATATATGTGTGTTATCATCGAAGGAGGCTATGCACAATATTTATATATGTATGTACCCACCAATTGTAATAATCCCTCAGTTTTCACGTTATTGGTTATTTAGTCGGCCGGCGTACAGTCGAAATCCTCGAAGCCGACACGGACGCAAATTTATAAGCAAATAAAAACGGCATGATGAAACAAATCGGTAGTTAATTTTGGGGCCATTAAAATTGTTTATTCGAGACGTCTCATCATCGTGTTTCAGAATAACTTTCTACCTTTTAAGAACATACTGATGTAATATATTTTTTACTTTTATACACTCGCAGTAGATATACACTTGTTTTATATGCGTGTAAAAGTTTAGCTAGCTACACCTGCCATTTGTTTATACAATCATATTAATTAATACGTGATCCTTTCTTTATAAAACTGTCAATAATTAGTTTTTCTTTAACTAAAAACTGAAAAATCCACTAATTTATTACGAATAATTATGTAGTTATGACAGCTTATACACATGGCAGATATGTAAATTAAATCGATGAGAACAGTACCAGTTCTTGTCTAGTAATTTATTAAAACTAATACCAGATGTAGATCGTGATTTTGATCTTGTTAGACATCATCAAAACGCCGTAGGCAAATCGTATAAAGAGAGTTGATGTTATATGTAGTTGTTAAAGCATATCGCCATCTATTGATATCTGATTTTAACTGATGTATTTTATATGTTAGAGGAGGACCTTACTGAGGTATGTTCTTGTCTAACATATGAAATATTCTACTATTAGTAAGTCAATCACTTCGTAACATAGTTAAATGGTAAATCTATACCATTACGTTTTTTTTTTAGAGTACTACTAATTCTTCTTGGTATTCAATTTCCAAAAATTTCTTCATTTTCTATTTTCAATGTAGATAATGAAAAAATCTTGGAATTATCCTAAATACGTTTCTGCAAAACAAATAATAAAATAGGAAAATATTTGACCAGACAAAAATCCAGCATTAAACACAAATAATATAGATTTTCAGAAAGGTAGCATTTGCAGGCAGGCACTAATATATTAATTTTGAATAATAAACACATGTCTCAAGAAATTATTTATTGAACTATTGTAGTCATTATTCGGGTGTAAAGGTTATCGTTGGTTGGAATGTAGAACAAGGGATGTAGAGTCTACATCCAGTAGCGGAGATGGAAGGATCTCTGAAGAAGCTCGCCACTCGTGCTATCGAAACGTTAGGAATCAATTCCAACCAACGACGGTCTTTAGACCCGAATAATGACTACACTAGTTCATCAAGTGGCCGCGAAAGCCTTAACCAATTTGTCAAATTATTTATTGTTGAAAACACTACAATATCAGGCATCATCAGTAGATGATTTGACAAATTACGTCTTCCAGCGAAGGCTGGGGGTTAAACAGTATGTTCATTTAAAGTTAATATTTAAAAGTGGAGAATTATTTACCTCAACTTGATCATTTAATATGTTACCTTTTTTATTGTATCTATTAATTTCAAGAGTCTCAAGCAAATTTAATTTGTAGCCTTTATTTTGTATGTGTAAAATTTGGAAGTTTGGGTCGATATTGTTCATCATTAATTAAATGTTCATCGAATGTCAAATCTGTTTTATTGTTAGAAAAGCCCAAAGAATGTTCATTGATACGCATCTAGAAAGACCTGCCAGTCTGTCCTATATAAAATTTTGGACAATCCCTACAATTTAAGAAATAAACCTATGAATTACAGTTCTTCGGGGTTTTACATTTATCGTTTAAGATATATTTACCTAACGAATTATCTGCTTTAAAGGCAATAAATCTATTAACTTTATTAATGTATTGAATTCTATTTCCAGATTTTAGTGAAATGTTACATAAATAAGAAATACAGTTGCATTTGGAAGGTACTGTTTTTATGATTTGATAAATAATTGTCAATTTTGATTGAAGCTGTTTATTCAAAATGCTATCCCTTATAGTATGAGAAAACCCGTTATTGATTGCTATAGTGAGTGTGAAATCTGTCTAATTCGGCTTCATAATGTTCTTAGGATAGCGGAACATTTAAAAGTCTATGTATAAAAGAGTTAAACGCTGCTAATTTGTGAGAAATAGGGTGGAAAGAAGTAGCGTGTATGAGTTGGCTTGTGAAAGATATTGAATTTGTGTTGTAAATTACTACGTGTTATAGTTAAATCCAAAAAATTAATGGTATTGTTTTCTTCTAACTATATAGTGATCTTGATATTTTTATGTATACTATTTAGGAAATTGTGAAAAGCGGCTAATTGTCTGTTGGAACCTTTGAAACAAACCAATATGTCATCGACATATTTGAATTAATAGATGCAATTTTTGAAAAGTGGGTGCAATAATAATATATTATGGTACCAAGCCCCATTCTTTGAAAATTTGATACTCGTATAACAAATACGTGTTTTCCTAAAACTTTAGTAAATTAACGATAAAAATTCCCAACTTTATAGTCTTTTTCAGACTTATAGCCAATTTTCTGATCATGCTTATTTCAAGAAGTATTTAATGATTAACTTTTAGCAGGGACTAACTGATTAAGGCAATATTTAACCAAACAGAATTAAATTACTTTTTAAAAATTTAATAGTTTTGACCTATACTTGCTGAAAATCCATTCTAACTAGTACAATACAAGGTAATGATTTTCACAGAACTTCATTTCTTCATGTCATATGTTTCCCCAAACATTAGCTTCATCGGACAAGATTACATACTACTAAATATGCAATTGTTTTTTTTCGAGGAAGACTGTACGATTGGGTAGTGTCGGATTCCCGAGGAAGATGTCCTCGAACCTACCGACTAAAACCTTAGGCCGTTATAGGACCTTTCAATTCAGGTCCTCTTCAGCCGTGTGTTGTTTTGAGTGTTTTGTGATGTAGGCGTGTAAATAGGTAAAGATAGGGTAGTAGTAAACATCAAAATTAATTTAAAAGTGTGGAATTACTGCATTCAGATTGGTCGTTAACTACGACACCTGATTTTTCATATTTATTATTTTCTAAACTTTCTAACAACCTTATTAATCTATATTTCTTACTGTTTAAATGTAAATTTTTTAAAGTATTACTGAAAATATGACCTTCCTTTGTTATGTTGAATCTGACTTATTTTTTATATAACCATTTCTGATATTTGATGTTCCATCAATCGTTTTTAAAAATTTCTACTATTGCTACCAATCTATACTTTTTGGCAATACCCGCAGGTTTTAACTTATAAACTCCAGAAAAATTATCTTTATTCAATTTATCTTTATTATTTTTAAATAATTTTCCTAAAGAAAAATTAGTTCTGCATACCATATTATGTCCACTTCGAAGAAATAAAGTTTTGTGAAAAATTTTACTGAAACGACAATTGTTTCGCTGTACTGTACCTTTATCCTTATGCTGTTGTCTACGATTTTATGTTTGTGGTTAATCCTTAAAAAAGAAATATTTAATTCCATCTGTGAAGCGATAATTTTACTATTGATATTAAATGGTTATCATGGTATTGTCTGACACTTGAGGGGATGCAACGGTTTTAACAGGGATGGTAGGAACCGTGTTTACGTCAGAGACTTGGACGCATTAAAAGAATAAATTACGGAAAGAATTGTATATCATCCCATCAACGAACGTAGTACTGGTGGGAACCTTTCTCTTAACTTATTTTCTCTTTCTCGTTCATTCTCTATTTATCTCTCTTTCTCTCAGTCTTTGTTATAGCTTTTTGTTGGAATGTAATTACCATTTCGAAGGGGAAGGAAACCGGGAAATTACAGGGGAAATTCGACGATAATATAACGGGAATAAAGAAACAGATGCCAGGAATATACTGAGGGGAATATGATTAAGTCCGAAAGCAAGTAATGAAATTAAATACAGTTAAAATAAATTTTATGACCTACAACTAATATTTATCAAGGAAGTACAAAATAAAAACCGATCAAGAGGAATATGTAACATATTAGAACACGCATCAACTTATTGTTAATGTTTCATTGTAGTAGTTGATGATCATGATTTAGTTTTCTTTTATGATGTTATAAAGATTATTTTAATTAAAAAAAGTGTATGTAAGTTTCTAGGTCTCTCTAATAGAACTTCAATTTTACTTTGAAGGAATTTTCTAAATTATGAATCCAGTACTAATACGATTTAGTAAGTGTGTTCATTACAGAAAATCGACATAAAATAATTATCTGGCTAACCAAACGTTTCTATATTATATTTCAGTTTTTTTTTTAATAAACTTTGTTGGCTTCGTCGACAGTAAATTTCAAGGAACACAAATTAATCGAGAATAAACTTACACTTTTCGGCAACCTTAAAAAACTGCCGGAAAAAAGTCCTTTTTTAATTTGTCAAAAGTTTCTTCTTCTTCTTCCTTGGATTACAAAGCTAACAAATGATTAAGACAAAAGAAGAACAATGCTTTAATGTTTGAGATCGCGATTCTTCTCTTATGGAAATCTACCATATAAAATCGAAACAATTTTTTCCTTTTTATTATTGCTGTTTATATTTACCTATAACTAAGTTTGTTTGTATGTTTGTTTGTTTGTTTTGAGACTATTCTTTAGGAATTAAAGTCGTATTATCAAAATATTCTGTTTATGAAAAAGTCAATTTTTTGGTGAAAGTTTTAGGATCTAATTTATTACTCTGTATAGCTTCTACAAACGAGACAGAAAACAGAAAAAAAGAGTAAAAATCAGAAGTAACGATATTAAAAATATTTAAACAATGTTAGTGTTGTAATAAGAAATATGTTGGACAAACTGGACGCTCTATTCACGTTTGGTCCAAAGAGCACTTAGCTCTGCTAGGCTTGGTAGAACGGAAAAATTTACTGTTGTCCAACATATTTTTTCTGAAACTCATAGGTCAATATTGACAATGTTAAATTTTTTAAGGAAATCAGAAATAATTACCTGATTAATAGTTTGAAGATGTGTTCAATAATGTTACTATATTTACCTGTTATATACAGGGACATACAAGAAAGGACTTCAGTCAGTTAATATAGGGAAGATGATTAAAAGTGTTTGAGTACAAAACGTGGTCGGTGGGTACGGTAGAAAAGAAAAGGTTAGAAACGTATGAGATGCGGTGTTATAGGCGGATGATGAAAATACCGTGGATAGAAAAGGTTCGAAATGATTAGGTATTCACCCTATTACCACAAACAATTTTGAAAAACGAACACGTGTTTCGCCCACTTTAAATGTGAGCATTACCAACGTAAGACTGCTTTTTTTAATTTTACAAATAACATAGAAAGCACAATTAAATTTTTACCCAAAAATACAAAAACCTATGGTCGTGAAGCCTGCAAAAAACATTTAAAGTGGGCGAAACACGTGTCCGTTTTCTAAAATTGTTGGTAGTATTAGGAGTAAGTTTCTTCTATTTTATTATTGTTTGCCACAGTCTCCTACAATATTCCTATATGAGGTATTTATTAGAAAAAATAGGAGAATAAATCACTCTATGGAAGTGAGATAGTTAGGTAGGACACCTTCTGAGATATGAAGAGCTACTTAGAGTAATTTTAGAGGCAGAAATAGGTATAAAAAGTGGCAGAGGAATACCTGGATTATATTACTGTTCGTAAATACGAGACATGTTTTTTAAGTAAGTACCGTTTTGAAATTAATAAAAAACGTGCAAAGATATCTTAATAATTTTAATTTTACATGAAAGCCTGTACCTTAATCTACTTTTATACATAATTTCTTTCAATATTAAGGCACTTGTCATAACGATTGACCAGTTTTTGAATACCTTTCTCATAGAAATCTCCCGCCTGATTTGTTAACTGTTAACCACTGCATCACGACTGTTTTGACTTCGTCATCGTCTTGAAGACACGACCGCCCAGATGTTTCTTCAAGTGCAGGAACAAATGGTAGTCAGTGGGCGCTAGATCAGGGCTGTACGGAGGATGACGTAGAGTTTCCCAGTGAAAATATGTGATGAGATCTTTGGTCCGATTAGCCATATGCGGACGGACATTGTTATGCACATTTGTGCGGCCATCTTTAAATGCTTTTACCCACTTTCTTACCATTCCATCACTCATAATGTTTTGTCCGTAAACTGTACAGATCTCACGTTGAATATCAATCGGTTTTAATTGTTTAGCACTAAGGAATCGTATAACAGCCCGGACTTCAAAGTCGGCTGGACCCACGATTATCGAAGGCATCTTAAACACTGAGTAAACAACGTAAACAAGGGCGAATCAGAGTGTAATGGCGTCAGTGCGTAGGTGAGAGATGTAGGTACTTAGTGCGCATGCGCGTAACGCCGACCACAGCGCTCCGACGGCAGAATTTCAAAACGGTACTTACTTAAATAACATGCCTCGTAGAGGGATATATGATGTTTTAGTTTTAGAGGAATGCAAAGATTGTTTCAGGTACGTATCCAACCAATCTTCAGACTGACGACCCTGTGATGATGATAGTTTGGTTGAAACGGCTTTGAATATTATGATTTTTCATTATTATATATTATTTTTTATTAGTGATAATATCGTTTAAGTAATTAGTAAACGTCGTCATTTTTTTTGTTCGAGAATTCGCCTGTTCCTATCAAACACTGACCAGCAGCGATTTTTCTATCGACTCGAACATGTATTCACGGTTGAGAACATTACAAATGAACGTATAAAAAAACAAACAACAGTGCCTTTCTGTATATATAGTCGCCGAACGGGATCGCTCACGTTCGCTCAAAAACCCAAAAAACTTCGAGGACTTCGTATACATTTCAGGCTTTTCCATTTCGTGATACGTATATATATATGTATAACACACACATATAAATCGTAGTAGGTTGGTACAACGATTTTATTTACATATATATACATCCGTACAAATACGTATACTTACATAGATATTATACACTACGCTGACCGCTTTCATTGCTCTTTGGGCAACATTTTCACGGGATAAAAGGCACTGTAGGTATATATATCAAGTTAATTTCTGCATTTTGTTTTCAATTCAGTACAGGCACAGGCCAGTCTCTCACCCCTGCGCTTTTTCCCCCGACAGAAAAGCCCTTTCGATATTCGCTTGTTAGTGTTCATTTGTTCCGAGAAAAGCGGAACAGATTTCTTTTTTATTATTCTTTTAAATTAGCGGTCAGTTTATAACCACGCATAACCTTTAGGTTAGGTACAGTATTCCGAGAAAAATGTGAACTTGGCAAAACGTTTAAACTTTGATGGAAATTGTGACAGGGAAATCGATCGTTTATTAACTTTTAAACCATTGAACTAAACATTTACTAATAAAAAGAAGAAAATCTTGTAAGAGTATACAATAGGCATGTTACATATTTCTATCGAACTTTAACCTTAAACAATTTACTGCATTAGTACTTGTCGAAGCGCCATTTTAAATAATGTGATTATTATTAATTGTTATTATTATAATTTATTATATACAACGACCGTTTGGCCACACTGTGGCTTCATCGAGTGGATGTAAGATTGATAATGGTATGTATTAATCTCAGCCATTCTCAGAATTAAATAAAGTCAAACTTATACACAGTAACGTGCCAAAATCAAGAAAAATATCGCTCCTAGAAAATTTCGAAATTAATAAAGCTCTTTTCAACAATAGTAATTTAAATTAAAAAAAAATGTTACTGCTGTCACGTCCTCGCCGGGAAACGAATCCGGGACCTTTAGCTTTTCGCGCCAATGCTCTTACCACTAAGTTACGAGAGGTGACAGCAGTAACAAATATTTGCTCATGAATTTAAGCAAATCTGTAGTTAATTCAAATTAATTCAATAATTATTGCCACATTGATGTATTTATATTTATCTCTTCCTAAAAATTCATTATTATTAATAATTTACTTAATAATCAAATTGAATTGACCATATACAATTACCCTCTTCTTTCCTATAATTTGTAACGTTTGTTCAATTATTTGATTCAGTCAAAAACCATAAAACCAATCCCCTTTATTCCTTTCTATAATCTGTAACAGTTTAAATAATGACCCAATAGTTAAAAATTTTTAGTAGCATAATGTATTTCTCTGGTAAATGGCTGAATAGGTCGAAACAAATTTATCGGAATAGACCAAAATATAGAGTGAAACGTTATCGTTTGTTTTATTTTTTCAATTTTGTATTTATAACGAATAAAGTTGTCAGATTTCATTAGAATTCGGTTTACTGCTTGAATTAACAATTCTTAACTGAAAGGAAACTGAAAAAAAAGAATCATTCATATCACCACTGCTCAAAACAGGAAATGTAGTTAGAACATCTAGTTAACCAAGAGAAAATTTGGTATAATCGCTTTTTACTGTAAATAGATATTTCTGAATGCTATTACTAGTACCTAGCTAAGTATGTTATTTTGTCGCGTAAGAGTATTAAACAAAATCAAAGTCTGGTCAAGATGGGTAGACCCAAAGAAAATATGACCGAAATTTAACAAGAATCACTTCTCTTTTAAATAGAAAATTAATTAAACAAACATTACGATGTTCGAAATAATAATAATTACACCTTTAATAGTTCAACATATGTAGGAAATATTTTAATAAGAAGTAAGGAAACGAATAGAATGTTTCACTAACAGCTCAATCTCATTCATAACAAATTAGACCTTAGAAAAGACAGCATTAAAAAACAATATAAATAAGACGTTTACTTATTAAAATGTGAAGCTTGTGAAAAGGTCTATATTGGAGAAACTGAAAGATCTTTTGGTGAACGAATAACCTACAAGTTTTGAAAATTTGAATAAAAACAATTCAACATACGTTATATACCATCAGATAACAGAAATCACAGTTTTAATGACGATTTCAAAATTCTACACATTACCAGTAAAAGTAAATAAATTAAACCTCTTAGAAAGTCTCGAAATAAGAAAGGATTGACCATCAATGATTTGGAAGTAAACAATTCGTTGTTATTAAATACTATTTAATCCAATTTTAACATTTTATGTACAAATTTTTTTTGACCATACATTTTTAGGGATGTAGGATTCAATAATTTTTAATTTGTCAGTTTTATGTTATTAAATGTAATCTTAAGAATTTTGTATTTCATGCATGTATGATTTTATAATATGTGCCCTTTCTTCTTCACAAGGTAGTATATAAAGAAATTGCTATTAGTTTAAAAGGATACTTTCTTCTACCTGAAGAAGCCACAGTGTGGTGAAATAATTATTGTAGATTATTTCGAAATAAAATTTTCGTAACTTATTTGTTTCTGATTACCTTTTTTTATAAGGAATCGTAAGATTCCAGGTAGGGCAGACAGGAATTACCGTTCGAAAGAACGAATGGATTCCATTTATGAATTTTTTAAATTTTAAGAATCACAGATCCCACATTTCGAACGCGTCCTACACAGTAGCCACAGCGTACCGAAAGCCATATCCCACGACCGGTTTGGACCTATCGGGTCTCACCAGCTGGGCACTGGCAGAAAGGCCTTTACAGGCTATATGATAAATACAAATAAACGTCACAATTCTTAACAATAAATTACGTTTTAAAATATTTAGAATACCGACGTATGCGGATACTATTGTACCATACACCCTAAATAAACGTAATATGCAGTTTTTTCATAGTTTAATTAATAGATTACTAAGTATCTCCATGTCAGAGGTGGATTTTTTAGAAGAATTAAAAACCATAGCCCTAAACAATGGTTATAACCCATCTATAATAGACAGAATTATAAAGAAAAAAGAAACCTATAACGTTGTGAAATTATTATATAACAATAGCCTAGGGGTTAACAAACAACGTAGTTTATACTGCTCTATTAACTTTATCAAAGATATCAGTTATAAATACAAAGATAGGTTAAAGAAATTTAATATTTGTGCTATAGAGAACAACAATTTAAACATTAAAAATCTGCTAGTTAACAACAAACCTAGGAAAAATGTGAAGGAAAAAAGTGGCATTTATCAGTTGATTTGTAATCATTGTGATGCTACCTATATTGGTCAGAGTGGGAGAGCTATTAATACACGATTAAATGAACATTTTAGTTATATCTTCAAAAAAGATAAAAAATCAGCGTTTAGACTCAGAAAAAAGTGAAAGTTCTTCTTAGTAATGTAAATAATGTAAAAAACTTAACCGTATGGAAAATATCGAAATCAAAAAAGCTTTATTTAGTAATCAAAATTTAGTCAATATTCAAACCGAAGGTAGAAATTGATGTATAAATACCATTTACCTAGTTTTAAACTTCAGTACGTTAAGATACTCTGTTATCCTTGATAATGATAAAAAGAAGGCATTAAAATCCTTTTTCGTCTAATTTTTAAGGATCGCAGAATGTGTTGTATCTTCGTCTAAGAATCCATCAGAATCAACAGTGTAATTCAAAGCCGGTAGGGGTATTAGCCCTCGGAGTAGTTATTTCTGTTGATTCCATGTTTATTTTTGTATTTATCCATTTATGAAGTTGAAAGAATCGTATTACCCACTTCCATTACCAACTAAATTAATATGTTAGGTTAGGTATTTTCTTACAATTTTGCCCCAGCTTTCATGGAATACTACATACCTATGTGTAATCAGTTCTTTCAACTTTTTCTTGCCGTTGAGAGAAATGGTCGAATGAGGGGTTGGTTGTTAGCGTCGAAACTTCGTTGAAAACGTTTCTTTCATGCTGTTTATTTTCTACTTCATTTCAGTTTCGCTTAAGTGAATAACAAGTGCTGGCCATTTATGTAGGTAAATGGAAACGAATTAAGAAATAGTAAATACATCAGTGAATTTTACAACGGTAACACTTCAACCAAAAACTCAAGCTGATACTTGATTAAATGCTCAAATTCATTATATTCCTGTAGGTTATGTGTAAACTCTCTTTATATTACGAAAAAATACCAGTAACGTACACTTTGTGTATGTTAAAAGGTTTTTTTACTATGTTACGTGCGACAGCAAATTGAAAAAGGGAGAGAATAAATTTAACACTGTAGGGGTGCATAATTTCATAAATGTGAAACACGTTTAAATAAACAAAACAACACTACATGGAAAAGTTTCATCAAATCTCATAAATATCCTAATTAGTAAAAATAATTTTAATAAAGAATTAATAATGATAAAAACTATAGCTTACAATAATGGCTACAACCCTAAATTAGTTGACACGTTATTAAACAAAAAACAAAGAAAATCAGCTTTAAAACTAATATTTCACGACCAAAACAACAAAAAAGATAGGTGGTATAGCATAAACCATTATAGAAATCTCAGTGATAAATTATATATCACATTATGCAGAAATCTAAATATCAACTTAGTTAGTTCAAACAAAACCAATTTAAAAAATATTTTCGTTAACAATAAAATAGAACAAATAGACAATTTTAAAAAAACCAGGCGTATACAGAATAAAATGTAATGATTGTGATGCAATCTATATTGGAAAAACCGGTCGTAACATTAGATACAAAGAACATGTCAAATCAATTGGAGAAAACAAAAATTCCACAGGATTGTCACAACAAAGGTAACAATAGTGGGCATTTGATAAATAAAGATAATCTTTCAATTTTACATATGATAGATAATAATAAAAAATTAGACCTTTTAGAAAGACTTGAAATTCAAAAAGCTTTGCATTATAACAAAAATATTACCAATGACCAAATTGAGGGTTTTTCCAGCCCAATATTTAGAACATCGTTTTCACTTACTAGATAATAAGGAATTTAATGTATTTATGTATGTACTAATGTTTATATATATATATATATATATTAACTTAGGGTATAAATAATGAATTTCTTTACTTTCAATTTAGTTCGTGTATGATCTCTTCGAAAACGATTGAAAAATTGAAACAATTGTTAGTCTTCTAATAAAAACTTTGTGAAAATTAAACCCAGTATTTTTATTTACATCTATTATAATATCCTAACTAGTTTCGGTCACACGACCATTTTCTAAGGATTATACTAAATTTTTAAAGCTTAAAATAAGTGTGTAGTTCACAAAACTTAACTCTATTTGGTTATTAACTAAATATAAACTATAGAGCTTTTTTAATTTCTAATATCTGAAGAACAGACATTAATACCACTGTACAATACAATAATATTATCTAGATCTAAGTGGCGGTTTGCTAAGACACAATGTTCTAAAGAACCCCTTTTAGTATTTTCTATAAGTGTTCTGAAGCTCTAACATTAACAGCGCTACCGCTTTGTACGATATAACAAGTATCGCAAGTATTGCAATGTATTTTACAGATTCTACTTTTTTCTAAAACATTTGATTTTGGTTTTGTTTTTGACAATAATGACTTTAAATTACATTTGTTATTTTCAACTAATGTAACATTAAATTTGTTAAATACATTTTTAAACCTAAAGCTAAGTTATCAAAAAATTTAATGGACGTATAAATTTTGTTATATTGTGCAGTTGAAGATAAAATATTAAAATAAGGAAGCTGAGAAGATATTTTCTTTTGTTTTTTAAGAAGCAAGTTATTTCATTTCAGGTTTGAATCCATTATTCACAGCGATGTTTTATAATATTAAGTTCTACATTAAAATTAGAGGCAGATAAAGGTATTGCTGTTAGGTTAGGTTAGGTTAGGTTAGGTTAGATTAGGTAGAGGTATTGTTGTTAGGCGATTTATTAGAGAAAGAAAGACAATTAATTATGTTTGTAGGGGGTGATTGAAGTCAACAGGAATAGTGGTATCTGTATGAGCATATTTTCTGTATATTTTAAAGCTTAATTGGTGAAGTTAATACAAAAACACCTTTTGGGATATTTCACAAAACTTTATTGAACTTTCCTGACGTACGTTTCGGCTATTAGGCCATTATCGAAGGATATAGATGTTTGTACACAAACAGCATTAATTACATTTTAAAGCTTAATTGATTGCTTCAGTTGGTGATTCATAATTATAAGAAGTTTATTATTATTTTATTGGCCTCTTTTTCGATAGTAAATTAAAATGAATGAAAACGGAGAGATAATGTGATCTTTCAGACTAAGTCCATCATCATCTATTATTTTGTTTGTTATATAACCAAGAGCCTAAATAACTAAAGAAACATGTAGGTGTCTTCAATTTCTTTATAGATCCCGTAATTGTTTATCTTTTTTGCCTTCTATCCTCTTTAATAAATGTCATACTTTTATCAAATTCTGTTTGTTTATTAATCTGTGACATAAATATAAATAATCGTTTCTGAAACGATACGATAAAATTCTGTGGTTTGTTTTTTTTTTTTTTAATTTTTTGGTGTTGCAGGTAATTTAATACGTTGAATAGATGAAAACAGATGAATATTGGTTTATGTGAAGAAGTGTTGCATGCAAACAATAAAGGTTATTTCTTTGAAGAATACAGAGGGTAGCGAAACAAAAAGCGGTAGTTTTATTAGGGATCGGGCAACGGTACTTTTTATGATTGACCGTTGCAGGCCATCGGCAATAGGTCCCCACAATATTAAAATGTAAATAGTATATGTGCATATATTTTTGGATTTATGGGCAAAAGTGTATAAGGAAGTTCCATTATACCTATCCTATAATTTCCGAAATTTTCAGTTAGGTAATTTTAAATAATTTATTAAACAAAAAAAACTAGACTCATACCCCCTAATTTATAGTTTTAGATACATTAGGTACCGCAAATATTGTATTATTGAAAAATTATAATTATCCTTGACATATATACGTTACATGGACTTATTATGTTGTCCGTTATTAATATTTACAAAATTTACCAAATGTAATATGACCTTTCAATTTATTTTGTGTTTGGTGTAGATACGTGAATCTGAGAAGTAAAATTTACAAATTAGCATAAAAGAGAAAAGTAACCACAATTTTATTTCTATTAATTATATAGATATATCTGCACTAATTAGGTAAACAGGTAGACCTTGCTGTATATTGACCTCGTTGTAAATTGTGCGGAACTATTGACACAACTAAGCAATAACTGATTCTTGTACAACTTATTTTTAATTCAGTCACTATGCCATCGAAAAACATATTGGTAATGCAAATTTACCAAAATATACATAATCTATTATCAGCTAATGTATGATCTTTCCATACTACTTATGAAGAGAACATACTATAATGGAAGAAAGTAGAAAATGGGAGACTGTGGTAAAAGAATAATTAAATTAAATAAAGAAAGACTCACCCTACTACCACTAACTAAATTTTATATGAGCGGACACGTGTTTCGTCCACTTTACACGTGGGTGTTATCAACGCGAGTATGTAGTATTTTATCCCCAAAAGAGAACTTTCAAAAGAAATAAATGGGGGTTACTTTTAATATAGAATCCATAACTATTTTATTTATTTTAAATTATGTGCTTGCTGCTCAGGATACAACACTAAAACGAGAAGAATCTATTAAATATGATGACTGCAAGAAATTACGAATGGGTCAATTTATATGTCCTGACCTAAGTTACGATTATATCGATCCCAAAACTCAACAAATCATCGGCTGCAGAAAAGATAATAAAGCGAAAGTGCGATGTGTTGCTATAGAAGGTTTGATCTGTCTTGAGACAAAGAATAACACTTTTAAACGCGAGTCTCGCGTTGATAATGCCCACGTGTGAAATGGGCGAAACACGTGTCCGCTCATATAAAATTTAGGTAGTGGTAATTAGGGCGAGTCTTTCTTTATTTAATTATAATGGAAGAAATTATGGAATATTTTATGATTTTCTGAATTTCTTTTTATAAATATAAATTGTGTTGAATCAGGCCATTAAGCCATAATGAACAATTTAATATGATTTATTTAGATTTTGTAAAGTAAACACTTCTTCTAGGTTTAATGGCTTGGTTTTTCAGAATTTATTTTTACAAAAAGAAATTTAAAAATACTGCATGGTTTTGTGAACGATAATGGAACCAGAAGTGTGAAAATGTCCCTACTGTAATAATGATTGTTTTACTTATTAAAAATGAAACATTTTGGAGAATTGTTTAATAGAGGTTAATTTAATCCATTAATGTTGATACTAATATTTAAATATTTTTTTTCCTTTCTACAAATCAATGAGGAAAAATTTGTTATTGCTGTCCCGCCCTTACCGGCAATTGAATCCAGGACCTTTGCTTTTTCGCGCCAGTAAGCTACAAGAGGTGACAGCAGTAACAAATATTCCTTCATTAATTTTGATGTAATCTGTAGTAGGAAAACAAAAGCATAATAATTGTTATAGTTAAATACATATTAAAAATAGAAACAGGAGTAATGGAGAACAGAAGTACACCTAAATCATACTACTGTTTACAAATAATTAACACATGGGCTGAAAAGTCCCGGGCCTAACACATAGATGGCTCTAGTTTTATTGCATTCACCTCTTTTTCAGTTAGTACTAACCAAACTTGTCCAGCTAAACCAACAACATAGCCTACATACATGAATTCACGTAAAGCTTAACAATAACAATTATTATGTTTTTGGTCAGAAATTTATCGAAGCTGGCTAGGCTGCGTATTAATACTCAGTATTAATTTTACTGTTGATAATGGGATAATTCCCGAAACATATGACGAGTAATAAAAGTGGTGAACATAAATATTTTGTTGTTTTTGTTTTTATACCAAAACTAGTTTAATAAATATTAAATATATTGTTGTAGTTGCGATCGTTATTGCTATTTAGTTTTATTTATCAATTTTTCAGGTAATTAGTCCTGATACGAGTATAGGTTTAGTATGCACTCGAATTGGTACACATGCTAAATGGATATTCTTCTTCAAAGTGCATAAACGCACACACACACATACACACTCGATATGTACTTAGGTATAAATATATATATATATATATATGTATGTAAAATGTGTTTAAATAGTTCTTTAGCGTCAGTTTATAGAATGTAAGTAGTCACTAAACACGTCTTTAGTTAATAATGTGTATTATAGTAGGTGTAAAATTACACGATTTTGTAATAAACTGAACGAGTAAAGAACACTTGTTTGTTGTAATAGACAAGAGAAAAAGTGTATACTTGTTGTATTTATATATATATATATATCGATGTATTATACTATGCGTTGCGTTGTAGCTTCGAAACAGGTGTCGCATTTCAAAGTAACGCATTCGAAAGATAAAGAAACGATAACGTTATACCTTCAAGTTTCTTTCGTCGACGCTTTCTACTTTACACGCGCGTCGATTTTTTTATCCGTCCGTTTGTAAAAGCTCTAGAAGTTATTTGAAGAATAGCAGCTTACTTAAATAAAGAACGACTGAAATCGGATACAAAACGGCAAGAATAAAATTAAATAAAAAATAAATTAACAAGTAAAAGGATATTTAGTATTTAAAAATGAAAATATTGTTTAATAAGTATAAAAATAACTTTTATTATAAGTGTTCTATAAAGTAAAGTCTATTCTTTCGGATAGTTGAAGTTTGTTCGCGCTTCGGGATTGAAAAGGGAAAATTAACGATACAGAGTTACTATATAGTCTTAGAATTGCTCCTTCGCTTCAAGATTCTGTGATATCCTAACCTAAAAATTAAAATCTTTTTTTCAATATTTTAGTGACAGCGCATCGAAGGTCATATCCCGCTTGTAGGACGCGTTCCAAATGTGGGATCTGTGATCCTTTATAATTAGACGAAAAAGGATTTTAATACCTTCTTTTTTGGACTGTTAGTTAGAGATGTAGTATGTTCCAATTTTCAGAAAATAAAAGGATTAGCTTAGAACAGGAAAGAAGAGTGAATATGCATATGTCCTTTATCAGGGATGCTATTACATACACAAACATATTATTTGTTACCACATATATAATTCATTACATTAAAGTAATGTTTGTATTCGTATAGACGTCATAAAGCAATAGAAACACAGATCGGCTGGTAGGTGTGCAAGCAGTATGTCCTTTATACGGTATTGTGATTGGTTGTTGGTGACACTATTAGACAATAACAGTATTTCCAAAAAGGTGGTCGTAAATCTGTCAGTTGCCTATGCGACCCTTCTAGAACGAAGCTTGCCATTGTTAGAACGTATTATTTCTCTCTCTGTGTATGCATTGTCTTATGGTACAATGTGTTCTAATATATACGACCGTCTGGCGGAGACAGCACAACGCGAAATGCAGTTACATAATAAAACCCTTATTGTAGGTACAAACTCATAGTTTATACCGGAAGATAAATTATTGTAATTGTAATATATTTAAAATAAATACAATATTTTTGTGAACTTAGGCCGTTGTAACCAGATTCCTGTACGGTCGCATTAACCAGAGTTATTTTGAATATTATGGCATAAATACATGGAAATAGCGTACAATACTATAGCTTGAGACAGCAAGTTAATTTGGACATCTATTTTCAAATTAAAATAAAAATACGAATAGAGTTTACAAAATTGTTTATTGTTGCCACAATAATTATTTCGGCACACAGTGCCTTCTTCAGGTGGAGAAGTTATATAAACTAAAAGCTATTACATTTCACTTAAATACTAAATATTGAACTAAGAAGAAGGGGAAATTACAGAACAATCTTAAAATTAAGTGTTTAGTAAGGGAGAGTTTACAATGTCAATTTGGTCATTAAGAATTAAGCCTAATTTATTTAATTTGTTAATTTCCATAGATTCAAGGAGATTTAGTTTCATACCTTTTTTCTCTATATGTAAAATTTTAAAATCATTATTAAAACTATGATTATTTTGGAATAAATGTTCAGAATAGGTTGAGTTTCCTTTTTTATTTTCAAAACATTTTACATGTTCGTTTATTCCCTCCTTAAAACTCCTGCCTGTCTGACCAATGTATGCTTTGTTGCATGTTCCGCAATTAAGCTGATATATACCTTATTTAAGGTCTTTTTTTGTGGGATAGTTATTATTTTTAATGAACATACCTAACGAATTATTAGTTTTAAAAGATACACGAGCGTCAGTATATTTAGATATTAATTTGCTTAAAGTAGATGAAATATTTCCTAGATATCCAATTGAACATTGTTTTTTGATTGGTTATGTGTATTTAAAGGGCAAATCATGTTTAATGTTTTCTTATAAAGTTTTTTATTTATCATTAGGTTGATTAAGGAAGGATAATAACCATTATTGATTAATTGATTAAGGCTTTCGCGGCCAGTTGATGAAATGATGTTGTCATTCTTCGGGTGTACAGGCCGTCGTCGGTTGGAATTGCTTCCTAACGTTTCGCTAGCAAGAGTGGCGAGCTTCTTCAGAGGTCTATCCATTTTCGCTGTTGGTTGTAGATTCAGTCTAGTAGTACAATCTACAACCAACAGCGAAAATGGATAGACCTCTGAAGAAGCTCGCCACTCGTGCTAGCGAAACGTTAGGAAGCAATTCCAACTGACGACGGCCTGTACACCCGAAGAATGACAACATCATTTCATTATTGATTGCAATAGCATAAATTCTATTGAGTTCCTTATTGTAGTTTAATAATAAATTATTGTGGCAACAATAAACAATTTTGTAAACTGTATTCGTATTTTTATTTAAATTTTAAATATGGAGTTACACTACTTAAAAGCTTTATCGATTCAACATCTATTTTCGTTCTAATGCGACCTGATTGGATCTTTCTTACCAATCAGGCCGCGTTTGAGTGAGAAAAGATGTCCACATACATTTTCTATCTCAGGCACGCTGCTGATATAGTATTTTATGCTGCCTTCATCTTTTTATTCTATAAGTTCTAAATAGATTGAAATAAATTTCTATTTGTGAATACTAAATTATGTGATACAATTATTAGGTACGTACTTCGACTTTGAAACCCCCTCTTAATGGATTTTTCTTGTAATAGAATCAAAAAGGCGGTAAAGTTTTAGTGGAAGGTTGATGTTAAACTTTTTTTCATTAACTGGTCGTTTGAAAATAAAGGGACTGTATGTGACCTATAAAGAAGCTGCGATGCCATCTTTTATTAAAGTGATACTCGTATATTTGTAAAACTGCTCTTATTATATGGCTCCGTCACATTCCTCTTTTATTGAGAATTCCTCAAGTATCGTTCGCTGCAGTCATTTGATGGCAAGCATTTTTTTTTTCATCCCTTGCACGTCACGAACTCTCATCACACTTTCGATTAAATTCACTTTTTATATCCGAAATATTCTCAAAATTGTCGATAAATCAAGTAAACATTATTAAGAGTAATTTTAAAACGCAATCATTATAGTTTTCAAATCCAAAAAGTCCTTGTTCGTCTAAATATTAAGGATCAAATATCCCACAATAATTAATAATGTAATTATATGTCGGTAGGGGTATTAGACCCCGAAGTAGTTGTTTCTATTTCTTCCATATTTATATTTATCATATGGCCTGTAAAGGTTTTTCTGCCAGCGCCCATCTGATGGGACCCAACGCGTACCAAATGTGGGATCTTTGATCCTTCATATTTAGACGAATAAGGATTTTAATGCGTTATTTTTTGGATAAGAATCATTCGGAATCAACAGAGTAATTCAATGCCCGTAGGGGTATTAGCCAATGTGGTTGGGCCTTAAAAAACAGAATTTATGAACATGAATTAGCCATAAAAAATAAAAATGCTACTACAGGTTTACAAAACATTGCATAGAAAGCAATCACATTTTAGATATCAACAATATGCAATTAATTCACAACGTTGAAAATAGTAGAAAATTTAACCTTTTAGAAATTTTAGAATTCAAATAAGCGATTGCAAAGAATGATGATATAGTCAATAACCAAACTGAAATATTATCGAACAATGGTCTACTTCTGTTAACCAATTTATGATGGTTTTCCCCCCCCCCCTATTTAGGCTTATATACATCTGTAACTTTGTACCTATTTGTTATCTATTTAAGGTTTGTATTACTGTTCCTCAGGTAGTAACTACAATACTCTTGATAAAGAGCGACTGGTCGAAACAATTGTCGAGCTTTTGACTAATAAAATAGTTGAAACATTTTGTGTATTTTCTTGTTTTTACATAGCTATTCTATAATTTTTCATCAAGAATGCACCATTAATGGTCTTTTAAGCTCTTAAAGTAGTTATTTCTGTTGATTCTAACTATATTTATCATTATAGTTTTGTTGTGACAATTTTAGATCTATTTAATATAAATATATAAGAGTTTACTTAATGTTAGATGATTCAGAAGCAGTAAAAAATTACAATAGACGATATCGATTCTTGTGTTATGGTTTTATGAAACATTTTGAATTAATAAAAGGAAAGAAAAGAAAATTTCTTTATTTCTTCTCTGAGAATCACTCTACAATTGTTTTGGGTTGTTAGCCTTTTAAAGGGCTATTTAACAATTTTGAAACATTTAAAAGCAATTTTATTTTCTTTCCTTTTATTAAAAATTACAAATTCATTCTGAGGGTATAGTACCACAGGTGCCCAAATAGCTGCCTGTCTGTCCGTTAGAGGCTGCCAACTTCTAAATGAAATGAGATAATGACTTGAAGTTCACATATATCTAATATGTATATCCTTGATCCATAGATGAATATCATATTTAAAATTATATAAACATTAGTTTGCACTCTGGAGGACTATCGAAATCATGAGTTTTAGTCATATTGTGTTACCAGGTCAGTCACAAAATCGACTTCATGTAAGAAACTGCAAATTATACAATAGTGTTACTAATACCCTGTATTAAAACACCAAATACTAAATACTATCTATTATACTGTAGAAAAAAAATTATAGTTAATTTCAAAAACGCTTGAAAAGAATTGAAATTTGATCATTTTTAATCACCATGTTCAGAAAAGTAAATTCTGATCCAGATTACAATTCACCTATGATAACCTCGTCAAATTTGTTGTGATTCATAAGTTATTGGCAAAAAAATGACGTTTAGCCTAAACCTACAAAAATCTGGTGGTAATACTGCAGATACAAACAAAAATCATATCAAAAACCGGATTTTCATTTATAACATATTGTTATTCACTGTAATAAAAGATACATAAATCCATAGATAAGTTACATGATTGAATCTGTATGTTACAATTCTTTTTATCTATTTTAGCAACAAAAAGGCCAAGACTAAGCGTGGAAGAATGCTCATTAGAAGAATCGGATTCCGATAGGGAAGACAAACTGAAAAGTCGGTCACCACTTATATCACAGCCCCTCAATGTCTGTTCTATCCCTCCGTCTGCGAACGCACCATCCCCGGACATTTCGAGAACCCCAGATCCAGAACTGGACGTTGAGGAAGAAAAAGAGACAGAAGCTCCGGAAAATTTGTCCCTGAAGAAAGTATCACCAATCCCAGAGACGTCGCCTCAACCCGTACAACAAACTACGGCAACGTTTATGCCTTTTGGGCATTTTCCACACTTCTCCTCGTTTCAACCGCAATATCAAAACACCACCCAGAGATCTCCCGTGGATATTCTGCTCAGGGTTTTCCCTGGGCGTAGAAGATCTGACATCGAAACGATTTTGCAAAGGTAAAACCCCATTTCACATTGAACAAAAGAGAAATCATTTTCGGGTCCGTATCTCATAATAGAAAGTGGAACTCTGATAGGACCAGTTCGTTGTTCGGAATTTGCGAAATTTTCTATCTTAAAAGATATTTAGAATGTACATTTTGGGGTTATAGATTCATAAAAACCAGTCGATGGGCTGTTTTAATATTTATCTGTTTCAAGCGATTCAAATTTTGAAACTGGAATAAAACTTGATGAAACATTTCGAAGAGTACAAGCTGAATACTACCTAAAGTAAAAATTATGTTTAAAGATATTTAAAGTATGCATTTCAGTAAAGGAGAAATATCGAATTCTATTTCGTCGTTTACAATTGGTTGGTTCAGGTAGTGAGTCCTGCTAATTACTAAAATTTCCAAATGTTTTAAACATTCACTTTTATTGAAAAAAGATTGTCAAAGAGTTAGATTAAAATATATGTAAATAAAAATAATTTAAGCTCGCCCTTGGCCAACAACAAAGGTAAAACAGATATACTACGAAAAAATGGAGTATATCAAATTAACTGTAAAGACTGAAATTTACTTTACGGGTCCTAAAAAAACCGAATTAACGAACATGCCAAAAATAATAAATGTACCGGAATCGCACAACATTGTATAACAAATATGCATTCTTTAGACACACAAAATTTTAAACTTTTATACAATGTCTATAAAAATCGACATTTAAACCACCTGGAAATTTTAGCAATTAGCAGGACTCGCTACTTGAACCAAACAATTGTAAACGAAACGACCAAATTGAATTCTTCGATATTTCTCTTTTATTGAAATGCATACTTTAAATATATTTAAACATAATTTTAACTTTTAGTACTCTAAAAATAAAAGGTGTCTGTCGTTAGCTCCTGGTGAACCATGTTGAAATAATAAATAAATGAATAAAAATTCTTGGAAACTGGTCACAATGTTTTATTAAATAAGTCGATGAGCATTTCGCCCTGTTAAGGCATTACCAAGAGTACTAATGTTATACAAAGTTAAATTATATTTATATACATACAATACAAAGACAGAGGGTGGGAGTTAAATTAAGGAACCGCTAAGTAATGGATTATTTCCGAAATCTAATTGGTCGTTCGTGAGAGTTTTGTTGGCATAAATAGCTTTGTTTATTTCTACAATTTCAAATCTATCGAGTATAGGACCTCCTTTCACATTTTTTAGTAATTTTAATTTATCTTTACATAATGGGTGGTTATTATTTAATACATGGCTAGCTAGGCCTGAGTTAAGTTTGTTAGTAATGATTGTAATGCTATATATATAGGGTTTTTCAAGTTGATGAGCTTTTAGAAGTATATGAATTAGTAAAATGAATTCAATTCTGAAACTTAAGCTCATTTGGTTATTGTTTATGCCGCTTCTTTTTAAAATATTTTCAAGTTACATTTACATCCGGTTATACCGGAAGTAGATGTTATCTTTCTTATTTAAAATGGAATGACATACTTTTTTTTACATTTTCCGATAGAAAATCTAAATTCATGCATATTTTATACAAGATACTATCCCGAAAATAGAGACGGATTTTGAGTTATTTAATTTCTTTGAAAATTTTTGACATGTGTTTTCTTTGTTTATCTAAATTAATTTTAATTCTAATTTCTTACAGTCTTTACTGACAATCCAACCCTCGGCTTGCCCTTACGTATTATAACATATTTAGTATTAGTATAGAATAAATTGTTGTTAGGTGCAAAGGGGACATTCTTCAGGCAATGGAAATGATGGTAAATGGTACCAACGAAGAACCGGTTGCAACCCCCTCTGCGTTTTCGCCTTTGGGCCCTCCCGCAGGATTCCACAGGTACAGCCCTTCAAGGAGATTCCTTTCAGCTCCTTACGCAGGCACCGGCTATTTGTCCACAGTAATCAGACCACCACCCGACTTTACCATACCCATAATGGGCGCCATGCATGACATTTTCAATAGCGAGAAGACAACAGCGTCGTCGCCCAGTTCTAACACCGGTTCTGATAAAACTTCCTATTCAGAGTGAGTTAATATTCAATGTACCTTTGTGGAATAATACAATATCAAGAGAAAATACCTATACGACTACTTAAATACTAATTAATTAAGTAATCAAGTGAAAATAGATGATGAGATTATTTTACATTGTAAAAGGAAATGATCATAGAAGATACTGAAGGATCTTTGAGTAGTTGCCTATGATTAAGGGTCTCGAAATTAATTATAAAGTGGTGTTCATATAAGAAGACCATTAAGACAAAACAATCTAGAAAGGTGTTAGTGTCATAAATTGAATTGTTTTTTTTAAATTAATATATAATAGTCGCTGTGTTTCTACTAAGTTGTATAAATAGAACAGCTCAACGAAATAAGGGATTGAAAAGGAAAAATTAACGACACAGAGTTAGTATATCGTCTTAGAATTGCCCCTTCGCTTCAGGATTCTATGATATCCTATCCTCAAAATTAAAATCTTTTTTTCAATATTTTAGTAATTCTGGAATCAGATTCAAAATCGCCTTTAAAAAATACACCGAAAATGATTACCATCAGGATATTCTTTTTGTATTCAACCCGCTATAGTATTATCCTTTTTTTTCGAAAAGAAAGTAATTCTTCGATGACGAACTCAAATATAGCTATAGAAAAACTTTAGCACCTTTCAGTTTCGAGAAATTCTAATCTCAAAACCAAACTCGTATATGAAAATTTGAATACGTTGGGACAATTCTAAGGCCAGATTCTCATCCAGCGACAAAAGATAGTAATGATCATAAAATAATCAAAAATTGAAATTTTTGGAATTTCAGGTTAAGATATCTCAAAATCCAGATATGCTATGACAATTCTTAACTATTCCGTTGATAACTTCCACAATTTATTAAATAAACTTAACACGTGTTTCGCCAACACTGTGGCTTCTTCAGAAGTACAAAATTTACTTAAAACTACCTAAGGGTAGATATATATAAATAGGGTGGTGCATCTTCATTAGAGTGAGGTAAAAGATTTAATAGTAGTGCGGGGATTATATCTACCACCCTATTTATAGACATCTACTCTTGGTAGTTTTAAGTAGATTTTGTACTTCTGAAGAAGCCACAGTGTTGGCAAAACACGTGTCAAAATTATTTAATAAATCGTGGAAGCTATTAACTGTGTGTTTATTTCAATATGTTAGATTTCCTTCAAGTATCCGCTAATTCAATACAATTTATTCAAACAGAAAAGAATTAAAAAATAAATATCCAAAGTTTAAAATGCAGGACAAAGAAAATATGAATTTACATATACACAGAATTAAAAAAAATAATAAAAAATGTCTTATCCCAATTTACCACAACCCTCTCGTTAAAATGTTCACAGCATAAGTGAGCGTAACACGTGTCCACGTGCTATGGTAAATTGGGGTAATTGGTTATTATTTCCATACCATAGTATCCTTTTCTTCGTTTTTTACACACGATTCAATTAAACTAAACTATTTTTCAATTTTTTGGCATTCAGATTGGAATTAAACAAATTTAGCGTTATCGTTTAAGATGCGTTCAGACTAAGCGAACAAGAACATAGAGCACGAACAAAAAATTCAGTTAAACTTCTACATATCGTACAACAATGAATCTGAACAAAAACTCACACACATTCAGATGTTCGTTCGATAATCAGTTAACATGGTTTTGTTGGCAAGGGGGGGGGGGCGAATAAGTATTCATTCGCGTAGTCTGTATAAACCTTTACTTTTTAAATTGAAATTGAAATTTTTAAATGAAACAGGAATTATCTAAAACATTGATTTACACATACACCTACAATTATGTGAATTGAAAATTGATTAGCATTCGATTGATAAACAAATATAAAAATGAAAACAATGTCCATAACGGAAATCTATTTCTGATTTTGATTTTGACGACGTGACGGATACATATTCAAATAATGGAGGGTCAACTAACAAAAAAGCCAATTTAAATGTAATATTGCCAAAATCCCATCATGTAACATACCTAGCTACGCCCGTGCCCAATAAGTGTGTGAATGGCTTTATTCATCGCAGTGTGTCCCGTGGAGTAGATAATTTTAATATAAATTTAGAGCGAAATGTATCCGCCCAAATAACTGACAGACAATTGAGTATGGACGGATGCGAACAATTGAATCAGAATTTAATTACAGAATCGACTTGGATCCCTTATTACATTTCATTTTAACACAGCACCACCGACCCTTTACCGGATGAATAATACCTATCGTATATATATATAAATATATATGTATGTGTGTGTATAATACGGGTTCGTTATTAGGTGGCTATTGTTCGCCTGTAGCAACCAGATCGTATAAATTATATTTTGTAAACAGTCGCATTTGGCAACGTCGGGTCGTTTATAACTAAATCCAGTTCGCCAGGATTCCCCCAAATTTCAATCGGAAAGGGATTTATTTGCAAACAAATACATACATTAGCTACTTAACTATTTGGGAACAATATCCCAAAACCAGTTTTCATTTTAGTTGAAGAGGGTAAATATATTTTAAATCAAATTATACAAAATCAACAAAAAAAAAAACTTTTTGAATTGAATTATCGCACGTAAATAAAAATGCGAACGGTAGTAATGAAAACCACTTCGTAAAAATAAATAAAACATTTGTTTGAGCTTTCTATTTTTTTGTTTTGTAAAATAATTTGGGTCAGTTATAGGGGAGATTATAACTCCCCTTTTCGCATACTTGATATACATATTATTAAGATATCTACACGTGAGTGAGAAAAGTTATCGTTTATAAAAACCACGAATTTCCATTGAGTATGTATTTTCACAAAAAAAAAACAAAGCGGAATCAGATTCTCATAACAATACATGATTCGTTCTTCTTTTATGAAATTTAATCGATTCACCACAAGGAATCGTATTGCTCATGTGTGGTGTCTAATTTCAGATATTAAATAACTTTGTTTTTCAAATAACAATCCCCTTACGTCCTATTATTTATCAACCACCTTGTATACTAATTCTAATAAATATGCACACAATTTTGAAAAATAAATTAGATAATGAGACCACTAGAAGATGAAAATTGAAATTTTGATTGTTAATAATCTATAAATAAATAAATATTTGGGATTCTTAAAAAGCTGTAAAACAAAGTACTATTAAATGTAACATACACCCTGTATTGTGTAATAATAATGATAATAATAATTTTAGTTGGTCACAAATTTGCGAAAACTGAGCAGAATGTAATTGACTCAAAATTCCCTCTACGATTTTAGGCAAGTACTTGATATTTT
Source organism: Agrilus biguttatus (assembly GCA_963921985.1). NCBI lineage: Eukaryota > Metazoa > Arthropoda > Insecta > Coleoptera > Buprestidae > Agrilus > Agrilus biguttatus. Next base: position 37,689,285 of record OY998118.1, on the reverse strand, counting down.
CTTTGGTGTTGTGTTACAAACATTTCTTTAACGACTTGCAACTATTATCTTTAATAATAAGAATTTACAACATTCTATAAAAATATTTTTGGCACCTGTAATAAAGCTTTAAATAAATTAAGAACTGTAAATAATAATAATAATAATAATACCTAATAAATGTCTAATGGAAAATATAGTGTACGTTTAAACAATGTGTTACATAAATATATAAATGTATAAATATATGAAGGTGTGTTTGTGAAAAATATGCTTGATACTGATGTCCTATCACCTCTGTACTAAATTGTACATAGTTTTAGCAAATAGATGACAATGATAATTATAATAAGGAAAATATACAAATAGCATTGTAATTTACAAATTCACACAAGATAAAAGTAGTTGTATGCAAATTACCATTGTTATACATATAAATATAGTAAATTGGGATAACAGTAATCATGTGTAATAAAGGTTTAAGAATAAAGCAGTTTTTATTATTTCATATATTAGAAAATAAATAAATTTACACGAGACATGGAAGTATTTTCATTGGGCGTGATTGATGGTAAGTACACTATTATCTATATTATTTATTTCTAATAATCAGAATAAAATGTAATTTATTATATTTACGTAAGATATTTTTCAGAGAAAAATGGTGGAGGTAAAGGGCTTATTATTATTACCGATTTAATTAAATTAACAATACATATGTAGTCAGTAAATGTTTCAATTTTTATATTAACTAAACTAATTATTAACTGAAACACCAGTTTAACCATTTTTTTATTTTAAAAAATAACTGCAAACAGGTATTACCCACAATTAAGTTTTATTTTTTCTTACGTATATAACAATGAACGTGATGTTTATCTGTCTATAAGAGAGGGTGTAACATTAAAATTATAATTTAAGGTTCAACAGGGGAGAATTGTTTGTTTCTATTTAATTATTACGAATTATATAGACTCGTTAAATTGATGGTTTTCTTTTGAGTAAACTATTATATTACATAAATATAAATATGGAATCAATAGCAACAAGTACTCAAAGAGACAAGAACTCCGAGGGCTAATACCCCTACCGGCATTTACCATATTAAGATCAAACATCTCATATTGAAACGAATAAGGATTTTAATTCCTTCTTTTTTGAACATGTTATATCTTCGTCTATGAATCCATCGGAATCAACAGTGTAATTCAATGCCGGTATGGGTATTAACTCTTGGAGTAGTTGTTTCTGTTGATTTTATATTTATAATATAGCCTGTAAAGGTCTTTCTGCCAGCGCCCACCTGATGAGATTCGATAGGTCGAAACCGGTTCGTTGTGCCTACTTGGTAGGACGCGTTCCAAATGTGAGATCTTTGATGTTAATATTTAGACGAATACGGATTTTAATTCCTTCTTTTTTGAATATATTATATTATAGATGGTGAAGTTTGAGTTTCATTTGTTTTTACATGACCTCTACAAAATGTTTTTCGCGATTGATAACACTGCTAAATGAATTTCTGCAATAAACACGAAATTCTGCAACGTTCTAAAACATCCTTCATTGAAGCTGCGGTCTTTATAAGAAAATGGAAACTAAACAGTAAAACAAAATAAATGAGAAAGGAGGAAATAAATAAAAAGGAGTAAGACATCCCTATTTATATTATCATAATGTTAACCTTAACGGTAGGAGTAGGCAACTATTTTATTTAAAAACGTATTAGGAATTAAATTGTAATCATTATAAAAAAAATTGTTTCCCACAAGCTATTCGAACCCGTTTTGTTCTCGTTCTTTTCAATCAACAATGACGAAAGGTGACTGCAAGTGACAGGAGTGGTACGTACGGTGGTTTGTCGATGACATATGCACTGGTGTCCTCTTGGCCTATCTGTCTACTACCCCTTCGTGGTTGCCGCAATGGCACTTAAATAACAGAATTACATTTATGGTGCCGGCTATGCTGCTGCTGGGCACCGTCATCCCCCCATAGTTAGTTAGTTAGTTAGCTCATCCTCTCTCGCTCTCTTGATCTCCTCCTGCACTCGCGTACACACGCAAACAAACAGAAACGACACTTGAGTCTCCGCTGTTTGATAGCTGACGTCACTGATTATTATTACTGTTGTGACATATGTTTTACGATTGAAAGCAGAGGGTAATTATGACAAGATTAGTTGCTAATTCATTAGGCCACACTCGTACGGGACTACTGAGAACCATTTACACACCCACGGAGAACAGTGTGTTGTGTGGGGAAAGACTAAAATAGTTTTTATTTATAAAAGAAACATATATACATAATTATTATGAAATACGTGGAGCATATTGAGACGCCTCTGTAGGTACTTTCTGTTAAATTACGAGGGTGGATCAAATATAAACGAGCCTTTTTAAATTCACGCCGAATAGTTGTTCAAAGCGCATCCGGGCGTTGGGAACTTGAAGTGGGGATATTAGGTGGCACGGAAACGACGAGTCGTATTGCTGTGTTCGCTTGGTTAATAGTTATCACAATGAGTGAGCAAGAGATGCGCAACGAATTATTATTAAGTTTCTTACATGTGAAAACGTGAAACCAGCTGTCTCCACGTGTAAAAGTTTGGTCCAAAGAATTTAATGATGGGCGTAATCGTAATCGTGTCGAAAATCTAAATCATCCTCGTCGTCCGCGCACCAGCATTTCGCCGGTTAACATTGCACGCGTTAGAAACCTTATTGAATGGGACCGTCACGCCATGCCACTGTGCTTCAGATATCTGGTGAGCTCGGCATCAGCTATGGGAGTGTTCAGACTATCATAACGAAAAACTTGGGATTCCGAAAACTTTCAGATATTTGGGTTCCAAAGTTGCTGAGTGAAGATCAAAAAGCTTCCCGAGTTCGCATTTTTGCACCAAATTGAAACCTGCGATGAGACATGGGTACACAAGCAAGGTGAATCAAACCGATAGTCAGTGAAGCCGAAAACACGTCTGTCTGCAGAGAAAGTTTTAGTGATGTTTTTTTGGGACTGGAGAAGAGTGCTGTTGGTCGATTTTTTGCACGAGCAAAGAACCATTAATGCAGCCTATTGCTGTCTGTACTGCTGACTTTTCAGTCAGGTAAAACTTGCCTATCGCTGAAAAAAGAGGATGCACCCCATTCGTGACGTGTTACTTTTGCACGATAACGTTAGGCCTCATACAGCAGCTTTAACGCAGGCCCAAATCGGTGATATGCAGTGGATTTAGCTGGAACACCCTCCATATAGCCCAGACCTATCCCCTTATGATTTACAGATGTTTGGGCCTCTTAAAGAATCACTAGGAAGCGAGCGATTTCAGACTGATGAACAGGTGGAGGCGTTTGTGTGCAACTGGATAGAAAACCGCCCTGCGTTGATGAAAAAACTACCAATGCGTTGGGGAAAATGTATAGATAAACCAGGGGGATATATCGAAAAATAGATAAATTTGTGTTTTTGTGAAACTTTTCAAAATAAATGTTTTATGAACAAAGGCTTGTTTATATTTAATCCATCCTCGTATTAATGATAGACTTTTTTATTGCGCCCCTTGATCAACTTTGGAGTGGAGAAAGCGTAAGGGGTGGAGGTGGAAAGTCGAATATTAAAAGGGAACCTAACCTAACCTAATCTAATTTAGCATCCTCGGTATTGTGGCCCATCAGTATGTTATTTTAGATTGTCAAGATATTAGCTGTTGAGACATTGAGAACCATCGGTTCGCTCTAGTCGGTTATTTTCAAAAGTACAGAAAATGTAATTAACGATAAGATTAATTTTATACATTGTTGTTTTTATACTTAAACTAAACTAAAGGGTGGAGGTTACAAATAAAAGGAAAGAAAAATTTTAATATATTATTGACAAAGGTGTATATAGGTAAGAATTTCTTTTTGATTATTGACAATATTTTTATCAACTTGAATCATTTATTTGTTAAATTTTCTAAATATAAATATTGAAACAGCAGAAACAACTACTCCGAGGGCTAATACACCTACCGGCATTGAATTACACCGTTGATTCCAAAAGATTCTTAGACGAAGATAACAAATCCAAAAAAGAAAGTATTAAAATCCTTGTTCATCTAAATATTAAGGATCAATGATTCCACATTTGGAACGCGTCTTACCAAGTAGGCACTGCGAACGGAAAGCCAAATCCGACAACCGGTTTGGACCTATTAGGTTTCATCAGGTGGGCGTTAGCAGAAAGATCTTTACAGGCTATATGATAAATATAAATATGGAATCAACAGAAACAACTACTCCTAGGGCTAATACCCCTACCGGCATTGAATTACACTGTTGATTCCGAAAGATTATTAAACGAAGATAACATATCCTAAAAAGAAAGCATTAAAATTCTTGTTGATCTAAATATTAAGGATAAAAGATTCCACATTTAGAACGCGTCCTACCAAGTAGGCACTGCGAACCGAAAGCCAAATCCCACAACCGGTTTGGACCTGTTGGGTCTCATCAGATGGGAGTTGGCAGAAAGACCTTTACAGGCTATATGATAAATATAAATATGGAATCAACAGAAATGGGGACGCGTTCCAAGTATGCTATCTTTGATCCTTAATATTTGGACGAACAAGGATTTTAATGCCTTCTCATTTGGATTAGATTTTTTTAAAGTGTGAGGTTTTTCCTTTCAACGAAGTAAAACTCTTTATGTATGTTATGTACTGGTACCAAAATTCGTTCATCTCCCGCTCAGAAAAATCTTATCCGATTGTTATTACAAATATGTTTATTGTCTAAATTTCGGTTTGAAGTATGTGTTGAAATACACATGGATCGGTTTCTCATGGCATCGGTAACACGTACATAATACAAATGTGGTTTCTTCAAGTACTTACTTTCTTTTTAAAAGGTAAAGAGTAACCGTGAAGTGTTCGGGTTCGGGAAGTCGGTACACGTTGCGTTGTTCAAATAACCGAGAGAATGTGAACGTTTAATTCATTTGTTCGGCCGCTTGTTCTTTACGGCGTGTATTTTAAAATTAACATTTACACAGGCGACTAGTGTAAGCAACATATTGTACCCAAGTTATTTAAACGCACAGTAACTCAGCACTCGGTTAACATTTGGAGCAAATCTGTTCGTTCCACGGCGCGGTGAGCTTGCCCGATGTTTGTCCTCATCGAGCTTGTCCAACCAACCCTTCGTCGCTCTCTATTAAGAATTTATTTGTCACTTTATTTATTCTACTTTGCCTTTTTTTAAGTATTTTTATTTGCATTGTTTAAACATAAAAACCTAACATTTCCATGGATTCTCAATTTATCGAGAGGTTCTATTAAAAATGGACATAATTTTTGATAAAAACATAATATAACACTATATCAAACTTATATAAAATGGGGAAAATTTTCATGTACATACAGTTTGTGGGATAAATATGTTATGTGTTTCTGTGTGTCTGCAAAGGTATATTTATAATATGTTAACATAATGTGGATTTTTATTATTGAAACAGAAACGTTGAATTACGTAACTTTGAATCCTCGTCTTGTTTTTTGTTTAGCGACTACTTTCATTGCAAAATCCAAATCTAGTGAATATGCAATTGATCTTTCAATACAAAGGAATATTGAGTATGTTTGGCGATATTCTTTAACAATTTTCAAAGAACTAACGAGCTGAACCTACAGTCAAAGTCAAAAATAATCTACTGTACTGTAGCACTCGGGACAACTGTCCATTACATTGTTTGTAATCACGAACTCTAAGAATAAATCTCATTCGAGAAATCACGATTTTCTGATAAAGGCCATGTTAATCAAACTGACCAGTTTATATTTTAGATCTTTAGTAAAATAGTGTGGGAGTAGTTCTTCATTGAAGTGGCAACACTGGTTTCAAAATCATCTTCTCCTAAAACATCCTCAGACATCAAAAAACCGAAACCGTCGTTTATTTCTCGAGATCCTTCTGCGTATTTGTGCAATTGAGAGAAATAACTTATTTGTCAAAATTCTTAGGTACTTCTAGACAAACTAACTGTATTTTATTTAAACTGGTCAAAGAGTGATCGATTGAATAAAGAAAAAACTAAAGTAAGGTGGTACATTGGCGACCATTCGTATTGTATTAGTTTAACAAGTCGGTTCTTTGAATAGCCGCGGATTTGAACAAACATTAAAATACGAAAAGACTTGGACAGAGTTTTTCTTCACACGCAACCTTTCGGTGTCGCTAAAGGTACAGACAGTGTTGTATGTAACTATGCACAGACACCCATCGAGTACCCATCATTTACGAATGTCTGTAGGTAAGTATATGGTATTGGAGAGGTGAAGCGCGACTCATGTTGACCAACCCATTAGCATGGTCCGGTCGCTATTTAGTAACTAAATATTGTCACACATTTACCACCTGTTATTTTTGTTGCTCTTTATTTGAATAGGACGACAAAATGGTGTACAAGTTTCGTTTTTTAAATTTCCAAAAATAACGACCACACTAACTGACATTTCGAGTCAATAACTTGACTAACTGTAAATGGTTAAAGACTATTAATTAATCCATAATTCAACTGTATTCAAGATTGGAAACTTCAAACAAATTTTCAATTTCTTCTAACGCAAATAGATACCAATTACCTGATAAATTCACAAAATGGGAAATTGCATTATAAACAATTTGATAAGAATTTAAGATTTTTTCGAGTCGATTAAACTAATTAAGCTAATTAGGCATTATTGACATCAAAAGTTATGTTTAATATATCCGTTTGGACGCGGAATTAGAAGTGCTAAAGACAGTGGCTGCTCAAGCGGGAGGGGGCAGGGTACTCAACCCCACAAAACTTTAAAGCTAACTACCAGTTTTCAACGTAATTGTCAAAGGTACAGTGGCCGGCACGTAAGGAGATTCAGCGACGGTTAGATTGATAGGTAGGTAGGCGGAGCCATTTAGCATAGCAGTAATTGAATGAGCCAATAAGAATATAGCTGGACCGAAACGTCAACATGTAGCTCAGCGGCGCGTATCACTGAGAGAAAAAGTACTGAACACGGAACACAAGTGAATTCATTCAACTGATTTACTTATCCTAATGGGGTTTTAATGATGTATGCGAAATGAACAATTAAAATTTCACTATCAGCATGAACATAAGGAGAAAATCACGGTTATAAGTACCTAATTATATAAATTTAGGAATAATAGCTTATTTAAAGGTCTATTTGTAAGGTATTTGTTAGAAAACTTAGTTTTTACAATCGATCTTTATATTTGTAATTTTTATATTTCGTAGTTTCGTTTATAGTAGTACGATTTGTGTATGTACCAATAATAATCAAGTAGAAACAAAAAATTTTCCCCTGTTGAACTTTAAATTATAATTTTAATGTTATACCCTCTCTTACTTCTGTCAATCCTTGGTATATAAGCATTTATGTTCTCTAATTTATCACTATTTCTTCCACCCGAAGAAGCCATTGTACGGTGAAACAATTGTTGTGGACAAAAACTTTATTTAAACCTTGTTTGTTATTTTTAATTTATAAAAAATGGACTTTCAACATGTAACGCCTGCTAGTATCAAATATTTAGTCAAAAGATTCGATGGTAAAATAAAAATTGTCACTTATTATTATAATTATCAGGTACAATTATTATACCACCCTATTACATATTATATCTCAGCTTCTACACAATCGATTGCTACAAAACATAGTGTTCGACAGGACTTAAAATTTTTATTTCACTTAGCCTGCTAGTTTCAAATAATGTGCAGTGTTTACTGGATTCATTCTATTCCTTACGCATATTTCTTCACATTTACAAGAATTTTAACATTATTAGTGTATACAAAATAGACGAGAAAAGATGGTCTCTTTTCTTCCAACACTCAGAAGTGGGCGTGAGTATTTCTGTGACCTTATGCAATTACCGCCTCTGTTGATAGAAGTAAAAGTGCTGGTGCGAAAATATCCTGTTGGTAACTAACTCGTCGAAAACCGAACAAGGGTTACACTGAACCGAACTGATGTTGAGGTTTTATTATTGAATAGTCGCGAGGCGGTGTAAAGATTGAAAACGATATAGAATAAGAAAGGAGAAAGAGCGGAAGGAAGACGTAGCCCCGTCGCCGTAGTCTCGCGGCCGTAGAGATGTCAGATACACACCCGAACACTCTTTCAATTGCTGGGCTCGTCTTCGGAAATGGGAAAAAGTTAATTGAAGTGTAGTATTCCGCGAGTTTTCTATATACAACTTCCACTTTGCCTTCCGCTGTTTCCCGTCCCTCGCGATCTGATGCCGATATCGAAATTACAATCTTTCTTTTCAATCACGAATAAATTAATAATTCAGTAGAAATACCTCCAATTATTATTACTATTATTATACGGAGAATCACACAATTACAAAAGATCTTTAAAACGTATAAACATTAGAAAAATACCAAGGATCAATAGCTATGTAAAAACAAGAAAATACACAAAATGTTTCAACGATTTTATTAGTCAGTCGGTCTTTATCAAGAGTATTGTAGTTACTACCTGAGGAACAGTAATTCAAACCTTAAATAGATAACAAATAAGTACAAAGTTACAGATGTATATAAGCCTAAATAGGGGGGAAAAACCATCATAACTTGGTTAACAGAACTGGACTATTGTTCGATAATAATTTAGTTTGGTAATTGACTATACTATCATTCTTTGCAATTGCTAACTTGATTTCTACAATTTCTAGAAGGTTAAGTTTTCTACTTTTTTCGACGTTGTGAAATAATTGAATATTGTTGAAATCTAAAATATGATTATTTTCTATGCAGTGTTCTGTAAAACCTGTAGTAGCATTTTTATTTTTTATGGCTAACTCATGTTTATAAATTCTGTTTTTTAGGGCCCGATCACATTGGCCAATATAAACAGCATCACATTTGTTGCAATTTAATTTATAAATGCCATTTTTTTTAAGTTTACTTAATTTTTGTTTGTTATTGACTATAAGATTACTTAATTTTGGTTTATTTACTTCTATAACATTAAAATATAAATTTTTAATATAATTTAAGGCACAAAAACGGTTAACATTATTAGTTACTAAACCATTTACTGTTCCTCAGGTAGTAACGACAATAGTCTTGATAAAGACCGACTGGTCGAAACAATTGTTCAGCTTTACTGAGATTTATTAATCTGCAGGGACAGATATAAGTAAATTCTAGTTAATTAACGTACTGTATAGATCAACATGAATGGCTATTGTTCGTCATCATGAGAAGTTTGCAGTCATAAAATTAACTAGATAGTTTAGGAATTTGTTTCAATAAATTGTCCATAGCTTGTTCTCTACAAGTTTCAATATCGCTGAGTTTTTTCAACAAAAAGTTTGTAATGTTGGTCGTAATTGTGTATTTTCTTGCGTAAATTGGTTGTGGAATTGTGGAATTGTTAAAGAAAGAAGATACAGATTATTTCTTAGAATTTTTGGGGATGACGGAATAGGGAAAGGTAGTATTTGGAAGGATAGGATTAACAGATAGATTAGAAAGTAAGAAACAAGGGCGTTTTGTAACTTGAAATTGTTAATACGAAAAGTAATAAAAGAAACAAAAATGTATAATGGTGGAAAATGCATTAAGTTCGAATCGCCCTTCAAATACCAGCGCCTTAGTTAATCCGTCGTTGTTAATCTGCTTTTGATTTGATTTAATTTTGAGTATCTGTAGGTTCAGTTATGATACAGGATAACAAAAGCAAGCACAGGAACATCATAATGACGTGTATTAACCTAACCTAATCTAACCTAACCTAATTACCTGGTGGATACTGAACCAAATTGATCGGAATTGTTTGAACACGTAAAAATATGGAAAAACTGACTTAAAAGCAAATTGGTTTTGATATTAATTTTTAAGTTACGTATTATCTACCTACACCTACGTAGAAATACTAAGAAATTAAATATGATATTGGAATCAACAGAAACACTCCGAGGGCTAATACCCCTACCGGAATTGAATTACACTGAGATTAGAGATTAATAAATACAAAAATAAAAAAACGACCAAATTGACCTCAACAATTCACCGTTACTAAATCTTTTTACTCACTCCCCGCCGATAAGTTTATTGTATTATTACTTCTGAAGAAGCCTACTTTTTGAAATGATAATTTTGTGGAAACTTTGTGTTTTTATTTATTTCACCTATTATTTTCTTTTACAGTTATCATTGAAATAAAAAAACGTTCCATCGAAACTAGATAAGTATTAGTATCGAACATTTATACCAGAAGAGAGAGGGAGAGAGATGGAGAGAAGAAATAACGGGAGGGATGTTCTTTTCCCTTTGAATAGAAGAGAGTATAGAGTGGTCGTCGTTCTTGCCTCGTGCAAATCTGAAAATTTTACGCTCTCTTAAATCCGCGGGGAGATTTCTTAAAACAGTTTTCGAAACTTTATACGTTGGCGATGAAAGGAAGACAAAAGGTCCTCCGCCGTTAAGTTTAAAAGCTAGAGAAATAAAATATGAACGAACGAATGCTGCCGTAACGGCTCGGCCCTCCCACTTGAACGCTGCTTATTTTATAAAGAGAAGAACCCAGAGAAGTTTAACACAAAAGTCATCTGTCAAAGACTTAAATTTCGGGGATGAACCTAACATAATATATAATACTCGGACTAAAATCATTTCCGAATTCTTTCCTTTTCTTCTATGTTAAATAAAATGCTCATGCATTTTTGTTTGTCCATAGGAACAACAACAACATTTTTCCTTTCAATATTGAAGTACAATATTAACACAGGTATATTTTTTAAAAGTGTATAAATATATTCTTAGCTAGTCTTTAAGAGTTGAATGTACAATAAAAGCACCAGGTTGAGCGGTGTTCAATTACGGTTTTGAAATGTTGTATTTAACGGTTAAATATAGGCCATTAATTAATAATGAAATACTTCGAGAAATTTCTTTGTGGACACATTAATGTGAAATAACTTTTACCAACTACAGATTACCGCAAATTACTGTAACCTTTCGTAGTTTAGAGGTCGGAAACCTAAGAATCCGGTTCGATTCTGGGAAATGACGTGATAACAGCAAAAAATAGTTTCGTTAACTTATAGACGGGTCATTGTTAGCCATTACAAAATCGTCCTGTGGTCAAGACTAAAGGATACAAAGGTTAAACGATACACAAAACAGTACTAATAATAAATATAGTAACATTATGTATTAATGTTAGATGAGTAATAACTTTACCCACAACTACTTCCCAAGATATTGAGATATCCTTACTTCAAAGCAAAAATCTCCAAACTTTAGCATTTTTGAATACACTGCTACACTGAGAAAAAAGACAAAACCAAGAAAATTGCAGCATATAAAGAAAGGAAATACAGATACTAAAAGCCATTGCATCTAACAGCGGTTACAAACCAGACATTGTGGATAAAATTTGAATAAATAACTCAAAAATTATACAATTAATCAGTCATTATAAAAACATAAGCACAACAATTTGTAAAGGGTTAAATAAATTAGTCATTAATAGTATCTTTATCTAGCAATAAAACAAATTTAGGCAAAATTCTAATTAATAATAAAATTTCAGCAGAAGACAAACTGCAAAACTCTGAGGTTTATGAGAATTAATGTTCAAACTGAGATGCCATCCATATAGGACAGACAGGTATATCTTTTAAAACTAGACTTCTGTGACAAACTACTTCGTTTCTTGCGTCGGGGTACTACTTTTTTAATTAAATGCTGAGGAAAATCAAAAACGCTAGGTACAGCATTTTGCTTTATTTTTTTTTCACGGATATTAAAAAGTCATTTTCTTCAAAATGTTTGCTGCAAACAACACACAACTGAATATTTTTGACGGTGTAAAACTTTCACGCCTTATTGCGTTCAAATATTTTTTCTTTAATTCAGGATTCTAAGGGTCTTTGAAGAAATTAAAAATGTATCAGTTTGTCTTATGTTTAAAGTGTACTTACACATGAAATAAAATGGAAGAACCTTTAGAACTCTTTTCACGGCAACCGTATGCACAACAATATGTAACCATATTGTTCCAATATTAAAATAGTTTTATATTACTTTAACAAAAAACAGTTCATAAAAGTGTTCACAATGTTCTCTATGTACAAGAAAAATAGTGTCGCCCAACATCTATTTGAAATAACTACACTCAACACTTCAACTGCCTCAAACTTTCTGAGTGATGTTATGAGCGCTCTTAATAATTCTCGCGTGTCTGTCCCTTAATTCGCAAAATGGGTTGCCTACCCAAACGGTATCACTTTATAAACGCAAGGCGCAGTCTAGTTATAATCACGTCTCTGGTTACCGTAAAGAAATTGACGTTCGAAGTCGCGTCGATCGAAACAAGTTTTTATTTATAATATAAATATATTACATATAATAAAATATACACCTTACAGAAGCAAATAATAAACATATATAAGTAAACTAAATATTTTAATTCAAAATGGTATCCTGTGCTCTTCTGTTTAGAAGTAAGAATCAGATAAATCTTGAAGTGTTGTGGTAGAAGCAGTTTCTAAACAGTGTATGTTGTGCAATCCTTGCCGTTTATTCCTTAACCGAGGATCTCATTGTAGTTATTCGAAAGTGTGTACTGCTGATGGTTTACATCCGTCATAAATCCCACATTGATAAACGTTGCCGGGGAATGATAATATCACGAGTAATACAATTTCTATGAAACCATTTGTCCATGTTTGCATGCCTCGATGAACCGCCATAATGGCGATGGTTATGAGTTTTTTATTATTGTTTACGGACATATAATCGCTTATTCACTACAATTTTTGTCTATGTGTACATAATATCGTTAATATACGCACGTATATATCTGCATAATGTGTTTAAGCACTTTCAGAGTGGGATAAGCAGTACAAATAAACGGCTCCATTGTATATTCTTCGGTTTTTTATTTTATTTCGCGGTGGTTCAACCAGGTGGTTATTATTGTAAGGAATATAATGTATTGTTCCACCCCGTTTGGGGCGGTGTCTATACCACGATACGTTTACATATAATTGTACATGGAATGGAAGAAATGATGGTACTTACTCAACATTAAAATCGGTTTCAAAAGCTATTCATTGCCCAAGAGAAAAATTGTGAATTATTAACCCGAAAAGATGATCGTATTATGTTCTTATAAACGTTAAAGTATCAAATTATTGTTGGAATAAAAAAAATTAGGAAATGAACCATCCACAATACTATTCTAAACTCAAAAATTCGAACGTTTCAACATATTTATTGTAAATGATTGATTGCGTTGGCTGTTACTTGGTGAAAGTTGGAATCCATTTTTTTACTTGAAAAAGTACAGTGTAGCGAAACCATAATAGTGAAAATAAAAATTTTGTGAAAAGTTTAATTTGTGTTTTACTTAAAATATTTATTGTAATTTTTGAAGAATTTTTAGTAGAGGTAAATTTTAAGTACATTAATGTGATATTAATTTAATTAATTGTATCTTGGTTCACTTGATTAAAATTAATAGTCAACGTTGAAAAAATACACATTTTTAATTTTCACTAATTTATTATTACACTTAATATATGTTTCGCTACACTGTAGCTTCATCAGAAGTAGAAGTAGTTGGAACCCATATTAATATAAATTAGTTTCGTTCATAAAATTAAGTATTTGTCTACTTCTGATCATGCTACAGTGTAGCGAAACCATAATAGTGAAAATAAAAATTTTGTGAAAAGTTAAATTGTGTTTTACTTAAAATATTTATTGTAATTTTTGAAGAATTTTTAGTAGAGGTAAAGTTTAAGTACATTAATGTGATATTAATTTAATTAATTGTATCTTGGTTCACTTGATTAAAATTAATAGTCAACGTTGAAAAAATACACATTTTTAATTTTCGCTAATTTATTATTACACTTAACATATGTTTCGCTACACTGTAGCTTCATCAGAAGTAGAAGTAGTTGGAACCCATATTAATATAAATTAGTTTCGTTCGTAAAATTAAGTATTTGTCTACTTCTGATAAAGCTACAGTGTAGCGAAACCATAATAGTGAAAATAAAAATTTTGTGAATAGTTTAATTGTGTTTTAATTAAAATATTTATTGTAATTTTTGAAGAATATTTAGTAGAGGTAAATTTTAAGTACATTAATGTGATATTAATTTAATTAATTGTATCTTGGTTCACTTGATTAAAATTAATAGTCAACGTTGAAAAAATACACATTTTTAATTTTCACTAATTTATTATTACACTTAATATATGTTTCGCTACACTGTAGCTTCATCAGAAGTAGAAGTAGTTGGAACCCATATTAATATAAATTAGTTTCGTTCATAAAATTAAGTATTTGTCTACTTCTGATCATGCTACAGTGTAGCGAAACCATAATAGTGAAAATAAAAATTTTGTGAAAAGTTTAATTGTGTTTTACTTAAAATATTTATTGTAATTTTTGAAGAATTGTTAGTAGAGGTAAAGTTTAAGTACATTAATGTGATATTAATTTAATTAATTGTATCTTGGTTCACTTGATTAAAATTAATAGTCAACGTTGAAAAAATACACATTTTTAATTTTCACTAATTTATTATTACACTTAACATATGTTTCGCTACACTGTAGCTTCATCAGAAGTAGAAGTAGTTGGAACCCATATTAATATAAATTAGTTTCGTTCGTAAAATTAAGTATTTGTCTACTTCTGATAAAGCTACAGTGTAGCGAAACCATAATAGTGAAAATAAAAATTTTGTGGAAAGTTTAATTGTGTTTTAATTAAAATATTTATTGTAATTTTTGAAGAATATTTAGTAGAGGTAAATTTTAAGTACATTAATGTGATATTAATTTAATTAATTGTATCTTGGTTCACTTGATTAAAATTAATAGTCAACGTTGAAAAAATACACATTTTTAATTTTCACTAATTTATTATTACACTTAATATATGTTTCGCTACACTGTAGCTTCATCAGAAGTAGAAGTAGTTGGAACCCATATTAATATAAATTAGTTTCGTTCATAAAATTAAGTATTTGTCTACTTCTGATCATGCTACAGTGTAGCGAAACCATAATAGTGAAAATAAAAATTTTGTGAAAAGTTTAATTTTGTTTTACTTAAAATATTTATTGTAATTTTTGAAGAATTGTTAGTAGAGGTAAAGTTTAAGTACATTAATGTGATATTAATTTAATTAATTGTATCTTGGTTCACTTGATTAAAATTAATAGTCAACGTTGAAAAAATACACATTTTTAATTTTCACTAATTTATTATTACACTTAACATATGTTTCGCTACACTGTAGCTTCATCAGAAGTAGAAGTAGTTGGAACCCATATTAATATAAATTAGTTTCGTTCGTAAAATTAAGTATTTGTCTACTTCTGATAAAGCTACAGTGTAGCGAAACATATGTTAAGTGTAATAATAAATTAGTGAAAATTAGAAATGAGTATTTCTTCAACGTTGATATTAAATATTGAATTAATTTGTACCCACTACAGATTACCTCAAATTATGGGGAAAATTTTGTTACTGCTGAAGCAGGGATGTATCTAAATTATACAATTCAATTTAGATTTGTTACTTTATTCGTATTTGACACTATTGCATTCTTAATTTCTGGATTTTCCAAGAGTTTGATAGGCTAGTTTATCACCAAGAAGAAAGCTTAAAATTTAATTTTATTGAGATCATTACCAGTGTCCGTACGTCTGGTTATAAGGGGCGTACTTAGGACACTACGCTACTGTATAACACACAAAAAGTGAAAATCAACATCTGACCTTATACTGACTGCTGTTTTATGATATTCAACATGATTCATTCATATATAGTTTATTAGTTTGCTAGCGCACTTCATATATTTACTTGAAGTGCTGGAATAAAATTGAATAAGCAGTAATTTCTGTAAATATTTGGGTGTCAGGTTGTGGCGTTCACTAAGGTTTCGAAAATATGCGTTCAACGTCCCTGGTAGTCACTGGGTCGTATTTAATTTCTGTCAATTATTCTTCTACTCGACGACATCGCGGCAGCTTATTTATAGGGACTGGATTTGTTCTCAAAAGTTCCGGAATGTACCTCTAGAAAATTTTAATTTTTTCGGAATCGCGACAACCCACACAATACACCTTAATGGGTTGCCTACACGTGACACTATATTATTTCCACGTTTAACAAATTATCAGCAAGTAAGAACTGTATATTTGCAGGTAAATGAACTGGGTTTATATACCATTCAGCTGGCATTGGCCACGTATAAAATAAAAATTGTTTTTAATAAGAATAATAAATATTTGACTATTATGAAATTTTGATCGTCAGCCTAACTATGTTCCTCATATGTGAACCAGATATACGATCCCTAATCATTAGTACGTAAACATGGAATTCTAAAAAAAAAATTTACAATTGCAAAAAGTTTTTTCCTACCTGATGAGTATCATGAAGACAAATAATATAGAACCAATATGGGGGCTTAGGAGTACTTAATCATTTTGGGAACCAACCATTAAAAACTAATTCACAAAACACAAACTGCACGCTGTTTATTAAATAGTAAGTCACTTTAAATTACTAATCCCTCAACACCCTCAGTCTTACAAACCACGAAAAATCACGAATACATTTCATATAAACTTGATGCAAGTGACATTTTCCGATTTAATCTTCTCCACGTGCCAATTTAAAATCATTTTAACACCCTTCTCCTTAAACTAAATCCGTTATCACTAACAGAAATCCCGTATGAAATAAATATCTTTTAAAACCATCATCTGTAGTTGACGTCGAGCCGATTGAAGTTGAACTTTTACAGATTCTTCTAATTAATTTATAAGAGATTTGGTCAGCAGAAACGGTGATAAAAGATCGCGAAAAACCCTTAATATCATCTCTTAATCTTTATGAACTAAACTTTAAACTATTGGTAACTAATTCGAATTAATACCTACGCATAAATTATTTCAGTTTTAACATAACCCTAAATTTTCGCAACACCGACAACTGCTCTCAATATGTAAACAATGCAAGATACAGTTCCATAGGCGGAACTCGCATTTAATTTTAGGGGATGCTGTGTTATTTATAGTTGTTTCTGATAAGTAGCTTGCTGTAATATAGATAATATTACTGCAGTAAAAGAATTAATTATATTAAGACACTGTAAAAATGTTATTATAAACAGCTACATATATTTAGGAAATATGCAAAATAAAAACAAAGCAAAATATGAAAACAAAACTGAAATTAAAACATTGCGATCGTTAAAGTTAATTTTAAGTAATTTATATAATGGCTTAAACACCAAAACTGTACCAATGGTATTGCTATACTTGTGTCTGTACCATACTGTTTGATGTATGATCTGTCCCATTAGGACATAATAGGACACATCACGAGTTCTGAGAGTCATAATATGCTGTCATTCAAAACGTCACTTGAGGGCTTCATCTAATCCTTGTTTACATCATGATGGCTTTGATTATGAACAAAATTCTCAATAAATATTTTCAAAACAATAGACTTTTTGTTTTGTTTTTAATGGGAACACGATTTTTATAATTGAAATTGTCAAACTAGGCATTTGACGTTTCGTTAGACTCTTTTTATGATATAAAGTTCATTAAATACTAAATCAGTCAGCAGTAAATCAATATTGCGGCTTTATCATTCGTTCAGCAGAAAGGGTGTTTCAATAACACGTATCTTTAACCTACGAAATGGGGTTGTAAAGTTCCACTACCCTTTCTTTGCTTTCGTTTAACTGTCTCTCGAGAGGGGTGTAGCAAATTGTCGACATTTTTGTGTCTGACTGCATTTTATTGCCGTGGCACACTTCGATTCGAATATATCTTTTAACATCTTCAATTTCAGATATGAAAAAGAACTAAAGAACAGGACCGCAATAGGAGACAAATAAAGGCATTAAAGATATTTTATTATAATTTTGATTTTCCAAAATAGAAATATATCTAATCTACTGGTTTTGTATTCAATTACTTATACATTTATTTCTATTTCTGGAAGTATTTTCATGAGACAATTATTTTATTTTCTGTGTGGTGGATTTTTATTCTTTTGTTAGACACATTTACAACAAAATTATTATCTCTATAAATTATTTACTTTAATTTTGTTACGCCACTGACAATAATCTAGCATTTGCAACACTGTATTAAGATTTTTTGTTTGAAGTAGGTAACTCGATTTTAGTAATGTTAGTCAATCGGAGTGATGATACGCGAATGTGGTGATGTGTAGTGGTGCTGGTGGTGGACTATAATTGGATAACCCTCAGAAGAAAAGAAATTGAACTTCATCCCCTGAAAGTAATAAGGTAAAAGATGCATTTCGTGCTTTATTAACATGTTTTATTGTTTACGTATAAGTATTTTTGTTTAAAACAAAATTTGGGCAATTGCATAACTAAGGGGAGTCGGGTATATCAATGATAAAAAACTGTTGTATAGATAAATGTTTTAGGTGTTAATGTTATTAAACGTAGCTAAACTAATTGCAAAAGTCCTTGTTTATCAAGTTGTAGGACTGTTGCAGTAGAATTACTTATAGTTTTGGAATTCAGTTGGGCGAGTCCATTTTGAAGTTGAAACTGTTTGCAATGGCGTTGTCTTTGCTACTATATTTTGTTTGTTTTTTTGGATTCATAGACTTTGTTCAACTCAATATGATCCCAACAGGACTAAAAACACCTTGACCTTTAATTTCCTGGCCCCCTTCCTCTCTTCCCGACGTTGAAGTATTAAACCCTAGCAGTTATATTTATAACTAAATGTAGGTTTTCTTATACCTAATAAAAAACAAAATATTGAACAACTAAAGAAACATTTGATGGCTATGTTAGTAATGTACCTACATCCTCTGTGACTTTTTAATTAATTACCTGAGGCAGTCACGATCGGTTAAACGAAACTAAACGTTTTGCATTTTGCAACCCTATAATGTCCTCTCTTCTCCTATTTTTCTGTAAAGAATTTTCAGGATTACGACCCTGTAATATATAGCACTTTTGGAGCATTGGGCGTTCCGTAGACACTTTTATATTGAAAGGCATGACATAAATTGTAATTCCCTCAGTCATATTGCGGCGACTTCTTTACTGCTTCTTTTCACCGAGAAGAGGGTGGGTGCAATTTGTATTTAAATTCTGACCGAGACTGTTTTATAATTGCATTTTAATTGAAAAACTCAGTTAACGTAGACTTAATCGACCCCGAACTCACCCTAACCATCCCTTAATTCAATTACGGCTCTGCTTCAAGTGTCCAAGATAATCTTCTGTTAAACGTTGAATAGAAATTCGAAAGTAAGGGAATTAAGACACGTTTGAATACTACAATAATTAAAAGTTCGTATCTGTACACTGTATTCTACAGGTATCTTTACATATTTTAGTTAATTTGTAATTTGGTTAAAATTTATCGTTTGAGACCATACTACAGAAGGGTTAATTAGTGGCATAGCCAGGATTTGCGAAAGAGGGAAGGGAGGGGGGTAAGGGAAAAGATGCTGAAAATCCCAATTACGTAAAATAAAACAAAAACTGTATTCGTATAATAAATAATGCGATTGGCTGTTAGAAAAAACAAAACTAGGGATTTTCACACACTTAATTTACTATTGGTAACATATGTTTCGTCAAACATTGGCTTCCTCAGACGTGAGTACTTACTACTAAATAAACATTGCAACCTTGGTGATTAAATATGTACACAATAAGGGTGGTGGTAATATTTACAATAAGTTCAAAAGTGGGGAGTTGTTGCCTTCGATCTGGTCGTTGAGCAGCGTTCCTAATTTTTTATATTTATTAATTTCTAGGTTCTCCAATAATGTTAACTTATAGCTCTTATTTTCTAAATGAATAATTTCAATACAGTTGTTGAAGGTATGACATTCTTTTGTGACATGGTTTGCATAGGTGGAGTCTGTCTTATTCTTTATATAGATAGCTGTTTTTGTGTTCGGATAGACGTTTATTGAAATTCCTACCAGTCTGTCCGATATATACTTTTATTTATTTTTAAAATTAAATGCATGTGGCAGGGTTATTGCTCTATTTGCTTGTTTCTATTATATTTACAATTTAGTGTATCAATTATTAAAAAAAAAGATTATGATATAATCAGTTATGCAATATATTACTTGACAACGATTGTTTGTCACACTGGTCAAACTGCAACATAATTTAAAAAAAAAGTTTGCTCACTTTTAAGGGGGGAATTGGCACCCCCTAACTTCCCTTCCGGTGGCGTATCTTAGCTATAATACATAAATTTATGTTAAATTTCTGTTTTGAGTCTAAATACATATGTCCAGAAATTTTAACCGTCTTCTCTTTTTTATTGCTTTTATCTATTACATACTTTTTTAATAGGTTTTGTACACACTCGTAAAATTTTACATAATATTAGATATTATACTGGGGTTGGAGAAGTAGTAGTTTGTTTATTAGTTTAAATAAGACTCTGTTATCAAGTGTATGTAGTATTTGATTTTAATTTCCAAAATTAATACTGTGAATCAAATTTATAGCTTTGTACACATTTTATGTTCCATAGTATGATTAAATTAACATGACAAAAGAAATATTTGAAGAAAAGTTTGTGTTAAGTATTTTTATCTATTGAAGCTCTTAATACTTTAATTACTAAAAACAAAAATAAGTTCTTGGTCAAGTGATTGATCGAAGCTATCAGACGTGGATCGCGATTTCGATCTTATTATATATCATCAGCACGCCATAGGCAGATTCGATAAATTACTGACCAAATCGCTGGAGCTCGATGATGATACCCTAATAAGGCCTTGTCTAACGTTATGAAATACGGCAATAATTAATAATTAATTACTAGTTCAAACTTTGTACTACTATTAGTGACGTATGTTACAGTATTAATTAATTATGGTAGTTTATTCATACATAGCTTTGTGTTTTGGTACCAAAATAAGAAAATTATCAAATCCCAATTGCAATATCAGTTACAGAATTGTACTACTATTAATTGATTCAGCCGTTACATTATGGAAAATCATGATTCAAACAAAATTAAAATAACATTCGGGGTTCGATTTTCCACTGATTTATTTAACAACATAACAATTGTTTCACCCAACATAATTTTGTCTTCTGAAGATTCCCATGTTGGGTAAAACAATTGTTAAGTTTTTAAATAAATCAGTGGAAAATTGAACCTCGAATTTTATTTTAATTTTGATTGTACTATTAAATCTAACACTAAATCATTCATTATCTATTTATTTCCTTTTACTCAGCACAATACCAGAACTCTAATTCAGTGTTTTAATCAAAAACTTTTGGATTTCATCAGGTCTGTAAATTATACTTCTGGTGAAGTAATAAAAAATATAAATATGGAATCAACGGAAACAACTACTCCGAGGGCTAATACCCCTACCGGAATTGAATTACACTGTTGATTCCGAACGATTATTAGAAGAAGATAACAATCCAAAAAAAAGAAGGTATTAAAATCCTTTTTCGTCTAATTATTGCAATTACAAATAATAACAAATTGATTCAGTTGATTCCATATTTATATTTATTATATGGCTTGTAAAAGTCTTTCTGCCAGCGCCCACCTGATTACTCGATAGGTCGAAACCGGTCGTGGAATATGGCTATCGGTGCGCTGTACCTACTGTGTAGGACGCGTTCCAAATATGGGATCTGCGATTCTTTGTAATTAGACGAAAAAGGATTTTAATATATATTCTTTTTTTTGGATTGGGAAGTAATAAAAAGATTGAAATCGCTTTGGATCACAATAGAAATTTGTTTTGACTTCTTTTTTTGGGGACATTTAATTAAATCTCTACTAGAATGTCCATTCATTCAGATTACTGTTGGATAGTAATTGTTCTGATTAACATGAAAGGTAAGAGGAGTCATTAGGGATAGATAGGGAGCAAGGGAACGAGATTGTGAGACTTTTAGTTTTATTTGCTCTGACTGCGAAGATTTCAAGTTTGATGTTATGTTATATTTACGTGTATTTATATATAAGTATATCTCTACTTCTACTACTACTATATAGTGATGCTTGCTGATCGTTCACAACAAACAACGTTAGCGGCCGAGACTGGTCGAGTGGGTACTCGAAGGCTTGCCTGTGACCGTTCTCGATTATAAACCTTTACAAGTATCTCGTTATCCCGGGTATCATTCTCCTGTTACAGCCGCATTCGGGGAGCCACAGTGTTGTTGAATGCGAATTGCACACACGCCCCTGTATTCATCGAATAGATTCACAATAACAGGACGATATGCCGTTTGATTCTATGTATGTATGTTTGTTTGTTTGTTTGTAAGGTATCTTTGGGTGGACAAGAAACGTTCAGAAATCGACCATGTGAATGTAATTTCATAACGTCGCTTTCGAACGCATCCGAAAACGGTGATGGATGACGAGTGACGAGATATGTGACATTGCTGCTGTAATCTTTTTCAGTTTTTCGCATGATTTGCCAAAATGTGATGAGGAGTGATGACAATTTCACAAATAACTAAAGAACGGAAATGTACCCACGGGATTTCGGATTCATTGATCTTAATTCATGATAACTGAGTTGAGTAGAACGGAACCATCCGAGAAATGATGATTATTAAGAATTGCTACAGCATGTCTGGATTTTCACACATCCAAACCTCAAATTCCATAAATTTCATTTTTTGATCCTTTTGTAAGCATTACAACGTGAAAGAAAAAGATAAAATGAACAAGAGAGTGGCCATTTCCGAGGTACTTTTTGTTGTTGCTACATGATATTCAAATTTTAGTTTGTCTTAAATTAAAAGAATCATGTGATGCTGATTTAGCTTGTTTGGTTTTGTGACCACAAGATTTTTCGAAATTGCAAAATGCTTAAGCTTTTCTGGGACCGCATCATCCTACAATATTGAAATTTCAAAATACTGTAGCGAACGTATACGAGTGTGCATTGAATCGATCAGCGCTGACGCACGCCCAAGGCGGAACGTTTGATGTTGAGACCGATCGATACTGGACAATAGACGCTTGAGAATCTTCTGTTGAAATAATAAGACGTTTTATTTGGGAAGAGGTCGAAATATATTCGCGTGTTTTCTTCTAATTTCTTTTAGTATATATATATTACCCTCGTCCTTGGGTCAGCGAGATAGTTGATTTCCGGACGCGTAATATAAATATTCAACGGCGATATACAAAGTGATATAAATAAAGTGCATTATTGTTTGTCAGATAAATAAGTAGTTAAAGTTTGTTAGTAGTGTTTAAGTGATTAAATAAATATGATAAATAAATAAACACTACTTTGTTTATTATCACTTTTTTATTTACAAATCCTTTTGACTGTAGTTTCGACAAAAAAGCTTGTCATTGTCAAACTCAGTACTATTCAATACATTTAATAATTAAAGGTATTTCTAAAAAATATATATCAACACTACTGTAAAATTTGTAGTCATTTGTTTTGACAAATCTGTTTATATTCATTCAATTTGAATTATTCGTTTGACAATGACAAGCTTTTTGTCGAAACTATAGTCAAAAGGATTTGTAAATAAAAAAGTGATAATAAACAAAGTAGTGTTTATTTATTTATCGTAAAGATGAATTATCACAGAGTAACGGCTAAATCAATCCAATGATTAAATAAATAGTTGTAAATAAATAATTGTTAAATAAATAAGTAAAATACTATAAATATAAATGTGGAATCAACAGAAACAACTACTCCGAGGGCTATTAACCCAACCGGCATTGAATTACACTGTTGATTCTCATGGATTCTTAGACGAAGATAACAGTCCAAAAAAAGGAAGGTATTATGATACAGCTTTCGGTACGCTGTGTCTATTGTGTAGGACGCGTTCCGAATCTGTGATCTTTTGTAATTAAACGAAGTACAATATTGTTCAAAATCATTATGTGCTGGGGCTACAATGTAATTCAGTGATTAAAGATGCCTACGAAATGGCTAGCTAGTCTGTTGGTTGCTGATAACTGAATTTGCTGCGTTGATTGATATTTGTCGGAAAATATTCAGAAATCTTGCGATTCGTAGCCGAGGCCGTTATGGATAAATTTAATTGTTCATTTCTGGCAGTGGTCGCGTCGTTAAACCCGATTTCTTTTCTTGTATTAAAAACGTAAATCAATTAAAGAACGAGCGGGTTCGTTGTTGCATGAAAATCGAGACAAAACTAGCACGCGAGATTGCGCGAAACAAAAGAAACAAGAAACGGAAACGGAGCGTGCAACTTACTTCTTCCGACGCGTCGTGCACATGCAGCACCTGGACCGAGTGTCAGAATAATAGTCAAGTAATTGCGTCACGTCTTTTTTTTTTCTTCCTCTCGTCTTTTTTTTTTAATATTTATTTCGTTTCCTCCTCCTCGTCCTTCATCACGATCGCGTACGTTACCTTCTCCACTTAAGCGTCACAGCTTGCTTGCTTGCTTGTTTGTTGCCGTCGCTCTTGCGCCTCTTAATTGATTTCATTATTCTAACCTCCTCTCGACAGCTTAGCCCGGCGATAACTTTTGCTATTGTGTTTTGGCGTGTACACTGCACATGTACAGACAGACGTGCGATATACGGGAAATTGTTCTCGATTGATATTGCGCGATGCACTCATTACCGCAACGATAACGAGAAATACACGACGAGATCGATGGATGAGAAGGCGAAATTATATATATATGTATATATTACATACCTACATTACGTGAATGTATACGGGAAGGGAGAAAACTTCTGGCGCAGGTAAACATGCCAATATCATGTTCCAACGAATGCCATCATTGACATCATCTCGGAAAAGTGGTCAAAAGATCTTTGCGAAATTATTTTATTAGTATGTAGAATGTCCAATGTATTTTATAAAATTCTGGTAGGAGATATGGTAAAGTATAAAATAACTCGACGAATGTTTAACCTAAGTTGTTTAGGGAGGTCAGTAAAATCCTTGATTAAGAAGAAATTTGCAAGAATAATAATTAAAAATGATTTTTTATTTACAAAAGCAATGCAAATATCTCCAAAGGTGGTTCTTAAGAATTTCATTACCCTTCCCAAATCAGTCCTCTGAGTTTCGTTTTCGGTAGAATTATCTGTCAAATTACCGTAGAGTCTTTCATCTTTTACGTAATCTTCTCTCGATATTCTACGGAATCTTTAGAATCTATCGGCAACATACATAGATTAAACAGAAACAGAAAGAATTAACACATGGTCTGAAAAGTCCCGGGCCTAACACATAGATGGCGCTAGTTTTATTGCATTCACCTCTTTTTATGTTAGTACTAACCTTCAAAAGTCAGCTGTTAAAATTTCATGATATTCTATTCATTTGTTTGTTAGTAATTGTGCTAAGAGTGACTTTATCTAGCTACTTTTGTTATTTTCAAAACAATGGATCAAAAACAATTTAATTTTACACTACTTCCTGATGGGAAAAAATTCCGTTCAAGCGAAGCAATGAGCAATGGTTTGAAAAGTGTTACGGAGACTCCGCTCCATCGGAAACAATCGAAACAAAATAAAACGTTGGTTTGCTGACTTCAAACGTGGTCGTAGAGATACTGATGATGCAGACAACCATCACCATTAAAAGAACATAAAATCGTTTTGAATGATCGAAAAGTGAAATTGCGTGAGTTAGCTGACATCATAAAGATATCAAAATAACGTGTTGGCTTTATGTTATATTGCATGAGCATTTGACTATGAGAAAGCTAAAGCTCTGCTCACTGTTAACCAAAAACAAGAACGTGTTGACGATTTTGAGCAGTGTTTAAACGTAACAAACCGGAATTTTTGCGTCGATATGTGACATTGGATGAAACATGAATCCATCATTTCATTCCAGAATCAAGACGATCGTTATCGATCGATCCCTATCGACCGGAAAGCACAACAATCGACTGGAAAATTTATGGTTAAGGGAAATACCATCAACAGTGAATTATAGTAATTACCAGTATATAGCGTTATTGGATCGTTTGAAGGCAGCAAAATTAAAATTGCAAAGAAACCACCGCACATGGCAAAGAAAAAAAAAATTGTTTCATCAAGACAACGCACCGTGTTACAAGTCATTTGTCATCAAAACAATGACAAAACTACAAGAATTGTACTTCAAATTGCTTCCATATCTACCGTATTCTCCAGATTTGTCACCCAGCGACTACTGGCTGTTCGCAGACCTCAAAAAATGCTCGCCGGAAAGAAATTTCGCACCCACTCAGAGCCGTACTCCAAACATACACATTTAATAATCTTTTTCGAGTTTCTAAATGAACCTATTGTGAAAACAAAAGTGATTTATTTCTTTTAAAAGCTTTTTCCATCTTGATCTATCTTACTTTCTAGATGCCAAATACTAAACCAAAGTGCCTTAATTTGTCTCATGTGCCATCATCAACGTAACTGTTGATGTCTCTAAGTAAGCTGCCCAAAATTTCAGCATTTTTTTATGATGACTATTAAGTGGGAACAAGTAGTTTATTTATACTCATTCTAAACAATATATGAAGGTGGATTAGTTAATGTTTTAATTAAAGAGTATTCTTTGATAGATTGGCATTTTTCTTCTGATTTTGTGACCACGTATTTGAAAAAGGATAGACACTCTTCAAGAACATAATTGATAACAAACAGAGAAATGTTTGATTTCCTGGATTATCAGTTAAATAATCATCATTTAAGCGTTACTGTCAGTTATTGTACTATAGATAACGTCATTTTAGACGTGTTTAAACTTAAAAATTTCAAATCTATTGTATGAAGATTGTCTAATAATGTGACCCCTTTTATTTTAAGTGACCATTCCATTCAATGCGTTGCGTAAGAAACTTAATACAGGTATCCGTTTGTATAGGTATGCATCACTTTTTGTTATTTTTTATGTTGTTAAAGAACACTCGCTAAAGATGTCAGTCAGTTACAAATAAACACCCTAACAATGGCCTTTACGAGCTTCAAAAAGAAAGAGAATAATAAATGAAATGAGAATGCCCAGGTACTTTCTTAAAAAGAATCGAAAAGTATATCGAGTTCCTTCCTTTTCGATGCTAAACTATATATACATACATATATACACAAATGTATGTGCGATTCAATAGGTAATAGAATGAGCAGGATACAACCCGTAGGATAGCTTTCGTTCAGTTGTTTTGTTAACCACTCCTGGCAGAATTGCGTGGGAAACGCCCCCTACCAATTGCCAACGAATTTGCGTCTTTACACGTCACTTAAAAAGTTATATTTATACTTAACATGATGATAATAGAGAACGATTTTAAATACAGTCGACAGCATTTCGGTTATAGACTTTTTAAAACTAATTACTCACAACACTTTTTTCACGTTAACCATGTAATATGCAACAAAAATGTATAATTAACAATATAAACATACTTCGCCGTATAGTAATGCGCTAGTATTTACAGTGTTAGGTAGGTAGGTAGGTCTTGAAAGTAAATCGTTGGAGCTGTTTCATCCGAGGATAAAGGATAGAACTAACTAACGCGCCTAGCCTAGCGGCTTGGTCTAGTGCTCTAGATCTCTAGACCTGTGGTTTCCTTGGATCACTTAAGCAAAAGCTGGGCAGTTATATCCACAGGTAATCTTTCACTTCTTTTGTGTCTTCATTTAGTCAGTCTCATCATTCTCTCCCTAACCACACCACCCACCCGTTCCCACAATACCTGAAAGGAGGCTGAAGAGGGCCTTACGCTTTACCCTCCGGCTTTGCACTATAGTGTAGGTCGGAGGAACTGCCCGCCCACCAGCACGAGCAGTTGGTGGGAATAAAATACAAAAAAGTATTTTTGTGGATTACCCATCCGGCCAAATTTCGACGGGCTCAACAAGTAAAAATAAAAACTGTTGCAATTTTTACATTTTTTTTAATGACGTACATTTCGGTACTTTTTAGCTTCTTCAGAAGTTAACAACTTTTTTTGAAGCTTATGACTTTTCTTCTGAGGAAACTACAAAGTAGCGAAACGTTGGTCAAGTGTTAAATAAATAAAAAATTGTGAAAAATACAAGAGATTTTATTTATTATTTACTATGAATTTCCGCCAAGTAAATGAGTAGATTCAATCAAATAAATAAAATACTAATATTATAATAATAATGGACCGATAGTGCGTGGACGGAAGATTTGTCTTTATTTTTGATTTTACGAAAATATGATTTGAATAAAAGTTTCATCAAATGATTTCATTCATATTTTTAAATTATTTTCGATTATACAGGGTATTCCGTTTCGCCTGGGTGCTACCTTACTTCATTTTTTTTAATGAAGCACCCTATGTATTATTGCAATTTTGAATTTTTCGTTGAAAATAAAGGTCCACGCACTAATGACCCACCCTGTGTAATAGAATAGTAAGGGAGACTGTGATAATTACATTAAAATAAATCGAAGAGACTCACCCCTTTATACCAAAAACTTTTTTAAAATTACGGATGCGTGTTTCGCCCACTCTTATTGTGGGTAATAAATGAAACAGCAAATTTTTTATTACTTTCGCTTATTTGTGAATTAATTGATTAACTGTAATACTGTAATTGTAAGATGAACAAGGATAATTTTAATGCAAAAATGATGAGACAACTAATCTTACAATGGACTTCAATACTTATTGATATTTCACGCCCTCTCCGGTGAATTGGATAAGAAAATGTCAATCTTCTTGTCTTTTGGACTATAAAACAATATTTTGTAATATAATCTTTTACAGTAACAAAATCGTGTTAAACTCTACTTTTTTGATAATTTTAATGAAAAAATGATTAGACAACACGCCCTCTCCAATGAATTAGATAAGAAAATATTAATCTTCTTGTATTCGAGACTATAAAACAATATTTTATAATATAATCTTTTATAGTAACGAAATCGTTTTTGATATATTGATAGGACCAATTAGGGTAAAAAGCTTGCAACTTCCAAAAATCTGTTGGTCTTCTAAAATTATAAGTGTGGTGTGTTTGTGATTTCTGAAGATTATTGGAGTAGATTAAAGTAAAAGACAATTGGCATTTTCACAAATTCATTTAAAATAGTTTTACATTGGACAGACTGGTAGAGCTTTACAATCAAGAATTAATTACCATAAAAGATCAGTTACACAAGAAAACCTTATACTGGTTTCGCTGAACATTGTATACTAGAAAACCATACCATATACTTAGATAACATTAAATCACTACATAATAATAACAAATCCATATTATTAAACGTACTTGAAATATTTGAAATAAGTAAAGCTCTCAATAAACTTGTAAAACTTATTTCTGTACTAATTTTTGAAAATAGCATATGTCGAAACGAATTCGTCAATCGTTTTAAATAAATTTCTGAAACTACCAAGTGTCTTTTACTTTTATTTATTTCAAAAATTTTCACCAAATGGTATATAACGGCAGTATTACAATTATGATTATGGCCGCCTTATTTATAACAGTGGGATGAATTGGTATATGAAATATTAATATTGAATATTACTAAATAGTAAATAAAAGGAGACACGACTTTCTGAAAAACTCCGGAACTTAAACTCCTCTAACTTTACATTGCACGGGCTCAAACAAAGATAATGATTGGTGGTTGCTGTCAGAGATCGTTGGGATTCTTTTACCTATTCGATGTATGTTACATACTTCTATTAGTTAACAAAGACATAATAGCTGTTAGGTTTGGATATAATCGAATCGGTAGACGATTGTAACAGGTAGCCATTGTGGTTACAAAAATGCAGACGAAACGTTATACTTACCTTCGTATAATACGTCTGTCCATAATAATGTCGCGTTTGTTTGTTAAGAGTAATTGTAAAAATGTAAAGTACCAGCCAGATCCAGTATTGAACACAAATGGTGAAATTTTATTTATATTCTGCCGACAATTGTTAAGAATGATGTACATAGGTAGCAGTGTTAGGTACATATACATGCGTACGTTTGTATATATGTAAATTATTGTAAATGTTTTTATGTATAATTCATTGTATTGACCCCCCTGTAGTTTTGTCGCACGCTGGTAGGATCTCTATTCTCCTGTCCAAAGACATTTCAATAAAAGTATTGAATAACATTTAATACTTCACGTCGTTGATTCAAGCAAGGAACAACATTAACTGCCTGCCACACACTGCCGCATAACACAATAATTATTATTGTCTATGAAACCGCTGCTGTTTCTCCTTAGTGATCCTTTGTATGAGAGATTTTGTACGTCTTACCTGAATTAAACAGCAACAGGAAATAGGGGCACAATTAGCGAGGAATGCTATAAATATAAACCCCATCGTTTTATTATTGTTATACTTAAACCAAAGATTCAGTGTGTGTAGCTAGATACTCCAGTAGGAAATAACATAACAGGCGGGCTGAAAAGTTCGTAGGCTGACCCATAGATGGCGTTACTAGTATCAAATCCATATGATTTTTAGTTAGACATAACCTTCAAAAGCCGCGTGTATAAATTTGACAGCTGTTGCACTATTAGTATCTTTGTTATAGCATTTTTAATGAAAGAACTTTTGTTACTTTGAAAAAATGGATAATAATATCAAAAAACATATAATTTGGGTTCGCAAAATTCAGAAAAAAAATAGGTCGGAATTTAATAAGTGCAATAGAAAAATTACAGACGTTTCGGATTCAGATTATCGTCATTCTTACGTTGTATATGTTACCTAAACCTAGGTTTACTCGCTTATCTAACTTTACCCGTTACATATACACTTTACAGTATTACATATTTTATTATAGAGACACTCTAGACGAAGGCACAATTGATGTAAATATAATAAGTTGATATTACTTTCGTCTTTGACGTTCATTTTTGATGTAGGGCGTGTTAAACGAGGGGTTGTTCGGTTGTTCACGTTAATATCGAGAAACGCACAGTCGATTACCGCAGAAAAGGCCTGTCCACTTGCCGTGAAACCGTGCTTGTAACTTGCGGCTAAACCCATTTTCTTAGATCAAAAGCGGCTTGAAATTGTTTTAACACGTGCCACCCCTCCCGATTTCCCCTCGCGCTGCTCGCGATCTTCACGCACTGCGGACTTTGTTTCCGCTTTTGTCTCCACCCGATTTCTTCGAATCCGACGCCAGTATATGTGTGCATGGTAGCAGGACCAATTTCGTAGGGGTGGAAGCGCATTTCAGTCACGAATCAAATCATGAGTTTGTCATATATACAAATATAAATAACAGTGTTTCATTTCTTCATTAAATTTCAGAAAGTTGTCTAAATAAAGATAACAGAGCAATTTCAATGAAGCAATATAAGTAAGAATGTGTAGCTACATTTATTTTTAATAATCAATGGTGTGTAAGATACTAGATATTCTGAGAAAATAGTTTGGTTAATTTCCATATAATAGTAAAATCACTTAACACGTGTTTCGCGCGCACTGCGGCTTCTTCAGAAATTTTGCATGAAACTTAATCTATCTTAAAAGGTTTGTTGTTAAATACTATTGGGGTGGGTGGGGATAGGGAAGAGGTTCAGCAATGTTGAGGTACTTAATTTAAGTCCTTAATTTTTATTACCGGTGAGGTACTTAATTTAAGTACCTCACCATTGCTGAACTTCTTCCCTATCTTCACCCACCACAATAATATTTAACAACAAACCTTTTAAGATAGATTAAGTTTCATGCAAAATTTCTGAAGAAGCCGCAGTGCGCGCGAAACACGTGTTAAGTGATTTTACAATTATATGGAAATTAACCAAATTGATATTTTATTAATATTCATAATGAATTTCCATCAAGTAAATCTAGATTCCATTATTTAAGTCAAAAAATAACTTTGTTTGAGGATCACACTTTAATTAAAAAATGTTTCAGAACTGAAAGGAAAAGATTAAAAACTTTTTGGAAATTGCGGAGACTTTTATATGCTGAAAAGCTGAACCGGCGAATATAGAAACGTAAAATTTGGTCGTTAGTTATATTTTACGTTTTAGAAGAGTATTTCAAAATCAATACATCTATACATATAAATAAAATTGGAGTGTCTGTTTGTAATAATAAAATAATCACTTTTTACTAAATGCATATGGATGTATACAGGGTAACATATACCATATACATTTTTGTCTGTCTGTCCGTTTGTTTGTTCCTGTTAATCTCTGAAACGGCTGGACCGATTTTGACGGGACTTTCACTGGGAGATGGCTAATGTAATAAGGAGTAACTTAGGCTACTTTTATTTTAGAAATTCATTATTATTATTAATAAATAGTTATTAATTTATAATATAAAAATTAATAAGGTTGCTCCTTATTACGTCAGAATCGGTCCAGCCGTTTCAGAGATTAGTCGGAACAAACAGACAGACAGATAAAAATTGTAAAAGCTCCTCCCGCCACTTAATATCATAAAGGTTGTGCCTCAACGGGTTGTATGGATCGAGCGGTCGTGTAATTTGCGGTAAAACGTAAAAATTTTAGATTGATCGGTCACTTTTTCCATCTCACTTAAATATGTCGATTTTGCGATCAAGGTAACATAAGACTGTGGAATGCATATATGTCATAAATTCGAATACCAATAAAATACAACTAACATCATGGTGCTTATTTTGTCAATATTTATTAATTAAAATATACATATATAAATACATTGTTATAAGAAATATATAAGAAAAATTATACTTCTTTATTTTTCTTTATACACGTGAAACGCTTTTATAAATACATTGTTATTCTTAATCTACTAACTAACCTAACCTAACCTAACCTAACCTAACCTAACCTAACCAATTTGTTTTCAAAAATAAAAGTGTGTGCATTATACACGTGAAACGCTTTTTTGACCGCAAAATCGACAGGCAAATTTTACCCTTCCTCCATTTTTACATTCAAGAAAAATTTGACCGAAAAATCCACTGACCGCTCGATGGACTGACCGCAAATAGGACGACACCGTCTCAACGACTTCGTTTAAAATTTTAAAGATAATTTTTTTGTTAAATTCCACGCGGACGAAGTCGCGGGCACATCTAATTGACCCATAAAGGATGATAACAGGCCTAAAAATTTGTACCGAGAAATAACATAAGACATGCTTGCTACTGTGGGTACATAATAAATTAACTATAATTAAGTTAACTTTTAATTACTGCAAGTGTTTGACTAATAATTTATGTAGTTTTTGTGGTCAAAGGTTAAAAGCGATGAAAAAACAAAATGAAAGAAAACAGGAGGAGGGGTAGCAGAAGGAAACAGAGAGTTGAGAAGACTCTTTGACGGCCGGCGGGTCTCTTGGCAACGTAACAACGGTTGTTTCTGCTGCCATCTGGCTTCGACATTTGAAACAAACAAGAATTTTCCGGGGGGCGAGTTGCCTCGTTGGAGAGAAAAGCAATTACTTCGCAAAACATCGGGGCGGTGTGCAAGACGAGACGCTCGTTCTTTTTTTTTTTTTTTTAATTTCTCTTTACGTCTTCTCGTAACAAAAATAAAACACTATTAATTTAGTTTTCCCGTTCGCAATTGTACGTTCTTTTTTCCTTATTTATTTTTATTTTCTTTAAGAAGCAGGTACCTAGTTCGTTAGCTTCCTTCTAATTAGTGGGAGAAAAAATTATGAAAGGAAATCGTCGTCTTCAAGTTTTAAATTTCTTCACAGGAAACGACCAAATTGCAGTTTCCACTTACAGAAAAAAAAAACACTGAAAGTGAAATTTGATTTTTGATATTTGATACTATGAAACAGTGTGTACTGTTTTCAATAATATAATGATTTTGTCAGCAAAATTATAGCAATTGAAATTATAGATAGATATCCAATATAATGAGGTTAGCTTATCATTATGACATCGAATATAAATTACAATGAAGTCACATTCGTAATTTCTAGAGACGCGATTATAAAATGGTAGTAGAAAATGATGTAATTTGGGTATGCAACCAACAAAGCACATTCAGGGACACGTATTTAAGTTTCCCATGCGCTAAACGGAAATTTACAGACTTTAAAGATTGAAAATCATTTACAATAGCATTTAAGATACAAACGAAATATATTGAAAACATAATTAAACTTGTTTAAAAAAATAATAACACTGTTGTTTAAAATAATGTATGTGCTATAAGTGAAAATTGAGTTAATTAGTAACGCAAGTAGATTTCTCGTTGTGTGGATGATTGGTGCATGAAGTTGATAAAAAAGATGTGATGACTGTGATTAAAATGACGTATATTAACGGTAGTACTACTATTATTTACATGTATTTTGCAAAGTCTGATTTTATGGTTTAAATAATAGTTGGTAATATTGAATTTGATAAAATATGTTTCGTAATTTTTTTTATTAGTAAAAAAATGTAAGGTATGTGAAGTCGTTTATTATGTGTACTCTGTTGGGAAAGTTAGCAAAACACTATGTTAATCATCAGAAGAAAAGAAGTATGAGAAGATGTAAGTTAGAGAAAGATATGCGAGAGGTGTCAATTGACATGGGTAGGTGGTTAGGTTTAATAAGCAGGCGACAGTAGATATATGAATTTAGGGTGACGGATAGACAAGAAAAACGTTTTAAACG
Source organism: Agrilus biguttatus (assembly GCA_963921985.1). NCBI lineage: Eukaryota > Metazoa > Arthropoda > Insecta > Coleoptera > Buprestidae > Agrilus > Agrilus biguttatus. The sequence goes on along the minus strand of OY998118.1, from coordinate 37,654,682 downwards.
ATAATATTGAACAAAAATTAACTCGATATATATATATATATATGTACAAGAAAAATAGTATCGCACAACATTTATTTGAAATAACTACACTCAACATTTCAACTGCCTCAAACTTTCTGAGTGAAGTTACCAACGCTCTTAATAATTCTCGCGTTTCTGTCCCTTAATTCGCAAAACGGGTTGCCTACCGAAACGGTATCACTTTATAAACGCAAGGCGCAGTCTAGTTATAATCACGTCTCTGGTAATATCATTATCATCACCATCATCGTCATAACTATGTAATAATATTCTACTACTATTACTTTCACAGGATCCCATCCCACTCGTAAATTTCAAGATGAAATTGTTAAAACAACTAAAAGGAACAATCTAATTTCTACTAACGACCAAATTTTCAAATTTAAGTTACTAAACCCTTCATTCTATGAGAACCACTATTTGATTGGTATTTTTGTTTAAACACCTCTGTACATTTTTTTTTTTAAATACAAGTATTCATCAAACCATAAAAGCAGGAGAAATTCATTTATTTATTCGTAAAGAATTGTTTCATTTCGTTGAATATTTCGAAAAGGAATGTATAGACTGTAGTGTTACCGATTTATAATTTGCCAACACAGGTGCCACTTGAAACATTAAAAATAATTACTGCTGGCTTTGATGTACCTATATGTACTTTTTTCTTTTAAAGAGTTGCGCTATTTTATACAAAGCAAAACTTGGTCGAGTCTTTTGGAATATCCGGTGGTTATAATTGCGTTTTAACAGGCGTCACGAGAGGTCTCTCTCTCCCTCTCTCTTGTTTTTTTTTCGCCCTTAAATGCCCTTTCGAAACGGTAACAACGTTGAAAAGTTAATTGACGAACAAGGTTTATTGAATTTTCAGTATACAAAACGTTCAAATGTAACGCCTGTTTACAAAGCAATCGTTGTTGCACATTTGACGATAGTAGGTATTTTACTGGAAACGTTTGAAAAGTCGCCTTTTCGCGAAAAATAAGTGAAATAAAAAATGTTCAAAAAGTATTGTGGCTGAGACTGAGCTTTTTTTAGACAGTACTAGGTGATTATCATATAAACGAACCTTTGTTCATAAAACATTTATTTTGAAAAGTTTCACAAAAACATAAATTTCTCTACTTTTTGACATATCCCCTTTGTTTGTCTATACATTTTCCCCAACGCATTAGTAGTTTTTTCATCCCGTTTTCATAAAAAGAAGAAGTGGTCATCGGTCTGAAATCGTTCACTTCCTAGTGATTATTTGAGGGGCACAAATGTGTGGAAATCAATCAGTAGGGGATAGGTCTAGGCTGTATGGAGGGTGTTCCAGATAAGTTCAGTGCATTTCACCGATTTGGGCCTGCGTTAAAGCTGCGGTATGAGACCTAACGGTATCGTGGAAGAGTAACACGTCACGAATGGGGTGCGTCTTCCTTTCCCGTCACCGGCGAGAGCGTGACAACAGTGACAAATTATTCCATCATTGTATGTGTAGTGGGTATAAATTAATTCAATAATTAATATCGCATTAATAGGTTGTCTTTAAAAAAATCAAAGGTAATTAAAATATATGTATATATATATATGTATACGACTCCTAAATATGTTTTTTTTTTTTGAGAGAAACCATTATTCTTAGTGATATGGATGAATGAAGTTTTAATGAAGCTGCAAGTTGGAGAGACTTTTTGATTTGTTAAAAACCTAACAAATTTTCGAAAACAGAAAATGTAGTGAAAAAAAATTTGACAACCCATGTTTCTTACAAATAAATATAACATCAATAATCTGTATTATTATTCTTGTCGTGAATATTTCAACCCCCAAAATTCTAATGTACTTTCAAATTCACGAAATTGAAATTTAGCTGTAGGCGAGGGTCGTAAAATTGTCGTTTATCTAATATATCGTACATATGTAGTAAATACATCCGTTATTTAAAAAATGGTACCTACCTACCTATAGTAGTGGCGCATTTACGTCGTCCACTTAATAGAATAGCGGCTTAACAATACATATAAATTGTATAAGTAGTAAGTAAATACGTGCACATTTCCATGTACATGTACGTATGTAGGTGCTTTTCTTTTACCAGTAACAATCTCTCGAAATATAATGTGAATGAATGAAATGATCAGGTCTATCCGCGGTCGAAAATAATAGCGCAAACGTAAGCATTGTATCGTCGCAGCGTGCGTGTAGTGGCCTCCCACCGGTGCAGACTCTTTGTCTCGCACATCGTACTACAATCCCCATGTACCCTAACGTTCGGGAAAAATGAACTACAGACTTTTAGAATTATTATAATAAAATAACTTAAAAGTACGTTCCTGAAATGGCACTTCGGTTATAATGGACAGTACGGAATATGTATAATAGCGAACTCCGTTCATAGTACACAATAAGAATTTAACTTGGAAACAGTGAAGGACGTGAAAAAAGGCGTTTATAACAGGCAGACCCATATATGGCGCTACTAGTATCAAATCCATATGATTTTTAGTTAGTCCTAACTTTCAAAAGACGCGTGTATAAATTTGACAGCTATTGCACTATTAGTATCTGAGTTATAGCATTTATAGTGAATGAACTTTTGTTACTTTGAAAAAATGGATAAAAAGGAATTTGGTGTGTTAATAAAGCATTGCTTTTTGGCGAAAAAAAAATACTGTTAACATTATTCGGACTTTGCACCAGGAAAATCAACTGTAGAAAAGTGGTTTGCTAAATTTAAACGAGGCTGTTGCCGACAAAAGCATCAAAAAAGTCCACAAAATAGTTTTTGATAACCGTAAGATGAAGTAGATTGAGATAGCTGAGACCTGACCCTAAAGACATCAAAGGAACGTGTTGGTCATATCGCGAATGAATATTTGGGTGCCGCGCGAGCTAACAATCGACCAAAAACAACAACGGATCGAATCGATGATTCTAAGCAGTGTTTGAAACTGGGAGCTGTTCAATCGTAATAAAGCAGAATTTTTGCGTTTGCGTCGATATGTGACGATGGATGAAACATGGCATCATTTCACACCACATCCAATCAACAGTCAGTTGAGTCGAGTGGAATGCACGTGATGAACCGACTCCAAAGCGTGGAAAGACGCAAAAGTCGGCGTCGGCTAGCAAGGTTTTGGCATCTGTATTCTGGGATACTCATAATATAATATTCATTAATTATTTTAAAAAGGGGAAATCCATAAACAGCGACTATTACGTAGCGTTATTGGAGCATTTATAAGACGAAATCACGGAAAAGCGGCCGCATTTGAAGAAAAAGAAAGTACTATTTCATCAAGACAATGCACCGTGTCACAAATCAATGAAATCGAAGGCAAAATTCCATGAATTGGGCTTCGAATTGCTTCCACATCTACTGTACTCTCCAGATCTGGCCCTAGCGACTTTTTTCTGTTCTCAGACCTGAAGAGGATGCTCGCTGGACAGAAATTGCCGAAACTGATGCCTAACATCTTTCGAGGCTGAAGACAAATCGTATTATAAAAATGGTATCGAAAAATTCTATGACCGCTATAATCGTTAATCGTTGTGTGGCCCTCGAAGGGAACTATATTGAATAATAAATAAAAAATTATTTTTTTCTACGCTAGCCTACGAATGTTTCAGCCCGCCTGTTGCAACGCAACTTTTTTTGTGTAACTTCCTTTAGTAACTGCTTAAGAATATTTACATCCTACAGCTGTCATTTCTATCTTGAATGATTACCACTGATTTGTAAATTTTAGTGGAACGTTATAGTACTACATCAATTCACGTAAATATATGGTATATGTGGGGCAGAACATACTAGTTTGCTATATGGACCACCTTCACCCCCCGATCTCGAAATTCGAACGCTTTTAAACCGTTTTATTATTGTGGAAATTGTGTTATTTTATTGTTCGGCTCCATTGTATTCCCATTTAGCGCACAGATTAACCGGCTGCTTCGGTTTAAGACAATGTCAGGGGGCACAGCCCCCCGTGGGGCTGATACTTATTGTCGAGAGGCGAGTCGATTAGTTCGCGCGCGGGGGCTCTTGTTGTCCTTAAATCGATCGGTTACCCTCTTTTAAACAATGCTTCAGTGAGAGGGTGACTTTTTTATTGTACTTAACGTCTAACTCTGAATGGATTGTTTAATGAGACAATTTCTCAAGTTAACGATCAACTTTTTAATGTATTAAATGTCAATTTTTGAGTAACTGTTTTTAATAATCTTTTCTATTTTCATGTTTCTTCCATACTTATATTCTAACTACAATTCTAATTAATACCTAATTAAATTTTATTTGCTAACAAATAATTAACCGTATTGAGATACCTACAATAATAAATGGAGTTCATTTATAATTGTTGTAATTATTCTTTCTTTACGTAGGTAATAAAACGAAGTTTCGTTTCACCTTACTAAGGCTTCATCAGGTAATTAAATGCACAAAAATAAGAGAAAAAAACTTTTTTGGGTTTCATTCCCACCAGCTACTCGGACTGGTGGGCGGGCAGTCTCTCCGACCTACACTGTAGTGCAAAGCCGGAGGGTAGGGCGTAAGGCCCTCTTCAGCCTCTTTGCAGGAATCGTGGGAATAGGTGGGTGGTGTGGTTAGGAAGAGAAAGATGAGACAAGCGAAATGAAGACAGAAGAGAAGTGAAAGATTATCTGTGGAATATTACAGCCCCAGCATTTGCCTAAGTGATCCAAGGAAACCACAGAAAACTTGAACCAGAGCAGCCAGACCCGGGTTTGAATCGGTGATCTCCCGAATGTAGGGAATAATAGAGAACCAATAAATCAAATCCATAGCTCGAAATAACGGATTCTCTACTATTATTGTTGATAACATTTTAAAAAATAAATTAAAGGAAAATATTTTACGATTAATTTATTCTATGCAAAAAGTAGCCCGTAATTATTCTAGTTTTACTTACTTCGGTAAACTTACTGAAGAAATTTCAAAAGAACTTAGTAAACTGCATTCAAATCAAAAAATACTTTAGGAAATTTACTTAAAAATAATAATGCCTCAATTGATATGACATCGGCTTCAGGAGTTTATTTGCTTAATTGTGGGAGTTGTTAAAAAGTGTACATAGGCCAAACAGAAAGGAAGTTTTCCGAAAGGATAAATGAACATTCGGATGCCTTCACCAAGAATAAAAATACATCTACGTACGCCAACCACCTAATCGAAGAGCAGCACCAGCCTAATTTTGAATTTCAAATTTTACACTAAGTAAATAAGGGTACAAATTAAATCTCAGCGAATCCTTTGAAATCAATAAATATAATCATCAAAAACTTATCCGCAACGACCAAGCAGAAGTTAACAATTCACTACTATTAAATATTTTTCCCAGACTTAATGATTTGTATATATAGTTGTTACTTATTCTTGTTTTTGTGCATTTCATCACCTAATGAAGCCTTAGTAAGGTGAAATGATTCGTCGTGATTTATTAAAAATCTTTTGTTAAACTCTTAAACAGTTGTGTTTTATTTCCTATTCAATTAAATATTCCTTCTTTTATTACAATATCGACACTAGTAATAATATATAGTATAGTAATAATAATAAAGTGACTAGCGTTATATATTTTCCACCCTGCAGCGTTAACGCAAAAATAAGAGTACATGAGTAACACTAGTCGGTTAATTCATCACTATCGATGAACAAAATACTTAAAATTAAACAAAATAAAACTATTTAATAAAGTTACGACATAACAGGGATTGTTCTTATAAGCGGGGCTATTATAAGCGAATTTTACCGTACGTATTGATTATTGATTTATGACCGTGTACAAGTTGCCCCCTTTGCTTGCTTAAATCCATCATCATCATAGGGTCTCAGTCCGAAGACTGGTTCGACAAGTACGTCCTATGAACCAACATTCATATTTCTGAAAATCATTAGGAACAGTAATGTAATTTAAGTCGTCCCTTGTTTCTTTCCACCTCTGGTCCCAAAAACTAGCTGTTTTTTATGCTTTCATACATAAATTAATCCCTATACCCTTAATATCCGAAAATTACACAACAGAATTAAATATAATTTATGTAGTAGCTCAAAATAATGGCTATTCCAGTTCAGTATTGGAGAATATTTTAAACAACAAACTTAAACAAAAAACCTTAAGTAGCATATATCCGAGGATCAAAATTAAACCAGAAGAGTTTAATTGCTTAACATATTTAGGACATATCCCAACGACCATTGGAAATAATATCAAACATATAACAATAGTTTTATTGCTTTTAAAACCAACAACTCATTAGGATCACATATTTTTAACAACAAATGCAAAACACCGGAAGATCTTAAATCTGAAGTGTATTGTCTATGTTGTGCTAATTGTAATTTGGTCTACGTAGGTCAAACTGGCAGATCATTTAAAACTGGGATTAAGGAGAACTACAATAGTTTCATTAATAAAAAATCAGATTCAACATATGCAGAACATCTTGTTAACTAGGAACATAACTATAATAATTTAGATTATAAAATTTTGCACATTCATAATAAAAGTTTGAAACTAGATTTACTAGAAGGGTTGGAAATAAATAGATATTTTAAACAAAGTTCAGCGTTAAAAGACCAGGTGGATGTTAAAATGTTCCCGTTATTAAATATTTTCTAGTCCTTCCCCGCTCCTGTTAGGTTAAGACTTGCATCTAAATAAACCTTGTAATTTACACTGTTCATCACACCTGATGAAGACACTGTGTGTCGAAATAATTGTTGTGTGTCTAAAATAAAGTGTTTTTTGAAATTGAAACTTTGTGTTTTTCTTTCTATCCCTTGTTTCTCTTTACTCCTGCTTCTGTCTTCAATATGCCTCCAACTAGACTTTGTGTATCAGAAAGTGTGCTCTCTTTTTCTTATTGACTTTCATATCGCCGTACTCTCAATATTATCTTTTAACAATATCTTCTTCTAATTTCTAAATTAACCCTTGACAAGTACAGAAATGGTTCCTTTTTTTAAAACCGACTCGATCCTGTGATATACTTTGTTTTATGTTCTCTACGCTTTTTCTATTGTGAGTTATATTGTTTAACTTCTGGTAATCTTGCCTTAAGGTGTGCTCATGTTATACTATACCAGTATTATCACAGCGCAGCGTCTGCCTCTCGGGGTGATAGGATATGCGGCGGTGAGGTTATTTGGAGGCGCGGCGTGGGGTCGAAGAAGGGTGTCGGGGGATGTGACCACCGCACCGTCGACGACAAAATTAATTAAATTTCATGCTTCCATTTACGTATACGCCGACTGTTATGAACTATATCTATGCAGACTCACAACAGTTCAATTGTCGTCCGACACAATGCACCGTTAGCACGTTTCAATTCCCGAATATAACTCCAACTTTCACAAATTAATATTTCGCTCTTTATTGTAACGCACACATATACATATACTATCCAGGAATATAACATACATCCGTAAATACAGTGTGTCACAAAAATAACACGTTTTTATTTCCATCTTCAACTCCGTTTAATACTTTATTATTTATTTCTTCATGGAAATTATTTACAATGAAACCACTATAACAATGAAGAAGAGGTACTATTAGTAGATATAACTAATGGGACTAAGCACTTCCATAAGGCATAGAGTATAAAGTTGCGATTTTTCTGCTACCCCTACTTTGAGACTGGCTCTGTTACTTAGAAATGGCAAGGTTTATTATATTAATATTCAGTTACAACTTTTTATTAAGTAGATACATACTTAATTATATTTAAAAAAAAAATAAAGGAAACAGAAAAAGAGAAGAAATGTTTCAACAAAACTGTTTCTTTCTCGACAATTGTTTCGACCTCTAAAAGGTGATTTTCAATATTACAATAGTAACTAAGACTAAGATATTAAACATGGGCTTTTATACATAAATAAATTATAAAGTGGGGGTAAACAAAAACAATTAGTGTTTTCTGATTATTAATGATGTGTTGTATATGTTTATTTATTTTTGATTATTAACTGAATTTTTACAATTCAGGATGCCATTTATTATTTCCAGATTTTCTAGCAGCGTGAGTTTTTTACTTTTTGATTGAGTATGTAGTAGTTTTACGTTACTAGTATCTATGTTATGGTTGTTTGTGGTACAATGTTCTGCTAGGCCTGTTATGTATATTTTGTTTCTGCTATCCAAATGTTCTTTTAAGCGTGTTTTAATAGAACGACCGTTCTGACCTATGTAAATAAGATCACAATGTTCGCAATTTATTTGGTAGACCCCACTTCCTTTTTTTGTCTATTTCTAGTTTATTGTTAATCCATATTGATTTAAGGTTATTTTTATTTATTTCGATGGCGTGTATATTAAAATGTTTCAATTAATTTTTGATTTTATTACTAGTGTTTTTGATGAATTTTAAGGCACAGAAGTTCGTTGATTTTGTTTTTGGGGGATTGTGGAGATTTATGAAGTAGGTTTTCAATTAATTCTAATTTGTACCCATCGTTTATTGCAATCTCCTTTATAATATTTAATTCTGTTTTATAATCTTCCTCGGAAAGGGGTATGTTGATTAGCCTGTGTAGTAAACTGTGAAAAGCAGCTATTTTAATTTGAAAAGATTGGTTGGAATGAGCGGGAATGATTGTATCTGTTGTTGTTGGTTTTCTGTATATTTTGAATTTAATTTTATTGTCTCTACTAACTGTTAGATCTAGAAACTTTAGCTGGTTATTTTGTTCTATTTCTATCGTAAATTTGATTTTATTCTTTAAACTGTTTAAATATACCAAAAAGTTGTCAAGTTGTCTATGTGTACCTTTCCACACGCAGAAGATATCATCAATTATTTATGAATAAAAGCCCATGTTTAACATCTTAGCCTTAGTTACTATTGTACTCTTGAAAATAACCTTTTAGAGGTCGAAATAATTGTCGAGAAATAAACAGTTTTGTTGAAACTTTTATTTTCTTTTTCTGTTTCCTTTATTAAAAATGTTTCATCGAGAATATACCAGTGAAAGTTTAAAAAAAAATTAAAAAACACATTGTAGTTTCACTAAATAATTTATTTCGAGTACTCGAGTACAATATTGTTTCGATCGTTCGTGATCATTGTCAAGAGTAACAATATACATATCAATCTTCGTAAATAGGTTTTAATATGTTTCATAAAAGTTGCACATAATACTTATGCTTATGTAAATAGTATAATACAATACAAAAAGTTTCTGGTGTTAAAAAACCGAATAGAATTGTGCAACCGTTTTCAACATATCTACCGCTACTAACAGCTAGTGATCTATGTTAAGTTAGTTTATTATTTAATGAATTTGATCGGATGTATATTGCGACGGTGAAATAGGTACATGTCATCATCCGTTGAGAATTTGAGATGGCACGTTCGAACACCTAACCACCGATCCACCCCATCGGTGGTGAATTATTGCCGCTGATGTTCAACGTTCGGAATGTAAGGAAATTGCTAGGGTGGTTTACAACTTTCACATCTATTCAAAGACGCCAACTTCTTTGAATATTGCAAAATAGCAAGGGCTCTCTTCGTCTTTGGAGAAATTCTCTCTATTTCTATTTGAACGGAGCGATTAAGTCACGCGACATGAGCAACCCTTAAGAGTATTGTTTCTCAGTTTTACTATACTCGTTCGCCTATTATCTACAGTGAAATTAGTTTATAATGATGCGTTTGTTGTGTTGTAACTGAATTAGATACCTATAGTTTCGTTTCGAAGACTAAGACAGAAGTTGACCTAGAATTTTAATAAAACTGCGCTTGCCTTATGCAAATTGTCATCCCTGCAGTTACCTTATTTAAAAGAAACTTTATGTAGTTCTGTAACAAGGGAAGATAAACAAAACAACGGTGTAATCAAACCAGTTTCTCTCATTTCACCAGGAAATACAATGGTTTCTTACATTTCGTGAACAATTGTACGGGCATTACAGAGCATTGTGTTTTTTCAATATTCATAGTTTAGACATTAATAATTTAAAATTATTACATAACCAATCAAAAGGTAAAAAGCTCAGTTTTACTAAGTATCTAGTAAATAATCAAATAGATTTGCCAACATCCAACACCCCACTTGTTTTCGCCACCCTGTAATCAGTCTAATTTTAAGTTCGTGCATGGGTTTTACTGTAGTACCTGTTTACTCTTGAGAATGGCCGGTTGGTCGAAACAATATTGTCGAGTGTGTCAATAAATTTGTTGAAACAGTTTTTTGGTTCTTTTTATTCCGTGAAAGTGTAGTTGAGCATGCAAGATAATCAATTATGGAACACTTTTTAGACGTTAAAAGTGATGGAATACTTGTTTTTGCATATTTAATCCCAGAACAGCTATATTCACTATTTTTGACATAGATTTCAGTTTGTATGTAAGTCTATTTTTGAATTACCAGCCCTATAAACACTATACCTTTGTACGTTACGTGTATTTATAAATATTTATATCAAACAAACAAAAACACAAAATTAGTTTCAAGATATTTATATTGAAGAACACAATAATTGTTTCATCACACCGTGGCATCATCAGGTGATGAATCTACAAGTTTGTCTTACATTAAATTTTATATAAACTAAGTTGATATTAAGTAGCGGCGAATTGTTTACTTCTAATAGACAAGCTTGTAGATTCATCACCTGAAGATGGTGAAACATTGTTGTGTTCTTCAATATAAATATCTTGAAACTAATTTTCTGTTTTTGTTTGTTTAATATGGAAAAGTTTCAAAAAGTATATGCGGTTACCCTAAAAAGTTTAAATATTTATAAGCTATTAATTGTACATAACTAAATTAAAATAAAAATTATAAATAAAATATAAATATAAATATGGAATCAGCAGAAACAACTACTCCGAGGGCTAATACCCCTACCGGCATTGAATTACACTGTTGATTCCGAATGATTATTGGACGAAGATATAACATATTCAAAAAAGAAGGAATTAAAATCCTTATTCGTCTAAATATTAAGATCAAAGATCTCACATTTGGAACGCGTCCTACCGGTCATGGGATATGGCTTTCGGTTCGTTGTGCCTACTTGGTAGGATGCATGTCAAATGTGAGATGTTTGATCTTAAAATTTAGACGAATAAGGATTTTAATTCCTTCTTTTTTGAATATAAAAATTATATGCTGTAATGCTGTATTTGGTAATACCAGTGTTTTCAAGTGTTATTCATGACACTGTTAAGAAAGTAAGTCTTGTTTGAAAAAAGGGCAAGTCATCAAACACAAACGAGTATACTGTGACTGTAACTACGTCTCGCAGAAAGATTTCTATCTAGAATTGTAATTTCACCACCGAAATGAACAGTTTAGCATATAAATTTAATATTCCAAATTACGCTGGTTCTTGATCAGACATTGATCTTTACAGGTGAGAAATGTACTGGTGGTAAAATTTCAATAGATAAGGTTCATAATAACTCTCGTAGAATTCTTCAAATTAATTAGTGTGATAGATACTTCTTTAGATAAATGTTTTTTGAGCTGCATGTTTTCTTTTTCATCCAATAAAGGTAAACATAATTTGATATTCGTACATATGTGAAGTTTTGCCTATCCTAAAAGCAATGCACCGCCTTTTATATACATATATGTGTATCACGCACACATGTAAAAAAACGTGTAGGGTAAACTCGTTTTGTTCAAGTAGGTGTAGTGTTACTGTCAAAATTGGTGAATGGGCGACGATGATGGCCGTCTGACCGTGTAATTTGCCAGGCTAATCCACCAATTGTAAAACACCTCGACACAAGTATCATTGCTCAATATAACGACAATGTTGCCGAGCCCTTAGCCCAACGTATGCCCTTTATACATATTATACATAATAGGTAGCATATACATAATACTTAAGCTGTGACAAAAGATAAGTATCGTGTTATTATTTATTATTATTGCAACCCAGTGTGAAGGGGCCCTATCGCGTTTCCGTATTAGTTTAACATGTATTATTATTATGTTTTCTTATTCGAATTATTGTTTCGTTATTTCTTTCCTTGGGGGTTTGTGTAACAGACTCTTGCAGGCATAGGTGTCAAGTTGCCAATGGACTTGTTAGAGTTAATACTTAACTGGTATTGGCGCAACAATACGAAAGACAGAAAATGAAAATGCCTTTGTAAAAGAATCAAAATTAAATAAGAATGGGTAACGCATTTTGAGCTTTTTTGCTTACTGTAAAAACTTCATATCGCGAAGCTCATAACAATTCTCGTAGAATCTTTCAAATTAGTTAGTGTAATAGATATTTCTTTAGATAAATTATATTGGCCAGACTGGTAGAGCCTTTAAGGATAGGATCTCTGAACATAAGAATAGTTTCATTAAAAAATCTTCCCATTCTAGTTACGCAGAACATTTATTATCAGAGGCACATTAATTTAATGAAAATTTCGACATTTTACATACTCAAACTTAAATCTATTAGAGTGTTTAGAAATAAATTAATTAAATATGTTAGGATTAATTATAAATGACCAAATTGGCGTTAATAATTCACCTCTTCTAAATTTATAAATCCTATAATTTTCACCACTACTAAATATTATTAATCCTAGGTAATATTGTTTGTCCCTCCCCCCCCTTTTTTCGATTTAATTTTAGTTAGTAGGTACCTGTATAAGTGTAAAATTGACAACGATAAATAATTTCTAAGTCAAATATCTCGCTTGCGACATAAACGACCTAACATATATTTGTTTGTCAGTTTTGATTTTTGTGACCCTAAATTAGTATCGAAACAAGTCTTCAGCAAAATCGGGGACAAATAGTGTTTTTATAAAATTTTGATACGTCGAACTTTTTCTCCATGAATTTGCTACTTAGTTACTTTCCCTAAATTCCTGGTATCCTTACTTTGAATAACGCCAAACTATGATCCTTAGAAACAGTTCCCCTATTTCTTTTATTCTTCTAACATGCCGTTCATAAAAACCCTTTAAACGAAGACTATAGTGTCAATTTCTAAAATTCAATCATTAAAAGTCAGTCGTTCAAACTCAATCAATTAAATCCTTATTACCACAGGTACTTGTGTTCCTTCTTCTGCGAGTTTCTTCATTTGTGTATAACAGGCGAGTTGAAAAGTTCGTAGGTTAGCATAGAAAAAAATTTTTTTTTGATAGAATTTGATTTTATTATTCAATATAGCTAGGGCGATACAACGATTAACGATTATAGCGGTCATAAAATTTTTCGATACCATTTTTATAATACGATCTGTCTTTAACCTAAAAATAGACTTCAGTTTCGGCGATTACGATTACCTCTTCATCGGCGCGAAATTTCTGTCCAGCGAGCATCCTCTTGAGGTCTGAAAACAGAAAAAAGTCGCTGGGGACCAGATCTTGAGAGTACGGTGGATGCGGAAGCAATTAGAAGCCCAATTGGAAGGTTTTGGAAGGTTAGGGCTAACTTAAAATCATATGGATTTGATCCTAATAGCGCTATCTATGGATCAGCCTATGAACTTTTCTGCTCGCCTGTTATTTATTAGTAGTTTACAGAATAAACTTTATACCCGCATGCATATATCTCTTATGGTGACGTTTCAAAATACCAAACGACCAAACTAATATCACAGAAAATTTCTAAATAATAAAATCCTTATGAGACTTTATTATGTATAAGATACGGTTATCCTGGTCTGGATCTGACTTGTTCCTGAGAAGACATGCCTTTGGTGGCTTGCCTTTGCAATGCCTGACGTGATCCAGATATATTCTGAGTCTGTGGTCGTAGTAAATTTTAGTCTAGTCAGGTAGTGATTGCCATTGATGTTTCATTGGTTAGCCACTGTTTTGTGTTAGTTTAGTCTAACGTTTGTTTATTATTATTGAAAACTAAAATCATTTTCTTTTCTTTTTAGGTATGTCTCCACAGTTACCATGGACTTCTATTAAGGTAAAGACATTTATATCTCATATTGGGGTAGGTATGTCGGTGACGTAATCGTTGTTTGGTCAAGTAGAAAGGAAGAACTTAATCAATTTTTAAATTTAGTGCATTCAATTTGCTCAAATATACAGTTTGCAATGGAAGTTGAAGTAAACAGCAGTATTAATTTCTTGGATCTCAAAGTATACAAAAGTAAAAATAAAAACACCCTTAATTTCAGATATTATAGAAAACTTACCACCACATATGCGATAATCCCAGCTAACTCTATCCAATCCTAATATAAAAATAGCTGCTTTTAATAGTTTAATTCATAGAGCAATAAACATACCCCTTACTAAGAATGATTTTCATACATAAATAAATAACATAAAAGTGTTAGCGTTAAATAATGGCTACAAAACAGCTTTAATTAACAAAATAATTAGACGTAAAAAGCGCTTTCAATATATAAATAATAAGAATAATAATATGTTAAGTAGTTGCTGGTCAATAAATTATATTCCTAACAAACAACAAATTAGACAAATTAGGTTTAAAGTCTATACAGATTAACAAGCTAAATTTATAGAAAATTATCACAAACAATAAATCCTGTTGACAAAAATTTGGCGTATATAAAATAACATGCGGCAATTGTGATGCAATATATATAGGACAATCAGGTAAAGCGATCAAAACCAGACTGAAAGAACATCTGTATGCAATAGACAAACTAAAAGGTCCACAGGCATATCTGAACATTGCATAAATTCAGATCATAGTATTTTAGAACAATCGATCAAATTATTGCACAATAACCCTTAAAGTAAAATATAAAATTTATTCGATACCTTAGAAACTAAAATATGCCGAAAAGATAATCTAAATATAGTTAACAACCAAACAGAACACAATGCTAACAATTCAACGGTGCTACTAGTTTACCACCCCAACCTTTAGACCAAGAGCACTATAAATACTTCTCAGTTTTATTTAATACAAAAATTGTGTATCTTTGATAATGGCGTAACAGCCGAAACGGTCGTCAGAAGACTTGAATAAACTTTGTGAAACCTATCCAGTGAGTTTTTGTGTTCATTAATCTAAATATTATTAAAATGTTTCACAGTAAATGCACCATGAACAGCATTAATTACATTAAAGTCTTTTCTCTCGATGTTTGCTCTTTCTTCTCTACAATATTGTTTCAACCCTTGCGGGTCATTATCAAGAGTTATGGTGTTATGGAGTAACATAGACCTAACCTTCCAAAACCTTCCAATTGGGCTTCTAATTGCTTCCGCATCCACCGCACTCTCGAGATCTGGCCTCCAGCGACTTTTTTCTGTTCTCAGACCTCAAGAGGATGCTCGCTGGACAGAAATTTCGCGCCGATGAAGAGGTAATCGTAATCGCCGAAAATGAAGCCTATTTTTAGGTTAAAGACAAATCGTATTATAAAAATGGTATCGAAAAATTCTATGACCATTATAATCGTTAATCGTTGTATCGCCCTAGCTATATTGAATAATAAAATCAAATTCTATCACAAAATTTTTTTTTCTATGCTAACCTATGTTACTCCATAACACCATAACTCTTGATAATGACCCGCAAGGGTTGAAACAATATTGTAGAGAAGAATAAATACATTTTTCGTGAAACGTAACCCAGAGTTTGTTTGTTACTCAAAATAGACATATTCAATTTTACGCAATCTATCAACTTTATTTGCTCTTTTATTTTCGAAAAGATGAATCTAAAAAAAATAATGATCGCTTATAAAAACATAATTTATTTGTCCAACTTCGGATGTTTTCATGCAGTATTATACCTTAATTGTATAAATTATTCCATTCTGATAAATTTACCTGTGCCGCAAGTAGTGTTGTACGTTTATTTTTTTATTCTAATGATTCGGAGAGACTTATAGTAACTTCAAGCATTGTAGGTAGATAGGTGGGTTCAGGTATTGAAGAAATCGATCGTATAATAGATAAAAAGGCAGAGAGGGTGCAAGTGTAGTTTCATTTTCGTACCCGCGTACGTGGGAGAGATGTTTCCAAGACGATCGAGATAAGCTGCTGGCCCGGAGGGACAGTACGAAGTGAGTAGTGGGTTTTGTTACGTTTAAACATTGTAATACAAGTGGCCTGATTGACACACGATCCGGATAAAACCGTACAAGTATTCTCCCTTTTGTAATCGGTCTAATTGCCTTTGTTGGCCCTCATGTTCGACATACAAAAAGGTCTGTTTTTTTACCCCGTGCGCTTCGAGTACCTACCGGTCGGGGCTTCCCCTCCTCTTAAGAAATCTGAAAGAATTACGACAACCCCCCGAAAGTTGAAGCAGTATTTGCTTTTCCATTTCGTGGTTTACCTTCCACACCTGTGGAATAACAGACTTATTTTTTGTTTGTTACGCATATTTATCGAATCCTATCATAATGTTTTATCTCATTTGTTTATTTATTTGACGATAGAATATAAAAGTCATGAATGAGAAAGATGCCGACATAGAAATCCAGTCAATCATGTTAAAAAAAAAAATATACATGGATGTACAAAATTTATTTCTAACGTTGGTACTGATTTTAAACAACTCTTACAGAAAAGATGGAAAAAATCACTTTAGAAGGAAAACACATTTTTAATTTTCACTGGTTTATTGTTTACTTAACAATTGTTTCGCTAATACTTTAGCTTCATCAGAAGTAGACTTATACTTAATTAACAAACGAAAATATGTCTAATTTATACCTAAGTTAGGGTTCGAACTACCACTGGGGAGGGGAAATAGGTTTAATAACGGTGAATTGTTTAGATCTAACTGATCATTTAAAAGCAAATCTGTTTTTTTGAATTTATTTATTTCCATAGTTTCAAGTAAAGTAAAGTTAGTTTGTAATTATTTGATTCTTTATGCAAATTAGTGTATTCATAATTGAATTGATGATTTTCTAACAACAAATGTTTCGCGTAATTAGAATCGATTTTTTTATATTTAAATGACCTATAGTGCTCACTTATTCTTTTTTTAAAATTTCTTTTAGTTTTACCTATATAAATTTTGTTACAGGTTCCACAATTTAATTTATAGATTCCTGATTGGCAATCTATATCATTTTTATCTTTATTGTTTTTTAAAATATTTGATATCGAATTATTGGTTTTGAAAGCTACATTAATATTGTTTTTGATTAAAATCTTTTTAATAACTTCTGAAGGATTTTAATCAAAAACAATATTAATGTAGCTTTCAAAACCAATAATTCGATATCAAATATTTTAAAAAACAATAAAGATAAAAATGATATAGATTGCCAACCAGGAATCGATTCTAATTACGCGAAACATTTGTTGTTAGAAAATCATCAATCAATTATGAATACACTAATTTGCATAAAGAATCAAATAATTACAAACTAACTTTACTTTACTTGAAACTATGGAAATAAATAAATTCAAAAAAACAGATTTGCTTTTAAATGATCAGTTAGATCTAAACAATTCACCGTTATTAAACTTATTCCCCCTCCCCAGTGGTAGTTCGAACCCTAACTTAGGTATAAATTAGACATATTTTCGTTTGTTAATTAAGTATAAGTCTACTTCTGATGAAGCTAAAGTATTAGCGAAACAATCGTTAAGTAAACAATAAACCAGTGAAAATTAAAAATGTGTTTTCCTTCTAAAGTGTTAATTAATTTTCATCAAGTAAGCCAAGATACGATTAATTATGGAAAAAAATCACTTAATATAGGTAATCTAATTATTAATCGTAAATTTTGTTTAGAACCTAGTGAGGGAAGTGGTGTATATCCAATTTTTTGTAAAGAATGTGATGCTACGTATATTGGTCAGTCAGGTAGGAAAATAAACAAACGTGTGGCAGAACATTCAGCAGCTATAAAAAGCAATAGAACCAACTTCAGTGGTATGGCGGTGCACTGCATTATGTTTAACCATTCATTAGACGAGTCGAATGTAAAAGTTTTACACTCGAATGTCCATAAAAGTAAAAAGTTATATCTTTTAGAGACATTAGAAATTAAAAAGACCTTATATAATAGGATAAATTTAGTCAATAGTCAGGTAGAAATGTCTGTTTATGATTCCCCTCTCCTGTTATTTAATTTATAAAAGTATTTAAGTCTAGTTTTAGTTGTAAATTTTACTAATCTTTTTGTATTCCTCTCTAAATGACCTCGTTTAAGTTGAAACAAATTTGTTGAGGAATATAAATATAAATATGGATTCAACAAAAACAACTACTCCGAGGGCTAATACCCCTACCGGCATTGAATTACAATGTTGATTCCGATGTATTATTAGACGAAGATATAACATATCCAAAAAAAGAAGGAATTAAAATCCTTATTCGTCTAAATATTAAATCAAAGATCTCACATTTGGAACGCGTCCTACCAAGTAGGCACAACGAACCGAAGCCATATCCCACGACCGGTTTCGACCTATCGGGTCTCATCAGGTGGGCGCTGGCAGAAAGGCCTTTACAGGCTATATTATAAATATAAGAATATAAATATAATATGGATTCAACAAAAACAACTACTCCGAGGGCTAATACTCCTACCGGCATTGAATTACAATGTTGATTCCGATGTATTATTAGACGAAGATATAACATATCAAAAAAAACAAGGAATTAAAATCCTTATTCGTCTAAATTTTAAGATCAATGATCTTAAAATTTAGACGAATAAGGATTTTAATTCCTTCTTTTTTTGGATAATTTGTTGAGGTTCTCGAAGTAAATTTTTAGTGAAACTTTCTATTTGTTTTATTTTTCTCATTCTTAAAATGCAGTTTCACAAACAGTGCACCATTCAAAGTTTAAGTTCTATTATAAAGAAAATATTATCTTTTTCCGTATGTATTTTTAAATTTGAATTTATTATCGTCAAAATTGTTTTGAAGGATAAATACTATATATTATCTCGCCGATTTTGACATATATTTATGTATAATCCGGTCAGCGAAATCGCAGTGAAACGTAAGGGTTGTTCCGTCAGTGGTGGGATTTTATACAAATGCCTCTACGTCTGGTGCCGACATTGACTAGTGGTCATTTTAAAAATTCTGGAAGAATGGACACTGCGGTCATTATTATTACACTTTAATAGATTTAGAACTGCGCTTTACAGTAGCTCACAAAAGTGAAGAAAACATTGAAGGATTAAAATGCATCCTAACAGAATTTTTAATACCACTCTATAATTGTTATGAAAGTTAGATACTCGCGAAATGCCCGTCTCCAATAAGTCGACCTTTTTCTATTTAAAGTAGAATGCTAAAGCTTTTACATCTCCTGAATTGCTGTAAAGCATATAAAGGGTTTCTTTAAAATGAGACACAATAACAACTGCAAGTGATAATCTTTTAATAACCATGTAATTTTGAAAAACAAATAATGCCATTATGTTTTGAGAATAATTTCGTTTAAATGTCGTCCTCGACTTCTTCTGTCTGAACTAATTCTAGAGGCCCAGTTTGTGATAACTCTTTCACACATATCGCTTGGTATATTCTTAATGATGGGAAGTATGTCTCTCTTAAGATCGGGAATTGCTCGTGGCTTATTTTTGTATACGAACGCTTTAACATGACCCCAAAGGAAAAAAATCCAAGGGTGTGAGATCACATGATCTTGGTGGCCAATTGACATTACCATTTCTTGAAATAACGCGGCCAGGAAATTGATGTTCGAATAAATCAGGTGTCTGCCGAGATGTGTGACACATCGCCCGGTCTTGTTGAAAGAAAACATTGTTTATGTCAGTATTTCTCACTTTTGGCCAAAGATATTCCGTTAGCATATTCCTGTCCCGCTCATCATTAACAGTAACTCGATTTCCATCTTCGTCTTCAAAAAAATGAGGTCCAATTACGCCTCGAGCCCAGAATAGTAACCTTCTCAGGATAATGAGATGTTTCTTGAATGGCCTGAGGATTTGCATCAGCCCAAATCCTACAGTTATGCTTGTTTACAAACCCATTGAGCCAGAAATGGGCTTCTTCGGAAAACAGTATCCTTTCTGCAAAATGTGGATCAGCTTCCAACTGCTCAAGGGCTCAGTTTGCGAAAATTCGACGCAAATTATGATCATTTGGCTTCAGTTCTTGAGTGGTTTGTACTTTACAAGCCTTGATTTGGAGATCTTTGTGTAAAATTCTCCACGTAGTCGTCTGAGAGAGGTCGAGTTCTTGAGAGCGACGTGGAATGGAAAGGTTCGGATCATCTCTTACACTTTGGCTTACAGCAGCAATATTAACCTCCGATCGGGTACCCCGATTACGCACAAATGTTTAATTATCTGCAACTGAGCCAGTTTCTTCAAACTTTTTAACCAAACGGTAAAGATATCGTTCGGTTGGTCGATTATACTGACCGCGTGAAATATTCGGCGAAGGGAACACTCATTTTGATGGTAAATACGAATTATTTCTAAGCGCTGTTGAATCGTTAATCTGTCCATATTAACTTGCCACAATCAACTGAATTCATTTCTACGCGAAATTTGACATTTGTGTTCCAAAGCCATCTTGTTTTTGGCATCAATGTTCTGACGCTCTAATTGGAAAACCCTTTATATATATATATATACCGTGTGTGTGTGTGTGTGTGTGTGTGTGTGTGTGTGTGTGTGTGTGTGTGTGTGTGTGTGTGTGTGTGTGTGTGTGTTTATGAAGATAACCAAGCGTAAAAGTCTAAATAATTAGACTTCTCTTACCACTCGGTTAAATAGACCACAAATGCTTCTTCTAGATTGACTGATAAATTTCCAATTAGATCGTTTACAAGTTGCTTATTAATGAATACTAACTTCATAGTTCGTAATTCCCAATTTTTTTTAAATCGAAATTTCGACGATTCTGTGACATTGTAACTACGTTCATCCTTGTAGCTTAGTGGTCGGAGCATTGGTGCGTGAAGCCAAAGGTCCCGGGTTCGATTCCCGGCAAGGGCGTGACAGCAGTAACAAATTCTTCCTCAATAATTTGAGGGTTGTAGTAGTAGTGGGTAATTTTTGGTTTAACGGTTAAAATATCAGAAATTAATATTTTGTGTTTAATTTTAGGAGTGTTAGTCAATTAATTAACATGAACGAATTTTCGACTCGTCGAATTGTTCGATTATGTGAGTGACTGTATCCTGTCAGGCACATTGCCACCGTCCCGTCCGCTTAAATTTATAAATCTACGATTTTTCCCTGCGTCCGTTATTTTATTGAATTCGAAATCCCGAATTTTAAACGCGCCCGGTGAAATATATTTGCTCGTGGTCATATACATGGTCCAGCTCAGGGCGAGAGGATTGCGGTGGGAAATAGAAATGGAACGGTGGTTGCTTTTTGTGGGAAACTTTTTGCTCACTTTTTCTCCCGTTTTTTATTGCTCAAAATCGCGTTGTCGGAAGAATTATGGGTTGCGTACCTCTATGGTAGGCATACGAATTGTCGGAACTATGAAAATTTCCTTTCCAAAGAGAAACGACTAATTAATTATTCCTCATGTTCAGTAATTTTTTAATTTATAGGATGGAGTCTACGGATGCTTGATTGAAATCCATAATGAGATAAAAAAAACAATATTTTAAATTTCAATAAGTTTTATTGTACTTGACAATTGTTTCGTCACACTGTGACTTCTTCGGAAGTAATACAATAATACTTAAACAATAAACAATGTTTTGTCCTTAAATGCTATTTCAGGAGGTGGGGATAGTGGTAGGAAAGATGTTTAATAATGGGGAGTTTCCTACATCTAGTTGTTCATTTGTTAACAAATTGGTATTTTTATATATCTGTATTTATTTCTATAGCTTCTAATAATATTTATTGTTTTCGACATGTAAAGCTTGAGAATCGTCATTAAATTCGTGGTTGTTATTAATTAGATGGTATGCATAATTGGAGTTATATATGATCTTTTCTGTTCATTTAACCTAATTTTAAAGTTCCTACATCTCTTTCCTACATAGTACATATTACATGATTACATAGTACCTTATAAACACCTGATTTATTTGATATATCGGTTTCGTTTTTATTTTTTTTTTATATATTTGTTTAGATTTTTTCTAGTTTTGAACGCAACTTTACAATTATTTTTGTTTAGTAGAGATGCAATACGTTTGGTTAGTTGTCCTAAATAAGTCCTAAAGTTTTGTAATTCTGTTTTTCGTGGGTACTGGGGTATATTAAGTTAATCGCTTTGTTATAGAACAGTTTTTTTAATAATGAGTCTACTGTGTGTGTGCTATAGTTATTGTTAATAGCTATTTGTTTAATTATTGTCAGTTATTTTTCATAATCTGACTTTGACATGGGTGTACTTATTAGTCTATGAAGTGCGCAATGAAAAAAGACTAATTTATGTTGAATTTTTTAATTGCAGCAAAAAACAGTAAAATTAAATTTACTTCAATTTACTTTCTCCATGACCTTAGCTATGTACTGGTTAAATTTGCTTAAAGGTTTTGGTTTAATAAGTAAAAATTTCTGTTAGTTGTAATGTTATATAGAGATGGAGCCAGTTGTGTTTAAAAGCTCTATTAAAATAATATCGTATTGGCAATAGATAAGGTATTTGTTCTTTGTTTTTTTTTTGTGACACAATCGAAGAACTACCTAATTTAAAACAATCGAACGTGTCATAAGACCATGTATCTTGTGTAATTAGCAGAGTTAACGTCATTGAATTGATAAAATCGACGGAATGCATATCACTGCTGATCGGAATGTTAGTCTATAAAGTTTCATAATTAATTAGGCAGCTTAAAACAGAATAGATAATTATTGTCTATCTTAACATAAACTATACCGACTTTTTAATGTTGTGGAATGGAGTTAATTTGTTTGACAGTCAAGTAATGAAGGCAAGAAATTGTTTATATTTTTTTGTTATATTTGCTTATGTTTTATTAATATTAATTACCCTAATATTTATTCATTTAATTTATATTAATATAATAGACAAATAAAAATGGTATCCAAAAAAGAAGGCATTAAAGTCCTTGTTCGTCTACATATTAAAGATCAAAGAGATCCTAGAAACATTAAATTAGCCATGTTATGAGTTTTTGAAAAATCACTCTTTTCAGAGGATTTTCACGTTTTTTTGTGTGACTTTTGATAGCGCAACTTTTATGAAACATACTAAAACTTAAAATATAGCTATGCAAAAACAAGAAAATACACAAAATGTATCAATGGTTTCGCTATGTGGACGATATCTTTTGTATATTCACGGGAACAAACCGAGAATTAGATATCTTTCTTAAATATATCAATAACTTAAGCAAAACTATTGAATTTATTATGGAAATGGAATCTAACAGTGAACTTAATTTCCTTGATTTAACAATACGAAGGTCAAATAAACTTGAATTTAAGATCTATAGAAAACTTTCCTACACTGATACAATAATTCCAGCGTCTTTAAACCACCCTTGTAACACAAGATTATCAGCATTTAATTGTTTCATACACAGATTATTAAACATTCCGCTTTCTGAAAAACAACATTAAAGAAGAATTAAAGA
This sequence comes from Agrilus biguttatus, assembly GCA_963921985.1. NCBI lineage: Eukaryota > Metazoa > Arthropoda > Insecta > Coleoptera > Buprestidae > Agrilus > Agrilus biguttatus. The sequence continues at coordinate 37,631,218 of OY998118.1, read as the reverse complement.
TTATAAAAAACATTGCAAAAAACAATGGCTACAAAAAATTAAAACAAGCTATTTTAAAGTCAATTTATCCCTACAACCCTATAAAAGAGGAAGAGTGTGAATGTTATTATATAGGTCAGTCTGGTCGGAGCATTCTTAGCCGTTGCAAGCTATAGATTAATAAATGAGACTTCTAATTTTGCTAATCATTTGTTAAAAGATAATCATCATTTTCAAAATCAGGATATTCCTAATTATGTAAAAATTTTACATTTTGCTAATAAAGGAACTAAATTAAACGCTTTAGTTCCTTTCGAAATTAAAAGAGCTCTTTGCAACGATAAAGATAACTTGTTAAACGAACAACTAGATTTAAGCCAATCACCGCTGTTAAACCCTAAGATGTTTATTATGGGAAATAACCAGTAAGTAACCCTCATACACTGTAATATTATACCTAAGTTTATTGCTTCAGTTGTTACTAAACTCCTGTCGATTGCATAACTCCCGAAATACGTATAGAGTTTCTAAATAAATTTATGGAACATTTTCACCTAGTGTTTTTGCATCTTTTGTCCTATTTTGGATAGATTTTTTATGTTCTGTTAGACGTCTGCCAAGACTGCGTCCTGTCTGACCAATATAAATTGCATTACAGTCTAAACATTTAATTTCATATATTCCATTTTTTTCCAAAACATTTTATCCTTTTTATTTACTATTAAAGTGCCTAAATTAATTTTAAAATGAGATGGCTTGAGATGTACTAATTGGAAAGTGTAAGAGAAGAAAGGGTGCTGTGGAAGTCAATAAGGGATATGAGAGATTGATTAGTGGAACACCTACTAAGATATAAGTTAAAGAAAGGAAATAAATAATACTGCTTTTTTGTTTCACACTTGAAATTTTATTAAATCTCGAAAATTGTTTCGGCTATAAATTAAAGATATATCCGACTCAGAAATAGGAGTAAAGAGACGCAGCGGAAGACATGGATTAGATTACTATTCGCAAATAGTTTTAGGTTTAGGGAAATGCTACGATTGATTCGGGATAGTTTTGACAGTTTTTAAACGTACTGAAATCGTACCGTTTTTATAAGTATTTGTTCAAAAACCTTTTGTAGTTATGAATGAAACTTATTTCGTTTGTTCATTCTTGGTGCATTGTCGATAAAATAATATAATACTCGGACGTGCTGATATAACATGTTCGGTTAAATCGTATCGGATATTGCGATAGGATAACATCAGTGTATTGAAAGTTTTTATCTCTGAATTATCGGCAGCAGAGCAATTAACTGATCGATTTAGAAATTGCGAAATGATCGTTAAAAATAATTACGTGTCTGCAACAGAATGAATAGACAACTTGCGTGGGATTAAAATGAGTGAAAGGGTCAATAGAGTAAATGCCACTACCACACCCCTCTATACTCTTATAAAAACTATGGCACCCCCGTTTTCGGTTGTTATTGTTCAAAGTACTTTTGCAAAATGACTCTAACGGTAAGTGAATATTAAATATGTCATTATTATAATTATTGTTAGTGATAACATTTTTAATTAATTTTTATACAATATATTGTCTATAAGTGGAGTGTGGTTCTCGATATTTACGAGTGTTTGTCTGAAAGTGCTAGTGATAACTGTGACTTTACTTAGTAAAAGAATTTTTAGAATCAACTTTAAATGATTATTTTTTTATGACTATAAACAATAATGGTAGTAAAGGAAAAAAAGCTTAAGAATGATTTGAAAGGTTTTGATTGGAAGAATAACAATTTAAGTATGAATTTCTTAGATAAGTTAGGAATTATTTGCCTGGTTAGGACAAATAACAATTAAACATCTCTTCTTATTGTTTGTTGGACAATTCAGTGTGTCATTGTGGTCGCAACATTTTCAATCGTCATCGCGGATCCAGTTCCACCATCTTCTGCCACATCGTTTGCATATCATTCAATGAACTCTCCTGACACCTTTACTCCAATCGGTAGGGAAATGTCCTCACAAACAGCTCAAGCTTCCAATGCTAGTCCAATGGTCAAAGAGTCGTCCATGTCGTCATCGTTCTATCCTCAGTTTGTTTCCAAAGTGTCATCGGCTCCCAAAATTGTTTATGCGCCATCAGATGGGAACACAATAAATGATGATACCGTTAGTGTTTCAAAAAATAATCACGTACAGCCAGAACATATTACTAAGTTTGGTTTCGTACCATCTGTGAGGAAGTATTATAACGCCCTTCAAGTTCCAAAAATGCTTAAAGCGGTTGAGATTGAGGCTCCGGTTGCCAGACTAGCTAATTCGAAACAAGATGAATATTATTTTGCCCATCGTGAGCCTCGCTACGAGTTTGCATATTCGGTAGAAGATCCTCATACTGGTGATGTGAAAAGTCAACACGAATCTCGTAAAGACGACATGGTGATTGGAAGTTATTCTTTAATTGATCCCGATGGTTATAAAAGAATAGTGGAATACACAGCCGACGCCCATAATGGTTTTAATGCCGTAGTAAAGAGAGAACCTTTGAATACTAAAACTTTACATTCCGATATGATCCCAAAAGCTGCTAAAACAGTTGAAAATATGCCAAGGAATTCTAATGTTTACAATTATCAATTAATGAAGAAGATGTAAAAGAATATATACGTGTATTATTTATTTTAAATGTACATAAAAGATGTGCTTATGTAGAAATAATCAATTTTAATTATGGAATTGTAATTAGTGTAAAAAAGGTATTTATTTTAATTGCGTTGTTTGTAAGAGGATAGAAATTGATAGGGAATTGGAAAGACGTATTACCAAAAGAATAAACTATTTGCTTTAAAATGTTGAATTTTGTATTTATACTATAATGAGAATCAAAACAATACCGAATGAAATTTTTTACATTGAAATTACAAATAATTTCTACCGACCCATTATTTCAATTTTTTAATGCTATTTTAAGTAAGTGTTATTACTTTTACAGCACTGTTTTTCGATTTTAAGTCATTATAACAAAGTTTGAATTAAAATTACGTTTTAACTAAATGCACACTAATTAAAGATATAAACAGAATTAGTCTAATTAAAGAGTGCATAACGAGTTCTCCAATAATAATTAGGTAAATATATAGTAATTACTACACAATTAAAGTAAAACTGAGCAAGAAATAAAAGTGATGTCCGACTAATATTTAATTTTTATTTATATTATCACGTTAAATATCTGACTTTTTTACTCATTTAAAAAAATTCTTTAGTTCTTCATTTTGAAAAATTAAAAAAAAAACTACTTTTACTAATTGTAAAAGACAAGAAGAAATAAACTGCGTTCTTCTGATATAAGGGACATTTGTTTACCTAAATAACAAGTTTATAGCACTGTATTGGTCTTGTACAGGAAGTTTATTTATTTTTACTGACTTTAGGTTACACCCCCAAAACTCTAATGAAACCTTTCGAATTGTAAGGTTTTCAAATACGTTATAATTCTTTTTAAACATATTATCATCATCTCTATATAATAATGTGATAATATTTATTGTGCTAACGTAAGTACGTTTTTAATGGAAATCGGTGCAACTATCTTCTCTGATGATACGACATTCTGCAATTAGTTGACCAGCTTAAAGATGAAATTGATATCCAGACTGTCGTCGTTTAATTGGAATTTTTGATTAAAAATCATGAATATCATGACGTGTAGGCGTATTTAAATATGAATTGTTTAGATTAGACTCCCTCTTATTGACATTATTTAATGTGCTATGCAACAAAGGATTAGGGTAGCTTAGGGTATGAAGGATCGTTATCATTAAAATGTAAGTAATATATACCATCAACCACTGTATCATTCATCCAAATTTGATAGGGTTCAATTAATACTTTTGTAATAATATGTGTAAACACTGCTGAAGTGGTATTTGTCTCGTAGAAAAACACCACGTGACATTATATTTGTTTTCGAACTTACAATTTTAAATTCCTTGATTTTGTTGCTTGATTTGTACCTTCAATTCGATTTTTTTACAGTATCTAAATACAAACAAAAGGCCGAATTGTTAATTTCGAGTATTTCATTTCAAACGAAACAATTACGATAAATATCGTTTTACGCCCGTCTTCAATAAAAATTTGCGTATGGTAATTAATAAATCATTAAGTGCCAATTGTTGGTTATTATTTTAACTAATTCGTTCTATAGTGGGACATTATCTACCTTAACAGTATAAAAAGTGAATTCTGTGTACACTGTTCATCAGTTCGAAATCATCTTCAATCAACATGTCTTTCAAAGTAAGTATAAACCATTCTATAAGTAGAAGCAAATTTTGAAACATAATTTTCCTAGATCATTTACTATTCTTTTTCCATGGTTTCTAATTGTTTATTGTTTTATAAAGGTCCTTATTTTGGTCGCCCTTGTGGCAGTTGTCTACGCTCACGAGAAAAAAGTTGAGTACAAAACCCTCCACGGAAAGACCATCGAACACAAGCATGAAGCTGAATTTGGACACAAAATTCACATCACTCACCCCGTCAAGGTAGAACACCACCACGAAGCTCCAGCTCACCACGAGTCTCACCATGAAGAACCAGCTCATCACCATCACACCACCCTTCACAAGAAGTCTTCATTCGGCCATGAAATCAAAATCGAACATCCCCATGTCGTGTCTGAACACCACGAAGTTGTTCACCACCATCACCATCACTAATTCAATTAACTTATTTATGTAATTATTGAAAGTAACTTTAAATAAAATTTTATTAAAGTAAATGTAACATGTGTTTATAATAAATCGCCTTTTTTTTACAATTAAAAATTTATAATAATGCGAATAAATTGCAAAAACAACACTAGTTAAACACGTCCAAATTTCTTTGTTAATGGTGCAAAGTACTTAACCATGTTACCGCATCCTAATTTAACCCAATGATTCCGTCTGCGGGTATTTACGCACAGCCACTACCACATTCTTCCTATGACTCTACGTTAATCAAATTAGAATATTGATATTGCTAAGATTGATGATTTTATACTAACAATTCTGACTAAACGAAAACATGCTGGATAACAATAGTAGGCCATTTAATTAGTTTCATTATTTTATTAGTCTTTGAGAAAAAAAAATATTCTCAAACTGTTGGCTTTCCCATGGCATCACCTCTTTCACCTATATTGGCTGATATATTCATGAATAATTTTGAAAAAAAATTGTTTAATAATCATCTAGCTAAAAACATTCATTTCTACTGCAAATATGTAGATGAAATATTTTGTATTTGGTCAGGTAGTAGAAAACAATTGGACAATTTTTTAAATATTTTAAATTCTATCAATAATAAAATCTCATTTACGAAAGAAATTGAAGCTAATGGCTTATTAAATATCTCTTCTAATAATAATAATAAGTTAAAATACAATATTTACGGAAAGCCAACAACAACTGACACCATTATTCCGGCTTGCTCTAACCAATCATTGAGAATCAAATTATCAACATTTCATAGCCTATTACATAGATTAATCAATATTCCTCTAGATGAACAAAACTATCAAACAGGCAAATATTATAAAATATATAGCAATAAAAAACGGCTACAATGATACTTTAGTTACTAATCTTTTGAATAAAAAACTCAGAAACAAACTATTATAATATTTATTCAGTGATTATTCCTCTAATAATAAAAATAATGTTAGTTTTTGTTCTATTAATTATATATAAAACAATCTAGTTCTAAAATAGTAAAAAGACTTAGTAAATTCAATATTAATGCAATAGAGATCAATAAAAACAATTTAGGAACTTTTCTAATAAATAACAAATGTAAATTATGCAACGGCCAAAAAAATGGCGTTTACCAAATAAATTGCAACGATTGTAATGCTATATACTTAGGCCAAACTGGTCGTTCTTTAGACACCCGTTTAAAAGAACATATAAATAACATAAAGAGGCAAACATGTAATACAGGTCTCTCAGAACATTGTTTTAATAAAAACCATAATATAAATGTCAATATTAAGTTAATACACACAACATAAGGGCAAGAAATTAAATTTATTGGAATTTATTGAAATTAAGAATGGCCAGAAACTAAACAAAAACATACACCTCCCTTATTAAACTTGTAATAATTATGGGAAACTTTATGTGTGTTTGTTAATTTGATTTTCGCTTTTAGAATAGGTATTTAAATAGAATCTCGTTATAATGTGACTTTAGTACTGCCAATGTACTCTTGAAAATGACTTGTTAGTTGAAACAATTGTCGAGTGAATAATAAAAAATCTTGTTGAAACATCTACTGTTATTTTTTTTATTTCTCAAATAATAAACATGTTTCATTACAACACCACCATAGTTAGTTGTAATTTTATTAGTCGTTTTAATTATCAGCTAATTCTAGAATGTCCTGTCATCAACTACCTCAGCAGCAACGGTTACCTTTACAACCCTATGTACGCTAGCACCATAGATATTAGCACATTATTCGATAGTGATTAGTGTAACCTGTTTCAATTTAAACAGGGAAGCCTCATAGGAAAAATAGGAAATATTTGTTTTATAATACAGGACAATGGAATCCATTAGTGGTTGTAATACGACAGTCGAGGCTTTAAGGTCCTATTTGAGATTTACAACCAACTTATTGAAATATCGCTCGACCAAACTCTGCAACTAGAATTTTTAACTGAAGATTTAGATGTTGTATCTTGCTCGACAATGTAAATACAAAAATAGGTCCACGTAAACATTGATCACCGTTCTTTACTTCTTACTTATCCGAAAAAAGGTTTTCGTGTGTGGCTTTGAAAACTAGGTATAGAAATTGTCTATTATCACTGAAACATAATGATAATTGAATTACTTTTGAATGACAAGAGACTGCTGAAAATAACATTTGTAAATCCATAAATGCATATTTGATACACGTAGCAAGTGTAAGTAAATAACTTAAACTTGGGATTACAATATTTAAAATATTATTCGATTCCAATTATATATTTATTATTTATGTAATTCTTTACAATTACCGCAAACTAAACAGTACTTTCTGGAATTATACGTAATATTTTTTTAAGGGTAAAACATTCAGCAATCAGCCAAAGTAAAACTTGGTAATAAATATATAGAACAAAATGTTGAATTGTAAACAACAGATTGCCTTTAAATTAGTATGGAAAATCAAATAGCAACTATTACTTATCCATTTTTAGGGTTTTATAACCAAAATGTTATACTTATCAGTCACATACTCACAGTTTATACACTTTTATACCCTATACACATATATTAATGAAAATTTACAAGTAAATGTTCCTAATAGGGGTCTCACTGTAAATGTACAGTAGCAAATTGGTTAAGGCTTTCGCGGCTAGTTGATGAACTGGAGTAGCGCTGATTCCAGGAAGCAATTTCTTTAGACCCGAATCAGGACTACACCAGTACAGTAGCAACTTTTGTGTTCGTTTATTTCATACACGTACAACAATTTGTAGAAATACAGGGATGAAAAAAAATTTCGCGTTCCTGAACCTTTGAGATATTAAGAAGTTTCCAAAAAATGAATCAAAGGTTTTATTTTAACCCGTTTCCGAAATATTAGGCTTAGTAGTTGTTTGAAATGTGTCCTCTCTTGCTACTTATAAACAAGATCATCTGAAAATAGAAATCTTGTAGATTAGTTTTAATAAGTACCTGTTTAGAATTAAACTTATTTCGATTACTTCCATTTTGTTAGTTCTGCAGTTATTAGAGTCAGAAAAGTACAGGGCCGTGAAATTCCAGTGTATGTGCTTTTTATACATTCTTGATAAAACTTGGTACTATTCTGATACTACAAAGATGATCATACAACTAAAAATCATCATAACTTTGGAGTATTTCTGAATTGTTGTATCAGTTCTGGTACTTAATTAATAAAATATTAATATCGATTTTAAATTTACGTTTTATGAAACACTTTAACAATTTTTTAAATAGGTAATAATTACTAATGTTTACGGATACCCAGAACAAAATAATGGAAAGTACATTACTTCAAAAGGAATAATTACACTTTCGATTTAAGCACAAGTAGACCAACTTTTAAGAAAACAGTAAAATGCAAGTACTAATCAATAACAGCTTATAAATCAATAACAGTCATTACTTGATTACGCCTTAAGGTATTTTTATCAATGGTGGGATATTACTTTTAACATATAAAATGAATTTCGATTCAACCCTTCATCAGTGTCGAACTATCTACCGTTAACAACAACTTCTTCAGAATGTTCTTCAGAGTAAGTGCAAAAATTAATTTAATATTATAAATTTAAACATTTAAACTAATGTAGTATTACATCCCATGTGTTTTACTTAAATTGGTTGTATTTCTATTTACTACGGCATTATTTTAAGCATATTTGTTTTTTATTTATTTGTTATTCTCCAATAAAGGTAATCATCTTAGCCGCTTTTGTGGCAATTGCTGCCAGCCATGAACATCACGGTCACAAATCCCTACACAAACAAGAATCCTCATACGGTTATGACGTTCATTTCACCCACACCGGCGAAAAAAGCCACCACGAAATTCCCATCCATCACCACCACGAAGAGAAACACGAACAACATGAACATCACGACCAACACGCTCAACTCTCTCATGAACATCATCACCATCATGCCGCCCCAGTAGCCCATCACGAATCTTACAAACACGAACCCACCCATGAACCACATTACGAATTCGGTTACACCGTACATGACCCACATACCCACGATGTCAAATCCCAAAAGGAAGAACGTTACAAGGACCAAGTCAAGGGAGTTTACACTTTGGTTGAACCCGATGGTCACAAGAGAATCGTCGAATACACCGCCGATAAACACAGCGGTTTCAACGCACACGTCCGCAGGGAACCAATCCACAAATATTAGAAATCTTTAATCTATTTATTTATGTAATTACCTAAATTATTCCGTGCTTTGTCAATAAAATGTTTTTATATCGAATTTATTTAGTTTTTTTTTTTATTCTACTGTTTTCATTCAATGTGTCCTTTTTATGTCTCTAAAGAACTACCAAGTTCCGCAAAACGTTAATTAAAAATTGATTTCATTATACATTAGAAATTGTTAGTGATCATTTGATAAATAATCTCCCAATCAAAATGAAACCTGGTGCTAATTAGAGAAGCTGTAAAATATTAATTACATTAAATATTCTAATAATTAGATAGTAAGAACACATCTGAAATAGACAATGTTACAAAAGTCTCGGTATAGCAGTTTGTTATGCCACACTGACAAGAAATAATTAAATTTTTTTAGTTAACATCAGTTTTGCAATAATTTAACCATTTGATAATTTAAATAATAATTATATCAATTTTGTAATATCAAAAAATTCTAGTTTTCTGTAAATTTGTTTAAAATGGCGTCGGTTCGTCCCTCAAAATGGCTTTAATTTGCAATAACAAATTACTAAAATTAACCAAACGACAGGTACCAACATATTACTTGTAATTATTCGTTTTCCCAAAAAAAAAATTAAATTGCAAATATTGAAAATCCTTAAGTGTTTTCATTGATTCAACGAGCATTTTGTAAAAGCCGAAAATTCATTATGTAAACACTTCGTCAACTTGTTAATTAGTACGGTCATTAATTATAATTAACAAGTAATTTATGAAACCATAAGACGCCGTCCATTAAGTAGCCTTTTGTTATAACAGTTTTTGTTTAAAAAAGAAAAACAAAAAGTCAAAAATGGTAAAAAACAATATAATCATATAACAGATTACGATTGTAGAAAGGCATATTTCAATGTATATGAACTAAAATCATTAAATTTGAATTTTGGTTTAGATGGTGTTCATTAAAAAAAAAAAAGAAATATTTTAAGGATGCCCGTATGGTCAGATACGTTGTAGTGCTTTATGTGGATTGAATACTTTTTTTAATCAAATATAAAAAAAACAATTTTATATAGATATATATTTTTTACTGTAAATTGTACTACTTGGGGGACCGCCAAAAAACATTCTTCAACACAAAGCGCTTAAATTGACGGCGTCTTATGGTTTCATGAATCACTTGTTAATTATTGTTAGTGATGCTACTAATTAATAAGTTAACGATGTGTTTACTTAATAAATTTTCACTTTTTACATTATGCTTGTTGAATCAATTAAAACACTTAAGGATTTTCAATAACCCTGTAATCCAAAATCATTAAGGAAAACTAGTAATTACAAGTAATACGTTGCAGTATAGTTACTTTGTTATTGCAAATTAACACCAATATGAACGGTATTTTGAACAAATTTACAGAAAACTGAATTGTTTTGCAATTACATAATTGATATAATATGTTTTTTAAATTCCTTATGTATGACGTAATGTGCACCATTTATGAAATGGTTAAAACTGACGTTAACAAAAAAAAATTAATTATTTCTATCAGTGTGGCATTACAAATTGCTAAACCGAGACATTTGTAACATTGTCTATTTCAGATGTGTTCTTACTATCTAAACACTAGGATATTTATTGTAATTACTATTTGACAGCTTCTCTAATTAGCACGAGGTTTCATTATGACTGGGAGATTATTTATCAAATGATCAGTAACAATTTCTAATGTATAATGAAATCAATTTTTAATTAACGTTATGGGGAGATTAGTAGTTCTTTAGAGACATAAAAAGGACACATTGAAAGAAAACAGTAGAATAAAAAAAAACTAAATAAATTCGATATAAAAATATTTTATTGACACATAGCACGGAATAATTTAGATAATTATATAAATAAATAGATTAAAGTTTTCTAATATTTGTGGATTGGTTCCCTGCGGACGTGTGCGTTGAAACCGCTGTGTTTATCGGCGGTGTATTCGACGATTCTCTTGTGACCATCGGGTTCAACCAAAGTGTAAACTCCCTTGACTTGGTCCTTGTAACGTTCTTCCTTTTGGGATTTGACATCGTGGGTATGTGGGTCATGTACGGTGTAACCGAATTCGTAATGTGGTTCATGGGTGGGTTCGTGTTTGTAAGATTCGTGATGGGCTACTGGGGCGGCATGATGGTGATGATGTTCATGAGAGAGTTGAGCGTGTTGGTCGTGATGTTCATGTTGTTCGTGTTTCTCTTCGTGGTGGTGATGGATGGGAATTTCGTGGTGGCTTTTTTCGCCGGTGTGGGTGAAATGAACGTCATAACCGTATGAGGATTCTTGTTTGTGTAGGGATTTGTGTTCATGGCTGGCAGCAATTGCCACAAAAGCGGCTAAGATGATTACCTTTATTGGAAAATAACAAATAAATAAAAAACAAAAATGCTTAAGATGATGCCGTAGTAAATAGAAATACAACCAATTTAAGTAAAACACATGGGATGTAATACTACATTAGTTTAAATGTTTAAATTTATAATGTTAAATTAATTTTTGTACTTACTCTGAAGAACATTCTGAAGAAGTTGATGTTGATGGTAGACGATTCGGTACTGATGAAGGGTTGAATCGAAATTCATTTTATATGTTAAAAAGAATATCCCACCATTGATAAAAACACTTTAAGGCGTAATCAAGTAATGACTATTATTGATTTATAAGCTGTTTTTGATGAGCACTTCTAGTACACTATTTTCTTAAAAATGCTTTTACTTTATCGGTTAATGTCGGAATAATTGTTGTTACATTTTATGCATATTGTAATTAAAATTTACATAATTATGTTCTAACTATTACCTACTTACGATTAGGCATTGTGATATGTTACCTGAGACAATATTTCAATTTGTATTAAATTGGATTCTATTGGCAAATTTCTATAATAGTACAATTTGTTTAATTTTTTCTCAAATTTTACGTTGATGGTACGTACGACAATAAAAAGAGATTAAATCCTGTTTTGGTATTGTATTATTAATTATTTCTGTCTGCTTCAGTAAAATGTTTGATAATTGTTTTAATTGCAGAGTGTGATACAAATTAAAATGTGTAACATCTTACTCTCTTGAAAAAGACTTAAATCAGCCGAAACAATTGTTGAGATTTAATAAAATTTCAAGTGTGGAACAAAAAAGCAGTTTATTTATTTATTTCTTTTCTTTATTAATGAAATGTTTCACAAAAAATCAACTGCGTATACTAACCAAGCGATTAATATAATGATTGAGTCTAAAACGTAATTCAGTGTATCTACTAACGATTTATTTAAGATAATGCTAGAGTAATTAATATCAAAGGGATGTATGAATAGAGTTACTTATGTTTTTTAGTTATATTGGATGTTATTCAATTTATATTAAACAAGAAAGAAGAATTATTTCACCCTTTAAAATGAGAACGAATTTGGTCAAGAACTATTTTGGAATTTTTTTTACTGTGTGGCGAATGTAATGTGTGGTTTCTGTATCTAAAATATCTAAAAGATACACTATTATGTCGTGAACTTTACTAGAAAGAAACATGCTTATTTTTGATATATTATCATCACAAGATTTTCTTTTCTTTAATAGGTAATAAAAATACTCTGTCATATTTACACGAGTACATATAAGCTACTTCATAAATCTTATATTTTCAAATCCTTTTGATTTATCTTTAACTACTGAGATTTTATCTACAGACAAGCTTAAAATAATGAGAACATCTATTTTGGTTAGGAATAACATCTTATTAAAATGATAAACCAACATAAATTTTGCTTGATATTTTTGGGGTTTCTTACAAACCTAAGAACTGGTACTGAAGCTTTTGCTATTTAAACATCAAAACTAAACACTCTTTTGGATTATACTCTAGGCATTTTTCATATATAGTATATCTACATAAGTTATATATATATATGTATGTATAGTAACCGCATTAGTAAATGAATTAGTTATAGGTTTTAAATATTTAAACTTCATTGCAATAATAACAAAAAATAGAAGTCTTGTATACAATTTGTTTATTGATATATTTATTTATTTTGAAACACTGTAACTTGATTAACGTTGTTAACGAATGAATAAGTCTCTGAGTGGCGAAATAATTAAAGCGAAATCAATAAATAATTTGTAAATAAATAAATAAATAAATAATACTTTTGTCTTTTTTTTAAACAACTTAGTAGCTGTTACGTTAATACCTTTAGATTATTGATACAATGAGACTAATTAATAATATCTTAATTTTTGCTTAGAATTAGTGATCACATGGTTTTTCCATTTATTTAACATTTTTAATTATATATTAAGTCGTAACATTTTTTTTACATAATAGCATAAATAAGAAAATTAAATATTGTACGTAATTAAAATTAGGTTTCATTCTGATTGGGAGATTATTTATCAAATGATCACTAACAATTTCTAATGTAAAATCAAAATTAATTTTTAATTAACGTTTTGGGGAGCTTGGTAGTTCTTTAGAGACATAAAGAAGACAGTAAAATAAAAGAAAACTAAATCAATTCGATATAAAAATATTTTATTGACACATAGCGCGGAATAATTTAGGTAATTACATAAATAAATAGATTAAAATTTTTTAATATTTGTGGATTGGTTCCCTGCGGACGTGTGCGTTGAAACCGCTGTGTTTATCGGCGGTGTATTCGACGATTCTCTTGTGACCATCGGGTTCAACCAAAGTGTAAACTCCCTTGACTTGGTCCTTGTAACGTTCTTCCTTTTGGGATTTGACATCGTGGGTATGTGGGTCATGTACGGTGTAACCGAATTCGTAATGTGGTTCATGGGTGGGTTCGTGTTTGTAAGATTCGTGATGAGCTACTGGGGCGGCATGATGGTGATGATGTTCATGAGAGAGTTGAGCGTGTTGTTCGTGATGTTCATGTTGTTCGTGTTTCTCTTCGTGGTGGTGATGGATGGGAATTTCGTGGTGGCTTTTTTCGCCGGTGTGGGTGAAATGAACGTCATAACCGTATGAGGATTCTTGTTTGTGTAGGGATTTGTGACCGTGATGTTCGTGGCTGGCAGCAATTGCCACAAAGGCGGCTAAGACGATTACCTGTTATAGGAAAAAATAGAAAATAAAATAAAATACTTGAATTAAAACTAATTTAAGGGTAGCACTTTGAAAATAATGCAACAAAATTTATTTAGGTTTATAAAAGTACAGTAGTTTTTATACTTACTTTAAAGAACATTTTTGGAAGAATTGTAGTTGTTGCAGATGATTTGTGACTGATAGTGAACTGATAACAATCTATTTTTATATGATAAATTCACTGCCCCACCATGAAATTAAGTGCATTGCGGTAAACTCAAGTAATGACCGATAAATTATTTCTAAGTGGTAATTGATGACATTTGACATAGACGGTTTTCTGAAAAATGCTTTTACTTCAGGTGTACTTTATGTACCGTAATTGTAATTGTTTTAAGTTTTTGAAATAAATTACTGAAAATACCGAAAGTACTTAGTTGGGAATAAAAATATATACTCGCCTTGTTTGAGAATGACATAAACATATATTGGACATTATTATTTAGTACTTATAATAGTTATTTATTTTTAATTTTGTCTGATTTACCATTTCTAGAAAGCCATCAAGCGCTTCATTATAGTTAGATTAATATTTCAGTCAACATTCAAACAGTTATTCAAAAATTTGTTGCACTTTATGAATTTTTGCGAACACGGCGAGTCAGACGTGCATCATCTAACTATCTTTTGTGCATCCAATCAAACTACCCCCTACCAGATTTTATAGATACAATAACAACATAGAGGCAATTGTTGCCATCTAGTGGATTTGAGCTGCTACATAAGATATTAAAATGGACAAGGCCTCACTGAGGTACTTAAATTTGTCCAATTGAATCAACAACGCAGCCTACATACGTGAATTCACGTAAAGCTTAACAAAAACAATTATTATGTTTTTGGTCAGAAATTTATCCATTAGATGGCATCAATTGCCTCTATGTTGTTATAATATTAACTGTTCTTTACGGAACGTTACGGCTTGGTTAGTAATTTATCGAGACTGGCTATGACACGCTGATGAGCTTTTAACAAGAGCGAAATCGCGATTCGTGTCTGGTGGTTTCGATAAATTTCTGACCAAAAACATAATAATTGTTTTTATAGATACATTATAATTATCACTACGTGTGCCCCCGTTGTTATCATTATTTCTTGCTAAAGAATGAAAAGAAGGAAGGTATCCTTTATTATCATTGTTATGAAATTAAAATTTAAGGTTTGGATGAGACATTTTATTTTTTTTAAATAAACAAGAAAGAACTCGTCCTAATCCCCACTAACAATATTTACTGACACGTGGGCATTATCAAAGCGTTTGTGATGTGGTGTTATAGGCGGATAATGAAAACACCGTCCATAGAATAGGTTATAAATGTGGAGACATTTGAAATAATAAGAGAACAAGGAGCGCCATAGAAGTCAATAAGAAATAGGAGAGATAGGATAGTAGGACACCTTCGCAGACATGAACTGCTAGTTAGAGACATATTAAAAGCATAAACAGATGCAAATGGTGGCAGAGGAAGATTGTATTAGATTGCTATTCGCAAATAGTTAGAGATAAATGCGAATTACTCAAGATTGGACGATATGGAGATGTGTGTCAATCAGTCTTCGAACTGATGACTGTGACGATGAATTATTATAGAAGGATTCAGAGACGAGCAAAATGATTGTTTTGATGTATTTGCAATTGAAGTTACAAAATATAAATCAATCTTAAAAATTAAAATTTAGATCAAATAAACTTGGGAAGTTCTCTTAAAACTTTATTAAAACACTCGATACGTATTTCGCCTTAAAGGGCATCATCAAGAGTAACAAAAGTATGCTAAGTAACAAACAGCAAATAAATTAATTTATAGTACATCCTAAGAAGGTGGGGGTTGTTGCCAATATCTAGTTACTCGTTGGTGATATTTTTATTTTCTTTTTTAGCTTTTTCTATTTCTAAAATTTCATACCTATCTAGTATTGGAGTATTTATGCTATAGTTATTTTCAATTAGATGAGTGGCTAAACCTGAGGCATGTTTATTGAACTTTATATAATTTATGTGTTAGTTGTATCTGGTTGGAGTATCTCATTTTGTTTTGCCAATGTAAATAGCAGGGCAGTCCGAACAATCGATTTCATATACACCGCTTTTATGATGGGTGTTGGGTTTTCCAGCCATCTTATTGTTAACCAGAAATTTGCCTAAAGTGAAGTTATTAAAATACGCCACCCTCTTAGGATGTACTATAAATTAATATATTTGCTGTTTGTTACTTAGTATATTTTTGTTACTCCTGAAGATAACCCTTATAGGGCGAAATACGTATCGAGTTTTTTAATAAAGCTTTAAGTGAAATTCCCAAGTTTGTTTGATTTAAATTTAAATTTTGAATTTTGAATCATGTTTCACCAAGTGATAACGGCAGATACCCTTGAGTTATAATTCAATCCTTATTTGACATAAATATTAAATGTAATTTTTTTCTAAAAAAATGGATTGGATAATTTTTATAACAAAGCGTTTATTACTGGTCTTTCGTTGATAATGTCACACAATTCCGTCTTTTAAAAAGTTAGTTATCGTAATAAGGGGTGAGTCTCTTAATTAGCAAAGTTGTTCTGTAGTTTACTGTTAAATTAATGTAGGGTTTATTTAAGGAAAGGCCGACTAATTTGGCTTTTAAAGTAACAATATAAATTAATGTAACATAATACAACATTTTTATGTTATATACTGGTTACTGATACTTTGAAACCTGTGTCTTAATTGTAGATATTGATAATTTCGTATATTTAACATGCATTGAGTATTTTCAAAATAGGTTTAAAAATTTCGAAATGAAAATATAAATTGACATTTAAAAAAATCCATTTGAAACAGATATCAATTGCAGATGTTTTGCATTATGCATTTATATTTTAAATAAAATACATCTGTGATTGTATCCTTTATTTGATAGGTATTATAATCCATTCCAACTAGTAAAACACATGGGAAAGATTTTCATAAAGGTTCTGTAAAAATCATTGCCTTGTGTTTTACTAGTTGTAATAATTATTTTGGAAATATATACAAACAAACTATTAAAATGAAAAAGTTTTATTTATAAGTTATTACAACACGAATTGTGCATACATGTTTAAACAATTACATTAATTATTACGTTCGGTTAATTTACCATTTGTGTAATGGTTCTCTGTGTACAACAGCATTGAAACCATGATGGTGGTCAGCTGTGTATTCGACGACCCTCTTATGATGACCGTCAGGTTCAACTAAAGAGTAACTTCCCTTAACTTGGTCCTTGTAGCGTTCTTCCTTTTGGGATTTGACATCGTGGGTGTGTGGGTCATGTACGGTGTAACCGAATTCGTAGTGTGGTTCATGATGGGGTTCTTCCTTGTGTACAATTGGGATTGCATGATGGACGATGGGAACGGCATGAACGAGAACGGGTGCAGCATGGATATGATGGATGGGTGTAGCATGGACATGGTGGACGGGGTGGATGACATGGATTTTGTGGCCAAATTCAGACTCTTGTTTATGCTGGATGGCGGTACCGTAGATTATTTTGTGGGCGGTTTCGTACTTGTGACCGGAAACAACTGCCACTATAGCGGCCAATACAATAATCTAAAATAATTAAAAATAAATTGATTAAGGCTTTCGCGGCCAGTTGATGAACTGATGTTGTAATGATGTAAAAATAGTAATCAAGTAATGAAATAAAAAATATATATAACTTACTTTGTATGACATTGTTGGTTGGTTTTCTGCTGTTGCTAAACTATTAGTTACATGCGATGTTGTTGTGATACTGACTTAGGGTTCCTAGAGCAGTATTTATATGTATAAAATATCCCACTTTTAATGACATAAAAATATTAAATTTGTTGCATTTGATACCGTTGTTTAAGTGACAATTGATTACTTAAAGCATTATGATATTGAAAACACTTTTGCTACAGGCATATAATGTGAAGGTACACTTGTTTTTGTTTTTTATTATCAAAACGAAATGTTTCTAATGTAGAAAATTCCTATCGATAGAGCGTAAATGCGACAGGTATTTGTAAACAATTTTGCTAATTTCATTTTTAATCAAAGTTCCTTGGAACAGGATGTAGAATTTTTTATTTTTTACAGTATTTACGTTAATTTTTTAAATTTATGTAAGACAATATTTTTCTTTTGAATCTATATTCACCTATCTACATTAACGTTTTTGTTTCCTAAACTAAAGAAAGACCATCCCATTATACTGGTGATGGTTATGTTTGCTTTGGAAAAAAGCTTTGATATTTGAAAATAGGTCAAATATATTTTTACTATGTTACAACAACATAATAAATATTAGAACTTCGTTGAAAAATCATATTAAAGAAGCTTCTACAAGTGTATTATCTAAATACTATTTCAAACTGATACTACGAACCCGGACTAACACACAAATTAACATTTTCCTTAGAGTAATTGCAAAAAGATTTTTTTCCAGATGTATTTCATACAGAATTCAATTCGTTACAGAAATATGATTAATTGTTTATCATAAAAAAGAATTTAATTTCGTTAGAAAGTTTAATAATATCTAATTCACCAAGTTTTAAGTTTATTTTTTACAGGTGTGAATATTTTCAGTAAGCAATCCAAATTTCTCGGGGGAATTCACACTAAAACAAAATGCATTTTATAAATTCATTGATCATTACCGTGAGCTATTAAAATTACATTCAAACAAAAATTTAAAAATTATCGAATTGTTTTACTTACTTCTACAATAAAACAAAACGTGAAATAACAAAGTAGGTAATAAAATAAATAGTTTCCAAATTAAGCATTTAACGACCTGAAAGTGCAGAGGCAAATGTTAAAAACAAACACTTATTAAAATACGATATGTAAGCATCTACTGCATGTACTTAAATTAATTGGTCGCAGGGCTTTAAAATCACACACCAACTAAAACAAATACGAATTTATTTTTAATTGGGCCAATATATTATTCACTTATAGTTCAAATAACAATCCTGTAGTTTATTGAAAATCGTTTTATAGTCGAATTAAATAGAAATTACAGTTAATTACTGTAATACTTCTTTATATTTTTACAGTTATACATTATTTAATGGAATAAATGGCTTTTTTGATTATTTTCTTTGATTAACTCTTTTTTACTTTCCGACATATCGGTGGATCTGTAGTACATCACATTATATAATAAATAATTAATAAACACATAAACTTCACGTTTAATTGTTTATAATCAAAAACACCCATAAAAGTATTATTCAAAATTTTCTGCATCCAAACAATATTTAAGTAATAATCTACGTTGCATAAAGCTGATGATGATTTTTTATAGTTTGCGTTGCGGTGCAATCTTTTTTCCAATAAATTAAATTATCTCAGAAACTATTCATCGTAGGCATACAAGTTAGTTATTAAAGTCGCCTTGAAGTTTTATGTTTCATACGAATTCATTGTAAAAAATATACCATTCCATTTAAAATAAGAACATTGATATCAACTATAAGGGGTTGATTTTTTTAATTCGATTTGATGTCAGATTGGTTTATGTTTAAAAGAATATTTAAATCAATAAGAATAACGAAGATAATTTTACTCACCAATAATTAGGAAATAGTAAAGATAATTAATTATCTACTTAGACGGGAGATGTAGGCATGCGTGAACAAGTATAAATGTATTTGGCTGGCTGGAAACTGTAAAAGTGAGATGACGACAAACAGGCGTTCTCGCTCATAGGAAGTTATCACATGAAATAATAAAAAAATACCGATCTGTTGACAAGATAATAAAGTAATTAGGTACTCACCGGGGTTCCTTCGGAACTCCTGCCCTTCTGGATTACTTAATCTTAATCTTCCTCGGTCTAGCAGAATCCGTTAGTCAGCAAATCGTATTAGATACCTGTAATCATGAGTTTGCGCTCCCGCGCCTCCAGACACGATACACAGATTCCGGAGACCAACAGGGTAGGTCAAACCTAACCCCGTGCCGCTATAGCACAATGCCCACTATACGCAAGGCAATTCATCAACCTATAGGCATCACCGGAGATATCTGTGTCTCTCCTGTAGTACAGTATTGGGGTGACAGATAGTCGTGGCACTTTAGCTACAATTCAACAACGAGCTCTTATAAACACAATGACCAATGATAACGTGTTAACACAATCAGATCTTTCTCGAGTACTGTGAACAATATAAATAATACATAAATAGCAAAAATATATAACCAGTAATCACATTAGTAAACCAATAATTTACTACACAAATTATCTACGCATAATAAATGCACCTGCAACGCAACGCAACCCATCGCATCGCTACGCTCGCCAAAGCAACCGCATCGCATCGCTAGCAATACTCGTCACTGCAATCGTGCACAACGTCTATACACATACTGTATACTACAAAAATGTTGCCCATGCATCTTTCTATTCCTTCCTATGTCTTTCGTCACCCTTAGCTAACATAAACAAAATATGTGGGGATTCTAATCGCCAGCCTTTATGTTGTTAATATGAGATTCAAGTAAAAGCAAATACAATGATAATAATTATTGAACATAATTTTGACATAATCATTTCTATTTATATTTCGTACCTTATAGAACTTCCGGTATAACCGGAAATGCTCGACAGTTGAAATTATTTTAGTTAAATAGATCACCCTTAACTCCCAAATTTTCAAATCTATAACATGCTTAGTTTCCCTAAAATGTCTAATGTACCACTCGTTTGAATGACCCTGTATATTAAAGGAAAAAACGTAAGCATTATTTGTGATATTGCATAGTCATCTAATTATTTATTTGCAAAAATCCAAAGTTGAATTGAATCGGTTTTTGGTATTGATTGTAGACATTGTGTGATATTCAAAACAAGACCAATGTTTAAAGGAAAAAATCCCAATTTTCAGTGAGGAAAAGCCGAACTAATACTAATAAGTCCTTTTATAATCATTATTTTTTTAAATATAATATTTGTAAAGTGTATTTGTGGGGAACAAGGGTAAATTAGAGGAAAGTATACATTCACCTTTATAACGATTGAAATAAATAATTTATTTATTTAGAAATGGCATTGTCTAACGAATAAAAGGAATATAGTTTTAAAGTTAATGTAAATATTTTGCAATTGGGGCAGCAACGGCTACAGCTGGAGCAGCATATGCTACTGGCGAAACTGGAGCAATAACTTTACCGAGAGGCTCCCTGTGTACAATTGCGTTAAAACCGTTGTGGTCATCAGCGGTATATTCTACAGTCCTCTTGAAACCGTCGGAATCGATCAAAGAGTAACTTCCATGGACGGCGTCGTTCACTCGCGATTCCTGTTGGGTTTTCGAGTCACCGGTATGTGGGTCAGATACTGAGTAACCGAAGTCGTAATGGGGTGGAGAGTAGGGTTCGGCAACAATAGCTTTAGCGATGGGTGCAGCGTGAGCAATGGGTGCGTAATGCTCAACTGGGGCAGCGTGAACTACATGGGCTACTGGAGCGGCATGAACAACTGGGGCTACTGGGGCAGCGTGAACCACATGGGCTACTGGAGCGGCGTGTACAACTGGGGCTACTGGAGCGGCGTATTTTTGGTAAACAGGTGCTGCGGCGTAGGCTACAGGTGCATGGTCGGCCACGGGAGCGGACTGATATGCGTAAGAAACAGCGTGAGAAGCTGGGACAAGTCCTGCAGCTGCTGACGCAACGATCGCCGCCAGAATGAAAATCTGAAACAATAGGAAAAAAATGCATTAAATATGAAATATTTTAAGTAAGTGGACACACAGTTACTTACTTTGTATGCCATGTTTAATTGGATAATGTACTCGAGACTAGGTTCGATACTGATACTGTTTGAGGGTTAATGAATTTCGTATTTATACGGTAGAATTGCATGGTCCATTCCTACCATAAAGTGAAATGTCTCAAGTATCTATATGCATCAAACATGTAGGTAGATCCAAGCCTAGAGTAACATGTGTGTGAGTATGTGTGTGTTTGTCATTAAAAATGGTCCACTATTGTGCAAATACTTTTATCTAATTGACCTAGATAGTTTCAGCCGGAGGTATTTCAATCAAAACGTGCCACGCGATGACGCGCGTGGGAAGTCTGTCTATATATGTGAAACTGTAATAAAAGATGTGTGAAGGTCAATTTTCAGAGGTCAATTTTAATTAGAAAATTTATTAAATGCAGATAGAGACCCTTCATAGTCAGTTAATATTGTAGGACCTTCGAAGTGATAATGTCATTTGATTTTAGTTAGTTAGTGTTAGTAAATATGAAAGCTTTTTGCAGACTTGTTGGAAATATGGACAGATCTCAGTACTTTTAAAGTATTCTTGTTAATAAAGACGACAATTATTAATTAACGTCAAAGGAAATGTTTCCCTAATTGTAATTTTTCTGGGGATAAGTACTAAATGAATGTATTGATGGAAATGTATCATAATAGACATTTTCCTAGAGTACAACATGATCTAATAACTCTATTTATACAAGTTGGAAAGAATGATAAAAATCGAGATTTGATCAAATCCCTAAGGGAGATAAACAACTCACGGAAGATGTTAAAATGATAATTTGATATTGCCATTTTCCTAAAGAAATGAAGAAATACTTCAGAAAATAATGAAATATTTGAATAATTATTAGTATGGGTAAATTTTAAATACATTAATGCGATATTAATTATTTAATTAATTTATTCCCACTACAGATTACCTCATACAATGAGGGAAAAATTTGTTATTGTTGTCCCGGCGGGGGTATAATTAATATCGCATTAATGTATTTAAATACTTCAGAGCTATCAGAAAGGGTATTATTTAAGGGAATTTAATATTTTTAGTTAATAAAATTTGATTATAATGTTCCATTATTTTTATTAAAACACTTTGTAGATTTGTAGCATCTCCAGTTGCAAAGAAAATTACTTATTTTAGAGTTTTTTTGCAGTATGTTCTATTTGATCTTTAATGCTCCCTCCTGTATTTGGCACAGATAGTATAGAATTTTTGATTCATATGTATGAATGTATGAATAAGTCTCAGTAGATTCCATTTCACCAGTAGCAATACATAGTTTTTCTTTGTAAACCAGTTTAAGGATTTGATCAAATCACTTGCTTTTTCAAAGGTTTTATTTTCACTATTTCATTGTTAACTTAACAATTCTTTCACTACACTGTATCTTCATCAAATACCTTTTTTTTGAGAAATGACACCTTGAAGTTGTTATTTGCACATCTCCTATGAATTGATCAAATCTCTGTTTGCATCATTTCCTTTTATATATGAAATTGGACAGTATGAAAATTTTAATTGATCAATATTCTGGTTAAAAGCTAATAGAAATGAAGCGGTGTGTGTCGGAAAATGTAGGGGAACAGATAAAGTCAATTAGGAAGAGGAACACCTTATTAGACATATTAGAAACAATAACTGGATTAAAGAGGGACAAATTATGATCTAGGTTTGATTACTGTTCGCAAATAGTTAGGGATGTTGGATGTTTTTCGGAAAATGCCCATATTGGGCCATGATAGAAGGGATTGGAGGTACTTGTCCAACCAGTCTTCGGAATGACGACTTTGTGTCATTTCTTTACGTTCTTGCTTGTTCATAAATTTATTTATTTGTTTTTAACGTTAACTTTTGCATTTTATTGAAGTTTTCAAAATACATTGTAGATATTTGAGCTTGATTAGGACATAAGCCAGCATTTTGTGAAACTGAGGTCAGTTTAATTTAACATTGCCCATGTACCATACCTACGTTAACATACGCAAAGCCTTCGTTGAGACAGGATTTCAAAGCGAAGTCGAGGCAGCAGACATTTTGCGTAATAAGACGAAAGGTTCGCGTAATTATTAAATAATCAATCGAAAGAAATTGTGTTTCTGGAACGATATCGTCAGATAATTGGCGAACCAACGCCCGATACCTGGCGAGATAAAATATTTTGTTACTCGGCAATGAATACGTATGTGTATGTATGTACATTATAAGTTTGTAAAAATACACACACACATATGTATTCAGGGCTGAGCTACAGTAATAATAATAATAAGAGAACAGACAGACAGAATGTCTCGATTAATTATTTACAACTGCATACTTCGGTTGAATGAAAGCGAAATTTTGCCCAGAGCTGTCGACCGTCGACAGCTGAATCTGATACACTGGTAAGAAAAGAAAATGAAACGTTTTTCTCATTAACGCCCTACTCTAAATAAATGTAAGGGTGATTTGTCAACGCGATCTTCTATATCACCGCAGAAGTGGGTGGTGAAAATATTTTGTTAATATATTACTTTCTCATGAGAAGTACGAAACTGTTTCAGGATCTGTTAGAATGGACTCACTAACCGATTATCGAAATGTACCAGTGGGGAAATGATGAACACATATTACAGAATCTTCTCACAAATTCTACTACTTTCTACACGGTTTCCAAATTTTTTCAATGTGATAAAATTTTACCTGAGCATCATCAGGTATTACGACCAGTATCGAAAAATAAGACTAAGAGAAAACCTTAGGAATCTTATTTTATTTTTCGTATTTATCATTTTTTTTTAAACGAATAAAAGTAGATACAGTGGCCGGTACCTAAGAATCTCCTTAGGCGACGGTCAGATTGACAGATAGCTAGGCGGAAACTTTTAGCATAGCAATAAATGAAAGAGCCAATAAGAATATAGCTGGACCGATGCGTCAACTTGTAGTTCAGCGGCGCGTATCACTGAGAGAAAAAGTACTGAACACACGGAACACAAGTGAATTCTTTCAACTGATTTACTTACCCTAACAACCTCTTCTCTACTCTGTTAATTTGCAACTATTTGCCACTACGCTACTGAACCTTGCTGAGGAGTTATCATTCTGTCTACCGGTCGATTATCGCCGCCCTAAAGGGGCTAAGTTTTGCTAGTGCACATCCGATGATTTATGGCTTTTGAATCTCCTTAGGTGCCCGGTACTGTACTTAAATGTAAGCCATCGGAAAAGTTACTTTTGCCATCAACCTTATAAAAAATATTGAAGCTAATAATGAGAAATACATTAGCAACAGCACATTAATTATGTTTACTAAATATTTACCCAGATCGACGTGATTTAAGTCACTTCAATTCCTTTTTTTTAAACCTTAATTTATTAATTGCATATCGTCAACAAGATTGTTAATACTTCATTATTGATCAGTTTTGTTCTTCGGCTTTGATTATTTCGTATTGTATTCGGTTACAACACACCTGTCGAAATAAAGCTAATCCCTTTTTGAATGTATGCACTGGTGCCATAGTTATTCAAAATATTTTCTCATTCCTCAAAATAGATAAAATTTGTAATGTCAAACACAATACGCACTTTAAGGATTAAATAGAATATTGCTGAAAAATAATTATGTTGCTAATTATTAATTTTTTAAATTGAAATACATTACAAATATAATGGAATAGAACTCTTAGTCTGTAGTTACTTCATTTTCTTTTTCTTTTGGTTGATTGTACGTAAGTTACTTCGAATTGTAACCATTTCTGACAGTATTGATTTGTTATCGCAACATACTGGCGAACATGTTTATAGATTTTTTAGGTACAAATTGTATTACTTGCATTACATAACCGTAAACCAAACAATTATGCGTCAGAGTGATTCGATTCATAAATCAAATCATTAAAAAAAAGTGCCCTAACGAACGTACAACTTTTCAAAATGTAATTCAAACTTTTGTAATTGTATTCGGATTTTTAATTACTTCGATGAAGTACAAAAATTAAGACATGCTCATGGTTAATAACGTTCTGTCCAAACTGCCAGACGTATATCGCGATTCCGATTACGCTATGGATTCAGTTCAACAAGTCGAAATACTTATTAGAAAAGGACCTTGATTAACATTTCTGAATCCCACAAATACGAAGAAAACACCTGCAGATGGCGTTCAGTACGCTGTCTGTATTTATTCTTCTATTAAGTAGTTCAAATTAAGGAATGAATTCCAAAATTGCTTTTAATCTTTGTAAATTGTCGAACATCATAAATGTACTAGTCCGATCCTTCCAAATCTACGTATAAAATGGAGGGTTATTTACCATACATACCACCCTAACCTATGTACTTATCTTTTATTCTTAATATGAGCTTGTAAATAAATACTTCCCGAATTTTATAATATAATATTTTATATATAAATATGGAATCAACAGAAACAACTACTCCGAGGGCTAATACCCCTACCGGCATTGAATTACACTGTTGATTCTGATGGATTCTTAGACAAAGATATAACATATTCAAAAAGGAAAAAAGAAAAAGAATCCTTTTTCGTCTAAATTTTAAGGATCACAGATCCCTGTGTAGGACGCGTTCGAAATGTGGGATCTGTGATCCTTAAAATTTAGACGAAAAAGGATTTTAATGGCTTCTTTCTTGTTTGAATATGTAATATTTTAGATTGAAAAGACAAAATCAAAATGCACCAGCATTATTATTGACGTTCTGATAGGGATACAATGAATATAATAGCATTTTATATTAAATATGCAATTGTTGTATACGTACACAATAAATAAATAGATTGCTTCACAATCAACATCTTCACTTCACTTTCTACTAGATAAGTATTTTATCAAATTATTTTGTTAGTAAAAATCTTTATATACAGGAATTTTAACTAGAGAAGGGGCTTTTGTAATAACCTTCCCAATAGGTTCTCTATGTACCACAGCTGTGAACCCTTTGTGGTCGTCAGCAGCATACTGAACCAACCTCCTAAAACCATCTGGGTCAATAAGCGAGTAACTTCCCTGGACGACGTGGTTATTCCTAATCTCATGTTGCTTCTTTATATCACCAGTGTGATGATCTTCAACTGAATAACCAAATTCATAATGGGCTGGAGCGTCCTTTTCAATCTGTATTGTTTTGTGAATTGCTGGTATATGAACAGGAGTGATTCTGATTTCCTTGCGAATCGAAGGGACTTGAATGTGCTGAGTGTAAATAGTTGGAAGAGCAACTTTGGGAATCAAAGCGGGCTCGGGCTCCTGATGAATCCTGTGGATTTGAAGCGTCTGAGGTTGGTGGTGGATTATCGTGGGCGAATGGCTGATGTAAGATGGTCTTTCAATAGGTGAAGTGTACAGAATCGGCGAAACTGTTTTCTTTATCACTTGTGGAGCATAATGTTGGATGTGGTCATTATTTGGACGTGATATGAAACTGTAAGAAACGGCGGGAGCTTCTTGAACACCAGCAGTTGCTACAGTCCATATGTAGGCAAATGAAACAATCTGAAAGAAATTTTTATTAAAACACCTTAAAAATGTCGTCAACGCTAACAAAACAAAAAAGGGAAAAGGATCACGACAAATTGTAGATTATACTTGCTTATTGAACAAATATGTTAAATATTTAAGAAGGATTTACCGATGTTACTATATTCATAACGGGCACTTAAGGATACACTGTGAGCAATACAATACCGTGTATCGGTAGTTTATGGTGCTTTGTGGAATTGAGTGCTTTTATAATATTAAGTGAACCAGAAAATTTTAAAAAATATCCACCAGAATGGTCATTACCAGATGTTAATTGGGCAGGTGATCTGACCGTTAATGTCACATGTATATCTGTCGATATAATTGCCATACCTGACCTGATTTATTACTTTTTATTGTTTAATTAATGTAAACATTCATTATTATATTATATTATGATGAATTACGCCATAAATGCTACCAACCGTTTTGGATCGCTTTGTACTATTTGAAAAAAAGGAAAGGATTAGGAAAGGTTTTCGATCAATCAATTATGGAAACTAGGTACTACAATTGTGTAAGTTCTTGCGTATTAGTATTATTTGGAACATACATTACTAATTAACAATTACTAATTCAAAGGAAAATAAAAATTATCTCTAAAGGGTAGATGGAAGTTCAGCTCTTCTAATCTCAGTTAATGTAGAAACGGGTATAACAGGCAGACTGAAAAGTTCGAGGGTGACGCATAGATGGCGCTATTAGTATTAAATCCATATGATTTCTAGTTAGCCCGAACCTTCAAAAGACGCGTGTATAAATTTGACAGCTGTTGCACTATTAGTATCTGAGTTATAGCATTTTTAGTGAAAAAACTTTTGTTACTCCTGATCTGGCCCAGAGCTACTCTTTTCTGTTCTCAGACCTCAAGAGGATGCTCGCTGGACAGAAATTTCGCGCCGATGAAGAGGTAATCGTAATCGCCGAAACTGAAGCCTATTTTGAGGCTAAAGACAAATCGTAAATCGTATAATAAAAATAGTATCGAAAAATTGTATGACCGCTATAATCGTTGTATCGCCCTCGAAAGGAACTATATTGAATAATAAAATTAAATTCTATCAAAAAAAAAAAATTTTTTTTCAATGCTAGCCTACGAACTTTTCAGCCCGCCTGTTATATGTTATATATTTTGAAAATGTTTTTATTTTCGTGTTATCTGCTTTTTAACTGGAAATTTTCATATCGTAGTTGCTGTCCGTAACAGATTGTGTAGTTGTGTAGTAGAAACAATGCTTTAAATGTATGTTTTCCAATAAATAATCTATCGGTAATAATGGTCCATTAAATTAATAATAAACTGTCAGTAGTAAAATCTGCTACAAATAAATTTTATTTACGTTTAAAGGGCTTATAAATAAAGCTATACACATCGTAAAAAAATAAATAATACAACACAAAACCAGCTCGTTGCGATTTTGTTTAACACAATTTCCTATATCAAGTCGGTGGATGATTCGTTGATTAATTAATGGATGTATTTGGCAACTGGGGCAGCGTACGTTAAGGCTGGAGCGACAACTTTAGCAACTGGAGCAGCATAAGCAACTGGTGCTGGGGCAGCATAAGCGACATGAGCTGGAGCAGCGTAAGCTGCTGGTGCTGGGGCAATCACTTTACCAAGGGGTTCCCTATGTACAATTGCGTTAAAACCGTTATGGTCATCAGCGGTATATTCCACAGTCCTCTTGAAACCGTCGGAATCGATCAAAGAGTAACTTCCATGGACGACGTCGTTGACTCGCGATTCTTGTTGGGTTTTCGAGTCACCGGTGTGAGGGTCAGATACTGAGTAACCGAAATCGTAATGGGGTGGAGCGTAAGGTTCGGCAACGACAGCTTTAGCGATGGGTGCAGCGTGAGCAATGGGAGCATAATGGGCTACTGGAGCGGCATGAACAACTGGGGCTAATGGGGCGGCGTATTTCTGGTAAACTGGAGCTGCGGCGTAAGCTGCGGGAGCAGCAACGGCTACGGGTGCGTGGGCTGCGATGGGGGCGGATTGGTATGCGTATGATACTGCTGGTGCTGCGCTATATTTTGTTACAGCTACCGGGGCAGTTGGTATTAACCCAGCGTTTGCCGCTGATGCAAGAATGACGAATGCGAACAACTAAAATAAAAAAAATGGTATTACGTAATTGAATGCAAAATAAAATTGGCGTTTTATAGTATACAAAATATCTGACCGCACTAAAGACTACTGTTACAATCCTTAGAGGGTTGTAGTACCGTTAAACTAAAAATTTTATCACTCACTTTGAGAGCCATGGCACTTGATTATTGATCTTGTGTTGTTGGTACCTGTATGTGTTATTTTTTAATGAGATGTCGACGTGTATGATCCAATTGTGGGCAATCCGCGGTTTATATACGAAAATAAAAAGGTGTGCCTAACGCGTTGAAGTGCGCCCCGGACCTTTCACTGACACAGTTCCGTTGTTATCATCAGATCATTGGCGAAAAATTCGGTAGCTTGTTCGATAACGTAACTTATTGTTTTTGGATACGAAATATTTTGTAATGACCGTGAAAAGTACTGACCCTTACATCACAGTTAATAAAAAATTCTTTTCAATATTTTAGAAAAGTTAAAAATAATTACTTCTCAATATAGAGGAAATTAATGCGGTTTTTATTTATTGAAAGTAAAGTTTATCTATTTGAATAATAGTTTGAAATATTAGATTTGATGTTAGCTGTAAAAAAGTTTAAAGTTTAAAACGCCCGAGTTTCTGAATCTTCCTATATGTGTCGCATAAAAAACGTTGTGTACGGTTCATATATATTAATTTTTTTAAATAAAATTTTTGCAGTAATCTTGTAAGACTTATTAGCAAAATGTGTTTTAACTTTATATAATAACGAAGTTAAGAAAGTGACATATGCAATCTATGCATCTATTTTGGAAAGTATCTATCCAAAATAGAAAGAAATTTTTCAAAAATACTAGGGATTTTCATTTATAAATAAGATTTGGCGATTTTATTTTTACTTATTATGAATAATGAAGTTTTGTGCCGATTTTACGTTACTTGAGAAATAGACAGATGTCACATATTACTATTAATTTTAAAGATGTTCTTTGTTTGTTTGTTACAGTTAAATAAATATATTTTTTTATTATTGTAGATTGGTATTCATTTCTTACAATGTCACAATTTGTATTGATCTCTTAAGAAATGTTACTTAATCTACAAGATTAACCAAAGTATTACATATATCGCAATAATATTAAAGTAATTGTAAATGTCACTGGAATATTTTATTATACCATAAAAATATACCATTAACTTCTAAAATGTTAGGTATGTCCTTATTTTTTTACGGTGAATTATTTAAATAAAATAAGGAGGAGTTCCATAATAGCACCTAATTTCAAAATGCATTGTAAGCAATTCAAAAATTTATTTAAAATGTTTATTGATGTTAAAATAAAACTTAATTATTAACTGTTATTGAATTAACGAGTATTAAAGGTATTAAACGAAGATCAATAGTCATTGTATTACTTGGTTTTACCATATTTTGTACTAACGTTTTATAACTTCTGCATGTAATTTTTTCGGGGTAGATGTAAATTGAATTTTATTTAATATGCATCTTTTTTAAGTTTAGTAAACTTGTTCGAATTTATGTGGTACGCATCATTCAAAATAAATTGGTAAAAAACACAGGGTATTATTCATTCAGGAATGAAAGTGTTATGTATAGATGTATATATTTATTTCTGTAGAAATATCACTACTGAATATTTTCAGCTAGACCATCGTATATAAAAAGTCGGTCATTTTCAGACTGGGAGAAACTAGAGCAACAAATATTTTACATAAACTATTATTAATAAAATTTATGAAATTTGCTTCCAACGCAAATAAAGTTTATTTTGAAGCATCTTAATTTTTATAAATAACAATTGCGAATATCACTACAATTTTCTTTTTTTTTGATACATGAAAAACAGCATTTCTTATTACAGATGAATTTTCATCTTTATTATTAGTAGCGCTATTTATTAGTTATTATTATGTTTTCGAGATTTTAAAGGAGTTGGTAGAGGTTTTTATTTGTTTAAATGTTTGACGTTGGTTTGAATTGAACGATGCCAAAAAATAAACCGAAAGGCAGAATTGACACCCAACACCTTTTGTTTATCCGAAAAGACGTTCGGAAAGAAATAAATCGGAGTCGTCAACAGTAAAAAAGTATATTTGCGCCCTTCACACTTAAATTAACAAAAACTGTACAAGAGTAGTCTAAAGGGTATGAAAATTATAATTAAATGGCAGATAATGTAGTTAAAAAGCTTTGACAAATTACAATTTGTGTCTGTTTTTAAAATTGAGATGTTAACTTATTTGCACCAGCTTGAAGGGTAGAACTGGTGCTATAAACACCCCTAATTTGCAGCCACTTACCGACCTAGGTAAACGGGCAAATTAAAAATCTATAAAGTGTTAACAGACATTTAACTCTCTAATTATAAAAGAAGTTTAATTTTTCTTCTGTGTTTAATAAATGATCTGATTCGAAGTTAGTGTATTTGTATTCCAATTATCATTATTGAAGGTTACAAATAATGAAGGCACAATCCGGATCTTTCACGATACTTTCATTTGTTAATGTATCAATACTATTAAATAATTGACAATATTAATGAACTATTACGGCAGAATGACCTACATTGTGTGTGTCGTATAGTTAAGGTCATTCTAACTACTATCATTAAAGGCTTAAAAGTCGAGTCTAAACTTAAAATTCGCATACTGCATTTGTTTCACCTTTAAAAACAGTAATAAAACTTTATTATGCGTATTTGTTACGCTAAATTATTATTC
Source organism: Agrilus biguttatus (assembly GCA_963921985.1). Classification (NCBI taxonomy): domain Eukaryota; kingdom Metazoa; phylum Arthropoda; class Insecta; order Coleoptera; family Buprestidae; genus Agrilus; species Agrilus biguttatus. The sequence continues at coordinate 37,599,041 of OY998118.1, read as the reverse complement.
AAATCCTGAGAGACCTAAAAGTTATTCTGATTGTTTTTGTTGGGATAGAAATAACAAAATTTTAGGGTGCTTTTTAAAAAGGAGGAAATGGTTAGTGTAAGATACGATTTTAATGTTTCAATTTTCAATGTTAATGTTTCGTACTGTTTGCAATGCAATGGCGGGAATTATTGGAGCGTGAAGTAGAATGCATTCAGATTATATTAGTATCTAAGGATATCTATTGGTGACCTTTAAATAAGTACAATAACAATGAGTTCTTGAACTTGATTTGTAAATGCTTTACTAAAAAAAAAAATAAAAACTTGTTATGTAAGAAGTTGTGCATACATGTTATTAATAACAATGTTATTTGACGCGTAACGAAGCTTCAAAGGTTGTTGTTTTAAATGTCAGGTTAAACAATAAAGATTGTTAAACCAATATTTAAGAATGTTTTATACTTTTGCTTTATATTTTATAAATCTGGTAAATACTATAGTTGCCAATAATTTGGAAAAAGGGACTTGTTGTATGTAGAAATTTCTGTTATTTGTAAGAATGGTGATGGCAACGCTAAATGAAACCGATTTATAAGTGACATTATAGGTTGTTGTAATTAAACAAATAATTATTTTGCGAAAAAAATTGTTGATGGTAAAATGTGTTTCTTATGATATACTGAAAATGTTTTTTTTTATTATTGTTATCCTAATTATCCTTCAAGGAATAGTTCAAATAATACTTTTCAAACGGGCAAAATTTTAATATACAGTTTTGGTAACATGTCTTGTTAAGCTTCAAATACCCCCAATATTTCTATCTTTAGAATATTTGAATAGCATGTAAATTTTAAAAAATCCAAAAGATCCCTTCTTTTGACCTCTGTTTTACGTAACAACGTGAAAGAAAGAGCGTTAATGTTTTCCTAATTGATTCCCTTTGTTTCACTGAACAAGAAGTAAATTACATATTAAGAAAAAATAATAAATATTCGTGACGGCAAATTTGAAATGTTATCACGATCACATATAGGGTTACAGGAAAGGCCTTGTCATATACTACCTACCTGATAATCTATGTTTTGATCTCGATGACTATTGCGAAAGCTTACGAAAAATTGTACGAATGTAGCACCTCCTCTTATTGTATTCGTGCCCTTGAAAAGACGAAGTCTAATTTCAAGGTTCAATCGATGCGAATCATTCAAACTTTTACTTCAAATTAATTAAATGATTAAACTAATATCTTATCCAATCTCCCTGGATTTCCATTATATTGCAAATGTGCATTTTATTTCCTACTTCTACGTTATATATATATATATATATGTTACGGGTTAAGTTAGATAAGCGAGTTAACCTAGGATTACCCGGGTAAACTGAGTAATACCCAAGACTCTTGGGTAAAGTACAAAATATATTTGAAATTGTACACTTTTCGGGCTTTACCCGGGTAAACCGCGTTTTCCAACTTTAACTAAGCGAAAGCGGATAAAACGCGGTTTAACCGGGTAAAGCCCGAAAAGTGTACAATTCAAAATATATTTTGAACTTTACCCAAGAGTCTTGGGTATTAGGTAATTTACCCGGGTAAACCTAGGTTAACCCGCTTGTCTAACTTTACCCGTAACATGTATATATGTTTTTTTTTTAGTTTCTAATACTAGATATGTTTAGTTCATATTTTTAATAATTAGTCTAATAGGATATTCAACAAAATATCTTTCTTGTTTTATCAGCTGTTCACATATGTGTAAAAAGCTAAGTTGAATTATTTAGATTGGTATTGCTGATTACCGGACCCGAGACTGCTTTAGATTTGTACGCGGATTTGTCACAATTTATTCGTTTGTATGGCTAATTCAGATTTATGTTCCTTGTAACATTTGAATCGAAAGTGAAATTTAAATGTCACATAACGATTAAATTCCTCGAAGTGACTTTTTTACCATTTTTTGTATCGGTTTAACTGATACTTATTTCTTACTAAAAAAATCAAAAAATTAATATATTCAAAAAAGAAGAAGGAATTAAAGTCCTTATTCTTCTAAATTTTAAGATCAATATTTTATTTATTTATATTTATAATATAGCCTGTAAAGGCCTTTCTGCCAGCGCCCACCTGATGAGATCGGATAGGTCGAAACCGGTCGTGGGATGTGGCTTTCGGTTCGTTGTGCCTATTTGGTAGGACGCGTTCAAAATGTGAGATCTTTGATCTTAAAATTTAGACGAATAAGGATTTTAATTCCTTCTTCTTTTTTGAATACGTTATATTTTCGTCTAGGAGTCCATCGGAATCAACAGTGTAATTCAATGCCGGTAGGGGTATAAGCCCTCGGAGTAGTTGTTTCTGTTGATTCCATATTTATATTTAAAAAATTAATAGTTTCAAATTCGAGGACAAAATAATATTGTAGTATGATAAACGTTAAATGAACCTGTTGTTCGACCTTTAACATATGGTGACCAGAGCCGTGAATAAGGGTGGTGAAACCACCCCCATTGAAAGGATGGGACTGAAAATTTATTAGAGAGCAGTGTGATTTTAAGGACTGTTTTGATTGTGTTGCTGCATTGAAAATATTTTACAGTAGATCAGCGGCTTAAAAATCAGAAGAAAATTGTAAACACTCATGATAGCGACTCCGTTATTAAGAATTCTGAAGTCACATTTGAGGTTAACAATGAAACAAGATCATCCTAATGGATTTGCTTTCTTGAATATAAATCTCAATATAAAGATGAACGTATTGAACGAATTTTTGTCTGCACCTCCGCGAAATAAGTTATTAAAAAAACAAGGACGGGCGCATAGCCAATAAAATTATTTTCTTCTTCATATAATAAAATCAACCCTTTATACTTAGAAATTATTTTCCATTACAATATCCTTTAGATTAACCATCAGGTAATATTGAAATTCATTAAGAATTATTTTTTCCACTGAAGATAAAATTATTCCGTCAATTCTATAATCTCAAACAATTTCTTATCAAAATTTAACTCTTTTATAGGCATTAGTTTTTAAAGTGATATCTTTTATGGAAATAATCTCATCTAGGTACATAGTTCAATTTAAGTAAATTTAATTTTTATACAGCATCTTACCAAAATCCTCTCCAAGGATAAATTTTTTGTTCAAAAGAGAACGAAACGCATCTAGTAGTGTCTAATTCCAATTTTTAACTTAATATTTTTCAACAAATTGATGTAACGAAAGGAAGCAATATAAGAAATTATTTCACGTATGATGTCCGTAGTTAGGCCCGCGATCAATATTTTGTAATAGTTAAAAATTCCTTATTCTTACTTAAACCAATTTTAACTTTATTTATGGTCAGCGCCAGCTAATTAAGATTTTTTATTTTTATTTGCCTCAATATATATATATATATCACGTCATACGTTACGGTCTTCGGAATGTACGTAAATAAATGATAATAATAATAACGTCCTGTTGTTTCCACTTTAAATGATCAATTCGATTTTGATTGGCGTCGATTAATGGAGAATTAACACCTCGAAATATTTCTATGTGTTAATTTGTAATTCGTTGCTGTCCTAATGAGCCCGAGGGGCACGACTAGTTCGATTTTATCCGCGTATTTCAATCGCATACGTGTACGTGTGTGTTTCCGAGATAGGCATCTGGTAAACACGGCATTATGATACAGCAAAATAAATGACCCGTAGCCGACTAGAAATAAAGTCATTTTTACAGGTGATGAAATTGATATTCACCTATCGTGTTCGGCTAATCGAAATGTTAATTAAAAAATGTTTCTCTTTTATAGGTCAATATTTGATCTAATATAAAACATATACGTAATATCAGGTTTAAAGTAAATAATAGCTAGTAGAAAACTATTCATTCTTGTAAAGCAAAATTCAATAAGTTAGTGAAAAAAAAGGTTTTTTTCCATTCTTTTTTTGAATTATAATTGATCATACGGCGTCCAAGCCTCAAATGTTTGCGAAATGAAATGCTAAAAGATATTAGATAAGGACAATATAAGCTCTTAGTCGGTAATTTATCGAAACTGCCAGATGTTGGTCGCGATTTCGATCTTATTGGATCTCATCAGCACGCCCTAGACAGTATCGATAAATCAAAAGTTTATAATATTTAGTTATGACAGTATGCCGCCATTTGTTAATATAACAGGCGGGCTGAAAATTTCGTAGGCTGACCCATAGATGGCGCTACTAATATCAAATCCACATGATTTTTAGTTAGTCCTAACCTTCAAAAGACGCGTGTATAAATTTGATAGCTGTTTCACTATTAGTGTCTGAGTTATAGCATTTTTAGTGAAAGAACATTTGTTACTTTTAAAAAATGGATTAAAAGGAATTTCGTGTATTAATAAAGCATTGCTTTTTGGCTTTTTGGCGAAAAAAAAATACTGTTGAAACCAAGGCTTGGCTTGATAAACATTAACAACTTTGCACCAGGAAAATCAACCGTAAAAAAGTAGTTTGCTAAATTTAAACGATGCGAAATGGGCACCGACGAAAACATCAAAAAAGTTTACAAAATAATTTTTGATAACCGTAAAGAAGTTGATTGAGATAGCTGAGACCCGACCCTAAAGATGTCGAGCTCACAATCGACCAAAAAAAACAACAGATCGAATCGATGATTCTAAGCAGTGACTATTTGAAGAAAAAGAACGTGCTGTTTCATCAAGATAATGCACCGTGTCACAAATCAATGAAATTGATGGCAAAATTGGGCTTCGAATTGCTTCCGCATCCACCGTACTCCGATTTCCAGATCTGGCCCCCAGCGACTTTTTTCTGTTCTCAGACCTCAGGAGGATGCTCGCTGGACAGAAATTTCGCGCCGATGAAGAGGTTATCATAATCGTCGAAACTGAAGCCTATTTTGAGGCTAAAGACAAATAGTATTATAAAAATGGCATCGAAAAATTGTATGACCGCTATGATCGTTTTATCGCCCTCGAAAAAATATTTTTTTTCTATGCTAGCCTACGAATTTTCAGCCCGTCTGTTACATAGAATACTATAAAATAAATTGAATGATGTATTTACTTATTGGAAGTTTTACTTCGGTCGTGTGTCCACCTTTTAAACATTTTTGTATTGTTGGAGAAAAACAAAACATGAATAATATTACGAAAGTGTTATTCAATAACTTGTCAACAATTTTAGTTTACTTAGAACATTGGTATACTGCAAAACGTTTGTATTTTTTTTTGGGTTGATACTGCATAGGTGTACCACATATATTTTGCTAGTATGTATGTTATAACTTATAACAACCAACGCCCATTGTCCAAACTTGCCCAGTTAATCATTAAATTGGACGTGTTCGATCGCTATGAAACGACGGTGACATAATTCGCAGCTGGTACGCTGATACGTTAAAAAAAAAGAAAGTGTCTTTCGTAGTAATATCTACGCAAGTAGTACCTAAGTATTATTGACATACATACACACTCACACATATAGATATTTATGTACGATATTTCCAGACATGTTCATTGTAGACGTGTAATACATAATAATGTTATGGCCACTGAGTGAAGTTCATTAAGTCTACAAAAAATTAACAAAGAACGCAGAAATTGTAGTTATTAACATTAATTACTCAAAACCCTCTGGTTACAACTCTATATTTAAAATGAGGCCACAAGCCACAAGAATCAAAGCATATAACATATTACTACGTCATCTACCGCTTATAATGCAAATTCTAAATACTTGGAGTTTTATCTATTAGAATGTTACTATGTAAATGTACGTGAATCAGACAAACGAAAAAGTACATTAATCAATGAATTCATAACCGTAGTTCTCAGGCTTTCACGGCCAACGTATGATGCACTGTATACTTCCGGGCTGTTTTGCCGTGGCCCATGGAATTTTCTTTTCCAGACGTTTCTCCGTGCTTTATTGACTGCATTTTCAATGGTGACTTGACAAGTGTTTGGTCGTAACTGATAAAGTTTGGTTTTCTTTTTTTGTTTAAATTATTCTCGAGGAGAAGAAATCTTCAGAAGACACCCTCGAGAGAGTAGTGTCGGATTCACCGTAGTGCCTATCGAGTAATAATACCCTTCCTCGAGATGGGAGCTCAACCCGAAGGTTATACATCCCTGGAGAAAAAGGGAAGGGAGTAGGATTAAGTTGGGAGGTGGGGAGGGAGTAGAATTAGGTTGGGAGGTGGGAAGTGAGTAGGATTAGGTTGGGAGGTGGGGAGGGAGGAAGCGTTGAGAAGTCGGTGGCCCATCACAGATGGTTGGGAGCAAGTTACCCTTTTTATACTCGGGTCGTACAGTGGTTAGTTTTCCGCTTCGATGCATTCATGTCATGATTGGTCTTCGGATTGTGGTACATTGTTTATTCTTTAGTGCTGGTCTCCACGCTTTGCTTATGTATAACCCATCGTCTCTGTTGATGTTGTTAGGGTGTTGTTCTATTTCCAGAGCTTCACGTCTAGCTAAATTGTAGAATCCCAACGTTCTGACAAGAGTTGTTGTATTGTTGAATTGAATGGTGTGACCTTCTTCATGCGCGTGTTAGGCTATCGCTGATTTTTCAGGTTGCAGTATTCCTACTAGTTGCAGTAGTAGATTGCTGCGCTGCGTCATAGTCTTAAGTGGATTCAAAAGAGTTTTTACTTTTAATTCATAACCATTCGATCGGAAAAAAGAGGATTCGACCCATCCAGTGTAGCAACCGAAAACGAATAACCACTTTTGTCATAGATTCATCGTAACAGTTATTAAACTTCCACGGCTAGAATCCTATTTCTTCTTCCTAGTTTCTGGGCTCCGTGCACCTAGCGGCGTGGTTCTAGTGCTCTAGATCATTGCTTATCATTCGGGAGGTCACCGGTTCGAACCCGGGTCCAGCTGCTCTGGTCCAAGTTTTCTGTGGTTTCCTTATATCACGTAGGCAAATGCTGGGGCAGTAATATTCTATTCCACAGATAATCTTTCACTTCACTTCTGTCTTCATTTCGTCCATCTCATCATTCTCTCCCTAACCACACCACCCACCCATTCCCACGATTCCTGCAAGGAGGCTGAAGAGGGCCTTCCGCCCTACCCTTCGGCTTTGCACTACAGTGTAGTTCGGAGGGACTGCCCGCCCACCAGCACGAGTAACTGGTGGGAAGGAAACACACAAAAAGTAAAAAAAGTTTTTGGGGTCCGCGCAGTGGTCAGCTTGATTTTGAACTTTTGGCCGACTACCACTGTCGGCATCTCCAGTGATCCGAGCTGTAAATCAACCGTCAGAAAGCTAGTATCGTAAACCCTTTTTATATAATTGTTACAGCATAAATATTAAATTAAACACAAAGAACGCTTTTAAATGTTTCAAGTTTTGTTTATTTAACACTCTAAAATTGATTTACTAAGGGTAGGTGTATTCTGTTAGTGTTTATAAATAAGACGGTAACATTACAGAAAAGGGGAAGGTACAAAACCAGGTATTTCGGAAAAAACCCAAATTAAATTGTGTCTCAAATATTGGTCAATAACCGACGTATCTTTAAATTCTGATTTATCGTTGATAATTTTTAGATTATATTTAAAGGCTTTTTTAATTTCATTTTGTTCCAAAAACTTTAAACGTTGTCCTTTATTTTCTATATGTAGAATTTCAAACTTTTCACTATCTACTTTGTGATTGTGTTCTATAGGGTGTGAACTTTCCTGCGGATGTTTCTCTATTTTTGATATCTTTGATATGTTCATTTAATCGTGTACCGAAGTTTTGGCCCGTTTGACCAATACAGAAAGAGTCATTTCTTTGGAGCTTGTTGTTTTTTTACTTGTTAACTAAAATCTTTTTTAAATTACATGTATTTACTGAGATTGGTGTTATGCCTAACTTTTTTAGTTCTTTACATATCCTGTTATTGTTCTTGTTAGTATAATTAATAAACTTAAAATTATTTTCTTTTGGTTTGTGGGTATAAAAATTATTTGAGATTAGACTTTTTCGTTTATTTTTAATTAGTCTATCAATTAATTGGGGTCTATAACCATTATTGTTTTTATTGTGTTACGTTCCTTCATGAAATTTTGTTTAGTTTTGCGAAAATTTAAAAGTTAATGAATTAAGCTATGGAATGAGGAAAGTTTTATTTGCCAGGATTGTTTGGATTTTTTATGTATAATGACATCAGTATTTGTAGATTTCCTGTATATTTCGTACTCTTAATTTATTGTTTCTAATTTTTACGTTTGCATCTAAGAAATTTAAACCTTGTTCTATATCCTGAATTACTATTGTGAATTTGATCCTATTGTTGAAGTTATTACGATATGTTAAAAATTGGGCCTATCTGTACCTGTCCAGATACAGCAATTTCAAATTTCACAGCTTTAATAAATAATACAAAAACCATTGTAGAATGATGGTTCGGGCTTGTAGGCCATGGCCGATGTGAACGGTTTCGTCCAGACGTTTCGTCAGTAACTGCGGCTGACATCTTCAGTGGGTGCTGTGTGTCAACAGATGTCAGCCGCAGTGGCTGACGAAACGTCTGGACGAAACCGTTCACATCGGCCATGGCCTACAGGCCCGAACCATCATTCTATTATGAATTCCGGCCGTGAAAGCTTATGGTCTTACAAAAACCATTATTACCTTAAGTTATTACGATCGATTTTCTGTACACAAATAAAGTGTGTCATGACCCGTGACCACGTTATGACCTTCAGCAAGGTCATAGCGAAATATAGAGCACGAGATCCACGTGTGAAAGGAGGCTAATTGTAGACAATTTTGGTTAATACCCCAAGAATTACGTGAACAATGCGAAAAATACCTCACTATCTTTTTGTTTAAAAATAATATGGAGAGCGTTAAAAAAATCTATACTGAAAGTTCGGGCAACCATGACGACGTCATCGTCGCGACGCCGTGATAACGTTCAGCGTCGACTCGTCCTCCTGCACCGCGTCAAACAAACAATGAACCAATGATACAAGTGGATACTGTGTAGCTTCGCACGAATTGCAACAATGTTGCGTCGCGACGCCCCGTAGCGCTCCGCCCGCTGACGAATCGACGTCGTCATGATTTTCCCTTGTTAATTGGAATCGCTGAAAATGCCGTTTCAGTTGTTTCAACCTGCTGATTGTAGTAGGATTACGAATGTAATTTAATTAATTCTTAAATAATTTTTAAGTTTAGTATCTATGTAGGTCTACTATAAAATGTATTGTAAAAAATGAATTTGAAAACGTTTTCCGTTTGTTATTAAAGAAGAGGTCATCACCACAAGGTCGCCAATACGATCACTTGTTGGACACGCACCCCTCTACTCCTTCAATTTATCAAAAACTTGAAGACTTTACATCCCTCAGTATTTGGGAACATTTGTCTATTCTCGGTCTTCCTCTACCTCCATTTACTCCAATTTCTGCTTCTACTTTGTCTCTAGATAACCTTTCATCTCTACGAAATTGTCCTACCAACCTATTACTTATTTTTCTTATTGACTTTCTACCTTCTACTTATTGATTACTCTTTTTTCTAATACCTCGCACTCGTACAGAGCCATGCTCCAAACATTTATTTTTAAAAATTAATTAATTAAATTAATTCGTAACCACTGCAAATTATCTCATACAATGAGGGAAAAGTTTGTTACTGTTGCCACGCCCTCACCGGGACTCGAATCCGGGATTTTGGCATTGGCATTCAATTGTCAATTGCGTGACAGCAGTAACAAATTTTTCCCTCATTGTATGAGATAATATGTTGTGGGTACATATAAATTCAATAATTAATATTACATTGATGTATTTAAAATTTACCCCTACTAAAAAGTCTTATATTTTTGTAGTAATGTTTTTCAAATTTCAGTGAAGACAATGTAAATGTAGAATTTGGAATGAATCGCAAATTAGTAAAAAAAAGTACACGTTTTATTTATTTTCACTGTTACAACTAACTTTGCATTCATAATGTAATTATTTGTTTGACTAAATACAAATACAATTTGGATAATAATTTTAAACGCATATATCCCTATATTATTGACTTTTTTAAACTCTATTTTACTAATTGCACTTTTAATTCTTTTTATTTTATACTCTGTTTGGTACGTGTTTAATTAAAATGTTCTTTTGGTAATTCAGTTTCAAATGGTGTCGCCATCTATCACGTTGGTCATGCAACAAGATATGAATAGGAGTACAAGAGAAGGAAGGCTATTTATTGCTATTTCATTATTTAAAAACACAAAATCAAATTCCCTGCCATAAATTAAACTTACGTATGTCTTGTAATCGACAAATTTAACATTAAAAAATAATTAAATAGAGATTCTGATATTGTAGAGAATTCATTTAAATGTCTAGTTTCAGAACGCTGGCAGTCAAATGTTTCATTTATGCGACAGAGGTCGCCATATGTACGTGTTTCTCGATTTTACAACAAATTTCACTATTAATCAATCAAGAACATTTACATATGAATACCACAGTTAGCAGTAAATATCAATAGATGCCGATACTCTGCCTGCAATAGAATTTAAAATGAATATATAAATTATCCGATATTACAAACTGATTCATTAAAATAGATCTTTATTTATACATTTCATGAAGTTAATAGCTTTGAGGTTTCGCGTCTAAAAAAGGAGAACTAGATCACCCACGTCGTGTCCTGTGTTACAACCTATTTTTCTCAGAAATATACATTTTTTAAAGTTATCTCTTTACTTGTATGTATTTTCATTGCTTTTTTATACTTACTCTTGAGATAAAAAAAATGAGCATCTACTAGGTATTAACAGAGCAGCATGGATACCAAAAATGACCAAGTTTGACCACAAAAATAATTCATAATGTAACAAAATCAAAACAAAAAAGTTTCAAGAATTATTTATTGTACCGCAACAATTGTTCTACCACACAGTGGCTTTATCAGGTGATGAATTAACAAACTTAATTTCTAAAGAACTAATTAACTATTAAGATTTATATTGGTCAGACAGGCAGACCTTTCAATACGAGAATTAATGAGCATTTTCATAGTTTTATCAATGAAAAAATAGATTCAGCTTATGCCGGACATTTAAATAATAATTTTAAATTAGATTTTAAAAATTTACACATTTGTAATAGAACTTTAAAACTAAATTTGTTAGAAGTAAATGTAACTTTAAACGACAAAATAGATTGTAATAATTCACCATTATTAAATATATTTTAGTCCAATTTCCCCCCTCTTGCATGTTGCGACTACACTTAATATAAATAGCGTTGTAATTAAATTAAAGTTTGTTAATTCATCACCTAATGAAACCACTGTATGGTGAAACAATTGTCGTAATACAATAAATAATTCTTGAAACTTTGTTGTTTTCATTTTCTTACATTATGGATAAGTTTCAACAAATAACAGCTTATTGTATCAATACAAAATAATTGTATTCACCTATTGGAGTGATCTTAAATGTGTTCTTACAGTTATCAAGTATTTTACTTTTAAATTTAAAGAAAATTACAAGCATTTTCGAAACATTTATATTTATTAATGTATTTGATATTGATATGTAATATTATGTAGGTCGCAGGGGTTCAATTGCCATCCACTACATACCTGCGGAATTTTATTTGCGAGCAAAGAACTGTATTACAGCATCTCGTTACGATTTGAATTATTACTTATGTTACTTGCAATAGATAAAGGCACAAATTAATTATTTTGAGGAAGTAGAGCAAAACCCGCCTTAATAATAAATAATGGGCAATCATCACAGGGCACATGCTGGGTTGTACCCAGTGGTTAAGAGGCCACCAACATTGAGAGATAAACGGTCCATAAATATACGTACATTAGATGTGTATTTATGTAATATGTATGTGTAAAGGTAATTACGACATTAATAAAACATCTAGATCATTACCGCACTTAAATTAATTACTGTAAATTATTTTACAATTGGTTGCCGATCTACCGGTCAATTCAGATCTAATTTTTAAGCTTAGAACCAAATATCTCTTTTGTATATTTCATTTTTTCGGTGCACTGTTGATGAAACATAATTAATTAAAGATAAGAATAAAAGACAAAAGAATGTTTCAACGAATCTATTTCGAAAAACTCGACATATGTTTCGACCAGGCGGTCTTTTTTCAAGTATTAACCTACTCTTGAACTTCTGAATGCTATATTTTGAGAACTGTCCAATATTTCATAATGTGCTTAAAGCGTAAAGCTGTCTATCTAACTATAAACATTTATCTGAACCTAGTCAGGAAAACCTGAAGTTAGTCAGCATTTATAAAGGTTTGGACATCCTACCGTGGACCATGGTGCAACCTAAAAACAAAACCTTTAAATATAAATATCGAATCAATAGAAACAACTACTCCGAGGGCTAATACCCCTACCGGCATTGAATTACACTGTTGATTCCGATGGATTCTTAGACGAAGATATAACATATTTAATAAAAAGAAGGCATTAAAATTCTTTTCCGTCTAAATCTCATGGATCGCAGATCTCACATTTCGGTGTACTTGTTTCTATTGATTCTATATTTATATTTATATTTATCATATAGCCTGTAAAGGCCTTTACGTCAGCGCCCACCTGATGAGGCCTGATGGGTCGAAACCGATCGTGGGATATGGCTTTCCGTACGCTGTGCCTACTGTGTAGGACCCGTTGGAAATGTGGGATCTGTGATCCTTGAACTTTAGATGAAAAATGCCTTCTTTTTTTAAATATGTTATGAGACTTTGTTATGTAGTGATCCTAATAGAGAAAGTTCGTAGATAAGTAAGATTCTGTTTTTAAATCCCAGGCAGTTATTATTCATTTGTTAGTATTTCAAATTCAGTGTTTTGTGTTTTGAGCTAAGATATGTTAGATACCCTTCCAAATTCAGTTTTCAAAGCAACTACATAACTTTTTCTTTGCATTATCAGAACCAAATGTTTTAGGTCACCATCGTCAACTTAACGTTCCAAAACATGATGTCATTACTAGGTGTAGCAATAAACAGTACTTCTTTCTTGTTCCGTTGTTTTACTATTAAAGTGTAGTGTTCTTTTTTTTTTGTCGAATTCACCGTTGTGGATGTAGAACGAACGCATGCTGGCAACAGAAAGATGGCTGCTGGAATTCCAGACTCGTGCGGTTGTTGTTTATTCTACCGTAGAAGAAAGCTATTATTCCAGTAATTACGAATTTTCTAGTTACTGCTCACTCTGGCAGACGCTTTTATAAATTCACTACGTACATAATTATTTGTGTTTGTGTGTGTGTGTGTGTTCGTGTATTAATGTTGCGCGTATTCTTCATGGGCAGCTATATAAATTAATTGGCTAGAGAGAAACGAGTATAAGTAAATTATACAAAAGAGTGCTCTTGAATGTTTGCATTAGATTAATGCTTATCTTAATAGATAAATACTCGTTCAACAGGATTTCCTGACTTCCACGGATAACACTTTTGGTTACTACGTGTATACGGGATGGCCCAGAAAATATTGCTGCGTAATACCCAAGACTCTTGGATAAAGTCCAAAATATATTTGGAATTGTACACGTTTCGGGTTTTACCCGGGTGAACCGCGTTTTATCCGCTTTTACTTAGTTAAAGTTGGATGTACCATAAATGTAAGGCCATTAATGTTTGAAAAACATATTTAATTTAAAAAACACATTTTACAAATAAAAATTAGAATTCTAAAACTGAATTCTAATCTACTCACGAGTACTTATTTGTTCAAACAAGACAAGCTGCTGTGACATTTCCAGTTGCAAAAATTTCCAATAGCTTTACCTAACCTAACCTAATTTAACCTAACCTAACCTAACCACAAGTCCTTTTTGACAGATTTCAGTTTTTTTTTCACACAAGCGCAGATATAGCTTAATAACATCTTGAGTTATATGAGTCAAGCGAAAGCGGATAAAACGGGGTTTACCCGAGTAAAGCCCGAAACGTTTACAATTCCAAATATATTTTGGACTTTACCCAAGAGTCTTGATTATTACGCAGTTTACCCGGATAAACCTAGGTTTACTCGCTTATCTAACTTTACCAGTAACATATACATTCATAGTGTTCAAATCAAAGCCAGAATAAAAGATTATTAATACTGCACGATTTTTGCCGTCCTTTCTATGCGGCGTGGTAAACCAAATTAATTCACTTTTTTCCTTTTCAATCCTTGATTTCGTTGTTGACCTGTGTTACATATGAAACACTTTTACGTGATTGATTTGGTAATTATCGATTGTTCTATGTATTACAGTTTCACGATATACACTCAAATTTTATTGAATACCAGGTCATAATGTTCTATTGAAACTAATTCCCATATTCAACAACCTGCATAACACTTACCTTTGTATTGTCATTTCTTAAACAACAGGAATTCCAAAATACATTTTGAACATAGGTGTAATTTCTTTAATGGTAAAAATAAAAATCATTATTTAATGAAGAAGTATACAAACGGGGTGAACAAGAAGAATTGTAAAAATTAGGTAATATGTACGAAATCGAAACCTCAATTTTATTATTAAAAAAAAAAAACATTTATAAACCTTCACACAAAAATCTTTGCCTTTGAGTCTATTGTCGAGCGTGCTGTTGAATGCTTAACTCGGCCAACAGACAGGTTCTACGCACCATTGGTACCCTCAGCACCCAAATTTGCTAGCATAAACTAGCGAATTTATGCGGGTAATTGAGCTGCAATCAGTGCAGAGAAATATCTGTGCGAAAGAGCGCATTACCTCGAATTGGGGTGTTTCTCGTTAGGATTAGACCAAAGATTAAACGTATTTTTTACACTTATTAATCGTTAATCGGCGTTTTAAAGATGGACAATGTTTCAAGTTCTAAATTAACTGATTTCTTTATATACACAATTTCCTAACTTAGAGTGATCTGCAATGAATGGGAGCAATTTGAATCTGATTGTGAATGGACGACAAGCAAATCGTAAAATGCGTCTAGTAGCTTATTATCGAGAAAGTTGCTATTTTCCAAGTCGTAATTGTAATTAGGATCAAAACAGTCCTCTTAAAACCTTATTCGAATTGATTGTTACAATTAACAGCTTTCGACGTTAACGTTCATGACATCGTACGTACGTTCTGTTGGACATTCCGAAGACTCGCGCATACATGTTACCTTTGTTATTATTATACACAGGTAGATAGTAACTGGCAAGGTGCCAATTCGTCCTAATTATGTACTAGTTCCTTAAATATATATATATATATATATAAGAAAAGATATTATCCTTAGAAATCGTGAATATTAATTATTAAGGCTAGTGAAGAAAATATTCTACTAGAAATATATCTTTAAGAGAATAATGTTCAAGCTAATAATAAATAAAAATGGAAAATAAGAAAATTTAGTCAATATTTTTTTATTTGATTGGTGAAATGTATGGGGGCAAAGATTTTTGCGTGAAGGTTTAAAAATGTTTTTTTTTTTTTTTAATGAAAAAATAAAGGTTTCGATTCCGCACATATTACCTAATCTTTGCAATTCTTATTGTTCCGTTTGTATACTTCTTCATTAAATAATGATTTATTAAAGAAATTACACATATATTCATACTGTGCTTTGGAATTCCTGTTGTTTATGAAATGATATACAGAGGTAAGTGTTATGCAGGTTATTGAATATCGAGATTAGTTTCAATACAACATTATATGTGTATATCGAGAAACTGTAATAGAACAATCGATAATTACCAAATCAATCACGTTAAAGTGTTTCATATGTAACACAGGTCAACAACGAAATGAAGGAATGGAAAGGAAATAAACAAAAGGACAAACATTCAGGATAAGTCCAAATGTAGCCTCAAGATTGCCTCAGAACATTAGTTTTATGATATCACAACTTCAAAACTCAAATAATGCACTTTTTGACCCTTTTGAAAATATTCATACATTAAATAAAAGGACAAACAACTAAAAGAGTATATATTGTAACGAGTGCGTGTTTGCTTGTGTGCGTTCGAGTGCCCATGTATGTGAGCGAGCCAATCGCAGCCGACCCGCGACGTGTATATTGTAACTGCAAGTGTGTGCGTAATAAATGAGGACATGTTAGTGTATTTGTTTTTCGCGGAAACTTGTTCGATATTTCGGCGAAAAATAAAATGGTCCCGACTTTTCTATGTTTCTCGGGAGTGTTCCGGAAATTTAACGGAACAGTATATAAGCGGAAAGACGATCGCCGAGTTCAGTTCAGTGCAGATATAAATTGATGTCGTAAGGAGTTCAGATATAAATTGACGGTCGTGAAAATAAGGTGAGAAATAAATCGTGACGCGTAGTAAATAAACAGAAAAGTGAGAAGTGTTATACAGACAGTAACTATACATAAATAAATAGTGTAATTGGTAGTAAAGTTAATTAAAATTAGTATAAATAAATTGTTGTTCCTGTTTAAAAGTCTTCGAGTTTTAATTGTTGAACCCCCGAACGTTACAATATAATTGATTTACAATATTGCGTCATAGTTGCCCCAACTCATCGAAATTTTGAAATATTTCAACTCATAATACAAATGATGCTAATTTGGCTCATTAATTTGAATTTGAGTATCGCCTTTGAACAATACATAGAAAATTACATGTCTTGTTTATTTTTCTAGAAGACGACTATGAAGGGTCGCAAAGAGAATTAGAAAAGAAAGTAATTATTATCGATATATGAATCGATGGCAAACTCAAATATGGCCCCAGAAAAGCCAAATAAGCTAAATTATGACCATTATAGGCGAAATTCAGAATCAGCGTCCCAAAGTACGTCGGAAATGACATTTCTGGTCTTAGCTTCCTAATCTATGTTGACCTGTATATTTAATTAATAATAAATTAATTATTGTACTGTTATTTTAAAAAAATTGGTATACTTAAATAAATATATTACTACGTGCAACTTTGCAAGTGTCGTTGGTATATCGAGAATAGTACTAATACCATTAAATGAACTTATATTACTTCCTGTAGGGCCGGAAGTAATTACCAACAAGGATATTTCAAACATACCTAGCATTTTTTCTGTACTTTTCAATTATCCTTGTTAACCGGAAAGAAAGTTCTGTCTAATACGAATCGGCAAAATTGTAAGAAATGTTTAGTACTTAAATGAATTGATTTTTTAATCAACATTTTGTCACACTAATAAATTTAATAGTAAACAAAAAGAAAAGAAGTGGGAGTAAAACCAGATGTTGCGTGATTTATCTTCTGCAGTGTTTTATTTGCAGTTTACAAACAGTCATAAATCTTAAAATAATTCCAACTGTTCCGAAACACATTTCGGTTTCTTTAATTTTAATAGCTGTTCAATGAAAGCTATTAAAACAAGAACGAACCAGGATTGTTAATTAAACGAACAAAAATTAATGTATTTAAAAATTAAATGGTTACACGAGACATTATCAGGAAATGTAAAACTTAGGCTAATTATTTAAGATTTCAAATAAAAAGTGGCAAAATCAAATCATCATTTCAATATATATATATATATGTGTGTGTGTGTCTGTGTGTGTGTGTGTGTGTATCATAAAAGCAAGACTTAAGATTTTCACAAATTTATTAAAAAAAGTAACAATTGTTTCGCCAATACTTGGCTTCCTCAGACTTGAATATGTACTTACTACTGAGTAATACTAAGTCTTGTTTTTATTGTGATAATGGATTTTCATGAAGTTAAGGTCGAATCTATTCAATATGTGTATATAATGAAATGAATGAAATTTTCAGATTTCAGGTCCGGTTGAAAATAAATTTAGTTTACAAAAGGGGTACAAAATAATTTCAACAATTAATATCGCATTAATGTATTTAAAATTTACCACTACCAAAAATTCTTTAAATATTTCATTATTAATGATATTTAATTTTTGTGGATGAAAGGATTATGATCCCCTCCTATTTGTATATGAACCTGAAATGCGATGGTTGTAGGCGATATATTTGGAAATTCTGTCTTAATTTACACTCAAGAAAATAAAACAAAAAATAAGGCTTCTTTAGGTGGAAGAAAAGATCTCGATAAGACGTCGCATTTTTTAAGATTTTAAGTTTATGTTTGTGGTGTTCCACAATGCTTTCTGTCTAAAAGCATAACTAAAGAGAATCGTATAAAAATAAAAATATAGGAAAATTACTGTTCCACCTGAAAAAGGCATAGTACACCTAAATAATTATCGTTTAACTCCATTTGATGGATGTAAAGTGAATGTTTGACGAATTAATCACTATCACAATTTTTTCTCATTTGTGATTAAAATTCTTTGAAATTTAATGAAATTGTATTGTCCAAACTGATCAATATATTTACAATTTAACCTGTCCGTTACAGATAGATTATTACACTCCATCCTTCAAACTAATCTACCTACTCGATAAATAATCTTGTGTTTCCCTACCACTAAATTTTAATATATGTTATGTATAACAGGTAAATGCTGTGTCTATATAAAATAAGTACACAATACACCGAAGATATTTGTTGATAGTAGAAGCTAGTACTTGTTAAAGTGAATTATTAATCATATTAAACTTTAATTAAAAATCACAAAGTTTCAAAAACGTTTACGTAGGTTAGACTGGTAGGTCCTTCAAAACACGCATTAAAGAACATCTGAATAGTTTTAATTAAAAAAAAATGGATTCTACATACACAGAACACTTAATTAATCAGAATCAAAATTTTACATATACAAAACAAAAGTTCAAAATTAAATTATTTGGAGAGCTTAGAAATTAACAGATAACATAAAAAGACCTAACATTAAACAATCAATAAAGTTTAAAAATTTACCTTTGCTAAATATTTTTCTATAACACCCCCCCCCCTTTAGGTTAGACTTATATATATATATATATATATATATATATATCTTGTACAGGCGAAGTTTGTCAAATCATCACCTGATGAAGCTAATGCTTGGCGAAACAATATTGTAGTATCTACAAAATAAAATATTTTTGAATCTTTGTGATTTTTAATGAAACATGATTACCGAGGATATATTGGTTTTCGGAAATTTCTAATTCGAATTTAATGTGGATGCCCTGTATATCGATAGGTGGTTCATATTGGTAACATAATTTAAATTATTCTTAATTCATGAACACCCTGTGCATGAAGTCAATTTTATGCTGCATTTTGTTGAATGGACCGGCTCTATGCACATTGCACAGCTTCATGAGCACACTTGTATGTATCGAACAGTGTACGTTAAGTACAGGTAGTGTAGATACCTACAATACACACATAATAAACTATAACTAGAGAGAGACAGAGAATTAACTACATAAACAGGCCTTTTTTGTTCACGCCAACTTTGTTAGACAACTATTATTATTTAATAGGCAGTTCAGGAGTTCAGTGCTTCCTTTAAGGGTATTAACCTGAGCAAAAGGCTTATAATACGTGTGATGGAATATCTATTATCTGGCAGGTTTGAAAAACCATAAATTACACAGACGAGATTCATTTCGTACTAAATTCCGGTACTAGGAGAATTAATTTAATACCTATACACCTAAGAAAAAAGATTGTTTTTTTTTGTTCCAGTTTATTAGATATTTAAGGGGAATATATAATTGCCCCTTAAAAAAGATGATTTTACCTCGTCACGATAACTACTACACAATTGAAATGATTAGTTTTAGCTTGTAACTGTGCGTGCCTTAAAATGGACATTTGTAACTTTAAATCAATTACTTTTAATGTTAATAACACTCCCAGCTAGCTTAAAAACTGTATTTTATTTTTTATTAACTTGTGCTTATTGAAATTATTTTCTGCAAATATATTTTTCATATGGAAGAAATTAAATAAAAATTGTTTCAACACATATATTTTCTCGACGAATCGTTTCGACCAAGACGGTCATTATCAAGAGTACTTGTTATACTAACAATAAGAAAGTCTAATAGGTATATATATATATAATTACAACTGGATCCTCTTGAGGAGAGGAAAAGGAGAAGGGGGTGCAAACCATAAAGTTATAAGTTGCTTAGTAACAAAGGTGTATTGCTTGTTGATAATTCAATTTGGTTATTTATTAAATTTAATGCTTTTTTGATTTATGTATTTTCTAGGAGATTCAACTTTTTCTTTTTGGGTTAAATATGTAATATTTTTACGTTATCCGTATCAATTTAATGGTTCTCACCTACACAATGTTCCGAAAAGCCTGTTTTACATAGTTTTTTCTTAATGCTACTTACATGTTAACATTAAAAGCACGGCCACTCTGGCCGATATAATTAGCGTTGCAGTTTTTGCAGTTGATTTGATTTGAAACAATTTTTATTTTATTTCTTCTATATTAATATGCTTCATCTACCGATCACCACCAACAACATTGATATATTTTTCATTTATTCAATTAGTTAGGACTTTCTTAAGTTGCTAATTTAAAGTTTTGAATTGGTTTCTCCGATAACTACACCGTATCTTACCTCGACTGTTTTAAGACGAATTATTGTCTTTGTAGTGTGTTATTATTGGTCTAGTACATTTTTTATATCTAGATATAGTAATTTTTATGTATATTTAATTCGTCTTTTCAGTACAACTCGATAGGCTCTTCAAAGTTTACCTTTCATTGTGCTTTACACCCCTAATTCGTATTCACTTAGTACATAATTATTTAAAAAATAAAGCTTACAAAAATTATAGTAACTTCTTCTTGCGTATATATCAATATTTCAGTATACCTACTAAAGCTCGAACCATTTTGACGTTTATTCATTTCAAACATATACAAAAGAGAACTATAACAGTATCGTATAAATGCTAAAGATAATAACTTTAATAATTTTTTATTTACCAGTTTCGTTTCTATATAATGGAAACAGAGAATATGTAGTAAGTAATATTGATAGTTCTTCACAATGAAACTAGGTCTCAGCGATGATGCCATGTGGCTAGGTCCTTTAGTCTCTTAATTGAGTGAAAGTAACAGATCAAATTGCAGAATATCGTGATGGTATTTATGTGAAAATTATCGATTACTGTCAAGTTATAACATATACCTCCTACTGAGTGTTTTTTAAATAAATACAATAGTAGATAATAATAAATATAAATATAAATATAGACTCAACAGAAACAACTACTCCGAGGGCTAATACCCCTACCGGCGTTGAATTACACTGTTGATTCCCATGGATTCTAGTTGTTTCTGTTGATTCCATATTTATATTTATATTTATCATATACGACCCGATAAGTCGAAATCGGTCGTCGGATATGGCTTTCGGTACGCTGTGCCTACTGTGTAGGACGCGTGCGAAATGTGGGATCTGTGATCCTTAAATAATTCCCCTACCGGCATTTAATTACACTGTTGATTCCGATGGATTCTAGTTGTTTCTGTTAATTCCATATTTATATTAATATTTATCATATACCACCCGATAGGTCGAAACCGGTCGTGGGATATGGCTTTCGGTACGCTGTGCCTACTGTGTAGGACGCGTTCGAAATGTGAGATCTGTGATCCTTGAAAATTTAGACGAAAAAGGATTTTAATGTCTTCTTTTTTTGAATATATAGATAATAATGTCAAAAATAAATTCATATAGGCTAGAAACGGAAGTATATGAGTCTGTAGAATAAATTAAAAAAAGAATTAAACTGAATACTGAAAAGCGTTTGTTTTGTTTATGATCATGCATTTGTTATGAGCTATTTCATTATTGATTTTCAAAAGCTTGTATTTTATCAATTTCCCATATTTCCATCTAGAAAAACCGATACGTTGCATTGTATCGATTACAAACCACAACAACTCTAATATATATTGTTGTTTAACTTAAAAATTCATTGGAAAAGATATTTCATTCACTGAAATACTTATAGCGTATCATAACTGTCATGGTAGAGACGACTTTCTAGGAAAAATTCATTGCATTCGGATGGCTATTGTGTACAAACAAAAAGTACAGTTCAGCATAAGTGTCGCGTTATGAATTTTGATTGATTATTGCCGACAGTTTATATTATATCAACGACGTCCAATGGAATGTCAATGAGTTTATGCTATTCACACCTTTCTATTCTAGTAAAAAAGCGCGGTAGACAGGTATATAGGACAACCCAGATAAAAATGTTTATATATATGTACATAAGTACATTGTACAATTTATTCGGATAAATCTACATACACTAATTAGGAGAACTATGTTTTAGTGTGGTGATCTATATTTATATATTTAACAACAGATTCGAAATTAGAAGATGTTTTAGCAATACGATCGGTTTTATGGTTTAAAAATGATGGTACCTAATATAAAATTTCATTTGTTTTAACTAAAAGTCTGTTTCATATATACTTACAAAAATGAAAATATAAAAAATCATTGCAATTTATTATAGTTGATCTTATTAGTATTGTATTCGATTACCCTTTCAATAACGTAGTCATTAAAGAGTAGTTTAGTTTTGTAAGAAAATTAGGTAAGTACTTTTCTTTACTACTAATAGGACTGTAAAAAAATCCATTGTTTTTCTGTTATTTATTTTCATAAAGCAATTGATTCTGTTGTGTTTAATTTGCATTACAGTTGATTTTTTTTATTTAGTTCAAATTTGGTGCAAAGCTTTTCCCTTTATCCTTGCTCTTGTTTCTCAAATTTTAACTATCTCAGGTGTAACATCAGTTAGTAGTTGTTTTGAAAGCCAGTACCTACATATATCTTTGAATATCTCCTTTGCTCATCCATTCTCATTAAAAGTCCATAAACTTAATCCATCCTTGAACTTTTTGAGTGCTTGTAGAGTTTTTCATTTCCTTCTACGTGCGGCCCGTTACTCTTACTCATTCTCCTGAAGTTGTTGTAGCTTTCTTTGATTAAAGTTCAAATATTATTGTCTGTTTTTGTACGTCTGTATTTTGTGTGCATGATCATTTACTCAATTATAAAGTTAAATACTTCAAATAGTTGGAAATATTGAACCCTATTCGAACTAGAAAATTAACAAAAAAAAACTATCATAATAGACTATTTATTTAATTGAATAGGCACTAATATGTTTAAACTCCATTATAACGTAGGAAATAAAACACAACTGTTTAAGAGTTTAACAAAAGATTTTTAATAAATCACGACGAATCGTTTCACCTTACTAAGGCTTCATCAGGTGATGAAATGTACAAAAACAAGAATAAGTAACAACTATATATACGCCTCATTAAGTGAGGGGGGGGGAATATTTAATAGTGGTGAATTGTTAATATTTATATGGTCGTTGAAGATAAGTTTTTGATGATTATATTTATTAATTTTAAAGGATTCGAGGAGATTTAATTTGTATCCCTTATTTACTTGGTGTAAAATTTGAAATTCAAAATTAGGTTGGTGCTGCTCCTCGATTAGGTGGTTGGCGTACGTAGATGTGTTTTTATTCTTGGTGAAGGCATCTAAATGTTCCTTTATCATTTCGGAAAACTTTCTTCCTGTTTGGCCTATGTACACTTTTTAGCAACTGCCATAATTCAACAACAAATAAACTCTTGAAGCCGATGTCTTATTAATTGGGTCTTTATTATTTTTAAGTAAATTTCCTAAAGTTTTTTTGATTTGAATGCCGTTTGGATATTGAGTTTACTAAGTTCTTTTGAAATTTCTTGAGTAAATTTGCCGAAGTAAGTAAAACTAGAATAATTACGGGCTTCTTTTTGTATAGGATAAATTGATCGTAAAATGTTTTTCTTTAATTTATTGCTTAACATGTTATCAACAATAGTAGTAGGAAATCCGTTATTTCGAGCTATGGTTTTGATTCGGCGAAATTCTGTATTGATGTTACCTTTTGATAGTGGTATGAAAATAAGTCTGTGAATACGATAATGGAAAGCGGCTATTTTATGTAAATAAGGGTAAAAGGAATTATTATGTATGGTAGTATCCATATGTGTGAGATTATGGTAAATGTTAAAATGATAAGTTGCCAAAAATTGTACATAGGCCAAACAGAAAGGAAGTTTTCCGAAAGGATAAATGAACATTCAGATGCCTTCACCAAGAATAAAAACACATCTACATACGCCAACCACCTAATCGAGGAGCAGCACCAACCTAATTTTGAATTTCAAATTTTACATCAAGCAAATAAGGAATACAAATTAAATCTCCTCGAATCCTTTGAAATCAATAAATGTAGTCATCAAAAATTTATCCTCAACGACCAAATAGATATTAACAATTCACCACTATTAAATATTTCCCCCCTCCCACTTAATGATTTGTTGACAGTTTCGTGAAATTTATAATAACTTACAGGTAAATTAGATTCCTAATTGGAGCTATCATTACCTATACCGTAATAACAGGAAGTGCTGTAGGAGATGTTAAAGATATAATTGGACAATTTCCTCAATATCTGTTCAATAAATAGACCAATTAGAGCTACCTACCTGTGATTCTATTAGATTGTATTCTTTTGCATCTCTCGAAGAAATTACTATTATTAACTTTAATATTTTATCGGATATTATAGTAGGGGTTTTTATAACCTTTAATTATCGTTCATAGATACGTTTATGCAGCAAAGTATGTGTTCATACAAACTATGTCTATGTTTGTGGAAGTTGCACTGTGAATCCAAGTACAAACTTGGTTCAAAATTTATAAAAGCTCTTTTAGAAATTCAATTACGAGAGTATTTTTGAGTCTGTGTAGTTTCTCATAATTTACATTTAACGCTTTGTTGCTTTTTCTTTTTTTTATGCTTGTTTATCTCGAGAGACAATCTCTTGTGTTGTTGTAATGCGTGTCAATTGCGTAGCTTCCTCAATAAAGACAATTTTAAACGGTAAAGCTCCCGCTGTTCGATATTTGTACTACAACATTCCTCTATTAGTTTGCGGCCAAGATCCGCACCTTTTACGGTCTTTAACGTGCGTGAATTTACGGTACATTGATGCCACAGAGAAGTGAAGACGCATCCATCGCATTCATTGTTATAATGGGGCGTACGTACACGATACGCATAAAATATGTATTTGTTACATAAATATTTGTATACATACATGTTATTATGTAATTAAGTGGAAATTTATTGTTTCTATGTACGTATTGCGTGAATGAATGCAAGTAACAAGGATGAATAGAAATCAATTCATTAATTGTTACGTTCACACGGTAGACATTACAAAGCCAACCGATTGTGCCAAACAGAATTTAAATAATATTACAACTGTATTGAATTAGCGGATACTTGATGGAAGTCCAACATATTGATATAAATAAATACACAGTTAACTTAACATGTGTTTCGCCAACACTGTGGCTTCTTCAGAAGTACAAAATTTACTTAAAACTACCTAAGAGTAGATGTTTATAAATAGGGTGGTGCATCTTTATTAGAGTGAGGGAAAAGATTTAATAGTGGTGAGGGGTCATTGAGTAATCTGTCTGTATTTTTATATTTGTTAATTTCATTAGATCCTAATAGTGTAAGTTTTAAACTTTTATTTTCTATGTGTAAATTTTTTACATCTAAATTAAATATATGATTATCTTCTAACACATGTTTTCCATAGTTAGAATCAAATGAAAATGCACCCTATTTATAAACATTTACTCTTAGGTAGTTTTAAGTAAATTTTGTACTTCTGAAGAAGCCACAGTGTTGGCGAAACACGTGTTAAGTTTATTTAATTAATTGTGGAAGTCATCAACTGTGTATTATTTCAAAATATTACAACTATTGCATAATGAAGAAATAGCAGTTTTTCTAGACTGGACGTGTTATTTAACAATTCGTCTAAATAAAGATAAAATAAGACTTGGCCCCTGAGGTCTTAATTTTTACTACTATTAGGTACTGTAGTTCTGCTTGAAGTAGTTGAAATTGTACTGATACTAAAAAATAGTCTCTTAACTTTTTTAGTTGATACACTTTATATTATTTATAAATTAGTGGGTAAATAGTTTGGTTATTATTTTAATCTTATTGGCTAATTGATAATTCAGAAATATTGTTTTAGGAAACGGAGGGTAATGTACATTAAAATAAACAGCTCGTGTTGTTTGTTTTTATATTTTACGGAGGAGGTAGTGCGAAGGACTACTAACCGAATGTCTGTTTTCTCACCGAATCTCTGTTTTTCTCCGGGGCTGCTGGTTAGAAAGCTACCCCCGGTAGATTGTTATTCAAAGACAATTGGTGATCATAAATAATACGCCTGCACGGCTGCCATACAGATGTTTTACTTATATCCCAAAATATTTGTTTCGGTCCTCTACAATTGTTATTGATTATTTGAATGAATGACTTGATTAACTGAAGAATAGTAATTGATAGATCGAAATTGACTGAAAACATATACTGCTACATATTGTCTGTGTATCGATTGGATAGGATGTAAACTGGTAATAAATAAAATAGCATTCGGGAGGTCACCGGTTCGAATCTAGGTACGGCTGCTCTGGTCCAAGTTTTCCGTGGTTTCCTTGGATCACTTAGGCAAATGCTGGACCAGTAATATTCCACAGATAATCTATCACTTCTCTTCTGTCTTATCTTTCTCTCCCTAACCACACCACCCACCCATTCCCACGATTCCTGAAAGGAGGCTGAAAAGGGCTTTACGCCCTACCCTCCGGCTTTGCACTACAGTGTAGGTCGGAGGAACTGCCCGCCCACCAACTACTCGTGCTGGTGGGAATGAAATACAAAAAAGTTAAAAGTTAAAAAGTCAAACGGACCAATGTCTGGCAAATAGAAACCGTAGGTGTTCCGGTATTAGATATAATAAACATGGGAAATAAGGATTTAGGAACGCAGTTAAATTATAAATCAATATTCGTAGCATTTAAGAAAGGCACACTTATACTACAATAGATGAAATTTCAAAAATAACACAAAGAATGCGTACATTGACCCAACCTAAATGTGTAAGTTTAAAATAATACAAACTAAAAGATAAATATTGAAAACATAGTGTTTCTCGGAACACGGTATATTGGAACAGAATTTGATTTTAATGCTGTATCAAACTTCCTAACAATCCTAATCAGACCTTTACAGGTATTTTTTTATTAATGAATTGCAGAATTGTTAATACGTCTATTAAAGACTCTTTACAATATTGACTTTCATACAAAAACTATGGCAATAATATTGTCGAGTACATTAAATTTTTGTAGAAACATCCAAAATCTTCTGTTTTATTTACTATATTTATTATAATATGTTTCATCAAATCGAACTATTCTCTATCATTTTGTAATGTATGAAGCAATTTTTAATTACTATATAAATACGACAAAAATTTCCTAAGCTCGAAAGTATACCACGCTCGACATTACACTATTGGTCGGTTACTGCATTAATTACTACATTTTAGTAATAGGACAGATGTTTGTTAATTATAAACTAAAATAGTTTTCTTTTTTACAGGTATCATCAGTTATCAAGAACATTTATTAAGGTAAAAGCTTTTCTCTCAGTATTCGTTTCTTCTTTACAATTTTAGAAATGTAAGATGCATTATATTTATGCATGGTTATTTACATATATGTACAAAGTACATAAAATAACAAGCACGGCTCAATCTTACTAGAATTCTCCGTTTCTTCTCCTTAATTTAGAATAATTTAGAAATCAGGCCCGTAGAGAGAATAAGGCAAATCCGAAGTAGAGACGAAACGTTGGATGTTGGTGTTTTTAATTCAAAATAAACAACCCTATACCCTCTACGGCTCTGATCTCTAAATTAATCTTACTTGATTTTCGGAATTTTAACCTTTTTGGTTTTATCGTTTTATGGGGAATGTTGGAGGAAAGGCATCATGTCACGATTGGATTGAACTATGTGCCTCCGTTTATTGCAATGAATCTAATAATTTATAGCGTATTTATGATTGACGTTTTTGTTTTTTGCTTCTTCATTGTGACTACGTACCTACATTGTTATTTTGATTTCTGATGCAGAGCTCCTTGCTCGCTAGTTTGCTTTCTCTCATTACAATCAAGGTTACAGTAATTTGTAATTATTCAGCATCCTCGCTTATAAATTATTATTTTATTTAGCGTTTCGTCTGTATGTACATTTGTACATTGTGCTTACGTTTGTAAATGTAAGCTGGTAAGTACGAATCTAGACTGCTTGATTGATAATGCTTTCTCATTTGATGTAATTAAGATTCCACACGTGAACTCGATCTAATTGCATACAAATTCGACTTGAGCCATTCTCAACTGCCGCTTCCTTTATCCAAGGAAGCGAAGTGAATGTCTCTCTTAGTATGATAGGTTAGATAATTACCTAAACATCGTTGTGCTACAACACAAAATGCATATTTATAAGCGCCTACTATGATACGAGAATATGTGTATACATATATGTTAAGTATAAATATATCTACATGTTTGATACACGTTACAATATTGGGTATTAAACAGGGATGTAACATACGTACAGTGGCCGGCACCTAAGGAGATTCAGCGACGGTTAGATTGACAGGTAGGTAGGCGGTGACTGTAGGCGGAGACTTTTAAATGAAAGAGCCAATAAGAATATAGCTGGACCGAAACGTCAACTTGTAGTTCAGCGGCGCGTATCACTGAGAGAAAAAGTACTGAACACGGAGCACAAGTGAATTCATTCAACTGA
Organism: Agrilus biguttatus; assembly: GCA_963921985.1. Lineage (NCBI taxonomy): Eukaryota > Metazoa > Arthropoda > Insecta > Coleoptera > Buprestidae > Agrilus > Agrilus biguttatus. The sequence goes on along the minus strand of OY998118.1, from coordinate 37,570,419 downwards.
TTTATTTACCCTAATGGGGTTTTAATGATGTATGCGAAGTGAACTATTAAAATTTCACTATCATCATGAACATAAGGAGAAAATCACGGTTTCTTTATTTCGCCCATAATATTTACAGGACCTTCCACTCCGTCAGTTCTTAATTTGACCATAAACAAAAGCACACTGTAGACCAATTCTTTTGTCTGATTACTCAGTATTTTACTCTTCCCAAGATTACTCATTTCGAACACAATTTACAAATTACATCACTTCTCTACTCCGTTAATTTGCAATTGTTTGCCACTACGCTACTGAACTTTGCTGAGCAGTTATCATTCTGCCTACCGGTCGATTAATCCCGCCCTAAAAGGGCTAGACTTTGCCACTGCGCATCCGATAATTTATGGCTTTTGAATCTCCTTAGCTGCCGGTCATTGTACGTGTTTTTACGATTTTTATTCTAGATCTCTGTAAATCAATCAGGTTTATCAGGACCAAGCGTGGTCTAGTGATCTAGATTTAATATTAACCTTGCTAGTATTCGGGAGGTCACCGGTTCGATTCTGGATATATCTGTCCTGCTCTAAGTTTTCTGTGGTTTCCTTGGAACATTTGCAAGAACAATAATATTCCACAGATAATATTTCACTTCCCTTTCGTCATCATTTCGTCAGTCTCATCTGTTTCTCCCTACACACGATTCCTGAAGAGGGCCTTCCGCCCTACTCTCTGGATTTCCACTGCAGTGTATGTCGGAGGTATTTCCCAACAGTATTAGTAGTTGATGATAATGAAACACCTAAAAGTTTTTTCATCAAGGGGAAAGAAGAACCGCTTCTTTTCCATATATAGGTATGGGTAACTTACGCTAATTATTATAAACAATAAATGTTTGTTGGAGGTAATCTCAGTAATTAGCAAAACGATTTTAATTTTTTTTTCACTATTAGTTAGGTCATAACCGCTATTCTAACATAGGTTAAATTTTATTCAAGTATAGTACAAGAAACGACTATAAATTTGTCAAACAGTTACCAGTCTTAGTTTTTGACAAGTTAAAGTAACGCTACTCGCGCCAGAGTAGGAAAATTATTAATGTGACTTAAAATTAGTATAGGTATGCCCTGTAATTAGTTGTTTTTAAAGTTGAAATTACTTTACCACAATTATACAATTCGATTCAATTAAATATAGATATTTGATTATTAAATTGTTATTAGTAAGATAGAAAATTCTGACTTAATTTTTCGAGTTCCATACCAAAATGGTAAAAATGAATGCTTACAGCAAGCCATTAGTATCCGTCCTTAAGTCTGTTGGTCACATTTGGTGTATGATTTATATTTTTTAGTGCGCCACTGGTGCTAGGATGCATTTGCCTGCACGGTACGTCCTAATGGCCACTTTCTACATAACCGTCGGCTACTGTTACAGATTTTTAATTCCTTCTGTAAAATTTAAATGATCATTTAGTAGCAATAAAATGGATTGTAAACCATGTTGGTGGAGTCCATTCTACATCTTGCCTATTAAAATGTTTTTTTTTTGATCTATTAATTGATGATGATTAAAATACAATAAATTAGTTTGACGTGCAGTATTTGAAACGATAAAACAGAAGTTCCGCGAATAGGTTTTGTTTTACACGTTTGAATGTATGTAAACATATGGTAACATAAGATACGCAATTACGCAATTGTAGTGGTCACTGATATTGTATGCACTATTTGTTACGTTAGGTTCGGTTTCAGGCACCATAAATGTTATTGATAGCCAAATAACAAGCTTTAGATATACATGTACATAAGTATGGAAACTAAATTTCAATTAGAAACGTCGAACTGCGCCAAGTGAAGTAATTGATAATAAAATTGTATTATGAAAGGTTTATTACACCGTAAAATAAATTAGCATAATTTAAAATATCAATTTTTTCGATTGATTATGGTAATAAGGGAATCGATAATTTATTTATTGTTGGATTACATTTTTATCATGTTATTAATGTGTATTATTAAGCAATACATTTTTAACAATTTTCCGTTAGAATCAAATACAATATTCGATAATTACAATAAAACGCTGTGTTCTAAATTTTTACAAAATTTATTAATAAGAATCTCTTACAATAATGTTTATATTAATCAGGTATATTATGGTAAAAATGGTGAAATAAAATGTAAAAATTGGGCTTTTATTAATCATTATAGTAAAATCAGTACAACCATCTGCAGAAGATTAGAAAAAGTAGTATTAAGTAGTATTAGTTCTAATAAAACCAACTTAGGTAATATTTTAGATAATAACAAAATTAAAAATACAGATAAACTTGCTAAATATGGTGTGTATGAACTCAATTGCACTGATTGTGACTGCAAATAAGAAACTTTGTACAGGTTTCTCCCAGCATTGTGTTGTAAACAGTCATCATTTTGATGAAAGAAATTGTAACATTTTACGTTGTACAATTAATATGTTAGGAAAGTTAGAAATTTAAAAAGACATATCAAAATAAAAACATCACTAATGAACAATGTGAAAGACATAACAGTCCTATACTCTTATCTAAGATATATTAGTCATAATTGGTCTGTTACTCCCGCCCCCACAATTAGTATAAATAGTGACATTCCTTTAGATTAGTTTAGTTTCAAACTAACTCTTTGGTAGTGACCTTATAATAAGCCATGGTAAATTTTGTAAAATTTTAGAACACAGTGTTTTATTGTAATTATTAAATATGCTTTACAAGTTTCCCACCGCGTCATCGCTAAATACAGTCTTGTCTAGACCCTAGATTGTGTCAACATTATCGGTTGATATATTTAATATATAATAATTTAAGAGACGTTACAACATTTATAATCACAAAATAAATAAAATAGATTCTTGATTTTTTCAGAAGAAATATAGGCACAAACATTGTTAGCGAATATTCTTTTGAATGTGAGAAGTATAAACAACCGAAAGGCTTTCCAGATGTATACTACCCATTATTCTTGTACTCTGGACGCCTTTCTAAAACATGATGTTGCGATTTCGGTGCATTCACATTTCAATATTTCCCATGGTTCTTCTTAGCCAAACAAAGCAGATACTTTTCGTATCAAAATTCATTCGAAATAGTCACTAAAACCAGTTCCATTTCATTACTGACTTGTGCTTTGAAGACAAAAATAGCTTATTCGTTAACAGAAAACTTGTGCATGTAAATACTTATATTTGTGTCAAGATATTCCTGGATGTTAGAGTTCGACAACTTTAAAATTTTACGACTTTGTACAATATTAATTCACCCAACGACATGTACCGTATATAAAAAGAATTAGAATTAGGGAAATAAATACCTAGTACACGCAAATTAGATTCGTGATAGGGATTTTGTACAAATTTCAATTAAAAATCCTTTTTGTAGTACATATAAACTAATTTATCGTAAAATAATTAAAATTTTAAGATCAGGGCTTCGACTCTTAATTTTATTATTCCACTGTAAAAAACTCTAATTAAAAAAAATATTTAAACCTATACTTAAATATTTATTATTTACAATTCTCTTATGTATATATATAGATATATATATATATATCACTCTATCTTTTTGTTTCAACAATGTGTATATATAATATGTGTTTAGGAATATTTATTAAGTGGGTATGTTTGACCTACTTGAATAAATTCGTAACCTTCTTTTCAATATTTGACACTGACATTGAGAATACAACCTATAGTTCAACTCCTTATTAAAGAGAAAACAAGTCGTTATTGTCAGATATACGACGGAATCATTACACACCGTCACGGTTCTCTAAAAAAATGTCTCCAATCATTCTATGTGACCAGATGATTATGATTTTATGGATTATACACGAGCACTACATCAGTGACATTAATCGATCCAAAGAAAATGTTTTTTTTATCTTTCATTTTAAAGCGAACTTTTATGAAAATTAATTTAAATTTTAAAATAATATGAAAATCGTTTATAAACACAAACTAAATTTAAACTAACATTAGGAACATTTTCATTTTTGAAACCGCATTATTTTAACAAACAGCCCCCTCGAAACTAAATACATTTGAAAATGTTTTTTAACAACATCTATTTAGGTCCAAAATCAAATATGGTTTTCTTTGTTATGACCTAAATGGGCACTTCAGTGTGACTGAACTCGAATAGAGTGTAATTCGCAGGATAATAGAAAAAAGCGTTTTTAAATTGTAAACTTAGTAATCTCATGAAATTCTGACAAATATTTTAAAATACTGGATTCATTAGGATTATCATTAAACAACCCTATCAATTAGAGACAGCATTAATACTATAGCAGTGATCCTGAAATAGCAAATAATTGTGGTTCACTTCTTTCTCTCTAACACGACCTGATTGGCTGTCTCTTCTCTAACCGTATATCTTTTTACCAATCAGGCCGCGCTAAAACGAGAAAGTTAGACCAAAAGTATTTCCTATTTCAATATTTCGGAGCTATTGTTCATATTGTCACGAACTGTACTTGCGGCTTGTGTTGGTTCAGTCCTAATTAACAACACCTTCCTGGAAAAGATAATGGGTATTCTCGGCCTTCCTAGATACGTCTGGAATTATCTAGCAACGATCAATTAAAAGACAATAGTAACACGAGAAGGTTGTAGAACGTTCTAGAATGAATTTTGAAAACTATAAAACCGAGTTCACTGAGCGGATCGAGTCAGTTTGTTTACATCGTGCGTTGGCAAGTGACAGGAGCGACAGACAGGCGATAGTAATAGAGTGGCGGCAGTGGAACGCGAGTATAAGTAGTGGCGAAGAATACGGCGACGGGAGAAATAGATTTACTAGTGTGAAAAATTATGTAGACTTGTGTTAATCAGAACTGTAGTTAATTTAATTTTAGTTGTTAATAAATTTCGTTGTTTTCGTTTGTTTAATTGTGTTTTCGTGACTGAACACGTCACAATATATAAAAATCATTGTATTGTCTGTATCATGCACTCGATAAATCTCAAGTGAACTTAAAGGTGCGGTGGTAGTACATGAAACGTCCTGATAAACCTAAGTAAAGGGTTGCAGGTATTAAATTTTTGATCAATACACAAATGATTTTCTTGTAACGTCTATTAAGACTAATTAAGAAAGACGCAGTAATTAGAGATAGAGATAGCTGTGGCGATGATGAATATATAGGGTTGTAGGCAGCTAGAGGTCATAAATTGCAGAAGGTGAATACAAGGTACAAAGACAGATGATTGTGGTGAAGAGTATTACAGAATGACAATAAAAAATACAGCAGTAAATTATACAATATTTTACAACATTGTCTTTCAGATAATGATTCAACCATCATTAATGATTTTGAATGTGTGTTGAATATAATATTCGTATTCTACAATAATAATGATAATCTGTTTTCAATAGCACAATAATAATAATAATAATAATCATAATCTAACTAAATCGGTGACAGCACGACAAATCTCATTAGCAAAACGTTCATCTTGGTGGGTAGATGGTAAAAGGACTCAGAACAAAAAAATTATCGTGACTCACGAAAATCGAATCTTACATTGTGTATTTTGTTTGTGCAAACTAATCTTCTTTACAAGCCAACACAGCGCCAGAAACAACCTTTCGCATAGTTACCTATCGAAAATCTGACTACACTAATTATTTTTTTACTTTCTATTTTAATAATAATAAACAGCACATTTTGTTTTGTTATTTACTTAATTCTAAACAAGGCCGGATGTAGATTTTTTGAAAGAGAAGCTGAATAATAATTTGTTCAAACTTATTAAAATTGTTTCGATTTTTTGTTTCTAGATATTTTTTTCAATTATGTTACGTTAGTAGATAATAAGAAAATTATCGATATTATCTAATAAAGAAATAGAGCTTTTATCAACTCTTTCAATTTATTCGTTTTGTGAATTGATTGGTAGGCGAAGAAGTTTTCATGTTTCCTATTTGAATTTATTTTTATTTGGAAGAGGTCCTTTAACCACCTCCTTAAGTCCGCTAATATTCGTAAAAGTGTTATATTTATACATATTTATATAATCCGTTTTATATCCTGGATTATTCAAACTGAGTGGTACATTTGATGTTTTAGTAAAACCAAACTAAAATTTTTGAATAATTTTGGAAATATACCGAAAGAGGAAGGAAAAGGGAGTCGGTGCCATTTGAAAAAATGAAGTTACTCGTATTTAAAGTTTTTAAACTTTTTTCTTTTTCTGAACGCCCTGTATACTCTATGAAGCTTAATTCTGGCATGACGTTAGCCTCACGACGACTAGTCGGATTCTAGCTAGTCAGATTTCAACACTCAATAATTTTTTTATGGAAGTAATGTTTTTTTATAGTTTGTTTTGGTACGGTAGCGATCTATTTATTCTATAAATTAAATTATTTCACAAACTATTCATAGTAGTCATACAGGTTGTTGGTTATCAAATTCTTGATGAATTATTAAAACAATAAAATAAGTTTAAACTTTCACGAAACTTTATTAAACTTGCTTAACAGTAGTAGTAGTAGCTGAAGTGTTGTTAAATTGAGTTTTTACCGCAAGAGGTTATATTACCTATCCTATTTTTTAATATCTAGTGGAATGTGTACAAGTTGGGTTGTGCGACTTACAGATTATTGTTTAAACATATTGAAATTATTACTGAGTTGACGTACAAGCATTTACTATTGGTTAATTGTGGATATCCTCTATTTCATTTAAAACAATTTCATTTTTTGAATTCAAACGTGATTTTATTATTAAGTTTCAATTTTTGTTGTTGTATTACCTATATACGTCAATGTTTTGAAACTATTTTGTTTTTTATGTGTTTGTGTATAGATATAGTAAATTAAGTGACATTTTTCTTTGTTTTTTAGCTTTCATTAAATCAATCATTTTTGTTTGGTATCCATTATTGTGTGCTATTTGTTTTATTGTATTGACCTCTTTTTCGAAACTAATTTTGTTTAATGGTGTTCGTAACAATCTCTATCTATGAAATGCAGCAAGTTTGTGTTGTATATAAAAGAAAAAAGTAAACAACTGAACATCCTAGAAGTAATAGAAATAAAATCACATTTGAATTCAAAAAATGAAATTGTTTTAAATGAAATAGAGAATCTCCACAATTAACCAATAGTAAATGCTTGTACGTCAACTTAGTAATAATTTCAGTATGCTTAAACAATAATCTGTAAGTCGCACAACCCAACTTGTACACACCCCACTAGATAATAAGAAATAGGATAGATAATAAATAAGCTCTTGCTGTAAAAACTCATTTTAAACACACTTCAGCTTCTGAAGATGCCTCTATGAGGTGAAGCAGTATTATTAAGCAAGTTAATAAAGTTTCCTGAAAGTTTAAACGTGTTTTATTATTTTAATAATTCATCATGAAGATCAACCTTTATCAAGTAAAAGTCAACTCAATCACCTATCAAATTCTTTATATTTCATACGAATTCGTCGTTAAAAATATACCATTTGATTTAAAACAACAAAATTGATATCAACGTCCTGTATAACTGGATGTGACAGACAGTTGAATTTGTTTTTGATAAACATATCATTCTTGATAAACCCTACTCTCAAATTTTCAAATCCCTAACACGCTTAGTTTTCCTAAAACGTCAGATGTACCACTCTGTTTGAATAACCCTGTATATACGTAATATGTTAATTCGCATTGTTTATTGTTCCTTTTTTTCTTTTAAACCAGTTTTAACAGTTAGTGTTACGAACAAATCGTTTTACTGCATGTAGCCGTTAAACTTACGAAGTGTCTTAATTTAAAGAGCAACAACAACTTTATCTTTCTCGAAACTCACACAAAAAAATCATTTTAATTTGCCCGCTTTGCTTATGGCACTTTTAATTACGATATTATTTGTTTTCCGTCTTGAAATATTTAACGTATATGTATGTATTTGTTCTCATTTTCAGAAAAGAAATCAACTTACTAAAGAAAGCCACAATATATATCTAATATATATTGTTATAGAAAGCTAAGAAGGTTCTATTTCATCAACTACAATTTCAAAACTATTGTGTCATATCTAAGAAACAATAAGTTGTAAAGAACGAACACAAATCCATTTTCCCTAAATAATTTGAGGAAATGAAACGTTTTCGGGGGAAATTTACATTCGCACATACATTATCACTTATCGCACTTCTCATACGTATTTCTTCAAAAAGTACTCAGGGTCATGTCTAGATTTACATCGATTTTTTATTTATCTGTCCATGAGTTGCATAAAATTTAAAAATCTACTTTTTTAAATCGCTACCAAAACTCAGTTATAACTTAACAAAATTTAACGGGATGTTTGCCAAAAGAAGATTAACTTTTTGCTCAGTGGATCGTAATTTCGAACTTATTAGTTCTCATTCGCACGCTACCGATGTCTTGAAATGCTACAGTCAGCAATAAATAGTAGTAGATGATGATATACATACAATAACTCGATATTATAAATACGAGGCGTGTTTTTCAAGTAAGTACCGTTTTGAAATTCTGCCGCCGCAGCGCTGCGGTCAGCGTTCCGTTCCTACATCTCTCACCTACACACTGACGCCATTACAGTCTGATGCTGATGTGTTTAAAATGCCTCCGATAATCGTGAGTCCCGCCCACTGTGAAGTCCGTGCTGTTATACGATTCCTTAGTGCTAAAGGATTAAAACCGATTGATATTCATCGTGAGATCTGAGATCTGTGCAGTTTACGGACAAAACATTATGAGTGATGGAATGGTAAGGAAGTGGGTGAGAGCATTTAAAGATGTAGTTAATCGGACCAAAGATCTCATCACATCTTTTCACTGGGAAACTCTACATCATCTTCCGCACAGCCCTGATCTGGCGCCCAGTGACTACAATTTGTTCCTGCACTTGACGAAACATCTGGGCAGTCAGCATCTTCAAGACGATGACGAAGTCAAAACAGTTGTGATGCAGTGGTTAACAGTTAACAAGTCAGGCGGCAGAGTTCTCTGAGATGGGTATTCAAAAACTGGTCAAACGTTATGACAAGTGCCTCAATATTGAAGGAAATTATGTAGAAAAGTAGATTAAGGCACAGGCTTTCATGTAAAATAAAATTATTAAGATAACTTTGCACGTTTTTTATTAATTTCAAAACGGTATTTACTTAAAAAACTCGCTTTTATGGAACAGCTTCAATTTGTTCGACTATTTATTTTATCGAGGGGCTGTGGCATGCTGATGAGATCTAATAAGATCGAAATCGCGATCCACGCCTGATAAATATCGACAAATTACTGAACAAGAACTTATGCTATTTCTATTAATTTGTTAACGTACCATCAGTGCGGTTTGACAAATAGTCACCTTTACTGGCAATAAATTAGTAGGATATTTGTCTTTAATTGTAAACAAGGGTTCCTTGATTAGTCTTTGAATTTTATTTAAATTTTCAATTTTTAACAGTACCTAACAACTTTAAAAGAATACATTAAATAGACAACTTAAGGGACTTCTCATTTTCTATCTTTGTATAAGTTTTTGTTAAATGTAGGATAAAAACATTAGAAATGTTACTGAAACACGATATAATTATAATGAATCCGAATTGTCTGGTTACATCGCATTATATATCCTTTTTTTTATTGCATGTTTTAAATTCAAACTATCAATAATAACCATTTGATGAAACATAAATATACACATAAATGTAATAAATAAAACACAAGTTTCTGGATGTTTCATCAATAATTTAATGTACTTGACAATATTGTTTCGACCCACATGTGATCATTATCAAGAGTAAACAATCACTAAAATTAAAATTGCAAAAATGTGTATATATATATGTGCATAAATGGTGGGGATACATATCTAAAAAATTGTTTACAATGTTGTTAGTAATAGCGGTGCGTTATTAGTAGCTAATTCTATTTGGTAATTTGTTATGTTTTGATTTAAATTTACAGCTTTCTTAATTTCTAGAGATTCCAAAAGGTTTAATTTTTTGCTTTTTGAAGCTGAATGTAATAATTTGGCTTTATCTAATTTATGTTTGTTGACTACACAATGTTCTGCCATTCCTGTGCTTAGTATAAATGTTCTTTTGGCCTAATACCAATCGAACGTCCACTTTGACCTATGTATATCGCATTGCAATCAACACAATTTAACGAATAGACACCACTTTTTTGTAGTGAGTCTAATTTGGGTTTGTTATTTACTTTAAATGATTTAATGTTGTTTTGATTGGAAGAAATTATTTGGATATTTAATTTTTATGTATCTATTAAAAACAACTTGTTCATTCATACGCAATGTTTAACGTTTTTGTTCACTTACGGTCACTATTCAACTGTGGCATATCGTTTCATCACAGATAATGCCGAGATATTCTAATAACGTCTCGTCTACGTTATAGAATATTTTTTACTAAGAATTTATATCGGATTTCTATCGCTTGCTTCCGGTTATAACGTTCAAGTACTTTACAATAGGTTTTTAAAATGAATTGGTCGTAAAATGAATTTATTTTCTTTTCTTTTCTTTTCAATATTGCCTTACCTATTAATTTGTAATGTCATTTTCGTGGTGAGTAATACCCTTCCCGTTATTTCACCTCTTTTTTCTGTAGGAGTTTAAATTTGCCCCGCCTCAAGTTAAGCAAGCAAACGTCGTCTTATTATAATACTTACGTCTTAAGACTCGTCCGAAGACCTATATAAATCGCAGACATCCATACATCGCATCGCACCGTATGCCGATGATAAAATCTCCTTACCGTTATTTCTACCGTCGTCAACGGCAACTGGGTTCATTTCTTCTCGAAATCGATCTCTTATCCATTTGAAGGCACCATAAAATTATCGAAACGCTATTCTGATATACAATTATAGCCCTGCAAAAATGCAAACTAACTTCTTCCTTATAGAAATACTTATATAACGATATTACTTCTAGGGGAAAATAAGTAGGATAAAAAAATAAACTGAAAGTCAGCAATTAAAACAAACACCCTATGAATTCCGTACTTTTATTATCCCGACTAGAAATCTAGATATTTGTTCAGATTTTTCGAAGTATGATCAGATCCAGATCAAATATTCCCCAACACGGCTATCCTGATCAAGGTACTTGTTTCTTGAAGAAAAGTGTATGTAAGGGTTTGAAAGACATCTTTCTGGTATCCTCAAGTCGCACGATAAATTAATGGCGAACGATTGTATGTTGTTTGTTGGAGACGAAAATTGCACTTTTTAACTATTTATTTACAATATTAATAATTATGTACAAATTTGACAAAGAACGTGTGATTATAAAATTTTAATTAACTATTAAATGATTAATAAGATAAATCTCTTATTACAAGCAAGTTCAGAGTCAAAAACTCTTTGTTTCTATCGTTCCTCCTAATTTTATAACTTTCTTTGAGGGTGTGGTCAATTTTCAATTGGGAGATTTTGCAGTGGGTACATCCCCCGATATTTAAATTTTTACTTAATAAAAACTGACACGAAACTTCAGTAATGACGATAAATTTTAGGGAAAGCAATTTCCCAAGAATGTGACCAATCCTTCATAATAACAATGGGTACCATGGAACAATACGGACGATATGGCTCTCGTACTTAGAAGAGCTGTACCCTAATAAAACAATAAATTTCTCTCCACTAGCATTTGGAAAGGTCCCGGTAATAATTCACACAAAAAGTTACAAATCTGCAAAACGAAACGAATCAAAATTTCTTAAAATACAGACCATTAAATGAACAAAGCTTAATATAAATTAAAATGGATATGACTGACACTTCCAAACAAAATGTACTAGAAATGCCAAAGAACAAATATTGACCCTTTTGGATCAGTTTGTATAAAAGACTTAAATATTGTACATGCCATAACTAATTGCAATACTAAAACAAGAAACTTAAATTTAACACGCTTAATGTGAAGACCGAACAGTAAGTACAGTATGGCAGTCCCGGTACTTTGTTTGAATCAGGATCGTATCCGATGTCCTGAACTAAATCCTAATGCATACTTTATTTTACCATCTAATTCGGTCCGTAATATGTAATATTCCTTATTAAAACTTTAACAGAAGAATTCTGTAATTCACCTTTGATCGATCCTATGTATTCAATATATTTTCCATTCTTATCCCTCAATTTAAAATAGTTTAGAAACCAATACCAATGTTTCGCCAGCTAGTTGTGAAATTTTATCAACATACTAACCAGTTTAACTCACAAACCTAACCTAATCTAACCAATATCTAACATATAAATCTGCCACGATAAAGTCTCGCAACTAGCAGGCGAAATGTTGGTGTTGGTGTTGATTTTCTAATTAAATAAGCTACCTTACAACTCTAGTTGACTCTGATTCCTAAACGATATAGTCAATAATCTGAGATCGACTATCAAACAAAGTTAGATACAAAAGTTTGTCACGTGATAATTGGAAATACAGTAAAAATCGGTTATAAAGTACCGGAGGAAGTTATAGGATTCAGTAAATTTTATCAGAATACATATGCATAAATACGATTACATCTTCAATGTCATAATTAATTTTTAACAAAAATACGTACATTTAATGGAAAAATAAAAGAACATAATATTTCAATAAAATTTAAAGACTCGGTAGTCGGAAATTTATGAAACATAATGAAAATAATGCTAAGAACAAAAAGTAGCTTTTATATGTTTCAAAAAAGTTTATTATTAATTATAAGTATTAATACTATTAGTATTATAGTAGTACTCTTGATAAAGGCATCATATGCCAAAACATTTGTAGAGTTAGTAGAGTGATTATTCGGACTTGTAGGCCGTGGTTGATGTAAACGGTTTCGTCCAGACGTTTCGTCGGCAACTGCGGCTGACATCTTCAGTGGATGCTGTGTTGACTACGTGTGCGAAGATTATACCTCGAACTGACTGACTCAGTCGCAGCCGAGACTTCAAGGTATAATCTTCAGCCGCAGTTGCTGACGAAACGTCTGGACGAAACCGTTCAAATCGACCACGGTCTACAAGCCAAAATCATCATTCTACTATGAATTCCGGTCGTGAAAGATTACGTTCTTATATTTGTAGAGTTAATAATAAACTTTTTTGAAACATATAAAAGTTACTTTTGTTCTCAATATTACATAATATTTCGTTTATAATGTTTAAGAAGTTACTTCACTCCAAAAAGATTTCTTTCTGTGTAATAAATCAGTATAAGAGAATAAGAATATTTAGCTGAAGATACATTTCTATTTGTAGGAATACACTCAAAATACGATATTGTGTATTTTTCTCCTTTTATTAAAGCATTAATAAAAACCATATCACTTATAGTTTGTCCCTTTTAGACGTTCGCACCAGAAATTTTGGTGCTTTATACAAGTATGTAATAGCAGAGTACGTTGCAAAAGATATTTAACTATTAATGCCCCGATAATAACAGCCGGGACTGTATTAAAGATTATAATATTTTTTTCCTTTACATACCTCTGATGTGCAAATTTCAAATTTCTAAATAATGGAGAAACGAACAACCAGGTGAGCCAGCCTGTAAAAGTCCAGTTTTTAATTAATATGAAAAACAAAACCTTAATTTCTTTATTTTAATTTAGTGGTGGATTATAAGAATTCGAAATTTTCGCGAGGCTGTGTCCTACAGATAGTGTCCCAAGTTTATTTGCATAGATTTAATCTATTTTTTAAAAAGTTTATTTCATTTAACGTTGCGCTTACCCGATGCATATGATGTTTTTGTCCATCCAACTTCTCGTTTCAGTTTTTACTTTGCAGAATGTTTTGTGTATGAGTCATTGTGTTAATAATACCTACGGTATCGGAAAAAGAAGAAATTACCGACCGGCTACTACAAACCGGAACTAGAACCCCGTCGACTGTGAAGCCGGTTCATTATTACATCCATCGTAGGCTTCCCTCTCATCGTGTCGTCGATGTGACTGAACTTGTTCGTTTTACAAAACAAATCGAATATGAACACACGTCTGCAAGACTGCTTCATTTTGTGATTTTATTTACTTACCTTCTAAAACGAAAAGTGTTTTAGAAAGTTGATACGCCCATTGTGAGTTTGACACTGTTACCAGGTACTTTAATATCACTGCCATTGCCCAAAACAGATAGTGATCCAAAACAATATTTATCTCACGCCAGTAAATCAAAGAAAACAAAGGAAATTAGATTAGGAAATGAAACGGATCGGTAATATTCCGAATCCTCAAATGAGAAAACAAACATTCCTGCTTGAATGAAGCTTGTGTCATATGAGAATTATCATTGAATGTTGAAACGAATGTCATTAAATCTAAAACTTGTGCCACCTTGGAAACAAATCTACGTAGTTAACGTAGAAATGAGATAAAAAACATAATATTGTAAATTTCAATAACTTTTATTCTACTTAACAATTGTTTCGTCACACTGTGACTTCTTCGGAAGTAATACAATAATACTTAAAAACTAAACAATAGTTTATCCATAAATACTATTTCAGGGGGTGGGAATAGGGGTAGGAAAGTTGTTTAATAATGTGGGGTTTACATCTAGTTGTCCATTTAATAACAAATTGGTATTTTTACATTTATTTATTTCTATAGCTTCTAATAAGGATAATTTATGTTTATTGTTTTCGACATGTAAAGCTTGAAAATCGTCATTAAATTCGTGGTGCATTTAAAGATGGCCGAACAAATGCCCGTCCGCATGTGGCTAATCGGACCAAAGATCTCACACATCTTTTTATTGGGAAACTCTAGATCATCCTCCGTACAGCCCCGATCTGGCGCCCAGAAACTACCACTTGTTCCTGCACTTGAAGAAACATCTGGGTGGTCAGCGTCTTCAAGACGATGATGAAATCAAAACAGTTGTGATGGAGAGGTTAACAGTTAACAAGTCAGGCGGCAGAGTTCTATGAGAAGGGTATTCAAAAACTGGTCAAGCGTTATGACAAGTGCGTCAATATTGAAGGAAATTATATAGAAAAGTAGATTAGGGTACAGGCTTTCATGTAAAAATAAAATTATTAAGATATCTTTGCACGTTTTTTATTAATTTCAAAACGGTACTTCTTAAAAAACATGCCTCGTATTTAATAAAGCAGTAGACTAAATAATATACATAATCTCAAATATATACAATATATATAACAAAAAAAATTGTGTGGTCCCATGATTGCTTGTCATAACGGTTTTTTGTAATCATTTTGTGATTAAAAACGCCTCTACGTTTCGTACTATCTATCGAGTTACAAATTATATTAGTGATAGGAAGTTTAAGAAAATGTGTCCAGAATGTAGCAAAATATGTAATCGCCCGTGCAATCAATATCGATCAGCTGTTATGTTCCAGTTAAATAGAGTTTACGGTGCGGCGTCGCCAAGAGTCCTGACGTCCGATAGGAAGAGACGTCGTCGTCAACGTTGCCGTCGCCGACGTCGTCCTTGTCGAGTGCCAAGAGTACTTGAACGCCTATTCCTAACGGGTGAGCTTGCCAAAAGGTCATTGAAACCTGCGACATTTCGTTACGTTACGGATGTGGCGTACTGTACAATAATCGTGCGTTTGTATGCATGTATGTGCATTTTATATTTTGATCTAAAATCAGAGCTGGCCATGTTCGTTTCGGTCGGTCGCAGCCGTTCTTCTGTTTTTTGTTTTTGCTGTTGTTTTTTGCTTTATACTAGTCATTACGCAAATTTTTAGGAAATCGACTAAAAATAACAGATATTTGGGCCACCAGATATGCAGGATACGGAATTACCACGTTTTCTGACTGTTACAAATATACCTTTCTGATGCCAAGTTGTAACGGGTGCGTATATACGGTATCCATAATAGTCTGAAAGATGCGACCTAAAGATGATTGACGGTTGCTATTTTTCAAGCGGAATAGTTATAGTTATACCAGAAAAAAAGATTTGCAAATTACCTACCACCTACCTGGTAGAAAGTACGATAGATTTAGCCTACAAACGGGAAAACGGCGATGATTTATTTCCATAAGTTACGTTATTTTTAGTTAGTTGACAAGTGTAAAAGAGATATTAGAGGGAGAAAATAAAAGTAGACAGCGTATCAACTTCAAAAGAAGTCAGGGAAGCTGATCAGGTAAAAGTCAAGGATTTTTGGGTGGAATCTAACCCAGAAAACCTAGTGGCTGTAAATGAGGGAATAAAAATAGGCAAGCTCTAGTTTCACATTTGGTTCTATGACTTATAATAATCTATATACTTTTAAATATAAATATGGAATTAACAGAAACAACTACTCCGAGAGTTAATACCTCTACTGGCATTGAATTACACTGTTAATTCCGATGGATTTTTAGACGAAGGTATAACGTATTGAAAAAAGAAGTAATTAAAATCTTTATTCGTCTAAATATTAAGATCAAAGGTCTCACACATGAAACGCGTCCTACCAAGTAGGCACAACGATCCGAAAGCCATTTCCCACGACCGGTTTTATATTTATAATATAGCCTGTAAAGACCTTTCTGCCAGAGCGCACCTGATGAGACCGGTCGTGAGATATGGCTTTCGGTTCGTTGTGCCTACTTGGTAGGACGCGTTTCAAATGTGAGATATTTGATCTTAATGTTTAGACGAATAAGGATTTTAATTCCTTCTTTTTTGACTATATACTTTTAATAAACAATAATAAGATCCAAAACTTAGAACGGATTTAGATCTGGTACCAAATGACCCTCCAATCAATCTATATATTTTAGTGTTTTTGGTTTAATAATTAATAAAAAATATTAAGACAACTAATATTTACAATCAACAAACTTTATGTATAAAAAGAAACACAAACAGACGAAAAATATATACTACAGATGAAAAGATTGAACACAAATAGAAACAATATAAAACAATAATGGAAATAATAGAAGTTACGTACTAGTAGAAGATTTATAGCCGACTATTCTAAGATAGAAATTTTTGAAGTATTTATAGGACAGAATTATTGTTAGTAAAATAAAATACCCTAGAAGAAAAATACTGATAGTAAGGGTAATTAATGGCATGATAGTGAACAGTTAGAGCGGCTGGTCTAGTGCTCTAGATCATTGCGTAGCATTCGGGAGGTCACCGGTTCGAACCCGAGTCCGGCTGCTCTGGTACAAGTTTTCTTTGGTTACTTTGGATCATTTAGGTAAATGCTGGGGCAGTAATATTCCACAGATAATCTTTCACTTCTCTTCTGTCTTCATTTCATCCGTCTCATCTTCCTCTCCCTAAACGCACCACTCACCCATTCCCACGATTCCTGCAAGTAAACTGAAGAGGCCCTTACGCCCTACCCTCCTGCTTTGCACTACAGTGTAGGTCGGAGGGACTGCCCGCCCATCAGCACAAGTAGCTAGTAGGAATTAAACACAAAAAAGTTAGTTTTTTTCCCTCCAATGACACAGATAAACAATTATTCAATTTTTGTCCAAAAAGTACCACCAAATTGGTCATTAATAAAACTTTTCAGTGATTGCAAAAACAGAAAGACAATACTAATCACCCGAACCACGTCAAATCGCGACACCGTTGCTTTTTATTATTGTAGTTGCATGTCAAATAACTTCCAAGAAAAATTGAATCTATAAACTTTTTCAATTTTGTTATAGAGAAAATGATCAGGAATAATTATTTAAATAAAAATAAATATTCAATATACCACGGTTTAAAAAGGGACTAAAAAGTATAAAATAATTTATCCTGGCCCCATAGAGATAGTCCTGAAAATATGTGACTGTAAATTTTTAATATATGTGAAAATAATTGTATTATATAAAACAAAGAACGATATTTGTACTTAAAAGTTGTTATATTTATCCTTAAAATTTAGATGAAAAAGGATTTTAATGCCTTCTTTTTTTGAATTTTTTTCGAGTTTATAAATTATCAAATCGCAATCACTAAAGTGATTTCTTTCTATCAAAAGCTACTCGACCATGCGATATCCCTTGTTTTGTGTCCATACCGCTTCTCACATACTGACTTACTTCCTTTTTTTAAGGAAATTCATAAAACACTGCAAACTGAAAATGTATTACGAAATTGATAGTACATTTTTGTCGTCATCACTTTTTGTTACTATAAATAGCATGGTATTTAAAATGATTTGTTTCATCTTTAACGCCACAAGTTTATGCCATCGTTATCGCAGAGTACATATGTTAGCATTTTAAAATGACCAATTTTAGCTTTTACTGAGGATATGTTACGGTTTGCGTTGGTTTCTCTGATTAGGAAACCGTGTCTGGCATGCAACGCACTTAAGTAGGTACATGCTGCATTTTAATTTCGATGCGGAAATTATCCATTTTGCAAAAGTATGCACTTTTTTAACATCAAAACGTTAAAATAAAACAATTACTTTAAGTTTCACAAATGTATTTATTGATAAATTAAACTCTGTTTGGAATAGCTAACTATAAAACTATAATTAACCAATTAAAGTGTAAAATATATATTTTATTATACAAAACCACACCGACGTTTCGTCTTTTTGTTTAGGGAAAACTTCAATAATAAAACTTACTGTCCATTTGAAAAAATAAAACCGTTAGAGCAGGTGTTTATGATGAGACTCCAACATTAAATACAAATGAGATTGTAAATTATGAAGTCCTTACTAGTTGACATGGCACAGGTATATTTACCACAATAACCACTTGCTTTATTACACTTTCTCTGTATTTGTATTTGACTTTTATTACATGTTCAACGACGTGGGTCTAATGTTTTTCTGATACTATCGACAGCATTATAATACATTATATACATCATTTACTTTCACTATATAACGATAAGTTTAGGTCCTTTATTTTTGCTACTTGAATAATTTTCTTTTCACTTAACGTATTTTTCTTTTAGCCATGCGTTTAGAAACTTTTAAAACTAAGTTGTTTGAATTTATAATTATTGTTAACGTATTGAAAAATAAAATATTGAATTAACAACCAGCGGCGGTTTTTTCCCATAAGAGCTGGAGAGATATAAAACACAGTATTTTTTCCAAAGAAAACATTAATCAACGTATCTAATTTACTACGTCCCTTCATATACAGCACAGGTAAAAATTTAACCGACCATAGGGAATTTCCATTACATGTATTTCAAATACAATGGTAGGGTCGATTCAAATTACTGGCACGGACGTCTGAAGATAAAACATAAACGGTATAGCTTGCTCTGACGATGTACGGGATCCCCTTAGGGCATAAAAACTTGGAGACAACATGTAATAATATAGCAGCGATCCTGAAATAGGAAATAATTGATACGTCTAGGAAAGACACAACCAATCAGACCGCGTTAGAGTGAGAAAGGCGAACCACAATTGTTTACTGTTTCAGAGTCATTGCTATGATATTAAATACTGTCTCCATGTTTTTATGCTCTAAGGGGATCCCTTGTGAAAGATTGTATTATTATAAACATTTTACGTGGTCGATTAAACTTTTACGTGTAGTGTATATTGCAATCGAAGAGTTCAAAACAACTATATCATTATGCAAACGAGCTTCTAAACGAGATAAGATTTCGTCTTTAACTTTAAAATAGACACAACTTGTAGTGGATTGATTATTTATTAATTATGAACTGTAAATAACATTACGCATTAGATTTGAAATGTAAAAAAATTGTAATCTTTGGCTTTAAACAAAATCAGTACTAGGTAAGTACTTCATGTAATGTTTTAATGTTTAATATTGGCAGTAGGGATTGATAACCGTTCAATAAATAAATTTGTGGGACATATATACAAATTGTTTTTGTTTCTTTCGTTTAATTTTAACTACAGTTTATGGAACGTCCGGATGCGGATGTTTGAAGAGCTAAAGTCGTCAATTTTTTAACGTTTTACATATGTTTACAACCACACCCCGAAATATTTGTTTGCGCCGACGAATTAGATTAAGTAAAAAACCTTGTGGGTTGTGGGTATAATAAACTATGTATGACAAAAATAAAACACGATATCTACAAGTAAACCTATTGATTGGAGCCAATGAACTTGTCCAAGTACAAACAAAATTAGCAACGAGAATTTCCTTAAATTACATACAATTTAAGATTAATAAAAATAGTTTAGTGTGACGTCAATTGGTGTATGAAAACCGCTCTTTAAAGTATTAACTTTATGGTTCGAATTTCCGTTTTTTGTAAGTACAATAGAATAACTAACTATCATTTCCACCGCCTCATTAAATAAAAGATTGGGTAATTGGCAAAATTTAAACTGAGGAATTAATATTAATAAAAGCTTCGTCCGTATTTGATTGAATATTATATTCATTATTTTGTATAACTGAAACGAAAGGGAGTCCAGGGTAATTGGTTATCTTTACATTTCATTGAAATAACACAGTCAATTGCATTTGAAATGTATGATAATGGTAACGATGATGATGAAAGGTTTTTGTCAACAGAAATGCCTCGTTCAATCGAAAGTTATACTAAACCCAATGAACTGTGCTCGGTAAATAGTAGATAAACCTTTCAAATTGCCCTTGAGAGACCCTAAGATCATCGATTACATAGAATTTTATGTTATCACCATAAAATAATAGGACTTAAGATTTTTAAAAACTTTTATTAAAAACAGTAACAATTCGAAAAAGAAGGAATTAAAATCCTTATTCGTCTAAATTTTAAGATCAAAGATCTCACATTTTGAACGCGTCCTAACAAGTAGGCATAACGAACCGAAAGCCACATCCCACGACCGGTTTCGACCTATCGGGTCTCATCAGGTGGTTTTCGGTTCGTTGTGCCTACTTGTTAGGACGCATTCAAAATGTGAGATCTTTGATCTTAAGATTTATACGAATAAAGATTTTAATTCCTTATTTTTTGAATATGTTATATTTTCGTCTAGGAATCAACAGTGTAATTCAATGCCGATAGGGGTATTAGCCCTCGGAGTAGTTGTTTCTGTTGATTTCATATTTATATTTATATTTATAAAAATAATATAGATTCTACATATGCAAATCGTATTACAGAAGAAGGGCACTTATTTAATAATAGTTTTGATATTTTACATTTAATAAAGGTACGGTATTAGAGACTTCAGAAATAAATAAATAAATACAAAAAACTAGGTAACTTACTAAACTATCAAACAGAATGTAACAATTCTCTTCTCAATTGATATTAATAATACCACCACCCTTAGTATTAATTCTATTTAAATACCTACGTTGTTATCTTCTCCTTCTTCGTATACTCCATGTCTGACGAAGCCAATATTTGGCGAAAAAATTGTTTCTGTGTTTGATTAAAGTTTGTGGAAATCTTGTTATTTTATGGCGATAATGGATTTTCATCAAGAACGGTCAAATCTATCCAATTTTATGTTGTTGCAAGCTTTTGTGTTTGCTTTGTGAGTTTGTTGAACTTTTTTCATGTTCGAAGCCTGGTCATGTTCTTGGTACGACAACCAGAAATAATATAATATTTTAGTATGTTTTCATAATATTTTTTAATAATTGTCTTATCATAAAACGTACACGCTTTAGAATTTGAGAATATTATACAAAACAAATTTCATTCGTAGTCGTCGTGGCCCCGCCCAAGCGGTTGACTAGGTGTCAAAATTTTAATCAAATCTCAATTACTCGAAAAAGATAGGCTTTTTGTTTGGATTATTCTGGAATTGCTTGGAAGCAGCTTGAAAGTTGTCCGGTATTTACCCGACACCCTGTATATAATACTTTCACAAATATAAATGTTTCATATATACTTTCCTATTCCAAAGGTTTTTATCACTTTCTTGTGACAGAACATTAGTTTATCATTCCTTTTTAGGATTCAGTATTTCAAGAGGAAAACCTGAACCTTTGCAGTTTCATTTAAACTAAACTGAATTTGAAAATCTACCAATTTTAATCTTTTTAGTAGTAGAGAATTAATAATTTATTGTAAAATCTAATAAATAAAACAAAGGTATTGATTTTCACAATGTTATTCACACACATGACAATCGTTTCGCTAATAATATTAGCTTCTTCAGAGGGAGTATTTACTACTAAACACTCTCTGTCTGAAGAAGCTAATATAAGCGAAACGATCGTCACGTGTGTGTGAATAAAATTGTGAAAATCAAAAAATCAATACCTTTACTATTTCAATACCATTTTCTACCAAATACTCCCTGTCTGAAGAAGCTAATATTATAAGCGAAACGATCGTTACGTGTTTGAATAAAATTGTGAAAATCGATACCTTTGTTTTATTTATGATGTTGGATTTTCATCAAATAAAGGTCGAATCGATTCAATTTTTAAAATCTTATAATTTTCTTTGCGTTACATAAGCACCTTTTGATCATGGCTAACTGACCAACACAACTATAAGAGTTTATAATAAATTTTTAAAACAGTTAAGAAGTTATTTTGCTCTTTACTCAAGTTTTTAATAATTTTTAATAACTATATTAAAAAATGTTTCATCACGAATGCGCCATGGATAACTTTTGAAATTTTAAACTGTTCATTTATTTTATTGGTATTGAAGTAAAAAAATTAAATAGGCCCAAGAAAATATCTTTTCTTCCCCTTTTTGGGAAATGTTTTAGACTGTATTCTCGTATATCAAATGTAAACGGATTCTACCAAGATGAATGTTGTTTAATTATCTAACGAAATTGACTGTAAATTCACCATAGTTGTTTGGCATTTTCCCAATTGCTGATGCAATTGCTTTATGTCCAATATTCAACCATTATGTTATCGCACCATCCATGAATAATTTTGCATTGTACGACCAGTATAATTGCATATGTCTAGGATATTGGACACTGTGTGTTCCCATCTACATAACATATAGGTGAGATTCACACAAGTGAATATCTAATATGTAATATATGTATGTGAATACACTTGTGATACAATATTCATAATAAATAAGGTCCTTAATGAACTAAACTAAACATGCAGTTATTTCGATATTACAGACAAACACTTCAATACTATGGATTAAATTCTATTTTTTAAATGTATAAAAACAATCTTCCGTTAGTTTTATCTAATTGCCACATAAATGCTTTTTTATTCTGTGAATGCCTATTCTGGTTAACAATTTATCTATCTATATAACTATAAGCTCGCAGCGTTCACAGGACGTGTAAACTTTTTAATCGATTTTGCTTAGAATTCCTGTCGTTCAAGCATGAGTTCGCGTTGAATGTCAATGGAAAAGCTCGAGATTCTTCGTGCATGTTAGGTGAAATTTCCAAGTATCAAGGACGTTGTTGTTGGTCAACGATTTCGAGAAAAGCGATACAAACGTGAACCAATTTGTTTATATATAAACACCATGTAAATATACTCATAAAAATTAATATCTACATCCTAAATTACGTATTTCTGAACCATAAAATCGTTGCAATAAAAATCTAAAACTACCTAGTAGGGAGGACTTAGAGATAGCATTAAATAAAATGGAAGTGATATTGACTGTAAAGCATGGAATATGAATAAATATACATAAAATGAAAATATTGATTTGTAAGGGAAGCGAAAGTAGAGTTAGAGCTCTTATTAAAATTAGGGACTAAACAGTAGTAGTCACCGATTTTCGACATTTAAAAAGTCAGATGACTCAAAATAGAAAAAGTGATACCTTTAAAAAAAAAACGATTTGTGTACTCGGAATATTTGGAAATTATATTAATTAGATACAAGCCTCTATATGGGTGCGAAACATGGACGGTGGGGTGTGGTAGAAAAAAAGTTAAAGCGTTTGAAATGTGGTGTTATAGATATACAGCAGAAAATGAAAATACCGTGGAAGATAAGGTTTGAAATAAGGGGTTATTAGAAAAAGTAGAACAAAGGGTACTATTGAACTCAATAAACATAAATAGCTATGGGTTGATAGGACATCTTTACCGAGCAGCGTAGTCTAGTGCTCTAGATCATTGCTTAGCATTCGGGAGGCCACCGGTTCGAACCCGGGTCTGGCTGCTCTGGTCCATGTTTTCTGTTGTTTCCTTAGATCACTTAGGCAAATGCTGGGGCAGTAATGTTCCACAGATAATCTTTCACTTCTCTTCTGTCTTCATTTCGTCCGTCTCATTTTTCTCTCCCTTGCCACACTATTCACCCATTCCCACAATTTCTGCAAGGAGGCTGAATAGGGCCTTACGCTCTACCCTCCGGCTTTGCACTACAGTGTTTCAATGGGGTGGAGAGCAGTTGTGAAGTAGAGAAAAATTATTGCCAAACAATTCATTCGGAATACCTGTGTTCATCAATTGTACTATGTATTATTCTCCTGGCGAGGAATCATCATTCAGAATGACTTTTTTGCAATAATTTTTATTTATCTCACCCCTGCCCGCAATCCTTTTTGTTCCACCTCACGTATCCGTCCTTTAGGAAGTAATTTAAGGATACCCAGCTATACATTTGTGTAAATTTTTGAAGACTGCCTCGATTATGTAATTAAAAAAAAAAAAATAGAACACTCACATTCCGGATGACGTTGAAATCACCTGCCCATCCCAACCTTTATTTAAAGTATTTTAAATTAAATATAAATATGGAATCAACAGAAACAACTTTTTGACTCCGAACGACCATTAGACGAAGTAAATAATCCAGAAAAAGAAGGTAATATAATTCTTTCTTCGTCTAATTATAAAGGATCACAGATCCCACATTTGGAACGCGTCCTACAGAGTAGGCACAGCGCACCAAAAGCCATATCCCACGACCGACTTCGACCTATCGGGTCTCATCAGGAGGGCGTTTGCAGAAAGACTTTTAAAAACTATATAATAAATAGAAATATGGAATCAATTCCGGTAGGGGTATTAGCCCTCGTAATAGTTGTTTCTGTTAATTCCATATTTATATTTATTATATAGCTTGTCAAAGTCTTTCTGCAAACGCCCTCCTGATGAGACCCGATAGGTCGAAGCCGGTCGTGGGATATGGCTTTTGGTTCGCTGTGCTTACTGTGTAGGACGCGTTCCAAATGTGGGATCTGTGATCCTTTATAATTAGACGAAGAAAGGATTATATTACCTTCTTTTTTTGGATTCCTATCAAAATGTACTCTCCTAGTTTATTTGTTACAGGGATGATGGATCATCACACGTGTGCGTATACTACATATGTGCAATGTTTATAATGCATTCATGCGTATTAGTTGTTACAGGAAATAACGGAAAATCGATTGTGTACATGTAAAGTTATAATTGACGAAGTTGTTCCACATGAAAGTGGGTTAACCTACTGATTTGAACAATAAACTATACACGGTATCGATTACGTTTTAATAGGCTAGGCTAGGCAGTGTATATATTGGAAAAATATTTATTTTAATTTGGATTGGGATAAAGCATAGATTTTAATGATGTAAATATTCAATAACCCATACTCACTTATATAAAACTGAACGTTTATAATATCTTAAACGAATTCAATCTTTTGATAGATTTGATAGTTTCGACCTTTACTTGATGAAAATCCATCTTAATCAAAAAAAAAAAAAAACTAAAGATTTTCACCCAGTTTATTTACCATTCCTAACATATGTTTCGCCAAACTTTGGCTTCATCAAACATGAGCACTTACTGCTTAGTAATAAAATAGTAATATTACTATTAGTAATAAAATATTTTCTTAATTACAACAATGTCGAATTGAGAAAAAAATTAAAACACTGAGGGTTTCACTAAAACTTTATTGATTACTCGATACGTATTTCGCCTTATAAGGGCATCTTCAGGAGTAACGAAATTATACTAAGTACCAAACAGAAATACATTAATTTATAGTACATACTAAGAGGGTGGGGGATGAACAATGTTTGGGTCCAATAAGGGATTGTTACCAAATTCTATTTGGTCGTTAGTAATATTTTTATTTTCTATTTTTGCTTTTTTTATTTCGATGATTTCGTATCTATCTAGTATTGGACCTGCTTTTAAATGGTGTAATAATTCTAAATTATTTATATTTATGCTGTGGTTATTTTCAATAAGATGAGTGGCTAAACCTGAAGCATGATTATTGAATTTTACGTAATTTACGTGTTCATTGTATCTTGTTATAATATCTCTTTTGGTCTTTCCTATGTAAATAGCTGAGCAATCTGAACAATTGATTTTGTATACACCGCTTTTATGGAGGGTGTCGGTTTTTCCAGTCATCTTTTTCTTTTTCCAGTCATCATCATGTTGAATTAATATGACCTACAAGACTAACTTCTCCAAGACAAAACTGACAAATTTAAGTGTCCTGGAGTTTATAAGGTGACCCTTGGGTCATGCCTTAAAGTATATATCGGACATACTGGTAGGAATTTCAATAAACGACTATCCGAACACAAAAACTGCTATCTATATAAAGAATAATACAGACTCCACCTATGCAAAGCATGTCACAGAAGAATATTATACGTTCAACAACTGTATTGAAATTATTTTTTAGAAAATAAGAGCTATAAGTTAACATTATTGGAGAACCTAAAATTTAATAAATATAAAAAATTAGGAACACTGCTCAACGACCAGACCGAAGGCAACAACTCTCCACTTTTGAATTTATTGCAAATATTACCACCACCCTTATTATGTACATACTTAATCACCCAGGTTGCAATTTTGATTTAGTAATAAGTACTCACGTCTGAGGAAGCCAAAGTTTGGCGAAACATATGTTAGGAATGGTAAATAAACTGTGTGAAAATCTTTAGTTTTATATTCAAAAAAGAAGGAATTAAAATCCTTATTCGTCTAAATATTAAAATCAAAGATCTCACATTTGGAACGCGACCTACCAAGTAGGCACAACGAACCGAAAGCCATATCTCACAACCGGTTTCGACCTATCGGGTCTCATCAGATGGGCGCTGGCAGAAAGGCCTGTAAAGGTCTTTGTTTTTAATATTTAGACTAATAAGGATTTTAATTCCTTCTTTTTTGAATATGTTATATCTTCGTCTAGGAATACATCCGAATAAACAGTGTAATTCAATGCCGGTAGGTGTATTAGCCCTCGGAGTAGTTGTTTCCGTTGATTCCATATTTATATTTATTTTTAATTTTGTTTTTTTCGAATTCAATCTTAACTCGTCGTCATATAATAGAACATAATAAAAAGAAATACCTTTAAAAATTCTATAAAAAATTATCGATAATAATTACTAAAATTTTCGAAAAGTTTTCAGTAGTAATAATAGTGAAAGTAAGTACCTAGGAAGCAAAACAATTGTTACTTTTTACCAATAATTGTTTGTGTAATAATTTTCAATGGTCTTTATTCATGTTCACTCATGCGTCTGTTTATAACATTGAAACTTTGAAAAGCAATAGATTATTGTAAAAATGAATATAAAATGTAGTCAAAAGCAGTCTCCCCATTATTCCCAATTTTTCCACAACTATAGAAGTATGAGAAACAGGGTTACTCAAAGTTTACAGGAACCTACTATCGTAACACTTTCATATTATTTTCTGTGTCAACAATATTTTAGGATTATAATGCTTTGTGTAAGATAAAAAAAGTGAAAACAAATAATGTTGTATTTGAAACAGGTTCTAATGTTAGGAAAATCGTAAGGTTAATATGTTTCTTCGACAATAGGAAAACGCCTTTTGCTTTTTATTATTTTAAACGTTTAAACAACAAACGCAAGCGGTTATTAAAAATGAACCGAATAATAAAATATAATAACGATCTCTTAGAGTCGTCCGACTGACACTACCATATTCCACAGTGAGAACAAATGCAATTTCACGGTCGAAATATTTTTTTATGTTTCCGGTTGAATTTGTCCGTTTCATCTTTAGTGAAACGGTAACCAAATAGATGATGGTCGTTGTTTGGATGAAAAACGTCTAATTAGTTATGCACGGATTAAGGATTTCTTGAAGCAATGCAGATATTGCTAGGGCTTTCGAAAGTTCAAAGTTTCATCAAACTAAAACGTAAAATTGATCGAAAAATTGCAATTTCACGCTGGAAGAAAACTATGTGTTTTCTAATTATCTCCGAACCATTGAAACATTTTACTTAATCTAAAAGCAAAACAGAAGGATTTTAATAAAATTTTGCAAATATGAATTTATTAATTGAAAAAAAAAATCTATGCAAGGCATATATTGAAGAAAAAAGAGAAAAAACCCTTTCGAAAAGTAATAAGAGGTTAATTTGACATTTTCTAAAATTTAAGCCATGAAAGTATTTTTGTGTCATTTTGATAAGATTTTTTAAAAGTTAATATATTTATTCTTGTGGTTCCTGTGTTATACTCTTTGGAGAAAACTTTTATAAATTGGATAGATCAGGCTTTCAGCTCATGCAACTCCATGATAATCACAGTTTAAAATAAAAACACACGTTATTTGGTTCCAAAAAATTTTTATTGTCTCCACAATAATTATTTCAGCACACAGTGCCTTCTTCAGGTGGAAGAATTTTACAAACTAAATTACAATTAGTACTCTTATATATACTAATTTACAATCTGAAGGGTAGGGGTAAAATGTTTTAAATATTTAATAAAGGTGAATTACAAAATTCCAGCTGGTCGTTCAAGATATTTCCATTTTTACACAATATATTTATTTCTAATTTTTCTAAAAAATTAAGTTTTATTCCTTTATTTGCAAAATGTAGTACTTTGAAATTTTCATTGAATTGATGTTTTTCATTAAGTAAATGTTCTGCGTAAGAAGATTTTTTATTTTTATTGTTAAAACTACTTAAATGTTCTTTTATTCTTTCTTTAAAATATCTCCCAGCTTGTCCCACATATTCTTTCTCACAATCTCCACAGTTAAGTAGATACACTACTGATTTTTCATCTTTTTTAGTTTTATCTTTATTTTTTTTTAAATAATTCCTAATGACGTATTGGTTTTGCTGGAAAAATTGACTAAATAAGTTAAGGAGTTGAATTTTGAAATAGGTTTAATTTGTGGATATACTAAACTTAATGTTTGTTTATTTAGTTTTTTGTTTAACAAATTTTTAATTATTATCGGTTTATAGCCATTATTGGCTGCTATTTGATAGATTCGGTTTAATTCTATAGTATTTGAAAATCTATCTATGTTAAATGTAAAAATATTAGTCTATGTATGCTAGAATGAAAGAAAGCCATTTTGTGTGTTACAGGATGAAACGATTTAGAATAAATGATTGTATCTGTTTGGGTTTGTTTGTGGTATATAGCAAATTGATGGATATTATTTACATTTTTTATAGTTAAATCTAGAAAATTAATGGATTTATTTTCATTTTCTGTTTCTAGAGTAAATTTTATTTTAGGATGTAGATTGTTAACAAAATTAAAAAACTTTGCTAGTTACCTGACTGTGCCTTTTATGGAATGACTGAAACACTGGATCATGGATCATTTTTTTAAAAAAGGATACTTAGATTCCGTAAAATTAATCTTAAATGTGATCCAATGTTATCATTTGTGACTGCTAATTGTTTACTGTACTAATCATTAAACATTTAGAAATAAATTCGGTTAATTTTTTCTCCTAAACGGGTAGAAATCAACTCCATACTAAAATAGAAAAGAGGGCTAATCGAATCTTAAACTCTGGTCAACAAAAGTTGACATTTTTCGAAATAATCGTGGTTCAAAAATACTCTTTCAGAGTTCAATAACACAGATCAACCTGGATTAGAAAGCTAAGACTAAATATATATCATTTGTTAAGGTGATTCCGAATTTAGTCTCATAATTGTTACAGCACATGTGAATTTTGAGATATCTCAATTTTAAAGTCCCATATTTTCAATTTTTAACTCTTCTGTAAGCATTATTGAGATATCTCAATTTCAAATTCCAAAAACTTCAATTTTTGACCCTTCTGTAAGTACAGGAAATAAAAATAAAAAGGAACTAGATATTTCTAAGATATCTTTTGTCGCTGAATTAAAATTTGGTCTCGTAATTGTCCTAGTACATTAAGATTTTGATATACCTTAATTTAAAAATTTTAATAACACTAATTTGACTTGTTTGGATTTGAGACTAGCATTAACGAAACTGAAAAGTTCTTCCTAGAGGTTTTTCTGGGACCACGTTTCAGTTCACTATCGAAGGGTAAGTATATCGATAATAATTACGTTTGTTCTGAATCTTTTTTCCCCTCTCCATATTCATGTTCTCGAAAAAGGGACGATAAAATAAATAACACAAAGAGGGTAATCATTTGCGATGTATTTTTCAAAGGAAAACTCGAATATGGGTTCGGATTTGCCCAAAAATATTGAAATTTCAAGATACTCTCATATCAACAAGTCCAAAAAAAACAAATTAGAAATATTTGAATTTTTGAGGTAAATTATTTCAAAATCTTGATGAACAGAGACAATTATGTGATAAAAGATTCCTTGGTTATTTTGTTACCTCTCAAAAAGGCCAATAATCGCATTTTTTGAGTTTTTAGGTAGATATCATACAATAGCAATGTGTTGGGGCAACTCTTAGACCAGATATAGAAAAGTAGAAAATTAAAAATCGTAAAGGACTCCTTTCAAATCCTTGATGCCAGACTTCACTCCCGGACCCTTGTATGTAATTAGTGACATTACCTTAATGTAAATTAATTTTTGAATTATTGAAATGAAGCTCTACTGAAAAATTCTTCAAATTTTTCATTAATAATGACAATGTTAATGAATCCAACTGTACTTCAGCCGATCTCGATAAATTCCACTTGTACTGCATATACGCACATATGACCGCAAATCCGACAACCACATGTGCTACGGATATATACATAGAGATTCAATAGTGAAACGTTTGTGAAACATGTCTAAATTAAATTAAAAAACGCAGAAAACCAACGAATAATGTTTCACCAATATCTATTTTCGACAACTCGACAATATTGTTTCGATCGGACTGCAATCATTATCAAGAGTAATTATACTAAATCTTAAAACAAATGTCAACATATTTATACCTTCTACAAATTACAAAGCAGAAGTGGGGAGTTGGTGAAACTGATTATTGATTAAGTTTAAATTTTTGTACATAGCTTTTTTAATTTCCAGAATTGCAAGCATATATTCTCTTCTATTATCATTTATATTGGAATGTAAAATTTTTGAATTTGTTGAACTGAAAGAATGGTTGAAACTGATACAATGTTCCGCGAATCCTGTTTTTTATTGATACTGTATTGATGTTCCTTTAATAGAGTCTCAATAGCTCTCCCACTTTTTTCAATGTAAATTCCATTATAATCTTTGCAACAAGTTTGATAGACTCCGCTTTTTAATTCCAGTGGTTGTATTGGTTTATTTTTGACTAGTACGGTTTTTAGATTTTTATTGTTGGTTTCTATGGCTTTAGGTTGAATATTTTTAATTTGTTCTTATACTTGTAATTGTGTAATATTGTTGACATAGTTAATGGAGCAAAATTGTCGCAAAATTGAGTTTTCGAAAATAAATATTGGTGAAACATTATTCGTTGTTATTTATTGTTTATGAATGTGATTTATATTCGAGTTTAATAAAACGCGAGAAACCTCAAAAACTGAGGTTTAGATTGTTTACATTATTGTTCGCTTCTAATGTATTCAATATTCGGTCATGTTAGTTTAGCTGTATCAGAGCTTACCCTGCCTCTGAATGATCACGAAAGTAATAAATGGAACTAATTGTTTGAATTTTTATCGTTCCTGTTTGCAATTAGCATACTGGCCTCAATTAAGACGCATTAATTAGTAGACTCAAAAAGAGCATTTTTCTTTTGCACCCCCATTATTTCGAAAACTTTTTCGTGTGCTTATTAAGCGATCAATAAAAACAACTAAAGAACGTGCTTGTATAGGTAGATATGGATAAAAACGCAAATTACTTGTCTTTTCAATTTCAGATATTCCAGCTTCTAAGGTCAAACGTTGAATTTTTATCAAAGAATATCAGGTTATACGTATGCAGGTGTAGTAGGCACTTCCCAAGAAAAACCTTTTACTATGGGCAACAAAAACATGTGCATATTTTGTCCTTAAAAATATTTACTTTCCAAAAAATTAAAAAGGTCGCACTCTAAAGGTTCTGTGAATAATAGTAAACTTCATTGAGTGGTATTACACTTTTAACTTGTGTCTGACTGACATTATGTTTGTTTGTAGCCTTGTAGTTCTAAGTTGAGTTAATTCATTTGGATGCGATTTATTTTACGGTCTAGATCAGAGCTCAGCATTCGGAGAAACGCCGTTTCAATTCCGTGTCCGACTGCCCTGGTGCACGTTTTTCTGCAGCTCCCTTGGATCATTTAGGCAAATTCTGGAGCAGTAATTTTCTACAGATAATCATTCACTTCTCTATTGTCTTCATTTCGTCCGTCTCATCTTTCTCTCCCTAGCCACCACCCACTCATTCTCACAATTCCTAGAGAAGAAGTCCTATCTATCATTAATAACCTAACCTAACCTAACCTAACCTAACCTAACCTAACCACTACCCATTCATTCTCACGATTCCTAGAGAAGTCGTATTTATCTTTTGTAACCTAACCTTACCTAACCTAACGTAACCACCACCCACTCATTCTCATGATTTCTGGAGAAGAAGTCCTATCTATCATTTGTAACCTAACCTAACCTAACCTAACCTAACGTAACCACCACCCACTCATTCTCACGATTTCTGGAGAAGAAGTCCTATCTATCATTTGTAACCTAACCTAACCTAACCTAACCTAACGTAACCACCACCCACTCATTCTCACGATTTCTGGAGAAGAAGTCCTATCTATCATTTGTAACCTAACCTAACCTAACCTAACCTAACGTAACCACCACCCACTCATTCTCACGATTTCTGGAGAAGAAGTCCTATCTATCATTTGTAACCTAACCTAACCTAACCTAACCTAACGTAACCACCACCCACTCATTCTCACGATTTCTGGAGAAGAAGTCCTATCTATCATTTGTAACCTAACCTAACCTAACCTAACCTAACGTAACCACCACCCACTCATTCTCACGATTTCTGGAGAAGAAGTCCTATCTATCATTTGTAACCTGACCTAACCTAACCTAACCTAACGTAACCACCACCCACTCATTCTCACGATTTCTGGAGAAGAAGTCCTATCTATCATTTGTAACCTAACCTAACCTAACCTAACGTAACCACCACCCACTCATTCTCACGATTTCTGGAGAAGAAGTCCTATCTATCATTTGTAACCTAACCTAACCTAACCTAACCGCCACACACTCATTCTCACGATTCCTAGAGAAGATGTCCTGTTTATCTTTTGTAACCTAACCTAATGTAACCACCAGTGTCACGATTCTTAGAAAAGAAGTCCTATCATCTTTTGTATTTGAATAGAAGCGAATGATAATAAAATCTAGATAGGAATCCTGTTTGCTCAGAACAATGAATGAACTGGAAGATAAGATGACGACGTTATCTAACCATAAACTATAACATTCAACCCCCTTCCAAATGGAGTTGTCAAAAATGTTTATTTATCTAGCCAAATGTAATGTTCCCGTAAAAACAATTGGAGGAGCTCCAGCCATAATGACTAATAGGCTTTCCTCACATACTTATCGCTGCGATACACCCCTTTTGGTGAGTTTTCCTATCAGACAAACCCAATTCTCGACGAAGCTATTAATTGCAACTGCACCTATTAGCTTTACTTGGAAATTCTATTTTCTATTAACCCTCGTAAAGTGCGACGTATCAGATAGCCATCCACCACCACTAACATCGCTCTGGCAGCTGTAGTGTGATTATTCCACTGTATGGCCTACTGCGCATCGTCGTTATAAAAGGTGCTGCATGTTGCGGCCCGCTAGTCAGCTGTTTGCTGTTGTTCGTTCGATCTCGTGCGGCTTGTATATTATTAGCAAACGAAGTTCTTTCATTCATTCATTCTCCTTCTACATTTTACTTACCGGCTCTGACGGTCGCTGTTCCAGAATTTTTGTAAAGCATTAAAGAAAAACAAGAAACAATGGCCACCTACGCTACCTACAGGCACATCGAACTCGACAAAGTCGGCTATGGAA
This sequence comes from Agrilus biguttatus, assembly GCA_963921985.1. NCBI lineage: Eukaryota > Metazoa > Arthropoda > Insecta > Coleoptera > Buprestidae > Agrilus > Agrilus biguttatus. The sequence goes on along the minus strand of OY998118.1, from coordinate 37,536,375 downwards.
AGAAAAGGTGAGCTTTACCGGTAGATTTGTTAGAATAATGCTATAAAAAGCTAGGATAGTTCTTTAATTTGTATTTGTATGGCTTACTCCATTTAATTTGACATTGCTGAACGGACAGAACATCTTTCTGTTAATTACAACGAATTTAACATTATACTGAATTAGCTGAATCCTTTTAAATATGATGAATTATAATTATTTATTTAATTTTTTTATGCAACAGAATCCACCGCTCACGGGTTAACTTTTATTGTTATGCTAGAATATTATTTTCTGTAAAAAATAATGACTATATAGGCAGTGTTTTAGGAATATATGTAGTTGCTTTAGATTTTTATTTAAGAGCTTTTACCTTGAAGGCTTTAATCTCTAAGGTCATAAAAGATTTTTTCTCAATTTACGTCACCAGAGTTGCGTTAGAGCAATCAATATCAACTGTTGAGATTTGACCTAGAAAGAAGACGTGGTCTTTTAGATAAAATTGATTTGCAAATTTCTGATGCAGTACCTAAATTAAATTTCGCTCTCACAATCATTGGCGCTATTCCTTTTAATAACGTTGTTGGTCAAATGAACAAGTTAAAATTATTCTTTGATTTTGCAATTAGATTTTCTTTATCAAATTGAGCTTTTACAATTTGATTGATTAGGTATCTTTATATTACAATATAATTTACATTAAACATTAGACATATTAAAATAGAAATGATTGATGTCGAAATATCTTGTAAAATAAATTTAATTCGATTTTCTAAAAACAGATTGTGAAATACACTTTTGTGTATTTCTTTTTACACGCGATAACGTGTGTGACATTGTAATTATAATCAGTCTTGTTTTTAAAACCGATTTAGGTCTATTTTCGGATAATGATAAATCTCAATTAAGAATATATTGTGTTAAATGTTATTTTGCTTGAAAAGATGTCAATTTACGTCATATTTCCCTGTTTTCTAGATATATTTTTAATACGAAAATATTTTAATGAGTCCGCTTAATTACTTACTGTTCTTCAAATTTGTCTTTAAATTTAAGTGTTTTGTAGGGATATTTATTATAAAGTGGGATTCCAACAAATTCAAAGAGGTGCATTATAGTTACTTGCTGAATCGTTGTTTGAGCAAACCATTTTTCTTTGGTGATTTTAAATGAGACTATCAAAATAGTCCTTAAAACTAACTAATTTATGATTAGTATAAAAACTATGCCTAAAACTCAATTTTTTTAATGTTACCCAAAATTAAACATGTATTTAATTGTCAAAAACAGCCCTCATCAGTTTACTGTGAAACTTGTATAATAAAAGGAAATTTCTGTATGTCTGTCTTTGCGTTTGTGTTTGTTTGCGACTGAACCCATTTTAATACTGTTGGATTTTGTTGGAAATCGATTATTTGAAAGACAGTTATCAGTTACATCTATTTGAAATCAACTCGACCATTTCCAAGATTTACCACAATGTCTCCCATTTATCATTAGTAAACAGTTCTGTTCCTAGCAGTTAACAATCAAAGTCTTTACTTTGAACCAAAACAGGAAATTGCAATTGACAAATGCTAAATTAAATATCCTTAATGCCAGTTGAAAAGGTCATTCCTTTCTTTGTAACGCCTTTTTATCGATCTATTCTTGTCTAAGTCGATTATGCAATTTTTAATTCAAACTCACCACCAAAACAGATCGTAAATAATTACCCAGTCTTAATTAGATCTGTGTAAAAGCGGTTTGTTGTGTAATTAACTTAATGTTGAATAGCTTGTTAACGTTGGTCTGTCTACTGTATATGTATTATCGTTTTTCTTTGTTTAGTGTCTGGCGTCGGTTTTTTTCTTTATTACGTTACCTTTAGTTAACATTTCGAAAGAAGAAAAAAGGCAATGTTTTGTTAGTACTTGGTACTTATTTGTTACATTTGTCCTTATGCTTTATTTTTATTTAGTATCTCTATTAATATATGCATGCTTTAAATTACATTGACTGGAACTACTTTTACTGTACGCAGATTAATAAAGATAAAAAACAATCGAATGCTTACTATCTTATCAATAAGTTACGCGTATATTTTACCTACATACAATAGTAGGTAGTATTAAATAATTTAAATAATTTTGTTCGTGTTGATTTGGGTATTTAAAGTTTTTTTACTGCCTAAAGATTCAACATTCATCTCTTTGTGATTCTGCCTCACAGATTTTATGGAAAAAAGTGTAGGACACATTTTAAAGTAACTAATTACAGGCAAAAGTTCTATAAATTGTATATTTTACCTCCGAAAGGTTTATTCCTTTATGCTTCGATCCTCTCACAATCAAAATTCTTTTTTAGACAATGTACTACTGTCGATTTTAGTGTTAGCTATTTCAAATTACACGTTGACTTCAAAATTTATTGAAATTGTGACTTAAAGTTTTTCATCTATATACAGTATATTAATTAGTAGAATGAATTCAATTCTGAAATCTGGGCTCATTTGGTTATTATTTATGCCGCTTCTTTTAAAAATATTTTCAAGTTCGATTTACATCAGGTTATACCGGAGTAGATGATAACTTTCTTATTTTAAATAGAATAACATGCTTTTTTTACATTTTCCGATAGAAAATCTAAATTCATGTATATTTTATAGAAGGCACTACCCCGAAAATATCGATGGATTTTGAGTTATTTAATTTTTTTTTCAAAATATTTGACATTTGCATGTTAACATTTAAATAACCATAATTCAATTAATTTTTGAGATTTTGCTTTATAACTCGTAACAATTATTTATAACTATTCATATTATCGAAAAAAATGTGGTGTTTAACAAAAATGTACAGGATGTTCAAATTTTGTGGTAAAGTTGGTCAACCTCAAAGGGGCATATTCGAATTCCTCATTGAATTTGGCGTCTATTGATATGGGACTATCGTATACCTTTGTTTATACTTGTAAAGTTACGTGTAATGTTAATGAATGCAGTGTGCTCTGATTTCGAAACAATTGAACAATCAATTGTTGTTAAGTGTCAGAAAACTTATGCCGTCTTCCAGACCCACAATTTTGAATTGTTGTAATAAAGCATCTACAATTAATAATTTAGCTTACTACTACTACTACTACAGTAATCAAGATGTTTTAAATGTATTTTATTTACATGGTGAGTGTGGAAAAGTTACAGAAAGAACTTGCAGACTTTTTAACGAACGTTATCCATTTATTCTACTAATTCATATACTTCTAATAGCCCATCAACTTGAAAAACCCTGTGTATTAATGCTTTACAATTTTAGTAAGCTTTTTTTGTATTTAAGCCTGTTCGTTATTCCAAATCTATTTAGTTTTCCATAAATGTAAAGAAGTGCATAATATAATTTTAAATTTATTTATATAGGGGATCTCGTCTTATGTTGAGAGATATAATTCGTCGAAGATATGAGTTTCAGTTTTCAATATTTTTATTACATTTCTCCTTTTCGTTACCGACCACAATATTCTTAATTATATTATGGTATAGTACATTCGTTTTATACATGGATTAAGTATTATTGTTCTGTTACACTTTAATTAAGCCCTAGCAATGTCAAGTGTACCGCAGTCAATAAACCTCCAGGTTGATGTTAATTAGATCCAAAAAAGAAAGTGTTATAAACTTCTTCAGTTCAATTAAAATTAATGATGTGGAAGTAAGTGGTTTGTATGGATACGTAGTAGTATCTAAACCGTTTCCATGACGACCTAGTTATTCCTAAATTGAGCAAATTTGGTCAAATTTAACCAATTAGCTTTAGCGGACGCATTTCTAATAACAGCAACTTAAACCACATATTGAGCCAATTTTTATTATTTTTTTTTAATATGTCCAAACCATAAGAGTTAAATTCTTACTTACGTTTATAAGTCTAGTTTCTCTGAAAATTTTTTCAGGCACTATAACAATTGTAATTATTATAAACAATTAGATGTAGATTCGCGCGTTAAAAGCTAGTTATAAGTATATAAGATTTTACGTAACATTTAGGGTACAAAATGATGTAATTTGGAAATCCAATTGACATTTCGGGTTATGATAGAGTAATTTTTGTCAGACCTCCTCAATCATTAGGGTTTCATATAATACAAAATACCGGTATCAACTCGTCTTTATAATTAATTTTTTTAATTCGAAAAACTCCAAAACGGAGATATCACTTGTAAGCCTTATAAAGCATATACGGACTAACTCTAACGAAAAAATTGAACAGTGCACATTAGGGCTTTTGGGGGGGTTTAACCCCTCCCCCCACCCGAAATGTCTGAGCAGATTTTTCAGTGTTTCCAGAAGGTTTACAAAGGTATAAATGTAAAATATTTGCAATATTCATAAATTAGATGTTTTATTTATTATAATAACAGAAGCCGCTATATCGGACGGGGCCTAGGGCGCAGTCGACCATAAATCCGCCACTGCATACGTGACAATTTCGGCATCTTAAAATTGGAAATAACTGACAATAAAAACGGTTTTATATCGCGATAGAGTTATTTGGCTTCAAATTTAAAAACGAAATTGGGGCATATTCTGTAATTATAAAAAGGAAGGTTAATAACAAATATTTTTATGAGAACACCCCGCCCCAAAAAGTATTTTCTGCACTCGCCCCTAGTGTCCGTGGATAGTGAAAGATAAACTTTGTAGGTAGATAAAAAGTTTTGTTTTATGAAAAAGAATGTGATGTCCAGCACATAATCATAATTTTGTTTCAGTGTCGAACATAAAAAATTTCATTTATGAAATTCTATTGCCTTTTTAAATTCTTTTTCTAACAGTTATACTTTTTTTATTTTATATTTAAATTCGTGAAACAGTGAGATAACAAAAATCTTCATATTTCATATTAGATATGCAATCATCTTTTTTTATGTTCTGTGATGATAAACATCAACTTCGTGTCTGTGGTCAGTTGATAACTGTTTTTGAGTGATAGGTATAATATATTTTAAACGTTTGTCCTGTAGCATTTCAGTATCCATAGAAATTCGCAATGAACCATATGGAGCATGACAACACAGTTATGGTCGGTTTGCTCTGTAACGTTACTTTTAAAGTTGGTTCAGTTTTTTTTTTATTCGCGGTATCTGCAATTGGAGAAACCGTAGAATTTTTATTATGACAAGATTAATGTACTGCAATTTTATGGCAGCTTTTCTACCGGAGATAGTATTGTATTGACTCGTTCCTTTGCAAGACCGATCAATTTTATGTTTTAAATAGCAAGAAAAAAAAACAGTGAATTTTGTTTTCTTTTATTATTCCACAACGACTTTGTTTTTTAATTGATGGTGGAATTGCGCCATTATTTTGGAACTTTATGTTTCCAATTGTTTCGAGGAAGCTTTTAAATATTGTAACTACTCCATAATATCCTAGAAATAAAGTAACATGTCAGAAAAAGATTACAATAAAAAACTGAATATATTAATAATATATTTCCAACAATAATAGTAACAAAAATACTTAATAAAAAATTATCTAGAAAAACACTAATTTTAATTCACTCACATATATAGGTAATTTTTCAGTTAAAGTGGGCAAATACATATCAGATTACACTAATTCAATAATTTCCTTCAAAACGAACAACAGGCTTAGTAAATACATAAAAAACAGTAAAGATTTTTCTAAGAGAGATACAAAATCAGGGGTTTATAAATTAAATTGCGGTAGTTGCAATAAATCTTATATTGGCCAAACTGGTAGATGCTTTAAAGATCGTATTAAAGAGCAGAAAAAGGGCTTTGAAAACAATGATGATAATTCTAATTATGAGCTCTATCTAATTGAAAATTCTTCTTGATTGAACATTTAATAGAATATGTGTTTTCTCCCCCCTTTTGTAATTAGTATTTAAGCGAATTGTTACTTAGAAAAATTTGTATTTTTGTCTTCCACCTGAAGAAGCCACTGTGTGGCGAAATGTGCAGTGTGGTACAATAGATTGTGTTTGTAACTTGCGTTATTTTATTTCTACGATTGTATGTTTCCAGTTTTTGCTTTTTCATCATCAAACGAGACGAATAGAAACTGTTTGTTAAAGGACAGACACATTTTAGGGTTTGTAAACTCTTTCAATTACTGCTATTATATAACATATATGTACCACATGATGATATCACTCATACGTGGGAATCCTCATCAGTGTTTAAGAATCTTCGTCAAAACTACCCTCATATTTTCCAGTCATAATAATGAAACTGGTCAAGTAAGAATCAAACTCGGATTAAATAAAAATTAATTTTTGCCTCCTGTGTACTACACAATATTAAAATATGACATTCGTGTGTGTATTAAAACAATTAACTACTTTCTCGATTAGTAAAAGTCTTTACTTATTTCCATATTTTGAAGACCCCCTTCTGTTGGCGCCAATTTACATAAATATGTATAAGGTTTACCTACAGAGTAAGACGTAAGAATTATTTAGCATATTTTACAAACAACAGTCAGCAGAACTAACATTTGAATTCTGGATGTACGCAATAATAGCCAGCCATAAGAGGCACAGGAGCGCAGCAGATCTTACTCCTATTTTTTTATCATTTTTAAGATAAATTTATTTGCACGTAATTCAGCAATGCAGCAACGCATACAAAAATATTAATTAAGTAATCACGCATTTCTCTGAACCTAGAGCATCTTACATCCCAATCTATGTGCGAAAAATAGCCTAATTTCGGCCCTCCTCTGCCTCCATTTGCACCTGTTTCTGCTTCTGATATGTTTTCTAACTTAACTAGACCTTCATGTCTCAGAAGGTGTCGTAACCTGGCCCAACCTAAACTACGTGTTTGGTGTTTAATTATTACTAGCTGTGCCCGCATAGAATTTAACGAAAAAGTTATTTAATTAAATTTAAACGAAATCGTTGAGACAACCGTTAGCAATAGCACGCTCGCGCGTTCTGAGCCCGCGCAACGGGCAGCCTTGGCGATATTCAGTGGCGGGAGGAACTTTCATAATTTTTGTCTGTCTGTATGTTTGTTTCGGTTAATCTCTGAAACGGCTGGACCGATTTTGACGGGACCTTCAATGGCAGATAGCTAAAGAGTAACTTAATCTACTTTTATTTTAGAAATTAATAACTATTTATTAATCATTATTAATTTCTAAAATAAAAGTAGCCTAAATTACTCCTTATTACATCAGCTATCTGCCAGTGCAAGTCCCGTCAAAATCGGTCCAGCCGTTTCAGAGATTATCCGGAACAAACAGACAGACAGACAAAAATTAAAAAAAATGTTATTTTGGTATATGTACCTTGTATACATCCATATGAATTTAGTAAAAAGTAGTTATTTCAATATTACAAACAGACACTCCAATTTTATTTATATGTGTATAGATGTATATATAGATTTATTCTCATGCTGGTGGTTTCGTTATAAATTGCAATAAAAATAAAACCATCAAAGGAACTGAAGAAAAACTTTCGACATGTGAGACTTATTATTACTTATTCAACTGTGTGCTTTTTCCTTGGCAATGATCCTCGTCAATTTTTGAAGGGTGACAACCCTAGTACACTATAAGAAAGCTCTCGGAGTTACAATATTACAGTTTTATTTAGTGATCATGCAAACTACGCAGTCATCTAAGGCAAGCAAGCGAAAGCGCTAAAATCTTATACAATTATGTTAATATTTGTCACATTTCATGGATGATTTTTCCCTTCGCAATTGTCGATTGTTTAACGCTTTGTTCGCATCGTGTAAAGAATACACCTACGAGCCGCCTCTGTAAATTAAAATGTAACATAGCTAATGTTCTCCGCGACAGAAATAATATTGACATTGAAATCAGTTATGCCAGAGATAACGGATTTAAAATGTATTCAAATACAATTAATAGCGAATAAGTAACATGCTATTTATAAATTCGAGTTCAACGATGTTTGTACTTTTTATCACGTAATTGCAAACACTATTAGCACTTGCTTTATAATTTTTGCTTTTTGTACTTTTTGTTTTCAATTCGATCTTATGAATGTATTAATCTAAGTATGTAGTTATGTACGTAATTATTCACGAGTGTGCAATTGAAGATGTCAAAGTTATACAGGTCGCTGGCCTTTTTTCTTTGTGTTTGCTATTTATTCAAGGTAACAATTTGATTCATTGTTTACTAACTTTTTCTATTATAAACGAAGTTTTGTTCGCTTTGATAATATACAGGATTGATCAAAAATACTTCTTATAAACGCTTAAAAGCCCCTAAAGCTATTAGATACACTGAACCCTTTTCAGGGTTAATTATAACAATCAGTGGTATTAAAAAGAGTTAGATTTTGGCTTGATTATACTCTTCTGTTTTATTTTACTAGAAGAGTTCATAAATTTACTTTTCATTGATATCTTAAAGTACTAGTTCTCAAATGAAAAACTTTTTCCGATTTGAATGAAAATTGATCGTTTCTTAGAGCTCTATTAGTGGTTATTTATCATGTGACAACTATTTTTGAAAGAAAGAATTTTGCGTGCATTATGAAATATCATTAAATTTAAAATTTGTGCCGCCTTGGGACAAATTTGAAATTTAATGATTTTTCATGATGCAGACAAAATTTCAAGATTTTGGGAAATCATTATTCCAAGGTTACTTAAGGTACTTTTAACAGCATTTTCATCCCAATTATGCTTGGAAGATGTAATTGCGATGTCATCGGCAAAAGCTAAAATGTTATCTTAAGGGATAACATAAAAGAAGTCCAAGCATAGACCCTTGTGAAACTCCACACGTTAGATTTAGCATATACTATTAATTTGAACAAGTTGTTATCTATCACTCTTTTCCAAACCTTTTCTCCTTAATTATCATGTCAATTAAAACCTAAAGTGATGATATTTATAGTTTTTAAACATAAAACGAAACAAGCTCACCGCTTATTTATTGAATAGAGAAAATGCCACGGTTTACTGGTTGATCTGCTTGATGCCTTACTTTCCTTAATTTCATGGAATTAAAACCAATTAATAGCTAGCTAGTTACTTTACGTGTCCATTGCAACGGGTCAGTCAACTTTTGACTTTTTATTGTTTCCTAATAAACAACAGCGTGACGAATTCTAATGCATGCAGCTCGTGTGAAAATGGTCAACGAAACTGCTGTTATCAAACATATGCCTCGCAGACACAAACATGCATTGCAATCATAATTATTACTGTCTGTTATTACGTTCAACACACTTTATAATAAACCAGACAGATTATTGTTTTGCATTTTCAAATGTTAAACAATCAATAAAATCTATACATATTAATAAAATTGAAGTTTATGTCTGTATCGAAAGAACTGCCTTTTTTTAAGTTTGTACAGTTATTTGTATACTATTGTTACGAACTGTACTTGCGGCTTGTGTTGGTTCAGTCCTAATTAACGTTACCTTCCTGGAATAGATAATGGATATTCTCGACCTTCTTAGATACGTCAGGAATATTCTAGTCAGTTTGTTTACGTCGTGCATTGACAAGTGACAGGAGCGATAGACAGGCAATAAGCATAGAGTGGCGGCAGTTGAATGCGAGTATAAGTAGTGGCGAAGAATACGACGACGAGAGAAATAGATTTACTAGTGAGAAAAATTGTGTAGACTTGTGTTAATCGAACTGTAGTTAATTTAATTTTAATTGTTAATAAATGTTGTTGTTTTCGTTCATTTAATTGTATTTTCGTGACTGAACACGTCACAATATTAACAAAGGACGTTACAAAAGTCACTAAGGAAACGGAGAGGTAAATTAGTAGGGCACCCAATGAGATATGAAGTGTTAGTTAGAAACGTATTAGATGCAGAAATAGGAGTAAAAATAGGGCAGAGGAAGGCCTAGATTAATTTACTGTTTGCAAATATTTAGGGATATAAAATGTTCTAGTTTTAGAGAATTTTTTAATAAGGGTAAACTTAAATACATTAATGTGATATTAATTCTTGATGATAAGAGCATTGGCGCATAAATCCAAAGGTCCCAGGTTCGATTCCTGGTAAGGGCGTGACAGCAGTAGCAATTGTTTCTTCGTTGAGGCAATCATTAGTAGGTACAATTAATTCAAAAGTTAGTATCAAATTGACCTTAGCTACTTATTCACTAAAAGGCTTAAAATACGGTGCTTCTAAGCCCTGAAAGAACTGAAAGCACATTTTTAAGCACAAAAAATTAGTTCCAGTCCAATTAGCTATGTCCAATTCTGCCATGCTGTATAATAATATTCTACGTGTCTATGGTGCTAGCATATAGGTAGGTTTGTGAGCTATTTCTGTGGAGCTATCTCATCTCGTGATACAAAATAATTGAACTACCTGGCCATTAAAACGTCTAATTAAAAGACTGAAATGACGCGCTTACCTTCGATGTCCAGGGTTTAATCGGAATTTTTAGTTAAAAACCACCAGCGTTTTGACATGTTGATCGTATTTAAATGTCAATGTTCGGTTGTCTCTGGTTCATAGATACATATTTGCTTAATACAAGTAACTGTATAAGCTTAATAAAAGGCAATATTTCGATATTATGACAAATACTTCTTGCACACTGCACAATTTTCTGTGATTTATGGACTTTTTCCTATTAATAATTTATTCACATGGTCGTTCATAAGCTATAATTTTACCGTTTATTGTTTTTTTTTTCTGTATCGATCATTTGAACGTTACTGCAAAGCTCGACCAACATGTGTGCTCGTTTCATTCGATCGAACGATGTCATTCTTTAAAAGCTCCGTTGAAGTTGAATTGGTGTCGAACACGAGGACTTTGCATTGTTTAAACTCGCCCATACAATAGATGCAAATGGCGATGACTGATGCCAGAAGCTTTTGAAAGTACGGATACAGGGCACCCTGCAGAAATCATTCAAAAGAACACATGTCATCCATTCTGAAATCCAATTGGGATCAATACAATAGAGAGTATTAAAAAAAATCAGTTGTCTGTCTCTATGCTAATGAGTACAGATTTAAGACCATTAACAAGTAACAATTTCTTTTAAACCTGCTTACGAGTTAAAATTGACCTATCTAACAAAAATATAATCTGTTTTGAAATCTCTTATGAAAATCAGTGCAATTTTACGATAGTATGAAAGCTGTTTATTTCATTTTGACCTATCGAGTCACATCAGGTGGGTGCTGGCAAAAAGGCCTTTACAGGCTATATAATAAATATAAATATGGAATCAATTCAATGCCGGTAGGGGTATTAGCCCTAAGAGTAGTTGTTTCTGTTGATTCCATATTTATGTTTCTCAAGTAATTTAAAAGAAAAATTGTTTCATTATTTTATATTTAATCTAAAACTTGGTAAGTTTTGTATCCATCTTATTGATTACTAAAACTTGCCAAGCTACAATTTTAATATTAAAAAAACAATATAGTAAATTTTCTTTTAAATCAATTAAAAACGTTTTACATTCCTATTGTATGTTCTTGTTGTAAATTCCTATACAACCTGGTATCCGTTCAGATCTTCAACTCTTTTATCGACAAAACCGACAACCCCAAATGTCGTTTGTACTAAACGTTTGACATTTATGTTTTTGTTCAGATACATTATCCTACAGTAGACCCGTCGAAACATAAAATTTTACATTTGTGCGATTGTTCTTTGAAGAGACAAATAATTTACTCTGTATCTGCATTCCTAAACCCATAAGAAATTACTGTTGTTTTGACCGGTTGAATATTCATCTAAGTTAGATTACCTTGTACCTGTGGCTTGGCTAGCGTTTTCATATCGTTTTTATGATTTTCACTTGATTTTAACGGTTATTATTCTGCAAATTCAGGTGCATCAGAGGCCGTTTGGAATTCATAGATTGCTGTATTTAATGTTTTCACGTGATACGTGCAGTTGTAATTTAATTGCTTTCGAGGAACTTGATTATTAAGAGAGGAAAACGTTCGCATTTTAATAAGCTAATTAAATAACTTTTGATGAATAAAATTCCTCAAGAAATGGCAGTTTCTTGAAATAAATACACAGTTGATAACTTCCACAGTTTATTAAATAAATTTACCACGTTTTTCGCCAACACTGTCGCTTCTTCAGAAGTACAAAATTTACTTAAAATTACCTAAGAACAGATGTCTATAAATAGGGCGGTGCATCTTCATTAGAGTGAGGGAAAAGATTTAATAGTGGTGAGGGATTTATATCTACTTGGTCATTAAGTAAATTGTTTGTATTTTTATATTTGTTAATTTCATTACATTCTAATAGTATAAGTTTTAAACTTTTATTTTCAATGTGCAAAATTTTTAGATCTAAATTAAATATATGGTTATCTTCTAACACATGTTTGGCATAGTTAGAATCGGTTTTTTTGTTTCTATATGATCTAAAATGTTCCTTCAAACGAATTATAAAATTTCTCCCCGTTTGACCTCTATAAATTTTTGAACAAGAACCGCAATTGTTTTGATAATTTCTATACTTTGTCTTTATTATTCTTTATATGTATGCTAAGGTTATTATTCGTTTTGTATGATAATATATGAATAATAACCTTAGCGTTCATTTACAAGAAAACATAAATTAAATTCGAAATTTCTTTCTATGGCCCGGTTAATTTAAGAAGGCTTTGGTAGCAATAAATAACGTAACTTGAAAAGGGGCTGCTTTTTACTAGTTTTTTCAGCACATCAAATATTTCCAATGAACCGTATGGATTTCAAATAAATAGTAACGGGATGATTATAGTATTCTGAAAATGATGTCAGTGTAGAAAAATTACGCTTTTTTCAGTGCCGATATTTATTACTGACTTTGCTTTCCTAATTGACCCTAGTGTTAGGTAGCAATTTAAGTTGTACCATATAAATTACCCTGCATCTTATGCGAGCAGTTCATTTGTAATAGTTTGTAATTTTTTAACAATAATAATCTGTCAAGAAATGAACAATAGCAGTACGTAACCACAAGGTGTTCTGATTCGTGTTGTGGTTAGTGGGTTCTTTTTATGAATTGATTTCGTTCATTGATCAAACATAACAAGATACTGGTTAACCAAACCAGCACTTGATTCGTCACATATACATGTCACTGCCCCATGTACACATTTTTCTTTGAATTGTAATAATTTGTTTCTTATCGAAAATTTATTTGTTTGCCAAGAGCTGTCTGTCGTATCATGTTTTCCATTAGGAACATATTATGCATAAATAATATTATAATAATAGATCATCAACTGTTGGCATCTAAGGCAAAATATGTATGACGCAGCTAATATTTTTTAAAAGCCTTCGTCGTTATGAAGCATATTTGCCCTGAAGAATATGAAAAAGCCTCCTTGATTAAGGTCAATACCTTTTTAACGATAGCGCAAAGTTGTTGGTCGTGGTAGAGAAGACTAATGCCCAAGTAGCGGTGAGCATACCGGCCTAATGACGGAGCCACGAAGCTGATTAAAAAATTACGTGTAATTAACTCATTTTATTAATTCATTCACATCCTACAGTTCTTGCTTGAAAAGGGTAATGGCAAATTATACCCATCGTATCGGATAGTTCGGGACTAACTGGAGACTCTATTGAGACATAACGGAGCAATTCCAACCCCTTAAATATTTTATCAAGAGGCGACTGTAAATTATAAGTACTATAAACTCAACAAGATTATCACAACAACGCAAAATAATTGTCAATAGTCATTTTCTGGGTCATTACTCGTTACTGCATTTTTGTTAAGAATATTTGAAACTTTGGTGGTGTTCTCTTCAACCCCTGAAGAAGGTCACTTTATTATCGAAAAGTAGTTTGGACGTTTAGTGTCATGTTTTGGCGTTGGGATTTGAGCTATTTACCTTTTGTCGGTGTTTAAATTTCAATTTGTCCGGAAAAATCCTGTGGGCTTAGAAAAAGTCGTTTTTTTCAGTCCTATTTATGGAGTTACAAGAAACAATCCTTCTTTGCAAATAGCGACCAAATTATAATAAAAAATATAAATACGGTATCAACAGGAACAACTACACCGACGGCTAATACCCCTACCGGCATTGATTCCGATGGATTCTTAGACGAAGAAATAACATTTTCAAAACAAAGAGTCTAAGAACCGTCGGAATTAACAGTGTAATTCAATGCCTGTAGGGGTATTAGCCCTCGGGGTAGTTGTTTCTGTTGATTACATATTTATATCTATTATATAGATTGTAAAAGCCTTTCTGCCAGCGTCCACCTGATGAGACCCGATAGGTCATAACCGGTCGTGGGATATGGCTTTCGGTTTGCTGTGCCCACTATGTAGGACGCGTTCGAAATGTGGGATCTGTGATCCTTAAAATTCAGACGAAAATGCCTTCTTTTTTTTTGAATATGGATAGTTAAAAAATCAGGTTTATTTTTGAGGAAGTTTAGATTATTGGATAAAATTTGTTTATAATATATTTTTTAATATTTACCGTAAATTACATAGAGTTCCCTGTACCTGAACATGACGATTTAACAAACTTTCAAATATAAAAATATATATAACAGTTCTTATCAGTTAGATGCTTAAAACAGGAAAAGAAACAAAACATGTAAAATCAAAACAGTATGACATAACAAAATAATTTATGATTATTTACTATCTTACGCATGATTGTTGTAAAAAAAACGTAATGCTAAAACGTGCTTTGTACCGAATTTTTGAGATTAGGTTGACAATACAATTTTTCTTATCTACTGTTTTAAGTTTATTAGGTAGTCTATTAAAAGTTAGAATAACCTCCACATAACTAATAATTATTTTAATTCTTGGGAAGTTGATTTTTTTAAATAAAACCTTTTGAATAATTCACCTGTAAGTAACACTAACCACATACTTTAATGTTAGTTTTCGAAATGCCACGTTTATTTTTATTATGATTAATAATATTAATTAATTTTGAAATTTTATTGAATTACATATAGAAAACTGAATTTACCCGTGAACTGGCAAAATAAGACGAGATAAGAAAATTAAAAAAATACGTTATATTCGTTGAGTTTACCTTTTCCTTTTGTTGAGTTATAACAACTAATTATACATTTGACAAAATAACACATGAGTTTAAACCAAATTTATATTAATTTAGAACCATCGCCAACGTTTCGCGAAACTTGTGTTTCATTCTTCTTGTTTCTAAAGCGAAGTTTTAATAATAATACATTATCTATAAATTTTATTATTCCCTGTTTGTATGCCCCTTTGAAGTTGACCAACTTTGACCACAAAATTTGAACACCGTGTACATTTTAGTAAAAAACAACAACTTTTTTTCGAAAATGTGAATAGTTATAAATAATTGTTACGAGTTATAAAGTAAAATCTCGAAAATTAATTGAATTACGGTTTTTTAAATTTTAACGTGCAAATGTCAAAAATTTTGAAAAAAATTAAATAACTCAAAATCCATCAATATTTTCGGGGTACTTCCTCCTATAAAAAATACATTAATTCAGATTTTATATCGGAAAATATATAAAATAAGAAAGTTAACATCTACTTCCGATATAACCGGATGTAAATAGAACTTGAAAATATTTTTAAAAGAAGCGGCATAAACAATAACCAAATGAGCTCAAGTTTCAGAATTGAATTCATCTACTAATTCATATACTTCTAATAGCCCTTCAACTTGAAAAACCCTGTATATTTATTTATTTTTTTGAAATGCTTTGCGATTAATTAGACTATTTTCATCACAAAGATGCCGTTGTAGGTAATAAAAGTAATTAATTGGTAGGTGTTAGATTTGTTAGCCCCTGCTAACGGAAATAAGGTTTCTTCTTGTTCTATCGCCATACGGGATACGATGACATAATTGGTAGGTCTTCCTGCGGAAAAAGGATGTTGAATACATATTGTGCTTATACGTATCGGTTACAAAAGTTAACTTCAATAAGGAAAGAAACATGTAGAATTCGTCAAAATTATCTTTGATTGAATTGATTGTAAGAATATTTTTCGTATTTGGAAAATATGGAAACATCCACTTAGTGGATCCCAACAAGCGATAATTCTTACCTTTTTAATGAGACACCCTAAAATCCAATTAATAGATAATAATTTTTGGAGAGGGGGGGGGGCGCTTCATAAACATTAAAGTGTCCGATTTTAGGGAAACATTTGTTTTTAATTCTACCACTTTTAAAAGTTAGTTTTAAAGTTAAAATCTCTTCTAACTTGATTACAAATTCTAATTAAAGGAAGATCCTCTTTTACAATTAATTAATAAGACAAAATGACCACTTTTTATGCAAATTAATTATTGTTTCGCACATCAATACAGTGAGATGTGATGCTATGGTGTTATGGGAGGATGGTAAAAACACCGTGCATAGAAAGGTGAAGGTCTGTGGTTGCGTAATTTTTTAAAAAATTATTTAATCGTTGTTCCACCCTTCAGGTACCTATTTGGTTCGATTCGAGTAACTTTGTGTCTACAATTAGCAATTTAATCCTTATTATGTATGCAAAATGATATCCGCCCTCATACGTATATGAATGTAGCCCGTAGACTGGCAAAACAAATGGGGTCCGCCAAGCGTAAAAATGTCATTGAAGACAACATCGTGTACCATTGTTCATTAGCAATTTATAGAATCGGTTGACAGGTCGCAACCTCAAAACGACGAACCTTCTTCTGAATTCGTATTTCCGTTTCCTTTATTATTTTATTTTCGTCTTATGCGATCGATCACAAGTTACCGATCCCATTCCCATTGTTTAGATTATTATAATTCCCGAGTATCGTCGTCATCGCAATGATTAATAAATGCTATTAACAGATACAATCAGAAACGGAGAAATAAAATAAAATGTGTAGGGTGAAATTAAAATAGTCAGGAAAATTAAATGAAATTTAATTTAAAAAGAATAAATAAAAATATATGAATTAAAACATGAAACTAGGTAATTGTTAAATTATTATAATAATAAAAAATAACTAACAATACTAAATTAGGAATTTATGGCCTGACTGTTCAAGGTGACTTATCTGAAATAAATAAACAAAAACAATATGTGAACAACCAATTAAACCAAAATCACAATCATAACAACATAAATATAAATAATAAATTACGAATTTGCAATTCAATCATTTCCAAATCACAGGTGTTAAGGGTCAACTCGCGAAATACCTCAACGGAAATATAATAAGCTTGTAAAGAGTTATTTACTATGGTAAACAGTGCATGCATTCACTTCAGGTACTAAGGATCAACTCGCATCATACTCAAAAACAAAGCACTAAGGGTCAACTCGCATAGTGCTCAATTAAAATTCAATATTAATTTATAATAAATAAAGTAAATAAATTATAAATAAATAAAATATATAATAATAAATAGTAAAATTGGTCACTCAGTGAATCAACTCACCTAGTATTTGAAAAACTGACACTTTAGAAAATTAAAGCACAGATGAACAACATCACACAATTTATAAATATCGATATTGATAGCTTACGAAAGACTGACTTATTTGGGATAGTTCTCCCGAGAGCACAGCCCGTGTTTATAAAACAGCTGCATATTCGGGACTTATCGCACCGTTCATAGAAACAAAACCTGGAGAATTCGAGTTAGCATAGACTAAATAGTAACAATCAAAAGTTGGATCTGAATATTACAGTGTGAATAGAAAATTTTCTTTATAGAAATTACTTACTTCTTACAAATACGGTTTTTAACACGTACTTTTAATATTGTAATAAATAATAAGAAACTGAACGATGAAGACTAAACGAAGTAATTAATTATTCAATTTATAGTAGGTACGGCGTTATCCCACACAGATAGACACATACAGAGCTAGCAAACGGTTTTAATGTCTTTATCTTGGCAGATAATTACCTGTTGGTTCTTTCCAAACGCAACGAACAAAGAGCCTTTGTATTTCGACGTACATGAAACGATAATGGTTTGTGTTTTGTAAGATGAAATAATAAAATAAAATAAAACGAAAGCTCCGCTACCAAGACAGCACAAAAAACAGAAAATATATCGTACAGAATATATATGTGCATGTCGCTGCCTATCTGTAAAATTTTGCTGTTAATGAAAACGGCATTGCTGGCGTTGCTTTCTTAATTAACAAAATGCCGAATTTTACATGCTAGCTTCAACTTATATTGATAACTAAACTATACTTTTGCATTCAAACATGAGCTTAGACGACTACGGTACTGGACTAATATTTGTATATATATTAGTGTTTTTAGTTTAATAATTAATAAAAAATATTAAGACAACTAAAGTTTACAATCAACAAAGTTTATGTATAAAAAGAAACACAAAGAGGTGAAAAATATATATACAGACGAAAAGATTGAACATGAATAGAAACAATATAAAACAATAATGTAAACAATAGAAGCTACCTACTAGCAGAAGATAACACTGTTGACCAAAAACAAGAATGTGTTGATGATTTTGAGCAGTGTTTAAACGTAACAAACCGGAATTTTTGCTTCGATATGTGACAATGAATGAAACATGTAATCAAAATGACCGTCATCGATCTGTTCGAGTGGACACCAACTCATGAACCTCAACAAAGCACAACAATCAGCTGGAAAGGTTATGGTTAAGGTTATGGTATTTTGGGATGTGCGTGGTGTAATATGTATCAACTATCTTGAGAAGGGAAATACCATCAACAGTGAATTGAAGTAATTATATAGCGTTATTTGAGCGTTTGAATTGAACTTCGAATTGCTCCCACATCCACCGTATTCTCCCGATTTGGCTTTCAACAATAAATGCTCGCCGACAAGAAATTTCGCTCGAATGAATAGGTTATCGCTTTATCGTTGAAGCTGAGGTCTATTTTGAGGCAAAAGATAAATTGTTCTACAAAAGTGTATTGAAATGTTAGAGCGGCGCTGGAATGATTGTGTTGCTCTTGATGGAGATTACGTTGATGAATATAGCCAGTTTTGAACAAAAAAAAAAACGTGGTTTCTTTGTTAAGCCCGGAACTTTTCAGCGCATGTGTTATTTGTCAAGTACATCAGTCATGTGAACTCGGTTTTTGAACACGTATGCCTACTACGATATAAGCATATTCCTTACAAAAGAAATAAATTGAAATAAAATCCTTTGCATTTGAATTTATCGGATGTCAGATGCACTTGTAGTTGTAAGTACCTATACAAAAAAGAGTTGAGGATGCACAAAAGACTTTTTCCTCTCCTGCGTATCGAGTAACAACGGTATGTAGTTGAAGTTCACAATTTAGATTCGTTCTTTCATGGGAGGTATGAAAACTCTTTTTTTTATAATCCGTCTGGAAATACAGGGCGATTGAGGACAAATAATTAATTACAAACAGCAAAGAGACGACACAATCAATAACTGTTGAATGTTTTATACATTGCACAACATTGGATATCTTACAAGTAGAGCATGAAAAAGTTAACAACTTTTTGGATTGATTCCGGGACACTATGTAAATATCTCTTAATATCATCTGCTAAAACTTTTGTATTCTGTCCATCTGTGCCAATAACTTATATTACTGTACTTTCCTATAATCCCGGCTAACATTTCTACTTCATGTACCTACTAACCGCATAAGTCTGTCCTTCGCTGTCCTCCCTAATTACGATTTTACAATAGGTTTCTTCGGTGGTTTGGGTCATTGCTCTATTTGGTCAAATTTCTCGTCTCAAAATTTTCCATGCTTTTTCGAACTTCTCTATTGGTACCCTACTCTTATCTACTACCCTTTCCTTTACTTTAGAATTTCGATACGATTCTATTTTTTCCTTCTGACTAAACAGTCCGATCTGAATCTTTTTTTTCCTTTTGCGTTCTCGTTGTTAAATATATTGTTATTGTTATTATCGTTCTTGTTGCCTAGTTTTATTTATTAACTTATTAATTACCGAATACGAGAGTCTAAAATGTAATTGAATCAATCATCGAAGATGAAGCAGGTTCACCTATTAAAAGTAATTTGTCAATTTTTAGCAGACAAAATTTGGTATTTTAGAAGACGCTGAACAATAGGAACGAAACATTCTGTATACGTATTGTACAAGGCTAATAAATCGAATGAGTTGCAATATTTGATGAAATCTTTTTAAGAAGTATACTTACTTGTATCAAAAACTAAAAATCATTGTTTCTTTTGCCGTTATAATGAATTCTGTATCGTGCTTGTGCGCTAGGTAAGCAACATAAAAAATGTAACGAAATTGCTTTCGATATAAAGACGCTCCCTGGAAGATTGTTAACTAAAGAACTTCCTCAATTAAAATTCTTCAATTTTCCTAATAATTGCGCATATTACACTTGTATGTGCATGGTAAGAGATAAGCCGATAGCCAATCTTTCTCAAGAGTGAGTAGCCGCAGATGCGCGATGACGTAGTCCGGCCACTTTTTCTGACATGAATATGTGTATCGTATTTGTGTGTTAACAACTAATCATTATTGCCATAAAGCTGTAAAATTAGTTCCTTGACCCCACGTCCTATTTCCTGGACTATGTTAGTACATGCGTTTTTATGGATCCCACATTAAGACAAATCGATTAGCAACGGGGAAAAACCGAATTAAATGCCGCAGTTGTAAAAGTTTTACTTACTTAATAAAAACAAAAATAAAAAATCGTGTCTGTTAACTTGTGTTGAACCTTAATTTCTAATTATGGCCGTTGTTTATCCTCAAGAGCTGCGGCATTTCAGAACAAAAAGACATAAAAATGTTCTGTATGTGTGAAATGAAACACTAATAAAGTTTTTAATTATTAAGGCTTTTGTAAAATCCTACTTTGATCATTAACCTAGTTCAATCCACTCTTGTGTAGTATCAGTATCATTAAAAAGGTCTTTGTAACCAGAAGGCAAATATGTATTGTTTTTTACTACGCTGGGGGCATCAGAATAATGGTTTTTGTTATACATGTTTTGTTACCAGGTCTATCACAAAAGCTGCTGCAAATAATGTACAATATCACTTATAGGAGCACCATAAGTTCTTGGACAATAATTTATCGAAACGCTTAGTACGATTTCAGTCAAATTTGGTACATGGTAGATATGTTAAATATAAATATGGAATCAACAGAAACAACTACTCCGAGGGCTAATACCCCCACCGGCACTGAATTACGCTGTTGATTAAGAAATATTCTTAGACGAAGATAATATATCCAAAAAATAATATATTAAAATCCTTGTTCGTCTAAATATTAAGGATGAAAGATTCCACATTTGGAACGCGTCCCTCCAAGCAGGCACTACGAACCGAGGTCCAAGTTTTCTGTGGTTTCCTTGGATCATTTAGGCAAATGCTGCGGCAGTAAAATTCCACAGATAATCTTTCACTTCTCTTCTGTCTTCATTTCGTCCGTCTCATCTTTCTCTCCTTAACTACACCACCTACCCATTCCCACGATTCCTGAAAGGAGGCTGAAGAGGGTCTTACGCCCTACCCTCCGGCTTTGCACTTCAGTGTAGGTCGGAGGGAGTGCCCACCCACCAGCACGGGTAGCTGGTGGAAATGAAATACAAAACAACAACAGAGTATTATATTGGAGATAATTTTATCCAAAGCTATAGCCGGACAGCATTATCGATATTTAATGATTTTGAAAACTTTTTTGGCTAATCGAAGTTCAATGTTGGATATTCTTGCTATGTATATGTACAATAGGTACCTATATATTAAAAAAAAAGGAATTAAAACCCTTATTCGTCTAAATATTAAGATCAAAGATTTCACATTTGGAACGCGTCCTACCAAGTAGGCACAACGAACCGAAAGCCATATCCCACGACCGGTTTCGACCTATCGGGTCTCATCAGGTAATTCAGTGCCGGTAGTTGTTTCTGTTGATTCCATTATTATATTTATATTTATAGGTACCTATATTTTAAAAATACTTGTTCGAAAATTTTTCTGGGTTAAAACTATTTATGATTCTATATTATAATTTGACATGATATATACGATACATAATAATATTCAGATCCTGACAATAACTAATAAATAAAAATGTGACATGGTGAAACGACACTATAAATTATTCGATTAAAGATTGTATTGGTCGTAACAGGTACCTAAATGGTTATTTGACGTGAATTAGCAGCATGGGAAAATCAATATCGAAGACCCACAAGACGGTCTCGATTATTAATATGCAATCACAGAGAAAGTGGGTGAATATTAATGAGATTAATATTAGAATTTTGAACGTTTTATCCAGCAGCGCAGCGATAAAAATTGTCTTTTTTGTTTTACTTACTATTAGCTAAATCTAAAAGGCAGGATGATAGATAATAAATCAGGGACTTTCTAATAATTTTTCCTACATTTCTAAGTAGATACCTACACTCGACGGTGATATATTTTTCTTCTTGCGAATTTATTAACACAGTTCCTTTCTGTGTGTCTGTCTATGAAAAATCAAAGAGAAAGGAAGCATTTTTGGTTATAAATTTAAAAATTATGATTGGAATTGTTTTTAATATCTTTTTTTTTTGTTACAGGTATGTAGGATGATAACGGACAATTTCATTTTTGTACGTAAGTTTCGATAATTATTGTTTTTATGTTTTTGTTTTTACTCGAAATACAGGGTTACTCAAACTGAATGGTACACTAGACGTTCTAGGGATTATCAAGGATAATCTCGTTAGTTAAAATAATTTCAACTGTCTGCTACTTCCGGTTATACCGTAAGTTGATGCAGGCATTATTGTTGATTGTGGAAACCTTTACTTGTTGAAACTGATTCATAATTTAAAAAATGAAAACACACAATTGTTTCGCTTAACGTAGGCTTCTTCAGGTGAAGATATAACAAAATTTATGATTAGTTACTACGTATATATACCTACATATTATGGTGGGGGTATCAGACATTAACATTTAATAATGGAGAACTTCTAACGTTTAATTAGTCGTTTAATATTTTATTATCTTCATTGTGTTGATTGATTGCTAAACCTTCTAGTAAATGAATATGTAAAATTTTGAAATCTATGTTAAAATTATGGCCATTAATAAGTAAATGTTCTGCATAAGCCGAGTCGGTTTTTTTACTTATGAAACTTTCATAATGTTCGCGAATACGAATGTAAAAAGAACGACCAGTTTGCCCTATATAAACTTTTTCACAGTTGGAACAACTTAATAAATAAACACCTGATTTTGAATTATTAGGTGTTTTACATTTGTTATTTAAAATACATTTGGCTAACGAATTATCTGTTTTAAATGACATATAACTATTGTTTGTTTTTTGTAAAAATTTTCCTATTTTATCAGAAATCTCACCTATATACGTTATACAATTAAAATTAGAAGGTTTAATTTTTACGTACGTAATATGTAGGTATATATACGTAGTAACTAATCATAAATTTTGTTATATCTTCATCTGAAGAAACTTAAGTTAAGCGAAACAATTGTAGCGTATTTAATAAACATCTTAAAACTTTTTGGGTGCAGACATTATTCTTTTAAATGAAATTTTATATCTTTTACGACGTATTCGTAAAATTTTAAGGTGACTTTGATAACCAACTTGTATACCTATATGCCTGCGATGAATAGTTTCTGAGATAATTCAATTTATAGAAAAAAGACTGCTATCCCAATTTGAACTATAAGAAATCATAATCTCCATAAAAATTACTTAAAGTGTTGATTTTTGTTAGTTATAAGTCTAGTCTTAAGGCTAATATCATGCCAAAATTATGCTTCATAATTTATGGAGGGCGTTCAGATAAAAAGGCGAAGTTTAAAAAGTTCAAACACGAATTTTTTCGAATGGAATATTTTATTTTGTCCTTTTTTCATCCTCTCTCGTAATATTTGAATATTTCCCATTGTTTTCAAAAATTTTCAAATAAAACAATAGGAACAGATCTAATCCTAATCCTAAATTTTCAAATCTCTAACACCTTTAGTTTTCCTAAAACGTCTAATGCACCACTCAGTATATATCTACTCAAGTGAAATAAGCGAAATTCTACACATAAAAAAATCAACTCAGATTTTATTACAAGGTTCGTACCTCAAGATGCTTGTTATTCTTGTAGACATTATCTTTACAATGCGTTGAGTCGTGATTGTTTGAGAATTAATAAACGTTGCTACACCTTCGCGCGGCCTATTCAATTTATTGTTGTTGGGTTTTAGAATTGATGATTTACCTACAACCCGTCTGATAAAATTAAGAAGATAAAGCTTTTTAATTATAGAACCGTTATTGACTCACTCAGATATGGGCATAACTATTTATATTTACAAATAACTGACTAGTATGTACTATAGTATAGGTCAAACAATAAGACTCAAACTGTGTCAAGAGTTAAATCTTCTATTTAACCAATCATAACGTGTACTTACCATTATTACTTAGTCACTTACTTAAGGCATATCGGACACTATTTAACACAGTAATAAATAAAGAACGGCGTGTTTACTTTCTCTGGGCCGCAAAAAAAAAACGAAAAAATGAAAGCAACAATAATAAAAAGTACCGAATGTTTAGTAGATAGGTAGGTAGGTAGGTACCTACCTCTAATAAAGAGCTTGCATGTTGGCTGAAAGGATTCTATCAAAAATTGTATTCAAACGTTTAATTAATATTTAAGAAAGTGATAGGATTGTAATACTTTCACCTCATGCTTGCCGACAAAAAAAAAATATGAACAAACACGTCGATTTTCTTGCGCTACTCAGCAAGTTTAAGGTCAAGATTGAATATGGTAAAGTTCATTGTTTGTATAGTTTTACGTTAAAGTAGTTTACGCAGAAAACTCAGTGTAATTCAATAATGTGAATAACTTTTAGGAAAACAACTTCTTCACTAAAACTTTTTATTTGTTTTTTTGTATTAATTAACTGTTTTGTATTTGCCATCTGATGAGGATACCAAAATTTTCCGAAACAAATGTTATGGATTTTGTTTTCTAACAAAATAAATAAAAAGTTTTAGTGAAAATCCTTATGTTAAAATTAGAACCCTTTTATATAATAAATATAATTTTGGAATCAACAGAAACAACTACTCCGAGGGCTAATACCCCTACCGGCATTGAATTACACTGTTGATTCCGATGGATTCTTAGACGAAGATAACAATCCACAAAAATAAGGTATTTTATTTCTAAATACAAAGGATCACAGATCCCACATTTGGAACGCGTCCTACACAGTAGGCACAGCGCACCGAAAGCCATGTCCCACGACCGGTTTCGACCTATCGGGTCTCATTAGACTAATTCAATATCGGTAGGGGTATTAGCCCTCGGAGTAGTTGTTTCTGTTGATTCCATATTTATATTTATAATATAGCCTGTAAAGGCCTTTCGGCCAGTGCCCATCTGATGAGACCCGATAGGTCGAAACTGGTCGTGGGATATGGCTTTCGGTACGCTGTGCCTACTGTGTAGGACGCGTTCCAAATGTGGGATCTGTGATTGTTTATAATTAGACGAAAAAGGATTTTAATGCCTTCTTTTTTCTGGATTAGAACCCTTTTATAATTTCATCATGTCCATCTACCTGTCTGTATGTGTTTTTTACATCTCGCAGTTTCCAGATTTTCCCTGTTCTAGATCTTCGTATGCATATGAGTGTAAATGGTATGGAATATATGTACAGATCGGGAATCTCTAATTTTAATTTTCATTACTGAATCATAGGAACGTGATTTTAATATTGTCATCCGCGTTGCCAATGTATGTATGCAATTCGCAAAACGATAGTTGGCCTTTTTGCTAACATCTGGTTTAAATTTGAATACGGAAGGGAATACAACATTCTTAGACAGTAACAGTAACTGTCGCATTTTGGACCGTTGCCAACACTACAAACATTTTTGAACATTCTTTTGTTTATACATAAGCCTATATACACCTGCGTTTTAATAATATGACATTTAAAAGGAAACGATTCCTGGTTTATATGTAGTACCTATGCAGCAGCATATATTTACAATCAAAGTTTATATATAGTATTTGTGTGGTTTGTGACAAGAAAAAAAAGTAGCAAAAATCGGATTTTAAAAACAAACAAACCTTTAAAAGAAAAGACACTAATTATTATCCTTCGATCAATTTGGATTCAACATACTTTGTTAAACCCAAGAAGTTACTAATTTTACCAATTTAGAAAGGGCTACGTGCGCAACTCTTTTACATATTAATGTTAAAGCATCAGGGTTCTTCCTTGTAATCCAAAACTTTGACTTGACCTTCTCTTAAAATTAATTTTTGCAATATGTACACATATTACATAACCTTTAATTCATTCCATTTACAAATAACAATAAAAAGCGTCTTAAAATCCTTGGATAAAATCCAATTAGATAATAATTTAAAAAGGAAGGAATTCAGATTATGAACCTGAAGGTAGAGGTAGCAACTTCTA
The DNA here is from genome assembly GCA_963921985.1 of Agrilus biguttatus. Taxonomy (NCBI): domain Eukaryota; kingdom Metazoa; phylum Arthropoda; class Insecta; order Coleoptera; family Buprestidae; genus Agrilus; species Agrilus biguttatus. Next base: position 37,510,005 of record OY998118.1, on the reverse strand, counting down.
ATACATAATCTGACAGTTTAGATCGGTTAAATGAATTTATGTTAATTTTTACAGTCGAGTTCACCTGTCACAGCACATTTTCATTCACAGCTTAAAGTCAGGATTATGCAAAACGACTTTGTAAATGAATAATAACTGCGATTTACAACAAACAATTTTAAACGATACCGACATTCTATCTACGCAGTAAACGATTCCACAGTGAAAGTAAATCTTGCTAAACAGAAATAATCATACAATGGTAAAAAAAACTGAACGTTCATTCGTTCTGGTTGCATTTGGTTTTCTTCTTTTGAAGTATAGTTTATGGTATGCCATTGATTGCATTTTGTATAAACTAATTTATCTCTAAAGTTGTATCATAAAGTAAAGCATTTACAAGCTATCGTATAATAAATATATTGTACCTAATTAATTGACCATAAAAAATAAGCAATAACCATAACAGAGCCTAATTTTTTGGTTTCATTAATACATCCATCCTAATCAGGATAAACTACAGCATTTTTAATCTGGATAATTTTATCACAATAATAAAAATCCTAAAACATTTATTTTTCTTTGAGGACTTTTCCGACCAAAAAAAATTTTTTAAATATGACCAGGACCTGAAAAATTGGATGTAATTAAAAATAATAATAATGCGTTCATATAAAATGAATAATGAAATAATATTTATTTCTAATACATAACCTACTAACATATTATATATTATCGGGGATATAAAGTTTTTGATACTTCGAAATTTCAAAAAATTGCAAAATAATTTTGCTTAAAAGTTGTTTCAAGACTACTTTGAGATGGTAGAAACTAAAAATTACACAAAAAATATAGGTCATTTATGTCGGTAACGAGATACTTGACCAGATGTACATTGTATAAAAATGCGTTGGTAGACCTTATCGAATTTACTTTTTTAGTACAATGAACAATTTTTTTTTCATTATCGTTAATACACCCACTTTCTTTATTGTTTGTCAATCGTAGTTAAATATGCTATATTTGTCGAGTAACTGGAGAAGAGAAAAATATATTTGAGTGTTTTTAATCTACTTCGAGAAAGATTTATTGTTAGGACTTTTAAAGGTTTGGTCATCCCAGTAGCCCATACATTGACCTGAACAGGAAAACCTTATGATACTTTGTTACGTATAAAACTATGTTATCCTATCATGGACCTGACTTGTTTCTGAGAAGGATTGCCTTTATCGGCATGTCTCACCAATCCCTCAATAAAATCTAACATATTCTCAGGCTGTGCCAGAAGCAAATCCTGATGGGTTTATCTAAGAATGGAAATAAAGAGTCTCATTGAAACTTTTGTTTATTTATATTGAAAATCAGGTTGCCTCGCGATCCTAGAAAACCAGTAAACCTTGGAGTTGGTAGGGACTCATTTCTATCCTTGAAGATGCTAGTAATTCCAATTAAATTTCGGAATTTTCTTCAGAAATCCTGAAGATTCAAAATATAGTTGTAATTTCTTTCATGTAAATTTTCATATCACATGCGTAATGTGCAAAAGTCGACCATGGAAAAACATCAGCTGTTGTCGGTTCGATTCACCGGCTATTAACGTAATTTGGAAGGGTTGTTTATAATTGTTAAATGAAAGACAACAAATATGTGACATCCTAACTTTATTATGAATGAAATGATAAAATACCAGGGAAATCCCAGTAATATTAAATTTTAAACAAAATAATTACAAATGCCAGACTCAGCCTAGGACTGGCGCGGGGAAAGAGTATGGCAGAGAAACCCACGATCTTAGCCCTACAAATCAGAGATGTGTATCATCCGTAATGTATGAAATGCAATAAATTAAAAATATTACTCTCTGAAAATCTACCCTGCATGATCCACATACACAGACACATTTAAATAATAATTTAAAACTGAAGAATGTTGGTATTAGTTAGTAGACAATGTAAAAAAAATAAAGGTACTGAGGTCCCATACGGGAGGCAACCCAGCTATAAGTTGAGATTTTAGAGCACAATCTGGGCCTCACATAAAAATAAATTATAGTAAATAAACACTAAAATAAACACACAAATAAATATGTAAATAAATGCGACGAGTAAATATCAAAACAAAATAAACACACATTTGTGAATACTCCCAGATCAATACTCTACACGGGAGAAAATGTTAGTAAATTCAACAAAGCTCGAAACATTCTGAACGCACTTTGTAGATCAACAAAGAGCAAAATCATAAAAATTGGGAACAAAGACAAATCACAAAATAATTGATACACATCACCGTTTTGTTCAAATTAATAAAATAAAAGTTCAAATTAAACAAAACATCACAAAATATGCAAGATACAAATTATTGTGTCATTATAAAATGGATTGAAAGAACAATAATAATTGACAACTTTTGTGTAAATTTTATAACAGTGAAAAACAACATAATAAATATTAAAACATCGTTGAAGGATAGTTTATTACCTGTGAATGCAACTCACAAAAATAGAAATTAAAAAAAACACAAACGCGACACTTCACTACACTGACAACCCAAAGAATCCGCAGACCACCCTCTACTACCAAGAACGCGACGCTGAGCTCTGGTAAATCTCCGACCTCTTGAGTGACATCTCCATCATCATGAATTTTTATCGTTCGTCTGAGATAACTAAACAGTTCCTGATTTAAGAGTAGTAGATAATAATTTAGAGAAGTGTGAAATTATTGAAAAAGGCGATAGAGAACGATAGACCCTGGTTACTACAAGATAGAGAGAGGGTTGACTATACTTGACGCCTTGCTTGTTCAAAGAAGCAACTGGACAAGCACTTAGAACATCTTTAACTGGTTGATAGCAGTAATCTAATCTAGGCTTTCCTTTGTCCCTCTTTACTCCTGTTTCTGCTTCTAATATGTTTCTATAACTAGCCCTTCATGTCTCAGAACGTGCCCTACCATCCTTCCTTATTGACTCTAATGGCGCCCTGTGTTCTCTTACTTTTTCTAATACCTCGTTATTTCCACCCTTTTCTACCCACATCTCAAACGCCGTTCACTTTTTTATTTATTGGGGTAATTTCTACGTCCACGCCCATAAACGCTTTTTTACAACTGAACTGAAAATTATCTTCTGTTGTAAATGTTTTAATTAACCACCCGTGGTAGTCACACAATCATTGTTCGTTTTGCCAATAACTCATCAGAAAAAAGAAAGAAACGTAAAACTGTATAATAAAATAACTATATACCTACGTGTAAGTATAATAAATAACTACATGAATTATTTACGCAGGTATATTGTTAAGTTTTAACAGGTAGAACCTTTGCACTAATTAATTTTTCGTTAGCGTTTGCCCGATTGTCCACGGTCCGTTGTGCCGCCTTTCTCTATTTACACAAGTCGCGAACAATAATGGATAACCTTACTTTCCACTAGTATGGAACCGTCCACCGTTACTATTGCACTTTGCTATTATTAGTAGTATTAGTAGGAGTTGTCTACCTGCTAGTAAAGTAGTTCTTTACTTTATAGACTATATAGACAGGACTTTTTATGCTGAACTTTGCTCAAATGATTTTCGGCGCGGGCTGTTCTGTTCCGTTAGATACCGACCGACCGCTGCTACTTACCTAAATTCAATTTTATTTTTTGGCCAACCGTCTACCCACTCACCTCGTTTTTAATTACTGAAATTTGCTCACGTCACTCAATTAAATTTTCTTTGTAATAGTTTTGTTCTTTCGTGAACATTCCAGGTACAAGATGTACTTTTTCAACAGTCGCATAATACTTACATGTATTGTATGTATGTTAGAATAAATTCTTATTAAAATGGTTTTGTACTTGAAAATATGTTTTCGTTCATGGCAAGTTATAAAAAGAGTTAAGCAGTAAAATTTATAAACCACCTAAAGAAAGGAGTTTGAAGCGATTATCCTCAGATTAAAAAGCCTTTTCCGATTTAAATGAATCTTGGTTATTTATTAAAGCTATATTAATGGGAATTTATGATGTAAAAATTTAAAACAAAAGAAAAATATTCAAACGTTTCAACTCTATTTATTAAATAATCTCGACAAATCGTTTCGTCAATAGTACAATACAAGAAAACACTAAATGTAAAATAGTACAAATTATATAGGATGAAGTATACGGATGCTAGATTGAAATCCATAATGAGATAAAAACACAACATTGTAAATTTCAATAACTTTTGTTGTACTTGACAATTGTTTCGTCACATTGTGACTTCTTCAGAAATAATACAATAATACTTAAAAACTAAACAATTTTTTGTCCTTATATACTATTTCAGGAAATGGGGATAGGGGTAGGAAATATGTTTAATAATGGGGAGTTACCTTCATCTAGTTGTTCATTTGTTATTTTGGTATTTTTACATTTATTTATTTCTATAGCTTCTAATAAGGATACTTTATGTTTATTGTTTTCAACATGTAAAGCTTGAAAATTGTCGTTAAATTCGTGGTTGTTATTAATTAGATGGTATGCATAATTGGAGTCTGTTTTACACATACAGAGATCATAATAAATAATAGTTCATGTCACACCATTCAATATAAAGTAGCCTATTTTCATTGCGCACTTCATAGACTAATAAATATGCCCATGTCAAAGTCAGATTATGAAAAAGAACTAACAATAATTAAACAAATAGCTATCAACAATAACTATAGCACACACACAGTAGACTCATTATTAAAAGAACTGCTTACAGTTAACTCTGTTTGGTTATTGATCATATTAAGTCTTGAGGTTAATGATTTTTTGATTTCTAGGTTTTCTATAAGATTTAATTTTTTACTTTTAGTTTAAATGTGTAAAATTTTATCTAGATTAAGTATAAAAATTGCGATGACTTTTATATTACGCAGAGTGGTCGGTCTTTTCAAATTAGGTTACATGAACACGTTAATGCAATAAAAAATAAGAGAACAAATTGTATGACTTGAATTTCAGAACACTGTGTTAGTGAAAATCACGAAATTCAGAAAGGTAATTTTAAAATTTTACACATAAGCAAAAAATTAAATCTTCTAGAATACCTAGAACTCCAAAAAGCTGTGAGCTCAAAATTGAATATTATCTATAACCAAACAGAATTAACTGTAAGCAACACTCTGATTTGACACAATCTATAGTTTAATGATTTTCACCCCCTACCACTACTATAATAATTTACACCAATTATTTATGGATAATTTGTACCATTTTACATTCAGTATTTTATTGTACTCTAGAGAATGACCATCAAGTCGAAACGTTTCGGCGAAATTGTTTAATAAATAGCGTTAAAGAAACGTTTGAATATTTTTCTTTTGTTTTAAATTTATATATGTTTCATCTATCAAACACCACAAAGAACAGAATTTATGTATATTGAAATTTTTAATTAATAAAACACAATTTCTACTATAATTTTATTTTACAAAGGTAAATACTTCTTTCGAAGATGCCCTAGTAGGGTGAAACAATTGTAGAGAAAAATAAAATAAAATTATAGTGGAAATTGTGTTTTATTAATTAAAAATTTCAATATGTATTTAAATTTCCATAAAGTAGAGGCTGATATAATTAAGAATTTATGTAAAAAAAATTCGAAAGTTGAAGGAATTTTGTCTGTCATTAAATCTAAAACTTGTACCGCCTTGGAAACGAATCTAGTTAACTTGTATATTTCCAATTCATTTTAACTATAACAATAACTAATATCTGAGACCCAGATTTGAATTCAAATACGTCAGTTATTTATAATGGAAATTGTACTTTTGAATTATACCCCGTTTTTTATTTATTTATTATTTTTCTTTTCATTTAAAGATTTGCTATATGTGCAATAAATGCCATTTTACTTCATATCCGATCAAAATAATAAAAAATATTTTTCCTGAAATTTCAGACTTGTTGAAATGAAAATATCTTTTACAATGATGATTTACATATAGTATAATTTTAACAGTACCAAACTCCGTCCGTGATACAATCGTAAATGTTTTATTGGAACCTTAACAGCAGTCGTAAAGATTTTAACTGTTCTTGTTGTGGCAATGTTAAATACTTAAAAAAGAAATAGTAAATTGCAGCATGATAGCAGGTTTTCTTCGAGATATCTGTAAAAGATTCCGTCATAATATAAACACTTAACAATGCAACTTCTTGCGTAATAATTAGCTATATTCTCTCTCTATCTGAAGAAGTTTAAAAAAATCGTCAGGATAAACTGTGGGAATATTTAATCTTGCATGCAAATTTTGTTCACGGGAGGACAAGACGAATTGCACCAGCGTAGACGGATTTTAAAATCGTCAATTTTAGATGGTAAACCAAAAGACTTTATGAATAATTTCAATTTCAATATTTTATATATTTTGTTTTAGTCGTTGACATGACAAGTGTAAAACTGAAATAACAGCTTGTTCTGCAATATATGCGATCGTTTTTCTTTTTTTTGTGAGTTTTTCTTTTGTTTTTTGTTCTATAGTATTTTTTTAACGCTGGTGAAGTTGTTGGTGTTGTAAAATTGCTCAACTGACAAGCTGTTATTTAGATGGGTGGGTCGGTAAACAAACGGGGCGGTTTATATCGCGTGCAAGCACGTTCCGTTGCCAGCCAGCCAGCCAGCCAGCCAGTCAGTCAGTGAGGTCAAACACCCCTAAAACGCTATGTTTTGATAATGAGAATGTTTCTTAATTGCATTGCAACAAAAATGTCCCCACACTAGACACAAAACAATCTTCTTTAATTACATTTAATGTATAAGTAGTAATCAATGTGATTTAAGATTCACCGCGATCAATAATCTTTGTATCTAGAATTTAGGCTTTCACGGCCGGCGTCAACCAATGAAGTGGTCGATGAGCTTGAAAAGTTCTTGACGTTTCCTTTCCAACTGTAGCAGGATACGTTAAAGGTTGTTCGATCCTCCCTCATAACTACTAAACCTTTCAAATGATATACCACACGATCCGAAAAAAAATATATATTACTATACTACTATAACTTGCACCCCCAAACATCTGAAGATAAATATTTTTAAATTCCAAGTACTGGACAGACAGACCTGTCAGCGATCCCTTTTTGGAAATTCCAAGTTATCCAGTGGAAAATCAATAAAAATAATAATAATCCAAAAAAAGAAGGTATTAAAATCCTTTTTCGTCTAATTATAAAGGATCACAGGACCCCCATTTAGAACGCGTCCTACATAGTAGGCACAGCGCACCGAAAGCCATATCTCACGACCGGTTTGGGTTCGCTGTGCCTACTGTGTAGGACGCGTTCCAAATGTGGGATTATTATATTTTAAAAAAATAATGTTAATTCTGAATCCTTCTTACATTGGATACTTATTATTGTTGTTATATTATCGAATCGTTACTTTTTCCCATTTTTCATTTTTGTCTCATTTTCTACAAGAATATGTATGAAGGCCATTCTGGATAAATTCATCTTTCAGTAGATCATTAATTATTTCTTTGAAAGCAGTCTCTTGTCTGGACATAGCATTTTGTTCATAATCTAAACTTCATCATCGTTTGCCAAGTAAATAATACTTGGTGAAAGCTGAAATTGTTTATCTTTCACGTTTCTATGATTGATCACGAGAAATCTGAGAAAAATCTAGTTCATTGTTATACAGTTTTGGCAAAAATGCCAGAAATAAAAAATATACTAACATACCGTAAATGTTAAAATTCTTAAATATTTAACAGGTAGTCGCCAATAACTACTTTATGGCTTACAAAACATTGAAAACTAATTTAAATTTATTCGCTAATTAACATAATCAAACATTTCGATTGGTTATGTTTCATTCATTCGAATCAAACTGTGTTTATTTTAATGGCATCATGTTGTTGAACTTGCCCTCATTTTACCATAAATTTATTCATGCAGTCTGCATGTTTCGACTTAATAATACATATATGGTTGGCCAATACCTGTATGTACTGTTGTATATTAAAAAAGTTGACAACTTTATTTTGGCTTTAAATTATCTTTCTTTTTTTTTATGTTGTCAACACTAACGAAACGATTGCAATCGGAAGACGTCTTAACGTTTATAAAAATCGCAGTTTACAAATTGATTTTTGACTTTGTCATCTGTTCCTGGACGTCCAGCTTCACTCTCATATCAGTGAAGGCTCAGGGGGTCTAAATATACTAGTACTTTTATCAATTCATATTGTACATATCAGTACATCGTTAATTTGTCAAAGTCAAGGTTCTTTTTAACAAAGTGTAATGAATGCTCAATAGAATAAAAAAAGTAGAATGACTTATTTATTACTGTTTCCTTCCTGGACGCCAAAAGGAACTATTGCACCAAATAAATGCAATGCTACTTTGTAATATGTACCGTGATACATTCTACAATCATTTGCATAACAGAATGTTTTAGTATCTGCCAAAATGTCTAATAAGAAGCGATGGTTATTGGTCTAGCCATTGTAAAGTCTCATAAACTTCACGCTTTTCGAAAATATCGTAATTTTCTTCAGAACAAACGAAAGGAAGTGAGTTAACTTATTTCATCGTAAAGAAAATTGTTGTTGATTTATAACAACCGTATCGCATGAGTCATTCGAGTATTCTTTACTCAGAGACAACATTAACATATTGCCTACATTATGTGGAATTTGAATTCCATGTTACAGTCTTGGACCTTATTTTTACGAACTAAAAAATTCATGAATCAAACAATAATAAAAGAAAACAGATTAGGCCAATGTGGCCATTTAGGTACCAGAGTAAATATAAAAGTTTATTAATATTTTGTAATTAATACTTAAAGGTTAATATATATTACACCACCTAAAATAGCGTATACAATTGGAAGGAGAGTTATATGTTGACATTTCAGTTTAGTTACTCGCCAAATTTTATTTTTTATGTAGGGCCTTTTTAATTTCAAGAGCCTCATTAAGGGATATTTTCGGCTTTTTGGAATAATTGAATGCAAGACATTAGTTTTACAAAAAGAGATGTTCCTGCTAAGTTGTCTGTCTAAACTGTCACACGTGGTTCACTCTTTGGTTCTCATCAGTACATACTTCGTGTTTGAGTGTATCATTTGAATTGCGACTCGTGTAATAAGATTTACAGTGATCAAACAGGACGTACCTTTGAGAAAAGAATTAATGAACACAAGAAATCTTACGAAAAGAAAAAACTAGATTCGAACTACGGAAAACATCTTAACGATGAAAATCATAAATTTAATGAAAACTTCGAAATTCTACACTGAAAATAGAAGCTATAGACTTCCCTTATTAGAAACAGTTGAAATAAATAAAAACAAAAATGATCAATTAGCAGTTAATAACTCACCGCTACTTAAACTTTTTGTCAACCCCTCACCCTAGTGTGTATATATATATATATATATATATATATATATATATAAATATGTTAATGTACAAAATATTTAGAGTGTTAATTAGCCAAAAACAAAACAAACTTTTTTACCACTTTAATAATAGGTAGTTGTACATAGAGACATACAGAATGAATCACAGTTTTTATAAGTACTCCTATTCGCCACTTACGCGCAGGACGTTAGTGTATGATCGCCAGAACTCGGGTGTGGTTGAAGAAAGCATTGCGAGGGGAACCAGGAGAACAACGAGTTTGAGTCATTGGATTGATATTGCTTACATGTATATATATATAAGTATGTATTATTAATTTAGTCTTAAGTCATACTTCTGAAGAAGCCACAAGAAGGCGAAACAATTGTCAAGTTTTTAAATTAAATATTTGTGGAAATTAATAAGTTAAAAATAAGAATAAAAGACAAAAGAATGTTTCAATGAATCTATTTCGAAAAACTCGACATGTTTCGACCGGGCGGTCTTTATTAAGAGTAGATTAATCCTAAATTATACATTAACCGTTCAAACCTTAAATTGTAAAGTTACAAACAACTTAATATACATTAATTGGGAAATTGACTCATTAAGAACTTTTCATCATTAATCGGTTAATAACAGTGGGATGTTGTTTGTCAATATTTATGTTGTTTTTATTTGAAATTGCTAATTTGATTTCTAAATGCTCCAAAAGTGTGAGCTTTCTAGATTTTTCTGAATTATATAATAATTTAATATTTTCTTTGTCAAGATTATGGTTGTTTTGAACGCAATGTTCAGCAAGACCTGTTGAGCAAGTTTTTTTTTTAATTGAGCGCTCATGTTCACAAATACGATTTTTTAGAGCCCTACCACATTGTCCAATGTAAATGGCGTCACAATCCTTGCACGATAATTTGTAGATTCCGCTTTTTTGTAATTTGTCTTGTTTTGGTTTATTATTAACTATGATATTGCCTAACTTTAATCGATTGACTTCTAACACTTTAAAATCTAACCTTCTTAATCGATTTGAAATTTTGGAGCTTACATTTTTAATAAAATTTATGGCACAAAAAGGTTTTTCGTCTTTAACTTTCAAACCATTTACCAACATATTCCTAGCTTTTGTTATTTGTTTTTTATTTAGGATATTATCAACAACTTGAGTTTTGTAGCAATATGTTTGATAATGTTAAGTTCTTTAGAGAAGTTTTGTTCAGATAAAGGAATGTTGACTAGCCTGTGAATCAGACTATGAAAAACGGACATTTTAATATTAAAAGATTGATTGAGAATGTGACATCAGTGGTGGTTGGTTTTCTGTATATGTCGAAACTTAAAAAACCGCCCTGATTCTTAGAGATATTTAAATCTAAAAAGTTAATACTAGTGTACTCCTCGATATCCGTGGTAAATTTAATTTTTTCATTTATGGAATTCAGGAATGAGAAAAAATTATTTAATTGTCTATGTGTGAAATTAATAAGTATTTATTTATAATGTGATCATGAATTTCCATCAAGCAAACATAGATGCTGTGATTCATATTCAGCGATATCATTTGATGAAACTTATTCGAAGAAACTTATTTTTTATGGCTATTAAAAAATTTGTTAATCATAAGATACATATGCAGATGCACAAAACCAGATTTAAAAATAAAATTCGGTTCTATTTTTAGTTTATCTTGCATGGGATGTGCTAATATTAAGGACTAGTATTTGTAAGTAGTACACTTTAGCCAATTATTGTACAAATGCATCGTTTAAAATAGCGACGGGAAGCAATTTAATTATTACTGTAATAATATAAGGATTATGTTAAATAAGACATCCCGTGCTTATCCTTGTTAGTTATGTCTGAAATGTGGATCAAAGACCTAATTTAAATAATTGCCAAGTGCATTTTTCGTTTTTACGACCGACGATATACAAATTACTTGTTAACCGCATTCTATCCGTTAGAATTCCTTAGTCGTTAGAACAATATAATTAACTTTGAAAATATTTGTTGTAGTTCAACTTTATTATCTACTATGCAAAAGTTTTTAGAAAACACGACGGAGAAAGTTCTGTGACATATAAAAATTATTTCGCACCTTTACTAATTATTTACTTCAATTATTAATTATACGAGTTATAAAAAACTAGACCGAGGAAACGGAAGTAATATTAAGTACGTGTGTAGTTTATATAATAGGATAGTATCATTGAAATATCGGGGATTTTAATTTCAAAAAATATTGTTATTAAAGAATTAAACTTTTATAAAAATACTAGTAACCAGTCCCAGTTTCATACTGCTTTTCTAAGAAGTAGTTGGTTACTCAAAACATTTTCATAAGCAATAAAATAAAAACAATGCCAGATGTTTCACTAAATTTAATATGTATTCGATTGTTTAGTAAACAGTTATTACTCTTGACAAAAACCTAAATCGGTCGAAATATATGTAGATTGTTTAAATAAACCAAATTGAAACATTTAAAAGCGTTTTGTGTGTTGAAATTATTAAATGTTCTTTTAATCGGGTTTTTATTGATATGCCACTTTGACCAATGTAAATGGCATTACATATATTGCAAAAAATTTGATAAATCCTAAAAAGTGGTATTTCATAAGGTTTAAATTATCAATCGAAAAAGTAAAATGGACAATATACTTAAGCAAAGCTGCACATTGTCACCGGTAATATTTAATTTAAAAGATTAGCATGCTTTGATTTGCGGATTATACCTATAGCAGTTAATGCCACATTGTCAACAAAAATAAATAAATCTTTCCAGATACCCTAAAATGAGTTTTTTATGAGAATCTAAACATTTTTTTTGTTTCCAACCTTAATCCTTTACCTTAACTTTCGTTCCTTTATGAGGTGAATCTCAAATTTATAGGCTTTATAGCCGAAGTGATTTTTTTAAGTCTATCTTTTATGGCATCGTGTTATAAACAAATTATGAATAATGGATTCTTTGTGAAACGAATATTTAAAAAATTGTAAAGAGGCTGCAGTTGGGTAATTATGAAACATGTTGAATAATAAATGGTACAAAAATTAAATTGTTTTTTTATGTTTCAAAGTCATTATTAAAACCTCTACAATTGTTTCGACATATTATGCATTTTTCAAGAGTAAACAATCTACTAAAATTTATCCAGTATACAGCGTCTTAAATAGGCTATAGACCACGGCCCAAAAGCCCTGAAAATCATCTTAATTCGATTGACGCCGGTCGTAAAAGCCTAAATACTACAATTTTTTATAATAACTTGTTGTTACTGATGGTTATTAAGTCAAAAGTGTTGAGTATTATTTTGATCGTCTATCTTTCAAATGTTCGACACAATTTCCTCATAGAAGCCAGCCAGGGCCACATTTACGAATGTTTGTTTTTTTGTTGTGTTTCTGTTTTTTGAAATTTGTTTTGATTGGCAACCTCGCTTTACTACTAAAACTACTACTGTTGTTACTAAATAACTCTATTATTAGTTTTACAACCGTATACGTGTACGTTTGTATTCTTACTACAAGCTATCAACTAATCAACATCCACTACCGAAAAACGTTTTTCTTTCATTCATCGCAGCCTTCTAAAAATAGTTCATAAACAAACTTGAGTCATGCCCACCTAGACGTCAGCTTTTTAACAGACATCACCCCAGACCGTGCAGTCTAAACAAGGACACGAGTTTTCATCAGGATTTGAAGTGCTAACTGACAGACGTTCTACTGTTTCTAAACATGATAGGATACAACATGTTTCCATGTCAGTTGGTAATGAAAACAAGTCGACAGTGTGTTCTTTCTAAATTACATGTACCTATGTACCTAAACGTTTTTGCCATATCCAAAATACATTACTGATCATCTAATACATCTTCTAAATAACAACTACATTTTCATTCGCCCATTTCTTTGTTGTATAAATTCAAAATATCTGGAGGTTAATGTTTATAAAATACTTTAATAATTTTGTTATTTATTTTTTATTTATAACGCGAAAATGTGGATGAAACAAAAACAAACCACAAGCAGTAAATGCTTAAAATATTTGTTTTACTAAAAGAAATTTTAGTCTATATTCAATTTAATGCTAAAGGTAAAATTAACGTTGATTTTTCTGACAAAAATAGGTTTATTTATTAATTTCTTTGACAAATCAAAAAATGCCTACGAAATGTCTTTATAATAGTAATAATGATTTTGAAAAAGCTTAACAAATGCCGAAGAGTTTATTACATGAGGGCACATTCTCTCCTATCGGTTGGTAATTAGCATAATATGCGAAGTGAATATACGCTGAAGACAAAGAAATGAGCCTCTTGATGAGTCAGCTTTGTTCAGTTATTTGCCGTCTGAAGAACCATCTTAAGCACATTATGTACCGTAGCATTAAGTGCATTATTCATGTCCTACACAATCTTTACTTGTGAACTTAAAGTAAGCAACCATGTAATGAATAAGTACTTAATATACAGTAACGTTCAGTGAAAATGAACAAGGCAAGCAACCTGCCATACAACACACAGAAACAAATGAAAATCAGTTTCATTAGGATTAAAATCATCAAAAATGTATTGTGTCAGTCGAAAGAAAGAGAAAATGAAAATAACACATGGGCTGAAAAGTCCCGGGCCTAACACATAGATGGCGCTAGTTTTATTGCATTCACCTCTTTTCAGTTAGTACTAACGTTCAAAAGACAGCTGTTGAAATTTCATGATATTCTATTGATTAGTTTGTGAGTTATTGTGCTAAGAGTGACTTTATCTAGCTCCTTTTGTTATTTTCAAAACAATGGATAAAAAACAATTTCGTGTTTTAATTTTACACTGTTTCTTGATGGAAAAAAATTCCGTTTAAGCGAAGCAATGAGCAATGACTTGAAAAGTGTTATGGACACTCCGCTCAATCGGAAACAACCGAAAAAAAAATAAAACGTTAGTTTGTTGACTTCCAACGTAGTCGTAGAGACGCATGATGCAGAGATCGTCCAAATGAGGCGGTAAACACCAGAAAACCACCACCATCAAAAAAATCCACAAAATCGTTTTGAATGATGAAAAGTGAAATTTCGTGAGTTAGCTGACATCGTAAAGATATCAAAAGAACGTGTTGGCTTTATATTGCTATTGCATGAGCATTTGACTATGATTAAGCTCTGTTCAAAGTGGGTGTTCCACGTTTGCTCACTGTTGACCAAAAACAAGAACGTGTCGATGATTCTGAGCAGTGTTTTGCCATGTTTAAACGTAACAAATCGGAATTTTTGTGTTGATAACATATGTGACAATAGATGAAACATAGATCCATCACTTCACTCCGGAATCAAAACAATCGTCATCTGGATGGACAGCAACTGGTGAACCTCGTCCAAAGCACAAAAACTCGTCGAAAGCACAACAATCGGCTGAAAAGGTGGAAAGGTTATAGCCTCGGTATTTTGGGATGTGCGTGGTGTAATATTCATCAACTATCTTGCTATCTTGAGAAGGGAAATACCATCAACAGTGAATTGTCGTAATTATATAGCGTTATTGGAGCGTTTGAATGCCGAAATTGCAAAGAAATGACCGCATATAGCAAAGAAGAAAATTTTGTTTCATCAAGACAACGAACGCACCGTGTCATAAGTCTTTTGTCATCAAAACAATAGCAAAACTACATGAATTCTACTTCGAATTGCTCCTACATCCACCGTATTCTCCAGATTTAGCTCCCAGCGACTACTGGCTGTTCGCAGACCTCAAAAGAATGCTCGCCGGTAAGAAATTTTGCTCGAATGAAGAGCTTATCGCTGAAGCTGAGACCTATTTTGAAGCGAAAGGTAAATTGTTCTAAAAAAGTGGTATTGAAATGTTAGAGCGGCGCTGGAATGATGGAATGATTGCGTTGCTCTTTATGGATGGTGAATAAATCCAATTTTGAACAAAAAAAAGTGTTTTCTTTGTTGGGCCCTGTACTTTTCAGCCCACGTGTTACATCATCTACCTCTTTCTATTTTGAGGAGCACGTTTTTATTGGACGTTACTGTACCTATTTCTATATACTTGTTGGTCAAAAGTATTTTTTTAATGTGCCTACAATTAGAAACAAGTGAGTGGCTTGAGGAAGGAATTAAAAATGGAATGTACACATTTCATGCATCAATTCGCCTCGTAATGCGTAATTGCAAATTCTAGCACCTCTTGAAAGCTACAAAGAAACCTTAGTATGTTAAAACGTACCGTGTACCGTATGTCTGTCCGAATATAATTAAATAAAAAGATAAACTTGAAATAACTATCGGTAATCGTTAGTTTTTCTTACAATTAGATCAGCTTTTGTTTATTGAAAAATTGGAACTTTTATCTATAGGTACTATCATAAAAAGTACACGAGAAAGTTAAAAATTTGTTAATATTAACTCCACAATAATTATATCGCCACACTGTGACTTCATCAGGTTGAACAATGATAGTGAACTTTTAATTAGTAATTAACGTATCTATATTTATTTAATCCAGATTTCAATATTCGTAATTTTGTAAACAAAAGCAATAAGCTTAATAAATTAGGGAGTTTTATAATAAATAAATCAAATAAAAAAGATCTGATCCTCATCAATTATCAACTAGGCGTAAGTAAATCGACGCCATTATATATTTTTTGACCGTCATTTTAATTTTATTGTACTTCAACGTTATCCGATTTAGCACCTACCCAAGACAATTGTAATTAGTGTAAGTTTCAAAATGATTGTAAACTTTGACGGTGCTGTAGAACATGCACAGTAAATCAAGTCACAATACTAAAAATTCGGTATCAATTATCTTTTTATTTTTCCACCTGAAAAGACCACAATGTGGCGGAATATTAATTATTGCAAACAACAATTTTTCATATCTCTGTTCCACACTTACCTACATAATATCAACGAATACATATCTACGATAGTTTGTTAATATTCATGTTTAAGATTCTCTTTCTGCGTCCGTTATTTTGAAGCTATAGCGAAGACATAAAATGAAAATTTTGAAATAGATTATCAACACTGTAACTCCTCTAGAGTGAGTATATGTAACACTCTTATGAGGAACACAAGTTACCAGCAAATAATAAATAAATAAATTTAAGTTAAAAAACGGCTGATAGTTTCGTCGTTTTCCGGTGGTGTTATTTTTGTGTTAAAATAAAGAATGCCACAGACCATATCAGGCTCGCACATGATACCATGCCGCACGATGTAGATTTCGTTATCAGATATCTAAAATGTAAAAACATCTGCATTTCATTGGCGAATACAAACATTTCCTGGCTTTATAAACCTCAAGTATTTTATACAAAGTAACAGTAAAAAAAAAAAAATAGGATAATAACAAAAGAGGTCGACAACTTTTTCTTTGCCAGTAGTCATTTTAATGTCTTCAAAGATATATAAATAATATAAATCATATCTACAATATTAAGTCGTATCCTACAGGTACTGTTGATTGATAATGCCTTTTCGTACCCCTTTGCACCTTTACTTTGGAACTAAATACGATTTTTTACAGCAACCCTCGATCCGATACTAGTTCTAATTTACTTTTCTCTAAAATACTGAAAACATTGTTAAAATTAGTTAAGCTATTCTTGAGTTAGGTATAAAAAAAGTTTGGGAATGATAGCATAAATTAAATAAAGATAGACTCACCCTAATTACCACTAACTAAATTTAATATGAGTGAAGTGGGCGAAACACATGTCCGCTCATATAAAATTTAGTTAGTGGTAATTGGGGTGATTCTTTCTTTATTTAATTATTCTTTTACCACAGTTTCCTATTTTCTACTTTGATAGCATATGTTATTCACTCCAGAAAGAATCTTAATTATGACGATGGTGTGTGAATTCTATGATGTGTAGAATAATTATGCCTTCATAGATAATGTTAATTATAAACATTTCGCAGATTGGTTTAGTAACAAATTACATTTTGAATAGCACATTCTTCTGTTTGAACGACTATGATGTGTTGCACAATTTTTCAGGCATCTGCTTTGGATTTAATACGGTTTCCGACGCGAAATATTAAATAATTTGTGGGAATGAGAATTAAACTATCATTTTAACGAGAAAGGAAGGTTCTACATATTTATGTCGCTATGTCGCTGCTACGTCATAATTTATCACGGAAAACCGTACGACTCATAAATAATCGTTTACTAAAGAACATTTAAATCAGGAAGCCGTCTATTTCTGAGATGATCTAGCACGCTTAACAATCTACCTAATAAATTAATAAATTATACAAAACGCCTATTTAAGACACGAAGTCTATAAATCTTGTGAATTCCCAATCAAATAATTCGACATTTAATAAAACACTTTCTTTAGATTAATCGTAGTAATAGTTGTTGTCTAGCATTTCTTTGTTTTAACATAAAATCTAAAGAAAACACTAATGTAAATATTAATTTATATAATAGGTATTGTTGACAATGAATTTTTATTAATGACAATGTTCCCACGAATCAATTCAATTCACTTAACTCCGCAGGGGTGCATTTATTGTGAAACATATTTTAATAGTGAATTATAAATAAAAACACTAAACTTTATTGAATAGTACAAAATTTAGAATTAGAAAAAGAATTTTAATGCCTTCTTTTTTTAAATATATTTTATCTTCGTCTAAGAATCCATCGGAATCGACAGTGTAATTTAATGCCGGTAGGGGTATTAGACCTCGCAGTAGTTCTTTCTGTTGATTCCATATTTATATTTATATTTATCATATAGCCTGTAAAGGCCTTTCTGCCAGCGCCCACCTGATGAGACACGATAGGTCGAAATCGGTCATGGGATATGACTTTCCGTACGCTGTGCCTACTGTGTAGGACGCGTTCGAAATGTGGGATCTGTGATCCTTGAAATTTAGACAAGATTTATTCTTGTATTTATATCCTTTTGTAACGATCGCGTGACTGAAACTTGTTAGAAGTTTTCTTTGCATGAAATAGTTTAATTTAATCTAACCTAACCTAACAATATTTGAAATAAATGATTAGAACTAGATGTGTACAAAATTCATTTAAAACTAGCTGATTCCCGTGACTGCTCGGGTGGTTTACTAAATTAGCGCCGTGGCTCTTACACCACTTCTTAGTGTCAAGAGAACAGAAATGGTGAATAGTTAATGGAACATTAAACGATTGACACTTTCTATTTCTATTAAAAGAGGAATATCGTTATAATTTTATGGGAGATAAAGGCCAAACGTCGAAGGATTAAAACGAAAAACAAAAAGATCGATATCTGTATTTTAAAGACAATTATGCCATTGAATTTTAAGGGAAAAAATAACTGCAGAACTTAAATAGAACTGAACTAAATAAATAGTGCAGGTCACAATTCCACATAAAGCGGATAAAAAGCTAACATACGTTTCGACGCTTGAGATGACATCCTCAAGTATAGTTAGAAACCCAGAATATTCAAGTCATTAACTATGAATTGGGATAGGCTATTGCTATTACCTATTGCTGTACACAATTTGAAATGTATTTTAAGAAAGAGTTTGGTTACGTTACGTTGACGATATTTTTGCCATTTTCGATACGAAATAGAAAATACGGAACAACTGGCATTTTTAGACGTTTTGGTTATCAAAAATAATAAAAAGTTAGAATTTGACATCTTCAGAAAGGAAACTAACACAAACCGTTTTAGAATATTTAACTGATTTACAAAAATATGTTTTATATATTATCTGTAATTATGTTTTGTTTTCTCGAGAAATTAAAATGCTTGGTGAGAACAATGGACACAGAATATAAAAAGAAAAATGAAAAGCTTATAAATGAAGCTCACAACGTTTCCAAGTCCTCTATTTTCTCGTTAATGGTTTATTGGTGATTTTAATTAAAAACACTATTGATTGGTTACTTTCGTTTCTAAAATTTTATCAGGCAGTAAATAATATCTGTTGCACAATATAAGCGGCTTTCTTAAATAAAATACTGTTATTTAATTTCTTGTGAACGTAAATAATGGATCGTAGTTATTGTAAAACATGGACCGAGTTTCTATATTGCATTCAGTTCTTTGCCAAGTGGTTTTTAAAGGAAATAATCGAGTACAAGTGTTGTTGATAACCGCAAACATTGCACGTTCTTTGCGTCAAAAACACAATAGAGGATTCGATTATGTTTTTCCTTAAAAAAAATCTAAACGTGGCCAATTGTTCTTCCTTCAGTGGCCTTGGCGTTTTTGTTTAAAAATAATTTCACGCCAATTACTATCCACATATATATATACCTAAGTAATATTAGTAGCTTACGTGTCTGCACCATTATAGTTACATAGATAGTACCGTTTTTCGTATTGAGCACTTTATATAACAGTTTTTATATTCAATTTGTTTCACATAAGTGCAGGTGAAGTCGAGCATTATTCCCATTCCGTATTGCTAAAAATATCCTTCAATAATTGTAAGATTTTTTTATTATTAGTAAACAACAGGGTAGTTATTAGTTAATTAAGTAAATTGTTTTTCTTCATTCCAGGGGATCTAAAATCGTTTAAAAACTTGTTATCTTGCTTGCTTATCTGGGATATAATAACATATAATATAATTGAATAATTACAGTATTTGTTATTATAAGTTAACAACGGGATAATTAGGTTAGATTGAGTTAAGCTAAAAAAGTACTACAGCGATTTACCGATTATTTTGGTTGGAAAACGACCCCATTGGCGACAGTTGGATCTTTTTTAAAGAAAAAATATCGAACAATTAACAGTCTGTTATGCATCTGATCGGATTATCTCCAGATCACTAACATTCTGGAGGTCACCGATTTGAACCCGAGTCCGGCTGCTCTGATCCAAGTTTTCTGTGGGTAAATTCTGGGGCAGTAATATTCCACAGATAATGTTTCACTTCTCTTCTGTCTTCATTTCGTCCATCTCGTCTTTCTCTCCCTAACCACATCACCCACCCATTCCCACGATTCCTGAAAGGAGGCTGAAAAGGGCCTTATGCCCTACCCTCCGTCTTTGCACTACAGTGTAGGTCGGAGGAACTGCCTAGCCACCAGCACGAGTAGCTGGTGGGAATGAAACACAAAAGAATTAGTTTTTAAGTGGGCATACCTTTGGGACGCAGTACGAAGTAGGAAGCCATTTTCGTCTTTAGGGTCTGTACCCTTTTATGAAAAAATTCGACCCTTACTTTTACATTTGCACGGAATTGAAATACAATACAAACCTCAGTTTAAGTAACATTTTCATCAAAAACTACAATATCCCACATCCTGTCTCTTTACTCCTGTTTCTACTTCTAATATGTTTCTATCACTAGCCCTTCATGTCTCAGAAGGTGTTCTATCGTCCTATCTTCCCTTTTCCCTATCGACTTCTTTTGCGCCCTCTATTCTCCTACATTTTCTAATACGCCTTCATTGCTAACCTTTTCCATCGACAGTTTTATCATCCTCCTATAACACCGCATCTCAAACGCTTCTAACTTTTCCGCTATAGAGCTGTCCTCTAAACATATACTTTTAACAATCGCTTTAAAATCTCCAAATAACTGTAACTTTTATATATCGTATGGGGTGCGGGATGAAAGTTCTAGTAATAAACAAATTAGAACATAATTCACGTTTTTTTTTTAATATAATACAACACAAAAAAACTTATTTTTAGGCAATCGTCAAAATGTGAATTATGCTATATTATACGACAAAATAATTCTATTTGACTGTACGTAAATTATAATCTGACCATCATGCGTATTTAATAATTTGATTTTAAAGTATGTTAATGTTACAAACATTAAAATTATGTAATTAACGTTTCTAACGATTGCAATAAATATGACAAACTCCGTTATTGGAAAATAGTACGCTATTCAATTAAAATTGATTTGTACCTATTAAAACTATTCAATAGTCGTGGATGTACGACTGACTACAAGTAAGCAATATATCATTTGTTACTGATTAAGTTTAATTATTATCAACCCATGCTATTGATTAACAATGGACCATTAAATCGAAATGGAAAATTAATTATTTACGACATATTATTTGTAAACCAGCATCCAAAATCCAACTAAAATAGTGAAAATATATTTTAAATCTTTTGGTTATTTACCTATCACAGTCCCACATAAAAAACAAATTTTACAAACATAATATTTTCCTTTTCTAATCTTCTCTGCAATGGTTTTCTTCTCTCTTAAAAGTATGTGCATTTTTGATTTGTCATTTTTATATTATATTAAAAAAAAGTTAGGTGCGATAAATCATTCTCATTATTGGGAAATTTCCATACTAATTGTTGGCAATAGCATGTAGGTGTGATGTTTATAGTGCTTTTGCAATGTGGTGGGTTTTGTAGTATGTAAATCGCCCACCAAACGATTTAATTAAATTTCCACCTGTTATTTCGAAAATATCTTTTTTTTTGTAAAACTGAATTTAAATTCTACACAATATATTATGAGAATAAAAGAAACCCCCACGAAATCTCGGTCAAGGCTGCTGTTGACAGAATTTTCATTTTCTGCTATTTAAAATAAGCAAAAATTGTATACTAATTAATGTAAACTATATTTTCAATTACGAATTTAAATAAAATCACCGTCCAATGCTGCCCTTACTGACTGGGGTGCGAACTCGCCGGCGAACGCCGAGACCAGAGACACCATTTGTAATCCCGCGGTAAAACTAATGCGTGTTATACTAAAATTTTACGTTCTTTACGGGAATATATGTACAAAACATTATTGTTTAATCCCTTCTTTACAAATGTAAATAAAAGATTGTTTCAGAACTAAAACAAACAATAGCAGCAAATTATCGTTATCATTATTTAATGGTCTTTTGTTTTTGCCCTTTAGTCTTTCGAGGATCTCCAAGATTGATTTCTATCGTACTGATAATTGTTCAGAGCTGTTGTTAACGATCCTTTTTACTATAATGAAGCAATTTCTCGATTCTGGTATTAATTATTCTTTTCCTGTTAAAAGATAGAAAGGTGTTACAAGCAACGTATACTTTTAACGGCGATTGTTCCATGATTTGTGATCGTAAATCAGCTCTCTTGTCGCCACTCACATGTCAGTTTGTCAGTAAAAGTCCGAAGACAGATAAAGCATCAAAGAGAGGGAGATTGAGAAAAGTGTAGAAGTCTTATTAGAAAGAGCACTTAACATATATAACAAACAGTATTATGTGTTACGTATACCGTAAATGGACGTTCGTTTCATATACATATGAAATATACGTAGTCCAGCTTTCATCAAACATCGTCACAATACACGTATCATTAACATTTCTTTAAAGGTCTCGGCTCGTTTTGTATACCAGTTACACTCAACTAACTAACTGGATAATAGCAATGTTTAGATATATATGTATGTATGTAGATTCGTAGCTCCAGTTATTTATTATTTATTGTTGTGGCAATGGAACACATTTACGAGTTTCTTACCTTAAAAGGAAATACTGCTACTAACTGAAGTATTTCATATGTTAGACGAGAACATTACCAAGGTATCTACTTGTTCAAATGAATCGACGATGCAGCTTATGTAACACGTGATTGGCACGTAAATCAAATCACTTCTGTTAGTAGCAGATATTGGCATGGCTGATGACATACTTGATTTTAAAGACTAACGATACGTAAAATACAGTTCAAACTATCAATGGTGCAGGTTTGATGAAAATACATTTTAAGAAATAATAAAACGAATAAAACACTTGGTATATTTTTCACAGGTTTTTTGACGGAACTCGGCAATTGTTTCGACAGGGGTCTGTCATTATCAAGAGTAAGAAGAATTACTAAATATATAAATGTGAGCAAACATATTTATAGTAAATAATAATGATGGGGAAATTTCTTAGTTACCTAGTTTGAACAAAAGTAATGGGGAGCTGTTTGAATATGTTTTTATTTGGGAATTTACAATGTTATGTTTGTTGTACATAGCTTTTTTAATTTCTAAATTTTCAAGATAGTTTATTACTTTTTTATTGTATTTGTAGTATTTGAAAATTTTCATTAATATTGTGTTTATTTGAAATACAATGTGTAGAAATACCTGTACCTTAAGATATTTTTTAAATGCTCTTTTTTACGAGTGTTAATGGATCTGCCTGATTGACCAATGTACACAGCATTACAATCATTGCATTGAATTTTATAAACGCCGCTATTCTCTAGGGGATCATCAAATTTTGGTTTATTATTGACAAGTAGTTTTTTAATATTTTTATATTTAGTAATTCTACTTACTGTTGATAATGACAGACCCCTGTCGAAACAATTTCGAGTTCCGTCAATAAACCTGTGAAAAATATATCAAGTGTTTTATACGTTTTATTATTTAATACGTAAAATCGTAAAAAAAATATTTATACTTATTCTGCTTCTCCACGAAGTCTAGTTCGTACCTAATAATAATAGAGAAAATATTATTTAAATTGCAGAAACAGACATCGGTCTGGCCATATGGACTCCATATTACCTTTTCTGGTACAAACTCCTAAAAACGAGTACTAATTTAAATAACTCGAACGAATGTTGATGGTGTGAGTAATATTCCTGTTTTCTGCAGAAGAATTTTCTTTCGACGTTTTAATGAAAAACAAATCGAATTTTTAGTAATATCACTCTTACTCTTATTTAATAGTGGCAATAAAAAATTCTCCGTATACGTCACTTAGGAGACTACTATTTCCATGAACTTTTTATTACTTGCTAAATAATAAATTGCGGTAATAATTTCCTGTGCGACGAAAAGAAGAATAATGTATACCTTTCATGATAATGAGACTAGAGGTTGGACATTTCGCTATTTGTAACGATAAAATTTGAATGTCTTACATACAGAAGTTGGGTCATTCACCTTAAGTTCAAATCGATATTATAAGTTGAACGATAGTGAACTCTGAATGTGGAAATTGTATGGATTATGGACATCAAATCATAATATATATCATTGACATACGTGTGGCTTAAAGGCATTTCAAACTAACGATCGACAAGTTGCAACAGACCAGTGAGTAATTGAAATTATTTATAATCACGTGAAAAACATTCAACAATCGGAATTATCAATTATACAAGTTTCTTTGATAAATCAAATTGCAACTATGAAATTTCAACTTCACATTTTTACAAGTATTGAAATTTTTTTCATTGAATGATAACACGTGATGGTCAAAAATAATATTGATTTTTATTATACACTACTGTAAAAGCTTTCGGAGTTCGCTTTTATGTCGATTATACATGGAAATTCCAATATGCTAAAATCGCTTTTTATATCTTTATTATCTTTTTGATCTGATAAAAGGTTTTTATTTTATTTCTTATTATTTTATTTTGCGGCAACTGTTATTTTTGTTACTTGTATTTTATTTCTGTTTGTAGATAGGTACAATTCGTGAAATTTAAAAAATCAAACTACTTTTCTAAATAGTTTAAACAAATGATAAGACAATAGCAAACATATTAGGTATTTAGTTGCATGCAGAATGGCCTGAATTTGTAATAGATATGGATTTTTCTACTATTGATTGATGTATTTCTGTCAAATAAACATGCACAAAAAAATTCGTGAGCCGTCTGTCTCCCAAGCATTAAATTCAAATTTACTCGACCTCAAAAAGCCACTGTGTGGCGAGATAATTACAATGATTCAATAAATAATTTGTGACTAATACTTGTATTTTCCTATTATTATGATATGCTAGAGTTACAGGACTAACAGAAGTTTCATCTATTTTTATTATATCAAGAATTTTCTTTTGATTTTATAATAAAGAATATTTTCCATTCATTACAACTCTAAAGGAAAAAGTAGAAGCAGAAAATTCGAACTATACAATAAGCATGTATTTAGATATTGTTGTTGAATATTTTTAGGCACTAAATTAGTATTACATTTCCAACCATTTAAGACATTTCCTATTTTATTTGCTTATTTAACATGTATTGAATGGTTATTTAATTAGTTTGAGGTAGGTATCCTTTTCCAAACTTATTCTCTAAATATAAATATAAATATGCAATCAACAGAAACAACTACTCTGAGGGCTAATACCCCTACCGGCATTGAATTACACTGTTGATTCCGATGGATTCTTAGACGAAGATATAACATATTCAAAAAGAGAAGGCATTAAAATCATTTTCCGTCTAAATTCAATGAAGTTTTGAATATGTTATATCTTCGTCTATGAATCCATCGGAATCAACAGTGTGATTCAATGCCGGTAAGGGTATTAGCCCTCGGAGTAGTTGTTTCTGTTGATTCCATATTTATATTTATATTTATCATATAGCCTGTAAAGGCCTTTCTGCCAGCACCCATCTGATGAGATCCGATAGGTCGATACCGGTCGTGGGATATAGCTTTCCGTACGCCGTGCCTACTGTGTAGGACGCGTTCGAAATGTGGGATGTGTGATCCTTGAATTTAGACGAAAAAGGATTTTAATGCCTTCTTTTTTTGAATATCTTATTTTCTAGTTGCCACACACAATAAGATAGATTTACCACTATTATTAAGAACAATTTGAAACAGGTTAATAAACAAATCGAAACCAGAGCTGGGCTCAGGATTGACGTTAAAATTGAACTAAAAATGTATGTACTAACCTTACGTAGATTTTGTTATAGAACCTTCCACGAACATAAACCTTTAGGTACGTAATAAGCTGGTCAGTATATTTTCTTAGAATAAACTATTTCTTCAGTTATGTATTTATATTGGTACGTACGTCAAACAATATGCATTTTTAATCGTGCTTCTATAGAAGTGGGCCATCTGATAACAATACTTTTATCTGATTTTATATTGTAGATACTACATGTCTGCTTTTCCTTTTATACATAACATAGTATGTAGATGGTAGTATACACGTGATTCTATATATAAATATATACATACATAAGTAAAACGTCTGTCAGCTGCATATAGGTAAACAAAAAATAAAAAATAAACGAGTAATAACTGTACATTAACGTGGACACAATAAATTATGAGCTGCAAGCAAGCTTGTGTAGGCTGGATGAAGACGATCACGAACGTGCAGTTAAATAATTAATTGTATGTCACCCACTAAATATACATGTTATTAATTTCCGATATGCATTCGTATAAATTTCAAAACTGTAGACAAATGTAGGTTGTCTGTTGTGTTGCGGTTTAGAAAAGGATACATAAAAATTTTGGCTGCAGAGGAACAACTTTATTAAATAAAAAGAAACTGATTAAATGCTATTTTATTAGACTTTATACCAGAATCGTTGAATTCATGTATATATCTACGTTATACTCTGTTTTAAATTCAATGCATTTTGAGTATTATCAGTGTTCGCATATATTCATCTTTTTATTTTTTGTCTTTGTAATTTATTAGCCTCATTAGTCATGCATTTTTAATTTCTCGGATTTTCTGTAATTTTTGTATTATCATGTGCATTGGCTATTTGTTCCTTTCTTTTGCAATTTATGGTTTTTATATGTGTCATATTTTTTCCCTTTTTGTTATTGCCGTTTAGCCCTATTGTATTATATTTTCTTTGTTTCCAAATGTTCTTTTAGAGTTAAGTTAGTCGATAGATTTATTGGGGTTAATTTTTTGACCCATCGGTCCATTTCCAGGACGTAGATGATGCACCGACACATAGCTTGCAATGTTGCATTTTTGTATGTTTACGTTTCATGTGTCGATGCATCGGAACCACCCCCTCCTCTGGGGAGAGGTTCTTAAATTCATTTTAAAATAAGTATTTTCACATTCAATTGCAGAATCAATTCATCATTCAATCATTTTAGATTCAAACCATTCAAACATCAAACATTTTTAGAATTTATTACATTAACATATAGCACCAATCACATCAAGATCTCTCTAAACATTTAATAACATATAGTTTCATATAATAAATCATAATCTATAGTCATTTGGTATTTTCCTAAAAATAAGTAGCAATCACGGCGTACAATAAAATTAGTGTGTATATAGTTGTTAATAGTTTGGGTGTAAGAAACTTTTAAAACACAAAGTCCGTTTATTGGATCGATTCCCCAAAGGAATCAAAAGAAGTGACACATCTGTGCACCGGTGAAATAATCTTATTTCATCAACTAATAAACAATCAGCCTAGCAACTTTTTGAAATGTTAGATCAAAAATCTGTTACATTCTATTCGGATATATTACGTGTAACATACATAGTATAGTAGTTTAAATTTATTCACCATCACTGTAATAACTATTTTGTTAATTTCCCAAATTTTATGCAATTTCTACAAATCTACCTCAAATTTGCCCTTGTATCTCAATTGATTTCAACTAACCATTATACTTAGTTTAATTGAGGATGATGTTTTTCAACTCAAACACGTTTGAATTTTTAATATTTCTTGAGTTGTTATCTTTATTGTTTCACGTGTTATAATAATTTCCACTATTTATGAATGCTGTAAGTGTCCAGGCATTTTCATTTTGATTTTATCTTTATGTTTATGGCTACGACAAGAAAGTATTTGTTCCACCGACTTTCATTCTTTCTTTCGTTCCTTCTACATATATTTTTTAATATTTCTTCCTATGCTTAAAGCTGTTGTGAAATGAGTAAAGGCTATTATCTACTAATTTACCGAGTTCTTTTTAACTTTCTCCGTCCGTCTCTGATTACGAAACCCGAAAGCTTTTGTTAATATTGGCTTTTGTCACAACACCTTCAGGTCGATACCCCCTACTATATAAATCTATATAGATATTTACCCATTGTGTACCGAGCTTTTGATACACATACCTGTGACTTACCTTAATTATTTATTATTGCCTTTAAGGTACATTAACCCTATATTTTAATGCTATTTGATATAGGGTAGGGAAATATCTAGTTACAATACTTTTTTCTGAAGCAGTTCCTCGAAAAACTTAACGAAGATAGCGATCTAATAATTTATGGATATGAAAGAATAACAGTAGGTACTAAAACAAAATTACAGTAGCTTTTAGCCATCTGATAAATAAATAAGGAGCTTTTTTATTCTTTTTTACTAGAAAGTTGTTTTTCTAAATCAAATCTATTTCTCATTAAGGACAAAATTAGGAAAATTATATTAAAAAGTTAAGGAAATAACTAATCTTTTGAAAAATTGACCAATCAGAGATGCGTATGAGATATATGTCCAAATGCAACAATATGTTCTAAAATGTTGTAAATGTAGCAGTTGAAGTTTTAAGTCCAACGTAGTTGAGGTAATTAATAAGGGAGAAATTTTAAATTACAGAACAATGGTTTTCTACCTCATAATACAATATCAATAATTTTTTTAATGATACTACATATCGCGTACAACAGATAAAAAAAATAATTAATGATAATAAACAGAACCAAATCAATAATTTATCGAAAATACCAAATATGGATCGCGATTTGGATCTTCTTCTCCCCCCCTCATACCGACCTATCGTCGTCGGTCAAGATTTTACTTTCTACTACTCGTGCTGGTGGGCGGGCAGTTCCTTCGACCTACACTGTAGTGCAAAGCCGGAGGATAGGGCGTAAAGCCCTCTTCAGCCTTCTTTTAAGAATCGTGAGAATAGATGAGTGGTGTGGTTGAAGATACACAAGAAGTGAAAGATTAGATTATTTGTGGAACATTACTGCCCCAGCATTTACCTAAGTGATCCAAGAAAACCACAGAAAACTTGGACCCGAGTTCGAACCGGCGACCTCGCGAATGCTAAGCAATGATCTAGAGCACCAGACCACGCCACTCGAAATTTTAGGGTGAACCATAAAATATATTACTAGGCAAAATTGCAAGTTTTTTTTTATAAGACACAAATAGGGACTTGAGTAATGCTTTATCCTTTTGAGGCACGGAGCCCTTAAAAGTATTTTTACCACACCGTATGCTAAAAGTAAGCAAAACCACCCATTTTACCTCGTTTATATCTCGGAATGCTTTTAGTTGCATTCAGTAGGTATATAATGTATTACTAAGACTATTACATATAGGTACAGAAATAATGGTGATGCATGTGGTGGGTGGGCGAAGTTTTTAAAAAGTACGTACCTATTTCCTACTTACATGTTTATTACGATTGTACATTACATTATGTGTAATTAATTTCAATCTGGAACACCATATCTAGAGAATAGTAATAACTTTGGTGGTGCAATGACCTTACTAGGAAGAAACTACTTAATTTAGTCACTTTTGACTAATTTAACCACCAATTCCACTTGAGCCACTTGAATTGCTAATGAACACCCATAAAAGTAGATATTTTCGTAAACAAATTGCTTTCCTTTCCGGACCAGTCTCGAACTATTTTAGCAAAGTTTCAATGACGAAAGTGGGTCGTCGTAAGCAAAACATAAATAAATGTTTTGCAAAAGACTTGTTAGGTATTTCGCTGATTATAAATTGCATTCATGAATTTCATATTGAAATAATTGCACATCAATTACTTTATAATAAACTGCACCGCTAAATTCTAAATAAGAATCGCATAAATGAACAAAAATGTACACAATTTAATATCACGGTTAAAGTTCTTACTTGATCAATGAGTTTAATGTTATGTTATTTTTGAGATTACTGCTTGATGTGTGAGAAAATATTTTTTATTGAAAGATGTCTTTCTTGAATTCCCACAGTTACACGCCAAAATTAATTGCGAGTAATCTAATTAACTTGTTGACGAATGAAATGATGAAGATTGGTTTTAAATATTTAATAACAACACTTACACTATTTATATTTATAACAACTTAACACTATTGAATAATTATATGTATGAAATTTGCATGATATAAAGAATCTCTTTTTGAATGGCTTTAAGAATGCTCTTAAGAATCTAGTAATTAATTTCTGGTTTTCAGCTTAATTAAACTATAATGAAGTGGGGGTTGACAAAAGCTGTTGCTAGCCTGAGGGCACAGTATGGCAAAACGACCATAGCAACAACCCCACAAGTCATTGCACTCCTTCAGGTAAACATCCTGGTTAATTTGGTAATTTTACTAATACCTTAAACGTGACAATACAATAAAAGTTTGACGATGAACATAACAATATGATAATAAAATAAAATGATTTTGAAAATATTGAATGCCAGTTTACCCTTAATGGAAATAAATATAACAAATAGTTGTTTGAACTAAAACCGAAATTTGGAGAATGAATATAACAATAAGATAATAAAAGTGAATGTAATTTTAAAGATAATTTACCTTTAACAAAAGAAATTAATATAATGCAAAATACAATAAACACGAGTTCGTAGGAAATTTAAAATTTCCCAGAAACTATTGCTTGAAATGCTACAATTACTATTCTCATTTTTCGAAAAAGAAAAAACAATACAAAAGGGACCACCTACACGTAAGAAACATTTTTTAATTGTAATCGAAATAGTTGTAAAGATTGATAAGTAGGTTTTATTACCTCGTCTGTTTTATGTTTATTTATTGTTTTTATTTTGCATACATACCTAAGTATACATATATGTATATATATTATTACTTAACATTATGGTGTACAAGAATTTATATACTACAATAAAATGATAAGAAAGCATGTGTTGTATCAACGAAGCTTTTAAGAAATAATTTCCGCGTTCCAACTTGTTATCACGAATAGCCAAGATAATTTCTTTATGTGAAAACAAAACAAGCACTTTAAATAAAAAGGAGACTCGTGCCAGGTAGAAAAATTTAACCTTTCTCGAACTTTTAGATTAGATAATTCATTATTAAATATTACATTTCTATCCAAAAGAAATATTGTAGTTAAGAATGAATTATGGGGAACACTTTGTGTATATAAAAAAAAATAAAATAAAAAAAGCTTTTAAATGTTGACAATCAGAAGTTATAAAGTAAGTAATTTTTTAATAAAATAATGGTCAAGTACGTTTACAAAGGATCTGTTACCATGCCATGAAAATGGCCCCACAACAGTGAATTTAATTAATAAGTATTCTATTTTTTTAAATTAATTTATAATATTCAGATACACTCCAATAGTTCATAATTATCTTAGTGGTCATGCTATTTTTCTCATTATTGTTCCAGCACATCAAGATTTTGAAATATTTTAACTCCAAAATCCAAATGTTGCTAATTTGGATTTGAGATTAGGGTATCTTGAATTTTAAATGTTTTAAGGCAATTCTAGAGCCAGATTCATAATACCAAATACATCAAAATGATTACCTTCGTTGTGGTTTTTGTTTTCAGCAGACCATAGTAACAAGACAATGAGGGTCGAAAAAGAAATCAGAAATAAAAGTAATCATTTTTTATGTGCCCCCGAAAAACTTTAACACTTCAGAGTTTCGAAAAATCTTATTCTCAAAATCAAACAAGTCAAATCATCATTCGAATTTTTAAATTAAGATATATGAAAATCTTCATATGCTATGGCAATTCTATTGCAAAGTACAACGGAAATGATAACTCTGGTCTTAACTTCCTGATCAACGTCAACTGTGTACTGGGAAAATAACTAAAAATCAACAAACATGACCAAGTTTGACCACAAAAACAGTGTATAACTATTGAAGTGATCCAAAAAATTATGTACTAACTATTATAAGGGCATTTTCATACTCTTTTCGGCCCTGGTCCTTTATTTATTAAGTTAAATAATAAGTACTCCTATGGGCCAATGGACGATAGCGCGCTGCACAGGTCAATTGCGCGGTTTGCCAAGAGTTTGTAAGGTCAACTGCGCGCTCGGTAATTTTATTTAATTTATATATAACTCTACACTAATACTTCTAACCAAACGTATTTGCATCTAATCATAAGAAGCCCAATAATATAATTGGTTATTTAACTACGTAATAGACCCCTCATTTATACTTAACAAAGTTAACATGTTGCGTTAATTACTTTTGTATTTACCTGCATCTAATTCAAATCTCTGTTTATTTGAAAGAAGATTAAAGTATGTATTTATTTTTTCAACTTTGCGCGCAATTGACCTATCACTTGTCACAGCAGGGAGTAAACTGACCGCAGCGCGCAATTGACTTACACCCACGAATGTTCTCAAAGTGTTCGAATTGTGAAAAAAAAATTTAGTAAAAGTACATTTCTATTTAATAATAGCTCCATAATTCATACCTTTACACTTACACCTTACACGATAAGTATCAAATAAATAATTCTATACTGAAACACTTTTACTTTCGAGCTCAAAGGAAACGAAACACAATTCTCCGGCACTGTTGTTAATAATAATAATAATAATAATGTTATCATTTTATCGTGGAGACATGTGATACCTGTTATGCATACGGCAATAATAAGTCGAAACATAGTGGATTATGAGAAAGAAGTCGTTCAAATGGAACCAGAAATTGCTATGGGAAAATTGAAATGAGTACACGACGTTGTTCGTGATTGGCCAATATGCAAAACGAATTCATAAAATACAACACTAAAAGACGTTAGTTAACTTCAATTAATTTTTATAATGATTGTAAATTAGCACGCACCATTTTTAGTTTTTTGCACTATTAAAAATTACACTGTTTTTTGACCTCTACGTCTTAATTACGAATTATCTGTTTGTCTGTTACCATAAAATTCGAGAACTACTGTATGGATTTTGCTCTGGTTTAAACTGTCAAATAAAATGGTTGTATACTATTTTTTGGCATTATTTTCTCAATCATTATATTAATGATCTTTCTAAAAACATTTTGTTGACAAATATTAACGGAGTTTTCACAATTGTGAAAACCCCTTTAAAGAGAGTTTGTTATATGACAAGAATGAGAATCAGGATCGAATCGATCTCAAAACAATATGTGACTATATAACTTTAACTAATTGTAAAACAAATGCGTGTAATCAGTATTTTATCGGAGGACAAAAATAAAAATATGCTCTTGGTTAGCAATTGTATTGAATTAGCGGATACTTGATGAAAGTCTAACATATTGAAATGAATACACAGTTGATAACTTCCATAATTTATTAAATAAACTTAACACGTGTTTCGCCAACACCGTGGCTTCTTCAGAAGTACAAAATTTACTTAAAACTACCTATATAAAAGTACAGATTTATTACTTAATGACCAAGTAGATGTAAACCTCTCACCACTATTAAATCTTTTCCCTCACTCTAATGAAGATGCACCACCCTATTTATAGACATCTACTCTTAGGTAGTTTCAAGTAAATTTTGTACTTCTGAAGAAGCCACGGTGTTGGCGAAACACGTGTTAAGTGTATTTAATAAATTGTGGAAGTTATCAACTGTGTGTTTATTTCAATCTCTTGATTAGCGTTTTGCCGAAACTGCCAGATGTGCATCGCGATTTCGAACTCATTGGTTTTCATCAATACGTAGAACACCATTTTTTATTCTCGAGGAGGGGAAATCTTCAAAAGACACCCCCTAAAGAGAGGGGTAGTGTCGAATTCGCCGAGGCGCCTACCATTACTGAATCCCACAAATAAGTAACAAAAATCTACAGATGGCGTTCACTATGCTGTCTGTATTTATTTATCGAAGAAGATAATTCGGAAAAACATGTTTTTTTTTGTAAATTTTTGATTTTCGCTATGTAACACATTATTACATAAATTTTCTTCTTTTTCAGAGTACGCAACCCATCAAGCGACATTTTCAACGTTTTGTGTTCACCTCCGTCAGGAAATTCGAGCCCCCAGAGAAACGGAACTCATACCCCTCGTCGCACTCATATCCATAATGACTCTTTCAATCGTCTGTTTGGAAACTCCGAACAGGCATCTAGTACACCTCGTAGGGCTTCATTCAATAAGCACGGTAAGTTGGCAAACATAAACAAAAAAAAAAACGGAACGATAATACGTACGCTAGCTGCACCACAGGCGCAGTGGAACGCATCGATATCCTAGAGGCTTAACATTGCAGTGGTATTACTAAAACCCATTCTGTCTGCCCAAAGGATTACTTGCCACTATGCTGA
This sequence comes from Agrilus biguttatus, assembly GCA_963921985.1. Classification (NCBI taxonomy): domain Eukaryota; kingdom Metazoa; phylum Arthropoda; class Insecta; order Coleoptera; family Buprestidae; genus Agrilus; species Agrilus biguttatus. The sequence goes on along the minus strand of OY998118.1, from coordinate 37,475,662 downwards.
AACGAAATAAATCGTTTCTCATGTCGGAGTTAAATTTTTAATTTCCGTTAAAATTTTCTGCACAATTTATAGAAATGTAAAACAAATTGAATTTCCACATCATGACGGACTTTACTAACTACCTACCTACCTTTGAACAAATAAGAAGGAAATTAGTATTTGTTTTCACTTGTAATATTTCTAAACTTATATAATAACGCTTGATTTCGATAACAAAATTTTCTATATCTTTGAGAAAATGCAACTTGTTTTGGGAAAACACTAAAAACATATCATATCAAATGAGTAATAATTCTTGATGTCTCTGTAAATCAGGGCGGATCCAGGATTTCTGCCAATATGCATTATATAAAACTATTATATATAAATAAATTTCGATTTTTGGTTCCTTTGATCCCGAAGAAAGTTCCGGACTCGAAACCAACCTCGTGGATTTGCCACTGCTGTAAATGATAAAATTAAAAGGATAAATCATTAATTGTTGAAAACTTTTTGAAACTTATTCATTATGAAATTAAATACCTACTACTGTTAGTAAAAATTTCAAGAAAATTTATTAGTAACCCAGTACAATATCGTTTCGCTATACAATAATCCTTCTTCAGATGAAGATTATCATTATCTATATATTATTGTATAGGTATGGGCACCTTCTAACCTACAAAACTCATTGCTTACCCAAGAAAAATCGACAGCATTGAAGAAATATACTATTTCCATTATTTTAAAAAAAATATTCAAGTAAAAGTATTTTCTTTCTAAAATTCCCGTCTACCAAATTTTATCGAAATCGACATTGTGTTTGATGAGCGACTGGCTCCCTTCTTCCCTAGGAAAACTCCTTAGCTACACCAATAAGTGACTTACAATCTTGTAACTTTACTTTTACTAATTGTAGTGTTTAATTTCATTAAAAGGATAATATATTAATAATTACTTTAATTATTTCATAAAAGAGTTTTTTTTATATTTTAATAATCTTTTCATCTTTTTTGCAGATGTAACCCACAGAAACCCAGTCACTGGAGATGGCGTCACTTCCTGGGATCAGAAGAAAAATTCTCCGAAAATCCGCACCGGTTAGTGTTTTATTAAAATTTTAAATATTGCTAAATTACATATGAATTTACGCAAACAAAATTTATTATAATGAAAAACAGTTATTTTTAATTTTTTTGTTAAATAGTCATTACCAATACTTAATTTTAAAAATATATAAAAACATACAATCCATGCTGTAATGTATTAATATTACAATATTTTTTTTTTGTTTCAGAACGCAACCCCGTAACAGGCGAGTATTACACTATTGTTAGTCCAGCAACTACCCCTACAAAGCCAATGCAAAACGGTTTCTCTCAACAAAATGGCCACGATGCTACCCCTCAACATAACGGCACCAAGGAATCTACCCCCGAAAAGATTATCGTCAACGGAAGTGCATAAATATCACGTTCTCAAAACAAGATTGCAAAAAAAAATTAAAACCCTCTGCACTACTTTAATTTTTTCCTTTAGGAGTAACTAAGGCTAACTTTGGCCCATTTTTTACTATTCACCAAAGAAAAAATGGTTATTATGCCAAAGTTTGCTTAAACGCTTCGTAATAAGTTGCTTATTTTTCATTTCTTGACTTAATATTACATTTTATCAGCTTCTTTGCCACACCTACCTTTTGTTTCTATCGAAACTGAACCGTAGGACGACGAGAAAAAATACAGTTTGCACTATTATTAAATTTTAAATAAAAATTGATTAAATAAAAGTATAAACGTTGTTTTCGCAATAAAGCGAATCATTCGAAACTTGGATATTATGAGGCACCGACATTTAAAATTAAATACATACTTAAATACTCTCTTCTAACAGTTAACAACGTCATTATTAGTAAGATAATTTGCATTTAATAAAATAAAGTTAAATGTGTAGAATTGTAGGGGGCTACGTTTGCATGTCTGTCCTTTCTTTTTGTTTTATTCAATGTGTGACTTATAGCATTTTAATTGTACTTTTTTTTAATTAATGTTTCAAAGTGATTGATGATTTACATGTGAACAGTCCCGTTTTCTTTGTATGATGTAGATAAGTATAGAAACTTAAATTTTAGAGTATATATATATATATTTAATTAAGAATTTCTAGCAATAAATTTTATAGCGGGAAGTTTTTTGTTTTTTTTTTACCAAACGTTATTTGAATCCTACAACTAAAGTATATAATTACTTTAATAATGTCTTTTTAATTATTCTGTAAAAATATTTTGCATATTATCATTAATTAACAACCCTGAAATTATATAAAATGAAAAAAATTAAACAACCCTTAATTAAATGATTTCAGTACACTACACATCATGGCCCTAGTAATACTGAATTCTAAAAACAATTTTTTATTGTTCCTCATACTTATTTTAATAATTCACAACATTTAAATTAAAATAATTTAATAAATAGACAAGTCTAAATCAATTTCTTGATGTCAAACTTTTTAATAGCTATCTGAGTACCATCATGCAAAATAGGTTCCAAGGATTAAAATATCAATTATGGCCCAAACAAAAGTTGTCAGTTTTTTTAAATAATATTTAAAGATTGGAATTAGCAGTTTTTTGTCATTTATCGTATGTATCTAGACGACTTATCAGGATAATTTTAATGCCCCAATCAGATACTATGTAGAGAATTGCAAGATTTTTAAAATAAAATTTGAAACGTCTCGATTAAAGTTCAAAATTGAAAAAACAAAAAGTTTATTACTTTTTTCATTTTTGCTCCCCCCCACCCTATAACTACCCCGTTCGCTTCTCCAACACTACCTCTTCTAGCACTCGACCGAAGGCATATTCTGTATTATCAGTTAGAATATATTACTAAATAAAATAAAAATTGCTGTAACTCTCCTTCGTCTATCCCACCATTAGATTGTATATGTTATTTTACGTGTTTTTCGGCTCATTTTAGCTTCGATAGATTCTTTAAATCAAAATATTTACCCTCCTTAATATTCAAATTCATGTAACTAAAAATCTTGAGGTGTTGCTGCTCTGCTATGAACATTTATTATCTATGGATAACAATATTCGAAAGATAATGTGCTGTCAAAATAATGTCGTTCGTATAATTCTCTCCTTTTTGCTATAAGCAATTATTGCTTATCGTGAATACTTGTGAACTTTGACACTTTGTTAAACATTTAATAAATGTATTATAAAAAAACCGTACAAAGTTGAATACCTTCACCTGGTATTGAAAGTTCGTTTTCGCTGTTGATTTTATCTATTGCTTCAAACAAAAATGGGTAATAGGGCTTCTGTTCTTCTTAGAGAAGAAGAAATTGCTCAGATTCAACAAGAAACTGAATGTAAAAGGAATATCAAACATCTTAAAGTTTTATTTTATTTTTTTTTCTCGTTTCAGTTACTCCTAATCAAATAGAGAGGTTATATTCACGTTTCACGTCTTTAGACCGAGGAGACTGTGGTACATTGAGCAGAGATGATTTCTTACGAATACCTGAACTTGCAATAAACCCATTAGGAGAAAGAATTGTTAACTCTTTCTTTCAAGATGATGGTTTCAATGATCGCGTAAACTTTAGGCAGTTTATGCGTGTCTTGGCCCATTTTAGACCAGTCAAGAAAAATAAAGAAAACAAATTAAACTCCAGGGTGCAGAAGTTAAAATGTAAATAAGTTACCTACTAGTAATTAAATTATGAGATATAAAATATCTAAAATTCCTTTTCATTTAGTTGCATTTAAAATGTATGATTTGGACAATGATGACATGATTTCTCGAGATGAACTTCTTGCAATCTTACACATGATGGTTGGTGCTAATATTAGTGAAGAACAACTCACAAGTATTGCAGAAAGGACAATTTTGGAGGCAGATGAGGATAAAGACCAAATGATATCGTTCGAAGAATTTTGTAAAGCCTTACAAAGGACCGATGTGGAACAGAAAATGAGCATCAAATTCTTGAGTTAAGAATCTTACTTTATTACTAAGAAAACTTGTTCTATGGTAAGTAGTTTTTATTAAAATATTTTACACTGTTTTTTTCTGTATATATGTGTTGGGCTAAAATATAATCGTTTTAATTGTATATTTGTAAAAGGTTTAATTTTATACTGAAATGTACTTATATAAAAAGTTTAGTAATGAGAACCAAAGTATTAATTTACAAACATGTATCTAATTTAAAGAATACACTGTTACATGGCTTAAAATGGTCTGGTTTACTTATTAATATTATCTCTAAAGAATTAATATTATCTCCAAAGAATAATCTTGATATGTTAAGTTTAAAAAATTAACTGGATATTTAGGAATAATATATTTTTAAAACAATGTGGCATTTGCACAGTAAAATTTTTATTATAAAACTTACACCTAAAAATTTACATAGCAGAAACTGTTTATAATAATCATAAATTGGCTACATTTTAAACACTATTTATGCTGTTGAAGATACTGCAAGCTTTTTTAAGTGATCCATAAATATTTGCAAAGACACATCATCAGTGAGTACTGGAGCTCCAGTGTCCTGTAAAAATAATACAACATAAAGTATTATAATTTAGAGTTTAAGATAATATTCATTTTTGTATTAAAACACTTACTCCTCCATATGAGTACATATTATTATGCGTTTGACTTGGATTGACTTTGGAAAGTAAAAATCTCGCTTGAGAACCTCCTTGTTCTGTATCAATGTATCGAGGCATCGGGAATCTAGTTTGCAAAATCTCTTGAGCATCGTCAACCGGTGCTTGTAAAAGTTGTCGGAAGTTCTCGTATTCGGGCATGTCCTGGTACTTTAGGCTTCTCCATTGGGCTATCGTCTAATAAATAAAAACATACTTCAACATAATATTACAAAATATAATCGTGTTGCACAAATTTAATAGCTGAGCAAAATCAGTACCTCTCCGTGGAAAATCAAGATCTGGAAAAACGTATCCATCAGAAGGATTCTATCAGGTTGAATAGAGCTAGTGTCCAACAGGACTGGTTCAGGGGGACCATTAAAACTGTAGCTATACAAAATTGGTTGAATCATAATCAAAGACTGCGTGAGATCTTCTCGCATTAACATATGTCGATAAAAAGACGTCTCGTCAGGCGAATTATTAAACACTTGCAAAAATTGAGACCTACGCAGATGGTACATGAACTGAGGATATAAACTGAAGTTCTCACTTAGCCTGAAACTGCCTGGATCGTCTTTGTTGTACTCTCCAAACTTTTGACACTGTAACAAGGAATTTACGAATAATACACAATACGACAGCATAATTTAAAAATGTATTTGGCATTTGTTACTTACTAATCGTATTAACATCCTATCTACCCATCGAAGAACGTCGGGTCCATCGTCAGTTTCGGCACGATATACAACCATCCGAGCCATGAGGACAGCCGCAGCCTCTTGATCGAAACCTGCACTTATATGATGTAAATTTGCAGCTGCATCCGCCCAGTTACGTGCTATCGTAGTAACCCTTATTCTTTTTTGACCACTACAATGCTGGAAAAAGAAAAAGCACAAGTTCCGAATTACTGAATTAATTAATTAATACTAAAAATACCTGATATTGTGTAATAAACTGTATACAGCCTCGACCACCTTGAGGTATAGGAGCAGAGTGCTGATTAACCACTTCAAAGAACAAAGCAGTTGTGTTATTGGGCATAAGTGTACACATCTTCCATTGCACAGTGTTACCCATCCCTATCTCTGTATCTGCCACTAAGGGGCTCTTTACATTTAATGATACACAAGCACCTATTGCACCTTGAACTAAAATGATGTCAGAAAATAAAATACATAATTTCAGCTAACTAATTTAATGTTTACCCTTTAATTCTCGTGAACATTTTATTTCCAAAACAGCATTAAAAGCCATCTTAAGGTCACCCTTTTGGTCACGGGCAAACACCCTTTGAAATGTTTGCTTAAAGAGAGATGAATTGAAGGAATCTGCCATCACCATATGACCCCTAAAAATACAAGAATTTGATTAGAACAAAATGCAATCAAAAATCCCCCATTTCAGAAGTTTACCCTGTTGAATTGCAGCATTGCTTCATTTCCATAAGTCCTGTTTGATCCAAAGCACACGAGTAAATGTCCACACAGTGACTATTAGTAGCTGCACGCATAGCAAGACCTTCATAATGCTTAATAGCTTTTTTCATATATCTGGCGTTGTCCTTGTGGATATCATGATGTGATCTAATTAACACAAAACACATATTATAAGAAATTAATTACAATGGAACAGATGTTTCACCTAATGGGCTGCTTCAAGTCATCATTAACAACTTGACCAGGCCCTTGAGAACATGGGCCACCCAAGAACATCATAATACGAGCTCCAGTGTTAGGATAGGTACATTCTAAAAGTCCCACAGCAATTGAAAGTGCTGCACCTGTTGAACGAAGTGGTCTCTTTCCTTGAGGCACAGGCCAAGGGTCTCTTTGCAATTCCCCAATCAAATCTGTCAAACAAATATCACAATTGGCAATAGGTTGAAGAAAACGGCTTGATGGGGGTGCAGCTGGAGGTGCCTGAGGACCTCCTCGCATTTGGGACTGCTGTTGTTGAGGAACCCCTGCAAATATTTATATACATGTTAAAATAAATCATCATCTTTATGTATCACAATTACCAGCAACTTTTGTTAGTCCCAACATTTCTTGAATCTGTTTAGCAGTAAGATCTTTTGTTCCTCTAAATACATATGATTTACTACAACCTTCTGTACCCAATTCATGTACCTGAACCATCTTGCCAAAAGTTATTAAACCAATCAATGCATTTGGAGGAAGTAAACTGAGTGACATTTGTAGGGAGTCTTTAAGAGCTCCTAATTCCTCCTCATCCATACACGTGTCTACCACAAATAGAAAAATTGGAGGAAGGCATTGAGCTCTTGTAATTGTATATTCAATTGTAGAAAATGCAGGCATTAGCTCTGCAGGTTGGTGCTGTTCTGATATAGCAGCATATTGAGGAGGAAAAGGATTCCTTTGAAAGCAGAAATTGCAAACCTAAGAAGACTTTTGCTTATTTGACAAATTCTATAAAAACTGGAATAAACATACCCATAACTTTGCTCTGTAATCAACCTGGCACAATGGATTTAAAATAGCCCGACAATTATTCCTAGTGCAGAGAACAGGATCATATTGAATCGGTGGTAAATCAGGACGCTCTTTAATAGGCTGATAAAGACACCCTAAAGGAACCACCAAACGAGCAGCCTCTATTCTACTGGAGGGCCAGACATTCCAAGTAAAACGTATTCCATCCCTATCTTCGTTTTGTTGTATATATTCTTCAAAAGTGGCCATTTTATTTTACTATTAAAATAAATGTTGCACTAATTCAATGAAGTCATTAACAGTTTTTAGTTTTTATAAATTAGGCTAAAACTCTACACCCTCTGAAAAACTAAACACTTCCACGTCACTTTCAAATAATCTGACAAGCTTTCTTGTGAATCTGACTGTTAGACGGTGACGTCTATGGATTATCAGTTAGATCACATCCTATTCAACTGTCATCGATTGTCAAACGAAAATATTCGAACTACCACGAGCATAAATTCTAAACCTCTATGGTTAATCTTGGATAATATTATTTTCTTCTTGTCTGTCGTGGCCATCATATCGATCGTTTTAATCATGGTTTGGTGGTTAGTTAAATGTTCAATTCTTCCAATTTTGTAAGCGTAAGTAGGTAGATAAAAATTTTCCTATTCGAGTCATGCAATTGTCGGAACTTGTCATTAAATATTACTGATTACTATGCATCGATAGTTTTTCCGGCATTAATTTTTTTTATTGTAATTTTGATATTTCCTGAAGATACTCCAGTACTTCAAGTTAGCCACATTAATTATTATTTAATTCCAAAGACATTCGTAAAATTTACTCAAATTTGTATTTGCAAATGGTTTGTTAATTAATTTTTATAAAAAACAAATGTGTGTCGTCGTATAAGTGACGCCATTTTATTTCTGTTCTATAAACTGACGTATAAATGGTAGAGAAAGCATTAATTGTAGTAGTATCGCCCATGCCGTTGACTTCAACTTGAATGATTTTACAGTCAATTAAGGTGGGAATAATGGTCATAATTTAAACAGAAAAGAGTTCGGCATCAGTTTAACATTCTGTTATATACGTTTTCTACTAGGATCGCTAAATATTGCTTCATGGCATTTTTTTACAGGAATGTTATGGAAAATGGATGCCATGTGTTATGAAGCATTAGTCATATCAAAACCTCTTTCACTCCAGATGTAGCGATGTCTGAAGCAAGCGTAAAAGTGCCTGGAAACATAAGCAATATGTTGTTGCTACTAGAAAGATTTATGGAAATAAATTAGTAAGTAACAATATTCATTAAAGATAGTAGGTGTGAAATATTCTATTAAACATTCTGAGAAACCTCAACATAAGCTTAAAATAAGTGGTAGAGCGTTTATTATTTTAAATTTTCTTCTATAAACCGTAACAGAAACTATGCATATATTGAGTTTAGTGAGAGAAACAAGATTGGATAAAAGAAGAAATATTTATTTTGCTTATCAATGGTACATTGTGTGTCTGTTATTTTTCCTTTTGAACCCTATACCTATAGCAATCTTCAAATTAAAATTTTAGCGTTTTACTTGCTTTAAGGTACTTTTCTATTTTATTGCATGTTATTTTTGTTTAAAAGTGTAGTTAATTGTTTTTTTTTCTCTCATTTCTACAGATTGGCCGACAAATGAAAGAGAATTGATGTTAATTTTGAATGAATGAACCAATGTCTACAATGGTATCACTTTTCCTGTACTTAGATTGCTGTTGTCGCATTCACCTTGAAACACTGCAGTTAAATTTTGACTTATGAGAGAGCAACTTGAGATTTGTTTAGAAACCACTGATATTACAACCTGTCTGTAATGGTATCTTTTCCAGTACTTTTTTTGCTGCTGACACTTGTTCACTGTGAAACGTGACATTCTGCAATTAATTAAGGTGAGAATATATTGCATTATTAATATTAAGTACTCGTTATTAATCTGTTACCACCATATCTGTTTCAGGTCGCCGGTGGAGAAGACAAAGAAGACAGTAGTTAGAATGTTTCTTTATTTTATTTAGATGAAGCTTTTATTTTGTATGTAGTTCATTTATTTGAATTCATATTTTAGTTTACATGTTTTTAGCTCATTTAGTTGAATTCATCTTTTAGTTTGCATGTTTTTAGTTTTGTATTTAGTTGAATTTATATTTTATTGTGCATGTTTTTAGTTGATTTAGTTGAATTCGTCTTTTAGTTTGCATGTTTTTAGCTCATTTAGTTGAATTCATCTTTTAGTTTGCATGTTTTTAGTTATGTATTTAGTTGAATTTATATTTTATTGTGCATGTTTTTAGTTGATTTAGTTGAATTCGTCTTTTAGTTTGCATGTTTTTAGCTCATTTAGTTGCATTCATCTTTTATTTTGCATGTAATGTAGTTTATTTTATTTTGCATGTTTTTATTTTTATGTATTTTGCATGTCTCTTGCTTACCTCTTCGCTTTGCTTACTGCACATTCTCGCTATTCCGCTTCGCATTTACACTACGTCTTCTACATGATTCAACGTTTCGTTATCGTGTTCAATTCTCTTCTCAGCTTTGTGGGCCTAGGGAGGGCCTCCCCGAACGAATCCCCTTAGCCTTAGCTTTTTAGTTGTTCTTTTAAGGTACCTTAGGTACCTTAACGCGAGTCTACCCTAACGTTACTTCATTTCAGACAGGGTACAGTGGGTTATCTGGAATAGGAGGAATAGCCGACTGCCCAGCTTATTTTGTCGAAATCTGTCCGATCTTTTCTACCAATCTATTAGTCTTTGTCGTTAGTCCTGCTAATGCTCTATTCGCTTTCAGATAATATGGTATTACCTAAGAAGAACTGAAGACATCGTATTTCTTTATTTTTGTTGTATTTCCTTTGGTTTTTTGTATTTCTCTTACAGGTATTTTGTTCTTTTTACTTTATAAACTGTTATAATAATATAATCGTAATTTAAAATGTTAATTAGCTTTTCCAAATTCAGTTTTTGCCATAATTGTTCAAACCAAATCAAATTTTGTTAGTAATTTTAATCATTAGAAGTAATTTGGGTGGATAGGGTGGCTATAAGGGGAGATGCGGAGGCCACAGAGTGTCAAGGGGCCTTTTTGTCCCAAAAATAGTATTCAAATATTAATATAACAGCTTATGAACAATATATTATACATAATTTTGCCTTTCTCTTATAGGTAAATTATTCTTTTGCTTTATAAACAATTTATTGTGCCTACTTTTGTTGTAATTATAATAAAAACTTGTTGAAATGTATTTATTCTTGATTGATAACACAATGGTAACATGTATATGATGAAATAATGTAAATAAATGATTTGTTATGAATTAATAAATGTATGTGCTTTTGCATAGTAAATATGTATTGTAAAATTATTTAAATACATATATTTGTTCTTTATGTAATTTACTGATCTAATTAATAAATGAATCAAAATTATTGCTTATATTTGTTCGACTCCATATCCATTACTGATCTAGTTAATAAATAAATCAAAATTATGGCCTTTTTACTTGGTAAGAGTAGTATAACATAATGTCAGTTATGGTTTCTTTTGAGCACTAGTGATCCGACTTATGAATTATTTTTCGAAAAATAACTCTTTCGACTTAACACTAAATTCAATAAATTATTCAAAAAAGGAAGGCATTATGTGAAGTATAGTGATTAAATTGCTGACTTATTTATGCTAGTTCGAATTTTTTGTTATAACGATATATGAGATGTCCAATTTAAGTTCGACAAATTAGTCTAAAGCAACTTATGCTCTCCTGATACAAATGTGGAAGATTTTCCAAAATTTTGAATTTCTGTTAACATACGAGGTCTAGTCAACAAATAGTTTGACAAAAAAAACTGGAAAATCGAAATGAGAGCATAAGTTGCTTTAGACTAATTTGTCGAACTTAAATTGGACATCTCATATATCGTTATGACAAAAAATTCGAACTAGCATAAATAAGTCAGCAATTTAATCACTATACTTCACTTAATGCCTTCCTTTTTTGAATAATTTATTGAATTTAGTGTTGGTTAATGAGAAAATAAAATAATTTCTAATCCTTAACACATTTATTAAAAATCACTCTTAAGAAAATACAATACAATTATTTAATCATGTTTATATTTACATAAAACTATTAATAGATTATTTGATTTATTTAATACAAAATATACTGGATACAATACAGCTTGATTTACAAACAATACACAGATAGTATAATTAACTTCAAATACATCTTTAATACAAAGTGACAAGAGTTTACTACATTTAAATGCAATAACTACTAACATTGTACGCATTATAAACTGTTATACTAATATTTGAATACTATTTTTGGGACAAAAAGGCCCCCCCTGACACTCTGTGGCCTCCGCATCTCCCCTTATAGCCACCCTATCCACCCAAATTACTTCTAATGATTAAAATTACTAACAAAATTTGATTTGGCTTGAACAATTATGGCAAAAACTGAATTTGGAAAAGCTAATTATCAGATTAAATTACGATTATATTGATATAACAGATCATAAAGTAAAAAGAATAATTTACCTATAATAGAAAGACAAAATTATGTACAATATATTGTTCATAAGCTGTTATATTAATATTTGAATACTATTTTTGGGACAAAAGGCCCCCTAACACTCTGTGGCCTCCGCATCTCCCCTTATAGCCACCCTATCCACCCAAATTACTTCTAATGATTAAAATTACAAATAAAATTTTATTTGGTTTTAATAATTATGGCAAAAACTGAATTTGGAAAAGCTAATTATCAAATTAAATTACGATTATATTAATATAACAGTTTATAAATTTAAAAAAAACATAATTCGTGTAAGAGTAATAATACAAGAAACAAAGGAAATTTCAAATAAAGCACAATAAAAATAAAGAAATACGATGTCTTCAGTCTTCTTAGGTAATACCATATTATCTGAAAGCGAATAGAGCATTAGCAGGACTAACGACAAAGACTAATAGATTGGTAGAAAAGATCGGACAGATTTCGACAAAATAAGCTGGGCAGTCGGCTATTCCTCCTATTCCAGATAACCCACTGTACCCCGTCTGAAATGAAGTAACGTTAGGGTAGACTCGCGTTAAGGTACCTAAGGTACCTTAAAAGAACAACTAAAAAGCTAAGGCTAAGGGGATTCGTTCGGGGAGGCCCTCCCTAGGCCCACAAAGCTGAGAAGAGAATTGAACACGATAACGAAACGTTGAATCATGTGGACGTCGTAGTGTAAATGCGAAGCAAGATAGTAAGAATGTGCAGTAAGCAAAGCGAAGAGGTAAGCAAGAGACATGCAAAATACATAAAAATAAAAACATGCACAATAAAAGATTAATTCAACTAAATGAGCTAAAAACATGCGAACTAAAAGATGAATTCAACTAAATGAATTAAAAACATGCATAATAAAATATAAATTCAACTAAATACATGCAAACTAAAAGACGAATTCAAATAAATGAACTACATACAAAATAAAAGCTTAATCTAAGTAAAATAAAGAAACATTCTAACTACTGTCTTCTTTGTCTTCTCCACCGGCGACCTGAAACAGATATGGTGGTAACAGATTAATAACGAGTACTTAATATTAATAATGCAATATATTCTCACCTTAATTAATTGCAGAATGTCACAAATCAGAGTTTACAAGTGTGGTAAGCAAACTAAATCCAACGATACCATTGCAGACGACTTTATTCAGCAGTGTGGTGTGCAAATAACTATCCAAGTGTTCTCACTCATCAACCAAAAATTATCTTATATACGTATTCTACGTTAATGGTTTTTCATTAGTCGCTCAATCTATAGAAACGGCAAAGAAAAACAAATTAACTACACAATTAAATTTAAAAAATACTAACTTTAACACTAACTACTTTCGATCATGGTTTATAAAACAAATGCTCAATCATTTATTTTATGCTAACGTTCACACTGCTGAAAAAGAACATTATTTTGCTTTAATTCTGCTTTTGACATACCTGTAGGTTAACAAAATAAATTTATTATCTAATAAGTAAACGATGAAATATTATAAAACTACTCATCGAAAGGTAAGTAAAATACTAAATTTTTAAAATACAAAATACCGGCGTGGTATGAGAGCTAAGTGACACACATAACCAATAAAACAATTCTGTCAATTTGCACTCTGGATGTGGATGTATACATAGATAATTGTCAAAAAAATAAATAACCACCATAATGCACAATAACGTATTAATTTATGCTGAAAATAACTAGAATATCAAATAAATAAAAATCAATTATTAAAAAGAGACAAATGATACAATTATTTATTTTACTTAATCGAATGAACGATTAAAATTATAAAAATAATTTGAAACAAAGTATTTGCTATGTGATCATTGACCTGGCAAGTTAGTATCTACAATTTGAAGTAATAATTAGGTGTTTTTTCTTTTTTTTTTAAGAATGTACAACAAAATTAACCCTTATAAGTACACATAATCCTGTTTTAATATTTTCTTATAGATCAGAATTAATTTGTGCATATTATATGGAGAAACGAATAAATAAAATATATTATAGGTTAATATTGTTCTCTTTCAGATCAAATTGAGTAAGCAATTAACAGATGGTTTCGTTTTAATAAAATGATATTAAAAAATGAATAAAATGCCACCTAAAGCTTATCAAACCAGGAAAATGTCATTCTCTGCCTGCCATCGGCTGCATAGGTCATTAATAAGTATAATTTAGATTTACACGATTTTTAACATCAAAATTTTTAGTATCTCTCTAACTGATGAAGAGAATGTGAAGTTGTATGGGAAATGTAATAATATAAACGGCCATGGTCACAATTATACTGGTATGTAAATATATAAAACTTTTATTCCAATTCAACAGCACATTCTATCAATTTCTATTAGTCCCTTGCATTATTTATAGTAAAGGTAACATTATATGGAGCAGTTGATCCTAATACAGGTATGATTCTTAATATGACTGTCTTAAAGAAATACATGGAAATAGCTATAATGGAACCATTAGATCATAGGAACATTGATAAAGATGTGGAGTACTTTAAAACTAAACCAAGCACAACTGAGAATCTCGCTATTTTTATTTGGGAACGTCTTAAAGAGGTAATGGATCATCCTGAACTCTTATATGAAGTGAAAATACATGAAACTGAAAACAATATTGTAGCATACCGAGGAGACTAAGGGGAATATCTTAATTTTATTTTTTTAATATATTTTTTAATTATATTAAACAAATTGCAGAACAAACTATTTTATTAAGACATTTAATTGTTAGCATTTATTAACAAATCCTCATCATCATCATCATCACTTATGATTATGAGATCCTCTACAGCCTTACAGTGGTTTAATAAATCTATGCTTACAAGTTTCTCAGATAAAAATATTTCCCTTACATTTTTAAAAACAGAACTCTCATTTTTTAAATATGGAACAAACTTATCATAAAAGCTTTGATAATCTTCTTTCATAATTTGCTTAATAGTGGGGTCAATCTTTTTTAAGCGATGTGTATTTTCAAACATTTGCAAAACGTTAATTTTTTCATTATTCTAAAATCGAATGTTTAATTAATATTTATAGGTATTAAAATATATAGAGTTTCAGTCACCAAAACTTTTCTAAAATATTTTTATTTAGCTTTTCTATTTCCTCTATGCATTGTCCACAGACAGTTGTAAATTTTAAGAGAAGCCCTTCCTCAAAGTTTTTTATTTTCCCTACTATTAATTTTTTTGTATATGAGGCTTTCCAAATTTACTAATAAAACTAAATATGCGTGAGCATCTACAAGTTCTGTATTTAGAAAACTAAATCATAAAAAATATTTTTATGTGTACATCTAAGGATGAATAAAAAGAAAATTATTATTACCACTTACCAAAACTATGCTTGGGTATTTTTTCAACTCTTCCAAGCGACTTTTGCAGATGTTCTTGTAATCCAGCGTGAGAACGTTGCATTTAGGTGGAGCTCTGATTGCTCTATGTATATGAATTTGCAGAAAAGCTTCAGATTCTAACGAAACGATGTTATGTAAACAATCGATGAAAAACTTGAACATTGTTTGATTCTCGGCAGTTATGAATGTTGTATTCACCCCAAAAGTGTTAGAAAACCTTAACGAACATAGATAAATTACATTAAAAAAATACTTAGTTTGAACACATCATTAAGTACAATTTTTTCGAAAAGTTATAATTTTTTCAATTCTATTTATTACAGTTAACAGTACAATATTATATTAAGTTTTTTACTTTGGAACTACAAATATTAGAAATATAATTTTCTAAATATTTCTAAAAGTATTCACCAAACTTTTTATCTGCATGAATTATTTTACATTCTCCTCTTTCAAATTTCGATACAATTGGTCAAAAATCTAAAACTTGAATTTAAAATAAAAAAAGTAAGAACCCCTTTGTTCTCACATGACCCTCCTTTAACTATAGTATTTCAATTTTTAATTTGGACTCCTTAGTTTGTTTGAATCCTTTTTACAATGAAAATAAGAATATCTTTATGTGGAATAGATGTGTCTTAAGTTTATTGTGCACTAATGTTAACGCTTTCATTCTTACCATGTATCATACTTCAAGTCCATTTCTTTTTCTAGTGTTGCTTGTCTTATAAGAAGAATTGCAATTTTAAAATCAGAAATCTTTCCTCCTTTGAACATACTGAGCAAATTATCCTGTACAGTTTCTAAAATGAATATAAGAGCGTTTTTTATATACTTTAAAAACTATTAACAATTAAAAAATACTTTGCAACTGCTTCTGATTCGCTTTTGAATATTTAATACATGCAGCAACTACAGTGAGAAGATACTTCCAATTGATGTTATTGTCGCTCTTTTTAAAAATCTCCATAACATCATTAAAATCACAATAATCTAAGAAAATCTAAAAAAATTAATGTTCAAACAATTATATAAGTAAATATTATTGAATACATTATTCAAGAAGAACTAGAGCTGAGAAAAAGCACTGGTAATCAATTTTTGAATTTATAGTTACACGAAAATTTTGTTTCCTAATTTAAATTAATTTGAAATAATCATTAAATTATAATGGTTAAAATATCATATAATTTGATGCATTTAATTTTGAAATATTATTACCGATATTGGTTAAATAACTACAGTTTAGTGACTGATTAAAATTAAATTTCTAGTATAAATCTAAATGACATATTGAATTTTTCTACACCCTGATTCCTGCTTAAGTAGATAAACACCTCTTTAAGAACATTTTTTAATTTCTCTGGTGTATTTTCCATAGTCCACAGGCATTGAAATAAGAAGGCACTATTCATATCAAATTCATTACTTTTTAAAGTAAACAGTTTTTGAAGAATACTCAAACAGAAACGTTTCTTAAAATTATCTAAAATCAAATCAAAATTAAGTAAAAAGCAAACAATTCAAAGAAAAAACCTACATGGTAAGAGTAATGAATCAGTTATTAGTGAAAGAAAATTATGAAGTTCTTGAGTTTTTTCTTGTAATATGGAAATAAAATACTTCTCAATAAAATCATTCAAAATATAGCTACAAAATGACGACCACAATTTACTTTTGTGAAGACGACAGATACCAGTTCTAGGAGAATAACAACTTGAAAGAAGTTCCACAAGTATGCCTTTCAGAATTTCTTTATTTCCATTTATTGCAGCAATTTTTATTAACTCATCTATTAAATCAAGCGGCTGATAAGCATCCCTTAAATTAAACTTCTTTTAATACAATAACAAATTACAAACATTAGGATTGAAACACTTACCAGTACTGTTCAAGATAAATAATATGTTCTTTGTGTAGCCACCATATGAAAATAAGTGAAATATTTACATCACAATTAGAGAAGAAAATTTTGGCAAAATTGATATGATTGAATTTATTTGATGTTTTCAGTCTTTTAATTATTTGAGTAACAAAATCTAAATTTTGTGTTTCCTCCTCTGTTAACGTCTGTAGGTCTAAATTATCTTTAAAGAATGACTGGAATACCTTAAAAAAGAAAATTTAACTGCATACAATAAAAAATTAAGTTTAATTAACAAAAGTTTGATTAGGTGTTAAAATTAAAATTTAAGGTTTTTGCAAAGAAGTTTAATTGATAACTACTACTATCTCTCAATATTATGAATTTAAAGTATATTGTAATCATTGTCAAGTATATTTTACTTACAAAAAACACTACTGGTGATCCATCCAAAACACTCTTGTTATTTATTATTTCTTCAATTAACGTGAGTATATCTGCTTTATTAAATTTCGTTAGTAAAGGAATTAAACTATTGTTATCAAAATTGTTTTTGTATGATATAGTAGAATTGTTAAAAAAAGTCTGAGTAAAGCCATAGTTATAGTTATTATCATCCTCAATTTCATTATTTCCAAAAAGATCATCGAAACTCATTGCAGTCCAGATATCATTAATCGTTTGTTTGTTTTAATTACACATTTTACAATTAAACACGTAAAAATAGAAAACAATTTATTACCTGATGATAATTTACCGACATTTTAAAAAAAAGATAGGTTAGAAACTTAAATTAAGAAACTGTCACATCGAAGACTATTGAACACACATCATCATATAGCCCGTAGAATATTTTCAATCTAAAGTATTTTATTTTTAATTCTTCTTTAAATTATGTAGTAAGATCACTACTAATTATAATCAAAATTAAAAGAAAAAGCGTAAAACACGAAAAGACATTTAAAACGGTTAAAGATCCCAATCATTTTTAAAATTAAAATTTTGCGGGAAATTCAATTAAGTAACTAAAATGTCACCCTGTAATGCTTGCATATTAATCAATTAAGTGTATGAGCATGAGTTTAAATAAAAAATATAAGGACCTGAACCTAATGAACTTTTAATTTTCAAAAACTATGTCATGAAAATAGTTTAGATATATTGTAATATATTGGGTTGCCGTTATGTACCTGTTCGAAAGGGATACAAAGACACTTATAAACAATTTTTAGGTTTATAGAGAACCAAAATCCACATATATTGTAATATTGTTCTATTTAACACAAAGATAAACATCTTTTATTGTTTTTATCGTTATAATTTATTACTTAAACCAAAGTATTATATTTAGCGTTAATAAATATTCAGATATTTTTGGCAACAACGTAGATATTTAAACAATAATACGACGTACTGCAGATAATTATACTGATATCGCGATATCGGTCTTCGCAGATACCGTTAGGCATACAGCTCGTGGCAGAGGCAAAGGCAAAATTAATAATTCTACACATTGTAGTACTTTGGTAGGTAAGAGTATGCACTTTTACCTTATTATCAAATATAACCTACCTACGGTTGATAATAATCTAAATTTAATCAACCATGGCAGTGTAATCTTACATAATTAACTGTGTGCCGAAAATTATAAAGATTTTAAATTAGCCTTTAATTAATATGGTTAAAATAGGTGGTTTTGGCAACCCTTTGCTCGACATATCAGTTAAATTAAGCACCAACGATTTACTGAATAAGTACAACTTGCTGGAAGATGAACAATCCGAATTTGATAGTCAGAAGATGAAATTACTACTTAAAGACATAAAAAAGTAATATATCCTGTAGTTTATTTGTTCGTTTTTGATTTCATTAATTGATCAAACCATCAGTGTCCATATCTAAAGCAAGTTTTTTGGTTAATTAGGTATGACGTCACGTACAGTCCCGGCGGTAGTGCACAAAACACACTGAGATTGTTACAGTGGCTTATGAACAACGAATGTTCTACATTTATGTTTGGAGGAATTGGCAAAGATGATCAGGGAAAAAACTTGAAAAATTTGGTGGAAAGCTCAGGTGTTAAAACGAAGTAAGTAATAATTTGTAACGATTGCGCGGTTGAATAATTTTGAAACATTTTAGAATAAATTGAAAGAAAACAAAGTAATACTTTTTAATGTTTCACAATTGTTTCGGTAGATTTATGCCATTATCAAGAGTAAAAGATGTATACTATAGTATTAGGGGTAGATAGCTACGTAAATAAAAAAAAGTAAGAAAGAGAGAGTAATTTAAAAGTAAAATAGATTTTAAAATGCGCGTAGAACACGAAAAAGACAGCAGTACACTTTTTCTCTGTCCTAGCAATTATACTTGTCGTACGCAGCAAGCTACTTCCGGTAATATATTTTCTTCTTGATTTGTTATTGTTCAGGACCGGTCTAAGTAAAAATTTAACTAACAACCGAAATCACTTTTTAGTTATTCAATATTTGAAGATAAGCCGACAGGAACTTCGGTGGTATTAATTAAAGACACTAATCGGTCTTTAGTAGCTTACATAGGAGCTGCTGAGAGCGTAAGAATAAAAGATCTTAAAACAAACGAAACGGAATGTTT
The DNA here is from genome assembly GCA_963921985.1 of Agrilus biguttatus. Classification (NCBI taxonomy): domain Eukaryota; kingdom Metazoa; phylum Arthropoda; class Insecta; order Coleoptera; family Buprestidae; genus Agrilus; species Agrilus biguttatus. The sequence goes on along the minus strand of OY998118.1, from coordinate 37,456,105 downwards.
ACTGGAAAGTATGGACTCAATTTATATGGAGGCGTTTTTCGTTACGAAAAGGAACGATGTCGCCAAATACGTGCAAGAATTTTGCGATGAAAAAAATAAAATTTTCGCATTAAGCTTAAGTGCGCCGTATATTATTCGAGAAAATGCGGAAATAGTCATTCATCTGGCTAGAACGTGTGACATACTGTTTGGAAATAAAAGAGAATTCGCCGCTTTAAAAGAAGTAATGAAATTTGAGGGAACGTCTCAAGATCTGACGCATCATCTTCTTAAAACATATAACAAAAAAGTTAAAAGTAAATACGGAAAAATCGTGGTAGCGACAAATGGTAGCAAATGGGTTGTTTGTGGTCATAGTAATGATGTTTTGGAAAAAGCTTTCGTTCCAAAAATAGATGACACAAAAATAATAGATACCAATGGTGCTGGAGATGCGTTTTCGGCCGGATTTCTCGCGGGAATATTCACCAACAAGGAACCACGGGAAAGCATTAAAATTGGCTTTTGGACCGCTGCTCAAATTATTCAAAACGTTGGATGCTCAGTACCGCAATTTCCTACTACACTTGACGAAATTTTAAAAATTGAAACTATATAACTATAAACAAATTAAAAAAATAATAAAGTATCATATTTATTAAGACTAGCAGTCACTGTATTCATCACAATCAAGGTCCTTTAACTTCGGTAGAAATGAACTCACCGATTTCTTTTTTCCTTATATTTGTAGACGAGCATGAGTAGTCTCCAAATAAAAGAACATGTTTATACATTCTACTGCTGACATGATCGAATTTGTCTGAATTATTAAGTAATTTAAACAAACTGAGTAATAATGTTCCTGTTAGAGAAATGGGAAAACAATATCGCACATTATCTAGTGAATTAAAAATAAAATGCAACAAAATAATACTTGAAGATAGTGTTAAAACTAAAAGTAGCAACGTAAAAACAATTTGTAAAGCTAAAAGAAAAATTATGTCGATTGTGTATTTCTTTCAAAAGGACCGTAATTGTGATGAATACATTGACTACTAATATTAAAAAATATACTACTTATGAAACTACATAATTTTCACGTTGTACTGTAGATAAGTAAATAATTATTGTATTATACATTCTTTTGTATTCGTTAGAAAATTGTAGATGTAATCATTTATTATTGGCAAAGCACTGGGACACATATTTAAAAATTAATTTAAAAAAAATTTAAATGATGCACGCTATGTATAGATGGATGAAATAAAATTGTAAAATCGCATTTTTATTTTCTTTCGTCGATGATTAAAGCAAGAAAAATTTTCCAGTGATCATTAAGGATGAGAATTTAATTAAATATTGCAATTTCAACTAAAATAAAATTGGACGATTTTTCACGTACTTCATATTTTTTGCTCGTGTCTGTATATGAACGTCTTTGGTTTTCTATAGCAGACATGTAATATACACTAGATAGCGCACGACCGACGCAAAGAGCACCAGTTAAACAAGTTTACAAGAGAAGGAGCATTTAATCAGTTTCTATATCATTCTATGTATACAACTTGTAACATTTTTATTTTAAGCCCACAGCAACAAAAATAAATACTTCCATGTAAACTGGTACATAAATTATCAATGTAAAGCAATATAAACGTTATTAAAAATATAAGAAATGTTAAGGCATAAGTATAAATAAATATAACATTATTTCTTATATTTCAATCTCGTAAATTATTAAGCCAAAACAAAACACAAGATTTGAAACTGATCGGATTTACACTCTGTCTCTCTTTAGAAACGTTCAATATTCTGTTTAAAAATGTATGAACTGCACTATCTAGATCTCAATGTCTATGGAATATTAATACTAAAGTTTGATTTTTGACTATTTGACAGATAGTTTGACTGTTGATGAACATGCTCGACGGAAAAGTAGTTAAAAAATGGTAAATAACAAATACAATTTGTAATAATTTATGTTGTTCTCGCAATAAAATTCGAAGCAACTGTTTGGCCAGTTAATTTTAGTTTGATTAATTGGAACAACACAAAAATGGTAAGTAACACTTTCACAAGTTGATCACATTTGGGCTATACATTGTTTATCTGGAAATGATACATAACTAATTATTGTTTTCTATCGTCTATTTCAGTCTGTTGCTGAATTCTTAAAAGGTCTTCCATCTTTTAATGAGCATAATTTTTCAAAATTTCATGTAGACAACAACAGATCACCCCTCAAGAAGCCGTCAGTTTACATTCCAACTAAAGACTTTCCTTCAGAACAAAGTAGGTGACAATAATTACGTTAATTTAGTAAATAAATAATCCGTTTCAATTAAATTCGTTTTCAACAAAACACTTCAATTATCAAATAAATTCTGTCAATCAAAAACTGGAATCATTAAACTGACTGTATATTACCAATTTAAATATAATAAGTTTGCCCTAGGCTATATTGAGTTCCATATTTTTCTCTTGTTTTTTTTGTTACAGCTATTCAATATTTACATCTAATATTAGGTCTTATTATGAAACAATTTTCAAGTAAAAATGGAGCATTTTCGAAGAATCTCAACAATTATATGATTAATCTACATGAGCAACATACTTTTAACTGATATAATGCTCCAAGTTTTGTGTATGTCATTATATCAGTTAATATGTATAACTTTCACCAAGTAACAGCCAATTCAATTAATTATTTGAACATACTTTTAAATTTAGTGTTAAGAAAATTGAAAAAAAATAAAATAAACCCAATGAATATAGTTACTATAATGTAATTTTATGAAGAAAAAATCTTACAAAAAATTTACATGAAAACAGGTTTAATTGATTAATAAGGGTTAATGTTGGGTGTAATTATTAGATGTAATAAAACAAACTTGATTTTATGTGAGGCAAATTTACCATCCTTGGCAATTACCTACGTAAAAATCTTAAAATTTTGCATTAAAATTGGAATTATATAATTTATATTTTACATTCAGACTAGAAATTCATAAAAACATTAGCAAATAAACAATCTGTTTCCCTTATTTGCATATTTGTCATTTTTTAAATTTTATTACAGTTATTGTTACCGAGAAGACTAGCATTTTATTGAGATATTTGCACTACCATTGGGACAAAAAGGTAATTAACTTTTTTTGGTTTATAATTAACACTATTGAATATATATCGGTATTTTTCAGAATAATGTGCAGAAAAAAAGAGATCATTCATCTACAGACAATTGTGAGGAACAAACTTCATGTCGAAAACGCTTGAGAACAGATTGAAATCATTTAATAGGTTTATTTATTGATAATTTGTTTATGTATTTAATAAAGTCTCCACATAATATTATTTTTTACAGGTGTAAGCTGTATTTCTATGTTTATGTTCATTTATACCTTTAATCATCGATGTGTATAAATATTTGGTTTGAATAAAACGAGATGTAATACCATGGTAATTTCTTTGTACTAGTTAATTATTTAAGTTTAATTAACTTGGTCTATTTCTGTTAATTTAACAAAGATTGCGAAAGAATAAAAAACGAGTATATCAAATTAACAAACAAATTTGGAAAAGAACTTATTATTCAGGTAGGATAAAAAGGACACATCCAACGTTGTGAATAAGATGGACAAATTAAAAATTGGTTTCATGTAGGTATTCGGATGAAAAAATTACGTCAAAAATTAAATGTATTACCTACAATTTACAATTAAATAAAATTAAAAGTGCTCACTTATCAAATAATGCAAGATGTGTCACCTTTTCAAGTCATAGATCCTGCTGGTGTGCCTGGTGAGCCTACGACATCTATAATTTCTCCTGTACCTCCAGCCTTATTCCCATCACTATCCGGATTTCCCGACAGCAGTTGAGGAGGAATCGTTAAAGTCTTATGATAACGTTAATTAATCAAAAATGTCAATTTTATAATCATTTTTGAAAAAATACTTACTTTCCCTGGATTCAATGCTTCAAATTGATGTCTCAAAGACTGTAATTCAAATTCACAAGTACCCAATGCAGTTTTTAGTTCCATTAATAAGACCATATCACTCCTGAGTTCATTGAAATGTTGGCACATCTCTTCTGTCGGTGTTGGATTTAATTCTGCAATAATTTTTTAAACAGATGGTAACTTTCTCATATATACAGTTCCTATACCTAAATTCATTTCTTGCAACATCTGTTCGATTCCTTTTGACTTCTTTTGGCCTATGTTTGCAGGCAATTTCATACGCTGAGACCTTAGCGAAGCACCACTGTTTTTGTAGTCCGGAAATTTTATTCCTGCAGTTTCGACGGCCTGTAAAATATGCTGTTAGAGAAATGTTAATAATGCACGTAAATGCCCTTTCGTCCTGAAAATAATTTAAATATACACCATAAAGAATGATTCATATTTGTAAATAAAAAGTACAAGTTCTCAAAAATGAATCACCCTGTATGTACATATCGTTTTAAATTATACCGTGGTATCAACTCGTGATGGTCTTGAAGGGTTGGGTAGTTTTTTCTTCTGAAGTTTTTTCTCAGTTTTTCGAGGAGTTTCTCCTTGACTGTCGGCTTGACTGATAAGTTTTTGAAGATCTTGAGTTTTTCTTTCCCTTTCCTTTTTCCTTGCTTCTATCTTTTTAAGTTCATTTATTAGAAATTGTTCTTCTTCCATCTGTAATTAACAAGCTAATAATATACATACACTTAAAAAAAGAAGAGACTTACTTGCTCGGGTGTTCTTTCATATAACCGTTTCAACTGTTCTTTTCTTCTTCTTTCATGGTCTGCATCATAATGGTAGATCTTTTTTTCACCATTGAGCTAACATAAATAAATGTAAATATAAATTGTATTACAAGTTTTTCTTTTAATATTAATATGATACCTTTGCAATAATACCACAAATTTTATAATATCTTTCTTTTAGATCTTCAACAGTTCTCTTAGGAAACTTTTCAGTATCATATCGGTCCACCATCACAATAAACCTTAAATCAAATCTTCTAGCTAAATCCATTAAATGGTCCGTCTCTTCTTTTGTCCAACCTTCTGTTTGTAAATGTTGCTGATAAATAGAGTCTGTGTATGAAGGTATATCAATTTTCTAAAATAATGTAAAATAGAATTGTTAAATAGTTATAAAATTTGAAAGCTGCACTTCTTACTTTATTAAATTTAGCAAAAGGGTATTCCTTTGGTTCATCTGATGGTCTACGCCAATGGTAAAATACAGCACCGTCAGTTCTGGCAGGATTAGTAAATGACATCCATTCCCACTTTCGAGGTTTACGCATACCAAGTTTTACTTTTGTTTGCTTGTATCCATTACCTAAAAGGTTTAGGTAAAATGTGTAACTCATAAGGTCAAGGTATTTACCTGTATCAGAAGGAAATAAAGGAGGTGCATCCTTATTGTCATTGTAGAGAAGAGCGAAAACTTCTCTGTGCATTCCTTCAGGTCTTTTAGAATTTTTAGTTGAATTAAAAAGCCTCTTTTTCTGTTTCTCACTAATAAAAGACTCTCTGGTAATCTCTGGAGCTGGTGGTTGCTCCAGCTCCAAAATATCCCTCACATCTGCCATCTTATTTGTATCAATAAACGTTCTCTTAACTAAAAGTAAAATATTTTTGTTACCTATGCATTACAATTAAATAGACACTAAAATTACTTTTTTTTATATAATTACATGTTTTCAAACAAAAACACTAACCTAACTTTCCTTTGATTATTCAACTGTTAAAAAAATATAGTATAACAGTATCGACACACTAACAAAGTTATTAATTTACTAGTGTTTATTCTTTTGATTTTTATTTTGTTATGTTCTCACCCGCCAATGTCAAAATTTAAAATACATAACATAACCCTAGAAAAAACATTGTGCACTTCGCAAGTTTTTGAAAATATTAGTTTAAAATGAAAATATATAAGTGAAGAAGAACGTATTATTAAAGTGGTGGTTAAATTTTATAATAATCAAAAAGAATATATTAGAAGAATTATAAAATGGACATGGAAGCAATAATACCTGCCTTTTCAATGTGGAAAGCCCTTAATGAAACAATACCTGCTTTATTAAATTTAGAATACTGCGAAAGTAATTATAAAAAACTGGAAAGTATTGTTATGTCTAAAGAGTTCTTAAATTTATTTGTTTTTAACCATGACAGTAATTTAATGATCCAAGAGAATAAAAGCATAATAGCAAAGTATAAAGCCTTCACAATGTGGCTTCTTGGAAGATTTGTTCATATACTGAGTTGTGATAAAACTATGTATATAATGTTCATTAATCCAATTACCAGTTGATATATGCATTCTTTTCAGGACTCACAATTTAATAGTAGATGCACAACTGAAAATTTTACAGCATTTATCAGTTACTGAGAGAAGTGTATATCAAGAAATTGGTGCCATTTATGTAGAAATATTGTGCCAGTTAAATAATTATCATAGAAATAATGAACAGAATACTACTGATGAATTATTGTTGGACTTGTTTAATGTTGAAGATGATGATAGTACGATAACTCAGTTAGATTTAAGTTCAGTAGAAATAGTGATAAACAATATTGAATCCTGTACCATGATGCAGCAAAATATTTTAAAAATCGTGTCGTGGTATACAATGGAAATATTAGAGCATTGTATATTTAACAACATATTCTATAAAGCCTTAAGTTCTCAATTATATGTTTTGATAAATTGCAATTTTACATTGAAAATAATTGTTTTAAAATCGTTTGTGCAATTAGCACGTTTCTATACAACTGACAATATAGACAACACATTTATAGAATATATGAACGAGTTTACAGCATGTATGGAACAAATAGTTTATAATGTTTATGTAAAAAGTACTTCTGTTAATACTGAACAGCAAAAAACCTTTGAAGAATTACTGTTACAATTTATAAATAATACTAAAAGCATCATATGGAACTTAAATAGGCAAAAAATTCTGGAATTTATTATTAAAGAAATAATGAAGGGCAATCCCTTGAAATTATCAGAAAATTTAAAGATAGAAGCTATAAATAATTTTGCATTGGTAAATAATAATGTTGATCTTGTTGATGAATGTATTGGCAGTGTTCTAAAAAGACGCGAATTTAGTTTATTGTGTGTCTTAGAAAAGTATATTATTAATTTTTTAAGACTATATGTAAAAGAGCATAATAAAATTAAAATAATTAGATTTTCTGAAATTCAAAATCCTGTTTTTAATAAAATAAAAGATTATATATTTAATTTTGAATGTCAGTGTAATAAGTGCAACATGGAAGATATGTTACTATTTTTGGACCAAATTATAAATGTCACTGAAAAAATTAAATTCAAATTATTAGCAGAGAAAGCTGATAATCAAGCACTTTTTTATTTCTTTAATGAGGATGAACTATTGAATTTTTTCTTTCACTTGTCCAGTTCACATGTCGAAAACTGTAATAGTAATAGCATTGATAAGGAGTTGTTTTTTCGTGTTTTGATACGAATACTTATTTTATATCCGGTGTCTAATTTAGATATTGTATTCCATGCAGTTGCATATCCGTTTTTAAAATCGCGAAAAGAAATTTCATACACATTAAAAAATTATATTGAAGATGGAAAATATAACAGTATACAAATAAAAATATCCCTCGAATTTATGTCCACATTTGGATTGTCCAAAGAGAGCGTTATAGTTTATTTGTTCTTCTTTCTCAAGACTCTAAACAACGTTACAATTCAATGTTTTCATGGAGAGAGACAATGTGAAAATATCAATTGTCTTATTAATAAAAACATGGAAGATGTTTACTACAGTGTCTGTAGGTCAGCAGTAAAAAGCAAAAATAAGGACATCATACTACAGGTAAAGAAATTATAGACATTTAACGAGTATTATACAGGGTGTTTACATAATATTGCATGTATCAATTTCTTGTTACAGATAATAGAACATCTAAAATACTATTTCGTTATGTTTAGCAATGTTGAGAGAACATGGATGGACATTTATGTACCTATTTTGAGTATAACTCAAGAAGAAGTAATTTTTCAAGTTTTGAACGAGATCGATAATGTACTGGCATTATTTTATGATAATTTATTGGTCTACTATTTCGATGGAAACGATATGACTATGAAAATTTATTCAGAGGAAAATAATAATGCCAAGTTCAAAATATGTACTTATTTAGAAACTAGCGAAACAATCAAAAGGAAACGAAAAATAATCCTTAATATAGATTCTATTCAATTTGTGATTCAAGAAATTCAAAGTATACTGATGTCTATGAAAAAGACCGAATTGAAATTGATGGTTATTCAAAAATTATCTTCGCTAATAAACATTCCCGGGATGCCTGCGCATTATCTTCAAATATTCGAAATTTTGATTTGCGATCCTGATAGAGAAGTTAGAAAGGCGTTAGCTGAAGAACTTTATTTCGTGTTAAGTAACATGGTAATGTTCGAATGATTATAACGATACCGATGTATTTTATTAATCATCGTTTATTTTAGATACAAAAAGAAATAGAAGAAACATTCATTGACAATTTGTTCAAAATACTGAAAAGTGCAGTGAAAAAGTCTCTCCAAACTTCTGATAGTAACCTACAACAATCCACATTGCAAACAGTTGAATCAGCGATCGTTTTGATTCAAAGAGAGGCAGTTTTACATATTGTTTTAATTCTCTTGTTCTTTATTATGGTACCAACGTCAAAATTTCAGTTGGATGCCATTCATGTATTTATCGAAATAGCTAAGAAGAAAAATCTTTCAACAAACGCTTTCTATTCATGTTATAAAAGAGAAATTTGTGAAAAAATTGTTCAGATCAGCGCCGTAAATTATGAGTTGATCGGTTGTCAATTTTCGACTTCATTAGAAAAATTATCGCTCGCATTAGGATTTTTCGGTTCTAACGATTTCCTTATCCAAGAAAGTCGTTATTTGGTGCCCTATGTAGTTCCCCTACTTGTGAAAATGCCGAATGTCAAAGTACTTTTACATGAAATTGCTACTGCTAACAATGTTAGTGTCTCCGATCTTCTAGCATCAAAATATGGAAATATTTTTTTGAATATATTTTTGAATGAGTCTAGAGATATTTGTAAGAAATGCCTTAGTCTTATCGAAAAATTGACTGGAACAAGTGGAAGTTTGTTAAGGAAAAAAAACTTTCAGGTAGGTAAGTCATTTCTGCGTTTTGCAGTGTGTCCCGTATAACATCGTTAGAATAACTGGGGCACCCTGTACAGTATAAGTTATAGTTGGTTATTCAGTTACATATATGCAATTTTAGGTCATTTTAAACGAATTACTTTTACACTTTCACGCAAAAAGAGATTCTGTATTAACAGTTTTAAAGCTATTGGCCGAAGAAGAGTCTAGTAGCCAAAATATCGATGTAAAAACACTCCCAGATTATTTACAGCCACGTTTACTGGGCGTTCTAGCCTATTTTGATATCAAGCTTATTTCTAAAAATACCTCTAAAGATAAAGTACTGTTAAGTCTTGCAACACTTCTAAAATTCATGGGACCGAAGCATGTAACTCCTGTTAGATTTAAAATAATAGCAATGCTCAGAACCGCTCTGAACCTAAACCATGGTAAATTCCCGGAAATCAACTGCACAGTTTGGGAAGTATTCGTAAAAAGTTGCGAGATTGACACCTTGGGGCCCCAAATTGCTCTAGTATTCATCTCCTTGTTACCACTACACACCCACTTTCCCGAAAAGACCGAAGAAATATTCAAATACTTAATAATTGAAAACGAAAACATTGTAAAAGATTTTATTCCAGACCTGTTTTTTGTCTTGGAGAATAACGTGTCTGATGAAATATGCTTCGTTATTAAAAACCATCTAAAACAGTTCGAAAACAATTCTTTTAAAGAACACCTCAAGTGGTTCCTGAAATATCTTAATCACGAAAGTACCGATATAAAAGTGCATGCTTTGAAATACTTGAAAAGACTTTTAGAGAAAAACAGAGAGGAACTGGACAGTATGATTTTGGGCTACAATGGAATAGATGCTGTTATCGTAGAACTTCTTGATATTCTAGTTATAGGATGCAGGGATACAGATGAAGACTTAAAGATGGGTTGTGGTTTATGTATTGGCGAAATAGGAGCAATCGAACCCAGCCATTTACCTAGAACGTAAGAATATACAGATAGTTAATTGAAATGGGTATTTAATAAATATTAATGTTTTTTTTTTGTAGATGCGCACAAAAATCCCAGACCTTTACTTTTTCAATTACTGAAGACTCTTTTATTGTTGACGCATTAAATGAATTAATTAGAGCCCTACAGGCAGAGAAAAATACTCAGGTAAAAAGATCGCGGCCGGGTAAACACGGCGAACTACCTTCTGTATTATTTTTCTGATCAAATGTAATTATAGAATATGGATAGGTTTGCGCTCGCTGTTCAAGAAATCCTGAAGATGTTCGGCGTTTCTCCGGAACCGAACAGCACCAGACACAAATTGTGGAATCAATTCCCTGAAAGTCAGCGAGAGCTGATGTTACCTTTGTTGTCATCACGTTACACAATGGCTCAAACATTCCAAATTCCTGAAATTTCTCCCATATTCGGTTCAAACCTTGTCACATCTTTCCAGTCTTGGATACACAACTGGACGTGTGTGTTAATTTCTGCCGTGAAACCTGATAAACGATCACTGCTTGAAGTTTGTCTTCCAAGTCTAAAGCAAGATAATAGAACCCTAATGCTTTTTTTACCGTATATCCTGCTCCATGCACTTCTGGAAGGGGATAAACGATTTCATCAGAAAGCTTATGAAGAACTTATGGTATTGCTTAATTCGTACAATAACAAACGTAATTTAGACGTGGAAGTGTTAGATGTTAGGCCTTTGAGGAACGCGTACTCAATGCCCAAGCCTCAATCAGTAACGAGTGAGGAAGAGATGCAACATCAATGTGTAAAAGTGGTTTTCGTCCTGTTTGATTTTTTGGACAGATGGTTACGCGAATGGGAGTGGTCAAAGGGTTCTGAAGGTCGCGAAAATGAAAACTACAGGTGCCTAATGACTTTTGTATCCCGGTTTTGTAAGCTTCAGATCTCTCGATGCAACTACGAATGTAGAGAATATGCCAGAGCTCTTCTGTATATTGAAGAATACATTGTGGACGACCCAGATCGTTTGGCTGGAATGTTGAGTTTCTTGGCCGAACTTTATGCCAAGTTGGATGAACCTGACGGTGTTGCCGGTGTTATGGCATTACAAACATCGGAACCGAGCATCGAGCAACGTATTTTAGCACTCGAAGTTTCGGGAAAACTCGCAGACGCCGCGGCTTGTTACGAGAAAATACGACCTCCTCTTAAGCCTCAACATTTGCGAGGCCTTGTACAATGTTACCTCGATCTGGACAACGTTAACACGGCTCTAAACTTTGTCGAAGGTGCTTTAATCAGCCAGCCGGAATGTAGCAATGTACTGATGGAAATGCAAGCAGAACCCTTATGGAGACTTGGACACTTTGATCGACTTGATGACCTCTTACAAAAACCACAAATTAAGAAAAGCAACAATTGTTGGGGTATACGTATTGGAGATGCGCTCATTAATTTACGAAATGGTAAAATATGTATAAAACGATTAGTTACTGTCAAATATTTCAAACTTTTGCTATGGTAGGTAATGCTGTACGATTTAGAAAAGTGATAGACGATCTAAGAATGACCCAGATAGAAAGCTTGGGTGCAGCTAGTCTTGAAGAAGGTGCCTACTCTCACGGTTACAATTATATTGCCCATTTACACGTGTTAAACGAATTAGAACAAGTTGAAAAATTAATCAAGGACTTGTTACTTCGACATAACGATCCAAATGCATTAAAAAGCATTATCGAAAGAACCTCAGTTGAATGGAAACTTAGGATGAAGGTAAGAGGCATTTCTTTAAGACCTATATATAAAAGATGTTTCGTTATTTTAAGATTGTTCAAGAATCTTTAAGAATTCGTGAACCAATTTTATGCATCCGAAGGGTTGCATTGGAGCAAGTGAAGCATATTGTAATGAGAAGGACTCCGACTGTTTGCCAGTTCTTGGATTCATTACTTGGAGAACTTTGGCTCTTCAGCGCCAAGGCAGCTAGAGCATCGGGGGCGCATCAACAAGCTTATACGTACACACTAAAAGCTGAAGATTATGCCCCACCAAAGCTTTTTATAGAAAAGGCTAAACTACATTGGCTACGAGAAGAACACGAATTGGCTTTAACTACACTTAGGAGAGGAGTTGAAGAGATCAGCCAAAAAGGTCCTTTTAGAGAAACAGGTTCTGGAGGAAGTGGTCGTTTAACACTCGAACAGAAGTAATTAAAATAAAGTATTGACCTACCGTTAAATTAGATTAATTATTTTAATTATTTATTTAAGAAAACTGTGTGCTAAAGCAAAACTACTTATTGCAACATATAATGATTCGTTATCCAATGTGGACCAAGAAGTGAACAAACAGCACTACAAGGAAGCCATTGATATATATTTAGAGTGGGAGAAAAGTTTGGTAAACGCAAATTCGGTTCTTTTTAATGGTTACTTACGATTAGTCTTTCTATTTTGTGGTTTTTAGGTACATTTGGCGCAGTATTACGATAAAATATATCAGTCGATGAAAGAGAGCGATTTAAATACGAACGGTGGTGACATTCAAATACTGATGATAAATTATTTCGGAAAATCTTTACAATACGGTAACGAATATGTTTATCAATCTATGCCACGACTTTTAAGCATTTGGTTTGATTATGGAAGCAAGACTTTTAATACGCAAGATAATTTGAGAGATAAGAGAAAAGAAAATCTACTGAAAATGACTAAATTGGTCGACACTTATTTGGAACGGCTTCCCGCCTACATATTTTTAACAGCATTTTCGCAAATAGTATCCAGGATTTGTCATCCACAGAAAGAGGTTTATTTTGAAGTAAAAGAGATCATATTAAAATTGCTGCTACATTATCCTCAACAATGTTTATGGATGATAATATCCGTTATCAAGTCCAGTTATTCCATGAGGTCGAAACGTTGCAATGAAATTCTGAATGACAGTCGACTAAAGACACCAAGTATATCACGACTTATAAATGATTTTACGAAATTAGCAGAAAAACTTATTGATTTGTGTAATAAAGAAATCCCTGACGACGTCAACACAACAACAGTTAGTCAACTGGTCAGAACCCTACCAAGGTACCAAACTTGTTAGTCAAAATATGTGTTTCTGTACAATATTAAATTTATCTTTTAGGTTAATCATGAAAGATGACTTCAGCGAAGTAATGATACCGACTCAGAAACACCGGAAGCTGATATTACCAAACCCAGGTTTCAAATGCAGTAGTCAACACAACCCTTTCCCGAACCACTACGTTCACATCACAGGTATAGAGGACGAAGTTACAATCTTAGGAAGTCTACAACGACCAAGAAAGATAACGTTCAAGGGCAGCGACGGCAAAAGGTTAATTTATTACTTTATGATATACAATTATAAGCTTAATTTATTTGTCTCTAGGTACGTTCAAATGCTAAAAGCGAAGGACGACCTCCGTAAAGATTTTCGCCTGATGGAATTTAACGATATAGTAAATCAACTGTTGTCACGTGACGCAGACTCAAGACAGAGACGTTTAAACATAAGACTGTATTCAGTTGCCCCCCTGAACGAAGAATGCGGTCTTATTGAATGGATCCCCGATTTGGTGGGATTGCGACCGGTAGTGATGAAAATATACAAACAAAAAGGTATACAAATATTATACATACGCTGAATAAAAATTATGAACAGTAATAAGTTCAGAGAAAGTGGCAGGTTTTTCATCCCCAATAACTTCAATTCCTATTAAAACTTACTAGGAAATCCAATTTTCTAATTTCCATCAATGATTTATTACATCGTCAAGATCTATAAAGTACTATGTGTTGTTTTTTTAAATACAGTATATTTGTTTTTTAATAATTAATTAAATAAATAAACCACTTGGTGTAAGTTTCACTAATTTAATATCACTTCTGACGTATAGTTTGTAGATCTTCTTTGATAATGACCTATGCTTAGGTCGAAACATATATGTCAGAAGTGATATTAAATTAGTGAAACTTTCACCAAGTGTTTTATTTATTTAATTAATTATTAACAATGTTTCACAGTAACTGCACAAAACACACTATTGAATTTATTTGTTTTTTGTTGGGTTTAAGTATTTATATAAAACATACATAACTAATTATTTTATCTCTTTAGGAACTGTCATGAAAGCAAGGGAACTGAAGCAAGTTTACTGTCACCAAAGGGACCCACTTGTAAAAAAGAAAGAAGTTTTTATCAAGATGCTTCTACCCAAACATCCCCCAGTATTGGGCGAATGGTTCAGAAAAACGTTTCCAGATGCCCAGGTACAAAACACAAACAACATTTATTTTTTAATAAATTTTTAACCATGTTTATTACTTGAAGAGTTGGTTAACCGCCAGAACTGCCTACATTCGAACAACAGCTGTAATGTCAATGGTGGGATACATAGTGGGGTTGGGTGATAGACACGGTGAAAATATTCTTCTGGATTCCACTTGTGGTGACGCAGTTCACGTCGATTTTAATTGTCTTTTTAATAAAGGTATTTTACAGTATTTTTCGTTTAAATTTCGTGATTTCAAGGTCTCTTTTTTAGGCGAGTCTTTGGAATGGCCCGAACGTGTACCATTTCGTTTGACTCATAATATGGTTTCGGCAATGGGACCATTGGGTGTTGAGGGCATGTTCCGAAAGTCATCGGCATGTACATTGCGTGTTTTGCGCTCCAATATTAACACTCTTATGTCGATAGTGACTCCGTTTGTGTATGACCCTCTCGTTTCTTGGCCAAAGACTATATCAGCAAATGCTTCCGCACATAATTCAGAAAGAACCAACGAACAGGTGAGAATCACCAAAAAATAACAATGTCATTTTACTTTTATGGTGTATTCATTCTTTACCCTACGATATTAATTTGGTTTGCAAAAAATCCTTTTCATTGCATGATATCCTGTTCAATTCATTGTTAATTTCATTAATTGAATTTTAGGCTAGAGATCATATTAAAAATATGGAATTAAGATTACAAGGAGCCGTTAGAACCAAATCTCGGTCAACATCGATGTTGTTTTCCGTAGAAGGACAAACGAACAATTTAATATCAGAAGCGATGAATGTCGATAATTTGTGCCAAATGTTTATCGGTTGGGGCGCATACTTGTGATTATTTTTTATTCTCTATTTGTTATAATTCAATTAAATAGTTTGTTATAATTTAATTAAATAGTTTTGATGTATATTACGTATTGCTGTTTCTCATTCTTATATTAATAATAAATTATTTTTCAAAACCTTTTGTTTGGTTGATGTTTTTGAAAAAAAAGCTAATTCGAAAAGTACGAGAAAAAATATGATAAAAAAATAAACGAAACTTAAGGACACTTCTAATTGAGCTAAGACCTTCAAATTTGGACAGAAGGGAGATTTTGTGATACAAGTTCAGGAATAAATCTGAAACTAACGAATTTCAAATTAGTCTGCCTGTCTGTTCGTCGAAACTATAACTGATGATCATCTAAACCTGCAGAGCAATTCTAGTTGGACAAACATCTTAATATTAGGACTGAAGAAAGATCTAATGGTTCAAGTTTAGGAATAAATCTGAAAATAGCGAATTTCAAATTAGTTTGTCAAAAGTATTACTGATCATCAGCACCACAGAGTTCTTCTAGTTGAAAAGGGACGAACAGTACAAGTTCAGGGAAACAATTTGAAAATCACGAATTTCAAAAACAATTCTTTTTTATATAAAATAATGTATTTGGTAAGGTACGAAACCCTTGACGTACGGGTCAAATTCGCACTACTTGACAAGTTTTTTAATGAATCCTAATGTACCACTTGAGCTTTCTTTATGTATCGACACCCGGTATATAGGTACACGTCCAAGATCATGCACTCGCGGGCAGATTAGCAATGCAGGTAGAGGCTAGAGGTACAGGTACAGGTAGGAAGGTTTACCTACACACACAAACAAACACACACGCACACGTTACTACGCTAATACTACCAACAAGGAATTTCATTTGCCAGTGTCAGTCTAGAAACGGTCGCGGACATTTGCGCAAGTCCTGATTTATAAAGTGAAGACCATTGCAGGCACACATACATGAACATATTTACGTGTTTTTAGTGAGAATATTCGTGATTGTGCACATCTGAAAATTCCCGTTTTTCGCCAAGGGAAATTATGAAGTGACAAGAGACTGTTGTTTTCCCGACCCGCTTTGTAACGTGTTCATTGATTAAAACTCCGGCCACTATACATATGATTTTCAAACTCAATTTTTTTTTAAATAAATAAAGTTTTGTTGTGTACGGTATATAGGTACTTGTGGAATGCGAAAATAACACAAATAAGTAAGTAAATTAGAATATATGTATATGCATAATGTATATCAATAATTATTCCCATTATTATTACTGTCATCGGTAATTATTAAACATACTAATGTAAGGTCAACTGTGTATGTTATTTACCGATATTTACTACCTGTATGCATTTGTTTTTTCTTTTTTAATATCTGTTTATTAAATGTACATATGTATCTATGTAGTCAAAGCAAGTAATAAAAATCGAAATGATTAAGATTAAAAGTTTATAAATAAAAATTACTACCGATTCTAGTAATAAAGAGGAGACTTCAACGATAGGTAAAGAAGTGTACCTCTTTTTGTGTACACGTGTTTCATGTATGTATCGAACATACCGTAACAACCAACATCAGCAGTTATTTTTTATACAATGTTGTTGTTTAAAAGTTGCCCGATGACACATGACTCTACCTGATTTACGACTGTTTTATGTTCAATAAATTACATCGAAAATGAAAATTACATGCCTATTACGCAGTACAGAACATCTTTAAATAAATATACTTCTTTTATAGAAATTACAAAACATTGTATTTTAATAGATCAGAAAACAGAATACTTACTGTACTATAGTAGTACTCTTAATAAAGGTATCATATGCCGAAACATTTGTAGAGTTAATAATAAACATTTTTGAAACATATAAAACCTACTTTTTTGTTCTCAGTATTATTTTCATTATATTTCATAAATTTCCGACAACCGAGTCTTATATTTTAAAAAAATATATTTTAAAAATTTACATATAGATTACTGAAATAAAACTTATCGTATTCTACTCGACAAATGCTTTCATACACTATTTACGGATTTGTTAAGAAAAATTATTTAATAATTTATATTATAGTTATCATTAAAACACATAAAAGGAAAACTTGTAGGTAAAAACGGATAACAATAACGATAAAAATTGACGACTACCATATTTTTCTTTCTAATTCTTTTAGGTCGTAATTAAAAATACATATTTCATCAAATTGATCAAACAGGCAATTTTTAATGTACCTTCATTATTATAAATAATTATAAGACAAATGTGCATTAAGAAATATATTCGTATCTACTTTATGAAATGAAAAAATAATTACAACAAAAGTTATCTTTTATCATTTTAACATCCAAATCAGTACTATATCTGGTCTATTATATTGCAGGTAAGTAATAAATAGCTTTTAGGATAGTAAACATATACAAATAATTAAAATATAAATTAGGAACGGAAAATACTGAGCATATTTCCACTCACGAGAGGGTTGAAACAATATTGTAGAGATTGAAATAAATACACAGTTGATAATTTTCACAATTTCTTAAATAAAGTTGACACGTGTTTCGTCAACTCTGTGGCTTCTTCAGAAGTACAAAATATACTTAAAACTACCTAAGAGTAGATGTCTATAAATAGGGTAGTGCATCTTCATTAGAGCGAGGGGAAAGATTTAATAGTGGTGAGAGGTTTATATCTACTTGGTCATTAAGTAATATGTCTGTATTTTAATATTTGTTAATTTCTTTAAATTCTAATAGTGTAATTTTTAAACTTTTATTTTCAATGTGTAAAATTTTTGGATCTAAATTAAATATATGGTTATCTTCTAACACATATTTGGCATAGTTAGAATAGGTTTTTTTGTTTCTATATAATCTAAAATGTTCGTTCAAACGAATTCTAAAATTTCTTCCCGTCTGACCTATATAATTTTTTTTGTAGATATATAAAATATACCTTTAGTGAAACAAGCCCAGCGTCTTCCGTTCTTCATTTACAAACTAGCTTTTACTTGTTGCTTGTTTATAGAATTTTCAAACATTCTGATATTGAAACGTAGTTATTATTAATATATAATAACTCTAAATAAATTTATCATTGAATTAGTTATGTGGGAAGGTTCACACTGTAAAAGTAAGTTAATAACTTGTTTAATTTAAAATTTGTGATGACGCCAGAGTAGACTCAACCATTTTTACACCAATACGAACACCTACGTTGTCGTAAAATTTACTTTATTTATTAGAAATAAATTAAAACGTGGATGCTTTTTTCTGGTAAACAATTAGAGGATAACAAACCTATTCAAAGTCCCTTTTGTGTAATGTAATAATACCAATAATGACAAAAGCACGATCGTTAAACAATCGACAGAAAATAAATGAAACACGTATTTGTGAGTCATTAGAAAAATAATGATATTACCCAGATCTTTTATAGGTAGAGAGACGTAAGTAAGACAAGGCATTATCGGGTAAACGCCATATAAATAAACGTATCATTAGTTAAAACCGTCTTACCATCTATTATGAATGTATAACATAACACAGTCATTATTTATTGTAATATAACGATATCAATTTATTTTCATTTATTCCAGTGATTTTATCTCTGGTAGGCAAAATTATAAATGTAACAAACAGCGCACAAGAAGTTTTAATTAATGCAGAAAAAGGGACTTCATTTTTTAATCGTAATAATGCTTTGGAGTGTCTACTAATTTTGGCCGATTATGATTAAAACATATTTTTAATTTTTATGGTTCCGTGCCTACAAATGAAAACTGGAACACATATGTTATAATATAATTTTGGGGTTCCTCTATAGGTAAAAGATTTTTTTCCTTGAGCATAAGTTACTGATATTAATTTGAAACAAGAATGTTTATAAAGTGTGTAGGCTTTCAAGGCCGGCGTTATTATAAGAATGATTTTTCGGGTTTGATAGCTTTTTGCCAGAAGAGAACTTCGAGACAGAAAGTTACTTCGACGACCTCAATACCTCTGAAGATGTCAGCCGCAGTCGCCGACGAAACATCAGGCAGAAAACAAGCCTTTAGACCACGGCCATCAAACCTGGAAAATCATTCTTATAAGAATGTTTATATACCTATGGTTCTATAGTTCTGTAAAAATGTATGCTTATAACTCAATGCACTCAGAAGAATCGACCTTCCAAATACATTTTTTTATACAATTGACTCACTTATCAAAATTTAGACTTCGCGTTAAAACAAGTAAATGAAAAAAATATTAAAATGCTATTAATTTACAATTCCATTTAGAATTATTAGGTGGTACACTTATTTTTTTTTTAATGGAGTCTTTACGTAACTAAATACAATAGATACATAATTAATTCATATTTTGACGATATCATCTACTAAATAATTACTTAATACATCTGAAAATGGTTGTTAGGATGTTTTTGAAATATAAAACGCAAAATAGGTATTTTACAAATAATTCTTACGATAAAAGACTTTTTGTTGATGTTTGTTAATTAAGTTGATCCATTGTTTACTGTAAATTTAATCCAGGGTTCATATATATAATAAAAAATCAGGTAAAAATAAAAAATATTAATATTTTGAACGTTCTTTCTTATTCTCATATTGTTATTAATAATTTTGTAGGTACATATTCCGTAAAAACAAAAATTATAAGAATAACTGAACCACTATTATAAAAAAAATCTTATTCGACAACGTGGAGTCAAGTGAAATCTTATTATCAAATCTGGATTTTGATATCCATTTATTAGGACATTTAACTTGTTTTGACTACAGTGGAAACTAAGCAAATATTTCTGTTTGCATTTTGTACTTTTCAAAATATAAAATAAGCACAAAAACCGTCCAAAAATAAACAAAAGTTAATATTTTGGAAAAGGGTAAAAGATTTTAAACAGACTTTTTGGTTTTTATTTTTTCTATCGCCACAGTCTCCTTTTAAATTTAGAAAATAGGAATAGGTATTTTGCATTTTGTATTTCTATTTTAAATTTAACTATTTCTACTCGCGCTTGCCTTATTTTTCTTTTTTATCAGAGTACCTATTTTAGTTTCACTTCAATTGTTCACATTCAAACGGTTGTAACTAAGTATGTAGCATTTAAACAAAATGTTATGTCACTAAAGTAAATCTGCATTGTCCTTGCAGTTGTGGTCACTGGTCGATGGAGGGGAAGTATCGCATAACTCTTAATTAAAATTATACGATACATATATTTTTGTATTTGTTTTAAACACCGTTAATGTAACCTTTAATTTTTACGGTAAAATTTCGCATACATCTATATTTATATGTATATTTAGAACATTTCGTCTTTTATGTAAACATTCATTAATGAATACGTCACCTACGCGAATATGTGGGTGAAACAGAAAGAGTTTCGAGGTCAACAATTCGTGTTCGGTCTCGGTGCATAAGAAAATAAGATAAAAGAAATTCTAATGATTTACACTTACATACACACACACACAGACATATATATATACATCTCTTTTCCTTAATAGGTTTTCAACAAATTATGATAGTTTAAAAAATTAATAGCAATAAAAGGCACAGATAAAATTCCACTAATTTAATTTAATTTTTTATAAAAACCATTCACCAAAACATTTATTAAGCCTAACCACAATTCTGATTATTTGATGATTATTATAAATTTCTTAAAAGCTATAACACCATACACATACAGGGTGTACTAAAAGAAGTGTTACACAAATATCATAGAACTGGATACACGTCTCTATCGACAAGTATTTTGCCGAAATTGTCCAAAAGCAGGTCAAATATTAATAAGAAAATCGAGTATGTTTAATGTTATAACTTTACTATTTTGACTATGTTTGGGACTTCACATTAAAAGGGCTTTTCGAAATTTGGAGCACCCTCCGCCCCACACCCAGTTCGCCACTGCCTTTATCATTCTGTTTTGTGTTAGCTTGACATAATTTTCTTGTAAAAATGATGATTCGCACGGCACTTGGTGAAACATGATATTTTAAAAAATTTGATAAAAATTCACAAAAACACGACTAATTTCACAATGATTTATTAAAAACTCTAACAATTGTTTCGCCTGATAGTTCATTATCAAAGAGATACAATTGTATGTAAACTGTATCTCCTTGATAATGAACTAACAGGCGAAACAATTGTTAGAGTTTTTAATAAATCGTTGTGAAATTAGTCAAGTGTTTTTGTGAATTTTTATCAAAATTTTTAATTTTCTTGAACACTCTGTGTATTAAACAATTTCGTTTATTGTAGAACGACATCTTTTTAATTCCCACCTCGAAAAAACTTGAGAATTAGACCTTAAACAAATTGTCGTGAAGGTCTGACACCCAACTATAACTTTTAAAGGTCCATTAGTTAATTTTTATTTTTCTTATTTAAATGTTACCGAGGAAAATATATTACAATTCAGCCTGATATATCAACGAATAATTTTTAAATTTGATTTTGCAATAAACAAGAATAAATGGGAAATTTTACAAAATAGTCCTTCAGTTCCCATCTTTTCAACGCTAGAAGTTTTAGATTTAATTCGAAATATATATTTAAACGCTCTTAATTTTATATAGCAAGTAGGTATCATACTTAGTTTTTTATTGAAAATTAAAATGTTGATATATTGAAAAAGAAGGAATTAAAATCCTTATTCGTCTAAATATTAAGATCAAAGATCTCACATTTGGAACGCGTCCCACCAAGTAGGCACAACGAACCGAAAGCCATTTCTCACGACCGGTTTCGACCTATCGGGTCTCATCAGGTGGGCGCTGGCAGAAAGGCCTTTACAGTGTAATTCAATGCTGGTTGGGGTATTAGCCCTCGGGGTAGTTGTTTCTGTTGATTCTATATTTATATTTATAAAATGCTGATGATTATTGCTGTTTCTTTTTTTAATAAATGTAAGTGCATTCTCTATACAGGTAAATTAAATATCACATTTGAAAATAGTTTCCTTTGTAATTAATACACTTCTAGACGAGTCTAATGAATATTAACTATTGTTTCCACAAAAATATAATTATTCGTTAAAATTAATTTTAATTAATTAGCTGAATCTTTAAAAACTTGATTTAATAGCAAAAATTACAAACATAAATTTGAAATGACGGTTAGATCTTTTATGAGAACGCTGTAAATATTTAATTAAAATTAAAAAAATGGATTTTTTTTATATTATATATATATATATATGTATATGTTAAGTAAAATAAAAAGCAAAACTGGTAGGTAAAACAAATGAAACTAAGTACACACTTAGTATAAAAGAAATCGTTGTATAAATTGGGTTACTAGGTTCGTGTCTTAACGCAACGTTGAAGTTTCCGAAATAATAGGTTAATAAAAACGTTAGTGACCTTAAACTTTTAAAGGAAACAATATTTCCGATTTTATTAGACGTTAAACTTTTCAACCGACATTTGCATGGGAATGAAATAGTGTTAAAACAGATATCTGGGACAATTTTCTCATTTTCATGTATGTTAAAAGACAAACAACTCTCCCATTATAACAACAGTTCATTAGGGGAGTTTTTAAGGGGGCGAATAATACATTAATGATCAGCTTTACCCCAACCCTTCAACAATTTACTTGGTGTCAGTAGGTCTGTTTGTTTGTTCATGACCTGTGACGCCACATCCTGCAAATGACAATTTCAAGCAACGTCTCTCCTTATAAGGCGAAAATTTTTAATATTACTTTCAATTTAAAAGTTACAACTCTTTGCTTCACTTTTGTTTTTAAAAAATATTTCTTAAAAAAAAAACAGTTATTCAGATATAATGTTTCAAATTTTTGCTCCTTATTATATCAAAAAATATCCCTTAGGAAAAAATAAATTTAAATGAACTTTTAGGTTAGTTATAACAAATCATTACAGCATTCTGCAACCTCATAAAATTTCTTAATCAAGGAAAAAATTAATTTAGATTTTGCTTTTAAATTAAATATTTAATTTTTTAAAAAAAAGATTGGTACATGTAGAGGTTATACCTCTATTTACAAAATAATACTTATGCATTTACTTAAACGTTGTATTACGTATGAAAATAAAACCACCTTACAGTACTGCCCCTAATAACTGGAGTGCGAGCAGCGGCGACCGCCGAGACCAGTGCCACCAGTTCTGATCGCTAATTCGCAGCCACGCTGCTATCAATTTTTCGCTAGTTACCGTTTCCGTTTCATGCTAAAATTTTACAAAAAAATATACCAACTACAAAAGTGATTTTACATCTAAAATAAAAAATTTCAACGAATGACATGTGGCGTGCACAATAAAATAATTGAAATAAAATACTTTATAACATTACAAAACAAATATTTATTGGCAAACACCAGATGTACATTTCGACTATGAAGTAGTCATTTTCAATGGTAAATCGAAACTTAAATTAGTAAACCAAAATTACATCTTATATACATCTAGTTACTACTTGTATTTATTGGAAGACCTCGAATAGGGGGTTATCATTAAATGGCAAGTCGGAATTCATAAAATTCTGAATATACGAGGGTAAATCAAATATAAACGGTTATTAGCTTGGCACGTAATTCCGATCTATAGGATTCGATGTTCGAGTGTTGTTTGGTTTATGAGGAGGGGGAAACCGGCTTAGGTAGCAGCTGCGCTCGGTTCTGTCCGCAGTACAGCCATGATTGAGCGCAAGGTACCTTCGTCTGTTGCACAACGCATCATCATAAAGTTTTTAACCATTGAAAATTGAAGTTTTCACTCGTTTGAAGGCACAGTTTGGGGATATGGGGATGCTACACTGTCTCAGAATCGAGTGTATACGTGGGTCAGAGAAAAGAGAAAGTGTATAGATGGACGAGAACGTGTCGAAAATGAAAGTCATGATCGACGCCCAAGAACAAGTCTCACAAATGACAACAATCGTGCTGTTCGAAAGCTTGTTGAAGGTGATCGCCGGTTAACTAACTAACTATTGAACAAAACTCACCAGAAGTGGGTATCACCTATGGGAGTGTTCAATTCATCATCACCGATGAGCTTGGCTTTAGAAAAAATTGGCTCTCCAAGGTTGTTGACCGAAAATGAAAAACAAGTCACGTCGGAGATAAGTGAAAATTTTCAGAATCGATTTCGACAAACATGGGAGCTTTTTCTTAGGCGTATCGTCACTTGTGATGAGACGTGGGTCCACCCCTACACTCCCGAAACAATGGCGAGTAAGGAGTGGCGTGGCGAAAAAAGGATGAAGGCTGCCCTGTTAAAGCCAAAACCAAAACCCGTCTCTCAGCCGGAAAAGTACATGCGACTGTTTTCTTTGACTCAAGGGAAGTTTTACTCATTGATTTTCTTCACCATCAACGAACAGTGAATGTGGCTTACTACTGTTGTTATTGGTTGTTACAGTCGACAAAAATCGCGTATCGAAGCAAACGACGCGGTATGCCTATTCGAGACGTCATCCCCCTTCCTGACAACACCATGCCACACACGGCAGTTTTAACAAGTAATAAATTGGAAAAAATGGGCTGGGAAACCCTCGAGCATCCTCCTTATAGCCCTGACTTGTCGCCGTGTGACGCCCTTAAAAGAATCACTTGGAGGCAAAAGATTTGAAAGCAATGAAGAAGTAGAGGAGCAATTGTATGAGCGCAATTGGCAAACAACTCGCCCTCAAACTTTTTGTAAAGAAGGAATATTGAAGCTTCCAAATCGGTGACAAAAATGTGTACAGCACGGAAGTGATTACATTGAAAAATGTTAAATGTTTAATTTGTGTGTACCATTAATCAATAAAATTATTTTATAAAATTACTCTCTTACTTACATTCGTAGATTTTAAGCTCAAAACAATTGGTACATTGTTTTAATAATTCTATATTGTGGTCGATGGAATGTCCAAATCTTAATGCATCTGCTCATTTTAGTCAAACCTATATAAATTTTGCCACACTCTAAACCAGTGATTCTCAACCTTTTTTTTGTTGCGGCACATATTTAACGATTTCAAAATTTGGCGGCACACAAAGAAAAAGATAAAAATTATTTACTTACTACAACACACTGCATAAATAGTTTATGACAAAAATTTTAAATATACGAAATAAACTAATATATACTACAATAATAATTAAACGTTTATTAAGGGATTAATTACAAGCTAATAATAAAAATATTTTTAATGCGAAATTTGAGCTTGATGTTTTTTGATAATTTCATTTATATTTGGTCGTAAAAATGACAATGTTACTCTCATATCGTCTTCTACATTTAACAATCTTGATCTTTTTTTAGTTTTAATGTTGGTTAATGCTGAAAATCCGAATTCACACAAATAAGATGTGGAAAATTGTAATAATATGTTTAAAGCTTTTTTGGCTATCATTGGATAATCGCATCTGATGTTAATCCAAAATGAATTAATTGATTCTTCTGAATGTTTTAAAATTAAATCTCGATTATTGGAAAGCAAAATGAGTTCTTCCTCTTCATTCAAAGTTAAGTCAAATACAGAAGTATCCGTTATGAGAAATGGATTACGAACCCAATCAAATTTCTTAATATCTAATTTTGGGAAATAATGAATAATTCTCTCCTCTAATGTTGTCAAATGATCAACAACAATTACTTTAATAGTTTTATAACTGTCTTTACGAACTGACTCAAACTTTTCTAAAATATTTTTCTTTTTAAATGATTGTGAGAAAAACTAATTTGTAGGCACAATAAAACTCGTAATTTCAAAGTAACTTTTCTTCACTGACTGACCATAGTTAAAAACTCTACTATTCTCTATTACTCCTAGTCTTTCACATCCACAGAGTAGCAACTCCAATGTCGCCGACACCAAAGATTGCTCTTCGTAATCTCGATCTGTATAAAATGTTGCCAACATGATATAATTTAATAATATTAACATTATTATATATTTGCAAAATTTGGCGGCACACAAAACTGCCGCGGCACAGTGGTTGAGAATCACTGCTCTAAACAATTAATTTTATATATTTCTGACGAAAAAGTTAACTTGTCTTTATTTTTTGGATTACCTAGGAAATAGCCTAATTTAAATTTATTATTTCTGAAAATGGGTTCAACATCTATTTTTTTACAAATTCGTTTTTTGTGTAAAAACTAAATTTTTGTCTAATTTTATTTTAACTTGTATTTACTTCCCTTTTGTTTTGTTTTGATATAATTTGTATTAATATTGTGTTGCTGTCCTGTAGTAAAAATATGGTTCTTTCTTTTTGGAAATTTTCTTTATTTAAGAGAAAATTAAATAATGTATTAAAAGCTGCTTTTTATCGGTGCAGGAGGTGCTTAAAATGTATCGATTAATATGAGTAGGTTTCTAAATAATTTGTTCTCATTTTAATCGAAATGTACATTTGGTATTACCAATAAATATTCGTTTCTGCAATTTAATGCTAACAAATCATCTTAGCTGTCGCCTTGTACCTACCCTACAATCTCTAACTATGTAATGCCTCTTGAAAAGGAAAGAATAAAAATCATTTTTAATTTTACTTTCAGATCAACTCGCGGTCACAGTGTAACCGTTCGTTGTAAGCGACCCGACCCGACCGACCGATCGATCGCCGCAAGAATGTTGCAAAGTACCAGCTCATACCACAACAAATACCGTCCCAATTTTTACGAGAGCACGTGCTTAAGATGCAACGAGACCGTTTACCAAGTCGATCGCGTCGGACCGCTGAAAGATTTCACCTTCTTTCACAGCGGCTGCTTCAAGTGTGCCATTTGCGGCACGAAACTCACCCTAAAGACATACTACAACAATCAACACCGGCAGGAGGACAAGGAGGTCTACTGTAACAGTCACGTGCCAAAAATTGGTCCCGGTCATTTGGACGGGTCTTGTGTCGGGATCAGATGCGCCTTGAACGTACCGAAATCAACTAATTTCGTCAACGAACAGATCAGAGTACCATTGGGAAGGGGGGCGAGTGCCGAAACAGAAGGTAAGATAAAAAACTGTTGATTGTTGATAATGTCACGTGTTGAAACGTAAACATAATGAACTGAAAAATACACACAGTAAAAGTTTCAAATAAATTTTATTTGTATTGTTACAATATTGTTTCTATTTAAACTTTCACTGATGTATTCTTGATGAAACATTTTTAATGAAGGAAACAGAAAAAGAACAGGAATGTTTCAACAAAACTGTTTATTTCTCGACAATTGTTTCGATCTCTAAAAGGTCATTTTCAAGGGTACAATAGTAACTAAGGCTAAGATGTTAAACATGGGCTTTTATACATAAATAAATTATAAAGTGGGGGTAAACGAAAACAATTAGAGTTGTATGATTATTAATGGTGTGTTCTATGTATTTATTTCTTTTTGATTATCAACTAAATTTTTACAATTCAGGATGGCATTTTGTATTTTCAGATTTTCTAGCAGCGCGAGTTTTTTACCTTTTGATTGAGTATGTAGTAGTTTTACGTTACTAGTATCTATGTTATGGTTGTTTGCGGTACAATGTTTTGCTACGCCTGTTGTGTAGTTTTTGTTTTTTACGCTATCCAAATGTTCTTTTAAGCGTGTTTTAATAGAACGACCACTCTGACCTATGTAAATATCATCACAATGTTCGCAATATTGTTTCGCTTTACAATAGCTTCTTCAGGCAAAGATAATACAAACTTAATCTACTACACAAGTATTTACACCTTAGATGACTATTAACAGTTATGGGGTGGTATGGATATGTAACAAATTTAAATTTAACAGTGGAGAATTTGTGATTTCAAGTTTGTCGTTTAAAATAATATTTTGTTTACTGAATCTATTTATTTCTAGTTGTTCTGATAAATTGAGTTTAATCCCTTTATTTTCAATATGTAAAATTTTGAATTACGGTTAAAATTAACGCAGAACTTCTAATTAATATAATAATAACACCGGTACTTTTTAAGTTGTTTAATATTGATTTTTTATGTTCATTCAATCTAATTGACAAATTTCTGCTCGATTCTCCAGTGTTTGTCGAAATTGTTACCGTTTAATTTATATACTCCTGATTTTTTTATGTTTTCTAAATTGCCTTTATTATGAACTAATATTTTGCCTAAGTTGTTTCTATTTACTGAAATGGTTTTATGACCCAATGCATTAAGTTGTCTACATATTTTATTACTGTGTGGAAGATAATAATTTATAAAACTAAAAGTATTCGATTTGACTTCCTACGTTAGGGTATAACTGTTTATTAATGATTTTCCTTATTTTACTTTTTACCATATTGTCTATTGGAGAGACCTTGTAACCATTCATAGTAGCTATCTGTTTTATAATGTGTAATTCATTGTTAAAGTTAGATTTGTTGTTAGAAAAGTTGAAAAGTCTACTTATTAAGCTATGAAATACAAAATTTTTGATTTGAGTAAATTGTTTGAACGTAGCGAATAAAGTGAATAGGCTGTCCATTTCTACATTGAAATGACCATTTAGAAGCAATTATTTGTGTTGTTTATTTATTTAATATCTCTTGCAGTATTCTCCAAATTAAATTGAAAATTTACAAGGATTTTGCAAATATAAATGTCCTGTTATTTTTTTATGGTATCAATATCATTAAGGGGGTTGTATCCAAGAAGATTTCAATCTGTGCAAAATTTGGAGACATATAGAACATTTTTTTTGTGAGCTATTACAACAATATTTTTTTCCCAACTTTTAAGATACTTAACCAAAAATATGCAGTCAACAAAACGTATGTTAATTAAGGCAAAATATTTAATAATATTAAAAATTTACTTTCATAATAAAAGGTCAGTTAAGTTTGACTCGTCCGTTTTTTTACTGTATGACAAACTATTTCTAGTATGGGGTGTGAATAGGTAATATTCTACGTAATTTACACTGTCTTATGTAAAATCGTTTTTGTGATTAGACCCAGTAAAAATATGTCTAAAAGAGTATTTATTTAAAACATGGATTTTTGCTTACTTGCCTTCTATTTACATTCAAATAAAGTTTATTATAACTCACGAAGAATAAATACACAATTATATAATTTCAACAAAAGTTTATTGTAACTTGACAATTGTTCTAGCATTTCTAATTGTCTTTTTTAGAAATTTAAAAATCAGGATGTATTAATTAATGAACAGAGTTAAGTAATTCCCCATTATTGAATATGTTTCCATGCCTCCACCCCAACAATAGTATATAAATAGACCTGTAATAATTACAAGTTTAAATCTTGTATAACTCCCGAAGAAGCCAAAGTTTGGCGAAACATTTGTCAAGTTACAATAAACTTTTGTTGAAATTTTATACTTGTGTATTTAGTCTTCGTGTGTTATGAATTTCAATCAAGTAAACGTAGACACTACGTATTTATTATAACTTTAAATTCGCCTCTGTGTCAAGGATCTACATTATTTTACGTGTGAATTTCAAGTAAATATCTTATTTAGTTTAGAAGTTAGACGCCTCTATGACAGAATTCCGTTAAACCCGAAAAAAAAAAACGAAAAATGAATACAATATATGAAAAGCTATTGAGAAACATTTTTCATTACTTTTTTCTATAAACTCTTATATCTTGGCACTGACGGTTCGTGAAAGTATAGATATGAACAAAACGAAGGAATAAATTAAGTTAAAAAAGGAATTTCCTTAGACATTTATGAATTCAAATTATGAAGAAAGTTAACTAATTCTGTCTTCTGTTTAGTTTAGGAAACATGGTGAGAAATGAACTAAATGATTAGCCTGCGACATGTGTACCTAATGTGCACATTACATTAGTTTCTTCGAATTGAATGCGGATTTATAATTTCGAAAAAAAAATATATATAAATATAACTTAAGCAAGAAATCACGACATTGCAAGCATTCGTATAATTTCTAGGCATATTACTTTTAAAAATCACATTCTCTTGTGCCCACCTTAAATTTTCAAGGTTCTATCTTGGCTTTTTATATATACGTACAGTTACTCAACATGTTGGATTTTAATAAATAATAAACATATATATATTTCATTTGCTGATTCACTACAATCCGTTCAGAAGTTTATTAAACTTACATTACCACGATTGATTCTTCCTCTAATTATATTTTTGTCCAGCTAAATTATGTACCCGTTTTTAAATGAAAGCAAAAGTCAAATTTCTCTTTATATACTGAAAATTTACATCTTCAGTCTAATTGTATTTTAAAGCAAAATAAATATCAAAAAGAGGGCTAACTAACATTAGATACTATAAAAAATAGATTCAAACACTACAAACAATGTTTATTGGTACAACCAAATGTATACATTTCGACTACGAAGTAGTCATTTTCAATGGTAATAGTAAACTAAGATGTTAATAATAACTTTGTAAGTTGAAACATGTCCAGTTAAAAATAAATTTAGTGCCAGTGCAAAGTAATTGTGTTTTATTTATTATAATCATTATGATTGATGACAAAGTAGAAACCAAAACAATAAAAAATCCTAATGAATAAACTAAGATTAAGAAAAGATTATACCTAAATATATTATAAAAAACTACCTGTAACTTATTGAAGACTATTGAACAGGGGGTTGTTAGTGAACGGAAGTTCAAAATTCATCAAAGAATCCGGCCAAACCCGATTTCAGGACATACTAGTTTTGCCTATGCTAAACTAGTTCTTCCTATACGCGATAGGATTAACTAGTATAGCCTAGTCCAAACTAATTTGTCCTAAGCCCGATAGGATAAAACTGTTTAGGCTAGTCCAAACTGATTTGTCCTGATATAAATAGGTTAGGTTATTATAGATATGTTTTGTGAGGTGCAGCTGCAAAAAAATTGTTCCACAAACAGATGCCAGTGCAAGAAGGCAATGATACTCTGCAATTCTAAGTGCCACCAAAGCACTGTATGTAAAAATAAATAACAATTTTAATAATTGAGATATGATTATTGCTTCTATTAAAAAAACACTTATTATTTGTTATAGTATGATTGTTTGTATTACCAATTATCCATAACTTTTAACGACGAATCATTACGGTTTTAATAAAAATGATTATTTTTCCAATAACGGAGTATTTTATTCAGTTTGTCTAGATATACTCAGTTTATCCTAGAGTGTGCGTATTTATATCAGGACAAATCAGTTTGGACTAAGCTTAAACTGGTTTATCCTATCGGGTTTAGGACAAATTAGTTTAGACTAGGCTATACTAGTCAATCCTATCGCGTATAGGAAGAACTGGTTTAGCCTAGGCAAAACTAGTTTTTCCTGAAATCGGGTTTGGCCGGATTCTTTGATGAATTTTGACCTGCCATTCACCAACAACCCCCTGTTCAATACTCTTTTATAAGTTATAGGTAGTTTTTTTAGAATATATTTAGGTATAATCTTTTCTTAATCTTAGTTTACTATTGCCTTTGAAAATGACTACTTCGTAGTCGAAATGTCTACTTTTGGTTGTACCAATAAACATTGTCTGTAGTGTTATAAGGCGTGTTAATCTATTTTTTATATTATTCACACTACAAGTCACTCGGTACTCATCCGTACCTCTAATCAATTTGACACTATATTGTTGGTAGCTCCCAAAATCCTAACGGGACAAAATACCAAAAACCACTCGATACAATTGTCGACCATGTTGGATAACATATTCAGTAGGTTAGATTCTGTTCCAATATTAAAACATACGACCAAAAGTACAGTTAGTTATATTTCAATTTTTAAAACAAAAAATCCTTGAACAAAAACTTTTCGCATTGTTTTTGCGACTGAATCTAACTATTATTAATAAAGCACTGTTTGAAACTTTGTTTCTATTCACGCGACTAATTATTTACCATACCCATGAATTTAAAATTGTTGGTAACCAATCTGACCTTGAAATTCCTCGTTAATCTCTAACAATAGATCATATTATGTAACACTTACTAGTTAATTTTATCGAGATGTACCTACAAAGAATAATACAATACTGTAATCATTTTTGGATATTCAATTTGAATTTGTTTTCATACCTAACTGTTCCTTTTGTTTACGGTATAAAAAAAACAAACGTTTAACAATTTATGCACATGTACTGTTAAATAACGCAATTGTTTATCTCCTTTTCAGTTCCGAACGGAAGGACGCAAGTAAATGGTAATCACGCGTCCCCTCCGCATCATGGCGACCGGAAACATATGTACAGCCCCAACTTATGTGCGCAGAATACTCATAGTGATTCGCCCGGTTATAGATATGGGAGATTTGACGCTAGCGCGCTACATATAGCCCATGCACTTCGACAAACAGAACTACAAAAGGCCTACAGTAGACCGCGGGAAAAGCCGATAGACTGTTACTTGGTAAGTACCTACAAGTTAATCAAACAGAATTATATGAAATTGAAATAAAGAAAGACTCACCGTAATTACCACTGATTAAATTTAATATGAGCGGACACGTGTTTCGCCCACTTCACACGTGGGCATTATCAACGCGAGACTAGTGGGCGAAACACGTGTCCGCTCATATAAAATTTAGTTAGTGGTAATTACGGTGAGTCTTTCTTTATTTAATTATTCTTTTACCACAGTCTCTTATTTTCTACTTTGAACTAAATAAAATGTTAAAAAAAAAACAATTCACTAAAAAAAGTTTAAAAAAATCTAAAAATCAGTTATAGGATAAATTCAAAAGCGTACTATATGGTTAAGATCCTTCTGTAAAATATTTTGAAACTAGTAGAATGATGTAGGCCGACGTATAATCTTCGCCCGCGTAGTCAACGCAGCACCCACTTGGACGAAACCGTTCAAATCGACCACGGCCTACAAGCCCGAACCATCATTCTACTATGAATTCCGGCCGTGAAAGCTTACGTTCTTATGTTTTGAAACTACCTTCCTACAAATTGGGGGGGGGGGTTTCGCTTTTCCTACACATTATTTAGTTTTACCCAAGTAATATGTTGCTTTCTCATAGATTAAACTGATAAAATTGTTACCATTATCGTCGTGACCCTAATTTTAAAATTAATCAAATTATACTTGATGATTTTCTGAACAAAGAGAATTATTTATAAGAGTGTAATAAGTCCACAAAATACTGTTCCCCCTTTCCCCTATCCAGTGCTCTTGCATCGAGATTTATAGAAATATTGGTTATGAAAACAACAAAAATTTCCTGCAGTCTTATCCAAAAAGAGTTCGGAATTCGAAACCACTACGTTTCATTTGAAAAACTTACTTTTCGAAAATTACGAAATTGGGAAACTTTTTTTTAGTAAAGACGGAAGCTATAATCCACATGTTTGAGACATCCTGTATATCCTAAAAACTACAACACCCAACATCCCTAACTATTTGCAAACCGTAATCTAATCTAATCATGTCTCAGAAGGTGTCTTACGATCCTGTCTGCTTTTCCTTATTAATTTCCAAATAGCGTCCTCTGTTTCTTTCAATCACGATATTTTCACCATTCACCTATAACATCGCCTCCCATCTTATCTTGACTTTTCTAACTTCCTAAATATCGAAAATCGACCACTTTTTATATTTGCTCTAACTCGACTTTTACCTCCCTTACGTGTATTTGCATTTTGTATTTATTAAATTTGAACCCTGGATGCTAACATCTATAAGGTAAAATTCATACATAAGTGTAACTTATAAACTATAAATTATTTATATTTACAAACAAATATTAACAATATTTTTGTTTTTGTTTTTTAATTTATTTTAATCAGTTAAACTATTTACTTCTATAAGATAATTAAAATATTGAAAATAACCGTCTCGTTTCCGGAAGGTTGAAAACCGATATCGAATTAAGTGAACTCGTTTCGTGCGACACTAGAAGAATACCTCATAAGTTTTATAGGAACATAAATTGTCCGCGCTATTCTGTTCTGTTCTAGTAATCTTCTTTCAATCGGATAGAAGAATAATTGGTAACGCATAGCTGCACGTTGTTTATGCCATTATACTTACTATACGAATATACTTTTACGTTAAGCTCATTGTTAAAAGGCTCAGGCTAGTTTCGTTTCAGCTCGAGACTCCTCTTTCACCATTCTAAAAATATGTAAATTTATGCGTGCGTACCAACAAACTCGACACGTATATACGAAAAATGCAAAATTTATTTAGCACAATGGACCACAAAAACAACATTCAAATTCTACTAGACGATTTTCAGTAGAAGAAACAGGCATTTACTTTAAAACACCTACCCTTACAAATTTAAATCTATAAAATATAAATTTAGTAGAAAAAGGTTGTAAAATAATCGATTGTTTCAGCCTTTACTATATGGAAAATTAATAATAACAAACACACAAAGTTTCCACTGATACATTTATTTTTCTTAACAATTGTTTCACCCCACAAGGGCATATCACTTCTTCTGAGGATGCTCTTGTAGTCCGAAACAATTGTTAAGAAAAATAAATGTATTAGTGGATATAAATAATGAATCAACAGAAACAACTACTACTTGTTGATTCCATATTTATGTTTATTATATAGCTTGTAAAAGCCTATTCTGCCAGTGCCCACCTGATGGGACCCGAAACCGGTCATGGGATACGGCTTTCCGTACGCTGTGCCTACTGTGTAGGACGCGTTCGAAATTTAAGATCTGTGATCCTTAAAATTTAGACGAAAAAGGATTTTAATGCCTTCTTTCGTTTTTGAATGTATTAGTGGAAGTTTGGTGTGTTTGTTGTTATCAACAGTTAGTTTATTAATTGCAAAACAATATTAAGTGTTGTCTCTATAATTATATCAGATTTGGCTTGTCTATATTGGGTAGGTAAATTAATTACCTTCAGGTCTTTTGCTAATAATCGTTAAGCCATAAAGATAAAGACTTTCCTTTGAAAGATACAATTTTCACATTTCACATACATATATGTACGCCAACCACCTAATCGAAGAGCATCATCAACCTAATTTTGAATTTCAAATTTTACACCAAGTAAATAAGGGATACAAATTAAGTCTCCTCGAATCCTTTGAAATAAATAAATATAATAATCAAAAACTTATCCTCAACGACCAAATAGATATTAACAATTCACCACTATTAAATATTCTTGTTTTTGTGCATTTCATCACCTGATGAAGCCTTAGTAAGGTGAAACGATTCGTTGTGCTTTATTAAAAATATTTTGTTAAACTCTTAAACAGTTGTGTTTTATTTCCGACGTTGATGGATTTGATTTTATCTCAAAAAATATGCGAAAAAGTGTGAAACTTAAAACGCTGTCTTCGAAGAAAAAAAATAATAATAGTGGCTGGAAGCCTTGCTCACAATGATTCTTCTGTTGGAAACTAAGTTTTCCTATTAGAATGATTCAAATGCTAAGTATTACATCTTCTTAATACCCAAGTATTTTTCTTTTTAAGCATATCGGCACTTTCTCTCGTCGTTAAACATCCACATAAGTAAATAGCACACAACTATACATTTATTATTATGTATCATGTGTGAAGTTTCTATACACGTATAAAAAATCATTTCAATTATAAGTAATGATACCTTAATGAACCTTACATATAAATTGCTAACATTATTTATAGGATTTTTACTTTATATTTTAATACTTCCCTAATTAATAAGAGTCTCAATTTCTTAATAGAAAAAAGAAGTACCTAAAAACTTTTCTTCAGGTGCATAGACATAGTTAGTTAACTTGTACGTCCATCGAGGTACGTTATGTGAATAATTTTGAACTCACGGATCAAGGCTTATGAATAACGAGATGGGCTATCACACAAATGACTTCAATCGCGTAATTTATTAGAGCAAGTTAAAGTATTCTGTCGTGGTGTAGAAACCGTGACTAAATTTCTCTATTATTTATTATTTGAAGAATAATGTACTTTTCATTGTTTAACATAACTGGGGGTGAGCTGGTACATGGTCATCATACACCATAAAACAGTTTAGCTAATAAAGATTTATTTTGGCCCATACTGAGCTCGAAAAAAAATATTCTAAAGCTGAATTGATATCCCAAAATATGTAGTTTCTTATCTAAGTCATACAATACTGATTTTTTTCTGAATTTTTGGATTTTTTAAGATTTGGAGTGCGTCTATTTGAAAGTATTAATTCCTAATAACTATTTTATCAAAAAATAATTAAATATTAAATTAGTGTGATATTAATTATTGAATTAATTTGTGTCTACTACGAATTACCTCAAATTAATGAGAAAATTTTTATTACTGTTGTCATTAATTTGATGTAAACTGTAGCAGATATAAATTAATTCAAAAATTAATATCACATTAATGCATTTTAATTTACCTCTAAAAAATTCTCCAGAAATATTTCATTATTAAATTACGAGGCATGTTTTTTAAGTAAGCAGCGTTTTGAAATTCTGCCGCCGCAGCGCTGCGGTCAGCGTTTCGCGCATGCGCACTGAGTACCTCCATCTCTCACCTAAGCACTGACATCATTACAGTCTGATTCGTCCTTATTTACGTTGTTTACTTAGTGTTTAAAATGCCTCCGATAATCGTGAGTCCCACTAACTGTGAGGTCTGGAGTCCGGGCTGTTATACGATTCCTTACTGCTAAAGGACTAAAATAGATTGATATTCAACGTGAAATCTGTGCAGTTTATGGACAAAACATTATGAGTGATGGAATGATAAGGAAGTTGGTGAGAGCATTTAAAGATGGCGCATGTAGCTAATCGGGCCAAAGATCTCTTTGGTCACATCTTTCCAGTGGGAAACTCTAGATCATCCTCCGTACAGCCTTGATCTGGCGCCCAGTGACTACAATTTGTTCATGCACTTGAAGAAACATCTGGGCGGTCAGCGTCTTCAAGACGATGACGAAGTCAAAACAGTTGTGATGCAGTGGTTAACAGTTAACAAGTCAGGCGGCAGAGTTCTATGAGGAGGATATTCAAAAACTGGTCACTGGTCAAACGTTATGACAAGTGCCTCAATATTGAAGGAAATTATGTAGAAAAGTAAATTAAGGTACATGCTTTCATGTAAAAATAAAATAATGAAGATATATTTGCACGTTTTTTTATTAATTTCAAAACGGTACTTACTTAAAAAACATTCCTCGAAAAAACTCATAACGCCACGTTGTATATCAAAGCAATGAAATTAAGTTTATCACGTAATAATAGAAATCAATGATTTTCTGGATAATTTTTCTTTTACTTGTATTATAATATCTGTCGACAAACTGACAAAAACCTGATTCTATAAGGGTTCTGTTCCTTTATTTTGAGTTCTAAGAATATAATATAAATAGTAAATGTTTCAACGTAAGTGTTATACATCATCGAAAGCAGTATATCCACCCATCCATCCAAACTTGAACGGGTTCAACTAGTAAACAAATAACAGAACAAAATAAAAACGAATCATCATGACGGGCGTGCCATTGTTATCGGCAAAGCTCACTTGTTTCGAACATCACAGTACAATAGAGTTGATACGACAGACGTATAGGAATTATGTAAATAAATCAATGTAAGAAACACACTAGAATAAAATATTCACGTACAAGGAACTGATACTACTAGTACTTGTATGGGTTAATACAATACGGACTGGAGACACTCTCTAATAAACATTTTCCTGCAATGGAATCTA
The DNA here is from genome assembly GCA_963921985.1 of Agrilus biguttatus. Lineage (NCBI taxonomy): Eukaryota > Metazoa > Arthropoda > Insecta > Coleoptera > Buprestidae > Agrilus > Agrilus biguttatus. Next base: position 37,418,247 of record OY998118.1, on the reverse strand, counting down.
GGTAATCTAGAAACGTGATAGGCATAAGTAGACATGGGTATTACACTTCGATGATTTTTTTCATTTAGGTACCTGTAGGTCTCAATTCAATCCTTTTACTTTTACTTATTGGGTGTCATGTGAAACCATTTAAAAATACGTAAAATAGTTTCTGTCTTTACTAACCAAACTTTTTACTTTTAATTATGTACGTACGTACATATCTTAATTGTTACGCTCATATACATTCACATTTACCAATAAATCTTATTAATTTTATTAATGGCATACCTTTTGGTTGTTCGTTTTATTATCTCTAAATCGAAATCTGCTGTTGTAATGTACCTCGGGGCCTTGATACTTTCCTTATATATATCCAAAAACGAATTAACTTAACACTTAAAATAATTAGTTGTCCTATAGAATATAAGAGATGAAATTCGTAGAACCTTTGTAAATAAGGACTAGTGGTAACAATAAAAAAAATTAAAAAATGTAAAAACAAACGGCGAAAATGTCATTTTTTTTTCAATTCTATCTCATTTCTCGTTACCCCAAATTGTTAATTCAATCTCGTGTGTTAATTTTATTGTTGCTAACATTTTTCGTTTTATAAAGTTTACGGTTCCTAAATTTTTTTTACTTTCCACGTATTTTTGTCAACGTATCAAGAATATGTGTTCAAATTTTTATTAAATTCAGTCACCGTCCGGAATTCACCAGAATTTTTAATAACAAATAAATCTTTATTTACACAGCTTCATTAATATTCCTATATTATGCTCTATGGACATAAATTCACAAGATTGTCATAGAGTTCTTGTAGTATTTCGTCATCAGTTTTTGTGCTAGTTCTAACTCTATTTTTACCTCATAACAATATTTTTGATTAGTTTTAAAACTTTTATATTGTTTTAATAGAATACACACTGTCTTTAAATCTGTATGTAAAACTGTTTATTATTTTAGTTGATATAGTAGATACGAAGCATGTTTTTTTATGTAAGTACCGTTTTGAAATTTTGACGCCGGAGCCCTGCGGTCAGCGTTCCGCGCATGCGCACTAAGTACCTACATCTCTCACCTACGTATTGACATCATTACAGTCTGATTCGCCCTTGTTTACGTTGTTTACTGAGTGTTTAAAATGCCTCCGATAATCGTGAGTTCCGCCAACTGTGAAGTCCGGAGTCCGGGCTGTTATACGATACCTTAGGACTAACACCGATTAATAGTCATCGTGAGATCTGTGCAGTTTACGAACAAAATATTAAGAGTGATGGAACGGTAAGGAAGTGGGTGAGAGCATTTAAAGGTGGCCGCGCAAATGTGCATGACAATGCCCGTCCGCATGTGGCTAATCGGACCAAAGATCTCATCATATCTTTTCACTGTTCAATGTTCCCTGGAAAACTCTAGATCATGCTCCGTACAGCCCTGATCTGGCGCCCAGTGATTACTATTTATCCTGTACTTGAAGAAACATCTGGGCGGTCAGCGTCTTCAAGACGATGACGAAGTCAAAACAGTTGTGATGCAGTGGTTAACAGTTGACAAGTTAGGCGGCAGAGTTCTATGAGAAGGGTATTCAAAAACTGGTCACTGGTCAAGCGTTATGACAAGTGCCTCAATATTGAATAAAATTATCTAGAGAAGTAGATTAAGGTACAGGCTTCCATGTAATAATAAAATTATTAAGATATCTTTGCACGTTTTTTATTAATTTTAAAACGGTACTTACTTAAAAAACATGCCTGGTATATTAGACGCGGAGTATGTAGGGGTTTGGTTACTGTCTTAACCTAGCGTTGAAATTTTTAATAGATAGCGTCCAAACTACGATAGAATTTCAAACAAATTTTATAGTTCACGTTTCCACATGAACTGTTAAATCAATTATATTGCAATATAGATTTTAAATCACACAAATAATCAATAATTAGGTAGCGCAAATAGACAAAAGGCATAAGTATTCACGAAAGGACGATTATGCTATTGTTTCCGACTGCTATGTGTATTTTGAAAACATTATTGCAAAATAATACTCAAGATTTCCTGTGTGCAGGGTCAAATTTAGCAAGCAGAAAAAACCTAATCCTCAATTTTATATTTTCCGGTCGGAAACCATAACAGATCATTTTTTCCCGTTGACAATAGAAACAATGGATTACCATTACACAAACGTTTCAATATATCTACAAATCGTTATGCAAAACTCCTTGTAGGTACACTGTTTTGTTGTTTTCACGTAAAAAGATAGGAGAAAGCATTGTATTTGAAGAAACGTAAATTCTCACAAACTTTTCTGGGAAATTTCGGCTTTGTTTAATATTGCTGTTACGACAGTGATGTAACCAACCGCAGGTGTGATCTATCTCCATATTATATTCTTTATAATTGTTTCGTCTTAATAATAATAATTACTGTTAATATCCAACGTCAAATTTTAGATAAATATAAATATAAATATGGAATCAACAGAAACAACTACTCCGAGGGCTAATACCCCTACCGGGATTGAATTACACTGTTGATTCCGTGGGAACTGTGATCCTTAAAATTTAGACGAAGAAGGATTTTAATGCCTTTTTTTTTAAATATATTAACTTTACATAATTGTTCTCCCAGACTTCTGCAGAAAATTAAAATGTTATGCTGCACGAAAACGATCCAATTCATTTTTTTTTTCCTATCTGTTTTACGATAAGAGAAGACGAGAAGACTCGTGGGTAATAAGGACATACACAGAATTTCGAAGAAAAAGTTTATCAAAATCAAAACGCAGAAAACTTTAATAATAAGTCCACTTCTTATCATCTCAGTTGTACATTGGGATTGTTTTTACTGTCGTAGGTTTTTTAAAAACTTATTTCGAACGGTTGTACTGATGTACCACATTAATAAATTTATTACTTTGCTCGAAGGACCAAATGGATTGAAAAATGTGTTAATTTTAATTATTTTATTCAAACTTATTTACACTATATTTAATGAAGTTAGTATGGGACTGTTTACCCAGCGAGTGTACAGTAGAACTGTTTCAACAATGGATTGTAAATACTTAAATAGAAGTTTGTTAGAGCCAGATGGGCGAATACCTAGAACTACACAAATGTCCAATGTTATGACAAATATAATATACAATTGAATCCCAAGAAGTAAAGAATTTATGACGGTGCGACCCGACCTGGTCAATCTTCAAATACAATACAATATTCTTAAAACTACACGACTAACTTTAGGTACCTAGGCATGTTGTAATAAAATAAAAATACAAAAATAAGTCTTTGATACCGAAAAGGGATCAAACCGAAATTATCGGGAAGATTATCCATGATAAACTTAAATTTAGAGTGCTACGTGCTACAGACAACGGTACCCACCCATCAACCGTCCATATTTGGACGGGTTCAACTAGTAGTTATTATAATAGATTTTATATTTTAATAAGCCTTATACCACTGAGTACTGTTTGCAAGTTTGACAAAAACAGTAAGTACATTTGTTTCTTAGAAATCAGCACGCAATTTTGGTGCGTAATTTCCAGTTCTTGGTAATAATCACAATTGTGGTTGCTCATACATATAATTAGACTCCAAAGTGCCACACCTGTTTTCTATTTTCTACATTAGAATAACGTAACTATTCCATTATATTAAATAATAAAGCGCACCTTTTAGAATAAACAACTAAACAAGTGCCATAATACATTTCGGTAATTTCACGATTCAGTAACTACAAAATATGTAGATCCCTATTATAACTGTTTCACCTAACACCTAACTGACCTATTTTGACCCTTAAAATTAAACTAAGTAAAGTTTATTCATCAGTAATGCATTCCTGAGAATAAATTATTCAGTTGGTAATTAATGAAACAAATTAATCGAACGGTCAACGTAAATTATTGATTATTAATATACGGCATATATATATATATAAGTACAAACATTTGACGATTTAAATTTTTGTTTTCGTATTTTTTAATGTATTTTTATTAGCGACGGCGATCTATGAGGTTGAATTTTCCAACGAAAACATGCCACAATTTAAAAGTTTATAAAATAATAATCAAAGAGTAAAGCAAAAAGCATTTTTTTCACCTCGGAGCAAACTTAATTTTGTAATTTTTTGAAAATTTCGACGTATGCCTGCAAATAACCATGGAAACATTATTGTTTATGACTTATTTCATCCTGATGGTACATCAGTAATTTGTAGGGCCTACAGATCTCTAGAAATTGGATGATCTGATCATGCTAACATCAAATTACAAATTCGCTTCAAAGCTCAGAAATTTACACAGACAGACAGTATTCGACGTGTTTATTGTTGCAAATAAGGCAACAATTACATTTTAGATATTGTTTGAGCATTTATTGACGCTAACTGACAATATAGATCTTAATGTACTTATTAGATATCCGTTCGAGGTTTTCTTATTTATTTATCCATTTAGTTGGATATGTAAATGAGTAATTTGGCCCACCCTGTATATACAAAACCATTTAAATCGGAACGTTTCGCGATGTGTTCTCAGTGACAATAATTAAAATTTTAAATTGTGAAATTGCTTATAAATTGAAATTAAAAACCTACACTTAGCATAAGGATTATATATACCCACATGCATACGTACATACATGTAAAAACTTACATCTCGTAGGTAAAAGGAAAACGCCTACTGTGGTCTGTTGGTAGAAAGAATTTTCTCTGACGTCGTCGACAACGGAAAATGTCATTCACCAAAAAAGGCAACTGTAGAATTGGAAACCTGCAACAAAAAAAACAAAATCTTCCAAATAAGATGTATTTATAAAATTCGTTTGTTTTTACGAGACGAGTCAATTTAAAAGACAATTTTAAATGAAAATATGAACACAATGATTAGTACATACTTTCTTACTTTTAATATTGTCATATTTATGTATTTACGACTGTCAAAAAAAATTGTGGTCCTTTAAAATAAGAATAGAAAACAGTTTACAATTAAAAATAAAAATCTAGTTTGAAAAATTGCCATAAACTAATTATTCCCAATTCAAATATCAAGAAAATTCAAAATAAACTGTAAAATTTTCCACAACAAAAAACATAAGAAATAATCAGTTTCATTTGGATATCTTTTGAGTTTCAAAAAATTAATAATCAAAATGAAAAATAAAGAAAATTCTACTACAGGGAATCAAATTCTCTATAAAACTGTTCCATCTTTTGGAAAACCAAAATTAAGAAAAGTCATTATATATCTGCATTCTGTGTTAGATAAAAAACTACAAAACCTCTATATTACATGATAACTTCTAATATGATTTAATTTTTACAAATTTGATCATCTTGAGATAAAAAAAGTTTTTTCCGGTTTGAATGAAACTTAGTCATTTATTAGAGCTTTATTAATCGTAACTTTTAATGTAAAAATTATTTTTAACTTTTAAAAAAAAAAATTGAAAGGAATTTTGTCTAGATCGTGAAATATCAATGTGTAAAATATAAAAGTTGAGCCGCCATCCAAACAAATCTAGTTAAAACTTAAAAACTCATTCGAATTCATATTAAAAATATGTTTATCCTGTTATCAGAAACCCAGATTTGACTTCAAACGTTAGTGATTTATAACAGTTTTGCTTTTAAAATTTTATTTTGTAAAAAAAGGTAATAAAGTTTGCGATTAAGATGAATTTTCAAAATAAAACTTTAAAAGTAGAATTTTTATTATAAATAACTAACATTTGAATTCGAATCTGGGTTTTCTATAACAGGATGATTACCTATAGAAAGAATTTTCAGGTTAACTAGATTTGTTTTAGATTTTATGGCATTTCAAGATCCAAATAAAATTCTTTCACGTTTTAAAAATTTGAAAAATAATTTTTACGTGATAAATGATGATTAGGTTTCATTCAAATCAATTTTGTTTTGAAATCAGCTTTATTAGTCTTTATTTAATGCTACAAGTATAATTCTTTTATGACCTTATGTATCATAACTACATTTAACGTTGCTCATACCACTTGCATCAATGTATAATTATTACTTTCAATGGATTCCGCGGTAGGAAATTTGTGAAACATCGTTTAAAATTATTGAGATAAAGTTAAACAAACTGCTTTTAGATGTTTCAATTATGTTTATTAACACACTCTACATATGTATCGACCTGTGAATTCTTTTTCAGAGTAATATTATAGATTTACTGAATATAGATTAAAAAAAAAACTTTTTTGTGTTTCATTCCCACCAGCTAGTCGTGCTGGTGGGCGGGCAGTCCCTCCGACATACACTGTAGTGCAAAGCCGGAGGATAGGGCGTAAGGCCCTCTTCAGCCTCCTTGAAGGAATCGTGGGAATGAATATAGATTGTAGTTTGCTGATATTTATAGGTAATGCATTTGACATAGTTGGAGGCGCAGATACATAAAAGGTAAGGTACAGGTATTTAGGGAAAACCCTCAATTAGATTGCAATTCTTTAAATATTCGTCAATCACAGCTGTGTCTTTGAACTCGGATTTGTCATTTGTTATATTACAATTATTTCTGAAATTAAAACAGCTTTTAGAATTACAATCTATATTCAGTAAATATATAATATTACCCTTGAAAATGACTTCACAGGTCGAAACATATGTAGACTGTGTTAATAAACGTAATTAAACATCTAAAAGCAGTTTGTTTAACTTTATTTCAATATAATAATTACGACTGTAACTAAGTTAAATTAGCACAACATTTATCGTGAGACTGTCTGATGAGACTTTTTTCTGATATCTTAATCTAAATTTAATGAATTTAATCATCAAACGATTTAACTAATTAGGGATCTTCGATAATACGAAGTGTACATCAGAATGTTAATATTTTATTCCATCATGTGTATTAGCCGTCATGATTTCTGCATTTCTTTTTCATTCCGATCACGAATGAACAATCGAGTAATTAAAACGGTTGTTATATTACAAGTTTTCGCACATTGATGCAATAACCATGACCGATAACAATTACAAGAAGCAGAAAATGAAAAGAACTGGTCACAATTCAGCAGCTACATAGAAAATTATATCTCATTAATACAACGATTGTACGCACGTTGTTAGACATTACAACTTCCGTAATAGGTAGTTTGCATTTATTTTTCATGTACCGTGTTCAAATTGCATCTTGTTTACGTATTATTAGAATGAGAAAAATTATAAATAAAATAAAAACAAATCCTAGACTGTTATTTACGCTTTACTTATTTTAATAGATTAGATTAACTAGAACAAAAACAAAAACATTTGGTAAACCAAGTGCGCAAACAGTTTAATAAATAAATTGTTTCACATAAATCTAGTAGAAAACTATCGTGTACTTATCTAGGTATAAACACATTTTATTTTTACTATGCATCATGTGCTAGGCGATTTATAATTACTGTAATTCACCTTGAAATGCTCAGACAACCGTGGCAATCGTGCAATGTTATAAAAAATAATACATTTCGTTCTTGTTGCAAGTGGTTAGTTATGATTACATACAGTACGTCACAAAGGTCAGTCTCTGCTCAAAAAAAATAAAATTTACACCTACAACATTCAACTAAATGATTATGAATTGTTTCCAAATAAAATCAGAATGTTGTCTAAACGATTTTCTTTTACAGGATAAAGATGAACAGAAGAGGTTGGAAATGAAACACAGGAAAGAGGAAGATGATTTATACAGGAAGTTCGCACGACAAAGGGAGGAAGAAGAAAAAAGGATTAGGGAAGAAATAAGGGTAGGCATCAAATAATTAACCCCACTCTCTCATGAAAATGTGTAGGAGGAGTAATCGGCGTTATTACAGTAGATATATTATTAATTTTTATATTTAAATTCAATGAAGAATCGGCTTATAACGATAATTGGGAGAACTTGTGTTGAATGCATAATTTTTATTACAGAAACTTTCCGAAAAAGAGAATATCTAACAGACACTTACAGAAAAATCGTTATTTTTAACTTTTTTTTATTAAAAAATTAAAGTAAAAGAATTAAAGCACTTGGCAAGTTTCACAATGTTAATTTATTTCTCTGACGATCGTTTCGGTATTAAAACCATTTTCAAAAAGTAGTACACTTTTGTATACTTATTGAAAATGGTTTTAATACCGAAACGATCGTCAGAGAAATAAATTAACATTGTGAAACTTGCCAAGTGCTTTGATTCTTTTACTTTAATTTTTTAAAAATGTTTCACCAAGTGTCAAGAGAGTCTACAATTTCAAATATTTTTTTAATTAAATTAACTCAAAATATTATGTTGTAAAGAAACAATAACAATTATCATAAGGTATAGGCGTTTTAAGAGTTTTAAACAATTTTTTATATGATTTTCTAATTTTCGAAATTATTTTTAAAAAAGAAAATTTTTATAAACAAACTGTCACAGATGTTTTAATGACGCAAATTAACTGTTAACCGTTGTGATATCGTTTAAAATAAAATATAAAATGTTTAAGGATGAATGGGAAAAAGAATTGGAAAGATTAACGAACAAGTTCGAAAGAGAGATGCAACTAAAAAGGAAAAGAGATGATCAGAATGTGTTGACTTTAAGGCACCAACAGGAAAAAGACGACTTAGAAAAAAATATGACCCTGAGGAGGGACAGGAAAAAGGAATCACTTTCGAAAAAAATGTTGGAACATGAAAGGTAATAAAGTCTAATGCTTTTTATTTGTCTTATAATAGAAAATCAGTTTGTTTATTTATTTTGAAAGAAATATTGTTTTATATTTTATAGTAAAATAGTAAAAACAAGACAACAAAAATAAAAACGGATAGAATTAATTTAACCGGCCTATTAGGAATTACTAATAAAAATAATATTTCTGTTTCCCACCATCAATAAAATATACTTGGAAATTTTTAATTTAATTCAATTCATTAAGTAATCCCAAAAACGTATTTTTTTCGAATTAATGAATGTTTCACTGGGATTAATAGCGTAATTTAGATGATATCCATCGTACGGTACATCCCTTATCAGAGTGGCTACATTATAACTTAAAATCCCTGATAACACAAACAAAAACCGTTTGATAAGAAAAAAATGTTGAAACATGCTGTCCTGGCTGTAGAAAAAAGAGTTTTAAAATGTTTAGAAGTTAATGGACAACAATTCGAACAATTGTTGTAGAATAATTTTGTCATTGGTTAAATAAACTTATTTGTAAAAATAAAAAATTGTATGAAATCAGTTTTTTTAAATTTTCTCACAAGATATCAATTTTAAATGCATAGTGTCTTATATTTTTTTATTGATGATTAAGCGGTTGATGTAACTGTATAAAAAATTATGGACTGCTATTTAAAAAAAAGATATTTTTTATTTCTAGTTTATAATATTCCACACATGTTTTGACTCCATTTTTGATTTTTTTTCCAAAAATTTTCGGACTAATACATTAAGAACATGTCGACAAATCATTAAATACCATCAATTACTTTTGAAGATAACCGCGATAAAAGTAAATGCGGCAAACGGAAAAATTAAAAAAAAATGGAATAACTCAAAAACCGTTTAGAATAAAGGTAGGATTGTATTATCAAATGTACCCTTATTTCTGATGGGTAATCCAGAAATGTAAAAAAATAGGGGGGTTCCATTTAAAATAACAAAGTTGAAGTCAACTTCCGGTATAACCGGAAGCGATAGAAATTCAAAAATAGTTTAAAATGGTAGGCCTTCTGTGAAAACTCATTCGATCAAAATTTCAAAACTATATTCCAATTGAGGAACTGATGTTGTCTTTCTTCGGGTGTACAGGCCGTCGTCGGTTGGAATTGCTTCCTAACGTTTCGCTAGCACGAGTGGCGAGCTTCTTCAGAGGTCTATCCATTTTCGCTGTTGGTTGTAGACTAGCGAAACGTTAGGAAGCAATTCCAACCGACGACGGCCTGTACACCCGAAGAAAGACAACATCAGTTCGTCAACTGGCCGCGAAAGCCTTAATCAATTCCAATCGAGTCCGAAGATAGTCTAGGGGTCAGGTTGAAAACGTACACCCTGTATACTTGAAAATTTTGAATTTAATTCAATTCATTAAGTAATCGCAAAAACTTATTTTTTTCGAATTAATGAATATTTCACTGGGATTAATTGTGTAATTTAGATGTTACCCATCGTACGTTCCATCCCTTATCAGAGTGGATACATTATAACTTTTAAAATCCCTGATAACACAAACAAAAATCGTTTGATAAAATAAAGAAAAACTCATAACGTAATCGAGATCCGCTCTTAGGTAATAAAAGCCCAACGGGTGAAAAAACATGTTTAAATAATTTTAACAAAAAATTTAGGATAAATATAATATTAAAAAACCTTAAATGCGAAATTTAAATATAAAAAATTAAAATAATACGAAAATTTTACACACAAACATCCGAACATAATCCTTTCAAAATAAAATTGCAACCTCGTTATGCGAAAGCAATTTTCATTAAATAAATGTAATGGATATTGTAGAGATAGACAGATATACATCAGGTATGTGCGAGAAGAATTCGTAACTTTCTTTTATTCATATACATTTAACATCTGCTTTATTTAGAAAGTGTTTCTTTTTTTCATTTTAATCGGACAGAAGAATAAAATTGTGAACGGCTTATTATACGTATTATGTAGTGTTAAGGCCCAAAGGCGCGTCGAAGAGATGAGAGTGTGCAATAAAATTGTTCTCACACGTCTTGGAAACGTCTTCTCTAACGCTTTATTAAAAAACGAACGAGCACAAAGCAAAGTACCCAGTTGGTCTAATTAGCTCCTGTATAATTAATTATTATAATGGAAAAAGGAGGTTCAACCTACTTTTTGACTACTACTAATTATTTATTTATTTGTATCTATGTACCTATCAAGTACTTTCTTAACAACGCTTCCTGAGAACATTGTTCTTTAAAAGTCGCAATACTATACAATTTTTTTTAACAACCTTATTAAAGGTAATGTTAAAAAGTTTAGGTGACCTAAATTATTTAAAAAATATATATATTTACCTAATGGGGGTGCTACGAAAAGTAGTTATGGTATACCACCACTGGAAGATTAATAAGGTCTATTTTATAAATCACATAACGAAAATATTCGAGAAAAGTCGCCTATAACATCTAAGCAAAATGAGTGAAATCTTCCACTTTTTAGTGATACCTCATTTGCAGGTGTATAGGCTATGTTTCATAGGTCTATCATTGACCTTCCAACAACATTCATTACATTGAATATTTGGCTTCAGATATTTTAAAATACTGAGACGTAATAATAATAATTTTTTCGGTAATTGTTTTCTTACATTAGGATGTCCCATTTTTTTTTCGATTATTTAACTAAATTTGTTTGTTTTTGATATATTCCTATTAGGAAACTATTCCGTTACTAGTTTGATTAACAATTCTTTAAAGTAATGTTGAAGTTTAAATTCTGAGAATAAAAAATTCCTAAACAAATTAGAATTTAGTTTTAAAGCAGTCTAGATCGTAGCTTAGGATTCGGGAGGTCACCGGTTTGATCCGCCTTAATCTAATACGTGTTTCTGTCTATCTCCACCATTAACTACCCACTTATTCCCACAATTCCAAAAAGAATGCTAAAGAGGGCCTTCCTCCCTACCCTCCGGCTTTGCAGTACAATGTAGGTCGGAGGGACTGTCAGCTCACCAATGCCAGTAATTGTTGAATATGAACCTCCCAAGTTTTTTTTTTGTTGAATACAAAATATCATGTTCATGTTAAAATTTCACACTTTTTTTACTTAAAAATGTGAGCAAGCATAAAAATAGGTTTAATTCGTATTTATTTATAAGTATTGCCTAGTAAAAGAATACTAAAGAGGGCTTTCCTCCCTACCCTCCGGCTTTGCAGTACAATGTAGGTCGGAGGGACTGTCAGCCCACCAATATCAGTAATTGGTGAATATGAAACTCCCAAGTTTTTTTTTGTTAAATACAAAATATCATGTTCATGTTTAAATTTCACACTTTTTTTACTTAAAAATGTGAGCAAGCATAAAAATGGTTTAATTCGTATTTATTTATAAGTATTGCCTAGTAAGAGCCCAACGTTTAAATGTTGAATACATTTATTGCTGCATAACGTACTCTAAGTGTTAGTGTACACATATAACAAATAGTATGTAATAACAGGAGTGTTTTTTTCGCGTACAAGGAGGTAGCCTCGTTGCAAAGCAATTTCATATATTACTTCTAGCTTCTAGCCTTTGTAGTTTCGTTCCCATGACATCACTCTCAAACAAATTATTTATAGATTAATCAGGCAGTCGCGAATTGAAAATTACATGAGAATTTTTTTATCTAGCCGCAATAAAAATGTTTTCTTAAAAAGGAAACAAATTCTCTTGAATAATAATTAAAATGTGAGTATCGTTCCAAAAACGTTTAATTTTAAATAAATCAAATAAACGAAACTTTCACTTGTATAAGTTAGGTAATTAAAAAACCGTGGAATAAGTCGACAACGTTTAATGATTAACATTAGAAGATGAAAGGAACAGTAGACAAGTAATTTTAAATTACAATAAATTAATTTATTTATGTTATAGGGCAGCAACAGCTGCTTTAGTGGAGAAACAGAGTCATGAAATGTTAGAATTGATAAATGAAAAGAGAAGTCAATATATGCAGGCGGAATCTTTATATGCCGATGAGGTTGATAATGGGGGTGTTGGTGGGGATTATGTAGACGAACTAGCCCCCTATCCCATTCAAGCACCTCCGCCCGCCCCTCCAGCTCTCAGTAAATTCCAAATATACAGCGATCCTGCGGAATTTTCACACGTGGACCAAATTGCTATTTCGGCAAGTATACAATTGACATAATATATGTAGTAACCAAAGACGTGAATTACTTTGCTATTAATTAGTGGTAATTATAAAGATGATTTATTATTCTTTAGGTGGCTCAAGAAGACCAAAAATCCTTTACGGATTTGGTAAGGCAGCTTGTAGGCCGTTGTGGATCAGATATCGAAAAGGCAAGGTAATAATAACCCATTAGCTTTTTTACAATGGTTTTTATATTAGTAAATGTAAATATTATTTTTAAGGACTATATTTCGGTGGATCACTGTAAAAAATTTGAATGCCATGACATTTGATGATAATCTGAGAGGAGACACACCCATGGGTTTATTGAGGGGTATCAAACATGGTACTGAAAGTTATCATGTCTTGTTTAAAAGACTTTGCAGGTAATAAACAAAAACATCATCTATTTCTTCAACTACCGCAATAAAATATTAATTAATCTAATAATTAAATTTCGGGTCGCACCTCTGTAATATAAGTTAAAAATAAATTTGTTCATTTTGCAGTTAATTAATGTTAGTTGATTAAATTAATTATAATTTCACTATTTTATGATTTTTTCTTCAAAACAAACTTTTTAAACCATTAAATTCCCTACAAAAATATGTATCGGACATTTTTGTACATTGCTTCGTTACTGGACCACAATATTCAGAAATAACCAAAGAAAATTTTCCATGTTAATCTTAATTAAATGGAAAGTTGCCCTTTCGGAACAACTCGTACTTAAATATTAGGTGTCTTACTTCTTCTTCGTACAACTTTTAGATATGTGACATTGAATAAAAGGAACATTTTATTGTTCTAGTTATGCTGGTCTTCACTGTGTAGTAATTAAGGGTTATTCAAAATCTGCCGGTTATCAGCCTGGAGTAAAATTCGAAGATAATCGGTTTCGAAATTCATGGAACGCAGTTTATGTTGCGGGAGCATGGAGATTTGTGCAGTGTAACTGGGGTGCTAGGCATCTTGTAAACGCCAAAGAAGCACCCAAAGCTGGTAATAAAAGTAAAGCGGACAGTTTAAGGTATTCGGTTATAATTTTTTTATCCGTTATAATTAGATAATTACCGTACCATAACATAATGTAAATTTCAGATATGAATACGACGATCATTATTTCTTAACCGATCCGAAAGAGTTCATTTACGAATTCTTCCCACTACAGCCTGAATGGCAATTATTAAAGCAACCGATAACACTACAGGAGTTTGAAGATTTACCATTCGTGAGGTCCCTATTTTTCCGATATGGCTTATACTTTTCTGACCCAAACACGAAAGCCGTTATGTTCACCGATTCAACAGGTAAAAAAAAATGATTATGTTTTGAATTTTAAAGCATGTTCGACATATTCTTTGATGAGAACTAAAGATTCTGGAAACAGCTGAGTTGATTTCCATTAAACGTCTCAAAATAGAATCACAAATCCATTAAAAAAAAGACATTCAAATCGATTTATACGTTTTGAAGGTATAATGCTACAAACAAACAGACAGATACCATAGGCCAGTGTCCGGGTACAGTTACGTTAATGAAGCGATGATGTTTTTACTATTTGATCATTTTATGAAATTAATACATTAGAAGTCACTGTACATCAAACATTTTGTACATTTTTGACGAAGTGTTATTTTTAAAATATTAGTTTTAGAGCCAATTTTTTTCAGTATTTCTATCCTCTATAGAAATGGTAGTTACTTTTATTAAAGTATTCTAATGAGATGATAACATTTTGGATTTATAGTTTAGGGGTTTCCCATAATTATTCCATAAAAGAAAGTCCATTTTGGCCTACCGTGGGCACGATCCTATTTTCAAAGCAATAATATTCCTTATTCTATGTCCTGGATTAATAAAAATATTTGCAAACTTTATAAATAAATCTATTACTCATACGATTATTACTGTTATTTAGGTGCAGCAACAGTTCGAATAGCCATGCCAGGACACATGCAAGGAACGCTGATATTCCATTACAATCTCAAGTTTTACGATAGCGAAGGAGACACTTTCGAAGGCGTTTCTTTAAAAAGATTTGTTATGCAGGTATTGCATTACTTACCAACTAAATACAACATATCTAATTAAAAAGTGTAGTAGTATCCATGCACATTGAAATTTATGAGTCAAGTCATTGACCCTGACAGCAAATCATATTAATTATTAATTATAATATAATATATTAATTATACAACATAACGAATATGTAATTTTTTAAATTTTTAGTCAGTGGCGGGTAACACAGTGCTATTTAGAGTACACGCACCGTGTAGCGGTGCGTTTTTACTGGACATTTTCGCTAACGCTGTGACCCCAAAAGAATATTTAACGGGAGAACCGATGAAGTTCAAGAGCGTTTGCAAATTCAAAATATGCTGTGAAGACTTACAAACGGTCATGGTTCCTTTGCCTGATTGCGCTTCTGGCGAATGGGGACCCACCAAAGCCACAAGACTTTTCGGACTAGTTCCGATCACCCATCAGGTAAACATATTAATTATCTACTTCTAACTTGATTAACTAGAACATCTCACATCTCTAAAACTATTTGCAAACAGTAATCTAATATAAACAATCCTCTGCTTCTAATATCTCTCTAAACAGTTGTGAACTTATCTTTAATAATTAAGACAACATGATTGTATACGATTATTAATATGTATACATATATATTTAATTATTTATAGGAAGCCCTAATTTTCGCGGGCAGAGAACTGGAAATACAGTTCAGAATGTCGCGCCCTTTGACGGACTTTATGGCGACGTTACACAAAAACGGAGTAGAAGAGAAAAAATTGTCGAAATTCGTGTCTCACCACGTTGTTGAAGATTCCGTTACGTTCACTATCACATTCCCTGAAGAAGGTCAATACGGTTTGGACATTTACACTCGAGAAATGGCAATGATACATGATGCAACAGGAGAAAAGCATCTTCTCACGCACTGTTGTAAATATTTAATCAATTCGTCAAAACGAAATTGATACAAACGATTTTATATACGTTGATGAAAGAACTACATAATTGCACGTAAAGTATATTTTACAAGTCAATTAAAGACTGGCTTTCATCAACATTTGTTTTCAAAGAGAGATTTTTTATTAGTTTATTATTTCCAGTAACACCTGTACCTACACTTTTATGTTAAGCTTTAAACATATACAGGGCGATTTTACGATTTATTCCATTTCGCAAATTACGTACATCGTACCATCAACTAACATTCCAAATTTACATTTTTTGCGAAAACAAATTGCTCTGTATCTACCTATGATACATTAAGAAAAAAATATATTTATACTTTAATAATTGTGTAACTTCCTTCACGTTGTTATTTGCTGAGGCTTGTTTATTGTACCATAACACCACATATTGTTAAATCTAGTTTTTAAGTCTGTTGTATAATCATAATAATGGTGCTCATTCATTAAAATAACAAAGAGTTATAGGGGTGTGATCTATGTTTTCGAAATGTTCTTAATACTTTATTGGACAATCGAAGTCAAAAGTTTTCCGTCGATTATTACTAAATAATTAATTAAGTTTGGAAACCTGGATCGCGCGTGCTAATAAAAAATATTTTGGGAAAAGAATAAGGTGTACAATGTATTTTTTACGTAAATAATAATTATTTATTTTACTTATAATATTTAAACTAAAACTTGCAGTTAGAAAAATCAAAAATAACCACATAAAGGTGCAATAATAACACAACTTAAATAGAAAATATATATCTGAACACAATTTATTTTTTTACAATATTGATATATACTGAATAATTGTATTGACAAATAGTTATCGAAGTTTATGCACTGAAAATTATAAATTCCCCTCAATAAATAATATATTTGTTCTCAATACAGTTGGTTTTATTTTAAAAGTCGTAAAGCTATTGTTTATTATTGAGTATTTATTTATTAAAAACTAATATGGAGAATTAAATGTTTCAATATCATAATCTGTGTATATAGTGTACACAAAATGATTTAATTGCACTTTTAATATGAAAAATGGGATAAAAATTATCATTCTTATAATCTGCTACTTTCAACTCCGTTCCTTAAGGACGACAGCATGCTCTCTACTTCTGTTACTGCATATTGTAACTGGTCATTATCAGTTTTATCTAAATCTTCTAAAAACAAGTCAAGAGAATAGTTTTTGATTAACTCAACAAATTAGCAACAAGCATTACACTATATCTCCTGTGAAAGATAAAAAAGAATGCAAGCTTACCATCTAAAATAAAATTATTTGCAAGAATTTGTTGCAACTTAACTAAGACATCATCTAAATCATTATTGGCTTCATTAGACGAAATGTCCGTAACATGAGTGTTAGAATTTGAAGAAGTCAGCGGATCTAATAAAAAATAATATATTAAAATAAATTTATGAAAAGTCTAAGAAAATAAAGACGAAAATAGATAATCAAAAATAATAGGAAAAAGACCTTCATGGGAAGAGGTAAGGTTAAAAACAGGTATGTAACATCTATTGGAATGATCCTAGTAGAGGATATTTTAGGACTCGATCTCCCGGTATACGAGCTGTTTCATTTAAAATCGGATATTTAATGGTCAAAAAACTAGTAACTACTAGCATTAAAGTGTTGTTATCACACATACCTTTAAACCAAGTACTTATATCCCTAACTGAATAATTTTCCAATGAATTACTACAATCTGTAGTATTGTTTCCTTTAGTTGGGATTTCAATTTTGCTTTCTGGCGAGGTTTCGTCGTTTTTTCTCAAATAAGTATCAGCGTCCTCTTTTAGATATGTATCACATTCCGAAATTTGCGGAATTGGACTTAAAAACGCCAAATGATTATCTCTAGGAGGACAACGTACATTTGCTACCATGGGTGTGGATTGTGATACACAAACATTATTGTGAACAGGGGAATTGTTTATTAGTGACGGTTGAATCGATTGCAAGTATTCCTAAAGACAAAATATTCTCCAATTCATTTTCACGTTATCAATTATGAAAAACAAAAATACCTGTAACGTTTTAAGTTTCTGAATTTGCTGTGCTATGTGAGAACGATGTTCCTCCAAATACTTTTTTAATTCCTTATCCTTGTGATTACTAACTACCAATATTTCTTTTAATTCCCTAAAACAATGACCAATAAATATTTAAAACATCTAAGTTCTTAATAAAAATACCTATTTTGTAATTCTAACTGCTTTATAATTAGTTGAAGCTGGGTTTGTGGGGACGATAAGGGACGGATCTTATCACAGCTAATGTTAAAATTGTTTCCAATCTCAAGTATATTATTAGAAGTGCTAAAACGTATTTCTCATAAATTCTAAGAAGATAATAATTATTAGGAATTCTTACCGTAACAATTTTACATCTACTATGTCTGACCTAAAACTTGTTTGATCATTGGAAGAACATTTCAAAACCCCTAACATTTTTTTGAAAACCGAATGCGAATACTCCTTTCCTTTACCCTAAAAGTCCCAAAAGGTTTTTAAACCCATTTCGTTAATCCTCTTATTAATTTATTGCAAGACAATATAAAAGATTTAGAAATCACTAAAAATAAAAAAATACCTCAACACAATATTCTTTCATTGGATGGTTTGTTTTATGCGAATTATTCGTCCTTGTTATGAAAAAGCAACGTTGACACTGAGTGTAATTAATACACTTTGTGCATTTATAACGTAAACCCATAATGGGGCACGTTTTACAAACTGAACATTTTGCATTGTGAACGACTGAAAATTACATAATAACTATCAGTAACATAATTGAACATTAATTAATTAGCTAATTCATTTTACCTCCTTCAGAAATTTTTAAACGGTATAACGTTACAAACCATGAGAAAAGTTGAGGGCCACTTTCAAGCCAATTTATAAATGAGGACTGATCAATTCCTATTAAGCCTGGACACTGAAAGAGTAAAGAATAAAATTGTTTTTAAATTTTCTTCCTACACTCCATTAAACTTACTTTACTGAAACAACTTTCCACCATAGGATTTATTAAATAGTGACCATAACAGGAATCTTCATGAAGATAACACATAATATCTGTTATTTTAGAAAGTAACGATTGTAGTCTCAATCTTGTGACACAATAATTATGATCTGAACATTGTGTGAATAAGAAATTATAAAAATCAGAAACTGTACAATGACTTAGTAAAGCAAGAAGAAATTTTGTTGATGAAACTTGAATATTCCTTTCACGATTGCTAAAAATGTATATGTACTTAATTTATTAATGTTTTCAATTGGAAGTTTACCTGTCATAAATGTTATACAGCAAATTTATCATTAAATCAGTCGCAAAATCAATGTCAATATTTACATGGGATTGCTTATTAGTGGCAAAATAAATGTCAGATAAAATCGCTTCTAAATCATAAACTTCAAGATTTAAACAAGCTTCTGTGGGTCCCAATTTATGCTTTTCAAATACTCCAATTACTGTCATCAGAGACACATCATCCACTTAAATACAAAATGTAAAATTACATTCATAAACAAATCAAATGCAGATGACTTACTAAAAAGAGACCCTTGTAGGACTCTAAATTTTGAGGCAACTCTATAAACTCCATTATTTATGTAATTACAGTCGTCCAATCGTTGTTTAATATCAGAAAACTTTGGATGATCCAATTGTTTAGTATTAGTTTTTTCACTAAAAATAATATTAAATGCAACTGGCAATATAAGCATGATTAAAACCTACTTATAGTAAAATATAAATCCATTTTCATTTTCCAGTTTTTTCCAATTTCCATTCATGTTTTTAATAAAAAGTAATACGTGGTATATGCACAATTATACCACATAACCTCTTAATTTCACACCTTCAAAATATTGTACTTTCAACAAATATTTGTTGATCACACATTAATTTTCAGTAAGAAAGTAAAAATGAATAATACAATGTATTTCTCATTTATAGTTTTACAGTGGAATATATAAAAACTGCAATTCTTCATTTTTTTTTATCAGTAAACATTGGCAACAGGTTGCTTAAATTCATGTCACACATATTTGTCTAAAATTATCCTGCACTTTTGTAAATTAATATCATCACAATCACATTAAATAAACCGAATAAAAACTAAATTTTTTAAACAAATTTTGGAAAACAACAACAATGGTTCATAACGGAAAAACTTTCATTCTTTGTTTCGGTGTTGCCAAGAAGTTAAGGGTTAAAGATTAAAAAGATGTAAATCTTTTTTTAAGCATACTGCGAATTATTATTTTAAAAGGTAATTATTCTATCACTAAGGTAATAAATGTTAATGCGTAAAATATAAATCCATTAAACTAATTAACCATGGTGTAAATTGTAATAACATTAACCTGGCAACATCGCTTTCATTCAAATCAGTTCTGGTGACATATATATTCAAAAAGGTAGTTATGCAACATATCGTACATAATAGATTTATGAATGAAATCTTTAAAACTATCTAAAATAATACTTTTACTATTAACATAAATATATAATTAATAATAAATAAATATAATAATATATATACCACCGCACCGTAATAATTTAAATATACGAAAACAAAACTTTTAAAAAGACTGTTAACTATTTAACATGTAATACTTTTAAAATCTAAAAAAGACATTTCTCAAATATTTTAATATAAATAACAGTCAATCGAATTTGAATAATTTTAAATTTCTTTGATTATATTATCATAATAAGCATAGTATAATTGTATTTCGCGAATCATAAAAATGTGACAGTGTTGTATTTAGGAATAGACCGATTAGGCCCCGATTTGGAACAATAATTAATTAATGAGACAATTCACTTTCGTGATATATTAGGTCTTACGATGCAGTAAGGCAACTTCTACAAAGTCCACGAAGACTTCTTAAATGTATTAACAAAACAAATGTGCATAATAGAAAGAAATGACCAACATGGTCAGCTCCCGAACTTGTTGTTTTTCACTTTAATCAAAATTTAGTATAGGTGTGGTGAGCTGGGAAGTGATAAATGAAACTCTGAGCTTTCGACGCTCTGAGGGGAAAAGCCCAAGGCATAAAAAACCCACGTAATTCCATAATTTAATAGGAACGTAAAACTACTGGCCAGTCTCGATTTTTAACAATAAGAAGTTTCACACAATGGCAATAAAAATATCGTACAAGCATCGCTTGAAATATTTGTTGAATTATTAGCTTAAATGAAAACATTAAAATAATAAATGTACCAGAGCGGCGGCTCCAACTTAACACCACACTAATAAGTAACGCACGTGATCGATCACACATTCACAGGTAATTAATAATTAAATCGAAAAATGTCCCTTTTTTAAAAAACCAATCGCTACACTCTCAGGAGGGGCCGAGCACTCTCGAAGTCACAGGCATGAAAAAGAAAATAAAAATGCGCGCGCATAATATCCTTAATAAGTATATAATTAACAATTGTTTAAATAAGTTCTTCAGCTACTGAACACAATTAATTAAATAACATGTTTCCTAATATACTAGTACCTATATACATTTGGGACAAATCTTTTTCAACGTTGAATCGTATTAAGGCATATTTATGCTCTATTATAAAAATAATAGTGGACTCAATCTCGTTGAACCTTTTGCCGCAAAAAAGCACATCGCAAACCAACCCTCATAACAATGTGTTGATCCAGAAACACTTTTATTTGCTTAATTTAGAAAACCCTTCCCATTCCTATCGGTAGCAATACACTAGGGTGTCATCGGGCCTAAATCCGGCCCTGAAGTGACATTAATAAAAACTTTCATGTTACATATATCTATAAATTAATTGCTAGTTTGTAAATTAATTTGGTAAGGAAAGTTTGGTTTACAGGTATGTGGTACGTGCAATGTGTTTTCGCTTTGTTATTGTCAAGTATAGTATATAATTCGTCGTTGTGAAGACAGGATGTAGTGCATTATGTTTTACGACCGCTTTTTTGTTTGCTCCACTAAACCAAACCGAAATGAAATCGAGTGGAAAATGCGATAATTAAGAAGGAAAAGAAAGTACATAATTTAACTACACGACAATGGTTTTCATACAGAACCTAATACGGAAATAGAAATGTTTTTTAATCATACATGTACACCACATATCACCTATTACCCATACAAGATTGATACATAAATAAAGTTTAAACGTGTTTTTTTTTTTTTTTAATGAAGACAACGAATTCTATCAGTTGGGAAATGCAGATATTAACCAGTTATAATGGAGATTATCTAATAGGTGCTATATTATCGTAAACCATCAGGTCTCATTCATCAGATAAAAAAGTTTGTTCAATTTTCTTTCTATTTTTAAAGTAGGTAATAATTAATCCATGGAAAGAATTTGTAAAATATATGTTTTATTAAATAATTAAAATGTTACAGGAACTATATAAGCAAAAACAATACTTTTTTTAGAGGTAATTGGATAATAGTTAAAACATATCACTATAAGAAAATATTGTTATCAAGTGGGAACAGTAATTGATTTTTGGTATTTTTAGAATTATTCTAAAGCCATTAAAAATCAGTTGTATTGAATTATGTATTGTATTGATGGAAGTCTAACATATTGAAATAAACACACAGTTGATAACTTCCACAACTTATTAAATAAACTTAACACATGTTTCGCTAACACTGTGGTTTCTTCAGAAGTACAAAATCTACTTAAAACTACCTAAGGGTAGATGTTTATAAATAGGGTGGTGAATCTTCATTAGAGTGAGGGAAAAGATTTAATAGTGGTGAGAGATTTATATCTACTTGGTCATTAAGTAATATGTCTGTATTTTTATATTTGTTAATTTCTTTAGATTCTAATAGTGTAAGTTTTAAACTTTTATTTTCAATGTGTAAAATTTTTAGATCTAAATTAAATATATGGTTATGTTCTAACACATGTTTGGCATAGTTAGAATCGGCTTTTTTATTTATTTCTATATGATCTAAAATGTTCATTCAAACGAATTCTAAAATTTCTTCCCGTCTGACCTATATAAATTTTTGAACAAGAACCGCAGTTGTTGATATGTCTGGTTTTGATAATTTCTCTACTTTGTCTTTATTATTCATTATGTGTATGCTACGGTTATTATTCGTTTTGTATGATACATTTATATTGTTGTCTCTAAGAAATTTATTAATTGTTAGTGATGGTTTCCCTATATATGTTATGTTAAAAGTTTGAATTTTTTATTTGTGTTATCTTTAGCGAGTGGGATGATGTTTGAAATATTTTGTAAGAGTGTCCATTATGAGCGGATTGCTATTATTGTTTATGGCAATTTGTTTAATTAGATCCAATTATTTATTATAGTCTGTTTCTGACAAGGGAACTTTGATTAGTCTGTGTCATCAAAAATCGCTTAGTAAACGTTTTCGAGGTTTTCGGATAGCCAAAAAGTACCCATTTCTTGCCTTTATATCGATATTTTACTGCAATATAAAAAGCTTTTGCATTGTACTTCTAATAATGGTAATTCTTGTTACTGCACCTAAAGATAATTTAAAACAACATTAGTACGCTAGTTATTTTGTAATTTGTAAAAAAAACAAGCAATTAAGTACAAACATCATGGTTGTTACAACTATGTAATATTAATATTATTTACCAATTAGTTTGTATTCATTTGAAGTAATATATAGTAATACTGAGTTATTTTTTAACATACATACATATGAATTGCATAAACGAATATTCGAAACAATGTAATGAATTGAATTACAAATTTCGAACTTGTTTTACAATGGATTTAGACATAAAAATTGAAATGTAATGTGAATAAAAAGTATGTCGTAGATTTCGAAATGTTTGACAGGTGAACAGACAGGACACCTACACAAATAATAAAAATTAATTGTAACATATGTGTAGGTAGAGGGTGCCTTAGAAAATGTCTTTAGGAAAGCATTCAATTTATTCAATGATCTACTCTTTGCGGGATTTTCAGACATAAAATACTTTTAAAATACTAGATCGATTTTGAAAAAATATTAGATATGATTATTATAATACTCATGAAAAAAGAAATGCAGTTACAATAATATATTCATTTATAAACAAATTGCCAAATTAATTAATTAGTATTTAAATACTTTTTCTTAGTATCGTAATAAATATATATAAACATAATAAACTGTAGTGTTTGTTTGAGTATTTGAAATACGTTTATGTAACTTTTTTGAGAAATCGTTTTTGAAAAGTTATTTGTATTTAAACACCTTTTTGGTATTTAGGCAAGTATGACAGCAGTAATAAATAAGAGAGAAACCTAGTAAGATGAAAAGAAAAAATGCTTTATAATGTTTCAAAAAAAAAAAAAAAAACTGAAAAGATTCCTATAAAGGTTAAAGCAAAACTGCAACATTAATTAGTGAAAGTAATAGGAAAAAAAGTTTTTAAGACATGGATATGTTTTAAGAGACCAACAAGGATTATTTGGCAATAGGTATTTCTAATTGAAATTGAATAATACATAAAAACTGGTAAAATGTCATCTTAGAATTTTGGTGGTCAAAAGCTGCTTTGGGGGTTCTGTATGATAAAATATAAACAATTAAACCAATATCCTTAAATTGTAAAGGTCATTTACATAACAGGGGAGCGATAAAATTTAATTTAGTTGGTACCTAGTGGAAAGGAACAAAATAGCACAATAAAAATAGATTATTCGTATGTGTGTTGCGACCCCAAAAAGGATGCATGAAAAAACAAACACACATAGGTATATCCAAATTAGGTACCATGCCGTTTTAAACACACTAATACAAGTAAACATTCACATATCGACGAATATGTACAATTCATACGTAATAAAAACCCCACCGAAGAAGAAATGTCAGTAGCAGGATCTGAAAATTTCTTCAAAGTCTGGCCTGGCCAATAGTTATACAGTTCGAGTAAACGTAGTAGTAGACGGGCCGTCAAACAGTCGGTGGTCATCAACTTCTTCTTGCGGATATCAAGTGTCGCTGTCGCAGAGCATAAAATTGGTACCCAGTGTGTCGGTTTTCTTAGTTTGACATTTAAAATCGGAACGGTATTAAAGAAAAAGAAGAAGAGAGCAACTACAACACAGGAAATAACTTGATAACCTGATTACATCTCCTGTAATCGCGCGATTATTATTATTATTATTAAAAGTTCGACCTATTATTTTATACCACTTTTCTACCAAGAAATTAGAATAATTAGAGAGCGAAGAAAAAATAACGTGCTCGTAATTTACTAACTGCAACGTATACGGTAAGTTTCACTCATCTAATTTAATAATTAGCTAATTTCCAGCAAACATTAATGATATAAAGTCTATAAAGATATTAAAAAAATAATAATTGAGAGAAACTCTCAAGTTGAGGAATAAAAATAATTTGAATCTTTTTTATTTTTAAGGAAAATTTTGCTAATCATATAATAGAAGAAAATCATATATTTCATGATAAATTAGGAATTGTACACAAATGCAATAAAAGTCAAAAATTAAAATTACCGGAAATTTTAGAAATAAATAAATATAAAAAAACTTAATTTAGTACTGAACGACCAAATAGATGGTAATAATTCCCCCCTACTAAATTTATTTTAAATGAATTTTCACCCCCATTAGTCAACTATTCAAACTGTTACGCGACACTAGGTTTAGTAGTAAATACTCGCATGTCTGATGAAGCCAATCAATGTCTGGCGAAAACATGTTACATGATTTAATAAAATTTGTGAAAATTTACTTGTTTGGTGTTTTTATTTCTTGGATTATGGATTTTCATCATGTAAAGGTCGAAACTATTAATTGACTCTCAAGTTGAATGAAAATTTTCTAAACAATTTTTCTTCTGCTTAATAGGATTAACAACCGTACCCTATAAGGGTAAAAATGAATTAACTTTAAATTAAATTGTCAAAAGATAAGAAATGTTTTAAGTAAATACTACGAATCTACAAAAAGTTTTGAATGGAACCACAAGAAAGAGAAAAACATAACAAATTAGTCCGAGAATAGTTTAATTGTGATTTTTTAAAACGAATTTGTTAAACGAATATACTAAGTTCATTCACATTTGTGATTACACAACCTTACCTTTTTAATTTTCAAATAGGATAATGAATGACAAATTAAATTGCCCAAAAATTCCCCAAATATTTTCATATTAGATATTAGTAGAAAATTTGGCGCGCGTGAAAATATGCATACCTACATTATTAGGTACGTTTATTAATAACAGATAATGGAAATTATAATTTCCTTACAGTTATTCTTAATTTATTATTATTTCGCGTGCTGAAGGACAGCTACTGTTAGATTTAATTTATTTATAGTTTCATTCGATCAAATTTTTAGAATGAACTTGATACTTTCAAATACTTTAAATTAACCTTAAAATAATAGGTATATAATTAACTTTTATATCGGAAAATTATTTGCTAGAAATATGTGCAATTAACTTTAACTAAAATAATATTTGTGGGTAGATCGTTTGCAATGAAAAAAAGAAAAGTAAAAGTGATTTAGTTATTATTTATGCATATAATTTGAGAATAATAAAAAGTTTTTGTAACACAGCTGTTAATATTATTTGATTTAATAATACCATGTCAAATCGTGTATAAAATTAAGAATAATGTGGAAAATATACATTTTATTCGATATCCTTAAAAAGCTTATAAAAACCGGATAATTCTGAATTTATCTTATAGAAATCGATTATCGATTTGAATTAGATAAAACTATATTTTACTGTTTAGGATTAGTTGAACGATTTTTATTTTTACACCTTTTACGACCCTCGGGGAGTTTCTTCATACTTTAAAATTTCAATATTGTTATTAGTGTTATAGAAACATTTTATTTTCCCCTATTTTCAGTTAAACCCAAATATGGGCGAATTCAATCAGGTAGTTGATTAATAACGATCGATCGATTCCAAACAATCTGTCTAATTACAACCATTCAATTTCTTCCACAATCGTATTAATTAATTGTTTATTAGTACGGACGTAAGTTATCCACTTTCTTCTTAACGTATCAACCTGTTTTCTCCAATACATTTATGGTTAAATTAGAACATCGATACGATACGATACGAATAGTTTTTATTTTGTTTAATTTTTTTATCATGCACAATAAATACAGGCAACATATATCAAAGTTTTCTGTTTATTAATAAAAAATATATATGTAATAATTATAATGAATATAACATGCTACTTTTAAGAACATCATCAGTTTATTTTACAGATAAGGGAATTGACTATTGACGTATATTTCGTAGCAGCTTTTTCTTCCGATTACTTAAACGGGAAAAAAGCTGTGAGAACGTTATAGAAAATGCCACTATATAATTATATTTATGCAAGGAAATATAAATGGTATAATACGATTTAAACATAAAAGTTAAGCAATAAAATTTAATTGCTGTTCCGTAAAGACAGTCTGAAAGTGACCATTTCAACATTTTTGAAATTTTTTAACATTTAGAACGATAAATCTACCGTTATAAAACGTTTAAAAGAATATAAATTCAGTTATTGTCATATTAATATGTGAACGTCGAGATTGGTACACATTTTCGGTATTTATTATAAATGAAAGTAGGAAATGAAACATAAGGAAAATAAAAGTTATTCGTGTATGTTGCAGGTAAAAAAATAAAAAATCACGGGGGCGGGCGACATTGGTTGCCGCCCGAAGCCGCACAAGGCAAATCCGAACACATCCGATGCATGCGAATTATTACTATTGTAATAATTTTATGTTATTATCTATGATGTTACGTTTGTGATTGAGTTGAGGTTAATTCAGTTATATAAGCGTGCAATGTATACTATTGCATTAGAAAGAAACTTGGCCGAATTTCGGAGATTACTTGTTTTAACAATCATTTAATCATCATTGATATCTTGAAAAAATTGATAGAGTTAGCCTTTACTATATGAAAGTTAATCATAATATTAGGTAAAGAAAACAGTTTTTGAAAACTTTCATTTAATTTTTATTAAAATTCTTAACAAGTTTCGACCTACAACGTCATCTTCCATCGTTAATCTTTCTTCTGAAGATGGCCTTGTAGGTCGAAACTATTAAGAATTTTAATAAAAATTCAAAAAGTGTTTTCTTTATCTAATATCATTATCATTGTTTATCTACTCAAATATGAACCCGAACAATATAGGTATCCTATAATATTAATATTCAGTATCCTTTGGCAATTTATTTAATTATTTTCATTAAAGGTAGACACTCATCAAACCCTGCGTCCAGTATATTTTCAAAAACAAAAAGAATATATAAAATCATCATGAACGTAATATCTAAAAGCTAATATATTCAGGAATTGGAGAAGGAAGACACATTGAAAGTAAATATTTTATGACTGTTATTGCATACTATGGAAGTCAAGTCAAGAAATAGGACGTTAGGACACCTGAGGAACGAAGGGTTAGTTAGAGACATATGAGAGGCACAAATGGGAGTAAAGAGGAGCAGAGGAAGACCTAGCTTAGATTACTGTCCGCAAATAGTTAGGGATGTATGTAAAATATTCTTCGGACTGACGAATGTATGATAATGACGATGAAAGGTTAAAATCAAAAAGTATAATATAATATTCCTCTTTGTCTAATAATAATAAACGGAAAAAGATATAAAGTTATGCGTTAGATACTTATAAACAAATGTATTAAAAGCGTTTCTAAAGTCTTACAAATTAAACACTTTATATATTTGAAAGTTTCGTTGATCTAATTCCCAGCCGAAATCACACACTTAATTTGCATTTGTGATTAATTTGTTGTTAGTAAGGAAGCCAAGTCGTGTATTATATAAGAAGTTGTATTGCACAAATGTGCGAAAGAAAAATTGAGAATTTACTGTAACATAAAATACTCAAGCGCCGATCTGCCATCATGCACATTTGTATCTTTTGCGTTATTGCATGCGTAAAAGACATCTAACGCACTCAGCATGCTTACATACATACATACATGTAAGTTTATCTAGAAAATTTATCTTAGTAGTTTCATACAAGTTAGTCACGGATAATTTAATTTAGAAATCTTCTTTGCAGTACTTCTTTACATGTATCTATGAAGAAATGTTATTTAATAGTACTTGGTAAAAAACGTATAAAGTGGAGGAACTGATTAATTTTCTTATCCTAGCAGATAATTGAGGAAACTGATAGTATTTTAGAATTTATTTACGGTTTATGCAAACAGAATTATTTGTATGTTAGGGTGTTATTAGTTAATGTTTTAGCAACGTATGTTAAGAAAATTCACCTAAGATTTCAGCTCCATAAATCAAACAAGCAGTTTATTCTTCTTTCATTTAACATCGAAAAAATGACGTTTCCATTCAAAAAAAGATTTTTTCTTCATATTTGCATGGCCGGTGCTACCGAAGTTGCCACTAAAAATAAAGATTTACCTGTTACAAAATTGGGGTTTTAAAAGTAAACAACAAATTTTGCCACCAGAGAAAAGGGTGCTCACCTACGTAATAAGGTAGTGGTAAGGAGTGTGATCCTTGTTTACGAAAACGACAAACGCGTGTGAATCATTTCACTCAAAATTTAACTAATCTTTTTACACAGCTCATCCATCAATATATATACATTTGTCGAGAAGTTAAAAGAATTTCAAATTAACACTTATGTCACGATTCGAAGTTTAAAAACACCTTTCAAAATTAAGGATGCCTTCGTAAGAAGTAAAGTGAAAACTATCTTGAAATTGTGTGAAAAATATAAAAACAAAACAATATCGAACATCGACTATATAAAATGTGTATCGGTGGCAAGATCGGTCGGATATAACTTGGAGGCACTTTCGGTTACGCCCTGCATGACAGCATGTTTAAATATTATCGGAAATCTTTGAAAATACTGAATTAATCATTAAGTAAGTACAAAGGATGTTTTTAGTAGGAAATTTAAGTTTCTACAAAATTCTGCCAGGAGAATTTCAAGAGAAAAAATCTTTTACGAGCTATTCTCGATCGACTAAGAACGTCATTTTTTTCATGTTAATTAAATGATAGACAAACTCTGTTTGCATCGTTCACAGGTTTGATTTACGAAGCTGAAAATTTGGGAGAATTTTCTTAAGATACGATGCTAAAATATTGGCCAATAGGACTGAAAATAAAAACGGACACACAACTTACTTTTTTTAATTTTGAAAATTGACGACAAAAAATAAATTACGAAAACATGAAATACCATTACCTTGAATTTATTAAAATTATTATTAAATATTTGATACTTTTACCTCCAATATATTCGATATACATATATTTACGTTACTAGTACTGTTATCGTTTTTTTTAAAGTGAAATTTATAATTTCTATTTTTGTTATGTATTTATTCAAAGAGAAGAGAAATATGGTATTTATTACATCTCTCTCATTTGTGTTGCGCCTTGTACGATTACAAGGGTTATCGGATCTGATTTTCGTTTTTTTTTTTTTAATCTTGAAGGAAATATGAATAAATAGGATTCATGAAAATTTGTAAGGAAAGCTTTATTTACCTGATATTCAGTCATCAACAAAATTAGAAATTAAGACCGACAGGCACATCTTTTCATGTTGGTTAGGAGTTCCCCGAAAACCAGAAGAAAAAAAAATTAAAAACACGGTCATTTCTTTTTTGATTTTCACGCGTCATGAATGAGAGAAATCAATCAGTAGATACAATCGCTAACAAGTGGCTTTTAGAAGAAACTGATCGACGATTCTTTTGTACAATGAGGCCAGCCGGTGTATAATTAAGTTATTTAGATTTATACACACTTACAAAGAGTATAAATAAAAACCTGTCAACATTGTCTACAGCGGTCTGCACATTTTTACTATTATTAGTTGTGGTTTAACAAGTTGTAACTATATTGTCTGTCTCCTGCCTAATAATAATTATTATATTATATTGTCTCAAGTTGGTTAAATTTTCACCTTGACCTACAACTGACAAAAGTTTTACTTCATTATTTTTTAAGTTGATATTCAAAAATTAATTTTTAGTTTTCATTCCCTATCTCTTACTTTTTAGGGTTTTCAGGCTTTCACGGCCGGCGTTGTATTCAGATATATATACACTTTCTGTGCTGTTGTGCTGTGGTCCACGTCTTCCTTCTTCTCGATGCGACGTTTCGCCAGATCTTATTTCTGGCATCTTCAGGCAGTGCTATTTATCTTGATGATTTGTAACTGAAGATGCCAGAAGTAAGATCTGGGCACAACAGCCCGGAAAGTGTATATATGTCTGAATAAAGTCTGTTTGTCTGTATGTCACAAGTGCAGCATCCAGATACATATACCTAAGCGCTTACGTTCATAAAATTAAATTTTCCACGTTACAATTTCATATAGAATTAGAACTACCCACACTACCACCGCATACTTTGATCGCTGAATCAATTTCATGAGTAGTTCTACACACGAAGAAAGAAAATGGAGCTAATTACGGTACGACGGTTCTAGCAAGTAATTGTAGTTTCATTTTATGACATATTTTCAACTAATTTTTAATGGGACCGTAACTGACACGAACAAAGCTTTAGTGCTTTGTGTTTGAAAATGTGTTTCCAATCCTTTCGGGGCTTGGAAGCACTGTACTTCGAAAGATTAGGTAGATGAGACCTTCAGCTCTTGCAACTCCATGATAATCACAGTTTAAAACAAAAACGCAGGTTTTTTGGTTTTAAAAATTTTTCATTATTTCAGCACACAGTGCCATCTTCAGATGGAGGAAACTTGCAAACTAAATTACAATCAGAACTCTTATATACACTAACTTACAATCTGAAGGGTAGGGGTAAAATGTTTTATATATTTAATAAAGGTGAATTACAAAATTCCAGGTGGTCGTTCAAGATATTTCCATTTTTACACAATTTATTTATTTCTAATTTTTCTAAAAAATGAAGTTTTATTCCTTTATTTGCAAAATGTAGTACTTTGAAATTTTCATAGAATTGATGTTTTTCATCAAGTAAATGTTCTGCATAAGATTTTTTTTTATTGTTAAAACTATTTAAATGTTCTTTTATTCTTTCTTTAAAAGATCTCCCAGTTTGTCCCACATATGCTTTCTCACAATCTCCACAGTTAAGTAGATACACTCCTGATTTTTCTTCTTTTTTAGTTTTATCTTTATTGTTTTTTAAAATAATTCCTAATGACGTATTGGTTATATATGAAATTTTGTCATTAGTCAATTTAGAAATATAATGGCCTATTTTGCTAGAAAAATTGCCTAAATAAGTTAAGGAGTTAAAATTTGAAATAGGTTTAATTTGTGGATATAATAAACTTATTGTTTGTTTATTTACTTTTTTGTTTAACAATTATTGTGGAGACAACCAAACTGTGATTACTGTACTTCGAGCCAAGTAATTGAGGCTTGGTATACAAATTACTTTATAAAAGTGATTTGAAATTTGTACTTCAAGGGCTTCAATGTCTTTAAACTTCGAATTACTTTTCGAAGTAATTGTATTAAATTATTAACTTTAGTAAGGGCATTGAGTTTCTGGTTTTAAGCTCTTTTGATGAGGGCTTTGCCTAGCTCTGGACCACAAGACCACAAATATTAGTAAAGACAAACACAACACTTTACTTTGTTTTATATAACTTTATTATTTGTTATGACAACTTTGTTTTTGTACAATAACAAATAATAAAGTGAAATAAAACAAAGCAAGTAGTGTTTTGTCTTATTTTCAACTTGATACCTCTAGCTATTCCTGAGAAAAAAAAACTTCCATAAACTGATTATGCTGGTTTTTCATTCTGAGATACGAAACCTTAGAAAGCAAAACTTCATTTTTGTCCCTGTTTATCTCTTTGTAGACCAAACTGCAACGGAAATCTTAATTTAACAACGCACTTTTTTACTTTTTTTTTAAATTATTATTCGGATAAAAATGAAAACAATGTACCTAATTAAATCTCTATAATGCTTTACAATACTGTAATTATTTAAACGTTAATTAGTCCCGTCCAAAGTAGATGGACATATGTTTATACATTTTACTATAGGTACATATTGCTTTAATGAGTTCAATTCAAAATTGCAATTACTTAATAATTGCAAAGATAAATGACTATTTCTATATTGTTCTTGTAATTCAATTGTTTCAACTTTCATTTTTTTTTTTTTTACTTCATATTTTTACAATTAATTAGGTAAACTACGCAAAACCAGAAATGTATATACATTACAAATTCTACTTAATGCTGGTTAAAACATAACGTGTTTTATAAACAAGAATGATAATTTCACTTTTTATTACTGTCTGGTAATGATTGATAACCAAATAAGTTTAATTTCCATTTCGTGCCAGCTATTTTAAAGTACAATATATAAATATGTAGATCACGAAATAAATTAGTTTTCTTTTAACAATGTTGAACTGATGACTTCAGTGAAATCCAAACAACAAATCGTTGTTTAGGAGTTATGCAGAGTGAATACTAAACACTAACACTGAAAATATTTGAACTAGTTTTTCCTTATGAAAACGAATGCCTACACATAGTTGTCCTATGAATGAAACTAAAAATATTCTTTGATTGCATGTTGAAAAGTTGTCCTCCTTTTAAAAAAATATCTAAACTTCTTGCTGCATTTTCCCCATTTAGAATAGAAAATAATTATTAAATAGTGGAAAATGTACTTTCACTTTTCTTTGTTGAAGGTCATTTAAAAAATATCAGGACACCACTACATCAATAAATTTATTTGAAAATTTAAGAATTTTTGGAATTTATATAAACGCGATGATGATATAGATAATCGTCATCATAGGGTCGTCAGTACGAAGACTGGTTGGACGGTGCCGTCCTATTTGCGGTCAGTTCATCGAGTGGTCAGTGGATTTTTCGGTCAAATCTTTCTTGAATGTAAAAATGGAGGAAGGATAAAATTTACCTGTCGATTTTGCGGTCAAAAAAGCGTTTCACGTGTATAATGTATACACCTTTATTTTTGAAAACAAATTGGTTAGGTTAGGTTAAGTTAGGTTAGGTAGTGGTATCCATAATAAATGATATGAGTTTGTCACTCGTGTGCCTCAGTTTGAAAATTTAACAAGTTTGCTGTATAAAAGTCGCTTATAGGCTCAAGGCGTCCAAAAAGAACCATCATCCCGAGAAGAAATCGACATATTTAAATGAGATAGAAAAAGTGACCGCTCGATCCATACAACCTGGTTGGACACGTACCACCACCCTTTTCTATCGTGATACAACCTTCGCATGTCCTTACTATTAATATGTCTCGAACCGTTTATGTCTCAAAAACTGCCCTACCTTCCCATATTTCCCGTTCCTCCTACTCTTTCTAATACCTCCTCATTGCTAGCCCTTTATATCTACAGTATTTCCACCATCTGCCTATAACACCACATCTCAAACGCACTAGTATTTTATTTTTCACCGCGCCGCGTTTTTGTTTATCTTGTTTAACTTCCTAGTTTCGAAAAATTCCGCCACTATGATATCTAGGATTCGATGCAGTGTATTCTTCCGGGCTGTTTTGCCGTGGTCCATGGATTTTTTTTCAGACGTTTCGCCGTGCTTTGCTGACGGCATCTTCAGTGGTGAATTGGCAAGTGCCAAAAAATACCATGGACCACGGCAAAACAGCCTGGAAGAATACACTGCATCAACATACGCCGGCCGTGAAAGCCTGACTACATATCTAGGATTCATTCCGACTTGTAGAAAAGCTTCAAATATATCAGGAATGGCCGAACCGATTTTCATAAAACGTATCTAAAAGCAGTTTCAAATTAAATAATTAGCAATGATGCCACAGACAAAACCATAAAGAAAACCATTAAAATTAAACTCTCAATGAAGTTTCGAAACGAGCAATAGATAGAAGTGTGTTCCATTTAAAAATAAAAAAAATACTAAAACGTGATTTACTAATAATCTTAAATTTCAAAATAATTATGCTGTCGCATTTGCTTGAGAAGATTCGATAAAGATCACAGTAATCTAGTGTGCTTGGTGTTTGATGTATTTATAGATCGTTATCGATCAAAACAATATATGTGAGAACACGTTTCTCTTTTTCTTGTTCCAATTTTATCGTATTTGCCTATCACTTCTTCATTTTATTATGCGATTATATATTATGCAACTGCAATGTTATTTTTAACTAAAATTAAATGTTAAAACCTAAATAGACTTTTACAATCACTAACAGAAATCGAGAGAGAGAGAGAGAGAAAGACCAATCATTTTTGCCACTACTTAACAACTGGCGCGAAAAAAATCAGAAACCGTGAAGTTCTAAAAATCCTACCTAAAATAATAGAGCACAACACATCATAAATTAAAATAATAATTTTTTATTAGCATTTTCAATTACATATAGTTGGAATAGATAATGAGTCCTTTAAAGGGAACGACCTTACTAATTTGTTTAATTTTTACGAATCAATAATTTTGATTGTTCGATTTTATGCAATAAATAATTATGATAAATTATATTAATTAAATGTAATTATTCAATTACTACAAACTAAAAATGATTTGTGATTTAACTCTATTTACAAAGTAATAAACCGAAACAAAATAAGACAAGGTAATCTAATTTTAATGAATAGTTAGCAAAATAAGAAGTTCAAAATTTTTCTTTTGGTTAGATTGTTTTTTGTTATTTGGATTTACATTTTCATTTTTGAGTTGATAAAAAACTTTAGTCAGTATTGAAAAAAGACAAAAATAAATATTGGTAATAGGGAAAAAGAATTAAAGTAATAGAAAACGACAATTTTTAACAGAAAATTAGAATCCTTTATAAACTGTAAATTAGACACACTAATGCAACAAAATTAACTCAGTGAAATTGAAAAATCTACTAATTGCTGTATTTTTTTCTTTCCACTTTATTAACCATCCCGTAATGGTTGTCTAAACACCCTCTCACGATTATATTGACCATTAGGAGTTAATTATTTTGTAATCACTGTGGGTTTTTTAAACAAACTTTTTTATTATTTTATTACACACATCTGTAATGATTGTATTAAATCATTTTTTTTAAAGAAGGAATTAAAATCCTTATTCGTCTAAATATTAAGATCAAAGATCTCACATTTGGAACGCGTCCTACCAAGTAGGCACATCGAACCGAAAGCCATATTCCACGACCGCTTTCGACCTAGCGGGTCTCATCAGATGGGAGTAGTTGTTCCATATTTATATTTCTATTTATAATATAGCCCGTAAAGGTCTTTCTGCCAGCGCCCATCTGATGAGACCCGATAGGTCGAAACCGGTCGTGGGATATGGCTTTCGGTTCGTTGTGCCTACTTGGTAGGACGCGTTCCAAATGTGAGATCTTTGATCTTAATATTTAGATGAATAAGGATTTTAATTCCTTCTTTTTTGAATATGTTATATCTTCGTCTAAGAATACATCAAAATCAATGCCCGTAGGGGTATTAGCCCTCGGAGTAGTTGTTTCTGTTGCTCCATATTTACATTTACATTTTTTTTTAAATATTATTAATAAGGGGCTGGAAAAAAATGAATCCTTCACTTCAACTCAACTATCTCCTTTAAAGAATGTGAAACTCAAAAGCGTTGTTATTCGTATCAGACAACAGTTGTTCAACACGTGGTTGTTATAAGCCACCTAGTGAAATTAATTTTATTCCATTCTACGCGCAATGACTTTTTCTTTCACACAAATGTGACGCGGCGCCGTTGGTTGAACAGTTTCACCTAATAACACACATACATAGATAACAATCGACATCGACATCGACATCGACATCGACTCTTGATGGCAATAATAACAATAACTTTTTTCTTTTTTGGTTGCAGATTGACTGCAGGCGAATATGCCACCTGTAAGATGGAGACTTCTAATTACGGGTGAGTGGTTTCAAGTGGTTGTTGTCCACTTACGATTAGTAATATTCAAATATCTCTTATTACAGGTGTTGTGTTATATTGTACATTGTAGTGAAAGTCTTCGATTTAATTGTTGTCGTAAAAGTAAATGTAAAATTTATACCATAACATATTGCAACGAGGTCTATCAAACAATCACAAAACCACTTCATATTGCAAATTGTAACTTTTAGAAATAACTGAAACGTTAATCACCAGAATCTAACAAATAAGTTATCGGAACAAGCAAATAGTTGATGGATTTTATTGAAATTCGATTTATTGATAGAATTAATCAAGAATTTTAAACAAGAATCTAGAAGAGTTGTATCAAAACAAAGTTATAGATATATGTAAATTCAAAAGTGAGTTATTTTTTATTAAATCCAACGTGGTCTGCTTGCCACCCTATTGGTTTCTTCACGACCCAACCCTTGCTCCGTCTACCACCATTGCTCTGAATCTGACGAAAAATTTCGGTCATATTTTCTTCGGGCATATCTATCTTAGTCAGAATTCTCATCGTTTTTGTTATTATAAGTGAGGAAAGGTTTAATACATTTACATATTCATAATTCAAATTGTTGAGTCATCGAAGGTGCGTATAAACTACACGCTTCAAATTATTTATATCAACAAAATAATTACTAGACTATAGTCGCATCGATTCTCATCAATAGTTTTATATTTCATCAATCATCATTAATTGAATGCAGAAAGAAAGTTTAAAATTTTTATTTACGGTAAAAAGTTATGTCAATTTTTATATTCTTAAGTAACTAGATGCTCTAGCTCTAGCTACATTTCCTGTTTACATTTCAGCAGAGGTGGCAAGCAGAGCTTGGTGAATTTGATCAAGAATGACTCATTTTTGAAATTTTCATTACTGAAACAGTTCTTTCAGATTCTTGTTTACGTAGAATTTCCAATTCCATCATCGGCGGTAGCATTTTCAAATCCCGGGAAAGCTTAACACTTGCGAATAAATTTCCTTGTTTGTATGAGACTCTACGATATTTCTAAACCGAGATATTCCTCCTCCAAGGCACAAGAAATTCGAAGTGCGATCTAACTAAATTAAAACGTAAAGATTGTGGTACATTAGACATTTTAGGTATTTGAAAATTTGGAAGTAGTGGTTATCAAGGATGATAATAATAATTTCAACTGTCTGCCACTTTCGGTTATACCGAATCAACTTTGTTATTTTAAATGGAATGGAACATTTATATGATGAATTAAATTTATGGAAGTCATGATATTTTATAGTTTGAATTGGGGTAGCCATCCTTTTTGTATAAATTAAATTATCTCCGAAACTATTCATCGCAGGCATTTAAGTTGGTTATCAAAGTAAACTTAGAATTTTATGCTTCTTTGCTATGTGGGATCTTTGATCCTTAATATTTAGACGAATAAGGATTTTAATTCCTTCTTTTTTTGGATATCTTTCGTATATTTGTCTAAGAATCTTTCCAAATCAATAGTGTAATTCAATACCGGAAGGGGTATTAGCCCTTGGAGTAGTTATTTCTGTTGATTCCATATTTATATTTTATGTTTCATACGAAAAGAAAAACCAAAGTTTTAAAACTTTAAACACGAATATTTTATTTTGTCATTCGATTCCTTTTTTGTCCTCTATCGATACGTTTGGATGTTTCATATTATTGCATTTAAAAATTTTTGAATAATTTTGGATTTTTTTTTAAATTCGTCGTAAAAAATATACAGTTCCATTTAAAATAATATAATCCTTGATAATCCCTACTCCCAAATCTATACAGCTCTCAATTATACTAAAACGTTTAATGCACCAATTAGTTGGAATAACCCATTATATTACGTATATTTTTTATAACTAATATGAACCGATTTGTTTTGTTTCGAAGGAATACATAACTGAGGTGCCCTCGAGAGGTTTGAAAACTAAAAAACTGTCTACTATAGAGGCCTTTTTGTTATTATCTAAAATAAGTACTATATATTTTCTTATACCACCGCTACGAATTTCAAATTCCTTAAAAGAAAGTAAAACGGAAGGAAATTGCATTAGTTCGGGTCTTGCAAGACAACAAATTTGTTAATATTTCGCACCTTTAATAAGTACTATAAAAAAGCCTTTTGTTCTATAAAGATCGTGAGAGGTACAACTTTCTTTCGGCTACCAATAAATAATAATAATAATAATAATTCGAGCTTGAAGGAGTGAAAAAGAAGAATAGTTCGAAAAGTTAAAAAAAGCACTGGTGCGTTATGAGATTAACGAACAAACTGAACAAATGCGTCTTCATTTTGCAATTTGTTGTTGTTGTTTTTTCTTTTCGTAATTTTAATTGGATTATTGTTGCCGACCGCAACTAAATAAGTTCACACGCGAGAGGAAAGCAGGGGGGAAAGTACCTCCCTTCCAATCAATCCACAGTTTGCTTTCTATCTCGAACATTACAACTTTAGAAATTATTCATATTTTAAATAAACAAAAATACGCAAAATGTCCTTAATATAAAACTATACTTTTACAAACAAAAAAAAAACATGAAACCTACGATAATCGTTATAATTGCAATCGTTTTTCACAGATAACGTTATTATCAGGGGCGTACTTAGGACGCTAAGTTAGTGTTTACGGAAACTGAGGTGCAAACACATACAAAAGTGAAAATGAACATGTAACCTTTTATATTACAAAACCAATATCCAAAATAAGAGTGTAATATAATATAAAATAAACAATCTTATACCCTCTCGGACTTTAAATTCTGAATTGTTGTAAACTGAAAGGAATAGGGACTTTAAAAAGGGGTAGAACTCTATATTTGCCAGTAAATAAACGTGTTTTTTATGTCAATTAGATGCATTGGCAATAACTAAAATTAGATTTGTTTTTAATAAGAATAAGGAATACTTTAAACAGTGTGATCGTCGGCCTACGTACGGATCTTACACCGGCGAAAGATGTCCTCTCTATATAATTTTCCGGGAAAGATTAATAATAAGGTCTTGTTGACTTTTTCATAATTTTAGTTTCAGTAGTTTTGGAATAAACAGAAATTATTTTGGATACATTTCGAAACGATATCCCCATTGTATACCAAAAAAAACAGTTCATTATAAATATTTTTGAACTGTTAATTATTAATTGGAAAATATGGTGATAAATGTACATATATTTATGTTTTATGCTATGCAAACTTTCAAAGTACTATACTATGATTATAGTTTCAAAAAGTTTATACATGTGTAAATTAAAAGAAAAAACTCACAACTTTAAATCTAATTAATGTTGCCCTCACTAAACCAGATGTAACGTGGATATTTCCTGATTTTAATTGAAAATTGTATTACAAGAAAATAAATAACGATTTAAATTTAATTATCAAGGTGACATTTCACCAAAGCAGGAAGTATTAGTTAGTAGTCTGATACTATTACTTTAATAAATACCAGTACATGTTGTACCAATAAAGAACATCTACTAGAAGGTGTTAAGGGAAAGTTAAACAGAAACCAGTGGGCTATGCCAATAAATAATACAAGGTGATAATAAAAAGTTATTCAAAATATAATTCACACTACCATTTTTACCAAATAATTTATATGTATGGTTACTCAATATGATTATTGGAGAATATATTGATATTTTTCGCCTGAAGAAGCTATAGTGTAGCGAAAAATCTTTAATAAATACCTTGAAACCTTTTTATTAGTTATTATTTCATTAAAATTTATCTTATTATTAATGGCCTTTTTAATTTCTAAATTTTCTAACAAAGAAAGTAAACAATTGTCGAGTGAATAGATTGATGAAACTTATCAGTGTTCGTTTTTTCTTAAACTGTTTTATATTGTAATATAATGCATAATTTACTTTTGGTTATAAGATAACTTAAAAAACAACTCGTGCGTGTTTTAGGAAAAACAAACTGAATCTTTTCCAATATTGAAACTAATTATAACTTTTTTTTTATTTCAGTTTCTATATTGACATATTTGGAAACCATCAAATCACAGGTATATTATTTAACATAAACTCATACATATAGGATTGACATGATTTTCAGTAACGCTTTATGTATTAACTTATGTAAATTTAGGAATTTATCTCAATGACTGCTGATGGTTGGAAACCAATAGTGGGAAACGGTGGACCACGTCAGGCAATAATACAAGATGAAATCACACAATATCGTAATCCTAGTGAACTAGGGAATAAACAGAACGTGTTCAAAGCACAAACGAAAATACCGCCCCACACTCACCACCCTAAAGTATCTCCAAAGCCCGACCAAAGTTTTGGGATCAAAAGCAAAAATTCCATCAGCCACTTACATCTTCATGGAGTAGGAGGTAATATAATGACAAATAAATTATTTAAACGAATATACCTGTTGCCTTGCCTTATATTCTGAAAATACCAGTATCGCTCGACATTTATTTATTTATCAATTATATTAAATTACGAAGTTCTACAAATATGTATATTTTGTATGTAATTTCCAGCTACAAGTAACATGCATGGAATTGGGAAAAATGCATTCAAACTGCGACTCAGCTCTGGTCCTCCGAACACCTCACACAGACCTCCTTCATCCAACAAACATTCTATTGCTGGGTCGAAGAAGCTGTCCAAACCCGCAAGGTCGCAAGCTGGAGCTTACAGTATTAAAAATGAAGTTTATTTACCAGCCCCATCCTCAGCTGTAGGTGAGCAATTCAGTTTAAAAGTTAATTATTTTATAAGATGCAACTAAAAATTGCTTTTGAGATTAACCAAAATTCTTCAATTTTAGGGTCATATGTGTATTTCAATTCCGGACGCAATACTCAAAAAGTCCGCGACATTCCTATAAAGCAAGTACCCAACCACGGGCTAAATAATCCACACCAATACTCGACGACTTTCTTCACTTTACCAGGATTGCCTTCGCCAGGACCAACCCCTGCTCAGAATTTCATATTTCCAAACAAACATCACGTCCAAAACGATATCAATTATTACGCCAACCAGCAACACGACGACGAGTACTCAAAAAATTTAGTACCTCCTCCTCCAGAAACTCAAGTTGACGACAAAGAACAAAAGCTCTTTAGTCACCAGTCTTCAATTCATTTACCGGAAAACTTGGTCCAAGTTCCACCTTCTTTCAATATCCAAACTGCTTATGTGCAGAAGATTCCAGGACAACAAGGGGTGGAAGTAACTAAACAAAACTTCAACGTTTTTAGAAATACCGTACCTCTTAATTATCAAGAAACAAACGTCAACCAGTACCAACAGGAGGTTCTTCCAGACCAATATCCAAAATACACTCAGAAAACAAAAGACCCATACTCCAATCTGCCCACGTACGAAGTTACAGAAGGAACATATTGGGAGAGTCATCTTTCAACAGCAAGAAATCCTCCTAAAGATCCAAACTTGGCATTCACACACTTTAGAAGGCCCTTATTACCAGCAGAAGACCCAACAATAAAAACATTTCTACCAACTCCTCTAAAGTCAGAACCCTCGCCTACCGTAGCTTCTCAAAGTGACGTTTCAGCTGTGTATACCGAACTAAATTTAAAAAATAGACAAAGGGAAAGACCGAACAACTCATTTTTCAATATTAAGGAAGTTTCAACACACTATCCAATTTTAGGAAATCCTGTGGCTCAAAACGAACCTGAAAATTCCGATTTGACAAACGAAATAACCACTAAGGAAGAACTTCCGGAGAAAACAGTTTTGACACCTACTAAAACAGCTTATGGTGATTGGCAAAATTCAGGACAAGAACCTCAGGTTTCAAGACCACAACGCAGACGTAGGCCAACCCGTCCAAAAGTATCTACTTCTCCACCCACTACCCTAACCCATACGACCCCAGACGAGGTAACTGAAACATATCAAGAAACAAGTACCCATAAAAGAAGGCGTATTGTTAAACATAGATTAACAACAACAACAACAGAATTGCCTGCTGCAAATCCATCCAATCATAATTTCGCCGAAGGTTCCGAGCAAAAAGAAAACTCGTTTGTTAGTAACGAAAACGTTCACCAGAAGAAACAAGAATTTGA
This sequence comes from Agrilus biguttatus, assembly GCA_963921985.1. Classification (NCBI taxonomy): domain Eukaryota; kingdom Metazoa; phylum Arthropoda; class Insecta; order Coleoptera; family Buprestidae; genus Agrilus; species Agrilus biguttatus. Next base: position 37,375,432 of record OY998118.1, on the reverse strand, counting down.
AAAGGAAGAAACCCAACAAATATCTGAAGTCACCTCATCGACAAGGCCCTCAGAAGATTATAGTAGCGACGATTATGCTAATTCCAATCCAGAAACCTATACCGATGTATACGATATCTCAAAAGAAAAAGTCCAACAACCAAAACTCAAGAAACGAAAACGAATCTATCCAACAACTTCTCTGCCTAAAGAATTAGAAACCACAGAAGCTCCAATAGCTGAAACGGAGCTCTCCTACAATTCTGAAACTACAGCTGAACAAACGCAACAAACAGAAGATGAAATTTCCACCACTCTCGCCACAACTTCAACAACTACCGAAACTACTACAACCAAAACGAGCAAAATTAAAGCCAGACCAATTAAAGCCAAAACAAGGCCACGATTTAGCGTTAAAGATTACCGACAAAGACTAAACCAACACTCTTCTTCACCTTCATCGACCACAACCTCTTCCACGACAGAGGCATCTCGAGTCAGAGAATCGACAAACAGATTAAGGTATCCTCATCGAGTACGAAAACCTACAACTTCAAACAGTAAAGAAGAAAGTGCCTCGTCAGAACCAAGCAAGTTTACACCAAAGGAACCGCGCTTTACTACCACGGAAATTGATCCTCATACAATTGCAACGGAAAAACCGGTAAAAGCTGTAAATACAAGATTACGTCCTTTCGGAAGATACCGTTCCACAAGCACAACAACCGAACCTAGTACAACACAAAAAGCGCAAAAGGCATCAATCAAATCTAGTATTTTTGCTAGTGGACGTAGACCAGTTTATCCCAGTTTAAAAACGAGGATAATGGGCAAATACAATCGCACGCAGACCACCACTTCCGAAAAACCTCCGGAAGAAGACAGTGGAGAAATGGAAGAAGAAGAAGGTGCCAGTGACGAAGTAGAAACTCCAGGAATGATAACAGCGAAAATGGACACTTACGAAGCACCTGAAAACGAAGAAGTCAAAAAGACAACCAAACTCAACTTTGAAGAAGAAGAAGAAGAATATGATGATGATGAAGATTCAACGACAATGAAATCAGTTTCGAACAATGATTTCATTGATTCAGATCCCGAACAAGATGAATCTATGATTCAACAAAGAATTTCAGATCTGACGTCGTCATCCGATAATAAGTACAACACTCCTGGTATGTTTAAATCAGTGTCGGCTACAAGTAGAATAATTCCAAGTCATTTTACCATTTCGACAGAAGATCCCGTTTTACCAATTGAAACATTCTTTTCGAGTTTCAAAGAAGCGCCAAAATGAATGTAGGATTAGTATAAAAATATGAAAGTTTTAAACAACAATTACTTATTTGAAAAACTGAAAATAAATCAAATTACAATTTCTCAGTGGAGAAAGTAACACCCAAAACTTGTGCTTTTTTAAAAGAGAACGACTCACAAAAACGAACAATTTTTTAAATAGTTTTTCGTAAAACACTTGCAGAATATGTACCTATGTAAGAAATATACATATAAATAAGTGGTATTAGTGAATGATTGCTGGATGATGCGTGAATTAGAGTATCTATTAATTAATGTAATGTAATATAGATTTAATTTATTTATTTAAATTTATAAATAGGCCTTGTACATTTAACATGAAGTTAATGTAAAATAAAATTTTGTATATTATATTTGAATTTATTGTTCCATTACATTTAACACCAATATATTAAATATTAAATTTCTAGACTTCATTAAACAGGTTTAGCAAGTCAGAGTTGTAACACAGAATATATATATTGTAGGTATATACGATGATACACCAAACATCATTTATATATACTTTCGTCCAATTTTTCAAAACTGACATAGGTGATTTAAATAAATACCAACACATAGATTAGACACAGATGAATTTTTGCATAGATATAAGTTCTGAAAATAATATATTTTAAATAACAAAAATTAAGAAACAAAAAAAATATGATCAAATTAAATCCAAGAAGATGCCAAAATAGACTGCTTTGCATGATAATGATCTTCTGATTTCATACTAACTGAAATTAAAAATAATTTATTATTAATAAACAAAATTGGATTTTCGGACACCCTACATATTTTGTGTTCCCCGGACATAGGTAGAAATACACGTAGAACAATAGGATTTGAGCATATCAGTACGTAAGGACTATCACTCTCTCCATCTGGGTATTGTTTCCGGTACTCCTTTTGAGGCAAACAATCATCCACATTAACACATCCTAATAAACAACTTACAGGATACTGTTTTGGGAACATCAAAGTTTGGTCTACAGATAAAACTATTTTAATTGCTAACTATTATTATATACTTGAATATGGTCACCGTTATAATACTCTTTATAGAATTCCTCACAGGCCGCAATTTCAGCATCAGTTGGCATTTTCGAAGCAGCGTGTATCCATAAACGTCCCCTGTGATTGGTTTTCCATGATCTACCTTCGTGTCTTTAGATAAATAAATATTAAATAGCTACTTACATTTTATTATTAAAATCGCTAAATATAATTATCGAAAGCCATAGCCGGATAAAGATGGGCAATCTAACCACCTTATAGCTACATACCCCGTATTTTTTGTCAGTTAACGCTTAAGATATAAAATTAGAAGTTTCGCTGTTTACAAATGAAAAAAAGAAATTTATATTGCAATTACTTTTTTGTTATTGCAAGAATACTGATGAAAAAGGTACCTTTTGCAAATATATTGATAGAAGCACTTAGAAAGATAAATTGATGGTGCAGCTGGGCAACAAAACAGCCCTTTTTCTAAATATATATCAAATAGGTAAATCATAGTTTAAAAGCAAAAGTAAAGTATTATAAATAATCTAAAATACACATGGTAACAAATAATGTTAAAAGCAGTTTCACTTTTTGTAACTAACGTCTACCTATATGATTTGAAAAAAAAATCATCTTAAAGAATCCAAAAACAACCATGTGGTAGCGTTATCAACAGGTAATTATAATCAAGATTTGTTCAACAGTTTACAATTAAAACATTATAAAGACTAAATATCCTTTTTTTGTAATTTAGGGCAATTTCTGGCAAGATATTTTTATAATAGTAGCAATTTGTCTGCTACTGCTGACTGTATTGTTCATCATTAAACGTTAAAATCTTTAGAATTTACATCGTTTTGACGATTACACTAATTATTACTTCTTAATTCCGGAAACAAGCAGGGAAGCCCAGGGCTGGTGCATACTGAGACACATCCCCTTATCTACATGAGCTATTACGTTTGGGTTGGTAACCCTCTTGGTCAACGGAACGTTAATAGAAGGTTCTGTTTCTCTGTTCCTCTGTTTAATTCTCTTTATCAGTTCTTCAGTATTCTTTACTTCGCCATACTTCGAAAATAAAAGTTCAATTTAATTCTTTGATACAGGGTTCTACAAATTTGACTAATATTTACACATTGTATCAGGTTTCTTCGCAATTCTGGATTTTCGTCGAACAATTGTTTTGGCCATTTGTCAGCTCTTGAATCCAAAAATTTATTCAAACTGGCTAACAACCTCCCTTTATGTAGTTCAAAATCGCCGTCTTCCGAGTTCATAGACAGCGTTTTTGTTGTTAAATCTAACGCTAACTTCATGTGACCTGTTGATCTAGGTGATCTCCTATTTCCATCATTTGAGGACTGGGCAAAAAAATAATCAGCTTGATCGTCGTAAATTGTATTATTCATGTCTCTGTTGATTTTTTTGTAATTAACATTTAAAAATAAAAAGTTTCTTTTTCATTCAACATACCCCATTCTGTCAGCTAACAACAACTTGTTTCTTGCATCAATGGCTTTCTTCCATTCTTTGGATTTCTTTTGATCAAGAAGTCTATTGTATAATTTATCGGATTCCCTTGTATTAGAGTTTAAAATATCCTGTTCCTCTTTTGTAACCACCTATATACAATATTAATGTAATTTGAAAGCTGATTTAATTGTAAAAGTAGTTGAATATAAAATGTGCATTTTACTATTTGTATAAGTAGAATTAAAACAATTGTGGTACACACCATATTGTTACAAAAAAAGCAGGGCCCAGAACCTTCCTGTTCACAAACAATTCTTCCACATTTTAAGCAATTATTTACTAATGCATGAGCACGAGCTTCACAATCGCATGGATGTCGACCTTAATAATTGCAACAGATAAAGTTAAATTTAATATTTGTTGATTTCCTAGTACAACTATATATTAAATGCTGGCATTATGTATAGTAAGCAAATCAGTTACTCCCTTTGTCAAAAAATGCATTACTGATACCTATACTATTTTATTTATGAGTTTACCCTTTTTTAGTGCTGGTGTATTATTGTAGGTGTCCAAAGGAACATAATTTGTTTTCTTGTTTTTATTTCCTTGTGGAGGGCTTACATAATAATTGTCTTTACCTACAAATCAATTTAAATGGTTATATAAGTAAAGCAATTATTGCAAATTAAAACCCTACACATTATGGGCTCAAATTTCTGAGGTTCTTTGGGAGGCTGCCAGTTCTTCCTGTATTTGGGATTAGTCCCTAAATAATTTCAAGTAAAATTTATATAATTTAAAACAGAGGCAATTTTTAAATTACCAATTATTATTCTCTTAATTTCTTCTATTGCATCTTTATGCTGAGGATTATCAATATCAATTACATTACTTAAAAACTCCTCCAGATCATCTTCATGTCTTATTTTCATCATGTATCTGAATACAACATAAAAATACCAATATATTCAAGTTTAAAATGGAATTATCAATTGATCTTACTCTAGCATTTCCTCGTCGATATCTTCTCCTATAATAGGATTTAATATTTCCATTAGCAAAGTGTCCATCATTTTGTTTTTTTTTTATTTTTCTTTGACTTAGAGCAGAGAAGATATTAATATAGAAGTCAAATAAATCCCAAATCAAAAATCCGGGCGTAATCAGTTTAAGTATTGATTGAAATCCTCTAGAGATGCGCAAAATATTTAACTTTGCCACTTGAGACAATTAACGAAAATTTGAACAAACGGGGATCTGTAGCACTACAACTCCACAATAAACTAATCACCACTGAACACTCACAATATCTTTTTATATTCAGTAATTTCAGTTAAATAGTTTACCATGTAAATAAGGCCTTGACAACTAATAATTTGAGGTTAAATTGCTTTCTAATCTAATTTACAGAAAGTGGCTATAGTACCAAGTTATTTTAGCTAGTCTGCACGATAGAAAAAACTATTGCTAAGAATTTCGCGATCAAATTCAATATCTACAATAAAATGATAGTACTTAAAATATTAGTTGGATAAATTGCAATTATAGTAAAATTATGATTATTTATCATTAAACAACAACATGAAGATAATCCTTTCAGTATTAATAAGTCCTAAACACCAATTATTATAAATTTTTAAAAAGTACAAAAATAAGGATTATTTATAATTTATAAGTTATACTTTATTTATTACTTCTATACTTATTTATATATATCGCTATTAATTTATTATGATTAAAGTCAAATGTTCTATTTAGTATCGATATATTTTTGATTAAAACTATAAAAACATGTTTCCCACGTAAAAAAAATATTAAAAATAGCACAGTAATAAATGAATGAAAAACATTTTAGCAGTGTTACAATAAGTAGTCGTAGGCGTTATGTGAGATATTCCTGCGACACGATAAGCATTTCCTTTAATGTTGGAGGCCTAGTTAATTTTTAATTATAATCTGGTTCAGAAAAAAGTATGTCTGTTATAATTAAATATGAAACAAAAAAACATTTATTAAATATTTAATTTTTAAATCATTTCTGCTTTTATTTATATCGCAGTTTTGCGGTCTATTGTTTTCAAAACTGGTTATTCTAAAGTTACACGTAAATGTCTAACTGTGTCACTCAGAAAGATGTCAATTAATCTTCATAAAAGACATTACATATGAAAAATGAAATAGTTGCCCTTTTATAGAAACCAACCTGATTACACCTAAAATCCACCTGCATTCTCTTGTACCGAACCTGTTTCTAAAAGCGGTTCATTCATTCATTACGCTTTTGGTCAATGTACAGTGTTGATCGTAAAAACTTAACTAAACTGTTCTAGCAATTTGATTTATCTTTTAAATTTACAACTCAACTTTTGTAAGTTTTGTTTCATTAGATACCACTTACAATTAGTTAATAATAAAAAAAATATGACTTTTGGATTAAATGATAAACGAACGTCTACAATCGCCCCACTCTCTTGTTAAATCGTAAGTATCAGTGATATGTTTAGGTTTAAGCACCAAAATTCGAAAGATAATTAAAAATTAATGCCTTTTCTACAATTTTTCCTCTTTTTGTTTTTTATAAATTACTATTTTTTCAATTTTCATTCTTGTCTTCGCTACCCTTACAATTTCTAAGACATAACCCTCACTTTGTTTCTTACTACAACATTTAATTTCATTCTATAATTGTTATTTAAATAACCCAATTATAATCAATCGAGATGCGGCTATAAAACAAAAATTATATATTGTAGCAGGGGGTAAAATCAGAAAGGGCCAAGGGCGCGATTTAACCTAATTAAATCCGCCTACATTACAATGTAGTGATTCCAACCAAATAGAAATGTGAAATGAGTCGTAAAGAGCAATGTTATCTTAGGGATACTTTAAAAATGATATTCTGATTAAAAATAAAATTAGTTTCCGTTAAACAAAATTGTTACCACGCACTGTATGTCGTCTACTCTCGGATGTTAATCTATTATACGATAGCACTTCGAATTCTATCAATCAGGCAATAAAAAGCCACTGTCTCGGTCACTTCTACATTAACTAATTAATAGACTGCTTTGATGTCAAACATTAAATAAAATTAAATTACCTACTTGTCCTGTTATTATTTTAGTAATACGTGGTCTGTATAGTTAATAAAATTACAGACCAATAATAAATAAATAAATAAATAAATAAATAAATAAATAAAGGAAATAAGTAATACTGCTTTTTTGTTTCACACTTGAAATTTTATTAAATCTCGACAATTGTTTCGGCTGATTTAAAAAAAAAAAGTTGTAACTTTAGTGTAACATCTCACTCTCTTGAGAAAGGCTTAAATCAGCTGAAACAATTGTCGAGATTTAATAAAATTTCAAGTGTGAAACAAAAAAGCAGTACTATTTCCTTTCTTTATTTATAAAATGTTTCACAAAAAACCAACAGCGTATACTATTCAAGCTATTAATAATAAATAAGATATAAAAGTTAAATACAAATTAAGTAAGAACAACAATTATTTATATATAACAATTACAAATTAACGGAATTAAATGCGATAACCATATAAACAAATGTTTAAGTTTTATATATATACTCAAAAAAAATAGAATTTAGAAAAATTAGAAATTTTTGCATCTACAGAAAACTGCTAAGAAAAAGACAGTTACAAACCCTAATGCACTTTAAAGTATTCTTATTTTCAGGGTTCAACCTGATTATTTCAGAAACGTGAAATTTGGTATAGTAATAAATTATATTTGTCATCATATTTTCCAGACATTAGACTGCTAGTAAGAAAATAATTAATGGGAGAGGGGTGAAAGAACAGTGCAAAACAACTGGGGTGTCAGTTTCAAAGGTATTATCGAAAATGTGTGTAAAAAGCATGTTACCCCTTTATTTCTGAAACTAATATTATGAAAAAGTTTTCGAAAATTTTACATGAAAACTACAGGCAATATTTTAAGCATTATAGTTTTTATACGGTTTTATGCAGAACAATGTAATTGTAATATATACCAACATTTCGACAACAAATACTATACAACATGGGTACGTAATAATAAATCATTAAAAACTCGAAAACGGACAGGCCAATTATTAATCGATCATTTGAGACATAATTTTCTTTTTTTTGCCGAAGTCGAAATCTTATATTGGTACCTCCACATAATGTAATATGTATATATGCACGGAGTAACAACCACCCTAAGAGAGAGAATACGATTTCGGAAATTTCTGAGAAACGTGGAGGACCGGGTCGGTCTGACGACGGCGACCTGGTGCCGTTCTTCGGCCCATCGGAGATCACCAGTTTCGTCCGTCACAGTCGATCCTAATCGAAGGGCTGAACTTCAACGCGAACAAGAAGGATCCAGAAGGTATAAATAGGGGCCAGAGCAACTCCAGCGGTTATTCGGGCTTCGGCATTCTTCTTTAAGCCGTCGACAACGCAAGAAGTTCATTACTTGTGCGGAATATCAGTAGACGCGAAAAGCGTGTCAGTAAACACGACAGACACATATTAAGTTTTATTCAAAATCAAAACGCACGTAGAAGTTTTCGTCAGAAGTTACGGTTAATATTCACGAACACGGTACTGTGAGTGAAAAAAAAACTACACCGGTAATTCTTTGTGTTTTTCTCGATTGGGGAGGGCCAAGCGGAAAAGCAAATTTTTACCGACGCGAGGACAATGGGGTACGAGATTTTAAAGGGGTAAGTTTTCCTCTCAATTAATTAAGAAAGATTAAGATTAAATTAAAAGGCTATATATTAAATTAACAAAATCATTATTAGGTACCTACACCACAAGGTACATAACTAACTATTTCTAATTTGTTTACAATAAATACAACTGTTATAACCAATAACCAATTTTAAAAAGTAGCCTAGATCACTCCGGACATCCTCCTCTATATATATGTCTGTAATGTCCCTTCGAAATCGGTTCAGACATTTCTAAGGAACCAGTACAGACAAAAAGTTATTTCATGTTAAAACTATTTTCATTAAAATTGATTTAATTACGAAAAAAATTCGTAATCTAAATTTAAATTAAACAAATATAAAAATGAACCTTCTACAATAAATAATAGCGTTACAACTTTTTATTTTCTATAAGGAACATTGGAGATGTTAAACGCGTTATTAGAGTCACAAATGACAGTACGTAATATGAGAATTTCACGATTACAATTTTTTTAACATGCCTACCTATTTGTTTTATTAACACTGGTACATTTGTATTTAAATGATAAGACAGCATTATGATTGTAATTATGACTAACGCAAAACGTAGTAAGCGATTTATTTATGCCTAGTTCGATGACAATAATAATATACCTCTCTATAAAGCATACTAAGTGTAATAATATTGGTCTATTTGTATGAGTTCAATAAACGACTGTAATTAATATCTATTTTAAATCGAACAGAACCAGGGTCAGTAAAGAACATATGTAAAATATTTAGAAACTATCATTGCTCGTTTAATAACACACTAGAATCTTGATGTTGTGGACCGGAAAAAAATCTGGTTGTAATATCGACTTTTTCGGCCAATGGATATTCGTTTCTATAACCGCAAGTTTATTTTGTTCAAGGTATTAGGCTGTCTACATAATTAATATTGTGGTCACATAATGCAGGTTCTTCATTATTAATTAAACTGATTGCATTAATTATTTGTTAAAATCGAGCCAATAAAATAATTAAAAGTTTGATAAAAACATATATAAGTATTACGAATGATTTCTAAATTTTGAAAAAATTTAATACTGACTATCTAGTCCTTAATTTCAATCTACTTAGAGACATGCTCCACGACGATTAACATCTTCACGAATTAAAAATTACAACGGTTATCGAAATCGTAAAATTAAGAGTTCAATTCAATATTTCAAATCATCACTTTTATTTGGTTTTGTCCCGAAATAATATTCCATTGAAAACTGAACGAACTAATCAACTTAAACAATTAATCAAAAAACATCTGGAATTTTTAAACTGAGCGTTTCGGATAATTTTAGCTTTGATGATGTAACTAGTGTAACAACGATCTCTGTACACAAAATTGAAGTGCATTATAAAAATTGTTCTGTATAAGAGAAACCGTCTTCAATTAGGTTAATAATTTGCAGACTAAACAGAAAAAAAGTCACGCTGTAATTAATATCAGGTGGCGTTATACCATGTTACAATAATAAATAAACTTATTATAAGAAAATTGAGTTGAGTAAGTAAGCAGATAATCTAAGGATAAATTAATTTTGGTTCAAAAAAGAAAATCATAAAAATGAGACTTCGACTCGCAAATGCATGAGTGTTTCTTAATTATGGAGCCAGACATTGGTTAATTATCTAAACAATTTACATTTAGTTGTTAAAAATAATTTTTTAGAGGGAACACGATGAGTGAACGACTTATCTGTAGAAAAAGGTCATGACTAATATCACCACTGTGATATTTTTAAAATTTTATTCTTCCAAAAAACCTTTTTTTACTACCTATAGTGTTTATAATACTAAAATAGTCGAGACTTGTTATGGTTTGAATAAAAAAAAAAAAATCTATTGAATCATTTCACATGATAAGGTTGTAATAGGTACGTAAATAGATCGTATATATCGGAATAAAAGATATAAATGACAAAGAAGTAATTACAGCGGATGTGGGAAGACAAAGTTCAGTTTTTCCTGTAACAATTAAAGGAAACCACAACTGTCAAATGGGAATACCAGAAATAGCCATTAAAACTCCGATGGCTTTAAGAAGAATAAGTTTGGTATAGATCAAATATACATGTGATATTTTTCTAATCTACAGGGTGCTATTTGCTATAGGTAATTTTCAACCACAAAGAAATTCGATGAGTAACTTAACAAATTATATCTAAAAAAAAATGAGAACATATCAGGACGTTTTCTAGTGGTGTATGACATGTGCCACATTTTTTTTAATCCGCACTGGGAAAAACATTTAGATACTGACTTCCGATTATGTAACCGGAAGTACTGTTACTACTTAAACTGAGGATTTGCCATTTTTCTATATAATTTTATCACAAACTGATAAGTGTATATTCACATAAGGGAATGACGCTAAGAAAGCTACCAGTGAAACTTATTTTTAATTAAATTTAATAACATTACGTATATTTTAAAATGTCTTCTACCATTACACAACAATTAAAGTTAAATAAATAGCTTTTCTTGTCTACTATCTACTCGAACAGCAGAGACATCTTCAAATTTTTTCCAATTTTTTAACTACACCAAAATATTATTTTAAATTAAGGAGTATTTGTAATAAATGAAATGGAAGAGATTCTGAATAATGCGTTTTCTGTTCTCTAGAAAATACTCGCACAAATCGTCCGTTATCATTTTCTATTTCCTGTCCTTTATTAATTCCATTCAACAATTTGGACTGCTGCATGTGATAAGATTGCTTTTATTATTCGTTATTCTGTTCCCAATCAAAGGAACGTAGCCCACGCATTAAAAAAAAATACGTAATGTTGCGTTTCCATTACGATCTGTCGTGTAAGTTTCACGTTCAATTTTAAGTTCCGGACACGCGCTAGGCAAACAAAAAACTTTTGATCGTCGCGACGATAGCAGTACGCCCACTTATAATTTACCAGGTTTGGATCATTAAAAAAACTTCCTGTCTGGTCGAACAGTTTTTAACCCAATTAATAGTTACTACCAAATCAGTTTAAAGTTGACAAGATGATGTACGTAAAGTACTAATAATTTTTTTTATAATTGATTGAGGTATTATCGCAACTTTTGTGAAACATCTTTAAAAAAAATTATTAAAGGGTTTGAGTAACAAAAACAATGGGATTATTCCACTAAAATATTTATTGTACTCAACAATATTGTTTCAACCCTTGCGGGTCATTATCAAGAGATTAATTGTTACTGAATTGTCTCAACAATATTGTTGAGTACAATAAATATTTTAGTCAAACAATCCCATTGTTTTTATTACTCAAACCCTTTAATAAATTATTTTTTCACATGAGCGCTTTTGAAAATATTTTTGGTAGATTTAGAATAATTGTCCACTAACATCAGGAATGTGTAAAATAAGCGAAATAATGTATTCAAGTTTAAATAAACCGCTAAAACTCCCAGTGAAGGTCCCACACCGTTATAACGCCAGAAACAGATTAAAGAATTTGATACAAATCAACTAAAAGAAATCGAATGGCGTAATAAAAAATAGATCGAACATTTTTCGGAAAATTGAACAGTTTAGGCAGAGAGTGAAATATGTACCTTTTTGATAATATAATTATATATATGTATATATATTTATATATAGGTTTTTCACTTCCTGGTTTCTATTGTTCTCCATTTGTTTGTGAACCGCATTTGTCTAAGGTCTAAGAGCAACACCGTTTAAGTAATATGATTTTATTGATAAAGCACGGTTTAATGCTTTGACATTATTGAACTATTTGATCTATAATATGCGAAGTAACTTTATATTATGGCGTATCAACCATTTTCCCCATAACGAACTTTTTTCCTACTTGTTTTAACACTCATAAACCTGTATGTTGGTTAATTAATTAATAGTAATTCCTGCTAGTATATCTGCTGTTAAAGTATATCTACATGCCCAACTGAATCGACGATACAGCTTATATACGTGTGTTAATTCGATATAAACGATAACACTGGCAACAAAATACAACACATTTTATTATAACTCACCCTTAGCTGTTTTGGATTCCTCGTTCTGGCAGATACACTCTACCTGCAAAAAAATAACCAAATTAACAAATAAACTAATTACCCTAATTACCACAAGTAACTTTAAATGTAGCCATTATCAACGTGAGGTCAAAAAAATGTAATCGTAAGCCTTGGTTTAGGTTTGTTACCCTACCCTTTTATATGTAAAGCGTTTATTTAACATTACACGTTGTATATGTAAGCGTTTAATTTTACACGGAAAACAAAAGGCGTGAAATTACTTACAATTTAACCAGACGCCTTTTATCGCAAAAGTAGATAAGGAAACGGACAAAAGAAAACATTAAAATTGCACACATTGTAAAACAACAACAAGAACTTCAGTTGTTTATTAAAATAAATCTTTCCAGCGTTGCCATTCCTTCACTACAACACATCTCATCTCTAACAGTTTAGGGTAAACGTAAAAAAAGGCAACGCAATATTTTAGGTAACCTGGTGCTTTAGTTTAGGACCCAGTTACAATGTAAAATGATCCCTTGTTACTATTATTCAGGTTCTACTACACCACTTTATTTCTTCTTTGACGCCTGCCTTTCTTTGTAACGTGTTTTTTAAATTTTATTTCTTTATAAGCCTTTTCCGTTTTCCTGCTTCTAATTTTAATGTGTCGTCCACAGAGGAAGAGATAAAAGTAGGATTAAAATTCCCAACAGATCAAATGAACATAAGAGTAACCAACCACCACGACTACTTAATAGTTTTCTTTTTGTCTGTGTGCTCGTTTGTATGTAGTAGTACGTATTAGGTTTATAAATAAATAATTGTTAAATCCAAGCGATCAGCTTTACAGTAGAGGGCGGCTTCTGTTTTAAATCTCTTTAAACTCCTCGTGGTACAGATGTCTTCGGTTTTTTTTTTTTATTTTAAGAAGAGAAATCGCTGTCGTCGAATAAAAGGTGGCTATATTTTAGGAAGTTAGGGGGTGATATATATTTAGATATGCCCATTACACCCATCTAAAAACATGACATTCCCTGCCTCATAATATAGAATTAGGAGTAGGTATTTATTATTAATTACATGCCACATTACTAATGTTGATTTTAAAGTATTCATATTTTTGTTTATTGTTAACAAATAACAGTGCTATTTAACTATGTCGAAGTTCTTTAAAAAAAGACGTAAAGTATGTAAAAATAATTAAGTCGTTTATATTAATTACGAACTCTCGTTATTTGTCGACTGATAAAACTTTTAATTATGATACTCAATTTCAAAAGTTTGCTCTTGAAGAATCATATTAAGAGTAAGTATTTTTATATAAAATAAGCAAAATATTTACGAATACAATAATGTTAAATGTTAAAAGACTCAATTGACAAATTACAAGAAACCTTATCGACATGGAAAGTAAAATAAAATTTTAAATCGTTCAGTGGAACATTTTCATTTAAATCAAATCGTTTTGCTTTATTTTCTTTTTATTCAAAGTGCAGTTAGAAATAGTAGTTTCCACATTTGTTTCTCTCAAATACGAGGTATGTTTTTTAAGTAAGTACCGTTTTGAAATTCTGCCGCCGCAGCCTACATCTCTCACCTACGCACTGACACCATTACAATCTGATTCGTCCTTGTTTACGTTGTTTACTAAGTGTTCAAGATGCCTCCGATAATCGTGAAGTCCGGAGTCCGGGCTGTTATACGATTCCTTAGTGCTAAAGGACTAAAACCGATTGATTTTCATCGTGAGATCTGAGATCTGTGCAGTTTACGGACAAAACATTATGAGTGATGGAATGGTAGGAAAGTGGGTAAGAGCATTTACAGATGTAGCTAATCAAACCAAAGATCTCTCATCTCATCTTTTCACTGGGAAACTCTACATCATCTTCCGTATGGCCCTGATCTGGCGCCCAGTGACTACCATTTGTTCCTGCACTTGAAGAAACATCTGGGCGGTCAGCGTCTTCAAGACGATGACGAAGTCAAAACAGTTGTGATGCAGTGGTTAACAGTTGACAAGTTAGGCGGCAGAGTTCTATGAGAAGGGTATTCAAAAACTGGTCACTGGTCAAACGTTATGACAAGTACCTCAATATTGAATGTAATTATGTAGAAAGTAGATTAAGGTACAGGCTTTCATGTAAAAATAAAATAATTAATGCACGTTTTTTATTAATTTCAAAACGGTACTTGCATGTTTTCAATTTTTTTCGCCTAATTTATTCGCAACCGAAAGGCATACAATGGCCTTAAGTGGTGTTGATAAAACTGTTATAATAAAACGCCGAGAATTAAGCGAGTTCATAGACACCACGCCATTCCGCTGGCTGGTACAATCCAAGGGTGAAACTTGATCCCGGTAAAAAAGGGATATATTTGTAGGAGCGGAGACGATGAGATGCTATGTGGATAAACTTAAGCACAACCACTCTCACACACACGTACACACCATCACACACACATACATGCACGCAATGAGCTCGTAGGATCGTGTGAAGGTGTTTGTTTGTTTTAAATATGTAACACTTAAACATGATCGCATTCGTGTAAAACGTCTACTCTGGCGTGCTGTCCGTCGATCCAAAGGGCTCAGTTACACGCTCCTTAAGTCCATGAAATTGTATCCTTATCACAATCGATATGCCAGGATACGGTGGTAGATAGCCCATCCCTCCCCTGCCCTTACCAACTCCAATCAGATCTCTTCCATTGCGCCAGCGAACCTGGGCCGCTGCTCAGAATACTCAACTGTGGATTTATGCCATGCTCATTTGAAAATATATTTGTTTTTTGGATATCGCCATGTGTCCGAAAAAATCGGCTGTTCAATACAATAATTTGGTATCAAACGACACTGTCACCTGAAGAAGCTAAAATTTACCAATAATTGAAGGAATGAAAATCACTTTTAAATGTTTCAAAATATTTTATTGTAAACTCTACAATATTGTTTCGACATAACAATGTCATCCTCAAGAGTAACAGATTTACTGAATTTCAGGTCATACTTATCGTCTATATATATTTTTAAAGTCAACATACGACGAGTATGTACCTGAAATTTTGAAAATTATACCCACAGAATACCGGCTGTTGACCGTAAAAAAATATATAGACGATAAGTAGGACCTGAAATTTAGTAAATATTTTACTCTTGAGAAAGACATTGTTATGTCGAAACAATATTGTAGAGTTGACAATAAAATATTTTGAAACATTTAAAAGTGATTTTCATTCCTTCAATTATTAAAATAATGTTCCACAAGGATCCGACCAGTTCAACAATTGATTATATAAAATTTACCGATCAAACAATATATATATCATTATGTATAAGTTTCAATATGTAACGGTTTCCACAATTGAAAATTGATAGATTTATTGAGCATTTCTAGGTGATCTACTACTTACATGCAAGAAATATTTATACAATAAATATAAATATGGACTCAACAGAAACAACTACTCCGAGGGTTAATTCCCCTACCGGCATTGAATTCCACTGTTGGTTCTGAACGATTATTAGACGAAGATAACAATTCAAAAAAAAAGAAATATTAAAATCCTTTTTCGTCTATTTATAAAGGATCACAGAATCCACATTTGGAACGTGTCCTACACAGTAGGCACAGCGCACCGATAGCCATATCCCATGACCGGTTTCAACCTATCGGGTCTCATCAGGTGGGCGCTGGCAGAAAGGCTTTTACAAGCTATATAATAAATATAAATATGACTTTCGGTAAGCTGTGTCTACTGTGTAGGACGCGTTTCAGATGTGGGATCTGTGATCTTTTATAATTAGACGAAAAAGGATTTTAAATATTTATATTTCAAGATCAACCACACTCAAAGTGTGTTTCGCGGACTCCTAGGGCTCCTCCGTCATAATATCAACCTAACCTCTTAAAAAAAGGGAGAACATCATTTCTTATCATATAATGGCCGAAAAAAGACGACACGTAGCATAATAAATCTTCAGACAGTGTCGTATATGAATGGACAAATTATCCGATTAATCGATTTATAAACCGTCTAAAATAGAGCATTGCAGTTCATAAGATATCAGTAGTCTATAATTCCTAGGATGCGAAATAAGAATGCTTGGCCAGATAACGGTTTTTGGAGCCTTTTTTGCTTATTATCTGAATGCTGTATTTTAAGAACTGGCCAATATTATGTTACCACAAGTAAAACCCATTTTGAATCAACAGTTTTTGCTTTTAAATGGCATACATTTAATAAGGAGTAGAGTATGTTGTTTCTACGAATGTTTCCTGTTTTTATTCAAATAATTCTAACAAATTTAAAACTCTTTGTTGTTTGTGCAATGCATTTGTCGCATTGATGACTGATTTTTGGTTAACTTAACATTTTTTTCTCTTGGTGTAGAATACTTCTAACAAGTTTCGGTCACGCGACCATTTTCAAAGGCTTAGAGTAAATCTTATACTAAACTTTACAAGCTATCTATAACTAATAATTAACAACAATAAGTGGGAAGTCTACAGAACTATTGTTAATTATTAGCTATAAGTACAGCTGCTCCAGTATTATAGTTTAGTATATAACTAACTTCCTTTGAAAATGGTCGCCTGTCCGAGACATACAATTTTTGGTCTTTTATTTAAATTCGATTATTTCCTAATAATCGATAATCAATTGTTAAATTTGGTAATCTCCCTGCCCTAATAGTGTCACAATACATAAATTCTATTTTTATATTATTTTCATTAAAGAATAAATATAAAATCAGGTTTTGCTTATTTTAGGGCTCCGTAAAATATTTAGTGTTTCAAAAGGGTTCCGCCACCAAAAAAATTTGAGTACTGCTGAATTAGATAGTTCATTGTTATAGACCATTTCAATTATAAACTTGTAAAGTTAGAACCAAGTTCAACGTTTTTACAGCTTGTCGTTAATTTCTAGACGTTTTTTTTTCTTTAGTACCTTGTTTTAGATTTGGCGATTTCTCAGGAAAAATGCTCCATCATCTGTGTAGTCCGTCCCGTGTAAAATCGAAAATTAGTCATAAGCGCGAAAAGGTGTAACGCTTCGCCGGTTAATCGGCAAACAATAATAAGCGGCAATTGTGAAATAAGCTGTTCGTCTTTTTTTGTTTTTTTTTTTTAATGAAACCGACAACACTGTAAACTTGAA
This sequence comes from Agrilus biguttatus, assembly GCA_963921985.1. Classification (NCBI taxonomy): domain Eukaryota; kingdom Metazoa; phylum Arthropoda; class Insecta; order Coleoptera; family Buprestidae; genus Agrilus; species Agrilus biguttatus. The sequence goes on along the minus strand of OY998118.1, from coordinate 37,357,795 downwards.
CCTGCTCTGCTATTTAATTAACTGCCTTAAGAATTTAAGTATTCCTACTATTATTCTTACAAAACCAAATTAGGCGAGTGACAACGAAGGGTAAGAGGAAATAAGTAAAATATAATGTCAGTAATCGGTACAAACATAACTGTGATGTTCTCTTATAATAAATAGGTAATGTAGAAGGGAAGGGAATTCATGCAATTTAAAAATAAGGACACGAAAAATTAAATACATTAATGCGATATTAATTCTTGAATAAATTTGTACCCACTACAAATTACCTCATATTAATGAGGGAAGATTTGTTACTGCTATCACGACCTCGCCGAGACTCGAACCCGGGATCTTTGGTTTTACGCGCCAATACTTCTTTTGCCACTAAGCTACGAGAGGTGACAACAGTAACAACGACGAACGCACTTACTAAGTCACAGAACGTCGGAATCGATGTATATTATTATTAATCATTAATAATGAAATATTTGAATTATTTTTAGTCGGGGTAAATTTTTGATTCCAACGTTCTGTGACTTAGTAAGTGCATTCGTCGTTGTTGCTGTTGTCACCTCTCGTAGCTTAGTGGCAAAATCAGATCCCGGGTTCGAGTCCCGGAAAATTTTCTCATTAATATACGGTAATCTGTAGTGGGTACAAATTTATTCAATAATTAATATTAAAATTTACCTCTACTAAAAATTCTTCAAAAATTACACAAAAAATTGCTTACATATCATTTATTTTAATTATTGGCTTTTCTTAATAATCATTTAATTGTTCATAAAGTAAGAGGTTTTGTCGTTGATTAATAAAATAAACAATTTTTAACCCATATTTTACAAATAGATGCTTATTCAATCGCAAAAGTTTTTTTTTAATTTCTACATAAAGAATCACATAATTAATCTTCTTTTAATAATTTAAAAATTTTTACAATCGCTAAAACATCTACGAATGCAATACTGACCCACAAAAACCCAATAGAGCCAGCACCGTAACAAGCAAGAACAAGAATAGTAAGGGTTGCCCGCCTGACGCACCGTTGATATCTCCAAATTTTATGTTCCATTTCTCGCAGTAATTTAACGTGAAAAAAATTATAAAAACCAATATTTTAATCAAAGGTTGGAGGAAACTAAATTCAACTCAAAACTCATAAAATTGTTTATAATAAATAAAACATTAACAGTACACCCTTAGGTACTGAAAAAAACGAAAGCAAGTCATGAATGTATTTATGTAGCTCCATAAACATGACATTGTATAAATTTTCCTGCTTACAAATTAAAATGTTTTCTTTGACGATTTAACTGCTGTCTATTGATTAAGGATGACTAGAAGAACTGTTAACAAAGATCTTTTGTAATGTGTATACTTCAAAATTGAATACCTCAACTCACACAAATATTCGAGACACGTTAAAGAGTTACAAAAAAAAAGAAAGGGTAAGCCGCACCCCTTAAGTCAAATAGTTTTTTAAATGAACCACCTTAATCCTAATTATTCTTATTTACACAAACGGTCACCTCAATATACGAATCAACGAATATATGTTAGTCATTATTTTATACCTAGAACCTTCGTTCTGATAGTAAAAAACTATTTGAAATTGAATGGTCACTAGGTGCATAAATCAATTTTATTATCACAATGGTCAGTGATATTGATTCAGTGATATCAGGGAGGCACAGGCAGAGGCGATGGAGCATGATTTCGTTGGGTGGGGAGCCAGGTTACGGTAGAAAAATAAATAGGATAGATCGAAACAGGGGAAGGGGGGATCATGGGAAACTAATAATTACCTAACAAATATATTATAATTTCATACGATATGATACCATGTTCTTGTATTACCAGTAAAAATCTATTCAGTTTAACAATTTGTGGAATAAATTTAGGAATTTGTAATTTTTCTTTTAAAATCGAAATAGCATCTTTTAGAGAATTAATATTTGAACTCCTGTTTGATTTACCATCAGTGTTAAATTCACAAACGCGGTTTCTTTCTTTCGTATTTTAATTTAATTAATCACGTTTCGATTTATAGCATGTAATGACTATAAAAGAATTGTCTTTGGAATTGAAGTCTTTTGATGTCAAGGCAATCGTCAAATCAATCTTTTGTAACATATGTCTACCCATATCTGTCAATTATTTTCATGTTTTCAAATTTGAAGATGAGTGTATCTTAACATATTCATACGTGATCGTCTTACGCTCCGCGATCTTTGGCACCCCCGTCAGAAGAGACTCGTATTATATAACAGTAGGTAGTGTGAGCATCGCCGCATCGGCAGTTTTTATTGTCTTATTACTCGTTTCGGAATTATCACCGTGAACAAATGTACCTCATACATCTGAACGTCTCTTTAGTGAGATACTAAATTCATAATTAATAACAGGAGGGCTGAAAAGTTTGTAGGCTAGCATAGAAAAAAAAATTTTTTTTTGATAGAATTTGATTTTATTATTCAGTATAGTTTCCTTCGAGGGCGATACAACGATTATAGCGGTCATACAATTTTTCGATACCATTTTCATAATACGATCAAAATCAAAATAGACTGCAGTTTCGGCGATTACGATTATCTCTTCATCGGCGCCAAATTTCTGTCCAGCGAGCATCCTTTTGAGGTCTGAGAACAGAAATAACTCGCTAGGGGCCAGATCTGGAGTATACGGTGGATGAGGAAGCAATTCGAAGCCCAATTCATGGAATTCTGCCATCGATTTCATTGTTTGTTACACGGTGCATCTTTGTCTTGATGAAACAGCACCTTCTTTTTCTTCAAATGAGGCTGCTTTTCCGCGATTTCGTCTTTTAAACGCTCCAATAACGCTACGTAATAGTCGCTGTTTATGGTTTTCCCCTTTTTATGATAGTTGATGAATATTATACCATGAGCATCCCAGATCCCAGAATACTGATGCCATAACCTTGCCAGCTGACTTTTGTGTCTTTCCACGCTTTGGAGTCGGTTCATCACGTGTAGTCCACTCGGCTGACTGTCGATTGGACTCCGGTGTGAAATGATGGAGCCATAAATTCAAAAATTTGGATTTATTACAATTGAACAGCTCCCAGCTCCAAACACTGCTTAGTATCATCGATCCGTTGTTGTTTGTGGTCGATTGTGAGTTCGCGCTCGCGCGACACCCACTTTCTATAGAGCTTTGGCATATACAAATATTCATTCATGATATGACCAACACGTTCCTTTGATATCTTTAGGGTCGGGTCTCAGCTATCTCAATAAACTTCACTTTACGGTTGTCAAAAATTATTTTGTGGAATTTTTTGATGTTTCCGTCGGTAACAGCCTCATTGGGTCGTCCACTGCGTGCATCGTCCTTGGTGCTCATTTCGCCTCGTTTAAATTTAACAAACCACTTTTCTACGGTTGGTATTCCTGGTGCAAAGTCCGAATAATGTTTATTAAGCCAAGCCTTGGTTTCAACAGTATTTTTTTTCTCCAAAAAGCAATTCTTTATTAACACACGAAATTCCTTTTTATCCATTTTTTCAAAGTAACAAAAGTTCTTTCACTAAAAATGCTATAACTCAGATACTAATAGCGCAACAGCTGTCAAATTTATACACGCGTCTTTTGAAGGTTAGGGCTAACTAAAAATCATATGGATTTGATACTAGTAGCGCCATCTATGGGTCAGCCTACGAACTTTTCAACCCGCCTGTTAGATTTATATATTTTTGTTCTGTAATTTACTTTGGGGATATTAATTCCATAGGGGATTTCTTCACCCAAGGTAAACCTGCGTGTGCGGTAATCTGTCTGTAATCTGATTATGCATCACCATAATCTACATGAGAAGCAAAATTAATTAAATATTAATCTTTACTCTCTCCCATATTCTTCCGAATGCACACGCAGTGTACTTGAACTTAATTTGTTCTTGTGGCAAATTAAGCTGTCAATTTTTTTTACCTGTTACTGCCGTTACTGCTGTTTACATTATGATGTACATGTACACATTGTATGTAAGCGTATACGCCTTCTCGTTCCGACTTTTATTGAATGATTTAAAGTCCAGAGGTTAACGAATGCAAAAAGGAGAAACGCCCATCGACGTCGTTCCTAAATATTTCCCACCGTTTATTGACATATATCCAGGATATAGGTAGGGTAGTTCTGCTATGCCGTCTTAGAATTAACATCAATATATAATTATCGTATTATTATTATTCCCTACGAATGTAAAATGATTTTTAATTTATAAATCAACCAGGCAACTTACTATATTTTAATACAGAGTGAGTTATATTTCACAGAGTGTGGTGTACAATAAAATTTGCATTTATTATAGGTATTTACATAAAATGCCACAACAACAAACTGGTAATAATTCATGAGTAAAGAGTTTGTTTTTCCCTTTATCTTTTTTGAAGGTACTCACTTTTTTGTTCTTGAGTTACAAAAAGAAGCTAATGATTAATACGTACTCCATTCAATAACATTCCTAAACAATTTTCCGAACGAAAAGCCAGTGGCAAACGATTTGAACGAAATACTTTGTTTATTTGCAATTAAAAGACCCTTAAATTCTACAACAATAAAATAAATTGATTCATATTTAATTTGTAGGCCTATTAACACAACAATTTATTCAATTTATCATTAAAGAATAATTTTCTCGAGAAAATTGTAACGGTAAACCATCTTAAACATAATACTGTCATTACTGCTTTGTTCATTCGGATTTCAATCCACGTTGAATAGCTAATACAGGAAGTAACAGATTTCAGTTAAGTAGACAATTGGAAGTTGTAAATCAGACTTAAATTGAATACCTGCAGGATAATAAGCCCATAAAAAATCTATGCACATAAAAGGATGCGCCCTGACTAAATGATAGATCAAAGCCGAACACTACTGACGATGAAGCTGACAGCATAAACTGTTGAAAATAGTTTCCTTTTGTGACTGCGAATTCACAGAAAATAAGGGTTTTTTGAGATCTAACACGATTTTAGGGACAAAGCCAGTTTTTGTTCCCTGAAACTAGAATATTCTATATCCCTCACTATTTGCGACCAGTAATTTAATTTAGGCCTTACTTTGCCTCCCTTTACTCCTATTTCTGCTTCTAACATGTCTCTAACTAACCCTCTTCATATCTCAGAAGGTGTCCTACCATCTTCCTATCCCTCATTTCTCTTCCTTATCGACTTCCATAACCCCCTTTGTTCTCCTACTCATTATAATGAAAACCTCTTCATTTCTACCCTTTTCTATCCATGGTATTTTTATCATCATCCTATAACACCACATTTATGACGCTTCTAAGTTTTTACACATCACTCTTCTACCCCTGTATCTTCTCATCCTTAAATTTATTAAATAAACTTAACACGTGTTTCGCCAACACTGTGGCTTCTTCAGAAGTACAAAATTTACTTAAGACTACCTAAGAGTAGATGTCTATAAATAGGGTGGTGCATCTTCATTAGAGTGAGGGAAAAGATTTCTAGATTTAAGTATTTCCAAACAAAATAATAAACATAATTGTTCCATTCATACACACATATAGTTATACACAACTCATCTTGTCACCCTTACCAACACAAACACTCAGCATTTTATAGCGTGTTACACAGACTTATCAAAGTTCCCTTGTCAGAAACAGACTATAATAAAGAATTGAATCTAATTAAACAAATTGCCATAAACAATAATTATAACCCGCTCATAATTAACACTCAAAATATTTCAAACATCTTCCCACTCACTAAACATAACACAAATAAAAGTTCAAACTTTTAACATATATAGGGAAACCATCACTAATAATTAATAAATTTCTCAGACACAACAATATAAATGTATCATACAAAACGAATAATAACCTTAGCATACATATACAGAATAATAAAGACAAAGTTGAGAAATTATCAAAACCGGGCATATACCAACTTAATTGCGGTTCTTGCTCAAAAATTTATATAGGTTAGACGGGAAGAAGTTTTAGAATTCGTTACGAACATTTTAGATTATATGGAAACAAAAAAATCTATTCTAACTATGCCAAACTTGTGTTAAAAGATAACCATATATTTAATTTAGATGTAAAAATTTTATACATTGAAAATAAAAGTTTAAAACATACACTATTAGAATCTAAATAAATTAACAAAAATAAAAATACAGACATATTACTTAATGACCAATTAGATATAAACCCCTTACCAGAATTAAATATTTTCCCTCACTCTAATGAAGATTCACCACCCTATTTATAGACATCTACCCTTAGGTAGTTTTAAGTAGATTTTGTACTTCTGAAGATGCCACAGTGTTGGCGAAACACGTGTCAAGTTTATTTAATAAATTGTGGAAGTTATCAACTGTGTATTTGTTTCAATAAGATTTTTAACACTTGATAAGATAAGCTAATTGTTCTAAAATATTTACTGTATTCATTATTAAATTAAAGCAAAACTAGAAATCGTTTCTATCAAACGAACGTACATTTTTCTTGAAACGACTATACATTTATGTATGATGACGGTCGGCAGTTGCCAGCGGCGGCAGACGATCCTCCTGGCCGGCATATCGACCTGCTTGAAGAGCCGATGCGAATTTTTGCCGTCGTCTTGTCTTTGAACTCGGTTCCTTTTTGCCTTTCGTTTTTCGCAAGCTTCTCGGAACGCGCGTACCGGACCGGGGCGAAAAAAAAAAACGCGACGTTCCTCCTTCCGACGCGAAACCAACTTGTTATACGTCTAAGTACCTGTACAGCTATTCATTACTATTATTATGATTTTTCTGTTTTCTGTTCGTTTTGAAAAATATCTTCGATACGGGTCCTTAATAAGGACTTTACTTACGTAATAGCCGCAACGTATATATTACGGCAAATATGTGAAAAAATGTTAATGTGTATCATTATGTCTAAATGAAAATTCAAAATAAAAAAGCTCTCGAATAATAATATAATTGCGATCTAATTATTCGTAAACTAAGAACAAAAAAAGATCTATTAATTCAGTTAATAAAATAAAACATATGGTATATTTCACAAATGTATCAGACTATCTCTGACATATGTTTCGGTTTTTACACCATTTTCAAAGAGCTGTAGATAACTGAGGTACATTAATTCCTTACAAACTACTTATACCTAGAATGCAATGAATTTTAATAACGGGGAAACCCCAAAATCGGTCTGGTCATTGATAATATCAGTCAATAATCAGTCTTCTCCCTTTACTTTTTGTATGTATTATTTTTATATTCTTATCATCTATTTCATGATTTTGGGAAATACAATGGTCCGCTATACCTGTACATTTTTTGCCATTTTTTATGGATTTTACCTGTTCTGGGCTTATCAACTTGTATAAACCAAAGTTATTTTAAATTCAATGAAAAAATATACCTACAATCTGACGGATTACCAATGGGGTCCCCCCTGTCACCATTACTCAGTGAAATATTTTTATCACACTTAGAAAATCAAATTTTTACATTAAAAAATCCATTAATCAAAAATATTTTACATTGGGCGAGATATGTTGACGATATCTTTTGTATTTGGATAGCTCTTTGAAAATGGTGTAAAAACCGAAACATATGTCAGAGATTTATGAAATATACCGTGTGTTTTATTTTATTAATTATTCATTATGTTTCACCAAGTAATCAGCGAAACCTCAATTTCAACTATTATTAATTTAGTTCTTGTTCATATTTAATTTTACAATAATCAGCAAGTTAATTATCTAGCAATTTCCATTTGTGTTATTACTTCATAGTTTGTTCTTGATTGTTCCAAAACTAACTATCAAAATTCAGTCAATAGTCTTTTTATAGATTTCTAAATGAATGTCCGTTTTAGTTTAGTTTTTAGTTTTGACTACGGATCTCTAAAACCTATTCTATCATACAAGAGTTTAAAAAGTCGGTTTTGAGTTTCTTCCTGTTGTTTTTCGATGAGATGTAAACAATAAGAAGAGTCTATAAGACTAATTTATTTCCGTATCAAAATAAAGGAAATAGTGCACATGTACAACATGTGTGTTTGTTACTATATAGTGGTGGAAAAGATAACAATTGGTTCTTCTCATCAGATGTCTAATACATGTTTATGTACAAGGGACATCTTGGGTGCTCTATTGTGATGTGTAGCAAAAGAAAAATGTGTAAAATAGTTATATTTACATGTATGTAAATGCTAGTGGAGTCCGAGGTGAGTTACGTGGGAACAAAGTGGACTTTGTCTTCCCTTTCCGGCCCTAAAGGTCTAGATCATAGCCTACCTAGCATTCGAGAGGTCACCGTTTTGATTCCGGTTCCGCCAGCTATGGTCCAAGTTTCTTTGTGGTTTCCGTAGATAATTTTGGCAAATAATGGAGCAGTAATATTCTTCATAATATAATCTTGATTTCTCTTCTGTCTTCATTTCGTCCGCCTCATCTCATCAAGGAGACTGAAGGGACTTTCCGGTGGGTCGAAGAGACCACCCGTCCACCATTATTAGTAGCTAATGGGCATGAAACACCCAAAAGTTTTTCCTAGCTTTTCTTCGCTGGTCGTCAGTGTTTTCCTCACCCAAGATCAGTACAGAGTCATATTCGCAACAATTATATATTTTGTCCACAGTTTCAGGTGATTTTGTATACTCTTTGTCATACAGAACGAATTTACCACAGAACGCCTTACTCATCTTGTTTGTCACAAGCGACAATTATACAATCTTAACACGCGTAGCTATTTATATTTTCTGCCTTATTAGGGAAATAGATCAAAAAAGTTTGGAGACCACTGGTCTATTGGAACATATATATTACAATTAACTATAGTTATTAATAACTAGCACTAAACTATTTTTGGGATTCTGTTTAGGGTATCTCATTACGCGAAGTTTGAGAATTGTCGTATGTTTTTTCCAGGGAACTCCCTGGAAGTTTTATTGAGTGTTGCGCTTTCTATATCGTCATTTTCAATGTCAATTAACTTGAACCAGCACATATGTATATATAGGTATTTAAATATATATATATGGGATTACCATGAAAAATGACAAATGACAGCTGTTGGTATATATTAATGCATTGTTTGTCCACATGCTCGCCAGTTTCCGTTCATCAGTCAAGTGGGTCACATTTTTAAGGACTTAACTGATTCAATTTTAAATATTTACTTATCACATTCGTCAATTAGTTACCGTAATTTTAAAAATCATTGACACACGCGTTTCAATTTAAATAGGTACGTAGATCCTTAAATAGTTACGCATTTATTTCTCTATTTTCTTCCTTCTCATTTGCTCTTATCCGAAAATTTCATAAACGGGACTTTTTAAGAGGGGGGGGGGAGGCGGTAATTTAGTAACGTGGTCAATAATTCGAGGCCCGTAGTGTATGTTTATTAACGAAACCCGAAATTTGAGCCCCTAATTTTTTAACTCGAGGCCAAATTAGCTTATACGTACAATTTCGGCATTTTTGCCACTTTATTTGTGACAGCTTCATTAAGTATATTATTACAATTATACTTTAGCAAATCATCCTGCCTGCCCACCCAATTAACAAAGTTCATATGCGACAATGCTGCACCTACGGCTAATTAATAAGTGAATATTTACTTACTGGCATAAACTTATGACAGGCAATTAAGAAAGTGGAGGAAGGAACGATGTATTTATCTACTTTTATGTTTAAGGATGATGAACAATCTCATTGTATATGCATACATCTTATGTTATTTATTAAAGAAGATAGTTAAGTATCCATTTGTAATATCAATGCATACTGAACAGCAATACAAGGTAAAACAGGCTTAAAAAGTAAACATTTATAAATCCTCTTTCGTCTAAATTTTAAGGATCACAGATCCCACATTTTGAACGAGTCCTACACAGTAGGCACAGCGTACGGAAAGCCATATCCCACCTATCGGGTCTCATCAGGCGGTCGCTGGCAGAAAGGCCTTTACAGGCTATATGATAAATATAAATATAAATATCAACAGAAACAACTACGCCGAGGGCTAATACTGTGTAGCACTTGTTAGAAATGTAGGATCTGTGATCTTTAAAATTTAGATGAAAGAAGATTTTAAAAGCTTCCTTTTTTGAATATGTTATATCTTCGTCTAAGAATCCATCGGAATCACCAGTGTAATTCAATGCCGGTAGGGGTATTAGCCCTCGGAGTAGTTGTTTCTGTTGATTCCATATTTATGTTTATAAAACATGTTACAAATGTATTGTTTTGATCTGGATATTATTAAATTTGATATTTTCAAGCGACTTGATTGATTGTTTAGCCATCGAGTATACCTCAATTTTGCTTTCAAACTTGTTATTTTTTTGCAACTAATTAAGGATATAATTTCGAACCATTTTTCCCAAATGGAATCAGATTTTCGGAACAAAACAAAAAATTTCGTAAACGCCTTTAATGCATTGTGAACCGGATGAAAACATTAGTAAAATAACCCGGTTGGATGGTAATCCCTGTGTGTGGTCCAACCATTTCGAAAGTCATCAAGAGATAAGTAATTGACCAGTGGAAGGCATTATGATGGGCAGGGTGCAACACAATCGTCCAACTTTGATTATATAACGACCCAATATCCGGCGTAAAACTATATGAATAAAAATACATTTTATTTCAAAAACTACTTTTTTAATTTAGTTAAATGTTAAAGACAGTATTATTAATTTAATTTAATCACCGATAAAAGAAATAAAGCGGGGTAGCCATACAAGACAAATTTCTTGATAATTCCCGATCAGATTAATTAAATTAAAAGTCTTACAATTAGTAAAATAGAGATTAATTAAATGTGTACCTAGTAAAATGCCGATCAATTTTTTTTTTAGATTGTAATCATTTCTAAAAGAGAAGACTGTAGTTTTTGTTACAAACGTTTAAAATAAACTTTTGTTAAAATTACAATTCCCTAATACTTTCCAATTTGTTGCCATCATGTAAATACACTATATTGAAAGCAAAAATTAGCTTATTTATCTATTAATAGTTTGTATGAACCGTACATAATATATATAATATACATGTGTTCTTTGTATGTATCCGAGTTAAGATATGAGAGGTATTTCTGGATGCACATTCTGGACATAAATAATAATATTATTGTTACATCATAGCGAACATCTTTCCGACAGACAGATATAAACTTCCTCATACTAGCCAGGCAAAACTGATAACTTCCTACAATTTGTACATTTTCCAAAAATGTCATACATAATAATTTTAACTTTATTTTGAACGGAGGCCATATCATAAGCCGGAACAGAAATACTTTCAAAAACGATAAACTTTTCAATTTTTGGAAAAAGAAGTATAACATTTCAACAACAAAACTTAAAGAAGAAACTTTTTATTTTTTTGCAATTTGTAAAATTTTTCAGCGGTATTAAATTCTTTTAATTAATACTATTTAAACTGTCTATGGTGCAATCATGATGAAACATTTTTAAATATTTTAATAAAACACAAAGAAAGTTTCAACAATAAGGTTTATTAAACTCTTATTGTTTCGACCAACGGGCCGTTTTCAAAGAGTACAGATTTGTTACTATAATTAAAATAAATTAATAGTTAATAACCACATTGAATTAGAGACCAGCGATTTACCTGCATCTAGGAATTTCCGTATTACCCTCATCCCTTTATATTGATCGGCTGCATTTCTTTATGTTTAGTAACAAATCTGTCCTCCTTGAAAATGTTGGCCGAAACAATTGTAAGAGTTTAATAAACCCTATTGTTGAAACTTTCTTTGTGTTTTATTAAAATATTTTAAAAAATCTTTTAATTAAGTTAATAATATGAGACTTTTCTTAGGTTTTAAACAAAAAAGACTAACTGGGAAATCAGGCTACCGTAGGACGCCTGTGAATCAGTTTATATTTTTTATCGAATTGAACGGTCTAAATACAGAAGAATAAACAATCAAATAACCGGATAAAGTAACAATAAGAACATACAAACATGTAAAGCCTAAAGCGATGCGTTCTCTACATGTTGGTACATCATGCTTTAATGAAATTCTTGTACTTAATTATCTTCCAACGAGAGATGGTAGTAGTGGCTGGATATCTTCCTTCATATTACAGACCTACCATAACAGCGCGCACATTTGCATGCAATCAATTTCAGTTTTATAGCGCAAATGTGTTAACTCACAAACAGATGCAAATTTTAAATTGTTTAGTCTGGCACTCTCGATCGGGAACCGCAAGAATGTATTACCTATACAGGTATGTTTACAGGTACGTCGAAGTGGCATTAATTAATGTAGGTCAATACACCAACACTCGGCTGGCATGGCATAGGTATAATTACGTAGCAGTAGCAGCTTTAAAACAGTTTTTAGAAGATTATAAATTTAACAGTTTGTGATGTCTATGAAGTAAGCCCCCACAAAACAAGTAGTACCTACCATGATTTTATCACTTTGTGGGGTGGAACTATTGTGAAACATTATTAAGTAATGAATTAAAAACAAAAACAAAAACAAACACTTATTAGAATAATGTTTCGGTCAGTCACGCGACCATTTTCAAAGGAATAGAGTAAGTAAATCATAAATTAAAGTAGTACAAAAAAAACTTTTGGGTATTTCATTCCCACGAGCTACTCGTACTGGTGGGCAGGGAGTCCCTTACAGGTAGACTTACAGTGTACTGCAAAGCCGGAGGGTAGGACCTATATCCAGAAATCGTGGGAATGGGTGGGTGGTGTGGTTAGGAACAGGACAGAAAAACGAGACGGATGAAATGAAGACAAAAGAGAAGTGAAAGGTTATATGTAGAAAATTATTGTCCCAGCATTTGCCTAAGTAATCCAATGAAACCACACAAAATCTAAAAGTAACACAGCTCTATATACAACTAGAATTTAACCAGAATAACTGGAGAGTCGATGAAACTTAACTCTAACTGGTTATTTACAAGATTTTGATTACGTGAGAGACCTTTTTTGATTTTTAGGCTTTTTAGAAAAGACAGATTTTTACTTTTGTTACATTACTATATAAAATTACTACATTTTCCTTATTTAAAAAAAGGTTAAAATAGGTACAATGATGGATGGTATTAGTAAAAAAGATTTAAAAAAACCAACTCCTCGAATACCTACCTACCTCTTTTAACTATAATTTACATTAGGAACATTACGATACCAAAATCTTGTAAATAACCAGTTAGAGTTAAGTTTCATCGACTCTCCACTTATTCTGACTAAATTGTAATTATATATAGAGCTGTGTTACTTTTAGTTTCTAGAAAATAGTCGGAGAAACAAAATCAAATTATGATACTGTTTGTTTTGTAAGCTTCTGATTTGGTTATTAACTAACATTATAGACAACAATTTTCGAGAAATTCGAGATTTTCGACAACACCTTACTTACTTATACATATACTAATGCCTTTTTTCAGGTATTGCATTTTGGCTACTTTTAAACCTTTAAGACTTTTCTCCATCAGTGGTTAAGATTTATTTTTGTTTGATTCGGTACATTAACGGTTAGATTCATTGTTACGGATCGAACAGACACGTCTGTAGGTCTGTACAATGTACATAAGTTGGCAAGAATTGTATATTTATAATTACCTAACATATTCGGTTAAAAAAATCTATTACGATCAAGTACTCTGGTAAGACTCCGGAACAAGGAATCGAAATACGAAAAACAAATAAATAAGGAAACATCCATATGGAGCAACCGTCAATCGGTACTATTTCAGTCGGTTTATTTAATCTTGTCTTTATTGACTTTCTATAAATGAATCGTTACTGGAATAATTAAACCGCAATAGAACATGAATAGAAAGAAAAACACACATGCATTTACATAGTAGGTATTACGTATATATTACGATACCGACAAACAAAATAAACCTATGTATATAAAATTTTTAAAAATACTAAACTAAGCAAGTAACACAGAGATTAATGCGATTTGTTGAAACCGTAAATTACTTTGAATCTAAATTAAAACTAAAACCGATCTAATTGGTTGGTATCAACTGTTAGGCAATAAAAAAAGATGGACCAGTGCGAATAGGATTAGTACCCATCACTAAAAAAAAAAAAACTATTTTGTTTCATTCCCACCGGCTACTCGTGCTGGTGGACGGACAGTCCCTCCGACCTACACTGTAGTGCAAAGCCGGAGGGTAGGGCGTAAGGCCGTCTTCAGCCTCCTTTCAGGAATCGTGGGAATGGGTGGGAGAAGAGAAGTGAAAGATTATCTGTGGAATATTATCGTACGTATTACCCTACATGGGTTTCGTTAGATTTTATAGGTATTAAATGGTCAGTATTTAAATAAATCCATATACTGAGTAATACCGACCAAATATTTATTTAACTACGGACATTAAGTATTTAAATAATGACCAGTAAAACACAACAAGTCTTAAGAAATTAGATCTAAATACTCTTGTTGGGTTACTCAATATCGGAACCAGAACTCAAAGTGATAAATGAAATATCGATGGGTTTTTGACAACATTGTAAGCGACAAACAGTATTTTTATCAGACTACCGTATTAATTTTTTTTAACACTTTTGTTTTGTAAATAGTAATTGAATTGTAGTATAAAATTTGAGAAAACGAAATATTTACAATTTTTTCTACTTACGATAATTTGTCAGGCATTATTTTGCCAAAATTTGTCGCTTACGATACACATACGATGTTTAGTATATCTAACAATTTTCGTCATATGGGAAATTATTTGTGTTATGTAACGTGAAGACTATTATTATTATTATTTTTTATTAAACACGTTAAAAGTACAAAATGAGGTAAAAAATTTGAACTAAAATTTTTGAACTAAAATATTTGAACAAAAACATTTTCGTACTAATACATTTGAACTAAAACATTACAATGACAATAACATTAAACCAGAGTAACTTTAAAATGGCAGTACAAATACAAGTTTAAATTTAATATTAGTTATTTTCAAATAAGCATGAATAAAGACAAATAACTAAAATTATGGGAAACACCAAAGTATTAGATTTTATACTACTAACACACTAATATCATTCAAGCCAAATTTAAACCTCAAAAACATTTTAACCTCAAGAACAATCATAAAAATTTCATTACATACAGACAGTTCGAAGTTTAGATTACAACTGATATTTTAAATAAAAATGGTGTATACCGAATTAGTTGTAAAAATTGTGAAGCGTTTTATATCGGACAAACTGGTAGGGCCCTTAAAAAACGAATTGAGGAGCATGAAAAATCAATAAAAAATGGTAAAAAATGTACAGGGATCGTAGACCATTGTATTACGTTCAACCATTTACTTGATTCCAAGAATGTAAACTTGCTTCATTATCAGAATAAAGGTAAACGTTTTAACCTAACCTCCTTGAAATAGCCGAGATTAATACAGCGTTATTAAATGGTCTTCCGATCGCTAACGACCAAATAGAATTTGGAAATTCCCCCCTTTTGAAACTACAATAGGTTAAGTATAAATATATTTACCTGGAAATGTATCTTTAGTTGATAAGTAACTCTTTGAAAATGGTGTAATAACCGAAACAATTGTTAGAGAAATCCAATAAATTTTTTGTGAAACAATTACCAAGTGTTTTTTACTTTTTAACTATTAAAATGTTTCACCAAGAGATTAGCGAAAATTCAATTTCTACTAATTTAGAGAATTTCTTAAGGGCGGTTTAGGTATGTTATTATATATTTAATATGTATTTATATAACCATAATAGAGAAATGCCTTCTGAAAACAATTAGGGAACGGTGAATAATCAATTGGGCTTATAATTAAAAGGATCGGAATAATTAGAGCAATATTTTGTGCTACTCCAATTACAACTTGACCAATATTAAAAATTCAGTAGAGGACGGTCCTGCTTTGCGACCGCGCCAAGCAGTCTCACATTCATTTCTCACAGGGCAAGTGGCAAGACGACATTTAATCATTACGCACAAGTATACATTTACATTCATACACATACACACATAGATATATTATACATGCTTGTATGTAGAAATCGTGGTATTTACACAACAAGATTCGAGAAAACAAACATGGTCCACGGCTTGCACACTCACATACACATACACCCATTTATTACTGGTGCCTATTTACATACGTAATTCTGCATTCCTGAACGGCAGTTTTAAGACATAAAAAAAGATAATTATTTAGGCTGCTGCTTGTCCAGTTTAAATTTTCGAGAAATTCGAGATTTACTGGTCAAAGCCGTCCAAACATTCATATCGCTTCATTTTCTCTTTCGTATTAAGTCCAGTCGTTATTCTCTATTCAAAAGTGATTATTATACAGGTTATTGAAACTGACTGGTACCTGCAGTACATTACACGATTTAGGAAAACAAAGCGTATTTGGTTTGGTTTGGTTTGTTTTTAATATAAAACAATGAGGAGGATCAAATTTTGAAAAAATGAACTTATTCGTGTTTAAATAATAATTTTAAAAAAATATATCAAAGATAATTTTTTTTATTATAGGAGTGACTGAGAAGGTTCACTAATAAAAATAAATAAAATTTCGTTAAACTTCACAAATATTTATTAAAACTGCTACATATGTACATTTCAACCACAATGTGGTCATCTTCAGTGTATTGAACATTTCGACACACACCACCTAAATAATCACATTATGGTTGAAATGTACATTTTCTGAACGCCTTGTATAATTATGAAACCTAATTTTGGCATGACGTTTGCCATAAGAGTTGACTATAACTAGTAAAATATGAACACAGTAAATAATTTTTCATAGAAGTTTTGATGATGATTTTTTATTGTTTGAGTTGCGGTAGCGATC
This sequence comes from Agrilus biguttatus, assembly GCA_963921985.1. Classification (NCBI taxonomy): domain Eukaryota; kingdom Metazoa; phylum Arthropoda; class Insecta; order Coleoptera; family Buprestidae; genus Agrilus; species Agrilus biguttatus. Next base: position 37,340,968 of record OY998118.1, on the reverse strand, counting down.
TTTTTTCTATAAATTAAATTATCTCATAAATCACTCATTGTAGGCATATAAGTTGGTTATCAAAACCACCTTAAAATTTTATACTTCTTACGAATTCGTCGGTAAAAATATACCATTCCATTTAAAATAACAAAATTTAAATAAAAAGATCCTCATTCGCAATTTTCAGATCTTAACACGCTTAATTTTCCTAAAACATCTAATGTACCACTCAGTTTGAATAACCCTGTCGAGTGGTTGAATCTCCTCGAAGGATAGATACTCTTAAATACACAGAGCATTCTATTTAGATTGGTCAAAATTTATCTTGTTATTATTACTTATAAAATTATGTTCAGCACGAAACTATATTCAAGATACGTAATGGAATTAGAATAAAATTACAATTGATTGTGTAATTGATGATTTATCTATGGTGCTAGCGTACCTATGGGTAGGTTTGTAAGGTAAGTAATGGAGGTATTTCCACTCTCGATACAATACTATCGAAGTTCATGCCTACCAGAATCAAAGGACGGAAGTAACTGCCTACTTTCGTAAGGATGTTGTTGTTTAACGAAATTTTTAATTAGGAATCACCAACGTTTCGACTTGTTGAGCGCCCATCGATTACGGTACCCATTCAAATTTGGACGGGTTCAACTATCCCAATAATGTTCTCATAAATATTCGTCGTTATCCTGTTACTTTATCTTTTATTAAAACAACGGACCTTAACGCAAGCAACCAAACTAAAATCCTGCTGTATTTTGTACCATCATCTACTTCTAGATAGGTACTTTACAGAAAGATAAAAATTAATATTGATTTTAAAAATTGAAAAATACAAAAAGTTTCAAGCTTTATATTTGTATTCACTACAATTGTTTTGCTTAACTAAGTGTTGTATCCTGTCGATTCTCCGAAAACTTTCTAGTCTGCTTCTAGTTTTATTTTTACGACATTTACAAATCACACAGAAAACACACAAGCCTACACGTACAGTTAAACAACCAATTCTAATATATATAATACACAATATGAAATAGTAAATTTCTTCAGGTGAAGTTATATCTTAGCTTTAGCTTAAGTTAACCGAAACAATTGTAGTGAATACAATTATAAAGCTTGAAACTTTTTGCGTTTTTCAATTTTTAAAGTTATGAACCAGTTTCTAAAAGTAAAGGCTTCCACAATCAACTTAATATTGACGAAGTACCGTTCGAAACGTTATCATTAGCACACTATAGGAACAGGCATTTTACAGCAAAACCTTACTTACCCGTATTTACAGCAATATAGAGAATGGTATATGTACATATATGTGTAAATAATTAACTTTATTACTTACGTTTAAATGTTTGTACATGCACATGCCTACCTACTTTTTATGACTAGCTTATATGGACCTTTATAGTTTAGTTATTGCGAGAGATAATAAAACGGAACCAATTTGATATTCGACTAGTAAAGGCTCTCTAGATGTGCTGCTTGCTCGTCCGCAACAGTTTTATGAAGCTCGTAAACATACGCGCTCCTAAGGAATCCAAGAGGGCCGTGGACGGGTGGCTAAATTGGTTTAGTTAAGTTAAACCATAAAGATTTGTAAACAGCCAATGTAGGAATACAATACAAACGTAAACGTTTCACGGCGCTTCATACTAACCCAAAGAAAATAGGTACCTGCAGAAATAAAACTTCATGAAGTCTTGGTCTTAATATTGCATATAAATCAAACTTTCCAGTAGGAAAATACATGAGAAATAATAAAGACAGAGTAGATAAATCGAAATGCTCCGGAGCTTACAAACTGACCTGTGGGTCTTGCCCAAAGGTATATATTGGACAGACACAAAGAAATTTTCAAAAACGTATTTCCGAACATAAAAGTAGTTTTTTAAAAAATAAAACAGACCCACATAATAGAAAAAGATCATAATTTTAATAACAAGTTTGAAATATTACATATCTGCAATAAAAGCAAAAAATTAAATCTTATAGAAAATCTAGAAATAAATAAATTTAAAAAATTTAATTTAAAATGGCCAGATAGAAGGAAATAATTCCCCTCTGCTTGATCTTTTTTAATGTTATATCCACCCCCAAATGCAACCAAATATTTAAGATGTGATGCGACACTTTACGTTTAGTAAAAAATACTCACTGTCTGAAGAAGTCAAAAAGTTTTGGCAAAACATGTTACATTGAACATTCGTTAAATAAAAATTTGTGAAAATCTACTTGGTGAAGTTTTATTTCTGTATTATGGATTTTCATCAAGTAAAGATCGAAACTATTCAATAGACCTGCATACTTGTAGGCGTAAGAAAATTGTAATTTTATTGGAAAATTGGAACACTACCGCACCTCCCTGGTTTATGAGTGAAAAAGGTATCTCTTCATTAATTAATATCACTCATAAACGATTTAAAAAAAAAACAATCTTACGCTTGACGTAGCTGTAGTTGTAGCATATAAATGTAGAAGAAAATATTAAGAATAAAATCGGAAAATATATAATAATAAAAAAAAACATCTACACAATCGGAAGTGTACCAGTCAAATTCAAAAAACCCCGAACCACCTTATGACCTTTTTTGCACCCCCATAACTTCTTTTATCTCTGTTTAGTTAGAGACTTAAAAAATCAGACATGGGTAAAGCTTTAGGGCTTTGTGCTTGAAAATGTGCTACCAGTCCCTTAAGGGCTTAAAAGCACTGTATTTAAAGCCCTTTCGTGAGCAAGTTGTAAGAACTTGGTAAAATAATTACTTTATCAAAGTGCTACATAACTTGTAATTTCAAGATCTCATTAAAAGATGTTTAAAGTCCTTTCAAACCTCTCTAATATTAAATTCCAAATTAAATAATCATAATAATCTAGAATATAGAAAGAACATTAAAAGCGCTTCAAGCCTTTCGATGTGCTCGAGCCCTTTTCACAAGTACTTAGGGCTTGGAATTACCAATTACTTTTCGATTTTTAAATGTAATAGGGATTTCAAGCACCACAGCACAGACTGTGTAAACTTTGGCGGCGGTGTTATAGAACACGGTAAATAGCTGAAACCCTAACCCTAACGCCAAAATACGACACTAAACATCCAAAGCGCTTTCCGGCAACAAATTTACCTTCTTCAGGAACTGGAAAGAACTAAGAACTAAAGACAGGGTAACCAATATAAATAATGGCTAATGTTATAGTACAGTAAACATGGCTTACTCTATTCTCAACTGCAATGTTCAGTGGACCTTACAAAATTACTTCACAACAAATTAAGTTAAACTAAATAGCGGAGAACTGGGAATAAGACCTTTGTAACTGTTAAGAGAGCTTAACCTATATTTATAAATATATGTATACATTCAAAACCTGCTCTAGCAAACCTAGCGCGAGGCAAATGCTCCTTGAATCTGACTCGAATAGAGCGTCTAGTTTGTCTAACATATTGCTTATTACGGTCTTTACAACCAATTTTATATATCTCCGACTTTTATAGAATAGAAATTTTATCCTTAGGGTTACCAAGAACGACTTGAAGAGAGTTAAAAATAGAACTCCAGGCTATTCGAAAATTAAGTTTATGAAAAACCAATCCTCGAGTCCTCCAGTAAATCTCGGTTCGTATGGTATATTACTAAACTTAGTCTTATTAGTGTCTTTTTGAAAAGTTGAAGATATTGAAATTTAAATTTAAACATACTAATTAATCTATCAATTATATTATAATTGTAACTATTGTCTTTAGCAATACTTCTAACGGTACAATGTTCTTAGAAAAATTAAAACTAACCATTTTATGTTACCTAAATGATTAGATTCACAGAAGTATTAGTGGGTTTTCTATATATATCTATCGAATTTATAAATAATTCCCATTTCCTATAACCAAAGCAACACAGACGAACAATGAACAAAGTAAAAACTTAATATGAGTTAAAAATTATCATCTTCTTATTCTTTTCTCTCGAGTTTTAATTTTAAAGTACCTTCTTTTGAATAATGATAATAATAATTGTCACAAAAATATTAACCAGAAAAAATCCACTAAATTGTAGAAATTTTACACGTTCAGAAAAAAAAATCGTACGGCGTGTAGCATTTGAAACAGCGTTACACCTATTAACAAACAAACACAACGAATACCTTCTAAATAAATAACTAATAAGAGGTATGGACGTAAAAAGTTCGAAAAACGACATTGAGAAAGTTAGCAGTGTTAGCTATAATGACATTGGTCATCACGAAAACACCATAAAATAAGAGGAATTACAACCGTTCAAAATCACATTTGAATAAAACAGAATTTTATACGCTGCTTAATTCAAAATATACGAGCATTTTAATTTGTGTAGACTTAAAAAGCGAGAAAACGACAATTTCAAAACTGTAGGATGTTTATACCGACGTTTCGTCTATAACTGTGATGGACACCTATCAACCTGGATAATAATTCATCAATTATTACTAACATTTTCAGATTAAATATGCAACAGGCGGGCCGAAAAGTTCGTAAGCTGACCCATAGATGGTGTTACTAGTATCAAATCCATATGATTTTTAGTTAGCCCTAACCTACAAAAGACGCGTTTATAAATTTTAAAGCTGTTACACTATTAGTATCTGAGTTATAGCATTTTTAGTGAAAGAACTTTTGTTGCTTTGAAAAAATGGATAAAAAGGAATTTCGTGTGTTAATAAAGCATTGCTTTTTGGCGAAAAAAATACTGTTGAAACCAAGGCTTGGCTTAATAAACATTATTCAGACTTTGTATCAGGAGAATCAACCGTAGAAAAGTGGTTTGCTAAATTTAAACGAGGCGAAATGAGCACCGAGGACGATACATGCAGTGGACGCCCCAAAGAGGCTGTTACCGACGAAAACTTCAAAAAAGTCCACAAAATAATTTTTGATAACCGTAAAGTGAAGTTGACTGAAATAGCTGAAAACCTAAAGATATCAAAGGAACTTGTTGGTCATGGTCATATCGTGAATGAATATTTGGATATGCGAAAACTCTGTACAAAGTGGGTGCCAGGGTGTCGCGCGAGCCTACAATCGACGAAAAACAACAACGGATCGATGATTCTAAGTAGTGTTTAGAGTTTGGAGCTGTTCAATCGTATTAAATCGAAACCGATTTTTTTGTGTCGATATGTGACGGTGGATGAAACATGGCTCCATCATTTGACACCGGAGTCCAATTGACAGTCAGTTGAGTCGAGTGGACTGCACGTGATGAACCGACTCCAAAGCGTGGAAAGACGCAAAAGACGGCTGGCAAGGTTCTGGCATCAGTATTCTAATTCCAGAATGCTCATGGTAAACAGCGGACTATTACGTAGCGTTATTGAAGCGTTTAAAAGACGAAATCGCGGAAAGACAATACACCGTGTCACAAATCAATGAAATCGATGGCAAAATTCCACGAATTGGGCTTCGAATTGTTTCCGCATCCACTGTACACTCCAGATCTGGCCCTCAGCGACTTTTTTCTATTCTCAGACCTCAAGAGGATGCTCGCTGGACAGAAATTTCGCGCCGATGAAGAGGTAATCGTAATCGCCGAAACTGAAGCCTATTTTGAGGCTAAAGACAAATCGTATTATAAAAATGGTATCGAAAAATTGTATGACCGCTAATCGTTGTATCGCCCTGGAAGGGAACTATACTGAATAATAAAATCAAATTCTATCAAAAAAAAAATTTTTTCTATGCTAGCGTACGAACTTTTCAGTCCGCCTGTTATTTCAAAAACACCTACTGAACCACCTCACTAATTTATTACCCTAATTCACCCCTTTCTTTGGAAATATCTACTTAATCCCCTAATGCAAAAGAATGAAGAGAAATAACAAAATACAGAGCCACAATTCTTTTCTAATGAGATGTCATATCTATTCGTGATGTTGATAAACGTGACCTGTCATTCTGGAATGACGAAAATAAAAGAATGGATGCGGCAAAGAAGAAAATATGCGAAGGAAGCTGCACGTAAAGCGTCCTAGAGGCTGTGTGTTTGTATGAATATACGAAGATCTTTATCTGTTATACGTACGTTAGCCTGATGTTTAGACTTCCGAATGGAGGTAAAAATTAGACACGGAGGGTTGTTTACACCTCTTATAACAAGGCAAATATATATCTAGTAGGCAGAGAAACGCGGGTGGTAAAGAATTCTTTGTCATCTCCGTCAGCTTAAAATGGACTGTATAGCGCCTCACGTTTCAAGAAATGTAATACAAGATACAACCAATAATTACTGTATAACTGAAATTCCAAAAAAAAAGTTTCAATTTTCTTTCTCACTAGTTAAATAGTTTTCCTTAATCACTACATTAAAATGTTAACAGGTAGGTTATTGGAAAAAATACTGTTGGGTTCAACGAAGTTATCGGAATAGGGAATAATGCTGATGGACTTTATATTAAAATTCGGTTTACTGATAGAATCTGAATGAATTACTCCAAAAAAAATAAAATAAATAAAACTAATGGAAAATGGGCACACTCCAATTAATTGCCGTCAATCTCGCCTATGTTTAATTTATTTCTCTACATAACATGTACAAAATATAAAATAATACACACAATGATTCACCAGCCGTAGTCTATAGACAATTTCTACGACCTGCGGTTACAAGTGAAAGGATTGCTTACATTAAGCTTAAACTCATGTTGTATCTTATTTAATTTATAATAAATTTATTCATAACATACTTCAGCACACAATAATGCATAATATGTAAAGTGCGGAGACATTTTTATTTAGTGTGGAACAATTTTTTTATACCCAGAAAAATATGTACCTGCCTCCTTATACTTTTCCTTCTATATGTGTAACATTGTTTGTGGTCCATTACCTAGAGTTACCCATCACCACGTGGTCCCTTATTAACATAATTTAACTATTAGTCAAAGTACACAATAAATCTAGTGTGGATATGCACTAACGGCGTTGTCAAAGACGCCGATAGATAAAGTTGTTCAAAAATGATGCTCATTAATTCGGATCACCCTTACGTTTGTCCTAGCACCGATGAATATTGTGTACCTTAAAATTTAAATTTATTTTCTCTAAGTATTTTTATAAGCGTTTATATTAATAAAACTGACAATGTGCGTTGAAGAAGAATTCCTTAAAAACTAAAGCCTACACTTTGTCCTGCTCAGTTTCGGTTATTTTCTATTCCTTTCATAAATTTAGTTCCAACATATTGGAATAAACACACAGTTGATAACTTCCACAATTTATTAAATAAACTTGACACGTGTTTCGCCAACACTGTGGCTTCTTCAAAATATACTTATAACTACCTAATAGTAGATGTCTATAAATAGGGTGGTGCATCTTCATTAGAGTGAGGGAAAAGATTTAATAGTGGTGATAGGTTTATATCTACTTGGTCATTAAGTAATATGTTTGTATTTTTATATTTGTTAATTTCTTTAGATTCTAATAGTGTGAGTTTTAAACTTTTATTTTCAATGTGTAAAATTTTCAGATCTAAATTAAATATATGGTTATCTTCTAGCACATGTCTGGCATAGTTAGAATCGGTTATTTGTTTCTATATGATCTAAAATGTTCGTTCAAACGAATTCTAAAATTTCTTCCCGTCTGACCTATATAAATTTTTGAACAAGAACCGCAATTGAGTTGATATATGCCTGGTTTTTTCTACTTTAGCATATATCGAAGCAATACCAACCTTCGCACTAAAATTTATAAATTTGTTTTATGTTTTTTAAGTTTTAGGAATTACCTAACTTAAACCTAGCATAACTGTAATTTAGAGTAAAAATATCTAAAAATTTTATGTGCAATTGTTTTTATTAACACGTATTGTTTGACTTCAACGTTGGGTGGAGGGGTAAAATCAGTGACCCTAGTTAGGTCATTAGGATAACAGACCTAAAAAGGTTAAGAACCACTTCTCTAGGATTTTATCTATCCCTTTTTACACTTTTGTTTCTGTTTCTAATATGTCTCCCACTAGCTCACGCCCCCCTCAGAACATACCCTACCATCCCATCTCTCTGTTCTCCTACTTTTACCAACACCTCCTCATTTCTAACATATTCTACCAACAATAGTTTACTAACTCCTCGATGTCATTACAAGCGTTTTTATCAGAATTTTATTATAATACCTATATTAGTCTAGAAGGAAATGATTAAAAAATGAACATCTATTTCTTTTATGTGGGTTGTGTCCTGTGCCACAACTGGAAATCGTCAATCGTTACGCTCATTTAAAAATCATCACCCTGTGAGCGTTTACGCACGAACAAGGAAAGAAAGTCCACATTCCCGTTGTTACCATTAAAGATATACGCCTATAAATTCCTGAGGAAGGGATTAATTAGTTTTCTAAGAGAACCGACGTAAAATGAAAAGCAAGTCTACGTTATACCTACCTATATGTATATTGTAAATGAACATAACAAGTAACCTACACTAAAATAGAAAAGGTCAGCACCCTTGAAATTATTTTCTCCACCCACGTCCTCCGTTCCTTGAGTGTGCCTGTATTCGTACATGTATAACTGACGTACACGTATGTCTGTATGGATTTGTATGCATAGTATTATAATCTGGTACGTAACCATAATAACTTGAAACGTTACTCCCTGAAATAACGTGCAAGACTCGGACGCGCTACTTATGATACAAAGGACTTACAGGAACTAACATCCAAACCACTATCAGGAGTGCTTTATAATTATGTTCTTTAGGAAACATTATAAAAAATAATAAAGATGAAACAAATAAAGCTAAAAAATCAGGAATGTATTTACTAAAGTGTGGAAGTTGCGAGAAATCGTATATAGGATAAACTGGGAGACCATTTAAAGAGAGAATTAAAGAACAGTTTTAACAAACAAAATACTAAAGCTACCTATGCTGAACATCTGCAAGAACAAAAACATACTTTTGACGAAAATTTTCAAAATTCTTCATACAGAAAACAAAGGAATAAAACATAATCTGCTGTAAAGATTAGAAATAAATAAACTCCATAAAAAAGGTTTGGCTCTAAACGACCAATTAGAAGTATGTAATTCACCTTTAAATGAGTAAGTTAGTATATTAGGACTTGTAAAAATATATTTGTAAATCTTCTACCTGAAGAAGGCACTGTGTGCCGAAATGATCATAGTAGTGAAAATAAAAATATTTTGCAACCAAAACGAGTTTGTTTTAATAGTTATTATGGAGTTGCAAGAGTCAAAAGCCTCATCGATACAATATTATAATTATGTTATTCTTCCCTGATTTTTAATTTTTAAAATTACCTTTCCAAAAAAAAAAAACAAGGAACCGTAGACAGACAACGTTAAAACAATATTTGTGAAAATTTAGTAAATTCCGAATTTCGAAGCATGTTTGAGATCTAAAAGTTATACACTTGGCAAATTAATGTATGCCCTGACTTTTTCACGTATCAGTGAATTTTCATACGATAATTAATAAAAATACTCACTCATTTAAAACATTCGTAAACTTCTGACTGCAAGATTCGCTTATCTGGAAAAAAGAGTGTAGTATAAGTAATTTTAATTTATATGCATTCAATTCGGGTCTTTCTTCTTCCAATAGAAAATCCTCAATTTACAAGGTTATCAAGCAGTTAAACTACATAACTGTTGCCAAAAACAATGACCACATGAATACTTTCATAAATTTTATTGAAAATACTGAATATTTGATATTGTAGACTCGCTTGGCGCTTGGTGAAACATTTTAAAAAAAATTAAAGTAAAAGAATTAAATAAAAATATGTAACCTGAATTCAATAAGTGCGAATAAAAATAATCTAAAGTCCTTTTTGGTAAGCAATAAAGAAACAACAAGTTTGTTGAATAAGTCAGGAGTTTATAAACTAAGTTGTAAAGATTGTAATTCGTTTTACTTAGGTCAGACTGAACAATCTTTAAAAACACGCGCAGAAGAACATAAAAAATCAATTGAAAAATGTAAAAAATGTACGGGCATAACCCAACATTGTCTAGATTTTAAGCATTCTTTAGATATAGAAAATATAAAATTGTTACATCAATGTAATAAAGGTAATCGTTTGAATATGTTGGAAATTTATGAGATAAACAAAACAAAGTCATTATAACTTTCCATTGTTAATGAACAACTAGATTTCGATTTATCACCCTCATTAAACGAAAAATTCATGTAGACAAACATAGGATACAATAGTATTTAAGGAACAAATTTATATTATAATATTTAGTACACTTTTGTATACTCTTTGAAAATGGTTTTAACACCGAAACGATCGCCAGAGAAATAAATTAACATTGTGAAACTTAACTAGTGTTTTAATTATTTTACTTTATTTTTTTTTTTGAAAATACTGAATGTGCATATTTAGCCTTAATATACGGAAACAAAACAACTATTACTAAAGTTGACAATAATAAAGTGGCAAAACAATGCGAAGCTATTTTATAAATAACAAAAAAAACGACAAATTTTAGAAGATAAAAATATCGCATTAGGAAAATTCGCTGAGAGTATAAAAATATCCAAAACTACATACGTTTAATAATGCACCCAAGGGTAAATCAGTAGTATTTCGCTAAAATCAGAAAATTTTACCTTGCTTCCTATATTTCCTAACACATTATTGTGTCCTGTGGGGCTGTGTATGCACAAATCTAACCGTGATCTGATAAGGGCCGAAAGGTCTTGCATAAGACAATAATTGAGGATTTGCTCTTGTAGATAAAAGGAGTGAAATAAATGGACGAGCTGCGCTCTCGGATACACAATAGTCGTTCGGCGATTCGATCAGTTAAGATTGTATCTATTTACGGACCGATTTTTATGCATATTTATTTACAACCAGGTTGTTAAATTCTCCATTATACATCTGACGGACCGTCCGACTGAGAGAGTAATAAAATTACAGTCATTTGTTTGCCTCGTCTTGAAAGTCACGATCGACAAAACGCCTCTTCGTCGTCATGTGCATTGATTACGATCGGAAAAGGCGCTAAATTCAATTAAAACAATTTATAATCGATAACCAATTTCGGTGCTGTTACATTATTCGGACGTTTAGCTCACGTTCAAATTGAGAAATAACTAAAATTGGACGTAATCTTTAGGGAGTACTTCAAAGGTAAAAGTCTGTCTGATGCAGGCGTGAATTATTGACAAACGGTGTATACGATAAGTGGATCAGAATACTAAGAGCACCCATTCCTACGATTCCTGTAAGGAGGCTTTAAGAGGGCCTTTACGCCCTACCCTCCGGCTTTTCATTACAGTGTAGGTCGGAGGGACTGCTCACCCACCAGCACGAGTAGCTGGTGGGAATGAAACACAAAAAAAGAAGTTAGGACCAGAGTTGTCATTTCCGATGCTAAACTGTCGCAGGACTTCTGAATTTTGAGAAATCGTAGTCTCAAATTCCAAAAGTTTCAGTTTATTACCGTTTTGAGTGCATTCAAGCGCGGCTAAGATACCTTAATTTCAATAGCAAAAAGCAACATTTGAATTTTGAAGTATCTTGATGAACTGAGGCAATTATGAGGTGAGACTCAAATTCAGCGACAAAAGAACTGGAAATGGCAACTCCCTTGGTTGTTTTGTCCTTTTATTTCACATTGTAAAAATGTAAAAGGCCAAAAATTGTATTTTTTTAGTTTTGGGGTTAGAATATCTTAAAGGCTGCACTCGAATTCATGCCGACACAGTAGGTACTGCCGGGAACGGTTGGTGATTATGAAAAGTAAATGCACGAATTCGTACCCGAGACAGTTTTATTGGAGATTCCCAGAAAAACACAAAATAAAGCAGAATAACGTACATGGTTGCCATGTATCATGGAAATATATTTCTTTTTATGAAAGTTGAATTTAAAATGATTTACAACTATTGACACCTAATTTCTCTCATTAACCATCACAGACGCGTTGTAATTTGCCATTTTAGGCACTACTAAGCTATACTAAATAATTAAAGAATGTTTAATGTATTTATATTTATTTGCTGCATCCCCAAACTCTACCGTAAACCCCTTCCTGAAACAGGTTTCTCTTGCCGATAGGGCATATCAATAATCGACTATTATAATTATCCAATAAAATGTTGTTATTTGTATTACCCCTTCTTAAGTAGGGCAACAACAACAAATATGTAAATAACTTTATTTTTGTCAAACTTCTAACAACATTTTTAAGTAAATGCAGTATCTTTCCAAAAATCATGCAGAACTTCAAAGAATTGGAAAATGTTAGGGTGGGCCGAATAAAATTAAATTCGGATATGGCAACGCTGCCATCGTTTTCTGGGTAATAGCGCGTATACCATGGGAGCCAATTCGTGTATAATTAAGAAAGGATTGCTTTTCGAACAGGGACGAATTCGTGTTGCTGATAAGCACTAATTACCTCTTGTGGACGAAACCGAATGCACCGATCTTAAAACCCTGATGTGCCGCATTGCGTTGTACCTAGAGTCTTATAGTGTTTTTTGTGTTAAAAACGAAACGTTTAGTCGCTTTTCACAATAAAGCCTAAGTAAAAATTAGTATTTTATGGCATTTTAAGTACATATGTAACCTAATCACTATTTACAGCGTCATGTTTTTTCGTATTAATTATTATTAATGTGTAGTCGGTGATCCCCAAAATGGAATGTCCATAAGCAAATAAAGGAAATTGCACCGATCGCATATTAAATAGAGAAATAAGTTTCGATGAGTATACACGTTTTGAGGATTTCCTATTCAGCACGATGCAAGCTAAGCACATTCGCCAGAGACAATAAATTTTACACCTATCCTATCCTGTTACTTTTTAGAAGGACGAGGCAACGCACCATAATACCTGCTGTCGAGAATAACTGACGATGAGACAGAAACATGAGTCCGTTTTAAAACTTTATTTATTTGAGGTCGATTTTGATGTGCTAATGTCTATATCTCTTCTGTCTACTGTAAATCAATTTTAAACACGTTCCCGTACAGACATAAAAGTAGTTAAAAAAATACAGAAAAAGAGAAAAAAAAACAAAAAACCCGGTGTTCAGATTCTATTAATATTTCTTTGAATTTAATAAAAAAACTAAACTTTGTTGTTTCATTCCCACCAGCTACTCGTGCTGGTGGGCGGGCAGTCCCTCCGACCTACACTGTAGTGCAAAGCCGGACGGTAAGGCATTAGGCCCTGTTCAGCCTCCTTGCAGGAATCGTGAGAATGGGTGGGTGGTGTGGTTAGGGAAGAAAGACGAGACGGACGAAATGAAAACAGAAAAGAAGAGAAAGATTATCTGTGGAATATTACTGCCCAACATTTGCCTAAATGATCCAAGGAAACCACAAAAAACTTGGACCAGAGCAGCCGGGCCCGGGTTCGAACCGGTGACCTCCCGAATGCTAAGCAATGATCTAGATCACTAAATGGTTAAAATAGGTATTCACTTAATCTGTTTGTATAGGGTTCTCAGGATTGCAATAGATGTTTGTGACGCAAGTAATTCGGTTTTCTAGTACCAAACCTTCCTGTAATTAAAATGCAATTTATTTTACTTAAACACAGCAGGACATACAATTCAAAATGCCCAAATTTACATCTTTTCAGGTTCTATTGTTCTGCTTTCTCGGTACTTATTTTATTTATTTAGTTATATTTACAATTTGATAATTTCTATTGTTTATGTGCAGATACATAGATATACATATTCTTCTTCCACCACTCACCCTTCAACCTTTCTTATCCCCACACCACCATTTACCCCAAGTTACCATTTTTATTGTGAAAAGATGTAAGACAGTCTTGTGCCAGCCCTCAAACAATAAACTATTACATAGACACGTGCACTTTATTTGTACATCGTTTATTATCATTTTTAACTTGTATTTAATTTGCAACTAGAACTTGATTCGAATAATTAGATTCTCCCGAACTTTTGGAATCAAAAAACCCAGAACTATCAAAAATTAACCATGTTTCGCATAGTCCTAAACCCCTCTAGCACTATATAAAATGGGGATAATGTACATTATACAGAAGATGAAAAAAACAAGCAGGCATAGTTACAAAAAAATTAAAGCTCTGCTAAAAAGAATTTAACTACACAAGGTAGTTTTATTCAACAAGAGGGCCAGGAAACTCGAAAAAATCTAATTAAATGTTATTAATTTTATTGAAAAAGATTTTTAATACTACCCTACTTGGATTCCGTTATTAGTACTACCCGGTGCAAATGCAAACATATCCGTGAAAAGTCTCTTGGAAGCTTGCGAAACCTTTTTAAGATTTACTGAACATTGGACACGGAAACCTTTTTATTAGAAACGGACTAATTTTCTTATCAAAAAAAGAAGGCATAAAAATCCTTGTTCATCTGAAGGACCCTACATTTGGAACGCGTCCCACCAAACAGGCATTACGAACCGAAAGCTAAATCCCACAACCGATTTCACAACCTATCGACCTGCATGTTGGGACGCGTTCCAAATGTGGGACTTTTGATCCTTATCGTTTAGACGAACAAGGGTTTTAATGCCTTCCTTTTTGGATACGTTATCTTCGTCTAAGAATCTTTCAGAGTAACCAGTGTAATTCATTGGCGGTAGGGGTATTAGCCCTCGGAGTAGTCGATTCCATATTTATATTTAAAAATTTTGATCACTCTAGCGTGTACAACGATCCTTTAGCAGCCTATGATAAATTAAAATTTAATTACGAAATACAATGGTGGAAAGTCGCCTTAATGGTCTTGCAATGATTGATATATGATGATACATTTATTGTGAAACATGGTAAATATTAAATAATAACAAGAATTATGTTCACTAAAATTTTTATTTAACTCGACAATTGTTTCGAGTATTAACCCATTATCAAGAGTAGACAATATTCAGTACTACAATACAATACTAGTGTTATGTACTCTTGATAATGGGTTACTACCCGAAACAATTGTCGAGTTAAATTTTACTAACAGAATTTTTTTAATAAAAACCCAAGAGTATATTTTAAATAAAGTACTTTTTTTGTAGTAAACGATAAAAACATTACAAATCGTATTTACTATCATTTTGCCCCCTTCCCCCACGACCATTGGCTGGCGATACCCTCATAACTCGGTAATCAAAAGATTTAAGTTTGCAATATTTTCCATCAACCAAACAAAAATGTATATTTGCCTAATTATTTTGAATAATTAGAATATTCCTTAAACATTCTTTTGTTCATGTTTCAAGGCGGTTCGAATTACTGAAAACAAAAAGGCGAAAGTGTATTTTATAAAACCGTATTACAAACCCGTAACATTGTAATCAATTGCCCGTATCAGAGTTAAAAAAGGACCGACTTTTTAATGAAATATAGCAACGTCAGGTAATGTTTATAATCACCGGCACGACTACCAGGTAGGGCTATTAACATCAGATTCAAACATTTATGAGGATACCTTTACAATTTTACAATACACAAGTACGTATATCATATAACATACTTACGATCATATATGATAAAATGTTTTGGTAACGTAACTTTATGTTTTTTCTTTTTTTTTTAAGAAGAAAATAAAACACTGTTACAAATATCGTGGTTTACCTTGTTTTGTCAATGTTGTTCTATATGTACGTACGTCTATGTATAAAGGTATGTCCTCCGCAGCTATCCGATTGTCAGTAGGTAGGTAATTACGGTGGAATCTTAATGAACCAAATAAAAAGAATTGATAGACCGTCAATTATTTTTCTTAAAAGGTACAACCGTCCCTTTCTCGGCCTTCCCTAATTAAATCAAAATGAATAAACGAGTTACCTTTTTTCTTCTCGTACAGGCTGCACAGCTTTTCTATTATGTCTATGCTATAGATGATAATACCATAATAAAAGAAACATTATTTAATTCATATAACTAAAATTGGTTATTTGTAAACTATTAATAATAAAACACAAACAACCCTTAAAAATACACATTATTATGTGAATTTCAAGTTAAGAAAAAGGGTTGGAAACACTAAAAAAACATAACACTACAACAAACAAAAATTAAGGGAAAGCATCCATAATCCTTATGGAACGCGACACTGTATACTTTTAGATTATATATAAAGAGTTAACAGATGGATTACCAAAGATATGATTTTTTCACACACCCCTGGAAGAAGAAACATATCATCCAAATGTAACGGGGGGATTGTAACCTGTAAGAATCAGATTAATAGATTTTTGTCCTTGTAAATTGTTTGAGTTCATATTCTTTAGAAGTTATCCCATACTTTGAAATTAATGCTATGTGAGATTAGAAGACAAAAGGCTATAGTACAATGCAAAAAACTACTCTATATTGGCTGATAACGATATATAGCGCCACGGTGTCGGACAGATTTAAAGTTTATCAGTTCCTTTTAATCGTGTTTTACCCACGCTTTCCGCTAAATTTGCTACAAATTATCGATAACCTGACACTATTCCATTCTGCGTAGGTAGATCCCGAACAAGCCACTTCCCAAAAAGAATTTACCCATTGTACATTTGAAACTGTCACCATAACCGCAGGTATTACAGCTATTAAAACTTCAGGAAACACTAATCCCACCCTAAACACATGTGTAAACAAAGGAACCAAGTTCTCTCTCGTCTTTACGAAAATGCTTTAACAGTAGAAGAATTAAAATCAACCAGAGGCGTAGCCACGGGGAAGAAATTAGTATTCAATATTAACTTCAAATCTGTACCTTAAACGGCGATGAAAGCTATGGTCGAGTGTCTGGCTGCTTTGGTACTTAAGAGATACATACATTAAGGAGTGATTTTTTGTAATTCCAGCCCCAAAGGGGTAAAAATGTTTCTACGAAGAAACCTAAACCGGTGGATTTATAGATTTTAAATTTGGGGGAAATATTCCTTGAATACTCTAGGGGTGCACTAAAGAGGGATTTTTTAAAATTCAAGGAAACATTAATTCCATCTTACATCCTAGTCTGCTACGCTATGTCAGCTTAGGGTGGGAATGGTTGCCATAATTGGAATGTTGCAAATAAGAAATTGTATGCACTCGTTCTGGGTGGTAGTGTAATGGGAGACGCCGGAAAGTGCTGCTGGTACCTAACAGATCTTAAAATGCAATAGATAGATACCCGTTACTGTTAGAAGAATACCATTTTTATCATTTCTGTATTTTACGACGATACAGCCCAAGATTAGGGCAAAAGAATAAGATCAAAGGAAAATGTAGATATCCTGTGTACAAACACAACATCAAAAGACCAATAATCGCGCTCTGTTACGTCTAATAATAGTTACATGGTACATGTTTACTATGCTTACAGCATAACATACAGGCATATGTATGTATACTTTATGTGTATGTATCTTATTGAAGACGTAAAAATTTCAATTTCATCTAATTATAGTATTTCCTGCCTAAATGATAAGATAAGTAATAGTTTATAATTATTAGCAGCAAACCTGACATACTGACTGAATTTTGTAAAACAACACTATTATCACCATTTGCAGAAATAACCCGGAAATATGTCATGCGTGGTGCGAATCTTAGGAAACGCAAATAAAAACAAAATCATTTAAACGATTTGCGTATAGATACAGTAAATACGAAAATGATACGAAATGTTTACAAACTCATTGGAACTTGATTACAAACGCAATCATTTTTGAAGTTTTTACACATCATAAATGGTTTTTGAATCATAACTATTTTAATTTTCACATTTTGATTTGAATAATTCATGTGTATCATAGATATTAACTGATTAAAACCTTTTGGTATCTTTGTATTGCAAGGACCCTTAATGAATAACTTTGAGCTTTCCAGGAAGTTTTGACAAGAATCATCATTCTTTAGGCGGGTAAATAGTAAATGTTACTTAAAACTGTCAGTAGCAACGCGATTAATATAGACACTGAAACAAGAAGACATTAAAAACCCCAAGTAGACATTTCAAATTTTTTTTCTATTACTGGCCATGTTCGCTTATCAAATATGACGATTAATTCATTACAGGAAAAAGCTGTTTCGTTCCCACTGATTTTTTATGAAACATTCATTAATATCAAACAATTGTACAATATATTTGTGTATAACTCTACAATTTTTTCGGCTTTTGAACTTACTAAAATTATTCTAAGCTATATTTACTTAATTTTGAGTATTATTTGTCTGCTGCACAGATTACGGGGTTATTATTTATGAAGATGTCTATTATAGGGGTATTTTGGAATGTTTGTTGCTCGTTGATTGTATTTTTATTATTTATTCAGACTTGTTAAATCTCTAACTGTTCGAATATGTTTAAACATTTTTCTTCGCTTATTATACCTAATAACTCTACATTTTCTGTATTTATCAAATGACTATTTTCTATGCAATGGATTGCCATACCTGTAGTTTTTTGTTGATTGATAATGGAATTTTTATGTTCATTAATTCTATTTTTGACAATTCTACCCGTCTGTCCTATATAAAAGTCCTCACATATATTACAATAGGATATTATATACATCAAATTTAGTTAATACGTCTTTTTTATTAATTCTCTTGATGGCTAACATACGTCCTACAATATTACCTTTATTTGCAAATCTATTTGTTTTCCCTAATAGAGACAGTAATTTCCTTAATTATATCATTATTCTGCTATTCTCCACGCGAACTAATCTTCTCAGCGAGACACCGACTTATTACAACTTGTGATACCTATAATAGATACTACACGAAACATAAATACTTGGCTATAGGTACCGGTGGGTACTATTTACAAAGCCACTTCTGCTGTCCTGGTAACGAAAACTGCGGACCAAAAGCGAATTTTAACAGGTGTTACACGAACGAATTGGACTTTCGAATGATTTTCTTTTCGTCGTGTCTATCGAATTTGTCGTCTCTCACCTTGAACTTGGGAACCGTTATTACACCTATAAAAATGAGATGCTTTGCATAATACCAGTATTATTATAACACAGTCGGCGCAGCTTCTGCCAAGGACCTACTAAATAAAAATCGGCTGCATGTTTATCGTTATAAAGATTTTTTTTTATCAACATCTAGCAAAAGTCGTTGCGGGACCGAGAAGGAAAGTGAAAGTGGACCATACCTTTTATTAGCGTAATAAAAATACACCGTCATGAGTCATGACCCTCAAAAGCAAATAAATATTAATTGTAAAAGTTGGTAAAGGTCATTTTGGAGCTGAGTGTAATATTTTTGAAATGAGATTATGTTAGTTTAAGCACCAGGGAAAGAATAAATTAAAAAAAATATATTAACAAAGATTTCAAAAAGAAAACAATCATTTGTAACTTTCTGCTTTAGCCTTATAAGATCTACGATTATTTAATGAGACACCCTGTTATACGATACGACAATCTAGTCACAATTAGCAAACTAAACAGAAAACACTGAATATGTTTCACTGACAGTATATGTTATATCTCTACAAAATTGTTTCAACCCTCTCTGGCCATTCTCAAGTGAGAAATTCGGTCACTAAATTAAAATGTTTTTACAAACCTATTGTAAGAAACCTAACCAAACCTATACAGGGTCATCCAAATTGTGTGGTATATTAGACGTTTTAAAAAAATTAAGCCTGTTAGAGATTTGAAAATTTGGGAGTAGGAGCTATCAAGGATGATCTTTTTATCTAAAATAATTTCAACTGTCTGCCACTTCCGATTATACCGGAAGTTAATGTCAATTTTATTATTTTTAATGGAATAGTATATTTTTCAAGACGATTTCGTATGAGGTGACTTCAATAGTTAACTTATTTTTTGAAATGTTATTCGATTCCTTTTATTATCCTTTTTAGATACATTCGGATGTTTCATACTGTTTTATTTGAAAATTTTTGGATTTTTTATTCAAATAAAACAATGGGAAACAAATTCGTCTTAAAAAATATACCATTCTATTTAAAATAATAAATTTGATACCAACTTCCGGTATAAAAGGAAGTGGCTCACAGTTGAAATGATTTTAGTTAAAAAGATCATCTTTGATAATCTTTGCTCCCAAATTTTCAAATCTCTGGCATTTTAATTTAATAACAGAATTTCTCCCTTGAGAATGGCCGTGGTTGAGAAATATAAAATATACTTTTAATGAAACATACCTAGTGTTTTCTGTTCCTCATTCAATACGTCCTGATAAACAGCGGTAATGTTACGTTCTCGCGTTTTTAATTTTGGTGTCGACTGTTTGTGACAATAACAATGATATCCATCTGGATAGGTCCACTTAGTAATTTATTTACATCTCTAAATACAATGAGTGTACATGTGTATTTTGAACGTTAAATTTTTAAATAAAAAGTTTAAGTTTCATATAACGTAACGTTATCAATAGAAGGAAGCTTGTCGTTGAAGTGACAAAACGCAAGCGGACGGACATCTCTACAATTGTTTGATGACGCTGTGCGCACTTAAACAGAACCGCAACTAATTGAAATTATTATCCGTTGTGGAAATTCAAGTGACTTTTACTATTATAACGCGCCTTAAACAATAATTAACAGTTACCTATCTTCGTCATTTACAGTTACACACCGGGTACGCACCATCGCATCGTCCAGAAATGTTATTTTAAACAAATGTTTATGTATTTTCCGTTCTCTTTGACAAGACTTCCTGCACCTGTACAAATAAACAGTACGTAGTGGCAAAATGATATCGCAAAAATTTATTTCCAGTAGCCACCTTCTGTTACTGTAGGTCAATAGTTTATACAGGAACAGTTCAATTACTCTTCACAGGGACATACGTCATTCTCAGTATTATCAAACATATCTACTAGGTGTCCCGAAATCATCGAATAAGTTCTTCGATACGCGATAGACAATTAATACTCAAGTTGAAAATCTCCGGGTCATTTTTTGATGTTCGCCGTGGTTTTTCCTGTAAAGTTTGGGAAACGTATGCAAACTCTATTTTAGATCCCTTACTCTAAGAAATAGGGGCAGGTGTTGGAGCTTGTTTTTATGCTTTATAATTATATTTTTCATCAATTACTTCTATCAAAATACGAGGGTGTATCTAATATAAACGGGATTGGTTTTGTAAAAAATTCTAACTATATTTAATTAGACTTCGATACATATAGTATTTTTCTACATAGTCTCCTGCCCTAGAAATACATTTTTCCCATCGGATTGACAGATTTTTTATACCATCATCGTAGAAACTCTGCGGATGTTCTTGTAACCATTGGAGTTCAATTGCTCCAACTGCGTCGTTCTCGTGGAAACGTTGACCTCCAAGCGCTTCTTTCAGGGGTCCAAAAAGATGGAAGTCACAAGGCGAGCATGGCTTTCGTTCTCGACTTTTTCACGACCTTCAGAAAATTCCTTGTGCCATGCGAACATCCGAGTTCTTGACAGGGTGTTGTCTCCGAACTGTGCCTATAATCGCCGCAAAATTTCGGTTGGATTCACCCCCTCTTTGGCCGAAAACTTAATAATAATCCGTTGCTCCACTGAGACATGCACTTCTGCCTTGCTCATTATTTAATTTTCGTACTAAAGCGACTTGAGCGAACTGCGGTTGGTTCTCCCATCTCCCCAGCGGTACAGGCTACTACTACCAGATCACTGACCTCTCCGTAATTTAAAAAAATCAGTTCCGTTTATATTTGATACACCCTCGTAAATGCAAAAAAATAACAAAAATTTTTGAAGTTGTACTTCTTTTGGCACGTTAACAATCACATTTTAGTACAGTTAACGAAAATTCAACAGAATTAAGTTAGTAGCGTAGCTACGAACGTGGTTAGAGGACTGGTGGCTCTGGTCTCAGCGGTCACCGTTGTTCACTTATTAGGACGAGTCCGCTCCCCGGCCAGTTGGGGCAGTATTGCAATATCATTTAAATACGAAATCGTAAAACACTAAATAAATACATAATTATTATTATGTATATACCGGCTAAATAAATATGTAAATCGAAGTATTAACTATACAACTGGCCCCTTAAAACGATATCCCACGCGGCCCATAATTTTTCGTATCCTCTATTAATACCTTCACATTTTCTAGTTCCTGAAAAATATTTTGGCCTATATGGTTTATTAGTCACTATATTATTTAAAGTGCGATATTTTTTGAGATGATTGGCAATGAGAGACAGATGGACAGACAAACAAACGGATGTAAGTAATATGCTTAATTTGTAGCAAATTGTGACGCTCTGTATATAATATTTTCTGCTCTTTGAACGACAGAACCAGCCGTACACACATAGATCCAAAAGCTAAAGCAACAATACCATTGAAATTGAAATCTTCACACAGAAGCAATTAATCTTCAATCGCCATCGGAGTACCTTTTATAACGGCCATTGTTGATAAGTACTTGTACATCGACCACAATGAATTTCAATTATCTATTATAGGATCTTAGGATAACACTTTAATTCAGCATTCAGCAACAACAATAACAAACAACTACACTGAACTAACGCCAATTGTTTTCTTTTCCTATGCACCTCCAGACATGAAAAAATAAAATTCTTATTATCTACGCTTCATTTAAGAGTATTGATCTTGTCAGTTTAGAACTAATGAGATACCTGTATAAAACAAATTGCACACCTGTCAAATATAATGGAATATAAACGCTGTTCCGAAATGTACGATATCTATGTAGAGGGCAGTCGATTCTTTGCAAAATTCTAAAATATCTCATCTTAGTCATGTTTAATCAGGATGTCTATCGTACCTATAAGAACCTGGAAATCTCAGGAAAATTCAACATTTTTTTTTTAGGTTCAAATAAAGTATCAAACCGAAAATACGATAAATGAATAAACACTGCTTTGTTTATTATCACTTTTTTATTTACAAATCCTTTTGACTATAGTTTCGACAAAAAAGCTTGTCATTGTCAAACGAATAATTCAAATTGAATGAATATAAACAGATGTACAAATTTCTCAAAAAAACTGGAGTCTATAAGCTAGAATGTACAGAATGTGATACCTTTTATTGGAAGGTCATTTAGAACTCGTTATAACGAACACTTTAGATCATTTAGATTAAGAAAAGATAATTCCAATTTTGCAAACCATATCGTAGAAACAGGCCATCAGTTTCCTGCTATAGAAAATCTTAAAATTATTCATAATCTAAATAAAGGCTTTAAACTTAATATTTTAGATTCCTTAGAAGTATATAAAGCATCAAAAAATTCCGAAAATAACCTGTTAAACGATCAGGTAGATTTGTACCACTCAGTACTATTCAGTACATTTAATAATTAATGGTATTTACAAAATATATATATATATAGACACTACTGTACATCGGTTTATATTCATTCAATTTGTAATCATTTGTTTTGACAAATCTGTTTATATTAATTCAATTTGAATTATTTGTTTGACAATGACAAAACTATTTGTAGAAACTATAGTCAAAAGGATTAACTAAAAAAGTGATAATAAACAAAGTAGTGTTTATTCATTTATCGTTAAGATGACTTATCACAAAGTAACGGCTGAATCAATCCAATTTTTAAACCGAAAATAAGTATATTTGTATCATTTGTAAATTTGAGGGCCATTATTTTTGTGAAGAAATAATACTTAGATGAGAGATTATGTAAGATTTGGTCTTACGTTCGGAGACTATTGGATACAAACTTTTTCTCCTGTTCATTTCATCATTTTATTGTTTTAAGAATATTTACTACTGTTTTCATTCATAATGCTTTCCTAATTATAACATTTCTCTATCGTTATGTTCATTATTTTTATCATAATACAGATTATCTTCTTCAACATATTCGTTGTTTTGATCACCATACTTGTTTATGAATGAAATTAATCATAATTAAATTTTATTATTGTTTTATCTTAATTTAGACTAAACCCTTAGAATTTCAAAATTTGAAACATATTCAGAAAAAGGAGGCATTTAAATCCTTTTTCGTCTAAATTTTAAGGATCCTACACAGTAGGCACAGCGTACCGAAAGCCATATCCCACGACCGGTTTCAACCTATCGGATCTCATCAGGTGGGCGCTGGCAGAAAGGCCTTTATAATATATAAATTTTGAAACTCTGAAACTCCTAGAAATCTCAGTTAACCTCAGGATAACCTGTTAGAGAGAGTTCTGTATGTCAAAAGGGAATTGCAATTTTGTCTAGCACCCCAAACTAATAAGAATTGTATATTACTTTTTTTCGCACATTTGTATGCTAGACCATTTCAGATGTTTCACCCTGTTAGCCTACTTTTGAATATTAACATTCGTTTTTAATTTTTCTAATTAAATTAATCATCTACAAAAATGTATTACAATTTTCTTTTTTTTTCTTTTCAGGTCCCCACTCACACTGGTCCTAGTTTTAATCACCTTCTTTGGCAGCGTAGTTAATTCATATGTAAGTTTCCAAAGGACAAACTAAAAATTGTACAATTTTCAGCAGTAATCAGAGACTAAAGAATTTCATTAACATTTTGTAAAAAAAAACAACTTTTCAACTCAATCTGTAAAGTAAAATGTGAATTAATGAGTGATTACAATATTCAATAATTACACAGGTTAAAGTGGATCAGGATGCTAAGGCAAGAGATGTCATTTCCAACAAGAACTTCCATTTTGACACTTTTGTGAATTAAGAGGGCAAATAACCATGTAATAGAATTTAGTCTCAGAATTGTCCCAGTATATTCAAATATTTACATACGATATATCAATTTAAAAATTCGAATGCTAACTTGGTTTGTTTGGTTTTAAGACTTAAGATTTCTTGAAATTGCAATGTGCTAAAGTTTTTATAGAGACAGATTTGAGTTCCCCATCAACGAATAAATGAAAAATTATTATAAAAAACATAAAATTTTAGGTCAAACCTATTAGCCACACGGCTCTAAAGAGCATTGCCAGAGTTATTCCCGCGTAAACTTAAGGAAAAGTCTGAAAACATTTTGAGCAATAAACCAGACTTTGAACCTTTGTGTCAAATTAATAGTTTTATTAATGGGACTTTTGCCAGAAACAATAAGTGCTAACTTAACACGCAAGTGCAAATACTGCCCAGTTCTTACCTTAACTACAACTAAAATATCGAGTAATCTAATAATGTATTAGTTGTGTGCTTCTGCTGAGTTAAAGAAACTGAGATTATTATTTATTTATAATTTCATGTTCGATATTTTGTCACTTTTCAAGCAAATATTAAGCTTTTCTGAAGCTTTTTTTGTTACTTGTATCTGGAAAAAACTATAACTAACTGGTCCTATAATAAATACAGAGTGACTAAGATTAAGTTTTCCCAAGCAGCATGATGAGGATACCGGCACTTTAAAATTAAACTGGCAAATAAACGACAATTGGTTTTGCCTCAAAGGCTGCGCCGATTGCCGTTATAAAAAAAAACAACTAACACATATCTTGCAATTAATTTACGAAATTTTTATTTCTGCCCTGTACTATTTTAAGATGCGAGTGAATGACCCTCCCTCCCGACAATTAAACTATGCAGAATATTGCCACAACAATTTGTTCCCTAGCATTTAACTTTGGAATCGTTAGAAACCAATAAAATTTATACTGCCAGACAGCTGCTTACAAATGACTCATTCTCTCACCTCCTATTGTTGAATTAAAAACACCAGTTCAACCCGTTCATAATTTGGCAATTATTGTATTTTCTTTTTTTTATGTAAATCCATTTCCTTGTGGAAAATAACAGGCAGGCTGAAAAGTTCGTAGGCTAGCATAGAAAAAAATATTTTTTTTTTGATAGAATTTGATTTTATTATTCAGTATAGTTCCTTTCGTGGGCGATACAACGATTATAACGGTCATACAATTTTTCGATACCATTTTTATATAACGATTTGTCTTTAGCCTCAAAATAGGCATCAGTTTCGGCAATTACGATTACCTCTTCATCGGCGCGAAATTTCTGTCCAGCGAGCATTCTCTTGAGGTCTGAGAATAGAAAACAGTCGCTGGGGGCCAGATCTAGCGAGTACGGTGGATGCGGAAACAATTCGAAACCCAATTCATGGAATTTTGTCATCGATTTCATTGATTTGTGACACGGTGCATTGACTTGATGAAACATCACTTTCTTTTTCTTCAAATGAGGCCGCTTTTCCGCGATTTAGTTTTTTAAACGTTCCAATAACGCTACGTAATAGTCGCTGTTTATGGTTTTCCCCTTTTTAAGATAGTCGATAGTCAATGAATATTATACCATGAGCATCCCAGATCCCAGAATACTGATGCCATAACCTTGCCAGCCGACTTTTGCGTCTTTCCACGCTTTGGAGTCGGTTCATCACGTGTAGTCCACTCGGCTGACTGTCGATGTGAAATGATGGAGCCATGTTTCATCCATCGTCACATATCGACGCATAAATTCAAAAATTTGGATTTATTACAATTGAACAGCTCCCAGCTCCAAACACTGCTTAGTATCATCGATCCGTTGTTGTTTTTGGTCGATTGTGAGTTCGCGCGGCACCCACTTTGTATAGAGTTTTCGCATATCCAAATATTCATTCACGACCATTCATGACCAACACGTTCCTTTGATATCTTTAGGGTCGGGTCTCAGCTATCTCAATCAACTTCACTTTACGGTTATCAAAAATTATTTTATGGACTTTTTTCCTCGGTGTTCATTTCGCCTCGTTTAAATTTAGCAAACGACTTTTCTACAGTTGATTTTCCTGGTGCAAAGTCCGAATAATGTTTATCAAGCCATGCCTTGGTTTCAATAGTATTTTTTTTCGCCAAAAAGCCAAAAAGCAATGCTTTATTAACACACGAAATTCCTTTTTATCCATTTTT
This sequence comes from Agrilus biguttatus, assembly GCA_963921985.1. Taxonomy (NCBI): domain Eukaryota; kingdom Metazoa; phylum Arthropoda; class Insecta; order Coleoptera; family Buprestidae; genus Agrilus; species Agrilus biguttatus. The sequence goes on along the minus strand of OY998118.1, from coordinate 37,314,179 downwards.
TCAAAGTAACAAAAGTTCTTTCACTAAAAATGCTATAACTCAGATACTAATAGTGCAACAGCTGTCAAATTTATACACGCGTCTTTTAAAGGTTAGGGCTAACTAAAAATCACATGGATTTGATACTAGTATGGGTCAGCATACGAACTTTTACTGTTACATACGTATGAAATACTCCATATTTATGTTTTAGCACATAAGGCATCATCGAGATAGGTTCAAAAGGCAACAAGGAGCACATCTCTATCTACCCGGAAGCTATGTAACGAGTGGAGGTGAAGGACCAGATGCCGGACCCTGGTCGGAATGGTCAGAACCTAGTCCTTGTTCGAGAACCTGTGGGGGTGGAGTATCGACTCAGCATAGACAATGTCAAGAAGGATACACCTGTCAAGGTCCCTCCAAAAGACACTTCTCATGCAATACTCAAGTAAGTTCAAAAAGTATTAGGAAAATCCTGACATTCAATCGGTAAGCATTTATCATAATATTTTCGTCTTTTTATCACGTTCTTGATAAATATCATCCACTTTTTACAGTTATATATTTTTTACTAAAGAATATTAATGTTTTGGTCAAAAATTACCAGAAGTACCATTGTACCCCACCGTTCCATTCAACTTCATCGTTAATCATTACGCCAATCAATTAATTTAAATTCATTTACTTTTTGTATTTTCTTTCGTTCTAACACGATATCTACATCTTTATCTTATCTGCGGAGGATCGTGACTTTAGTTTTCTCATTATTAACACAGTTTGACTGGACAGGATACGAAGGTCCTTGTAGAATATCGGGAGCATAATGATATTTAATTTGTTTTTTGTATTGTTTTAGGATTGTCCAGACTTGGGAGATTACAGGGCCCATCAATGCTCCGAATTTGACACGGTACCCTTCGAGGGTACGTACTACCGGTAAGTGTGCTCTATATTGTCCGAAATGTATCCGGAGACCGCTTAAGACCAAAAGCCAAATTATTAAAACAGATTTGCTTCAGGTGGATCCCTTACACTAAGGCTCCCAATCCTTGCGAACTGAACTGTATGCCCAAAGGAGAGCGATTTTATTATAGACAGAGACTGCACGTTGCAGATGGTACAAGGTGTAGTGAGGATTCTTTGGATGTATGCATTGAAGGAAACTGTTACGTAAGTCTATAAGAAATCCACGAATCATAAATCCTTTTAAAATGAAATTGATATGGTCATTAGATACATATTTATAAAATTATACCATAAGTAGCACAACAAATGGATTACATCCATTGAATTCCTCTTGAAAAAAGAAATCCTTACTTAATTCAGATTTTTGATTTTGATGCTTCACTTGTACCTCCCTTGTTTGTTAATTTTTTTAATGATAAATAGATTACCATTGGATTGCTTTTGTTATTAGCCTGTAGGATGTGATATGATGCTGGGATCCAATCAGCGCGAGGACAATTGCCGAGTATGCGGAGGAGACGGTAGTTCCTGCAACACAGTGTCCGGTCTGCTGGACATGCAGGACTTGCAAGTAGGTAGGTATGTAAAATGCGTGTGGAATTCACGGTGTTTATCTTTCAAAACCGCGGTTTCGCACAGGTTACAACGACATCCTCCTCATACCCTCCAGTGCAACCAATGTCAGAGTGTGGGAACGAACGAAATCAAACAACTACTTAGGTAAACATAACGATATGATTATTATGTCGTAATCATAAAACCGTTTTCATCATTTCCTTCTTTGTCTGTCAATCAGCCATTCGTAACACAACGGGTCATTATTATTTGAACGGTAACTGGAGGATAGACTTTCCCCGATCGATCCCCTGTGCTGGTACCACGTTTCATTACAGCAGGTCACCCCAGGCATTCGCTGCCCCAGACACCTTAACTGCGTTGGGACCAACGGAAGAACCTCTCTTCATTGTGGTAAGTATTTTACAACATACATGGAAGTTAAAATTCAAAAATTCCCAGTTTTGTTGTTATGGTTATGATGAAAATATAAATAAACACTTTGAAGTGTCTACAAAATAAAAAGTTATTTATAAATATGGAATCGACAGAAACAACTACTCCGAGGGCTAATACCCCTACCGGCATTGAATTACACTGTTATTCTTAGCGCCCACCTGATGAGACCCGATAGGTCGAAACCGGTCGTGGGATATGGCTTTCGGTTCGTTGTGCCTACTTGGTAGGACGCGTTCCAAACGTGAGATCTTTGATCATAATATTTAGACGAATAAGGATTTTCATTCCTTCTTTTTTGAAAAAGTTATTTGGAAATAAGTGTTTGTTTAAATTTTCAACATGGTCATCAAGTTGAAACATGTATCTTATTAGCTTCCACCATCAACTATTTGTTATAGTTACTTTATCAAGATACAAATGTTGGCGTAAACTACGAATACAGCGTACCAAAAGGTGTACAGCATGGTTCAGAAACAGAAACGTATGCTTGGACGTTTGATGAATTTGCCCCTTGTAGTACTTCTTGCGGTGGAGGTAAGTTGTAATCTAAAATGCCTAAATAGATAATAACTCATTACTTCTACTGCTGCTTTTGTGAAACTGAATTGGCATGTTATCGGTAAGAAAATTTATACGACTTTTTTACGGTTGTACCCACATTATTCCATCGGGGTTCACATTTTTAAACATCCCTAGGTGTCCAATATAGAAATGTGACCTGTGCTGGTCGGAGGACATTGGAACCGGCCGATCGTAACTTATGCGATTCCAGCAACGAGCCCGAAGCGGCTCGGAGATGTAACGACCAACCTTGCGATCCTCAATGGGTGGCTAAACCCTGGGAAAAATGTTCAGCACCGTGTGGCGACAACGGAACCCAAATCAGACAGGTAGTTTGCGAACAAGTTATCGCAAATGGGGTCGCCAGTATAGTCGAAGATCAGCAATGTGCGAATGTGAAGAAACCACCCACTGAACAATCCTGCAATCAGGGGATGATTTGCGCTGACTGGTTTATTGGACCATGGAAACCCGTACGTAGAAATTTACAAGTGTACTGTATTCACTTTTCAAACTTTTTATTTTCTTTTTCCCAACCCGAATTTTACGGTTGACAATATAAACACTTATTGTTTCGTTTGCTTTTAGTCGTAGGCAATTCTACAACAGCTACATATTATCTTGTACAGATTTGCTGATGGTTTTATTTTAATTTTTTGTTCCCATTAGTGCGATCATCTTTGCGGAGAAGGGAAACAAACTAGGCAAGTAAAATGTTATCGAAAAGAGAACCATAAAATCGAAGTACTAGATGAAGAAAATTGCGTGCAAGAGAATAAGCCTGAAAGCGAGAAAACATGTAACGTTAGGCCTTGCGAAGGCTTAGACTGGGTTACTTCAAGCTGGAGTGGGGTAAGAATCATGACCACAAAGTAAATTACACCGATCTACATTTTTTCCTGTTGTGTGTGTTCCTGAAAATTAGTGCGAAAACAAATGCGGTCTAGCAAATGAAACGAGACGAGTCCAGTGTGCAACAGGAAAAGGCGAGGTTTATCCGGACGATTTGTGTTCGAATATACCAAAACCGGAGGACGTTCGACAATGTAACGCCTCCGACGCTGAATGCAACCAATTGTGGTACGCATCGCAATGGAGTGAGGTAAGAAATCGTTTCTACTATCGCAACCTTCTTTATTTTCGGTTTTCCTTCTTTTTGCTTCAGTGTTCCGCCAAATGTGGAGACGGTGTTCAGACCAGAAAGGTATTTTGCGGAGAAGTCACGGACGAAGGTGTCAAGAAAGTAGACGACAGCAAATGCGAACCGTCAAAGAAATACGACTCGATGAAAAATTGCACTGCTGAAAAGGACGAATGCGAAGGAGAATGGTTCACAGGACCCTGGAGCGATGTAAGTCTTTAAAATAGCATAATAAAGACCAGTATTATCAACATTTTTTTTTACTTCATTTATTAGTGCTCTAAGGAATGTGGAGGTGGCACAAAATCTCGTAAAGTTGTGTGCATGAAGGATAACGTAACAGTTGCAGCTACCGCGTGCGATCCAGCAAAGATTGAGTTTTCAACTGAAGATTGCAATGCTGAGCCTTGCACTACAGGTAAAAATAACATGTTACACGCACATAAAAGTAATTTTTTTATCCTCATAAAACAAATTATACTTTATAGACGAAATATTGTCGGCTAGTGTTACTAAATCGATGGAAGAAACCGAAGAAACCAAAGCTGATGCAAAATCTTCACCGAGTGGCGTCACCAAACCAGAAAAAGAAACTGAAAAGCCAACAGAAGAAAATAAAAGCAAGGAAAAAGATGATAAAGAAGATAAGGATGATGAAAAAGGAGAATATGAAGAAGATTTCGATACAGAGTGCGAAGATGGTGAATGGGTTGACTATGACCCGGAAGATGAACCCATCGATGAAGAAACAACACTTGCGCCAGAGTTTTACGTAATATTTTCGTAAAAAACGTATAAATTTCAACAGTATTAATGTTACATTTATTATAGGAATCTGGTGGTTCAACTATAGAAGCAGAATCGACCCTGGTATCAGAAGACTTCATGGTAAGCGACGATTCGTCAGCATACACAGCCGCAGAATCCCAATCGTCTGACTTTTCGAGCCCCGAAACAGGATCAGGAGAAATGACAGATTCCTCAAAATCATCCGAAATGCTCACAACAGATTCACTTTCGTCCACTAGCGAAGGTTCGGGCGACTATTCCGAAACTCCATCAGGTACCACCAGTAGCGACGGTCTTACATCGTCTGCCAGCGACGGCACCACCGCTTCAGAAGATCTCAGCAGCTCATCTGCCGTTACCGAAGAAGAATCATCACCATCAGGAGAAACCGAAAGCAGCTTGTCGATAAGCAGTTTATCGGACATGATTAGTTCAGTTGTATCGACCACCTTAAGTGCCATTTCGGAAAGTTCATTATTTACCACGGAAACAACCGACGTATCAACAGACGAGACCACAACGGATATGAGCACAATAACAACGGACACTGAAACCACAGACACCGGAACCACCGACACTGAAACAACCGACACTCAAACAACAGACACTCAAACAACAGATACACCAACAACAGAAACAGATTCCACAGAATCACTTCTGACCACAATCGTCACCTACACTCCCACAGATGCTGAAAGTACCAGCGATTTCACCACGGAAATGTCCACAGACATTACCTCCGATAGCACAACGGATTCTTCCACTACAGAAATCGGAAGTGAGAGTACAGATACGGAAGAAACATCCGAATCCTCAACAAGTGGCAGTACCATTGAAGAATCGTCATCTCCATCAGGAAGTACCACGGAAGTAAGCGAAGAAAGTAGCAGTAGTAGTGGCGGTAGCACAGAAGAAAGCGAAGGAGGCAGTACTACTGACTTCACAGGTAGCACTACTGAAATCGAAGGCAGCACGACAGAGGCGTCCTCAGAAGCCACCTCCGACGTCTCCGGTTTAACAACAGACTCTTCGGCTACATCAGAACAAGTGTCTGGAAGTACCACTGAAGAAGTGTCCGGAAGTTCCGAAGCATCGTCTGAAAGTGGAGGTACCACTGAAGCGTATAGTAGTACAGATGTAAGTGGAGGATCGTCGATAACGACAGAAATCTCGGAAGGTAGCTCAGAAAGCGAGGCTACTTCAGAATTCGACATATGGTCATCATCCACGGAAGGTATGTAAAATATATTCGAAAAATATTAATAATCAGAGAACAAAATTTAAATACAAAATGCCTTAGATAACCTGTGGGAAACAACACCTGCCACAGATATATTTCTTCGTAAAATACGAAAATGTAGAAGGAGAAAGAAGCCTGACTGTAAAACTAGCAAATATGGTTGCTGTATTGATCAGATTACGCCAGCCAAAGGACCATTTAATAAAGGTACTGTTTGATTCACGCCTATGTCGTCCTGATTGCTAATACTTATTCAATGAATTTTTTACAGGATGTCCAGATGTTAAAACATGCAATGAAACAATCTACGGTTGTTGCGAAGACAATGTATCTGTTGCAAAAGGTAAAAACTTCAAAGGGTGTCCACCAACTCACTGCGAACAAACGTTGTTCGGTTGCTGCCCTGACAAAAAAACCCCAGCCGAAGGTACCAATAAAGAAGGTTGTCCACCACCACCACCGAAATGTCTCAAATCCAAGTATAAAAAATAGTTTTCTTTGAAGAAAATAATGAAATCTTATAAATTTCTTCAAACTTTACTTTAGATTTGGTTGTTGCCCGGATAATGTTACTGCAGCAAAAGACGCTCAAGGAAAAGGATGTCAACGGGAAGAAAAAGAAGAGGAAGGAGCTACAACTACGATGGTCCCCACTGAAGAACCCGGTCCTTGCAACGAAAGCACTTACGGATGCTGTCCCGACGGAGTTGAAACAGCCCAAGGAGAAGACTACGAAGGTTGTGATATTTTCAGCGAAAATTGTACCGAATCCTACTTCGGCTGTTGCCCTGATGGCACTTCCGGTAAATAACATCAATCTGTGGAACACAGTGAAATTCCACATGTAACTTACTTTTTGTTTAGCCAAAGGATCGAATTACAAGGGTTGCAAAATGGAATGTGAATCAAGTGCTTACGGATGCTGTGAGGATAGCATCACTCCTGCTCATGGTTACAATAAGGAAGGGTGTTGTTTAATTACATCTTATGGATGCTGTCCGGATAATATTATACCAGCTCAAGGACCAAATCTCGAAGGTTCGTTCAGTATTATTAAAAATAAATGTGCTACTTCTCGTAAATAAAAGACATTCTGTCGTTACAAAGGATGTGGTTGCCAGTATTCACCGTACGGTTGTTGTCCTGATAATTCTACCGCCGCAAGAGGTTACAACAGCGAAGGGTGTGGTTGTCAATACACGGAATTCGGATGCTGTCCTGATAGCTACACTCCTGCAGCAGGTGCAGAGTACCAGGGATGCCAGTGTCACACCTTCCAATTCGGTTGCTGTCCAGATGGAGTTACCGCAGCTAAAGGACCCCACAAACAGGGTAAAAGTACCATTTATTCAATTTAAATTTGAATTCCTTTAACAGTTATCCTTTCAGGTTGTGGATGTCAAAACACCGAATTCGGATGCTGTTCAGACGATCAGTCTCCAGCAAAAGGACCCAACTACGAAGGATGTGGCTGCGATTCCACCAAGTACGGTTGTTGTTTGGATGGCGTTACTGAAGCGAGCGGTGAAAATTTCGAGGGATGTAACGAAGTTCTTACGAAACTACAAGGTAAACTAGTGAAAGTTTTCCATATCTGATGGAATGATGCGAATGATTTTGTAGATAGCTGCACCCTTACAAAGGAGAGAGGCTCCTGTAGAAATTACACCGTCAAATGGTTCTTTGATATGGAATATGGTGGATGTTCACGATTTTGGTACGGCGGCTGCGACGGAAACGATAACCGTTTCCGAACAAGAGATGAATGCCAAGAAATTTGTGTTGAACCAAAAGGAACGGGTAAGTGTTGTGTTATTCTTTGATAGGGGTACTAAAAAGAGAGAAGGCTCTCTAACTATTAATTTTAATTTTTCTCATGTGGCAGATCAACGGGCTTAAGAATCATCAGTTTCTTTTCATTTTTGTCATTTTACAGATCGTTGTTTGCTGCCAAAAGTAGCAGGACCTTGCGAAGGATATTATCCCATGTGGTACTACGATACCGAAAGAAAACAATGCGCCCAATTTGTTTATAGCGGCTGTTTAGGAAACAACAATCGCTTCGAAACGCGAGAAGAATGCTCACAACTTTGTGTCAGAGACGACTCAGTCGGTAAGCAATACGGAAAATGTGGCTAACTGAAACGACTTTTACAATTAAAAAATTGCAGACGCTTGCGAACAGCCTAAAGAAGAAGGACCGTGCAGGGGTCACTATAGGCGTTGGTATTTCAACAAAGAAACTCAGACGTGTGAACAGTTCAGATATGGTGGTTGTAAAGCAAATAATAATAACTTCCCGACTGAAGACGCTTGTAAACAACGGTGTTCAGAACCCGGTAGAAAGAAAGGTATTATACAACTATGAAAAATTGCATGGTAGTTATCATAACCCTTGTAGTATACTATTACTTGCATATTTATTATATTGTTACGCCTACTTTTATGTGGTACAAAAAGGTTTATCTGATTGTAAATGTTATACTATTGAAAGACATAGATGGATCGGTGTCCTTCTTGTACCACCCCTTCCGATGACTGAAATAAAACATTGTAGTGTTTGTGGTGATGGTTTGCATGGTTTTCACTAACGTTTGTTACGCATATAGATCATTGTTCTCTACCGAGGGCACAGGGCACTTGCTCTGCAAAAGAGCCTAGATGGTATTACGACTCGGCAGAAAAACGATGTATGCCATTCTATTATACCGGTTGCGAAGGTAATTTGAACAATTTCGAAAGTAGAGAAGCATGTGAAGCAGACTGTCCTCAAGATATCAGTAAGTATATGTATATAAGTCCGAAGATATGGTTTTCTAAATTTAAATTTGTAAATAGATTATAAAATAAACAGTGTTAATTAATATCAGCATGGTGTAGATAAAAAATAACGTTTTAAAAATACTAATCGATACTGATTAACAGCGAACAATGACTTTCCACTTATCCAAATTTTGTTACATGGTTTTCTGCAGAAAAGGATACGTGCCAGCTTCCAGCTGAAACAGGTTCATGTGCAGATTATACTGAACGTTACTACTACGACACCCAATTGAAACAATGCCGTCCGTTCTACTATGGAGGCTGTGAAGGTAACGACAATAACTTCTTGTCGGTCGAAGCCTGCGAGCTACGTTGTACTCAACCGCCTCCAACGGAAAAACCTGTGCAACCAGTTGGAGCACCAGAAGAAACACCATTTAGACAAGGTAAGCCACTGTAGTGTATGTAGTATGTATTTAAAAAAAAAGGAAAAAAAAACAGGAAGAATTGTCTAACAGTCACCTTTTATTTATTTTTAGAATTTTGTTTCCTACCAAAGGATCCAGGACCATGTCAAAACTACGAGAGTCGCTGGCATTACGACCGAAGCGACGGTGTGTGCAAGCAATTCATTTATGGTGGTTGCCAAAGTAATGGTAACAATTTTAACACTGCCGAAGAATGTCAACAGCAATGTGGACCTTCTCAAGGTACCTCCCATTCCTCTTTCTTACTCATTATATTCAATTGATTCTACTGAGTTACAACACCCATCTTAATCTCTGATTTATTTGATTTGATTGATTTAATCGACATTCTTTTAGATCTATGCATATTACCAGTGGTAGTTGGACCATGTAACGGTGAATACGAACAATGGTACTACGATCAAGCCACCGATTCCTGCAAAACCTTCACATACGGGGGTTGCTTGGGTAATGATAATCGATTCAGCGATCAAAGGTCGTGCGAATCTCGATGTAAAAGAACACCCCCCGCTCACGTCACAGAGGCACCCAACTATTCTACTCGAAGTCCTTCAGAACCCGAGCAACGTAAGCAGTTATTTAGATTCTTATTATCAGTACAAAGATTCTGTTCAAAATCGCTAATTTCCTTCCAGATTATCCAGTCGAAACCTCTATATGTTACGCACCCGTAGACGCCGGAAGGTGCAACGACAGCATATCTCTTTATTATTACGATCCATCGACCCAAAGATGTTTACCTTTTGTCTACACGGGGTGTGAAGGCAACGCGAACAGATTCAACTCGGAAGAGCAGTGTGAAAGACAATGTGGAAGATTCCGAGGACAAGGTACACTTATAATTGATAATTTTTAAAACCAAAATAACATCAGTCAAATGCGAGTTCAAACAAAACAAAAAATAATTAAGTTTCTTGGTAATACAGCGTCCCAAGGTCATCTGAAAATTATAAAACCGGAGACCTTGTGTCCCTTGTAATTATTTTTCTATAATTCTACGTCAAACAGATTTCGTAAGGTAAGAAACCCCAAAAATAACCAAACCGAAACCGTTTTAAACAGAAAAGGAACAGGTGCTTAAATAGAGTAAATTTTCAGATGTTTGCCGATTGCCGAAAGATTCAGGTCCATGTAGAGGATACTTTATCAAGCACTACTACGATGCTGCATATGGAAAATGCGCTCAGTTTGTGTACGGGGGTTGCGATGGTAATGGTAACAGATTCAGTTCACAAGGGGAATGTGAATATATCTGCGTCACAAGGGAAGAAAAGAAACCACCTCTGGTAACCAATCAAACGGCCAGTGGTAAGTCAATAACACATTGTACGGTTTCGTATTATTTTGAAAAATGTGTTCCTCAAAAATTACTCGTTTTGGCATGAAAAAGAAAACTAGCAAATGTAATTAAAAAACTTATTCTACGCATGTGCAATTGCATCCAGTGGTGTAGACGATGGCGCATGCGCATTTCACTAATTACCAGCGTGAATAAAATAATTAATTTTCACTTAATTCGACCGCTTACGTTGTAATATAAATCAAATACAACTAAGTATCGAAGTTAATATAAAAAATGTAGCCCAAAAGTGATATCTATTAATCCTATAATAAATAATTGGTACGAACATTTACTTAACTAATAATAAGAATTAATAATATTCATTATCAATAAACTCGCCGTTAGCCGCATAAATATTTCATTAACTAACAATAAATTAATGTTTCTTTTACTAAATTCTACCATCCAACAATGCTAGGTTACATTGCAATGAATAACTAAGTGTAGCATAAATTAATACTTACAACTGCCTAAAATCAAGGAAAATAATGTTCCATCGTATAACACACGCACTATCACCATTTATCGACGATAATATTGAATCTAAACATCATAAAATAACACAATAAAACACATAAAAGACACGCTCACCACGACGTACCGACCGCTACTAACAACCGACCTCCCCTACAATTTAAAACTAAACACGTCCGCTCACTGCGTACTACGATCAGATTACAGAACTCTACATTCGTTCAGTAAAACAAAACAAGAAAGAAATTAAAGAAAACACCAAACGTAACAATATTTAAGCTATTAATATTCTTTCTGCTGATGGAATTATATCTTAAAAACATTGAGAGATAAGAAAAATGAATATGTCCTTCAGGCAATAAAAATGAATGTATTATTCACTGTAATTAAAACATCGAAAATTTGTAATGCTTTCAGACTATGAACGACAAAAATTTTCCGTCCCTGGCATTTCCTAGACATTCTCTGGCTTTTCCCAATTTTCCAGAAAATAGTATTTCATACTTGTTAGCATAATAATAATAGTAACAATTTTCAATTAAAATAACGAAAAATCGTTTTAACCCTCTTAATCAATTAATGCTTAAAATACGACAGATATAAAATAAACACACTTAAAAAAAATAACAAATATTTCTCAAATACAGCAATATGTCGACTACCAGTGGACGTTGGTCCTTGTGACGGCGGTTATAAACAATATTACTTTGATGACGCGAGGGGTGAATGTGTACCTTTCATTTACGGTGGTTGTGGTGGAAACTTCAACAACTTTAAAACTTTCCAAGCATGCGTAGAGTTTTGTAGAGAATTCATGGCACCAACCGAACCTCCTAGTAAGTTTGACGGGGCTTATAATACGAGGGCGTTTCAAATATGAAAAAGAATAAACTAACAAATCCCTCGTCTTTTGTTAGAGTTAACGTCTACATCTCAAAAAGCTAGCCTATTTGAAAAATATTGAACAAGAACCTCATAACCAACAACATTATATGATGATAATAAATAATTTTGGAATAGTACCTACTGTCAAATATTATATTTATACAGACAAAAAATATGTTACTATATTCTATTTGAATGCTCCTCGTACAGTTCATGCAGATAATTAACAATTGACCGAATAATTTGATTTTTTTTTGCAAAAAAAGAACAAATTACTTTATTACACATTTATCGAGCTTTCTACAATCGCACTTGCATTTGTTTTAAACAACATATATATATATATATTGGATTGGTAAATCACTTTTTGCTTTTTTTATAATGCATGTCCTTAAAACTTCTTGTTACCTACTGCAAAAGCACAAAATCATTTGCAGAAAAATAAGATGCATTAAAATTATCATTTTTTAAAATGAATCAAAATTCAAATGATCTTTATTCTAATTGCAATCAATAGCAAATGTCAATGTGGGACAACCAGAGCCTCAACCACCTAATGACTGCCAGAAATTTTCCGACGAATGCTCCAGTCTATTGTGCGAGTATGGATGGGAAGAGTTCGTAGACGAAGAAACTTCTTGCCGAAAGTGTAGGTGTCACGACCCCTGCAGAGACGTACAGTGCGAAGAGGGCACCAGGTGTGCCGTGGACCTCAACGTGAACAGAACCGTAGAAGATGACAGAAACTTTATTCCCACTTGTAGACCAGGTACTAGTTGCAATTAATAACTCTCTCTTGTATTTGTAAAATTATTTTTTATTTATTCCTAGTGAAGAAAGAAGGAACATGCCCGCAACTGAGTGGAGAAGACGCCAGGTGCGATCAGGAATGTAGGGATGACGCAGATTGTTCGGTAGATCTGAAGTGTTGCTCAACAGGATGTGGCACTTCCTGTCTGGCACCATACTCTCCCAACTTCGAAGTGCCAGCCGAATTGATCACCACAGGTTATAGCAACTTTCCAGCATACACCCAATCACCCATCCAAGCAGGATGTACGTAGCATATTCTTTCTTTATTTCATCGAATTTTCAAAAGGAATTCGTGCGTGTCACTAATCTAATTTTCTGTTCTGCAGATTATCCTCCGGTTATAGAAGAAGAAACCTTTGAACCACAAGTGACAGCTGGCGAGGGTGATTATGCCACTCTTAAATGCTCGCTTAGAGGAAATCCAAATCCGGAAATTACTTGGAAGAAAGGAAATCTTCTCGTATGTTTGAGAATCATTTCTAGGACTTACTTACTACTTTTATTTATTAATTATTTATTGCTAGATTGACGGATCGCAACCTCGTTTCCGCATTTTACTAGATGGAGTACTTCAAATTATCACCCTTCACAAAACTGACTCTGGCGTATACCTCTGCATTGGAAAGAATAATCTCGGGGAAGTACAACGAGAAATTAAACTTGACGTAACAGGTATTTTCTTATCATGTATTTTAACTTTCAATTTTCTTAAAACTAGTAACGGTAGTTTAATTAACACCTTGTAAATAATTAAATTGGCTATAAAACAGTAGATTTGATGTTCTGCCTTGTATGTGGATAACAATATTTGTATTCTCTTTTAGAAAATCCTTTCTTCTTAATTTCTTATTTATTACTGTTGTTTTCAGGCTTTCACGGCCGGCGTTGTATTCAGACATATATACACTTTCCAGGCTGTTGTGCCGTGGTCGACGTCTTCCTTCTTCTCGATGCGACGTTTCGCCAGATTTTACTTCCAGCATCTTCAGGTAGTGCTACTTATCTTGATGATCTGAAGATGCAAAATGTAATATCTGGCGAAACGTCGCATCGAGAAGAAGGAAGACGTCGACCACGGCACAACAGACCTGAAAGTGTATATATGTCTGAATTCTTATTTATTGTTTAAAATGAACTTCTTTTTTCTTCGTATTTCAAATAGAATTTCGCTTATACCATGCGCTACGAATCTGAATTATGCATACTTTTGTTTGAAACAATTTTTGGTAAAATACGACTAACCATTTCTACTTCAGAAGTAAATTTAAAATATTTATTCGACATATACTCTAAAAGAGACATAATGTCTAAGAAAACTTCTCTTAATAAATTACTATATTCTCCGCCCCCTATTATCAACCCCACTAAATTAGTTTTTTAAATTTTAACACTGTGAATTATTTCTTATACTTAGAAAAGACAATACTAAAGATTTTCACACACTTTATTCACTATTTGTAACATATGTTTCGCCAAACTTAAAGTATATATTGGACAGACTGGTAGGAATTTCAATAAGCGTCTATTCGAACACAAAAACAGCTATATAAAGAATAAGACTGAACCTATGCAAACCATGTCACAGAAGAATGTCATATGTTCAACATCTGTATTGAAATTATTCATTTAAAAAATAAGAGCTATAAGTTAACATTATAGGAGAATCTAGAAATGAATAAAAAAAAAATTAGGAACCCTGCTCAACGACCAGACCGAAGGCAACAACTCCCCACTTTTGTATTTAATGTAAATATTACCACCACCCTTATTGTGTACATATTTAATCACCCAGGTTATTTAGTAGTAAGTACTCACGTCTGAGGAAGCCAAAGTTTGGCGAAACATATGTTACAAATAGTAAATAAAGTGTGTGAAAATCTTTAGTATTTTTTTTTCTAATTAAGATGGATTTTCATCAAGTAAAGGTCGAAACTCTCAAAAAATAGTTCTTATACGTTTCTGTAATCACTAACACTAACAAAACTAACAGATGGTGTATCTCATCCAACCTCCATAATAAACGACAACAAGTCGGACGTGGTGGTGGCACTGGGGTCAAAAGCGGTTCTTAATTGCTACGCTATCGGTTACCCTATTCCCTTCGTAACCTGGTGGAAAGACAATAACCTGGTTCCTATGCACACGAACGAATTCGCTGGCGGTACCGGCGATTTCTCCTTACTGATACAATCGGTACAGCTTTCCAACCTGGGGGTGTACACGTGCCAAGCCTATAATGGCATAGGCAAAGCAACCAGCTGGGCGGTAACTGTCCAAGCTTTAGGACCCGTCTACAGTACTAGACCGGAAGACGAACAATATATGAAATATGTCATTTCGCCACCTGAATCAACGACTACCACCGAAAGACCTCGATTTCAAAGACCATATTATTATCCTAGACCCATACCTACACCAGAACCGTACATCCCACCACCTTATGAGGAACCCTCTCCTGATATAACTGGCAATGACATAGCACCCCAACTTCCACCTATTGGAGAACCCTCTCAAGGATACACGGGTAATTAACAAAAATGCATGAAATAACGCTTTCCAACAAGATACTTATTGATTGCTCCTTGTATAAATGTTGCTTTTGTTGGGAATGTTTAGTTGTGTATTGTGGTTTAAGCATGCAAATCATTTATTAACATTAACAATTACTCTTCGATTCATTAATTCAAGACTAAAATACAAATTTTATTTTGTATAAAACAAATATTGTAGAATAAATAGAATTTAATTTTCGGGTTTGTTAAAAAGCAACAAACCGAAAATTAAATGATACAATTGCCTCTTTGTAATCAATAGAATTTGTATTTAGTTCCTGTAAGGACTAACGTCACGTCCGAAAAGCAACATTTCCCACTAGGAAGTGATGTTACCCTAAATTGCAACGTGGAAGGTTACCCTGTTCCGCAAGTACAATGGTATAAAGACGGTCAGCCCATTCAGCAAACAGACAAACTTTATATTTCAGGTAAGTGACTGCCAAAAGTTTATAAAACACCCAGTATATACTTATTACGTACATATGCCGGTACGGGTATAATGGTGATCCTAAATGGTATCAAGCAACTTGATGGTCAAAAAAACATTCTAACTGATCGAATGAGGGGGGGGCATCAATGCCTTACCCGTGACTATATTTAAAAACATGTATGATACTGAATCAATATATTAATATCTGATATTATATTGATGTTATAAAATGCAAAATAATATTTTGAGTACCTCAAATTATTAACATCTAAATAGGTATATCTTTAAAATAATTTTTGAATACACTAATAAAAATAATTGTTTTCACAATATTGTAGGTAATGTTATTTGCTCTTGCAAATTAACCAAATAAAGTTTGGTTCTATTGTTTTAAAGGTAGGTATAATAAATATTTAAGTGAATCGATTTTTATATCAAAATACCTTTTTTTTATTAACATACTTTATTGTTTAGTTTGAGGTTTTAGAAGATTATTCCTCATCAAAAAAGACATAAAAGAAAGTTAGTTTCAAAAATTTTCTAGAACATTATCATACAGAAAAAAATATTTTGAGAAAAAATCACTTGTTTCAAATCATTATTAATTATTAAATATGAAGATTACGAGCTGTTTATTTTTCGTAATATAGCCTTTATATGCCTCGATGTGTTCAAATTGGTCATTTTTGAGAAAAAAAGTATTTTCTGATTTTTCGTTTTTTTTTATTCAAAAATCAAAGTAGATAAGAGATCTGAAACTTCAACTTCAACCTGTCTCAGTAGTAGTAATATCATACCCTAAAAAAATGACCTAGACATTCATCTGGGACTGATTAATTCTTATCGCATGTAATAAAAAATTGTGTTGAAATATTTGTGTAACCCTCCATTTTTTAACGTTTTATTTTATTCGAAACATTTATATTTATCTAGACAACTACGTGCTTTATATACGAGGGATAGACCAGAATGATACGGGTGACTATGCATGCGAAGCGGTGAACCAGTTTTCACGATCACGAAGTACTCTAAACATTAATGTTGAAGGTAAACAAGCATTTATTTTAAGTTTAATGTAAAAACTTTCTTAATTGATTATGATCTAATATCCCCTCCAGGTTTGAATTTACATCCAAACTGTACCGATAATCCGTTCTTTGCCAATTGTCAGCGGATCGTGAGGGCCAAATATTGCTCCCACAAATATTATGCCCGATTCTGCTGTAAATCTTGTACAGAAGCGGGATTGTTACCAGTTTACGGACCCCATTTGTTCACGAATGACAAACAAACTGCTTTGAGGAGTAACTTAGTGAGAAGGAAATAATAAGGACATTTTTTTATGTTACTAGTCTTATTTAGTTTAAAAATATTTCCTAAGGAAAACTTATGTTATCTTCCCTCCGGAAATCTTACAATATATTTCATATTGGTGTTTTCTTATATGTTATTATTAAAAAAAACATCATTTAAATGTAGAACTTCTGTTTTCCGTGCTGGTAGGCCGTAGTCAATGGTAGAATTGTAATCTGATAGACGTTTTGACTCCAACTGTGCGCGACGTCTGGCAGCTTCCAATTCTACCATCGACCATGTCCTGCCAGCCCTAAAAACATCAATTCTACAACATTAAACAAAAAA
Organism: Agrilus biguttatus; assembly: GCA_963921985.1. NCBI lineage: Eukaryota > Metazoa > Arthropoda > Insecta > Coleoptera > Buprestidae > Agrilus > Agrilus biguttatus. Next base: position 37,297,095 of record OY998118.1, on the reverse strand, counting down.
TTTAATCATCTTACAATTCATTAAAATCTGTTGCGTACCTCTAGGTAATTATAACCCTAATGAATTGAGTTCCTTAGATTATACTACTACAAACAAATCACATTTTTGTAATTCATCAGATGAGTTTCTTTTATATCAATTACTTACTCATTTTCTTGGCAGATGTAACAGTTTGTATATATTCTATCATTAATAATAACTTTAGTAAATTAATATGTAGTAAAAAGTTTGTGCAATGAAATCATGTATATAAGTTTAAATTTTAAGGTATTTACAATCCAAAAAGTTTTGTAAACTGCTACATTTGCGATTGTTAAAATAAATTTTTGTATAGTGCATAGTTTTTTTGTGTTGTTTGAAATTAAAACACGAGAAAGTTTCAGGAATGTCGAATATAGTAAAATAATAAACATTGTACAAGTCCGCCATTTTCCTAACAAAGCGTCCATTTCAACAAGCACATGTGTGCCTGAATAAATATATCGTTTTACAAATCACGTGAATTGATTTTTAACAATTTCACCAGAACTAATTTAAATAATGATCGTATTAACGTAATGGAACAAAAATTTACATCAAAACGAGACAAAATATATACCTAATAATGTTCAGATTCAAATACATACCGGCTCCTTTGGCAACACATGGCTTGATTTTTATTTCCAACCGTTTGATTGACAACACTTAATTAAAGTCGCGCACCTATTTCAAGTTGCGATAACTTCGAACACAATTATTTATGATGTCACTTATACTGCACAATAAATAAAATACGGCACCTATTCACGTTCACGCCACGAAATACTATCCGAAACTGATATTGGCCAGTGCCGCTAATTTTTAGTTAAAATAAATGGCACTTGTGGTACCACATTAAAGAACTTTAAATTAGGAATCCACCAAATCAGATCAAATTGTAGCGCCACAAGTGGCCGTTGCCGGAACTAGGCGCTAATTTAAATATTAATAAAAGTACATTCATATAAAACACATTGCATATACTACAAACATACATATTTTCGTATGTTTTATGCGTTTTATTTACATATGATAAAATGGTGGTAAAAATATTTTTTATACAAAAGGAAATATTCATTTAGCATGACACTGAATAAATTATATTACATTATAAAAAATTAATAACAAAAAGTGAACTACATTTATTAGATATTGAAATAAGTTTAATGTATTTTTTTCGGTCCGTATAAAGTAATTTTAATTATTTCCGTCAATCTATTTCGATCTACTGCCCATTGGAGCAAAGTTCAAAGTAGTTCAAAAGTCCAAAGTCCTTTATATACATAGATAAAAGATTATATATTATTTTAATGTAAATATTAGCATACAAATAAAATATTTTTTCGATTTTTATAGTCCTACTCAGTTTTTATAGTATATATTAAGTAATTTTAAAAATGGCTCGTATATTAGTTGGAGTTAAGCGTGTAATAGACTATGCAGTAAAGGTAATTAATAAAATAATTTGTCAAATTTAAAAAGTGAGGTTATTTTTCTCTATTTTTTTCAGATAAGAGTAAAACCAGACAAAACGGGTGTAGTTACAGATGGGGTGAAGCATTCTATGAACCCGTTTGATGAAATTGCAGTGGAGGAGGCTGTTAGATTAAAAGAGAAAAAGATTGCTTCTGAAATAATTGCTGTATCGTGTGGTCCAGCTCAGTCTCAAGATGTGATTAGAACTGCTTTAGCAATGGGTGTAGATAAAGGAATCCATGTCGAAGTATCTGGAAAAGAATATGAAACTTTACAACCCATCCATGTTTCCAAGATTTTAGCTAAAATTGCACAAAATGAAAAATGTGACATGGTCATTGTTGGAAAACAGGTTCTAATCACCAGTTAAATTAATTAATATCTTACCTACAACATTATTAAATATTTCAGGCAATAGATGATGATGCTAATCAGACAGCTCAGATGACGGCTGCTGTATTAGATTGGCCACAAGCAGTCTTTGCCTCAAAGGTACAGAAGTCCCACCTCTTGCATTATTTTTTCAAAAGCTCCATTTCATTTTTAGATTGAAAAGGGAGACAGTGATATCACAGTTACAAGAGAAATTGATGGTGGATTAGAAACAATAAAATGTAAACTTCCAGCTGTAATTAGTGCAGATCTCCGATTAAATGAACCCAGATATGCAACACTGCCGAATATTATGGTAATTTATTTTTTTATTAAAAATAAAATCACTAAAACAAGCTCTTTATTAGAAAGCCAAAAAGAAGCCAATTACTAAAACAACCCCGAAAGACTTGGGGGTAGATGTAGCACCAAGAATTAAAATTGTAAGTGTAGAAGATCCTCCTGTGCGGCAGGCTGGGGCTATTTTGCCTGATGTGGATGCACTTGTGGCAAAATTGAAAGAAGGAGGACATGTGCCTTGAAACACTATTGTGTTTAGATTAATGTATATTTACAAAAGTTTTTTTTTAAATACTTGGATAAAAGAAGCTCAGAAGATGTTTAAAAATAATTGTACATGAAAAATTGATTATAATTTTTTTATTAGGATCAATAAATAAATTTAAATATTTAACATTTACAACAGTCACGTCATTATTTGAAGCTAATTTGTACCTAAATAAATTGTTCAGCGCAGTTCATTGTTTGCAAAATAATGCATATTATTAAACGAGCATTTTCTTTGGTGTGATAGGAATGTGATCATTTGTTCTGTTTAACTAATTTCTATAATAAGTATCAAGCCATTTAAAAAGCGAATGCTACTGATGCCACAGTTTCCAATCAAACCTCTGATTATTCGAATGCATAATGGGTGGTAGAGGAGGCTCAACGTGTTCCCAATCATCGCCCTTATTCTCAACAACTGACATACTGCAATAGGGCACTTTAGGCAACAATTTTGACATTTCGTTTGATGATCGCGGTTTTCCACCGACTAACTCTCTTGTACACACGTCCAGAGTGGCTGCGTGTCCCACAAAAAATACGTCGCCCATTGAATGAATCTCTAAAACTTTTTTTGTAACAAAGGAGCTTCTCGTATAGAAGCCTTCGCACGTTTCTCTCCTTTCCGCAAGTTCTTCCATAGGAAAAAATGGTTTGTATTCCAAATCGATATTAAAACCAAAATCAATCAATTCATTGGATGTTAGCCATTCTGGTAATCCTTCAGGATACCAGACAAGCCACTCAAACAATCCAGGTTCAATTTTAATTTTAATATCCTCTCTACCAAGTCCTTTTAGAACTTCAGCGCACGTCTGCACGCACCTAAAGGATGGAGAACAATATACCTGGTGTATATTAGAATCAGAGTTTCTAAGGGCTTCCCCTACAAGCCTGGCTTGATAAAGCCCAATCTGTGTCAATGGTGAGTCCTTTTTGTAAGCTGTAGGGCCAGTTTTTCTTTTCGGAAGTACCACAGGCATATTTAAATCTTTACGAATATATCTACCTTCTTCATCAAAACAATAAGGTATCCAAGTGCCGAATGTAAAATCCACGCGCTCTCCATGGCGCATTATAAACAATCTTCTTCGTGTATTACTTACATCTAACATCTGGACCTACAAATAATCCGTTAAAAATTAATTACTTTAATTATCTACTGAAGTTTGTTTACTTCGTTATTAAAACATACAACGTCATTATTTTCTATTGCCTCCGATTCGGTTTGTTCAGTTGTTTCAAGATCTTCCGTCTCGATCGGACTACTTATAATGTTTATTTCGGGTGAGTTCCTTCGGGGAAGTTCAGCATCGACTACATCCCCGTTTGAAGTGTTTTTAACTGCATCAAGAGATTTACAAGTATGCATATCAGAAGAATGTTTTACTTGGTATGATTCAGATAAACATTGTTTCAAAGGAGGATGGTGTTTCTGAGATTCCTTTTGACTAGCAGATCTACCACCAATTGTATTAGTTGAACTCTCTGCAAAAATTATGGGTAAAACTTCAGCAAATGACTTGCAAAACGTGAAGATTATATGTAAATCTTCACAGAATCGAAAATAGGAAATTGTGGCAAATGATAAATTTATTTTATCTTATTTACCTGAAGGATTATTAAGTGATACTTTTCGATGAAGCGTCCAAGCATCAGATTCTGCCGTCCTTTCGGTATAACTAACTGGTAACAATCCGGTACACCCTGTTAACCAAGATGTGCCGTCAACCCAACCGTCTGGAGAATTTGCAACAGCTTCTGCACTCAAATATACATAATCGCCCGTCCTTAACTCTAACTCATCACATTCAGCATGAGTGTAAGGATGTAGGACCTTAAAAAAAAAACGTAGTTTACGCTGTATACACCTTTAGACAATACTATAATAAAGTAATTTAAAAAACAGAAGAGATAAGATAAGAATAACACATAATAAAAACTATATTAATAATGATAAGAAAATGGAAATAAACCTTGTGGACTTGCTTTCCGTTTACTCTTGGATCTCTTGAATACAAACGAAGTTCCCAATCAGATGATAATGTTGGATCTAATGTATCAACTAATGCCTTTAACTGGGAATATTGTGTGTTTGGAAATTGATATGCCAAAGTTAAATGCAACGATTTAACATGTGGCTCTAGGCTTATTGCTAAAAATAGCACTCATAATTAACCTTTTTTTTATAAAATATTTTAACAAATAGTAAGTACAAAACTAGTTTCTATATTAATATACTAACACAAAAACAATGTTAGTGGTAATACCTAAAAAAAAGTAATCTATCCTATTAAAAAATAGATAAGACAACTGTTTAAGGAGGAACTGGTGCTAAACAAAAATGCAAAAATTTTAAATTTAGACAACTAGCAGGAAAAAGTAAATTGTGTTCTTTACATTATTATAGTACTACTACTTACTATTACTCAACTTTTTTTAATGTTAATAATCAATAAAATTGTGCCAGCTTTATCAAAAAAGGCATAAACATAAACTAGTATATATATATATATATTATATATATATATCTGAAATGTGTTTAATAAAAATACTGAACAAAATTAAACTATAAATATGCATTTCTAGCATGACTATCTTGAAATTACTTCGCACCTTTAATTCCTCCTTAATAAATGTTCATTATGACCAACCAAAAGAATTAGACAGTAAATCAATTAGAAAGCATAAAGCAAAACCTTACATCTACTACCCCTTGGAATGCAACGTGCTGTGGTGGTTGTACACCAAGGAAAACAGGCTGTTAACGCATCAAATTGTTCATAAGTGTCACTAATAACTGCAAGGACAGACAACCTGAGGTTAAACTAGTAATAATACCCAGCTATAACAATAGCAATTAATTGTTTTAATAAAGAAGAAATTTATTCTACAAAATACTTATGTACTATTATTTTAGAGAAAATGTAGTTTACCAAAAATAATATACAAACCTTGAAGCTTAAACTTACTTGCATTTGAAACTTCCTTTACATATTGCATTGCTATACGCTTTAAGTAATCTGCATGGTCTTCAGCAACAAAAAAACCCATAAAATTCGGAGAAGCATAAGTTTCAAGTTTTAATGGTTCATTCAATATTGCTCCTTGTCTTTCCATTACTGATTTAAGTGACATAGATAAATGTGGTGCATCAGCATCTGGTGCCTAAAAGTTTAAAATTCAACACAATTAACATACAATTTGTAAAATTCTTACCTTAAAAAAAGATACTAAGGTAATATGTGGTGTAAAATTATGAGCTCCATTCCATCCACAAATTTCTAAAGACTTTTCCCAAAAGTTTTGAAGCTGTTCCAAAAACTCACCAAGTGGACAAGCATATAGGATGTATTCTCTTGGTGAAGTATCATCAAGAAGGGGATCATTAACGTGTGCCAAAAGCCAGTCTGAAGCTAATTGAACTCCTCTATTTCCTGTAGCTGCCAATGCTTTTTCTCTACAGGAACTCAATAGTAAAAGGAACGATTAGATAATTAATTTAAAACTTACGCTCTGTGCTTAGGAAATCCCATTTGAAGTAGAATTTGTAAAGGGGTCAAATGTTGTTTGGAAATTTTCGTAGGTGTAGGATTTCTTCGGGGTGGTAACGTAGCCATGGTAATTAATTTATAACTTATAATATAAGCACAGAAAAGACGAAACTATTTTTTATAATTAAACTTACAATTTTTTGACTTTTAAACTATTCAAAATGTAAATAATAATAATATTTGAATTTTGATTTAATGACATTTAGAAAAGGAAGTGTACCATGTACCATGATTTGTTACTTTTTCTGTCCGCTATTAAACATCTCACAATTATTTAGACAAAATTTGCTCGTTATAATATTTTGACCTGTAAAATAAAATATAATGTACCAATTAAGATTATCGATTTATTTAATATAAATCTTACATCTACAATTTTATTGGAACATATTATTATCTCTTTGATTATTCTAAAACGAGCCTTGTGTTTTTCTCATTCTATGGTTCTAATGATTATTAAGATTATTAATATTTTAACCTAGAAATGTGTAGTGTCTTGGTATAGTATTTCTTAAGATTACACTTTAATTTGTAATAATAAAGTGTTGTTTATAATGGCCGGTGTGTTGTTCGAAGATATTTTTAACGTTAAAGACATTGATCCTGAAGGAAAGAAATTTGATAGAGGTTGGTGTTCTTATTTATTAAACCGGCCTTTTTTAAGGTTATAATTGGAGAAAAACAATTTTTAAAAGCTTTTTATTATAACATTAAATATTAAATAACATTGCAGATGCGTTGGTAATATATATACTTTTGAGGCGTTTTAAAAAAAATTCCTCCTTTTACAATTCAGTAATTTCATGTACCTATTGTTTTAAATAGTGTATCAAGTACAACTGCATATAAATAGGCGCTTAAATTATATATATATATATATATATATATATATATATATATATATATATATTGAAAATATTTAGTATATAATATAACTATTAGATTTAGATTGGGATAGTTTATTTGCATTTTGTAATATTGCAATTGTTACACAAAATTACATAAACGTTTCTAAAAAGATAGGGGCTTTTATTGCGTATAAGACCTTACCCATGATATTTTTAACGAAATATTAAATAAGAAAGGAGCTTTTACATTAGGAATCAAACGTGTAAATTATTACTTTTTAAGACGTTTATTGATATTAACGGGTCCCAAATATAATTATAGGTATCTAAATCTTATTATACTGAGAAATGCCTACTTGATTTAACTCTATTTATTTAGATACCTACATGATGATAAAAGTAAATAGGTATATTTCTAAATTGCGAATGATAATGAAACAAATTGGACGCATGTGCGAGGTCTAGGGAGATCGATCGATCGAGCTGTAACATGTAACGGTCAAGGTCACTGGGTTTAGGTCATCCCACCAACAACTATTCAAAACTCGTGTAAAATGCATTTATTTCGTATGAAGTTGTAATTCTTTTTTTACACTTATCGCTAGTTATATTAGAATCTACTAATCATAAGTGTACACACAAGTATGAGAAATCGGAAAACATAATACATATATATGCCTGCCTATATGTACATACAAATATTTGCCATCTACCTGTACCTCTTACATAATTTAGTAGATTTAAAAGTTAAATTACCTGCTATAATGTTGTTGTTGGATAGGTAATTGAGTTTTATTAATGTACAATATAAAATGACGTGGCATAAACAGTAGTTCTTTTATTTCAAATCCTAATAGGTATGATAAGTCATATCTGTATGCAATTTTTTCTACAATATCTAAAACGTTGAAAGTTGAAGAACAACTATCCATGTAAAATTGATCAATTGATAATGGAAATCCAATTAAAGTCAAATTTTAACCATTTAAAAATAAATAAACGTTATGTAATAGATATTGCGGTCCTTTTTATCCATCGAGCATGTGCGTATATTATATTGAATTATGTATTGCGCAATAGGCGGCTATGGATTTTCGCACACTAGCGAAACAGTTGATCATAACAAGCAAAACAGTGCAGTGGTAGAGGCTAAAGACAAGTAGACAAGTAGGACATTGGAACAAAAGATATTGGTGAGATAGAGAGAGACGACGAAAATTGCGCATTCGGTACGTGGGGCCCCCTAATTGCATTTTTTTTGTACGGTTTGTTTCATGTCTAATTGTTGCTGTTTGTTTCTCGTTTAGTTTTCAAAAAAAAAATTAATAATAATAATAATAAATATATACGAACGTTACTATGGGGAGGATGATACATAATAACCCCCACGTACGCCCACGTGAGTTTTTGTGTTCTGTTTTGGTGATTACGGAATTTATATTATGTACCTACGTACATAATAGCAAAAAATAGAAAGAAAACGGAAAATGTTTATAATATGTTCTCATAACAATGCGGAACGAAGATTTTTTTGGTGTTTGAATGGATGAAGTAGCCATCTGTCAGATGGGGTTGAACAAAGACTCGGAAATGTCATTTTCAAGGGCAAGGTTAGTGTTTACTTTTAAAAAACGATCTTTATCAAAAAAAGAAAATACCTACCTATACTTCCTTTATTATGTTTATAAAAATTTAGTAAAATTTTATTTCAAGTCTCTAGACATTTTTTCTTTATATATTCAATTCCTTTATTTTGCTCTGTAATCATAAAAATAGAAAGAACGAAAATGGAAAATGTGTTAATTCCAAAGATATATTTGTCATTGTTTTTGTTTAAACAATCCAGTGAACGTAAAGTTGAAATTAAAAACTCACATTGCATTCTCCTTCCTTTATTTTTTACATTGTTAAAACCTATGGTAAAAAATGTACTTTTTATTCGTTATTCAAATATTTTTCATTGTTAAAAGTAACAATACATAAATATTGTAGACGAACATGTATTTTCCTAATGCCATACAAACTCGTTGATATTTTTAGAACATTTTATTAGTATAAACAGCGGTTAAAAATCTTTGTTGCTGCCACTGTTTCGTGTTGTAATACATAAACATTTAAATACGTACGTAATTGCTATGTAAAAAACATTCTGTGATCCTAATAAAATTAATCATCCGTAACGTTTTTATTATTCATGGTGAGCAAGAAGGGTAGTACCTAGCTATAAGTATATTATGTAGAATGCCTACATTCAATAAAGTAAGAATACACATTATATTAGATAGAGAATGGGCGCGGCCTATGTCCCCTTATCGTCCAATGAGGTAGATTCTTGTGTATATGATGCCGGACAAACTCGCCGACAGCATGGCGTTATTTTCTTTCCTATTACAGACAGCAACAACACTGTTCTTCTGGGTATTAAGCAGACCACGTGAATTATTGTAAATATTTTTAATTGAATTACGTTATATGGTAATATTCAGATACAAATCTCGTAAGGGTTGATAAACTAAATATTTTTTATCACTTTTTTCATTTAATAAGAAATTAATAGATAGAACATTTGAAAGTGGGTATAAATACAAACAAAAGATAACAATTGTTTATTTTATGAACATTTTTTATTATTTTACTCCTCCAGTTATGTGATTTCTGGTGAAAAAGAAAACGAATCAAGTTTAAGCCGATGATAGGGGTTGCTAAACTTAATTTTTATCATTTTAGCGTTGTTACAAGAATCAATAAATAGTAATATATAATTAAAAAGTTGGCACAAATATAAAGACAACAACAATGAAAACTTATTTCATTTTTTTTATGAATATTTAACATTAAAAGTATTTGATTTATTATTTTTACTTATAATTGTTGTTTATCTGTTTCATTTTGATGTTGGTGGGTACCTGAGTACTTAAAATGCCAATTTCAAAGGTATAGAGAGAAAACGATTAAATTTCAAACAATAATGCATGTAGGTATTTATCTGATTATAGGAGAAATGTAGTAGTAATTATTGGTAGAGTTAATTAAGGACAAACAGCGAAATAAAAGCCATATCTAACTATTGGGAACGTATAATAATTAAAATCGATTGTTGTCTTCAATCAACCCTGTTTAACCAACCAATAGATGGGTAGGTACCAGATGCCAATTTAAAATTAGATTATGTAATGTCAATGCGAAGTGAACCTAACGTACGTAGGTAATAGGTAGCTAGATAGCTAGGTCCCCATCTACCTAATAAAGTTCAACCCTCGTTTGTGATATTGGAAATTAATTTTGGTGTGTGCTTACCTAAAATTTCGAAACAAGTGAATTATTTCACATATCTACTATTACACAGCTCAAATAATAAAATAAAGGGATAATAGAATCAGTTGCAAGGGCAAATATTTGATGCATAAATTCTATTTAAAATCCGGAAAATTTACAACTTCGGCTTTTGCTTCTGATTCAGTCAAATGAATTTGTACGTACTTAATACCTACTGTCCACGGGACGCATTCTATTTTCAGATTTTAAATGCACAAAATCAATCACGCGAATGTAGTCTTATACATTTATCTATTTTTAGATGGTTGCTCACAATCAAATTTTAGGTAGGTATAACTGAAAATTTGCGAAATCAATTAAAGTTATCCAAAATAATAAAACATTTTAATTTGCCTGCGTAACTAGCTTTAGGTTAATCATAAAATATTATTGTTAGACATTCCGTGAAAATAATTTCAGCGAATATTTCGAAGAAAAATTAACACTACTAGCTACATATTATATTTGTATAAACAAAATACCAGCCAGTTACTACCGTGAAATTGCCTTCTATTTTAGGCAGATTTGATATAAGGAAAGAAATATTTGAAGAATTTTTAGTAAGGGTAAATTTTAAACACATTAAGTAATAATAATTCAATAATTAATATAGTCAAAAGAGAAAATAAATAAAAGAATGGAAAAATTTTCACCAATTGTTTATTGTACTCGACAATATCGTTTCGATCTACGTGATCATTATCAAGAGTATTACTAATTACTAAACTTAAATCTAAACAAATCACATATTTATAGTCTATTTAAAATAAGTGAAGAAATGTAGGTTACTAATTCTAGTTGGTTGTTCATAAGTTCTTCTTTTTTATACAAAGCTTTGCTTATTTCTAAGGATTCCAGAAGCGATAACTTTTTACCCTTTGTTACATTCGTGTGTAAAATTTTTGTGTTTTCTATGTCTAACTTATGTCCTAGACTTAGACAATGATTTGAACAGTCATTTTTTTTATCAGATTTTTTAATATTATTTAAATGTTCATTTATAAGTAACGCTTTGATAATGGCCTTATAAGCCGAAACAATATTGTAAGTGATTCTTACTAATAAATATTGTAAAGTTTTAAAACACAGTGTTGTGTGCCTTATATGTGCCTCACCTGTAGGTAAGTAAATAGTTTGATTCTTTCACAGAAGTTGGTTAATGTCACTTTACAGAAGATTAATTTTGAAATAAATTATAAATAAATTAAATAAAAAGTTATCTATTATAATAAAAGTACGTTTCTATTTATATTGAATTATTTACCAACAATCAACAGGAAATTCCTGATTTGGGCCAAAATCGGGGTATTAGGACCATGTCTACGCATAAATGTTCAGAAACCTAAAACATCTTTTGACGCCCATCATGTGTCTTAATATGAATGTACTAGATAATAAAAAATAATTTTGAAAACCTACCAAACATATACGCAGTGTAGGTTCTAATTAAATAAACTAATATTCACACTGAGCATAATTTATTATTGTAGTGTCGATTTTGAAAAAAAAAACAACATATCAAATACGGTGTCCTTATTAAAAAAACTATATACAAAAAGGTAGGCACAAATAACAGACAATAAGAAAACAAACATATAAAAGGACGAAACGATGCAAAAAACAACAAGACACAAATTATATACAAACAATGAAAATAAGAAAAGAATTTAAAGATAATAATGTAGATGTTATATGAGCAGGTTGGCTGGAGAATTGATTTTAAGATAATAAAATAACTTTTGGGTGTTTCATTCCCACCAGCTACTCGTGCTGGTGGGCGGGCAGTCCCTCCGACCTACACTGATGTGCAAAGCCGAAGGGTAGGGCTTAAGGCCCTCTTCAGCCTCCTTGCAGGAATCGTGGGAATAGTTGTGTGGTGTGGTTCGGGAGTGAAAGATGAGACGGACGAAATGAAGACAGAAGAGAAGAGAAAGATTACGGCCCCAGTATCTGCCTAAATGATCCAAGAAAATCACAGAAAACTTGGACCAAAGCAGTCGGACCCGATTTCGAACCGGAATCCCGAATGCTAAGCAATGATCTAGAACACTAGACTGATTTTAAGATGAATATGTTGGGGTATTTATACAGTCGAATTGTTAGTAAAATGAGATAGAATATTCAAGAAGGAAAAGTACTGACAGTAAAGTTGAAGGTACGAGTTTATAGACATGAAAGTGACCAGTATAGAATTTTAGGAAAAGTAATTAAGGGAAAGTCTTGCTATTAGTAAGGGGTGTATGCAGATGAAATTTTAGGTAAAGGCTAAGTATGTAATAGTAGAACAATAGAATTTAGGTAGAAAGGAAACAAAGGCATGCACAAGATAAGAAGTTGAATTTTTAGTAGGGGTAAATTTTAAACACATTAATGCGATATTAATTATTGAATTAATTTGTAGCCACTACAGATTATTTCATTTTAATAAGGAAAAAATTTTTTTGTTACTGCTGTCACGTCCTCGCCCGGACTCGAACCCGGGATCTTTGTCTTTATGCGCCAATGCTTTTACCACTAAGCTACGAAAGGTGACAGCAGTAATAACAATTCAAATATTTCTTTATTAATGATTAATAATGACATTATTTAGTTTTATTGTATATTTTTTGTGGTGGAAGGAGAAGGTCCGGTAAAAAGAAAATGTCTCAGGTTCCAAAGTCCATCAATATAAGTACCCAAGACATCTTTAAGTTGTACTGTGTAAATTTTACAGTGTATTTTGCATATGCAACTTTCCAGAACATTTATTTAGTGTTTGAAATAGGATCATATTTTATTTTGATATTATAAACTATACATGTAAGTACCACGAGAAGAATAAATAAAATAAAACAAGTAAGTTTCACGAGAATTTTTAATTGCTAATAAGTCTCGCGTTGGTAATGCCCACATTCAAAGTGGGCGAAACACGTATCCGCTATTGTTAGTTTTTTGTGGTAAAAAGGGGTGGGTCTCTTTAATTATTATTTGTAATTTGCCACAGTCTCCGATAAATATTCTCTTTTGCTAATAATATTGTTTCGGTCTGCGTGACCATTATCTAGAGAAATACAAAAGATTAATCAGTAATCTTATATCTAATCTTAAGCGTGGTCTAATACTCTAGATCGTTGCTTAGCATTCGGAAGGTCACCGGTCCGAACCCGGGTCCGGCTGCTCTGATCCAAGTTTTCTGTAGTTTCTTTGGATCATTTAGGCAAACGCTGGGGCAGTAATCTTTCACTCCTCTTCTGTCTTCATTTCGTCCGTCTTATCTTTATCTCCCTAACCACACCACGCACCCATTCCCACGATTCCTGCAAGGAGGCTGAAGTGGGCCTTACGCCCCACCCTTCGGCTTTGCACTACAGTGCAGGTCGGAGGGACTGCCCGCTCACCAACACGAGTAGCTGGTTTAAATGAAACACAAAAAAGTTTTTTTTTTTAATGGTCACATAGACCGAAACAATATTGTCGAGGCAATTAAAAATTCTCGTGAAACTTACTTGTTTTATTTATTCTTCTCGTGTTGAATATGTGTCACAAAAAGTGCACTGTTGAAAGTTTAAGTTTAATTATACATATACCTTTGTGTATTAGGTCATTGCAGTTTCATTTTTCGTGTCATTTTCTATTTTTGTATTATCTATAAGTGCACTGACTATGCGCACACTTCGGTATATTGCCTAAGAATTTTACTTAATTAAAAATTTTCTTTCTTCATTTATAGTAAGTCGACTTCATTGTGAAAGTGAATCGTTCAAAATGGATCTCATTTTGGATATAAATTCTTGGCTATATCCCATGGAGTTGGGTGAGTTTTTCAAAATAATTCAAATATCTATTTGTATGGATACCTAATTGCATAATTAGTTAATTACATTTAAATCTATGTACGTTCGAAGCGGTTAAAAAGAAAATTTTAATTTGATTAATTTCTTTTAGATTTTTATTAAGGAAATAGAATAATATATTTACTCTAATTTTGACTTTGTTTAAATACGTATCCCGTAATTTACAAAATTATGCATGTACTTCCTGTTCCGCTTTAACCGGAAATGCTATTCAAGGATGCAAAATTTCGTTTTCATATTGTTTTAAATAAGTATCTATTAGTGAAATTTTGTACTATATTGTTCGATTATCGTTTTATATGTTAAAATTCCTAGATTATTTATTGCATTAGTTAAATTTAATGAAGTACTTCAAATAATCCATGCGGATAACGACTATTTTAGATTTTAATTACAACCCGTCTCGGAATTAACAATTATTAAAAGCGCTTATTAGTCGATCTGTTTATTTTGCACATCGTCCGTTTATAAGATGTTCATCATATTCGTTTTAAACCGATAGTAGGTAGGTAGTTCATTTTTATTTTTATTGATCAAAATTCAAATGGAAATTACTAAATGTATGTATACCTATGTAGATAATACTATATATTATTAAATAAACACGTTACTAGATTATTATTGTTGATGGTGTGCTACGAAACCACAAAACATTATTATATAAGTCGTATTTATGTACATAATATTGTGTAAAAGCATCAAGTGCACCATGTGTGCGGCTGTGTTATTATTATTATTGCCATTCGCGATACTTCCTCGCGCGTCCGCGAAAATTCACTCTTTTCCCCTCTTCTACCGCGCTCCCTGTCCTTGTTTCTCTCTCTTTCTTTCTTTCAGTATTTCATTTCCACTGTCAAGTTCATTGCCAAGGCCCTTGCTGTTTGCCGGCAGCCGATCGGATCACAACCGGCCGGTCTTGTTGCGTAGAGACGGGCGAGCGCGTGCGCGTCTGCATTGCGGCCTCACGTTCTCTCTCTGTCCAACGCGTGCTGCGAGGCAGGCCAACAACAACGCAAGCAGGCCGATGAGCGAACCGTCGTCGTAATAATCCATGCGACAGCGGCAGCGCCTAGGCAACTGCACATTAGCCTATCTTGGGCCTCCTTCACACGTAACCGGTACGTGTGTCGTAGTTCAGCGATGTTGTGTTGTGATTCGTTTGTTGTTACTATTGTTGCGCGTCGCTTTTTTGTTACTGCGCGAAAAAATTGCCAACTCGCTCACCATGGATAACGCGATGTATTTTATACTGCATGGTGATTTTGTTCCGTTGCAGCATGTGTTGTCATTGTTTCTTGATGTTGTTTCGTGACGTTGCGTAATTTCGGTTCCATTTCGCGATAGATCTGCGCGAGCGCGCAGTAATGTTATTATTAATTGTTAAAAAAAAAACGATCGGGAAATGATAATGGAACAGAGAAAGATGTCATTTGTTGTACAAAATGTGATTCAAAAATTAGTGATTTTCGCAACAAAGACAGAAAAACGCGCGATGATGTCGTTCAGTAATGCGCTTCGCGAAAATGACGACTGTCTTTGGACGACGGGCGCCTCAGGTTTTTGTCATCATACCTAACATGTGGTACGTAACGTACAATGTAAATAATTATATACATGTATATATATATTATGTATAGATAGATAGCGATAGTAGTGATATGTATGTGTAGTGTATCATTGCGGCACACATTCAAGCAAATACGTGGCCGTGCGCAAGGTGACCCTTAATTGCTTTTTTTAACTTTCGCCAAGGCCATTCCAATAAATCCGTTTAGGTAGTTCGGTACAGCAGCGCCTGGCAACAACGTATGTACATACATACATATATACGTATGTATGTATGTGTGCTTTGTACTTTTGTTTATGTGTGTGTTTATGTACACAATGGAAACGTGTGTGGCTGTCGTTTTGCTCCGCTGCACTTTTCGCGAATTTTGTCGGAACTTGTTCTCTTCGGGCGTCGTGTAACAGAAGTATGCGGACGCAGGCGGGCATCAGGCCATTGTCGTCCCGTTTGGCCGGTCGATTCTTCCACGTTCCTGCGGTTTAATATCATTTTACGAAAAAGAAAATCTTCTTTCTCTTGCATCTCTTTGGGGCGTTTACTATTTCGACGCGTCACTTTCCTTTTCTTCTTCGTACAAAATGATTGATATTTATAACTACACTCGGGAAACAAACAAAAAATCTGTCTATTTATAGATCGACTATGTGCCGATTACGTATGCAGGTACAACAGCAACATTATTTAATTCTGCCCCACTTTGTCATATCTGTACATAAGTTAAACAATTTTGTTGCAGTGTTAAGTTTTTTCATGTGTTGTGTGAATTGATTAATAAAATTTAAAAAAAATGTTTATTAGGTATGCCATTAATGGATGGCAGGTAGGTAGGTACTTTTGGCTTTGGCAAATGAACATTTGCAATTATTTGTTTATCTTTACTAGAGGGGTACAAATGCTCGCTTTCTTCTTTCTGATAACGAATGAATTAAAAAATGGTATATGTCAAGTGTCTATTTTTGTGGCTTGCATTGATCTTGAGGGAGGAGCCTGACGTCATTGGCATTGGTCACATATCGGTCCAATGGTGCGGATATTTGTTCTAGTTATATTGGTCGAGGCCTGAAAGCTCGCAGTACAGTAGCTTTTAATTTCTTGTCTATTTTATTCCATTTGGTCCTGCCAAGTTGATATATGAATGAAACGTGAAGATTTGAAGAACAATGGAAGGAATGGATGTTTTAGTATAAAATACATTTTTGTTATTAATACAGAAGTGTCTTTAGATTTTTCCAATATTTATGACGTTTTCGTACATGATTTATATTCGTTTTTCCTGATACTTCTATCAATATCTGTCTACAGATAGTAGATCGTTATAATTTTGTAAACATCCGTAAGGTGTTTTTTAAAACACTTTCGATCATCCACGAAAAATCAGCGGATGTTGTTAAGGTACTTATTCCTGACATACCTACAATACCCACCCCATTTTATTTTAATGTTAATACCATAAATATGTATTACGGCTGTGTATGATTTTGTTCTCGACAATAGAAGGATTTTGCTGCAAATATTGTATTTGTTTTCGAATTACTTTGGATACCTGCATACTATTTATAATAAATGTATCTACCAAATGTTTACGTTTTCAAACGCCCATTTTGTTAGTTAACTGTCTGTCGAACTTTAGCTTTACGATTGTGCGTTTCGTTAGGGGAAAGGAACGAATGACAGTGTTTGTATATTCTACGCCTAATCTACTTATCCTGGTGGGGATGAATGTACCGCCTCATCGAAAAAAATGCTGACTATATTGTATATATGAGCGTTTAGAGAAGAATGATGTAGTTGATTCTTGGTCGTTCTTCACTCTTTTTTTAAGTATTAATTCTCTAATCAAATCCTAACTTTGTACCTATGTACTTCTACTCGTTATGTAGGTAAAGGGCGTGAATTGAAAACAATTACGAGCCGTTTAAGGTTTCATTCTGAAGGAACAGTTATTAAAAATTCAAAATATGAAACTAAACTTGTGACAAAGTCAGTGTTAAAACAATTACTTAGTTCTAGGAGAAACGTATGCAAAATTTGATTTGATGAACTTGTTAAAAAATAGCAAAAAAACGAAATGGGCCCTAAATATTTAAAGTCAGATGTAATTTGAAGACGTGTATGAAATGTTCCGTTACTGACAATTTAAATGAAAATTTCCAGCAACGAAATTTTATTTTTATAAACGCGACTGTCAATAAATGAGTGGGAAGTTTCGATTAAATAATTTACATTGATGAAATCTCAAGATTAAAGGATACCTAAATGACTTCATGAACTCACGAAGATGTTTAAATATATATATATATATATACCTAACAGTTGTCGGATCCTCTGATAATATATTTTAATTTAGTGAGAGAGAGAGAGAGAGAGAAGAAGGGATTGTGTTGGTTGGCAATAGGGGCGGCAAGGGCAAGTGGGCGAGTGGAGATGTGTATTGATTTCTACCCCATCAGCTGACTGACTAAAGCGCGCCGCATCGACAGCAGCACAGCGCAAGGGCAACCTGCGGCCTTGTACAGCCACCACCGTCTTCCTTCCATGTTATACCTACTTTTTATAGAAATTAGTCATTGGTACATATTGCGATGAGAACTGCGAGTGAATGTAAATGGTATATAGATAGATAGGTATATAAATAAGTGATCGTGTGTGTTTAAGTAGATATAGATAACTTATTACTTACGGTTAGGTATCGCGTTTATCAATCAATTTGTGCCCGTAATGGTTGTTACCGTGTTTTGATTGAGTAACGTTATTAGGTATAGATAGATAGATAGATACAAATGCATTGTTCTTACATTGACGACTATTGACAAGAGGGCGTGTTTTGTATTGTATATTGTGTGAATGGAGCAAGGTCAGAAAGGATGAAACTGTCTGTTTTTTATTAATGCAAAAAACAAAGGGAAAAGGCAAGTTTTAAATCCGTTATATTATTGTAATTATACACTAGCCCATTGGGTGCATTTTTCCTAATACGTAATACCTTATGTGTCAAAATGTGTTGATTTGTTTGTGGCATGGAAAATAAATAAAATTATGTAATATCTGTTGGAATTTTGCGTTGATTGTGCACAAAAACCAAACTACACCAAGTAGAGTTTTTAACAGAATATAGGTAATTTCTTTATTTCAAATTAACTAAAATTTTATATATACCATTTTATTATAAGAAAACATCAAGTTTTACTACCATAAGAAGTGTTGACAAACTAGTTCCCTTTTTATAATATTGTACAAACATACTTTTTCTCATGTCACTCAGGACAAAGAAAGAAAGACAAACCTCCCTTTTGGTACTTCACACAAGTTAATATATATCAAACTTAACCAATCGCTCTGTTAATAACCACATTATCCTGTTGATATATTTTTTAATTTTTGTATAACTAAATATTCACTCAATATACAGGGTGAAAAATTCAACAATATCTGTAGGTAGGTAAATAGAAGTATGTTCATAGAATGTGCTAAACTATTAAATACTTAAATAGATACCAAATAGATTTTATTAAGTGCCTCAAATTCGTATTGATTATATCTTGAATGAAAATTACATTGAAGCTTTTTCATAAATTCCATTGAAGTAAGTATACAGTATAGGTACTCCAATATAATTTATTTATTTATCTGTAAATGAAATGTTATTAGATAATCATAACTTAGCTTGTTGAAAACAGTACCAAATAAAAATACATGAATCGTTATTGAAGTATATAGGAATATGAAATCTGATAGTTGAAATGTAAGTTATACAACGAAAAGTGTGTTGTTTCACACTTTTATATATCGGTACGTTAAGAAATATGTACTTGGTGTTTGATTACGCCTTTCAGAAACTTAAATAAGGTACAGTGGCCGACACCTAAGGAGATTTAGCGACAGTCAGATTTACAGGTAGCTAGGCGGAAACTTTTATCATAGCAATAAATGAAGAACCAATAAGAATATAGCTAGACCGAATCGTCAACTTGTAGTTCACTGAGAGAAAAAATTCTTAACACGGAACACAAGGGAATTCATTCAACCGATTTACTTACCCTAACAACCCCTTCTCTACTGTGTTAATTTGCAACTATTTGACACTACGCTACTGAACCTTGCTAAGCAATTATCATTCTGCCTACCGGTCGATTATGCCCGTCTTAAAGAGGCTAAGCTTTGCTAGTGCGCATCCGATGATTTATGGCTTTTGAATCTCCTTAGGTGCCGGGCACTGTACCTATATAATTTTAATAACTGCATACGGATTGGTAAATTTCAAAGATTCAACTACAATCTGTAGACAAACTTCACCAATGGATATTGTTGAACTGCAGCACCCCCTGTTAGATAGAGAGTGTTGTTCAGTTATGTATGCATGAATTTTTGTTGTTGTTGCCAGGATACTACGAAAATAAATATTCTTTTCTTTAAGATGAAAAATCGGAGTCTCATTGAAAATTAAAACGACACATTCAAACGCACATGGCATCAATCAGAGCATTAAAGCACCTATTTTCAGTTGATATTATTAACATTTTATATAATGGGTCCTTTTTCCTACAATTCGTTCTATAATACGCAAGGTTAAAGTCAGTATATCATCTTGCAGTTTAGGAAAGAGATACAAAAATGTTTGTGTGCATCGAAGTTCTATCAGCGGAGCGGCACGGTGTTTGACTGTTCGATGGTAATTTTGTATTTATTATGTCTATACGTAGGTAGGTAATGTGTAAACCGTGATGCAAGGTGCAACCCTTTATAAACAGTGCAAAAGTAATACATTTGTCTATAGTAGAATAAAGATTCGGGCTAGCTTATTCTACTATGGATTCCGGCCGTGAAAACCTTTGTTCTTATATTGTTTCTAATACATTTATCATACCATGTCGCTACCTACAAAAAGAAAATCCCTTTGAGTACGTCTGCGAATCAAACAGTACATTTTTTCTTTTAATCGTTTATTACAGTTCTTATGGTGGTATCGTAGAATAAAAAAATACTACTTTCTCGCCAAATCAATGGAATACTATTATTCGCCAATTTTTTTTTTCTTTTTAAGATTTGCATTAGTAAATGTTATTTATCTGTAATATTTTACTTTAAAAACGCAAGGAATATTTGGTAAACGGGAGTTTTGTAGAACAGCATTATAAGAATTAAAGTAAGAACAAACATTTGAAAACTGAGTATTTTTACCCCAATTATATGAGTGTTTTTTCCGGTTTCCGTAATGCTCATGCAGTTTTAAACACATAATTTCAATACCAATTTACGTAATAATTTCTGCTGACGCATGAATATACCTATGTGGACAGTTTATTATGCATATTCGCATAAAATCTATTTCGAGCGAGTTTAAACTTAAAATAAGTTATAACTATAAACTACTTGTAAATAAATGGTTAAAACGTTATAAGTACCTACAAAATATTTGTTACAGAAAAATACACCAAATTCCTGTACCTTTTGTGTTCTTAGGTAGTAGTTTCTAATATGCATACGCAGTTACACAGGATTTGTCAAATCATTCTTACGCATAATAATGAATTGTAATTTTCCAGGAAATTCCAAGGTGAATTTTTCGGTTCGATTTTTTAATTTGAAGTTTAATAAATTAATTATTACAAGGTCCAATAGAAATAATATTGTATACCTATAAGATAATGTATTACCGAGATTTTTCAGGTTTTGTAACACAAATGAATGTCCATCAGCCTTATTGAATCGTTCTAGTGAAACTACAGGAAAACTTAGTGTAAATATTACAAAAAAAACAAAGTATAATTTAAAATAAAATATACATGTGTAATAACAACAGATACTGCTAAAGATGATGAATTCTTTCGTATTTATGTATTATTATTAATTTTACTGTTACATTCCATTTTTCAATATTACAAGTGTTTTAGCCTTGAAAGCGCATGGCATTTGATGTGTTTTCGGTAGTCATTCTAGGGGGGCACGTGCAAGGGAAAAGGCAGGCGCCTGTGTTTCTATTTATACATTTATAATATATAGCGAAACATCCAATATATATAAACAAAAGGTAAAAGAACTGAACTAATCGTAAATAATTAATTTTAAAAACTTGTTTTAGTAATAAAGGAAAACTGTCAGCGGCATGCGGCGATTAGTCACACAACAAGTTGTCTGTATCGATACTTGTATATAAATATATATCTATTAATTAGTAGCTGTATATAAATAAAAAAATGAGAAATATGTATTAACCATTACATAAAAGAAGAAGCAAAGCCAATAAACGATTTTACATACGTATATATCTATTTACAAAGGGTTACATTAGACGTTTTAGGGGTTATCAAGGATGATATTTTTATCTGAAATAATTTCAACTGTCTACCACTTCCGGTTATACCGGAAGTTGATGTCAACATTATTATTTTAAATGGAATGGCATATTTTTCACGACAAATTGGTATGAAGCATAAAATTTTAAGGTGACTTTAATAACCAACTTGTATGCCTCCGATTAATAGTTTCTGAGATGATTTAATTTGTAGAAGAAAAAAATTACTACCTACCGTTATTCAAATTATAAAAAATCGTAACTTCTTAACGTCCTTAAATAAATTATGAAGTTTGAAGAATTTGTATGACGCTAACTTTAAAACTTGACTATAATTAGTAAAAATTTCAGCACCATAAGTCATTTTTTACGGATGTTATTTTAAGTTTTCATAGTTTGGGTTTCGCCAGCAATCTTTTTTCTTAAAATTAAATTATCTCAGAAACTATTTATTCATCGCATAATGGGCATACAAGTTGGTTATCAAAGTCACATTAGAACTTTATGCTTCATAACATTCCATTTAAAATAAGAATGTTGACATCAACCTCCGGTATATCCGGAAGTACCCGACAGATGAAATTATTTTAGTTAAATAGATCATCCTTGATAACCCCTACTCCTAACTCCCAAATTTTAAAATCATTAGCACGCTTAGTTTTCCTAAAACATGTAACGAACCACTTAGTTCAAATAACCCTGTATATTTGTCGAGGATTGTTCTTCCTTTGGTGAGAACACCCTGAGGATGCCAACTACAACAGTTGGCGAAACGTTGGATAAACAATTCCATCGGTGTTCTCACTTTCATTTTACAAAGTATATTTAAATGTAATTTTTTAATAGAGAGCTAATTAATTATGCCATGTCCAGTGTGTCCCATGGAAGTGTTTCGGGTACCTAGCTCTTTTGGTATTCCACCCTCTTACAAGTTTACGCCTAACACCCTGCTTAAATATTTAAACGTAACATTTATTTAGCGTTACTCCCAATGTAGACATGTATGTACAATGCACATATTTTAGTTGTTCTTGTTTTTGATGACGAATAATTTTACGATATATTGCTTATTCATTCGTTGGAATCGATAACTTTAAAGATAACCTCTAATGGATTAAAAACGACTAATCTCTGTCTAGTTTGCATTTATGAATCAATAATAATATTACTGATTAAAAACATTAAACGTACAATTACACATACGGCAAAATTGTGAAAATATCTTATCCTAATTGAAGTTATAAATATTATTATTTATTTTGGCTCGTTGAGAGTTAAATTTTAGACGGAAGTAGGTACCTAAACACACCTTTATATATATATATATAAATGCAAACTACAATATATGACTTACCGATTATCGATAGTGAGTGACCTCACAATTTGGTTCGACTCCTATGGGAATATAGCCATTGCCGAGTAAGAGTTTTTATGACAATGATTCAGTTATTATAATTTTTTGTTACTTTTGTTACGGAATACTTGACCTATTGTCACTACATACAAAATTTTAATGTCGATTTTATTATTGCTTAATTCACCGTTTCACAGTATCGATTGATAGTAAATGGTGATTCATACAATAAAAATTTTAATCCTTTTTTCAATTATTTTTAACAATAACATAAGTCAGTAAACGTTTGAGGTCACGTTATAATATATTTATATACCTATTTCTATATCGAAAGCCGTAAACTGTTTTGTAAATAAATTATTATTAATAATTATTTTACGTTTATTTGGCGATTTTTTCTAGCAAGGAGTAATTGTTTTTTACAGTCATAAATACATATCTATTAATCTCTCCTTACTGTATTGTATACGTACGATGACGATGATTATTTACCTTCTTCCCCATTTTTAACACTAAACATAAAACGTAGCCATTGTTGAGTAGATTTTTTATGACAATGATTCAATTATAAATTTTTGTAACGGAATACTTGATCTATTGTCACTACATACAATATTATTAATTAAATATAGAAAAACTTCCCCAAATATAAATAGCCTTATGGAATATTAGACAAAATATCGTATGCAGTATAGCTCTATTCTTATATATTAAGTATTGTCGCCTTAGAAACCAAAATTGGCATTCTACTTTCCCCTATAGGCATTTAAATCCTCCATGAACTTTAGAAGAAACAATAGTAACAAATAAATGAAACACAAAGGTTAATTTCCTCAATATATTATGTGTATTGTACAGTTATATTGTGGAAATTAAACTTTGTGTTTCATTTATTTGTTAAAATGAGTTTTGATATGATAAATTATATGAAACAATAGTAGGATATTCTATTTATTAATAGGAAACAAAAATAAACGCTCGATGGTGTTCACTAATTTGCGAAGTTTTCTTATATTTAAGAGACATTCAAATTAGTGTACCTGTCAGAATGTAAGTTCTTAGTCAATAAGCTGTCAGATGTGGATTTCGAACACTTTGGTACTCATCAGTACGGCGCAGATAACTCCGACAGAACGCCGATCGACCTACTTAATAAGCAGCGTTCAATGAATAAGTGCAAACAGCATGTGAACGCCATCTATAAAAAATATACAACTTATTGTATGATTTAGTACTGTTCAACAAGGTCTTTTTATAATAAGGATATCTACTTATTAATGTTAAAAATGTCTTTCCGTTTTGTTGATTTAACGATTCCAGTTTTAATATGGCGATAACCATGTATACGTGTATGTATGTCGTTATATACTGAAACTTGACTTTCGGTAATTTGTACTGATAATAAATTATATTAATATAACATTGACAATGGCCACATTGCCTTTAATAATTATACACACATTACTGTAAGTAACCATGAATTTACAACGTAAGATAAGTACATAAATGCATGTGGAAATGTAGCTACATAATATACCTATTAAAATACAGACAATTTAAGTAAACTGGTATTTATTGATATAAGTTAGTGTACTTCGGCATTTAATGTGTTCTTTTCTAATATATAACATACTTGGGTGGTATGTATGCACATAATGTATGTCAGATCTTGCATTACAAAATAGAGATAAAATGTTTGTAATTAAACTTCTGCTTTTGATTAAAATTGATATTAAGTACGTACAATGCGCAGTTTGTAAATTGTAACTGATTTTCTGTGATGATATATTTATGCAGTAATGGAATACACGTAAGGTATATACAAAGCTATACAAAACAAAAAACGTTTGATGTGATTATCACGTCATGTGAAATATACAGATTATGCAAAAACAGATTTTCCCATTGCTTAGTGAATAGCTGATCTGTCAATAATGATGTTACAATATAAAGTACCTTTTGTAATTCAATTCATCGTAGCCAAAAAAAACATTTAAAAAATCGTCAACATTGAAAAACTTTAACGTTACAGATAAATACTCAAAAATATTTTTCGAGCTATCGAGGTGGGGGGGATTCGACGATGGTATTCAGTATTCAGTATATACAAGTATATTATATATTTTTAATAAAATTGTCACACTAAATATGTACTACCTAATACTAAGTGAAATGTAATTTTAATAAAATGGGGTAAGAATGAGACGGTGGTGTGATCAATTGTAGTGACATTTTATTTGCTCTTGTTAATTTTATACCTCTATAAAGATCACATATTGACCAGGACATCTTTCGTAGGGAACGCCTGTGCTAATTAATGTATTAATTAGTATTTATTAAAATTGTCATGGAATTTTGAATTTTACGACATTATTTCCTTATAATATTTAACGTGTAATGTATTTTTATTCTTTTCCAGGGGATAAATTTCGTTTGGTGCTTGCAACAACATTGAGAGAGGACGGGTACCCTGACGGGGTTGACTGGAACCCGTTGGGGTTGGAAAGCGAGGGATCGCGAGCGGATAGCTTTGAGTACGTCATGTCCGGAAAAGTTTATAGGATCGAAGGGGACGAAGCCACCGTTGAACCGTCAAGCAGATTGTAAGTACTGTACTTTCTGAAATAAAGATATCTTGCGAAAAAAAATACTTAATACATGAATACCTATCTACCTACCTAAATGTACAGGAGGTTAAATTGAATGTATTAAATACCATTGTTAATAGATACATAAAACGTTCGTATATATGTATATGTTACGGGTAAAGTTAGATAAGCGAATATACCTGCGTAATATCCAATACTCTTGGGT
This sequence comes from Agrilus biguttatus, assembly GCA_963921985.1. Taxonomy (NCBI): domain Eukaryota; kingdom Metazoa; phylum Arthropoda; class Insecta; order Coleoptera; family Buprestidae; genus Agrilus; species Agrilus biguttatus. The sequence goes on along the minus strand of OY998118.1, from coordinate 37,271,085 downwards.
AAAGTCCAAAATATATTTAGAATTGTACACGTTTCGAGCTTTACCCGGGTAAATCGCGTTTTATCCGCTTTCGCTTGGTTAAAGTTGGATGTACCATAAATGACTCATATAACTCAAGATGTTATAAGCTACAACTGCCCTTGTGTGAAGGATGTCAAAAAAAAAACTAAAATCTGTCAAAAAAGGACTTGTGGTTAGGTTAGGTTAGGTAAAGCTATTGGAAATCTTTGCAACTCGAAATGTCACAGCAGCTCGTCTTGTTTGAACAAATAAGTACTCGTTAGTAGATTACCTTTAAGAGAATACAGTTTTAGAATTCTAATTTTTATTTGTAAAATGTGTTTTTTGAATTAAATATGTTTTTCAAACATTATTGGCCTTATCATTTATGGTACATCCAACTTTAACCAAGCGAAAGCGGATAAAACGCGGTTTACCCGGGTAAAGCCTGAGACGTGTACAATTCCAAATATATTTTGGACTTTACCCAAGAATATTGGGTATTACGCAGTTTACCCGGGTAAACCTAGGTTTACTTGCTTATCTAACTTTACCCGTGACGTATATACGTCACAGCTTTTTATGCGTGGGTATTTGAAACTAGAAAACAAATATAAACTATTCTACAAAATATTTACCTATCTACTGTTGATTATTAATGATATATAGATATACGTAAAAATTAAATATAAATAATAAGAAAAATAATCAAATGATTATTTAATAAGCACGGAGGTTCTACCTATAAGAATAAATTACCATAAACTCGTCTACTTTTCGATTTATTTAACAATAATAATAATAATAATATACTAGGTACCTACATATACCATATTATGTGTATATAGGTACAAAAGAATGCAGAATAATTGTGTTAATTCTTTGCATTTCATACATTACAAAATAAATAAAAAAACAATAACAACTTTAATTAATGTGTCGTGAATTTACTAAATGTTGTTTAAACAAATTTTCATGTTTTAAGTGTTTCGACAACACAAAGGAATATCCAACTTCTAATTGTATGATAAATGTAAACATTTTTATGTCGATTTTATTATTGCTTAATTCACCGTTTCTCGATATCGATTGATAGTAGATGGTGACTCATACAATAAAAAAATTTAATCCTTTTTTCAATTATTGTTAACAATAACATAAGTCAGTAAACGTTTGCGGTTACGTGAGGTATAATTATTTATATACGTTCTTCTATATCGAAAGCTGTTTGTAAATAAATTATTATTAATAATTATTTGGCGATTTTTTCTTGGAAGGAGAAATTTTGAGGGATGAGTACAATCATAAATACATGTACATTAATATCTCCTTACTGTATTGTATAGGTATGATGGCTGATGATAATTTACCCTGCTTCCCTATTTTTAACAATAAATATAAAATAAATAGTTCTAAGTATACTCGAACAGAATACTGATGGAAACTTATGATACTGATAGCGTTATTTTTCAGTGTTTCGTAAGTTTATTTAATATACCTTAATTTAGATACTTAATGCATTTCTTCTCATTGCGTCATTTTTTTTTAATTATTGGCCATTGGAAAATTTTTAAACTATTAAGTTATTATAGTTCATAACCTATTTTTTATTAGGCAGAAATTCCATTAAACAAATTATATCATAAGAAAACGCATTCGCCGAGGAAAAGGAATTCGTTTAAACAAATTTTGCATTAAAGTTACGATTTGAGTTTGTAAATGTCAAGATTGCTTCATTTAATATTGTGCCCCTATTCTATTTAAAATTTTATTTTATAGTTGAAATAACCGATAATAATTCATAATTCGAATAATTGAAAACAGTTAAATGAACCTGTGTCAAATAATAATTACACCATATGCTTTTGGTTTTATTTAATAAATTTTCCTGGCAGAACGACGTATATTTCTTCATATTTTTATGTCGGAAGCGATATATTTGATCCTTATCCATTTTGAAGAAGTTCGGAAAAATATTCATAAAATCTAAATCGCTTTGCGGTTTGAAGTGTCTTCACCATATACTTAAAAAAAACTTCTAAAAAAGGGCAATATGAAATATTGTCTAGTTTTTAAAGCTCAAAAAACTTTCTCTCAGTGTACTTATTAAAAGAAGACGTATTATTACTCATATCTTCTGAATCATAAATATAAATTAGCAAAATTCTAATTTATAAATAAATAAATAAATAAATAAACAAACAATCGACTAAATTGATTTTAAAAATGTTTTTCCATAAGACCTTTAATTAGTTCCGATTAAATAATGAAACACTTGAATTCCTTTTCCTTTCTAATAAAAATATATATGTAATGGAAAGTTTCTCCTGGTTTGTTTTATTTGTGGCTATCGACCCCATCTTATAAGGGCATTTAAAAGGTTAAAGTTTAAATTCTTTTAAACCATTTTTTAATAATTATGTTGTCGAGAGTTTTTATATCATTTGTCGTTCATTTTCTTTTAATTAAATATTGTTATATATAAGTTCACATACCATGAATAAATAATTGTTAGGTATATTGTTTAACAATTAGTAACTGGTTTTGTTTGATGTTTAAGTCATTAGTTTGTGTATAGCTAGTTAAGATGTATTTACTAGTGCATTTGCAATTACTTTTGTATAAATAGTACAAGTCAACGTGAATCAGGGAGCTAGCTATAAGACCATCACACCCTGGCGCAGATTTCAAATATGACCTTAGAATTTACCCCAGTATGTTGAGATTATAATATATCTCAATTTTAAAATTCGAATGATGCTAATTTCTTGAGACTAATAGGATTTCTATATTTCCTAATAGGCAAAGTGCTAAAGCTTTTCTGGGATCTCATTTGAGTTCGTCCTCGATGAATATATTGAAAATGAACACTTACTACCTTCTTTTCTGATTCTATTTTCAATTTGTATCTGGCATTTAAATTTTTAATATACCCTTAATTATAAGATACCTCTCAAATCCAAAAAAAAGCCAAGTTAGCTACATTCGGATTTTAAAAACATTTCAAATATTTTACGTCGTGAAAATGACTGCGCTTTTTTTTCAATCTGTAATTTAGTTTATCATTATAATTTGATAAAGCCTTTATTTAGTGTAGATTTCAGAAGAAGATTGATAAAAAATGAGACACCATTATGTTTTGATATTTATACCTACTCGTCAACGAACATTAATATTTTTTTATTCCAATAATGTAAGGGTGTTAACATCGTGGCTAATCAAATTAATGTTAGATTAATCTTTTAAATTTTAAGTAAAACAAATTTATTACGTAAGTAGTAGGTAGTAATAATAGAACGGTTTATATTTTTGTTTGGAATTATTTCAAAGGCATTGAGACTGCGGCAGGTAATAACAATTAGAGGTTAATATAAAATGGGAAATTTAATCTACATTTGGAAAACAAATAATATGGATAGAGTAACCCGGAAGAAGATATAGTTTGCTAGTTGTTGATGCCTAGGTACTGGGTGCCACCCTGTGTTTTCTGTTATTTTTTACTAGTGAACACAGCTGGTGGTATCTCAGTAGCTTTACATCTGTTTCTTCGAAAACTGCACTCAACTGGAAAAGCAATTTTATTCTTCAGTTTGTATAGGTACATTTTTTATTAATACTGATTATGTACCGTCATCGTCAATTGTTTTCAATCCATCTAGGTAGGTATATCGTAAATATTTTTTATAGACAAGGTAAATTTTTAAAATCAACAAATCCCTAATATATTAACTAAGTAAATTACCTAATTAATTTTAAATACGTGAAACCATAAAAACACTAAGTACACATATTATAGAGAAAAAAAAACCAATGTCTAATATCCTATTACAAAATTCGTTTTAAAATTGAAAAGAATTAGCTGCTGCTTGCTTTTTTCAATTTTTTTAGTCGTCCCACTGTTGTGGGACATTGTATAAGACATGCGGTAAATATATTGATTCAATTCTGAATATAAATGAGTAATTGTGCTTAATTATGTATTACATTTTCCATTTGAATCTGTGAAACCGGTAATAACAATAATTTAAATGTTTATTAATAAAAATGTTTTGCATTAGATACTATCGATTATCGATTGTTTAAATGATGTATTATGTTATTTTTGATGCCTAAACTGAACATTTAGAATTAATTAGAAAACAAACATTTACTGAATGATGTGATTTTTAATGTTAATAACAGTACATTATGAACGTGATGTCGCCATCTATTGCGCAGAAATAATATTGAAATGATTTGGAATAGAAACTACATTGTTACTTTTAGCAATTTGCGGTGGACAGATGCCTCTCGACATGTGCCTGATACGTATTTTCATTCCAAGCAAGCGCAAAATTAGTTTCTGAAATATTTTTCGGTCAAAAAGTTTATGTAATCGTTTAGCCGTTTAAAATTTTGGCATAGTCCCATTCACCTCACACATACATACCATTCCTTCTATATCTTTAGCTTTACATAATATACTTAATAGATGTAATAGGTTATTAAATATAAACCTACCTAAATATTTCCTTTATAAACAAGAAATTGTTAAAAACGAAGAATTATTTATTGGTGGCTGCTCTAAAGTCTACCTACTCCCTTGGGTTGACTTTGCTCACATTTTCTTAATAATTTGCTAAGTATATATATATATAAGGTGCTCAGACCAGTGGTGGTTCGTGGGAATGTTACACGAGGGGGTACAACAAATAGACATACTCAATAAAATTAAAGGTCGAAATCGCGATTAAAATATAAGAATTTCGATAAATTTCTGACCAAGAATTAAATATTCTTTATTAATTTGGTTTGCGTGTGCTTATCACGTAATACAAGCTGCCTCGTAGATTCAGTTTGTGAGGTAGATACCTTCGTAAGGCCTAGTTGAACGTATGAAACATCACAGTTAGCAGCAGATAACAGTAGATGGCGATGTAATGCCTGTAATATGATAACCACATTTTCGATTATTGACGTTCCTTCCCCTTTTTAAAATATTACTATTATAAGAATCAAAGCCAAAATGGGGCAAAAACATTTTTTATGTAGGTACGCAAATACGTATCAGTCCCTTATATCCGAATACAGAAAATAATTGACTTAAAATATAATTTCCCCTAATTATAAATTTTACTGAATTCATTCTAACTTGGAAAAACCCTTGTACCATTCGGCTTTCTTTTTTTTTTTTTGAAGTAAAAAACGAACAAAAGGAAAGTTCGACCAAATTTTATTAGAAAAGTGCTAACAAATTTCGGTCAACGCTAAAACAGCTCTATATATAACTAGAGATTAGCCAAAATAAGTGGGGAGTCAATGTAACTTAACTCTAATGGGTTATTTACAATATTTTGGTTGTGCGAGAGAGCTTTTTTGATTTCCAAGCTTTCTACTTTTGTTGATATTACTATGTAAAACTACTACATTTTCCTCGTCTCAAGTGTGGTTAAAGGAGGTGCAATGCTCTGAGAAGCCGGTTTAATTGTCTTTTTTAGTAATACTATAAATATGTTCTTTTATTCTTATGTTTATAGCTCTCCCGCTCTGCCCAATGTACAGGGCATCACCATTATTACACTTAATTCTATAAATTCCATTTTTCTCTAATTTGTCAACTACAGGTTTAAATTTTTTTAAGCATCATCCAGCCATCTATGTTACTTTTAAATCGTTTATGTCTAAAACATATAGTGATTGCTAAAAAATTAATTAATTAGATTGATTTTTCCAAGTGTGAATTACTATTTGTTAATAGTAACGCTAACCAATTAATTTCTTTCTGATTGTGAGCTAAATCGTTTTGAACATCCTGTATATAAATGTATATAGATGAATACATACAGACATGCAACAAAGCCAATCGGTCTAGGAATGAATAAATATAGTCTACGATTCTTATGTTATATTTAACACAGTTATACACAAATATAAAGTGTATTATGTGTATATTTTATGTACTTATATCTATATCTATATCTGTGTTTGTTGCTGCTTGCTTACGTGTTTGTACCTGAAATACACACGTAAGTGCCCACATATGTTATGTTAGATACATAATATTATTCACCCGATCCGATGTGTACTTACAACCTCTAATCAACGCTAGTTTTCTATTTTGGACACATGCAGCACTCTGCATATTCCTTACTGCACTTCATTGCTCTGTCCTTCACATTTTCATCTGCTGGGGATAATATTGGCCCGAATTGATAAGTAAAACTATGCAGTGTTGGCTACCGATCCTGTGTATGTATAACTTTGCACGCGCTTGTATACTACGTCGCAATCGCATCTAAATTAACATATACAGGAGCTGTTCGAAAATCGAAATCCATTTTTATTAAATACCCTTTTGTTTTTAACCCTAACGTGAAGGCATTACACGTTACTACAGCAGCGTGCTTGAGATGGGAAGTATAGCTGAACATCATTTCTCGCTCTAACGCGTCAGAGCGAGAAAAGAGGTCTGCTATTGTATTGTATACTGCCTTCCTATAACATGAAAAAAAGGATATATGTGTCACGGGGTACAGGACCGGAGAAAAATTTGTAAAGAATAAATGGTGTTGTGAAATAAGTTTATTTATTATTAGTATTTGTGATATACGTAATCGAGTCTACCGTTACTTACGTTGAAATTCATGTTATAATTAAATGAAAATACACTGATGATTTTCAACTTTTTTATTGATCGCTTGACGATCGTTTCGCCAAACTTTGGCTTCGTCGGAAGTTTGTAGTCAACTTAAAACTATTAACAATATTTGGTCTTAAATACTAGCCGGATGGGTGGTATCAGGGAACAAGCTTAGAAGTGGGGAGCTACTTAATTCTGCCTGTTCATTGATTAATCTATTGCTATTTTTAAATCTATTAATTTCTACAATTTCCAAAAATGATAATTTTTGTTTTTTGTTTTCTATATGTAAAATTTTGAAATTATCGTTGAAATTGTGGTTGTTACAAATGACTCTTACATAAAAATAGTTATAATATAGCATATAAGACTACTAATAACATAAGTAGATTTATTAAAAACAATAAAGAAAAACCAATGAATTAAATACATCAGGGATTTACAGATAAAATTGTAAAAATTGTAACATAGGAAAAACATGCAGAAATTTCAGAACTAGAATTAGTGAGCACAAAAGATCTTTTAACAATAAAAAAACAGACTCCATCTATGATAACCACCTCATTCATAACAACCAGGATTTCGACGATAATTTCAAAATTTTACATATTTTGGATTTTACCTAAATGCTTTTGACAGAATTGAAAGTAACGAATGAAGTTGTGCGGATGGAAGATTCTTATTCGAGCAATGCCAATTCAATGAAAATCAATTATGTATTTCTATATTAAAGTTTTGAGTCTATGGTTTCTATATCGGTGTTAAACGGATTTTGATATCGTTCGCAATTGCGTCAAAATCTGAAAAACGAATCTCAAATATTATTTTTAAAGACGACGTAAAATTAGTTTTGTTTCAAATGTTTATTATAAGAAACTCTTACAATTGTTTCTATCAACAGATCATTATCAAATGTGAGATCTTTGATCTTAAAATTTAGATGAATAAGGATTTTAATTCCTTCTTTTTTGAATATGTTATATTTTCGTCTAGAAGTTCATCGGAATCAACAGTGTAATTCAATGCCGGTAGGGGTATTAGCCCTCGGAGTAGTTGTTTCTGTTGATTCCATATTTATATTTATACTTATAATATAGCCTGTAAAGGCCTTTCTACCAGCGCCCACCTGATAAGACCCGATAGGTCGAAACCGGTCGTGGGATGTGGCTTTCGGTTCGTTGTGCCTACTTGGTAGGACGCGTTCAAAATGTGAGATCTTTGATCTTAAAATTTAGACGAATAAGGATTTTAATTCCTTCTTTTTTGAATACTTAATTGAACTTTTATGGATGTTAAGAACGACGTCTTTTGCAAGGTCAAATTTCGAATGCTTTTATCTTTTCTACAATAATAATCGTAGTTGTATAATTAACATTCAACCAATTATAATTAGGAAGAAAAATCTATATGATTCTGTTTGAGAGCCAGTTTCCCCTAGTAAAATTAAGTTAGACAGAAGGAAATGGTTAGAACCATTTTTGTAGAACATGAAATTTACCATAAAAAACATCTAGATAGCATATAACTACGTATACCTATCAATATATAAAGCTAGTAGCTTAATAAATAATAAAGCGGTTTAAATAAAGGTAGTTCGATTCATTCATTTTCATGCGTCCCCTTTTAAATTAAAAATTATATTGAACAAGTTCATGCCTTATATCCAGTCATGGAAGTTATGAAAACTTACTCACCCGGGCCTTTGTTCTCGCTATCTCCAAGACGACAACATAAAACTATTATGAAAAAAATTGTAATAGACATTATTATTGTACATATTTGTACACAGAGGGGGTAACTTCCCCTTCCACAAATGATGATTAGTTTTTATTCGATACTGAGGGTACACCGTTGAGGAACTATATAAATGACGATGCAGATTTCAAAATCTAAAAACTTATTGATTATTATTCTAGTTGATTGCTGAAGAAAACGAAGACCGAATAGAATAGTAAACAGTCGAAAACATTGCAGTTCAATTTCGGAAATGAGGTCGCTTATTTAAAATTCACAATTTCATAAATTTTTACGCCTTACGAAGTTTTAGTGGAGAATCTGAATAGTGATAAGTACGATCCGGTGGGACCGAAGTTGCCGCTAAAAATAAAGATCTACCTGCTACAAAATTGGGGTTTTAAATGTAAACAACCAATCTTACCACCAGGGAAAATGGTGCTGGTGCTCACCACCTGATAAAGTAGTGGTAAGGAATTTTAACGCATCTTTTTACACAGCTGATCCATCAATATATATATTTGTCGAGAAGTTAAAATAATTTCAAATTGACACTTCTGTCAAAATTCAAAGTTCAAAATTAAGGATGCCTCCGGAAGAAGTAAAGTGAAAACTATCATGAAACTGTGTGAAATATAAAAACAAAACAATATCGAACATCGACTATATAAAATGTGTATCATATTTACGTTGGAAAAATTGTTGACTGATATATGTTATGTAGAAGTATTTATTTATAATGCCTTATTAATTACTGTTTAATAAATGCCATAAAATATCAATAAAGTATTTTCCTTTCTCATTAGAATAATTTCTACCTTTTAGGTGTTAGTGGCAAGATCGGTTGTACCTTTTTTGGTCAAGTATAATTTGGTGGTACCTTCGGCTATGCCCGTACGATCACGATTATTTTTAAAGTGTCACAACATCGTATTATCTATCCCTGATATCTGAAAGTTTGTTTGTTTGTGTGTTTGTGGACGGGCAGCATTTGCATTTCTGGATGATTCGAGGTCTTTTTTTTAACCAAGTTTGTGGAACCATCATCGTTAACGGTTAATTCTCTCGCGTCCCTCGTATTTATTCGCCTAGGTGTTTTTAGAAGCATTAGCAAAAACAGTGGCAGTCGTCACATTGCATAACGTTGTTATTTTCGACCCAAGATCCCGGCTAAGTTACACACATGGGTATGGGATGCTACAATTTCTACTTTGCCATGTCCGACACTTGACTGTTGTTGCTCACGCTCAACTGTTGTTGCGTGATGTACGAACATTATTATAAAACTTCACCTTATCTTACGTAGCAGTAGCCCGGCAGTTGTTACCAATTCGGTTTGTATGTGTGCTAAATAGTGCTATAATATGTATAATAAATATAACAAACAGTGTGAAAATAGTGAGCTCGCTCTGGTTGTTGCTGTCCCCAAAAATAATTAATAAACCAACCAACCAACCAACCAACCATCCATCCATCGCCATCATTAGTTTAACTAAATTAATATCGTTTCCGTTTCCGAGCACAGCAGTACCTACATATTTTGCAATATTTAAATATATTGTTAATAATAATTTCCCGTTATTCGTTTTTTTTTTTTGTTATTCATTGTTACTATTGTTGTTGTATGTACTTTTTTTATTTTTATTATCAGCAAGCAGTGTGGGTAGTTTCTGTGACTGTATGATTCATAATATGGTATATAATGTGTGTGATGAAAATGTGTAGGTATATAATACATACATAGATCGTAAATTACTATTGTATGGCCTCATTGAAGTGCTATATATATATTTTGTTTTTTTTTTTGTTAAGATCCGTGGTAATTTTTTAAACAATTTTCCACGTTCGATCTTTTAATGTTTATGATGTTGATATATTTATTGTATGCCTGCACAAAATATATTTGTAGTACCAATTTATGCAACTAACCTTTGCTTCTGATTGCATAATCAATTGCTTATTAATATATCTTCGTTAAGCCCTGGCTTGCTTTTTTGGCTTAGAAATATTGTTTTACATTTAAAAATAAGAATAAAAAAAGTCTTTTTCTCAAAGTAATATTCATACCCACATGATTGCATGGTTCACGCTTTTTGTGCTTTTATTTTACCGTTTTGTTTTTTTTTATAACACCAAATTATACTTTCATAGATAAAACTTGTATATTTTAATAATTTGTTAAATTTAACACGTGTGTTCTAAAAATTATAAAAACTTTTCTTACGTGTAATTGTCAATATTAATAATATACAAATATACAGTTGTAAATAGAAAAAAATAGACAAGTTTTATCAGCTGATTTCCATGTTGGACAGACTGTATATTTTTTTAAAGGCCGTCTGCCATTGTTTTGATAGAACACGTCCAATTACGAAATTAAATTAAAGAAGGCATACAGTCAGTTCAACAATCAATAGTTAAAAGCGATTAGTCCCTTCCATTTTTTTTTTTCTTTATCATTAATATGAAATTGTAGCCTGCAATGGGTCGACACATTCGTAAAGAAACGAATTTTCTACAAACAAACAATAGTTTCCAATAAAACTGTAATGAATTAGCATTTTTAGTTTTCTAGTGGGAAGTGACTCCTGCTATTTTTCGTTATCATTTTCAGAAAAATGTGTTACGAATATGTCGAGCCAAAGGTTATTTATATAGGTATGTTATTTTTCACCAATTGCTAAAATCGACTACTGACCGAAATTTTTGTACAGAACGCAGCGTTTTGCGGGCGTTTTATGTACAATTCCCACAGTTTTTTTGGTCATGTTTGGGAAGGTTGTCTGATTCGATTTCAAATCAGAGCAACCCATTCAGCTATTAAATAACAACATTCGTTCAAGAGGTCACAATTTTATATATTTATATATACAGGGTCATTCAAACTGAGTGGTACATTAGACGTTTTAGGGAAACTAAGCATGTTACAGATTTAAAAATTTAGGAGTAGGGGTTGGTTATCAAGAATGATAATTTAAACTGTCGGGCACTTCCGGTTATACCGGCAGTTGATGTCAACTTTCTCATTTTAAATGGAATGGTGAATTTTTAACGATGAATTCGTATGAAACATACAATTTTAAGGTGACTTGTATGCCTATATGCCTACGATGAATACATTCTGAGATAATTTAATTTATTGGAAAAAAGATTGCACCGCAACCCAAACTATAAAAAATCATAACTTCCATAAAAAATGACTTAGAATGTTGAAACTTTTACTAGTTATAGCCAAGTCATAAGGCTAACATCATGCCGAAACTAAGCTTTATAATTTGTACAGGGCGTTTAGAAAAAAAATCAAAGTTTAAAAACTTCAAACAAAAATAACATCATTTTTTCAAATAGCACCTAGCACATTTTATTTTGTCATTCGATTCCATTTTTTGCCCTCTTCCGATCCATCTGGATATTTTCTACTATTCTATTTGAAAATTTTTGAATAATTTTGTATTTTTTTTTTTTAATAAAGAATGGAAAACATCCAATGTATCGAAAGAGGGTAAAAAATGGAATGGAATGACAAAATAAAATATGCTAGGTGCCGTTTGAAAAAATGAAGTTATTGGTGTTTGAAGTTTTTAAACTATGGATTTCTTTTCTGAATGACCTGTACAAATTATAAAGCCTAGTATTAGCATGACGTTAGCCTTATGACTTGGCTATAACTAGTAAAAATTTCAACATTCTAAGTCATTTCATTTTTAATGGAAGTTATGATTTTTTAGTTTGGGTTGGGGTGCAATATTTTTTCCAATAAATTAAATTATCTCAGAATGTATTCATCGTAGGCATATAGGCATACAAGTCGGTTATCAAGGTCACCTTAAAATTTTATATTTCATACGAATTCATCGTAAAAAATATACCATTCCATTTAAAATAAGAAAGTTGACATCAACTTCCGGTATACCCGGAAGTGCCTAAAAGTTGAAATTATTTTAGTTAAATAGATCATCCTTGATAACCGCTACTCCCAATTACCAAATTTTCAAATCTGTAACCTGCTTAGTTTCCTTAAAACGTCTAATGTACCACTCAATTTGAATGACCCTGTATATTTTTCGCTTTGTGGAAATTCCTAATTTACTCGAAACAATAAGTTCTGGTTAACTAGCTATTTGAAATGTGCGAAAAACCACGCGTTGTGGTGAAAAAATCATGTCGATTTCAGTAATTGCGTACAACATGTTACATGTAGGTGTTGGTGTTAGTTTTTAGGTGCTTTTCGACGGCTAGATGGCGGCACAAACACAATCAATCGTATATAGAGATAAATAGAACAACCACTCACTCGCTAGTCACTACATGCCTACCTACCCTGCCTGTCGCGGGTAGAAAATGCACGTAATCTATTATATTGCAACCCCATTTCGACTGCTACCACACGCTACTTCTATTGTTCAATTCAATTTGGTCCTTCGTATAATATACAGGGTGGTCGGGATGCGTGCCAGAAGCGCGTTTACATATAGTGTCGTTCGAAATCTGTAAATGCACTATCTGGTACGACATTACGCCATTCAATATCTTCTTCTCTTTTTATGTTTGTTGTTGTTGTTTTTCTTTATTTTCGCTATTCTTTTTTTTTTTTTTCATTTCTATCTTGTCTTTGTTAGTTAGTTTTTTTTTAAGATTATTACGCGGCGATAGACATGGCATCACCAATGTATATCAAAATCATATACTACTATAATAATATGTAATGCTTCCGTAGCTTAAACCACGGTTTATCGTACTGTGTATATGTGTGTCTGTATGTTTGTTTGTAGTCTGCTAAAGTTTATAAAAAGATTCGATGAATTGTGATAATAATTTATGAAGTTACTCCACTTTGGTGTTTTATGAAATCGGAAGTGTTACAGTTACCCGTAATATTTCGTTTTAATTATATACTTACTTATTATTCTTAAAGAAAAAAAAGAAAATCGGCCATTCAACGATTATAATCATTAGTAAGCCCAGTGTTAAATGAAGTTAATTTTCGAATATACATTTAGCTGTTATTATAATTGCTTATTGGCTTTGTAAAACAATGTAGTACTTTAACATAAAAAATGTGTTATTTTGGTTTGTTTTTGTTATTTTCGGTTTTCTAGAAAGAAAAATGTATAAAGGCAAAACTTAATACCTCGGTCGTTTTCTTACTAAACTCGTAGAGTCCATTGTTATTATAGATAATTTGACTCGAATATAACCACAGTGGCGTCGCTATATTAGATTTGTCGCAATAACCGGTATCTCGTTTTAAAGGATATATTATCATTTAACGTTTCGCTTACTGTGGATGTTATCTACATAAGACTAATGTATTTATTTGAAAATAAAAAGCTTATATTATATTTGGTACATCTAGTTACAACCAATCTATATCACTTCAATAATGGTCGAAAATCCCATTTTTATTGTATATATAAATATATATATATATATCTGTTGATTTAACCATAATCATGTAAAATTTTTCGTAAATAAAAATGACATATATCGCAGTTTTTTTATTTGTGTCTTTGTGTTGCTGTCCATAATAATTAAAGTAAAATTTGTTTAAGTAATTAAGCCATAATGACTGTAAAAAAGTCAGAGTAAAAGATTATTTATTATTCGAGTTTCGATTAACCATCAAATCTTCAAAGAAGAAAAATCCGTCAGGTTAAAAATAGTTTACCTATGCAAATATACAAACAAGGTAACTAACTAGAAAACCGCATTGGAAACGAATATAATTAATTACGTATAGGATGTACTATTTAAATTAAAAATTGAAATAACTGGAAGTTTGTTATTGACATTTTTTCTTATGTAACAACTATTACTAATCCTATAAATATCAGGAAAAAAAGAAATGTGTTGTTCAAGAAAATTAATTTAAAACAAAATAAGACGGTAGTATAAGTGGCAAATTGTTTTAACACGAAATAGAGAAGAATCAGTAAAAATTATGAGCAACGTGGGCATCTATGTATTTACAGGAACGAATTCATTATGTCGCGCTAAACAATAATTTATTGTAAGCAATGAACTTGTACCATAATACCTGACCATGAGTTTTGCCTTAACAAATTGTTTATTCACGACCTACACATAATCTTTATCTCCATATCTCTCTCTCTCTCCCTCTCTCCTCTTTACATAATAGGCTATTGATCGTATCATTTAAAAAGGAACTACCACGTGTAAAGTTTTTATTGGAGGAATAGTTCAATTAGTTAATAAAGATGATACAACCACAAATCAGCGTAATTAGTTTTTTAAATATCACTCGAAAATGAAGCAAAATTCAGATATGGTCCATCAACAATTTTTTTATACAAAAAACAGCGAAAACTAAAAAATCCATGTTTTTTTTACATTTTGCACACCTATAACTATCTTTCGAGTTGATATGGCTGTAGGTGGCTTTATAGAAAAAAGGAAATTTAATTTCCTTTGAAATGTCGTGTTGCTTGTTGGAAAAAATGGTTGAGATACAGCGGTTCAAAATTACTCTACTTTTCTTAATCTTTTACAACGTTTACCTTAAAATTGTTTTGTTTTTTATGCCATAATGAATTTCATCCAATAAACAAACTGCTTCATGATAATTTGTTGATAAAATGAAATATACCTACAAAATTTTGGTTAATAATATTTTATATTATGGTTTTTAAATAAAATAACAACAAAGTATTTATTACACACTTTTTTGTAAGATTTGTCGTTGTTTTGCAATAAAAAGATGTAATTGTACATATAAATTTAAGGGGTTGTTCAATAAAGTTTATTCTGGTAAGCATCTTATAAACATCAAATATTCATCATCTATTCAAATTTATGCTAGGTATGTGTCTTTCAAGAACATCGTCTTTTGGAATGTTTGCTTCATATGTATTATCATAATTTAGACCCATTCGTTACAAACCATTGAACAATTGATATCTGTATAACTTCCCTGCAACCACAAGCTTCCATGGTAACATGTGGTACATCCGCAAGCCATTTTTTTCAATTGTGAAAACATATTTATTATTGACATATTATGTTAAAACCATTTGTATGAAAATCTATCATGTTCATTAAAAAAAAAAAAACGAGAATTAAAACGATATCAATGTAAACGTGGTAAAAACAAGGTTTCCAACACGCAATACTACATTTTAAAGTAAATTATATCTACTTTTTTCTAACTCACTAATTGTTTTTTATCTTCTTCAATCCTTTTAAAATACATATATTAGTAAAATGTCAAGATAAAAATAAAATACATACCTAATACCTACCTAAATATGCGGAAGTGTGTGTTATATTTTCCTACATACATAAGTGCCTATATTACATAATGATTTAATACATAGATGTAGATATAAATTGGTAAATCGATTATGTGATAAATAAACTCTTATTAAAATATTAATTTCAAATCGTTATGTCACAGTCTCTTATTATTTTTTTTAATTGCCTAATGTAATTAATTGCGTAAAAGTATTAAAATAATCAACCAATGGAAGCAATTTTTTTACGTCGTTATTCGTTAAATTTTTATTACCTGATACCTAATCAATTCATCTAAATAAAAATGTGAGAATAGGAAGCAGCCAATTATTATTTAAATTTATTATTATTATTATTATTTAAATCTTATTCAAAACATCAAAATAAAAGAAATTTTTAATGAAAATTGAAAAGGGGATTATTAGTTAGGTACATCATTTGTTTGGAGGAAGAGGGGGGGAAATGTGCGTACACTTCACTAAGTATATATAAGTATTTTTTAAATTCAATAGAGTCTTTTGTGCAATAGTTGTAAAACATTATTAATAACTGATTAAATAAATAAAAAACACTTGGTGTAGGTTTTACAAATTGCTAAATTTAAGTAATTGTAATTGTTAAGTATTTTTTAACAATTTGTATTTAGCAAGGCGGTCTTAGATAATTGAACTGTTTTTTGAACTTCTTAAATTTTTTTAACAAAAACATACAATTTACTATGGAAATTGAAAATAATAATTCCCTTAATTTTTTAGATCTTAAATTAATAAAAACTGAGAATTCTCTAAACATTGATATATATATATAGAAAATCTACAACAACCGATATAATAATTGCAGCTAATTCTAATCAATCCTTCAATGTAAAAATGATCGCTTTCAATAGTCTAGTCAGGTGATAATTTTAATTGTGAAGTAAACATTTTAACAACAAACACTAGCTCAAAGAAATGATTATGATCCATCGTTGGTTGATCGATTGGTAAAACGTAAAAAGCTCTTTATTATCAAAAAAATGCTTTACAGTTGTTGTTAGTAAATAATAAGACGAAAATTGACCCAAAGAAAAAAAGTGGTGTTTATAAAATAAACTGTAATAATTGCGACGCAGTTTACGTAGGACAGACAGGTAAAAAAAACAAAAATTGTACTGGTATCTTGGAACATTGTCTCACCGATAAACATCATATCACATTAGATTCTGTTGAATTAATTCATACAATCCCTAAAAGTAAAATGTTACATTCGTATCAAACCTTAGAAATTAAGAAATGTCAAAAACAACGAAAACATTGTAAACAGTCAGACTGAATTGAACAACAATAATTCACCCCTACTCATTGCACAATTTCCGAATCTAGTTAAAGTTTAAATAGTTGGAAGTAAAATTTTAGCATTCAGTACAAAATCTGTATCTTATGATTATACGAATTCAAGAATTATAATAAACTCTGTGAAATTATACCCAATGTTTTGTATTCATTTCAATTTTAATTATAACATGTTTCACAACGTTTGCACCACAGAAAACTTTCTAATCTCAATTTCATTGAATCGACATTATCAATTAAAAAAGAAAAAAGCGAACAATAAACCTAAAGGGGTTGTCCCATATTCTATAATTAAGTTCAGCACAACGGAAGGATTTCAAAAAAGTTAGATCTAAAACTGAGTAACTTTTATTTTATCCGAAATTTTACATGTATATGTGTACAATGTAAGTTCCTGGGGTTGAGCCTTTTCAAAGTTATGGTATTTCCAATTTAGCTGTTTTTTCCCTAAGAGTCCTACTACCCCGATTGGCCGAAAGCCAGCAAAAAGTCGAGAATGGGCCAAAACATTCTCCTCAGACAGTCTGCAAACTGACGCAACGTAATTGTAGATATACGATTTCCAATATTGTGTCGTTGTTGGATGACTCATAGTATCATAAATAAGTTTTTTATTTTTCGGTTTTAACGGTATTATTATACGAAAGTATGTAAGTGTAGCAGGGGTAATAATGAAACTAAGTAATGAAATTGATACATACTTTCGATTAATTACATTCTTAACTATTTATTTCAAATTAATTTTACAATTCCGACATTATTAAATATTATTGAACTTTGTTCAACCGAAACGTTGGATATATTTCTCCCAATTATCATTTCGAAAAGTCCAATCAATCATATTATGTTTATCGTAATTATAAAATTGTACCAGAAAACTTCTATCTATAGTTTTTAGTTATTGTTTTAAAATTTTCATATGGCCATTCATATACCTGCTGCAAATAATTGTTTTTTTTTGACTAAAAACCTGAAATCGCAAGTACATACATATAAATAGTAATATCTATGTATGTATTAGGGTAATCTACATTTCCCAACTAATTTTTTTTAATTACTCTACGAACATTTTTTACGTATAACCAAAAAATGCTTATCCAATTATGGAAGTGGGCGGAACACGTATCCGTATTTTTTAAAAAAATTGTGGCATACAGGGATAAGTCACTTTTATTAATTTTGTAACATTTAAAAGCAATTTTCTTTTCTTTCCTTTTATTAATTCAAAATGTTTCATAAAACCATAACACAAGAATCGATATCGTTTATTATAAGTCTCTTTGATTTTATTCTATTTAATTACCACAATTTTCCTTTACCGTTCCATTTAAAAATTTAATTAATTAGCGAAAAACAAATTATGTTATAAATGTCCCCGCATTATAATAGGACATAAATATTACGTACATAAATGAGCGCAATACATAACATCTAATATGTGTGTTACGTAATAAATAGGCAATAGAACAATAGTAGTATTTCATGTGTAAACAATAGATAAAATTACACAACCTTAGCCACCTGTGACCACAAATTAAATATAGATTCCTACATATATTTTACAAATTATTAAAATATTTCAAAAACTTATTGCTTCAATTAACGATTAAATAAATAATTAATTGATACGCCTGTATGTGTATTAATTATTAAAAAACGATTAAATGAATGTAGTACAATAAATTTTGCAACATTTTTTTTCTTATTTCTAATATGCTATCCGTATCTGACAGCAATTGTTTCTCACACTCGTCAGACTTCAACATAATGTGTTGACATGAAATTAACTTCAATAATAATTATAATGTAATATTCAGATACCTAATAATAATAACTTAAGAATTATAATGGATAATAGAGAATTACGAAATATTTATTCTTCGAATAACGACCATATTGATGGGCTACTTCCTCTTATGGATTTAATTATTTGAACACTTGCGGTATGCACAATGGCAGTGTGGTTAGCTGGTTGTGCAATTTTCTCACGACCACTAATCATACTACCCTTGTGATTGTCGTAAAATCGTCAAGGAAGAAGAACGAAGAAAGGTGATCTGGATTCACTTATAGCCTTAATAAATACGTAACATTGGAAAATAAAAATGGCTAGGGTGATATAAGACTCTTGTTTATTTATACCTTTATTATATTTGTTCACTAGTTACCTATATAAAGGAGGGGGAAAGGGTGGTGTATAATATTAAAATATCAATATATTACTTATGTAGAATAAATACTATGTATCCATCTATATAACATAGGCTTTTCGAAAATACCTTTTTTTTTGATATATTTACTTGTAGTAGGACCTAATTTAGATTATTTCTCATTCTTTGCAATATATTCCTAAATGGTTGGCTATTATCACACTGATTTAAAGTTTCGTTTTGCTAATTTTTTCCTTAGTTTTTTTTATATTCTATTAAGTTAACTTACTCCTCCCAAACTTTGAAACCCAACCACTTTAGAATATTATGCAAAAAAGTCAAATCCGCTTTTATTTGTGGCCGTGTTGCCTAAGAAACTGATGACTACGGATATCAATTCAAAAAACGGTGCTACTTTTACTAAATATAAAATTCAATTTTCTGTATAGACTTAGAATCCTTTATATATATATTATTAAGGTTACTAATTTTTAATAAGACATCCCGTATATATATATATATATAACGTACTTTTAATTTTGAGTTACCTTGAAACCCTGATATTGTTTTTTTTTCTGTTCTTAGAAACTAAGCGAGTTATATCTATTGTTAATTTGCTGCTATTATTAAGTACATATATATACATGTCTGGAGATTAAACGGTAGGTACTTATTAAACCACAAATGACTTTTTCAATTTGATCAAAACAGTAAGGCAAGCAAGGCATGAGTAATGATGAGGTAATGTGTGCATTGCTGCTGTTTACTTTTATCATGTGGTTGGTCTATCTATATCAGGATGCCCAGAGAAATTGCTGTGTAATAAAAATTGTTTATCTACATTGTAGGTATTTAACTTACAATTTAAGCGTAATAGACGAGCATTATACTTAAAAATATATGTTTAAAAGTAATGTACATCCAATGCCATATTTATATAATAATAAAATTCTGGCATTCATTTACAACGTGGGTTGGAAAATGTATATTTATTGTCGAATTTCAGTATACCTACTCCATAATCCATAATTAACTTTCCAATATATGAAATTAAATATATCCATAAACCTTTTAAAAATAATTTCCTAACTCTTATGGTATGGTGAGTTATAGAACTACGATGGGGTAGGATACCCTGCAGATATTATTTTGGAAGCCTTTTATTAGTTATTTGTCCTTAGGCTTCTTTATCTTTTTTGTCCTATACAAATAGTTAAAATGAACAATTGTACATGAACAACGTTTACCGTCTAACGAAGTTTGAATAAACAAATATTGAACTTCTTATACTTCTTACTTTATTTTTTGAGGAACTATTAATCGTAAGAACAAGTTACTGACTTCTGCGAACAACCGAATTGGTAAAATATCATCTAAACCGGTTTTTATTAATAATTCATGCAATTTTTTTATTGGAAACATGATCCGAAGACAGTAACACCTTTGAGGTACTTACATAAAATGTCCAAGGTTAATCTCACATATATTTCATGTTAAATACGAAAACGTAATAACTATTGCACTCGTTTAATCTAATGTATGTATAATTATTTGATTTTCTTATCTATATTTTATACAATTATGTATATTTTATTTTAGGGCCGCATATGTGTCTTTTGGAGGTCTATTGATGAGGTTACAAGGGGACGCTAACAATCTTCATGGATTTGAAGTAGACCAACATATGTATCTTTTAATGAAGAAGTTAGCTTTTTAAATATTAATTAATTTCAAGTACAAATATTTTGTAATAAATATTCTTAATGTTTCATTCACAAAGTGTGTTCAAACGAAAAAATAAAATTTATTTTTATGCATTAGCGTTTCTCTATATAAAAAATTAGGTATTTTCATAAAATTAAATTATAATACACATACTATTTTATAGTTTATAAAAGGAGTTAATGTCAAGATAAATATGCAGCAATATATCAAATCTTATCTTTCACATTCAGTTTTTGCTTCAGTTAGTAAATGATTTAATGTTATTTCTTATTATAATGCAACTAGTTAGAAGTAAACATACAAAAATAAAAACAGTGAGGCTTTTACTTGTTGTAACTCCATTTTCAGAATAATAGTAATAATGTGATCGTGTTTTTATTATTCTGAAATATATAAAATACAAATATAATAACTATTACTCCTATTACTTACATTTAATCAAATAAACTAAACTCTTGAGGAACTATTCCTACGAAATATTTCTTTAAAAAACTATAAACTGCAGAAACATTTGGATAATTTGACGTTAGAGGGCGCATGGTTACTACTCCTATAGAGACAAATGCACCATAGATCAAGCAAATGTAAATGCACTCTATAGACTTCAAAAACATAACCTGTAATTGGTTTTATTATTTTGTGCAATATTATGTACTGTTTTAAAATAGTAGTTTTTTTCGATTAATTAGCTAAATATTATCTAAATAAACCGAAGATGGCGAAAATAAGTAATGATTTAATTAATTTGGACATTGAAAAGTTATGCCAGGAACGAAGTGTTCAGGAACTGCAAGAAGTTGTCAGAGCTCTAGACTTTGAAATAGAAAATAGGAGATCCGATTTGCGAAAAGTTGTGGGTGATAAATATAAAGACATATTAACTGCATCAGAAGTAATAAATGTTATGAAAGTCACGTCTAAACAAGTTGTTGACAGCATTGACAAAATAATACACAACTGTGAGGAACTACTAGAAAGAAATCCATTGGAAAATTATAATTTGCATAGAAAATTGGAGAGGTATTGAATTGATAACATAGCCTTTAGTTGATTAAAATATCTTCTATTTTAGTAAAGCAACAGAAGAACGGACTATCTTAGTTCAAATTATGTTATTAATGGTTTTGAAAAATCAAATTTGGTTGTCATTAGAAAATAGTAACTGCAATCTTGCTACTCAGCTATATCTACTAGGTCAACATGTTCATACAGGTATGCTATTAATGTCAAAATATATATAAAGATCAATAATTTTAGCCTGATTTTAGGTCTTAAGCTTCTAAAAGAAGATGTTATATATAGGTTGCCTATAGTTAAAAGCCTTAAGTATGACATTGATGTCATAAGAAACAGGATTTATAAAAGAATCAAAGAAAAATGTCAATCAATAACAATAAATTCTGAAGTAAATTAACTGCCATGAGCATTGTATTTAGAACTAAATTTCCCTTTTTTAGGAAGCAAGTTCTTTCTTAGTTGCAATGATACTTTTGGAAAATCACGACATCACTCAACTACTTAGCAACTTTTTAGAGTTTAGAAAATCTGCCTTGAAGACCGTAATTAATAGTTCATATGATACCACCAGAACTCAAGTTATAGCAATGATGCAATGCCTTCTAGCAACCGTCCTCATTGTTTTTGATAATTTTTTAGGTAATAAGATTTTCCTCATATTTAAAAATTATTTTATTTTAAATATGTGAATTTTTTTTAACAACAAATAGAAACAAAAAATGGGCCAGGATTATTGCAAAAACATTTAGAAGAAATTATATTGGATAGTTCCCCATATACAATATCCAAAGTAGAATTACCTCAGACATGTTTAATAGAATTTACACCAGATATAATAAAACATTTTAGGTAAAATATTTGCTTTTTTTTAATAGTTATAAAAAAGATATTTTTAGGCCTAAAGTAAGTAAAATAAATAAAGTAGGATTTCCAACTGAAACCCTTCAAAAAACCATAAAATGTTGGATAGAAGAAACCCGAAAATTAGTACAGGATGGTTTGGAAAAACAGCTAAAATTATTAGTTAACATAAAAAGCTTGCATTTTATTCGTGAAGAGATTCTTAAAAATAGTTTACCACATAACTGGAAAGATGTTTGTGTGGAAATGAATTTATCAGAAAACTTTAATATCTGGTCATATTACTTTGAAGGGCTGATAACTACAAGAGCTGAAGAATTAGTGACTAAAAATATTTGTAAAATTATTGATGAACTTCAAGATCAAGCAGTTGAACTTTTGAAAGAAAATGAATGTATTAAAAGCAGTTTGAATATTTGGGAAGAAAATGACGACTTCAGTAGTAGCACGCAAGACGATACAAATAAAATCAGTAATTTTAAAATGATTTTATTAAAAAAAGTACCTTTTAACAATGCAAGGTTTCAGCATTATTTATGAAAATGAAGGGCTACAATATGGGGATAATGGGTCTTTGTCGGAACTTCGATTTTAAATTTTCTGAAATCAACGACGATGTTAATATGTACTTATATAAACGCAATGAGAAAAAGGAGATTTCTATAACCGAACAAAACCAAATTTCTTTAGGCAAAGAGGTCGTTGATAGAACACGGATGGAGCAGCATATGAAAAAGGAATGCGAACGGAATTTGGAAAGGTCCTTTTCTTTATAATGATTTTATGTACTTATAGTTTAAATTATAAATTATTTTCAGATTTATTAATTTCATGAGAGAAAATTTAAAATCCACAGATGACACAGAATCAAAAAGATTACTGATAGCTTCAAGACTTTTACAGGCAGTAGTCAGTTTGTGTCCCCATTTGAAGAATTGCTGCACAATTGATAACAATAGCAATTTGTGGAATACTGTTTGTGATAAATTCAATCAAAATAGTTTAGAACATTTACAATTGTGGGTTGATATTGCCACACACCAAAACAAAGGGACAATACATTCATTATTGGATATTTCAAACGTTTACAGTATGCTGGGAGTTTTATCGGTACATAATGTTTTTTTACGATTAGTTAATAACTATATGATTTGTACGCCTTATAAAATATTAAATTTTAGAAATGGGAAACGGTCGAAATAGAAGACGAATCCGAGGAAACGGTCGTTAAATCTCACATTAATGTGCCCTCTAGACCCAGCATAGCCCTAGAAAAGATTTTTAGTAAAGTAGGGGAAACTTTAAACCTTCTGTTACCGTACACGTTACCTAAAGAAATTCACGTTTTATATTTAGAAAAAAATTTGCTCACAATCCTTGAACGTTATGAAAGGCTCGCGTTAGAAGACTTAAACCAAATACAAGCACTTCAATTTCTTTTCGATGTCAAATATCTAACAACTTTCAGTGTTCCAAAGGAAAACGCGAACTTACATCATTTATCGCAACAGATCTGCGATAAACTGAGGTCGAAAGTTGATCCTTTTGACTTAGATGTTCTTTACAAACCCTTGCAAAATAACGTCAAATATAGTGTTCTACAAACTCAAGTGAGTACTTAAAATTGAATAAAAGATATAATTGGGTATAATATCAACTGTAAAATCTAAGAAAAGAGTAACCCACCTAAACTAAATCCAATAAATTGGTCAAGTTCTTTGCCGCTTCGCTATAAAACGAATTTTGATCTAAAGTTGTAAATTACGTACCAAAAGTAACAAAACCGTACTATTTTTATTTTAAAAACTAGTTTTGTATTAAATTAAATCAAACAATTTCTGAAAATGCAAAAACTTAATTTTATTTTAAGGTGATTTTTGGATGTTTAATACCAAGTGCCGTGCATTTAGCGAACATTGGAACGGGTGAAAAGCGGGAACAAGAAAATGAACCGTCGATTATAACATTCAGCGTCCCATCAAGTACTACGTGGTTCCCCCTGTTACCCGTTACAGCGCCCGCACAAAAGGTTCTCGCACCCACCGGTGCACAAATCCAAAAGCAGAAAGTAAGAAAACTACGAAAATAAATTAATGTTAAAAACTATTAAATTTTTCATTGGTTTTCTTTTTCTAGAACGTACCAAAACCAAGTAAAATAGATAATAAAAAATCATCAAGTGGTGACGTTGCTGGAATGGTCAGGTCAGGAACTGCTGCATTATTTGGTGCAATGGCAAATGAATGGTTTTCGTAGATAACAAAAACAACAATTATTAGTTTTTAATGTAATTGTTATTTTTACACATTGTAAATATATCTTGTTGAAAGATACACAACGGCATTTCTAAGATAATAAACATATTTTATACTGACCGTTGCTATTTTTGGTTGTTGTCTTTCATTTTTATTTTCCACATACACCAGCCGTCGAATTTTTGTGATAATTGTATAGTTTTAATTACTTTATTATTATTAGTAATTTATCACAGGT
This sequence comes from Agrilus biguttatus, assembly GCA_963921985.1. Classification (NCBI taxonomy): domain Eukaryota; kingdom Metazoa; phylum Arthropoda; class Insecta; order Coleoptera; family Buprestidae; genus Agrilus; species Agrilus biguttatus. Next base: position 37,245,904 of record OY998118.1, on the reverse strand, counting down.
TTTCTTTTAAAAATACGAGTATTAAAGATTCAAAACAGGAAAAAAACAGCGATTACATTTACATAAATGTTAGGTACATCATTAAAATTTAACATATTTACAGCCATAAAGAAGAATTTACAACTTACAAAAATATATTTTTAAAGCAGAATGGAAGCCTTCGTCTTTTCTAAATCTGTAATCCTGTCTATATTATTTACATATAGCGGTAATTTCTCTCTTTATTTTTAACTAATTAATTTAATTGGTTATAATTCTTATTTTATAATAAAAAAATATACATTTGCAGTGTTCATCAATAATACTGCATTTTTACGTATTACTACTTATTTATCAGATTTTTTTTATTGATTATGAATCAATTTATATTTACCAATGTTCTTAAATTATTTTATATACATAGAATGACCCCAGACATATCTTTGTTTAAGTAAAATGCAACCCCAATATAATATAATTTTGTTTAACCGGTTCAAAAAGAAATTTAACCTTTTGAGATAAATTTTAGATTAGATTTAGTTTAATGGCACTTTATACATTCATTGGTAAACTTATGTTTTGTTTGACTATAAAAAAATCTGATTAATATTATTTATGTGGTGCAAATTCTTTGAAGACCAGACTATATGTTACAAGATACGCTAATATAATTTTTAGTTATATTGTACTTACGTACAAAAATAAATTACTAAAGGGCCATTATTTACGTGTAATCCTCACAATAAATAATTGCTAATAACGTAGTAATTGTACGAAATTTTAGGGCCGTTATTAAGGACGGCAAATTATGATGTGTATATATATATGTATATAAATCTTTACAGAAAAGAGGACGAAATAAAAGGAACGAGGAAATTATTAACCAAAGAAATCAAAACAAGTCAACATGTTGAACATTACCTTTGAAAGCCCAAGAAGTCTATCAGACGATCGTTCCAACTATCCAGCCAATTGTACAAAGGGCCATGGACGGGATCTTGGGTACCGTTTTTTACTCCTGCCTCTATGGGCATGTATTCTTCACCCCGGATGCAGAAGTAACTTTTTATGGGCCCCCTGCACATCGGACAACGATCTAATCTGTCGAAACAGCTTGCACAAATACAAGTATGTCTGAAAATAATACCACATTTTATACTGTACATTAACACAGGAAACTTATAGAATTTTAATACATATTTTGATTTATCTTTTTAAATATAAAATTTATAAAACAAAACCCTTTTTTAATGAAATCGTTTATGTATTGTACCTGCAGGGTAATAGAGCCCTTGAAAGGGGGAAATACTGGCAAACAACACATAGTTGTTCACCACTTGTATTCCAAATAGCTGTGTCATCTCTTGTCGGACAGAGCAGCGTTCGCCCCATTGCCTCTGGGTGTCCACCTCCTACAGGCTCCGCCACTGCTAATGGTATTTGACTGTCTTCATAACTACCTGGATTACCTGTTGCCAAGTACAATTGCTTAAAAAAGAAGAAAAAAAAACAAAATGAATCTTTATTGAAGTCACATCTCTTATTTTAGTACAGAAAATGTGCTATACCCTTATAAAAAGTTTATTTATAGTACCTTTAGGCAAGACAGCTGTCCATTGGCCTGTTTCAAATATTGAGCTAAAACACTGGTGGGCAGGGTGCAAACAGAATCCTTAATATGGACGACATTAATTAATGATACCTACAAATCATTTAATTATGGTAGAGACACTTGGTTTAAATGTCAAGAGTTAATAAATTAATCTTTCTAATCTCAACAAATAAACTGTAAATTCTATAAAATTAACACAGTAGTTGCAATGAAATAGTTATTTTTTTGAAATCATAACTACTAAAGTTTAACTAAGAAATCTACAATAATTAAATTGTTGTTTAATGTTTACCGTTTCATCAGGATGTATAGCTCCGGAGTCTTCAACTCTGATCAAAAATATTACCAGGGGATAGCAAAGACGGGGTGGTGTACCTAGGTCTAATTGTGTATCTGGTAGGCTCAGAGTAAGTACTTCATCCCCATGTGGATCTCTTCTGAAAATAAAAATATAATCATAAACTATAAATGGGTTGAAAATTCAATAATAAAAATTTGTTTAAGATAAAAAAAATTAACTCTAAAACTAAAAAGCTCAAATATAAAGAGGTAAAATAAATTGCTTGTATCCGAAATAGTGAGGTCGTTATTTAATTAATTAGTCTATCACATATTATTTATAAGAACCGATGAACCAACTAACAAAAATTTAAAAACGTACATGGAAGAAAAGCCCATTTGTTGATAATGTTCGTTTAAAAAAACGTTTTTGGAGAGTCCCTCTTTTAATGTGGTCCACGGTCTCCATAAGTTAATGTGCAATTCCCTTATATTCACACCCCAATACACCAACATTTTATATCGGACTTGACTGGAAATCAAGCATAGTACTCCTGCAATTTACGGCATCGTATAAAATTAAATGTGCTAATTAGCTAAAATGTTCACTGTGTTATTGCAATTAAAACATGAAAGTAATTTTTTTTAGGAACGGTTCACCTCATAGGTAATAATTATCTAAAAAGCTGTACTAATATCTATTGCTTGAATTAAAATTGATTTTTGTATTTCTATCTAAAATTTATTACAAATAGGAATTAATTTAACATTTAAATGACTAATACATAAGTTTTCATCGAATAAAAATTATAAAGTTTATTAACACCATCACAAGTTCTTACGCTCGAAAACAAAGATACAAAATTGATAAAGAATAATTTGCTATTATTGTGGGGCATGTAGAAGATATATAAAAAAATTAAAATGTACCGCAAAGCTCCAACAAACGTGTTAAAATGATGTACTTGTTTAATGATGTTATTATTATTTCGTATTTAGAGTGCGCTCGTAATTAAATTTTGATTAGAGTAAAAGTACATTTTACGTAAACATATCGTTAATGTTTCTTTAAATACAAATCTAACACGCACGAACAAGTACAATAGATAATATTATTTAATAACATACTAATTTTTGATTCATTAGTCTGTAACGGTCACGTACATGTTCATTTACGTCAAAAACCATAATTGTTTCACCGATTGTTTATTACAAACAAAACAAAAAATAATTATTATTTCTGGTACTTAGAAAGAACCCATTTATATGACGAAGTTTCATGATTACCTTGTACTGAAGGTACTAAAAAAGGTATTAAGATAACTAAAGAAATTTTCAAATCAATATTTGAAATTGCATTTAGATACTAATAAGCACTTGAAATGGGGATATATCGTAGTTTCACTAAAACATTTTTTTTATTAGACTGGTAGCCTTTATGAGACTTGTTTAATTTTTGAATGGATTCGGCTTTTACTTGATGAAAATCGAACATCATTAATATAACGCTTGAGTATAGATTTTCACAACTTTATTGTCATTAATGACGATCGTTTCGTCAAAACTTTAGCTACTTCAAACTAGGACTATTTGCTACTATACCCAAGCATTTTATTAATCTTTTATTTTTAATTATCTGGGATATTAAAGTTACAGAAAACGCGAATAAATCATATATAATATATAGTACATAGTACTTGACCTACAACATTTTATTTTTGGTAGTTAAACTATGGGTATTGTATACTCCCTTTTTGGCAAAAAAGTACGGAAATAAAACGATAAGGAACTTTAAGTGCTAGTAAAGTTGAAAAATGACTTTCATTACCACATACATATGTATTATTTAGCGTTACTATGAATAGTGGAATTTAGTCATTTAACAATATGTAAAAAGAGTGTCTAGTAATTTTATTGAGCTGTACTTTTGTGTACAATGTGATTATGCGATGATTGTAGAAGTCAGTGTTGGAAAGGATTGAGGCCACGGCGGATTACGTAATACAGAGCGCATATTCCGTAATAATACGGTAAGTGAAAGTTGTATGTCACAGTAAACGAATCTGGCACGTTCCTATCTCGAGTGCAGAATAAACGACATTTACTATTAAAAAAACTGAATAACCCGTTTTTTCGGCGTCCACTTGCCCAATTTTGTAACCCACATACATTAATTCATGTGTAATATTTGCTCACGCTTCAACATAATGCGGCGTTTTGTAAATTTGTTATCAATCAACAATTTTATTAACTAATCACAAAAATATGAATAATGCATCACAATTGTATTCATGAATAAAAATTTAAACTATTAACTTTATAATAAGATTTTTCCACGACTCTATTATTATTATTTACAGCTTCAAGGCTAATAATATATAAAAGGCCATCAAAAAAGGCCCCATGAATGATAAATAACAATTATTAATTATATATAGCAAAAAATACTTTCAAATGGAACTTACCAGAATATGAAGACTTAGAAGTTTCAATCAATTTAAAAGTATAAGGTATATGAACTTTCATCATGTTCATTTGTGGTATTCTTGGGGTAACTTGGTGTAAAGAGTTTGGAAAAACCAAGTCCTCACCATGTACTCGTAAAACCATCATGTTTCTAGGATAACAAGAACCAATTCTAAATTACTTATATTCGCAATTTTAATTGCCTTAGAAGAAATGAGTTTATTTACCTTGTGATAAATAATATCATGGCACAAAAACAGAGAAGGACAGCCAAAACTGAAAAGATATTGGAAAATTCTGCTACTGAAATTAACATTGCTGTAAATGTCATAACCGGATAGATTTTAAAAGTATCACAACAGAAATTAGTGTTTAATTTTTCACTGCTTTGTAATATATTTATAAAATAGCATAGTACATTTTCCTTTTTAAACAATACCACTTTGTTGATACACGATCACCACGTATTATACATTTACATATGTATATTTCTAATTAGTATTCGCTGCACAATTAATTTGATTTTGATATTTATCGCGTTTATTAAAAATGTTCGTAACCATTTCACGAAAACACTAAACCGTTCAATAACCGTCAATTAAATGAGTAAATTATCAAAACAGTCCGACATATAACAACAAAATTGGAACCACAATTCAGCAGCATGACATACGTCATTATACAATTGAAAAATATGTATCTATGTATCTAGCAGAGGTACCAAAGATATTATTTAAAAATGTTCATAAAGAATATGTGGATTTAATATGTATATGAATTTGAACTGATTTATAAAATTTTTGAATGCGATATTCAATGTGACTTTAATTTCACTTTTCTATTTATTTATGTAATTATATTTAAAAAGTAGAGGCCAGTCCACAGACACTACGTAATTTCGCTGTTGTTTTTGTTTTGACAAGACTAATAACCTAACTTATTCTGTTCTCCTTTTGCCTAATGTTTAGGTTTAAGTGTATTTATTAATTAGGTAGTAAAAAGAAGTATTTCCCATATGTAGTGCCATTGTAAATGTAAACCAAAAAGATAGTGCAAAAGTATATAATATAATATTATCTCTAGTCAGTGAATGAAAAAATATTTTTTATATTTTTATCCCTAAATCATTTAAATGAATTACTATAAAGATTGCCATTTTGTTCCCCTTTCCTCTCAAGGAAATATTTACACCTCTTCGTGTATCAAATTGGCTAATGGATTTAACAAACTGCTATTAGCTGCATTGAAAAGAGAAGTTATTTGCTTCGAATATCAAGAGAACTTCTCGGGAAATTTGTATTCTACTACAAAACACATTTCCTTTACTTACATTCCAAGCAAGTAGTCAATAATTTTTCGTTTTAATAATTTTATCTAATTCTATTGTTTAGGTGGTGCTGAAATTATTTCTTTAGATGCATTTAACAAATCAGAAAATGGAAACGATTTTGTTTTCGGAATTACCATAATAAAGGTACATTTTTATTTCATACATTTCTGAGGTAGTTTCTTGTTCTGTAAACTAGAACTTTAATACATGTTTTAATGTACATTTTAGAAAGGTTTTGATTTGAGTTCTACAGAAACATACTACTTAAACATTTATTCAGAATGGGAAGAAAGTGCAGATTTGAACATTGAAAGTATATCTCAAAACTGCTTAAATATAGAGTTAAAGTTTGTGCCGTATCATCTTTCACACACATACCTAATAAGCAACAGTAATGCTACTTACAAAAAAGAGGTAATAATATACATATATAAAAATGATTTATAATTAATGTTTTTACTTTTAATTTCACATTTTCAGATGGTATTTTTACTTTCTGGTAGCGATATTCAGATTCACGTTTACCGAGAAAATCAAACCAAACATACATATAGAGAGATTGATTCTAACGAATATTTTCCAGAATTCTCTAAATTACCATCTATTGTTACATGGATAGATGTTTTTTATTATAAAAATGATGAAGAGTAATTAGAAGTTCATTATAATTGTCAATATACTGTGCTTAACTAATTTATTATTTTATTTCTAGAAGACTGACGGCGTTTGGATGTGAATGCGGATATTTTCGAATTTGTAGGGTCTCTACAGATAAAAAAGAAATCATTTTCAGGTTCTCAACTCAATTAGACAACATCGTTTCTAATGTTAAAATATTTACTGAAGAAGATACTGTAAATGATGATCCAGAAATCTCCAAGATATTCAGCATTGTGCAAAACGAACCTAAGCATTTAGTTTTAAATGTTCTAGTAACAAATACCTTGTTACCGTCTGTTATATTCAAGTAAAATTTTTACTTGTCTCCAAAAATTAGGAGTTTTCTAAGTTTTTTTTTATAGAGATGTTTTGAATTACGGTCTTAAAAAATATACTACCCTTCCCAAATTTGAAACAGCGGGGGTTATAACGTGTTCAGAAGTGGCCGACATCGATTTTGATGGAAATAAAGAAATCCTGTTTGGTACCAGTACACAGGTAAACTTCCTTTTTTAAGAGAGAAATAATTATGTATGTAAAAAATGTGTTTTTAGGAAGTCCTGGTATATAAAGAAATTTCCGGTAATGGTTGGATCTTAGAAAACATAAAACATTTTCCATCGCCAATTTTTAACATAAAACATATTGACATAACTGGAGATGGTATAAGGGAATTAATTGTCATTAGTATGAATGGTTTACATATACTGCAGGTATTTTGAATCAGTGTGAAAAATAAAAATATAAATTTTATTTGAACGTCTTTTTTTAGGCCAATCTGAACATAATACGGGAATTATTTCAGAAAAAAATAAAAGCATTTGCGCTCTTATCATCGAAACTTAAAAGCAAAGAAGCTGCAAATAGCTCGTAAGTTTTCTATTTATCTTAAGGTTTAAAGAAAAAAATGACTGCAATGGATTACTATATTTTTTTAATGTACATGCTTTTTATATCAATATACATTATTTTTCTGTAAAATGTCATCCTTTTATTTATGCTAAATCCTTATTTGCAATGGCATTAATAAAAAAAAGGAAAATAAAGTCAAACTATTTATCGTCTTTAATAAAAAATAATAACAAACAAATTACCCTAAATTTATCGCAGCGTAATTAATATAAGTCATATATAAATTAAACAGTTCAGTTTCTTTTAAATATATAATTATTTTAATTGAAGAGTGTTGTATTTTTAAACCCAGACATTTATCAAAGTTTGTGTTCATTTTGGACAAAAAACAAAAAAATTATTCCTTTAAATTTATATTGTTTTGTCAAAGCATCAGATTTTATTTACCTTTTTAAATTAACAATGATTAAATGAATTCGTTTTGAAAAAACTATCTTGATACTTACAAAAAACTACTGAAATATGATATTATATTTTATTATTATTATTTATGTTTATATACTTATATGTTTAAATGAAATTTTCAAAAGTAGTCTTTCTGTTTCCAAAAATAACTTGTAATATTTAAAAAAACAAGTCAAATTTTCTTATCTACAGTAAATACATTTATTTACATCTTTTGGGCAATAATTATACATCACATTAAAACCGAATTAGATACTTTTAATTGGTATTTTTTTATTTTCAACTTTTATTCGATAAAACGCACCGTAACTTTTTTTTTGCAAACTTGTCGAAACATTCTAATAACTCGTGAACAATTTACTCGTTTCAAACAGTGCAACTGCAATTTAGTTCTCATTCAAAAATACTTTTTTTTTAATCGTGCTATCAATCATTTTAAAGTAATTCTACAGTCAGCAATTATATACAAAATATCTTCATATTTTTAATTTTAGAAGCACTATCGGAAGTTCTGCCTGTATTTTCTTTGTAATGTGAAAGTTTGCACAACAATAAAGCAAATACATACTGCTAAAAAATAAGCCCAAATAAATGTAATACTTTTTTGGGGTAAAAAAGGAACAACAGTTATCTAAAATCTAGGGCAACATAAATAAACCTTTGGTGAAGAAATATATATATACTTTAAAATATGTTGCACGTGATAAAGATCACACTTTCATTTCAAATTGGAAATTCAGAATTTAATTAATATACTTATTGAAATACATTAACTTTTCCACTTCAGTAAAAAAATAGTTTCTAAGTAACTGTATTAATTATATCTGTTTACATTTCATTACAAGTTTTGATCTTTTCCAAAGACTGCAACGAAGTAATTGTTACTTCAGAAGAAAAATGAGAGACTGTTAATTATATATTAAGAAAATTAAGGAAAAAGTTAAAGTATTGTATTTTCAAAACATATTTAGTGATTATACGATTATGTTTGGGACATAAATGAATGGAATTAATAATTTAGTAATGCATACTACTTTATCTTTTGTCTAATAAATATAAAAAAAATTGCTTCCAAGCAAGAAATAGATAATTACGACAATAAATAACTTTAATAGATAGAGGCTAAAGTTTAGGAAAACAAAACTGTGATTATTTGGATCTTGTTGAGTCGTGTAATTCGGCTAACGTTGATAAGAAAATTATAACTAAATAAATTAAATAACATGAGCAACAACCGAGGCAGCATAAAAAAATTATAATCGCGCGCGTGTCGTTATTAATCATTATAGTTACCTTAATAAATTAACAATTACAATTGATGAATTACTTAAAGGACGTTCCCTGTTAGTACAATCTTTTTAATCGACGTTGTCCTGGAAAATGAGACGCACATAACCGGGTGATCCCGCTAGAGTCGTTGCACAAAACGGGCACATCACGTGAAAGCTATTTGTACCATGAGGAATTGGTATACGGGCCCAATATCTTTAAAATAATACAATAAACATTTACGATTTCAGATTTGTAAAAATATAGTATCAATATCAAAAGTAATAAATAATTTAAGAGAATTTCTATTAACTTTCTTCTCTTACTTTTAAATAACAATATGGACGCAATCACAAAAAAGAATTGTATAGTTAGATTATTTATTTAAAATGAATCAAAAATTAAAGCATATCTATATATTGTTTGAAACTATTTTCAAATGGCATTTTTTGTTGTAATATAATAGGAAACTAGGATATCTTTTTAAGTGGCTAATAAAAAAAAATACTTACTTGACTGTTTTTTCAGTTGCCATGTGTCCACAGGGGTTGAATGCGAACGTTGGAGGACCAGAATCAACATAGAAAGCTGGCTCCAAACCCATACACAATTTAACTACAGGGCCAAGCTATAAAATAAAATTTAATATTAATAAGACAAAATAACGCAAATCGGTAGAGACAAGAATATGTATTACTGTAAAAAATGAAAACAAGAGGAAACTTGACCCACAAAAAGCTTACATGATCGGGCAAAAGGGTGATTGATTTTGACGTACAATATATGCATGCAATACCTTAAGACAGATGGGACATTTTCGACTCTCTGAATCTTTATCCTGTCCCCAGTCATGGTGACCTTGAACATGCCCACAATTTAGATATACATAGGGTTGTTGCTGATTTTCGTTTCCAGTTACCCTTCGGGGAATCACTAGCGTATTTAGACCGACTGGACATTGCGGCCTACCTGCGTTTATCTCGTCAATACCGCGTTCTAAGTCTTTTTTCGTCTGAAAAAACAATGTTCAACTTAATGTAATATCAGAGTTGCAAAATTATAAAGTTAAAACCACAAATTTACAATTTTGAACTATTTAACTACTTACTGGAGACTTTGTTAAACTTTCTGCTGACCTCCACAGTAATGTCGCACCGCAAAGATCAATGAGGGTTCCATCTTGAAGAATATTGGTTTCGTCTTCTACCTAAATTTTCAATAAAAAATTAGTCATGGACTAAAATTCAGTTTAGTAATAGATAAAAAACATATATTTGTCTTACTTTTTGCCCTTTCTGTTGAGCAGATCTAGATTCCCTAAGAAAATAAACACCACCGCCGACAGAAGTCTCAAGCCACGATCCATTAGCTGCCTCTCCCCCAATAAATGAGCCACGAGGATGGAATATAAGAATCCCATTCGTTGTTTGACCATCAATATCTTTACCATTTTCTTGCCATTTGTTGGCTTTTTCCTGGAATTAAACGTACTATTTAACTATTTTATAAGGCAATTAAGAAAAATATAAATTAATTGTTAGATGTTCTTTCATAATTTTTAAATAGATCCTTTAAAATATTTACTTACACCTAAGAAAATATTCCTAGAAGAATCAAAACCTGCAGCGTACACTCTACATATTGTTGGATTGTTCCTGTCTGCTAAAATTCGACAGGCAAACCTAGAAATCGTACTTTGTACAACTTTTTCAGTGGATTTATCTGGTCCTGGAATTGTATCCATAACTATAAAATCAATTGGTGACTCTGAAGAGCGTCCAATCTAAATGTGGAACAAATATTTAAGTATCTGTATTTAATTATAAAGTAATATGCTCAGAATTTCTTATATCTCCAATTTAAATATTATTTTACTTACCTGAAACATGTCAGTTTCATCATCTGGTGTATACTCCACAATAACTGCATGATTTCGAGACAATGTATAAGATATTGAATGTTGCTTTGCATCTAAAATTGCTTGTGTTGTTTGGGGAGTTTTTACAACATAATGCTTTGATCTTTTAACTCCATTTGCTTCTTGTCTACGATATAAAGCAAATTTGCTTTTTTTCCTACCTCTATCAGCTGGTTGCAGTGATCCATTATATCTACAATATACAAGACCACTTTCTTTTAGTTTGGTGGACAAATGTATTTAATGAAATTGGACAAGTTGGTATAAAATATGCAAAATGATAACAGAAATAATTACTCATTTACCCTAATATTACAAGTTCTCCATATTTAACTGCTTGCTTAGGTTTCTCAGAATTGTCTTGTTCCTCTAAAATTGGTGATTCAGTTCCATCAGACCTAAACAATGGAAATTGAATTACAGCTTGGAATGGATTTCAATGATTTATTAATAAACAAAACAATTTAAAACCAACCAATCCCGCTTGGAAAGAATTTCAGTGATTTATTAATAAACAACAAAACAATTTAAAACCAACCAATCCTGAATTTTATTTAGCATGGGAATCATAAGGAAGTTTTGTAAATATAATCAGTTGTTAAAAGAATATGGTACATTGATTTTATTGCGATAATTGGTGAAACGTATGGTCTAATTCATTATTCTTTGTTTTTTTTTATTGAACGCTAATTACAAGAAAGGAACCACAGTAAAAGTTTGGAGAACAATAACCAAGGAAAAAAAAACATGAAACATAAGAAACGCATAAATGGCTAATCTAACCTTTTAACCATATCTGCAGCCGTGATTCTTGTTTGCTCTGTACGATATACCTATAAACACTTTTAATTATAACACAAACACAAAAATAAAAGATTGTTTGCTGTGCATCCTTAATTAAGAAATATGGACACGCATTTCACTGAAACTAAATTCACAGACTATTTAAATAGGCCGTTTAGGTTTATTTTTAACTTAACACAACTTATATAAAGATGGCAAATATCACTAATGCTCTGTTCTTTCACATTACATTACAATCAATGTGATCTTATCTAATTTCTTTGAATGTTCAATAAAACACCGTTCATTCAAACTCTGTTATTGATGAACGATGGCGTTTTACACATAGCTCAATTCAATAATAATATGATAATAATAATGGCTACTGCTACGGTTTTCTTGTCAGTTATTGTGTTGGGTATTGTAGGGAATTATAGTATTGTGATTTGGTGGTTTTTAGATTTTTCATTATTTACGATTGGTAAAACGAAGTAGTGGTTGTATAGCAACTTGAGTGAATAAAATTTAATAATATTTCAATATTAATTTTATTTAAAAGTAATAATAAGGTTTTATTCGTTATAAAGTTTCTGAATAATAGCAGAAGAAGCTTTTTCTATTGGTATAGGTTTCCGGTTAGGTTGGGTTATATTACATGATATTGACTAGTAAAAAGAATACTTACAATTTTATTAATTTTCTTTTTCTCATTTTTTTATCGTGAGAAGACCATTCCAGTTCAAAATTATTTTCCAAATAATAATTTAATTTACTAATAACTAACTGACTAAATTTTGAACATGACGCTTTTCGTTTCATCACTAATTTCATAAATAACATTTCGTAGGCTCATTTTTATTAAACACTGTTCTCACGCACTAATAAGCACTAAACAATATTTAAAACTATAAAAATGCAAACTGTATTTATTTTTTCTAAATATTTAGAAAAAAATACGATGCACTTCATTGAGGTGATTCAAGCAGAATGATGAATTTTTCAGTTTAGTACATTTAGGGAAGTTATAAACAAGTTCGAGCATGTTCAAAACTTGTAAGACATTCCATTACTATTACTTTCTAAATGATTTCAAAGTTTATAAAAATTATTTAAATAAAATAGAAACATTTATTGTAATTTTAAATTTGCAATTTGCTCGGCTTCTTTTTTTTTTAATAAATATTCTTTATATATATATATATATATATATATATATATATATATATATATATATATATATATATATATATGTAATATATATACCTGAATTCTAATTCGTTAATTATTTCAACTTTCAATTGTTAATCACTTAATAAATACGCGTTCAATAAAAAAAACAAAAGTAAGCAAAACATTACAAAGAATGAATATTATTTATATGTATATTAATTTTCAAATTTAAAAATTAAATTATATCTGCACTTTTGTAAAACGTACTCATTCACCCTGTATCTATTAAGACTTGTTATGATTAAGACATTTTTGTTGACAATTTTTTAATTATTCTTCGGATGTTGAGGTATTTCGGAGTTATGGCAACAAAAAAGCTCAAAGGATTAGATTTTGAAGTTTATGGTCGAGTTCAAGGTTTGACAATTCAATTGAAATATTCTCCAACATTTATCTAATTATGACTACATTTTGTAGGAGTGTTCTTTCGAAAGGTAACGATATTTTCTTCTTAAATATTATTGTATGTTTAATTAATATACATAAATGCATTGTGCAATAGTATACGCAAGAGCAAGCCCAGAAATTGGGGTTGAAGGGTTGGTGTAGAAATACCAGTCAAGGAACTGTAAAAGGAGTTATGGAAGGACCTGAAGATAGTGTTAATCAGATGTTAGTAAAGAAGTAATTATAGGATATTATGGAAATTTATACAATTTCTGATTTTAGGAAAAATTGGTTACAATTTAAGGGAAGCCCACAATCACAAATAGACAAAGCTGTATTTGAAAATGAAAGGGAAATTAATGACTTTTCCTATAAAGACTTTCAAATTAAAAGATAGAGTTTTGTTTTTGTTATTGTAGAATACAGTATTTGTTTGCTAGCAAGTAAAATTTTAAATTATTTCTGTACTGTTGTTTTTGTTTGGTTGAATATTCAGTAATTGCATATTTAATTTATCAAATTAAAAAAAAAACAAACTGATTTGTATATTTTTATTCCTTTTTACACCAACAGTAAATAATTGCCACTTTTTTTTTTAAACATATAATGAGAACAAGAAATAAAGTCTTAATTAACAAAATAACATATACAAACTACTAGTTAAAAAAAGAAGAGAATAAGAGATTGTCAAAATTTAAGGTCTTTAATTGCTTGAGGCAAATCAGGCAATTTCATATCTTTAATTTGTTGTGGAATGTTCATGTTTTTGACAGCTGATACAGCTCTTGCTGGAGCAGCTATTATACCAGCCTGAAAAGAATATTTCGATGTAAAAAATTCAATGATTGTAAAATGCAACATACCTCTTGTTTTTCAAATTTATTTTGATCTTCAATTCTTGTTAAAATCTCAGTCATATTTGTTTCTAATACCATTCCGCCCATCACTAATTCATTTAGAATAAAATGTACTTTATCAACATGGAATATTAAATCTAATTCACAAACATTTTCGAAGCATTTGTCTAATGTTTCTACAAATACTTGTATTAAATCTAAAATTCCTAATTCACTTTCTGACGAATCCACACAAAAAACAAAATAAAGAGTGGCATAATGCCTATAAATTAATTTATAGTCGCTTCCACCAATTAAACTAAAAATAAAAAATAGAGGTATAAAATATGTTTATTTCAAAGTAAATGTGCATACCTTCCACCTTCTAAGAAATTACATACATTATCTTCTCTTCGAGATACTAACTGAAATGTTTCTTTAATAATTTGCTGTTGCATATCTTCACTCTAGAAAAGAAAATATATTAGCTTTAAAAAAACAAAAAGAATGAAAACATACAAAGTACTGATAAAATTTAGTTAATCGTGGTTTTCCATAATTATTAAAAACGAGGATAGCTTTAATCATTTTGTTATTTACAAAGGAGCTGTAATTATTATTTAATCCAAATTTTGATTTAATAATTTAAATTTATTACGGATTCATTTATACTTTTCATTACAACAGATAAAGCATAAATGGTAACCAGAAAGGTAAATGTACTACAAATTATTTTTTATTATGCACTGTCCTTTTCTATCTTACAAATCGTTAGATGTTTTATCTTCTTTTACAAAGTATTCCGACGTTGTACAGGGGTGAAACTAGAATAATTTAAGAATCTTTTATTTTTTTACCATAATTTATTTTTAATTTCTCTCTGTTAAGATTACTACGTTCATAGTACTATCGTATTTGATGTTTTGAACGTTTTAAACAATTTTAGTTATAGAATTTTGATAAAAGCTTCTCATAAATGTATGAGTTTTTCAATAAAACTTCAGGCTAAATGAATAATTAGTTTTAGGTTCGTATACGTCAAAACTGGTCAAGTGTCATCAAGGTGTCATCAATGGCGTTGTCTGTTGTTATTTATTATTTTGTATTAATATATTAAATCGTAATTAATTCGTGCTAGTTATATAAGAACAATGATAAATAAATTATATAAAACAATGCGGACAAACAGTGGGTGTTTTGTTTTGAAAAAATATGTGCATGTTTTAATCGTGACTTCTGTTTTAACACATATTCAAGGTAAATCGGTATTGTATACATTTTACTTTTTAAAAGTTATATATTATAGATGAAATTGTCTATCAATTTGCTATTAAAACCATATAATACGTTACAACTATGAAATAATTTAAATTTATTATTAAGTCTTTAAAAGGTGTCCGATTATAAATATTGGATATGCAGGTATATAATTGACTTTGACGATTAGGTATATTAGGTAAATTATACATAAATATTTTATGTTATTTTACATTGTAAAAGTAAAAATTGTTAATAAAAATAGTAGCTACAAATTCATTATATACACTACAATATAGGTGTATATAGGAACTTATGTCTGAACAGTATCTATTTTCATTTTGAAATGTGCTTCAAAACATGAATAAGGGCATACTCAATCATTGAAGAAGACGAAACGTTAGTTAATAGTCACTAAGTTTAATTTAAAATCATTTAAGTTCTTGTAATGGAAAATACACTTTTTTGGCTATCTAGTTATAAGGTAATTTTCATATTTTTTTTTGTTTAAGAATTAGTTATGTGAAAGTATTTCATCGTTTTAAAACTTATCTTCATGCCTGTTATTGTTGTAACTGTACATGTATAGATAAGTTAGGAAAATAGAATTTTACTCTTTTTTGTTTAATCTCTGAGCAATATTTAACATTTATAAACATGTAATTTTTCATATCATCTATCAAATGATAAAAGGAAACTTAAAGATATTCAAAAATTTGATATTATTAGTAGAAACATGTTTGAAGAGAGTGCAAGGTTAACATGGCATTCAGTAATATAACGAATCTTGCCACTTAAAGTACATTTAATGGTTGCTGTTATTTTAAAGTTTTTATTACAGTTACATTAGGTAAACAAAAAAGGTAATGAAATTGTAACTTCAGTTCCTAATTCTAATAATAGAATCTTTTTTAGACCTAAAAAACTATATTTTTTTGTTACAAATGTGGTGTTGTTTATTTTAGTTTCTTACTGAAACCAGATTCCTTAAAATGTTTTTTAATGTTTGCTAGTTTTGTTTATGAAACTAGCAGGCTCGCTCCTCCACCAATTTTTAAACAAATAAAATTATTGTTTGTTTTAGTATCAGTAATAATAATTTTAGTGCATTATATAAATTGTTATGTAGGTGTTTCTTATATAAAGTTCTTTGAATGTGTTTTATTTCAGCGTATGTTTTGGAATTTCTTATTGAACCTGCTGATACGACTGTTGAAGCCGGTCAACTGTGTGTTTTGGACTGTGTGGTAAAAACATCCCAAGAGTATCCTACTAATATGGTTACAATACAATGGTTGGACCAAGATCGTCAACCACTTTCATATCTAGGTGATTTTTATAGGTAACTATTCGATAATTTCTGTTAAATTGTTGTTACCATTTTTCTTATTTAATTCTAGATCTCAATTAGCTAATGGGTCATTATATATAAGTAGTGTATCTGAAGAACATTCAGGAAATTATCAGTGCCTCGCTTCACTGCCTAATGTAGGAGCTGTGGTTAGTCGGGTTGCCCATTTAAGTATAGCTAGTAAGTACAGATATAAGGTTGGCCTTTTTACCTTCTCTAAACTTTTAGTTCTTATCACAATACATATGTATAATTTGTTTTATTAACATGTTAAAGGGTTTATGTAATATCAACACAATTGTAGGAGTAGTACTAATGTGAAAGACAATTATCACAAAAGTATGATGAACTTATCCCAGGCTAAATCGAGTTTTATGTTTGTATTGTTAGTCACTGTTATTAATAATATTAATAATATTAGTCTTTAAGTTTTCAAAAAAGATTTTTTTTTAATCGAAAATGGTTTCATATTAAGGATACCTTGAAACTCGATTTAATCTGGGACTCCACACATCATACCTATCTGGTAATGATCTCTGTTATTATATTTTTAATTATTAATCAATAGCTTTTGAGTATTAGCATTGCTGTAAAAATACATATTTATTATTTATATTCTGATTTAAATTCGTTTTGAAGCTTTATCCGGTTTTCTCCAAGAGCCTCGAGATGTAACAGTTTATCCTGGTCAAAAGGCATACTTTGCATGTCGAGTACAAACGTCCCTTCCACCTCGAATAAGGTGGTTAAAGGATGAAAGACCTTTGCAACTTGATAAGTTAAGAATGGCGGTTTTACCTTCTGGAGCGCTGGAAATAGACGAAGTTAAAAGTGCTGATCAAGGAAGTTACAGGTGCGATTTTAAAGTGTCTAGAGCATTAAAATATTTATTATCCTTTCGGTTTTTGTAGATGCAATGTGTCGAGCGTAAACACATACAGGCTCAGTAATAAAGCTAATTTAGTTATAAACGAGGACCAGGAACAAGCGACTAGTATTTCGGCACCTACTTTCATTGCTTTGCCCCAGTCGAAAATTGTTAAAGAAGGAGAAACTGTAACTTTAGATTGCACTGCCAATGGCAACCCCTATCCTACCATTACGTGGCTAAAAGACGGTTACACTGTTGATATGGCGTATGTAGAAGTCTCTTTTTGACTTTTTGATTAATAATAAATCATTATTACTTTTTTTTTTTAAGAAACTTGGACAGTAGGTTTAGCTGGGTTGGATCGACAACGTCGTTGCAAATTAAAAAAATTGAAGAACCTGACGCTGGGGTCTATCAGTGTAGAGCTGAAAATAGAGAAGATAGTGTAGATGCATCAGTTACTCTTCAGGTTCAGGTGAGGTTTTTGTGCTACTAATTTTAGTTTTAATCTCAGTCAGTTAGAGTTTGTTATATTTTTTCAAATATCGTCTTGCATTATCTCTTTTCAGGTGCCACCAAAATTCCTTAAGAAACCTTTGGACAAGGTTGACGTGGTAAATAAGGATACAGAATTCGAATGTTCTGTTTATGGTAAACCAGAACCAAAAGTACAATGGTTAAAAAATGGGGAAATCATTATTCCTACTGAATACTATCAGATAGTGAATGGGTACTAATTAAAAATCCTTTTTTATTGTTGCCGTTTTTGTTATTTTGTTTGTTGTAGAAATAACTTGAAAATTTTGGGCCTGATGACATCAGATAGTGGTTTGTTTCAATGTATTGCATCAAACCCAGCTGGGAATATTCAAGCTTCTGCCAGTTTAAAAGTTATAAGTGCAGGTATTTTTTGCAATTTTGCTTTATATTCCGTGTAACTCGTCTTTGAATGGTCTGTCGACCAAAATTTGAACAGATTCATAAATTTATGAAAACAAATATTTTTTTCTAGTATTTAGACCTAATTGTTTCTTTATTATGTTTAAAGATGTGTTTTATTTATTTATTTCGTTTATTAAGGAGGAACCGGAGATACAGTAATTTCAGAAGTTAGTCATTTGGTTGTTTGTTTGACTGAACACATTTAATAAGTATTAGTAATACGATTCTGAAATAAAATTCATCAAATTATATGATATTTAGTCACAATAATAATTCCAAAAACACAAGACTACATTAAAAAATGATCACCGTTGTTTGCTAGTTCCACTTTCTGTGTAATTTCATTTTGTTTTTTTTTGTTTTTAATTATTAATTTCTGTTTTATTTTTTTCTTATCCTTACAATCTTTTCCTGTTTTAATCCAATTTCCATTTTAATGATTATCACTGTACTAACTTTGCACACCATTACTTCAACCCTATTACATATATATTAACATTACCATCCTTTACTAAACGCATGTTATTTTTTTCTTGCATTTATTTATAATAACAGAAAAAGTAAAAAAATCGAACAATAGGAAGAAATTTCCTAAAGATGAATCGCTACCTACTATTAACAAATTACAATCACGTACTGCTTTTGCACGTCTAAAATCGGACGAATCTGGTAGCTTGGGGGAGGTTCAGTTTGGTAGTTTTGCAATACCGAAACAACTGCAATATAGTAGTGATCCCACCCTTAATATTAGCAATAAGCTAGACAGACATAAAATTCTCGATTCTTTGCAAAATACTTTAGCTAGTAGTAGTAATAGTACTAATCTAGGAGATATTCTCTCTGCTTACACTGAATCCACCCCTATCACCAAACCCATTATAGCAGACGGAGATGAAAAAAATATCCAAGAAGAAGTGCCCGGGCCTCCAATTAATCTGAAAGCTTCCATCGTTAAAGCACGATTTGTAACTCTAAGCTGGCAACCACCTCCCAATTATAATGGAGATATAATTGCTTATTCCGTATATTATAAGCGAGGAAGTAGTGAAAGGTGAATATACAATTATTTTGAATTGTATTTCTAAAAATTTGTTGATTTTGTTTTTCTCTACATTAGGGAAAGGGTTCAAAATACGACAAGATCTCGCTTGGAAGACATTAACATTGGAAGTTTGCAGCCAGGTCAGGTTTATTTTTTTAGAGTGGTGGCATATAGCAAGTTGGGTCCAGGTTTATCTTCTGAGAGTCTGAAAGTAACAACTCAGTCCGAAGAGCGTGTCCCCAGTGCCCCAGAACAGTTTAATGCTTATGCAACTAGCATAATGTCAGTACATGCAACTTGGAAGCCTCCCTTGATTCAAAACGGAGAAATACAACTTTATAGAGTTTACTATATGGAGGTATATGTCTTAGAAAATGTAAGGATATTTATATTTCATATGATAAAATACCCACCCTTTCAGACAATGTCCTCTACTGAGCATAATATTGAAACAACAAATCTGCAGTGTGATATACTTGGATTGTCAATTTATACAGAGTACAGTGTTTGGGTGGTTGCAATAAATCACAATGGGGCAGGTGCTGCTTCAGAGGAAAAATTAGTGAGAACATTCAGTGCACCACCCTCTGAATCGCCCCTTAATGTTACTTTGGAACCTGCAAGTAGTACGGTAAGAAAATCCTTATTTATTTGCTTATCAAACGTTTTAGTGCGTTTTGTTGACTTTTCTTTATTTGTTTATTCTTTTAAAGTCTATTATTGTGTATTGGGAGCCGCCTGCACCAGATGGTCAAAATGGTATAATAACCGGATATAAGCTCCGTTATCGGAAATTGGGTAGAAAAGGGGATACAATAACCACTCCAGCTAATTTGCGTTCTTTTACATTAAGTAATTTAGAAAAGGGATCAACTTATCAAGTAAAATTGTGGGCCTTGAACGTGAATGGCACAGGCCCTCCAACTGAATGGTACGAATGTCAAACATTAGAAAACGATTCCGATGAATCTCAAGTACCTGATATTCCAACTCAACTTCGAGGTATTTAGTAAATAAATTTAATTTTATGCCTCCCTTAAGACGGTTTGTTTGTAGTGCGAGCACATTCTGATAAAATAGGAGTGATGTGGAATGCGCCTGTAAACCAAAATATTAAAGTAAGAAATTACATACTGGGATGGGGCAAAGGGGTGTCTGATATATACACAAAAGAATTGGACGAGAAGCAGAGAAGCTATGTTATTGAGAAATTAGGTTTGTTTTCAATTTTATTTGAGACATTAAAGTTATTTTTACTTAAATTATTTATTTCAGAATCAAATTCTGATTATGTAATTAGTTTACGGGCCAGTAATCAGAAAGGTGCCGGTCTTCAATTGTATGCAAATGTCCGAACACGTGACGAACCGCCCCCCGATATAGTAAGTCCATTGATACCCCCTGTAGGTCTCAAAGCTCAAGTTTTAAGTTCGTCGTCTGTCGTACTATATTGGACTGACACATCGCTCAGCAAAAGTCAGGTAAAAATACTGCCTTTTTTATTTTAATTAAATAATTTGAATTTCAATGTTTCTTTATAGTACGTTCGTGATCGATATTACGTGGTCAAGTTTACAGGAGAGAAAAGTTCTAAAAGCAAATATGTAAATGTTACGGACCCATATGTGAAGATTGATGACTTGAAACCTTTCACTATGTATGAATTTAGCGTTAAAGTTGTAAAAGGTAAATATTTTTTTTTGAATTTCGAACTTTATTTTATAATCATTATTTTAATTTAAGGTCGGAGAGAAAGTCCATGGAGTATGGTGGTTCAGAATTCCACTTGGGAAAATCCCCCAAATTCTCCTCCTAAAAACTTATCAGTAATTTCTGTTGAGGGTGAAGGGCAAGTATTAAAATTACAGTGGCAACCTTTGAAGTTACAAACCGGCCGTGTTACAGGTACGATTATTGTCTTTTATTGGTCATATAATTTTTGTAGGTAGTATAAAATGTTGTACTGCATTAGTTTCATTAATGTCTTATTGAAAAATTGTTATAGGATACGTTATTTTGTATACTACGAATGCTACTAAACGTGATCGTGAATGGTTCGCTCAAGCTGTAAAGGGTGATGAACACAGCGTTATTATTAGCGATTTGGAACCAAATACAGAATACTTTTTCAAGGTGCAAGCTAGAAATAGCGGAGGAAACGGACCTTTTTCTGCTCTTGCTTCTTTTCGTACAGGTATTTATCAAACATGACTCAACCTTAATGTCTAAACATAACTTTTGATAAAGTAGTATTTGGAAATAGGACAATAAAAAGTTAATGCTCAATTAATTATATAATTGGTATTTTTTCTGGTACTTATGTACTTCGAGCATTAAATGTGAAATCTTATGAGAAAGGTGTAAATGTTTATAATCCCAATAAAGGACACGAAACGGTGCTCTGTGGTTAATTCACTTTATATTTTTTATGCTATCTTGTCTTATATACGTTCTAATTATTAATTTTTAATGTGTCGTAGGTTATTTTTCCAATAAGTTGCTGATCTATATAGCAATAGCAGGTGTTGTATTGGCCGTTACTCTTGTCATTACCGTTGTGATTGTCTATTATCGTAAAAGGGAATGTGCTACGTCTCCTAGTCGTTCACGAAGCAAATATCAAAAGAGCTGTCAACAGATTAAGCCCCCCGATCTATGGATTCATCATGATCAAATGGAATTGAAAGAGAAGAGTCATTGTAGTAACGATGGTACTAGTAGCTGTGGTGCAGTGACTTTGCCTAGAAGTATGGGTGCTACTGAATTCGACAGTCGTGATAATCATCCATCTAATTCCTTAGATAAAACGACCTACGTGCCTGGATACATGGGTAAATATAAATAAATATATCTTTGTTTTAACTAATTATTACATTCAGTATTGATCCTTGAGGAGGCTGTACTAGTTATTTACCATACTTACTTGGCAATGGCTGTTAGGGGTCAGTTTGCTTGTCAATAACATGAAGTATTTTTTATTTGTAGCTACAGCCGTTGTAACCCCCATTAACACAGCATCATCGAGCCATACTAGTAACGATTCCACCCCTTCGAGTCGCACCAATTACCCTAGAACGCAGTATAATATTTCCCGAGCCCATATTGCCGTTGACCAAAATATGGATGGTCAAATGTCGGAACACCTTAGCGGTCCAGTTAATTCCCGAAGCACCTGTGATATTGGACCTTGCAATTCGAATTACGCTAGGTATTATAAGAAACATTTCTATTTTTTTGCAATTATTAATACTTACGTATTTTTTTGTTTAGTCACCCGCCTATTGCACATGTGCCACCTGGTAGCACTTATGCCCCAGGGATGAATGTGACAGCCGAACCACAGCCGGTAAGGAGAATTCCCGGACTTGGTCATCCATTAAAAAGTTTTAGTGTCCCTGCACCACCCCCACTATCAGCACCAGGTACACCCCAGCCAAAACACATAGGTGAGTAATTATTATTATTAGATTAGTATATGACTATAAGTATTAAAGTAAAAAGGGGCTAAGTTCTTATTTGTAATATAAAAATATTTTTAAATTTTAAATTTAGTTTCTTACTCTGGAGGTGAAGATGGGGGGGGGGAGGGGTTCAAAATTGCAAATACTTCGATGACCCCTAATTCCATTGAGAAAACTAATTTTTTTAATTGATTTTTTTTACTTATAGGAACTCCGCAGCCATCTCAGATAACAATTCGGCCTAACACGTCCCCCTACAAAAAGACAATGGTTGGTTCGAATCCGACTATCGGCAGTACTCCAGCGTCCCGTATAATGGTTTCGAATCCGCCGCCCCATACGGCGGAGGAGGTGCAACCCCTTAAGCCGTCTCATTCCACTGAAGAGTTGAATCAAGAAATGGCAAATTTGGAAGGACTGATGCTTACATTGAACGCGATTACGGCGAGTGAATTTGAATGTTAGGAAAAAACGTGTGCATGGATTGAAGAAGGTATGTAAATGTAATGACTTAACATGTGCGATGTACCTAAGTGTAAATGGTCGGTTTTTTATTGTTTTATTTCTCTTGCATAATGTGTGGTGTAATAACGAAAATATCTTTTGCGCGTTAGTACTTAGTGAAATCAAACTGGCTCGTAGAAAAAAGAAAAAAATATATTGACTTAACATAAATATCGTAGTTTTAACTCTTTTTTCTATTTTTATTTTTTTAATGGGTTAACTGTATAGGAAATTTAGAATTCGAACAGTTGTTTCGATTGTGAAAATGTGTAGTAATTTTTTACAAAACTTTTATATAAATATCAAGAATAATTTTGATGATTATAGTCCATATTAAATAATAAAACAGATTTAGTGGCGTGAGGCACATAATTTAAATTGTGTAGATATTTTAATTATTGCTGGCCAAGGTTTCATCTAAAAAAAGTAGATTTAATCAGGGCTCATAATAATTTGAGGACGAAACATTGATCCAGAGTAATTAAAATACATTATGTGAGTCTTAATTCCTAATTTCTATTAAAACTGTTAGTAACAACAAAAACATACATTATTAAAGTACCTGCGTTATTTGTAAGCAATGATATACACACAACAATAAAATAGGACTTAAATTGAATTTTATATAAGTTTTGACTGGTCTTTGTATACGCTATTAATTAATTTTAAGGGCGGACTTTTGGTAGCTCTTTTTGTGATGCTCATTGTGACTAAATTGGAATTTATCAATTAGTAGGCACATGCTACAAGATAACATTGTCTATCTTACTTTTAATAATTATTTAAGTGCCATTATGTATGGGATATAATTCTGTATGAAAGAAAGAAAGGGATATGTTTTTTATTTTACATTAGAGAGAGGATGTCCAATATTTTTGTCTTTTTTATAATTAAGAATATATATATTTATTTCTAAAACTCCGTTTTGAAGATGATAGTAAGCTAATCATTTAAACGAGATGAAAGTAATTTTATTCGTACAAAAGTAATTTAAAATTTATTGTTTCTAGTCAAAAATTGTACGAAATAGAGCAAAAGGCTTTCATCGGCATAGTTTTTGAAATGATCTAGAAATCTATAGCGGACATCCTGAGCATTAAAAATATTTTGTTTAATGAACTTATTGCCGCAATTTTATGTATTTATATGCACTATAACTTAGTAATAATAATTAAAAAATAATTTTTTAAAACATATTTTTGATAAATAAATTCAAACAAATGGCCTAATTAAATACGTTTTTTATAAATGTGCTTTACTATGTACGATATTTCTCTACTTTATAAGCGTTTGGTTTAGGAAGTAGAGTTGGAGATTTTTTATTTTTTTAATAATGTATTCACGTTGCATTTTACTTTTAAGACATTCGAAGCCTAAAATAATAGTATAAGTTTTTTTACGATGAATTTAGTTTATACATACATACATAGCATTTACTTATGTACAAAAATCGAAAACGACTGTATTCTGATAAGACTGATAACAAAACGGTTTCAAGTTGGTATATTTTTTTTTTGAGTCAGTTTGATTATGCATTTTTGTACTCTTCTATAATAATTAAAAGCAATTGACCCGTAAGTACTTTACTACGTTACTTTAAAATTTAAACTATGTGATGTCGAATATGTGTTATTTATTATTTTAATTTTATTTTTAAGTTAAAATTTTCGGTAATTTACAAAAAAAGCACTTGGACTTTTCTCCATTAGTATGTACGTATCTAATTAAAAACACATTTTATCCGAACAGGGTATATTATTATCGAGCACATTTAGTATTCTAATAATAATTATAATATTGCCTACATTTATAATTACAAAGTGTCGTATTGTGCCGGTCCTTGCCAAAGGACAGGGGTTGATAATTTTTGGCTCACCTATCCATTTTTTAAATCTCATTTTTCTGTAATGAAAGAAAGGAATGCTCCACATCTGAATTTACTATAAAATTATTAGTGTTTTTTTTTTAAATGCAAATAATAAAGGTATTTTCTTCCTTCTAAAATATTTTTTGAGTGGATTATGTAACTTTTAAATGCATGAAAAAAGTAAGTTTGTTATATTAACGAAAGCTATAAAGTAATAATTTAATTAATTAAGAGAAAAAAGTTCAATCGATTCTATCATAGGCCAATAATAAGCCTTATCAACTCTTGTCCTTATCATTCGTATTTATAAATTTATCGTAGTGTTAAAATAATTATTATATTTGGCCTTCCCTTTTATGACAGAAAAAATTCAAGGATTTTTATACCAAAATTTAATGTTGACTACAGAGGAAATGGGTAGAATAAATAAAGTTAGTGTTGCGTAATAAAAAAATCTTTTTTCTCCAAGATATTTTAATATTATTTAACAATATAATTTCACTTAAAGTCTGTTGAAAGCGTTTTTTTATTGGAAAATTTATTGAATGAAATATTTGTACAGGCTTTATGTACTTACTTAATTATTTATATCAATATTGACGGAATATTTTGGGGAAAAACTTCTTTGATCTTGCTAAATAGTGGGTGTCATTCTACCCATTATGTATTCTTTCCACTGTAACACGTAGATGAAAAGTGAATTTATTTATCGTATCTATGTAATAAATAACTTTTATAAAATGCCTACATATACAACAAACAAATGCTCGTTGTGTTTTAGTCTTAATTTATAACGTACTAATTTTTTATTGCCATTTATAAAGTCCCAGTGTTTTTCCCTTAATTATTTATCGAAAAGGCTGCTACTACGAATTCCTTAATTTCTCTAAGGAAATTGAATCTATTTAGTCGTATAAAACAAAAGGCAGTATACTTATATACATATTATATACATGACTGCAATCAAACAATGGAGGTTTTTTAATTATAATTTAAGATTACTATTTGTGACAGACAATGAGGTAACAATAAATATAATTTATAGCTTTATATGCTTTTTGTTTGTTTGGAATTCTCAAACTATTAAAAATATATTCATAGCAGATGGAATAATGAATTTTGAGTATATTTTAAGGTGGGTTTCTGTTAAAAATCAATTGTCATTTATCTTTTATAATTTAGGCTGATTATTTTGAAATTTTATCATTATTTTTTATGGCAACGTTGAATTTAATTCCCTTTTTCAATCGTGGTGTTTGTCTAAATCATCATCAGGTCAACTAATAGTGTATATATGTTTGTGACATTAATAAAAAGCTTAGTTAAATTAGGTTAAGTTTCCAATATGTTAGTGTTTATTAATCTGAAAATAATTGGATTTGTGAAGAATAACTACAACGTTTATAAGGTAAGTGTTTTTGAAGTTACTTTTAATCAGTGAAACACTTACGGAAAGGAAATTCGAAAGTTAGTTGTTTTGATAAATAATATAACATTTTACCTAATACCTATATTGTTGTGACATCCAATATTCGGTTTGCTTTATATCAGTAAGGAGGTCACGTAAGGTGAATCCATATAAACAAATGATAATTATTACACATTCATTATTATCTATATGTGACTAATCGTAAGTGCAAACCACGTTAACCTCAAGATAAACACGACAAACTCAAATGCAACAGGTGAAATGTTATGCAAAGCTTTTGTTTGGTAGGTAAATATTTCACTTTCTTAACTTTCCTTTGCTACGAAACTTAGTGGTTTATTCTGTCTCAAAAAGGTGTTGAAATGTAATGTTAAAAAAACGTGTATTTACATGCTTTTATCATAAGCATAAATTAATGTAAATGGGAACCTCCATTTCTGAATAGGTTTCTGGAAGGCCTGGAAATGTCAGAGAACAATTTTTTTATGGAATAGTCAGGAAAAACGATATCGAAATTGGTTAAGAAATTAATAACTGTGTTATCTCACTATGTCTTACAATTGTTCTAAATTCCATTAGGTGCAGATGCACTGAACTTGACCTATTTTTAACCAATACACAAAATGACCACTCAGGTTATTAACTGCCAATCAGATGCTTTTAGTTGCTTTGGGCCGGTTTATAACAATCAAACTTGCTGACCTAAGTTG
This sequence comes from Agrilus biguttatus, assembly GCA_963921985.1. NCBI lineage: Eukaryota > Metazoa > Arthropoda > Insecta > Coleoptera > Buprestidae > Agrilus > Agrilus biguttatus. The sequence continues at coordinate 37,218,404 of OY998118.1, read as the reverse complement.
GTCACCCACTCCGTTACTTTAAATTTTAGGTTATAATTACGTAAAAGCTTATAATCACTATATTATTAGCTAAATGTTATGCTGTGTTGTTTCGTTAATATCAATTCATTAATGAGTCAATTGTTTCGTGTGGGTAAATATCAAGTTGGTAGGGGAATTTTGTAAAATTTTCAATGAGAAAACCTGGAAATTTACCACGATGCATCCCCTTTATAGTCCTGATTTAGTCTTACAAAAAATTTGTTTCTTTGGTTTATTATTCATGAAAACGACCTTTGTATGATTTTTTTCGTACGTGAAGTTAAGAATGCATGGACATTTTTCCAATTTGCATGAGAATAAATAAATACGTTAGACACAGTGTCCGTTGTTTATGAAGAGGTGGAACTGAAGCAACTAGAGTGATGTCATTCTAAAGGAATTTACGGCATTTGAAGTTTGAATAACAGACTATGCCCACAATTTTTATAAATAGGCACATTAGATGAATTTATTCGTGGGAGCAGTGTATGATGTGTATCTGATTAAAATTAATTTAAATTTATTATTAATAATGAAACCGTCAGCTGTAGCTCTTGCAACAGTTTAAAAAATAACATAATTCTGTGTATCATTAGGGGTGTAAGTATATTCTACAAATGCATTGAATAATAATATTAAAAAAGAAAGTGCTCTAGTTAACTAATAATTAACTATAGGGATTGTAATATGTTACATCTAATGATACGTATCATTTTTATAATTATTACATTTAAGCGTTGAAACTTAAATTGATTACAAATGACATCTGAAATAAAAGCAAAACACTAATAAGAGTGCATTAAAAAAACAAACAAGCCATTATAAACGTTTTTTTTAAATTAATTATTTAATTAATACAATAAACATTACAAATGTCGCTATAACAATATAATCAATTATTTGTAATAAAGATACATTAAAACTAAACAAGAAAATAATAATATATAAAAATAATTTAATACAATAGTTGAATATGTGGACATAATACGAATATATTGTTTATTTTTTGGTATTTTGCAAATTATATTTTAATATTTATATATTAAAATGTTTCACACCATGAACAGCATTAATTACATTTTGCAAATTGTAAAAATATAACGCGTGCCTAATCACTGATTCGAAAACTACAAATTTTGGGATGATTTTTTATTTTTATAACATACATTATTTACGTTTTCAATAAAAAAAGAACTTGATGAAGGACAGCTAAAAATCAACATTTTCCTGTACATAGAGTTTGGTATGTAATTTAATTTAAGCCGGGTAAACACCCAATAATACAGTAATTTTTTACCTCATGTAATTCCTATTCGAATAAATATAGTAATTTGTAAATTACATATTTTGTTGCTCCTTGACCTACTCCCGCAGTAGCATAATTAACGAATGAAAATATTTTAATTTGAAAATCCTGGTATGTATGCATAACACCGTTTTACATATTAATCTCATTAATATAAATGGAGAGCTAAAAGTTTATTTGTGGAATAATTGGTAGTGGTAGTTAATTTTTTAGTTTAGTTTTTGAAAAATTCTTCTGTATATAATTATGTTGATAATTGTTTTCAGTCAAATTGTTTCCATATAACAAAGTTATTATGCATTAGTTTATGTAATAAATAACGAATAATAATGAATTAATTATAATAACCTATACATTAATTATTATCAAACATATATATTTATTATGATTAGTCTTGGTAAAACACTTGTAAAATCGTTGTTATTTTTTTTGAAGAGATACTTTTGCTACGAGAATACCTCTTTCGTAAATTTTGGTATTTTTTGTCAAATTTCATACTTTGTACTTTTTAATATCAATAATTTGTCCCATTTTCTGTATACCACATATTACAGTTACTGATCATTCATTTTTTTTGTAAATTTTGACAAGTGTTAAATGAATTACTATTGTATAGCCGTCAGTTATTCTGTAGTATAGTAAAAAATGTGTAATTTTAATAATTACAAAATAATAGGTACAAAATAATGTTTAATTTCGAGCATAAAGGAATGAGCAAAACAAAGTCGCCTAATTTTCGATACTTCTTCTTATAGTAAGAACATTTTTTAATAATTTTTTTTGTACCTAAGATTTGCGTTCATGTATTTTGTTCGTTTATTTTTACCATGAAGCAGATATGATATAGACAAATATAAAATAGAATTATATTCAAAAAAGAGGGAATAAAAATTCTTATTCGTCTAAATATTAAGATCAAAGATCTCACATTTGAAACGCGTCCTACCAAGTAGGCACAACGAACCGAAAGCCATATCCCACGACCGGTTTCGACCTATCGGGCCTCATCAGGTGGGCGCTGGCAGAAAGGCCTTTACAGGCTATATTATAAATATAAATAAGTTTTTGAACTATATTTATGAAATATACGTCATGTGATTAAAACTTTTTTAATGTTCTTTCTGCTTAATAAGTTATCCTTGGTGCAAACTGGATGAAACATAATTAATAGTAATAAAAAACAAAATATATTTAAAAAAACCCTCATACAATTGTTTCGACGAAACTGTTATTATGAAATAGTAGACAAGAATTACTTTTTCTTTCGTTGAATTTTATTACTATTATCTTTTTGTACAACTATTCTGCTATATCATTGTTTAGGTATATTTTTCTACCCTATTTTAGTTTTATACCAGTTTACAGATAAAGCAAAAAATCTCTTACCGCGGGTAAATTTAATTTTTCGAATTTAACTCTTTATAGGTGTCCTTTAATTATCAATTTATGCATCTATTCCATGTCCCGGTTTGTATGTAATTGCATTGTAATTACAAAAAATATTACAAGGATGGTTCGTGAATGTAATTTCTAATTTGTAAATTACGAAAAAAAAAAAAAATTCTGCACTACGTAAACTAGTAATTAACAACATCGTCGGTAATTTTGTAATCTATTCCAAGGCTCGCGTTATCGGGGCAGGATATGTGAATGCTAGTATTATACAGAATTTCGTAATCAATGTGATTTTAACAAATAGTTGGCGATACATAATGTAAAACTTTCGTAATGAAATATCAAATGGTAAGTATTCATTTATAATATAATATAATTTTGTAGAGATACAGCGAGAATAACGTATTTGAAGAATTTGGGTCGGGGAAATATTGTCAAATGTATTTTAAAGTGTAGAAAATTGCATTTGTTCTTGTAAAGACGAAAGGTAAAATATATTGCACGTGCAAACAGAATTTACATGCATAAATCCCGAAGGATCTATTCTTTCAGAAATCCTATAATACAATGCGAGCAATTCTTGTATATTTATTTATGTGTGAGTAATTGATTTTTTGAAAATCGTGTAGGTTTTTTTTTGGTAAAATCTGAAATGATTGGAAACAAAAATTGGTTCTCTAAACTCTAAACTGCTGCCAAATATCGATCCGGAAAATTAAAGAAATTACGATTTTATACTTTTGGCGTACATAATAACATTCAAACTTTGTTCGATGCAAGGGTTGTGAAACATTTTACAAAGTAGTTCAAGAAAAATTAATAAAACGGTGAAAATTTTCAGCAATTTATTTTATTCGATAATTGTTTCTGTTGAACCGACCATTCTCAAGGGACTATAAAAAATTACTAAAGTATACAATATTTTTTCAATTTGTTTAAGATAAACGGGATGTTATAGTTACACTTGACTGTTTACTAGATTTATTTTATTATTATACTACCACGTAAGATTTTTGTTAAATCTAAAGAACGATTGTTAAACGTATAATGTTAACATATTCCTGTGTTGCAAACCTTCTTATGAATGGTATACGTATTGTAACGAATTTTCTAGATCAACTTATTTATTTAAACAATTATTTATTTTACACTTACACGCTACATAAAACACTTAAACACTAATGTAACAACTTATTTATATGACAAGGAAAATGTGTTATTTATATCACTCGGTATATCGTATTTATATTACCACTTATTTATATGACCAGGTAAATGCGCTATTTATATCACTCAGTATATCGTATTTATATTACCATTCTACTATCAACCGTAAACTGTCAACTGTAAACTTTAAACTGTGACTCAACTGTAACTAAACTGTTTCTTTAACTATACTAAACTAAACTGCTTACTGACCGTCGACAATATCGTATTTATAGAGGTATCGAAGGTTCTGGAGTAATCAAGAACGACCTTCTAGTATTTTCTCGAACTCCTATTATGTTGTTGTTTACTTATTGCTATCAAAGTACCGTCCGACGACCGTATTCGAGGAACCCGTCTTATCTGTTTCCGGAACTCGCCGCCGCTCTTGTACACACACATACAGGCTCGTTACAGTATGTTGGTTAATTCGTTCTTTTACTGGACTTGTCGCTTTGACCCATGTAAGTTGCGTTATGTAAATCATAGAAGATCTAATATACGTATACCATTTTTTAAAAACTGACCTATTTTTAAATATACGTGTAAATATTTAACTTCTTTAGATCTATCAATCTCAATAGTTAAAAAAAAACATAATTTTAATATCTATACCATGCCGTTTATTAGTCCATGATTCATAGACTTATTTATATACCACTATCAAAATAAAATTTTAATATAGAACTTTGCCGTATAAAACTACTACTCATAATAACGGATTTCTAATTGCAATCGTAGACAATATTAAAAAAAAAAAAATAAAAACATATTGCGGTCAATTTATCCCCTACAAAAAGACGTACATAATTGTTCTAGTTTAACTTATTTGGTAAACTTGCAGAAGAAATTTCAAAAGAATTTACAAAACTCAATATCCAAACAGCATTTAAAACAAACAATACTTTGAGCAACTTACTTAAAAATAACAAAGATACAAGCGATAAGATATCGGGTCCAGCGGTTTATTTGCTAAACTGTGGGAGTTGCCAAAAAGTCTATATTGGACAGACTGGGAGGAAGTTCAGTGAAAGGATAAAAGAACACCAAGATGCCTTTGTTAAAAATAAAAATACAACAACCTATTCTAACCATCTAATTGAGGAAAAACATCAAGTATCCAATTTCGAATCTAAATTAAATCTTCTTGAATTTTTCGAAATTAACAAATACAATCATCTGAAATTTATCCTTAACGATCAGTTAGAGATTAACAATTCATTCTTGTTAAACATTTCGCCCCCTCCCACTTCTTAAGTTGGTGTATATATTTTGTAAATGTTTTGTGTTCGGTACATTTCATCACCTGTAGAAACCTTTGTAAGGTGAAATGATTCGTCGTGATTTTACCAATATATTTTGTTAAACTCTTAAAACACCTGTGTTTTATTTCTTAAGTTATAATGGAGTCTAAACATATTAGTGCTTTTTTATTAAATTTATATATTATTATATTAAAGTATGTGGTACAGTTACAATATATAAATATAAATGGATTGTCATTATATGCGGAGTCATTATAAGGTTTCATGAAATTCTAGAAAGCTGCTATCAGTTATTCAACGTTTTTGTGTCAATTTAAGCACACCTATTATACACTTATATATATTATTATTATTAGATATTTATATAGATTTGTGTTTATTGTTATCAATTAATAAATGGCGTGTCACAAGTTGCCAACAATTCGAGAAATAATCACGGAAGATATCGAAGAACAATCTCTTGAAGATGAGTTAACAGAATCCAACATTAAATTTCAATACATCAGTGCGACATTAGACGAGGAGGAAGAGGAAGGAGAACTGCTTGAAGAAAATCGAATCGGTTTACATAAATATGAAGACGAACCTTCCTGTAGTGTATCGGAATGTAAAAGTCATTCCGAGTCCCAACTTGCAAACATTAATTGCATACGTTATGCAGACAAAGAAACGTTTGCCAATTATGTAGTCGAAAGTACACTTAGGATGACGGCTAAGAAGATGTACGAATTAGAATGTTGTAAATTCGAAGATTATCCATGCAGTTTGGACTCGGATATTTTCAGAATTAAATTTTGCAAGCCCTTTTACCCTGTTATGAGACAAAATGAACTTGAGGACGTGCTATTCTATTTTAAATGGCCCAGTGTTGCCGAGTTCACGCCCAGATTGGGAGGTCAGAAACTGTTAGAATATATGGCCACATGGTATATAAAGGAAAAGTGGTACTACTGTTTAGAAAGTATTGGGTTCGAACGGATTGGTTTGAAAAATTTGTTTTATTACAAAAGCGTTTGGTCCTTGCCAACCAACCCTTATCCCGTGCCTCAAGTTACCGTTTCTATATTTTTTACTATTACCATCGAGGATCATATTCCTATATGTTGTCCCGTAAAAGTAACTTACAAACTGGAGGGGTGTTCTCTTGAACATGTTCCGGGAAGAATAATTTTTCGGGAACGATGGCTTTTAGATTTACTCCAGACAAAACTTACAGTATTGAAAAAGATCAAATTGTAACGAATTATTTTAAGTTTTGTGTTATTATTCATATTATATATTTTTTAAAGTAATGTATCCTTGTTATTGTTTGTTTTATCCTTGATTATTCCCTGTAGACTTGGTACATCCAGATACTGATCCTTAGTTTCCTACAATTAAGTACTTTTTTTTTTTAAACTTTCATACTTCATACGAATTCGTTGTAAAAAAATACCATTCCATTTAAAGTAACGAAGCCGATATATTCGGAAGTGGTAGGCAGTTGAAATTATTTTAGATAAAAAGTTAATCCTTGATAACCCCTACTCCCAAATTTTCAAGCTTCTAACACGCTTGGTTTTAACTAAATAAAAATGCACTGATGAGCGACTATGTTTAAAAGTCGAAATCGCGGAAAAGCGGCCTCATTTGAAGAAAAAGAAAGTGCTGTTTCATCAAGACAATGCATCGTGTCACAAATCAATGAATTTGATGGCAAAATTCCATGAATTGGGCTTCGAATTGCTTCCGCATCCACCGTACTCTTCAGATCTGGCCCCCAGCGACTTTTTTCTGTTCTCAGACCTCAAGAGGATGTTCGCTGGACAAAAATTTCGCGCCGATAAAGAGATAATCGTAATCGCCGAAACTGAAGCCTAACATATTTTGAGACAAATCGTATTATAAAAATGGTATCGAAAAATTGTATGACCGCTATAATCGTTGTATCGCCCTCGAAGAGAACTATATTGAATAATAAAAACAAATTCTATCAAAAGAAATAATTTTTTCTATGCTAGTCAACGAGCTTTTAGTATTGTGTGAAGTTTGATTTTCGAATTTGGAAAGTTTAAAATGAATGTTTTCGTATAAATGGTGGCCTAGAAATTTGATAATGTAATTTTGGACTTCTTTTATTATGTTTACGTTATGATGTTGAGTAACTGTGTCCTTATCAGTTTTGAGAAAAATATTGTCCGATGAGCGGTTCGACGTGAAGGTGGCATTAAATTTACTGTTTGGCGCCGCAATTACGTCTCTTTTTAACCATGACCTATTACAAAATTCTTTAAACGATCGTGAACTGAATTAACTCACTTCGCATGCTTAAAACTTGATTTTTTCATAAGGAAATATATATGTTACTGTTACTCGCACCCATCAAATACAATAAGCATTTCTTATCAGTTCCAAATTGTCTGTTTTTCTGCCTTCACAACTTTAAGATTTCAATTAAAACATCAATAAGTTGGTATCATTCGTGGGAATTTTTATCATACAAATTTATTTAATTCAATTGATCATATGGGACTAGGGAATATCCTTTAGGATCTATTTGAATATATAGAAAGTTTTAATAGCCTCCGAATAGTATTTAAATTGGTCAGAATGTAATAATTGTAATGTTTATATTTTTTTTTTGGATTTTTTCTTTGTGGTCATCCTGTTTGTTAAATGTGAAGTCTTTTTTCTTCTGATATACTGTATGATACAATATCTCTTTACAGATAGAACGCCAGTGTGAGTTTGTATCAATTTTAAGGTTTTCTGGGTGACCATGATTGTATAGAGGCTAATCTCTTGGTGAAATATTTTGTAAGCAGAAAGTTAATTAAAAAAAAACACTAGCTATTGCTTCATTTTTTTTTTATTCGAGAGAACTCTGACAATTTTCGGCTATGTAGCCATTATCAAAGAGTTACATATATCACCTAATAACTAAGGAGATAAAAACAAATTTCTTTTAAATATGTACAAAGCTGAAAAGGTGGTAATAAGTTATATTACTTATTTTTGTTTTATAGCTGCGACTGCTTTTAATAAGGGGGAAGGTGTCGTCCTATTTGCGGTCAGTCCATCGAACGGTCAGTGGATTTTTCGGTCAAATCTTTTTTGAATGTAAAAATGGAGGAAGCGTAAAATTTACCTGTCGATTTTGCGGTCAAAAAAGCGTTTCACGTGTATAATGTATATAGCTTTATTTTTGAAAACAAATTGGTTAGGTTTGGTTAGGTTAGGTTAGGTTATTGGTGCAGTTTAAGGTGTAAATCACGAAAAAATAATGAGGTTGGAATTAAATTTAAACGGAAAAAAGCGAAAAAGAAAATACATCCACCTGGATGAGAGGATTGAAAATGTGACAAAGTGGTATGAAGATGATGACAACGGTTCAAAAGAAGAAAAGTTATTAATTATTTCTAAAGAAAATGTCTTATATTATTAGAGTAGATTAAGAATAACAATGTATTTATAAAAGTGTTTCACGTGTAATGTATACTTCTTTATTTTTCTTATATTTCTTATAACAATGTATTTATATATGTATATTTTTATAAATAAATATTGACAAAATAAGCTCCATGATGTTAATTGTGTTTTATTGGTATTCGAATTTATGACCGTATATTCCACAGTCTTATGTTACCTTGACCGCAAAATCGACATATTTAAATGAGATGGAAAAAGTGACCGCTCAATCTACAATTTTTACGTTTTATCGCAAATTACACGACCGCTCGATCCATACAACAAGGGGGAGGCCCCAAAATCTATTTGGTCGTTCAATAACATTTTCTTGCTATCCTAGGCTCTGGTTATTTCCAATATTTCTAGGAGATCTAGTCTCTTACCTTTATTTTGAATAAGCAACAATTTGAAGTTTTCAGTATCTAAAGAATTGTATTTTTGGAATGCTGGGTTATTGATTTTTGATGTTCAACGTTTTTTAATTGAACTACCAGTTTACCCCAAATATATAGAATTATAACCCTTACAGTTAAGCTCATATACTTCATACTTTTTCTGTGTTTTCTTGTCTTTCTTAGTTGTTTACCAATAGAGAACCTATATTATTTTTATTGACAACTATTGGTGTACATGATGTCGAGTAAATACTAATTATTACAGTTAAAATTATTAATCTATGAACGTTGGTTAATTGTACTTTGGGAGTTTGTATTCTTTTTATACTTCCTTAGAACGAAAGAGTAGAAGTGTAATACTGAAGTACTTTTCGATAACAAAGTTACCTTTCTCAGAGACTGGACAGAACTAAAATGTAAACGCGAAGTAACCATTATAAATACTAACTAAATGTTATGGTCCAGTAAACACAACTCGGTCTTTCAACTGCAATGCTCAGTGGACCTTATAAAACAACATCAAAGCAAATTAAATTAGATTTAATGTCGGAGACCCAGGGATAGGACATTTGTAACTGCTAAAAGAGCTTAATCTGTTTTTATAAATAAACATACTTTCAAATTATCAAGCATGTAATTGTTTCTGATTTCCTTAACTAATTTAAGGTTGTCAATATTGATCCTATGTTTTTCATTATGAATATTTTGGGCAACACTAGATTTTTCTCTTCTTCCAAATCTGGCGTGAACTGAATGTTCTTTAAACCTAACATGAATAGGACGTCTAGTTTGTTCAACATATTTCTTATTACGTTCAATCTTCAATACCAATTTCCTGACTTTTTTAGAAAAAGAATTTTATCTTTAGGGTTACCAAGAAGAGTTTAAAGAGAATTAGAGTTTAAACTATAGGTTATTCGAAAAATACGTTAACGACAAATATTCTCCAGTCCTCGAATAATAATTATTATAAACTTGGCTTCGTTGGTGTGTTTTTGAAAAGTTGAGTATCTTGAAATTAAACTTATTCTAAATAAAATACTAATGAACCATTTCCACGCTTTTTATTGTACTTTACAATTGTTTCGCTGCTTTATGGCTTCTTCAGAAGATATAAAGGTATTTAAATTAAATTAAAAATTTTTCATGTATATGTTTGGGTAGGTTCCTCATTAATATGGGGATGTAGGAATAGGCTTAGTAAAGGGGAGTTGTTTAAATCTAACTGGTCATTTAATAACATATTGTTATTCAAACAGAAGGAATAAAAATCCTTATTCGTCTAAATATTAAGATCAAGGATCTCACATTGGGAACGCGTCCTACCAAGTAGGCACAAGGAACCGAAAGCTATATCCCACGACCGATTTCAACCTATCGGGTCTCATCAGATGGGCGCTGGCAGAAAGGCCTTTACAGGCTATACTATAAATATAAATATAAATATGGAATCAACAGAAACAACTACTCCGAGGGCTAATACCCCTACCGGCATTGAATTACACTGTTGATTCTTAGACGAAGATATAACATATTCAAAAAAGAAGGAATTAAAATCCTTATTTGAAACCGGTCGTGGGATATGGCTTTCGGTTCCTTGTGCCTACTTGGTAGGACGCGTTCCAAATGTGAGATCTTTGATCTTAATATTTAGACGAACAAGGATTTTAATTCCTTCTTTTTTCAATATGTTATATCTTCGTCTAAGAATCAACAGTGTAATTCAATGCCGGTAGGGGTATTAGCCCTCGGAGTAGTTGTTTCTGTTGATTCCATATTTATATTTTTATTTATATTTATAATATAGTGTTGTTTTTATAAAATAACTCCGAAACGACAAAAAATGTCCTGTAGGTAATATTATCTTATATAGATTATAGATTATTCAGTGAAATGATAAGAATGATCAATGTATACAGTAATGGGTCACATTTTTAGTGGTATTGTATATTTATATAGAATATGCATCATGTATGTATAGGTATGTGGTAGAAATGTTAAAACAAAGGTGAATCAGTTCCCGATATGGCATCGTTTGAGTGCTTTACTTTAGTTACCTATAGGTTAAATGTATTCCTGCTGCAATTTCGTGTTTATCATGTTAGCATTAAGCCCCACTTTGTAATTGTTGGCCCGCGTTTCAACATACCGTAGGACAGTGACATGGTGCAGTTTGTTGGTGATGTGAACCGTCGACCACTTTCAGTTTCGTACGCATAGAAGTAGCGGTCTGCTGTCGTGATCGCGTCTACCGCGAGTTCGCGGGGATTCGATGTTTTCTGTTTCTTTTTTGTTTTTGTTTATTTCATTCCTTTTTTGTTTTCTTTGATTGTTACTGTTGTTGTTGTTTTGTTGCGCGCAGTGTTTTGTTTCGTTTGCTGCAGGCTAAAGCCATACAACACATCTTGGTAGGCAATGCAAAAGAAATTTGATGTTTTTGTTTGTGAACGAGACAATTAGCTTGCGATTTCATTGATGGATTTCCATTGTTTACTTACATGCGTTCACCTGGCGAAAATGATTTGAACTCTTACGCGATTTGCTGAGGTAATTATTATTCATGCATTCGCTTTTTCTCATCTGCTGGTACTAGTATATAATATAGATATATTAATTATGCTTTCGACGGAGTTTGTTTTAATAACTTTTAAACATAAGCCATTAAATGAGTAAAAGATACGCTGGTACGACACAACGTGGTGATATGCCTATAATAAAATAGAAAGTGTCTTTCACATTCTTCTTACATAATGTTTGTTTGTGTGGGAATCTGGAGATAAGAGGTGTTTTAAGAGTAATGGTAAAAGGGGATGTAGGGTGTTGAGTAAAAGTTACAATTTGTTAATGTCTGCAACATTTAAATAATAACAATAGCAAAATTGTCTTCTGATTAAGAAAACTTTTTACTTATTTTAATTTATCTATTTATTGTGAGCTTTTGAGAACAATATTATAGGCCCATGTTAAATAATGAAAATAATGTTAAAATATTTTATAGGTTGATCGTTCTATGACTGAGTTTACGCACTTCATTAAAAATTAATTTCATTAATAAACAAATTAATAAAATTATATAAAAATTTCGTTAAAATCACATGGAATTGTCATTTTTGTCTTACATTTTTAGGGCTAGACAGAATATTACTTAAATATTTATACTTACACATATTTAGGGACTGTAAATTTTCACAATAATATTCGGGATTGTATTAAGCAATTATCCTGAAAATTTGCAAGGATAAACGATTTTGAATGTCACTCCTTGCGAACTGCATTATTATCATTCACGACGTTATGTCCAACATAGTTGAGAATCTTCCTTTCAATTTTTAATAAATAATCAGGAGTGCTGGTTATGCCAAAGGTACAGCTGCGTGAAATTGATGAAATAGTTGAAATACGTGACGGATAAAGAAGGATTAGGTACTTCAAGAATGTTGGTTTATTTGTGGGTCTTTCATGACGCTATATTTAACAAAATGTGAAATTAAGTACACATTTAGGTATATAGTAAGTGTATATTGGATGCGGTTACAGTTACTTGGTTGAAATTCATATTGCACTAATTTTGAATAAAACACTGTTTTATAAATTTCAACAGATTTAATTATATATTAAATTATAACTAAACAAAAATAACTATACAATAGCATAAAAAACTAACAACAATTTAAGTAAATTTATTAAGAATAATAAAGACAAAACTAACAAAATGAATATTTCTGGTATTTACAGATTAAACTGTAATTTATGTGAAATGTTTTACATAGGAAAAACATGTAGAAATTTTAAAACACGAATTAGTGAACACAACAGAGCATTTTATAACAAAAACATTTGTTCTTACAATTATGCAAACCACCTAATCACTCAATGAATATTTTTAAATATTACATATAGAAAATAATAAACTAAAACTGTCTCTTCTAGAAATTTTAGAAATTAATGAATTTAAAAATAGCGGTTATCTAATCAACGAACAATTAGAATTAAGTAGTTCCCACTACTAAACCTTTTCCCTCTACCCCTTCCCACAACTAGCATATAAGCCAATTTGTTGTTAAATCAATTTAAGTTAAACTTCCGAAGATGCCAAAGTTTGGCGAAAAAATTATCAAGTGATAATTAAATCTGCTGAAATTTATAAAACAGTGTCCTATTCAAAATTAGTGATATAGTAAGTGATTCACAGACAAAATTAAACAGTTCGAAGCTACGTAATGCCTTTATTAAAAAAATCATTAAAATATAAAAATATACTCTACTTATCTACTTATAGCTAGGTGAAAAATTTGGAAATGTTTAGGACAATACTTTACAGAATATCCGATAATGTAACTAACATGTATCCTTGTCAGAATTGTTTTTAAATGAATGTGGTAGAGTGAATTAATTAAATATTTGAACATTATATTTTTGGTACGTTGTAAAATTTATTATGAAAGTTTAAAACACATTAAGAGCCATTGTTTTTTTTACAAAAAAAGTGATAGATGATTAAATAATTAGCACTTACCACGTTAACCCGAATATATATCCATGATTTGGCAATATCAGACGGAGTTAGAAGGAAATCATTTTTTTTTGTTTTAATTTTAAAAAACAAATACTTAAGCAAACCCTTATATTACAAAATTCATTGATTTTTTCATGTTGTGCCCTTTATGGAGACAATCTGAATTTTATCTCTAGTTATTTTACATGTTTGACGCTTTTTCGGAATTCCACCTTTAACAAAATTATGTTTTTATCTGCTATTTATTAATACATAAGATGAATTTCAGAGGATAAAATAACCAAAAGGGATTTTTTCGTTATTCGCCCCCCCCCCAAAATCATGTCTTTTTGCATTAAATAATTGTTTATTGATAGTATAACAAAAGTCAAAATGAATTTTGTTCAAGAAAGTTACCAAAAGGGATGAAAGTGAAAAAAAATTAAAGTATTTATTAGGTCATGAAAAACAAATCATTTGCAATAATGATAAAACAGTTGAAACGAGGTATTTCTTGACATTGTACCAAGTGAGTTACGCGATTCTTATTTAAAATTTAAACATTAAAAATCTGTTAGTTAACAACAAACCTAGGAAAAATGTGAAGGAAAAAAGTGGCATTTACCAGTTGTTTTGTAATAATTGTGATGCTACCTATATTGGTCAGAGTGGGAGAGCTATTAATACACGATTAAATGAACATTTTAGTTATATCTCCAAAAACACAACAAATGCACCAGGAAAAGCTTGAATTTAAAAATTACTTGCTGTGATGAACTTCTTAGAAACGTAATATTAAAAATTACATTTCACACAGGGGAAAGTCAGGGATTTTAATGCATAATTCGATTTTGGTCGCCGTTCTGTAATGGAACGAGAGACAATGGATACCTTTCAGAGATACTTACGATTGGTCCACAAACAGTATAAGTAATTACGATTCGGGAAGTTATGATGAGAAAATTACATCGTTATAATAATAACAATAATAATTAAACAAAGTATAATTGATGGTTCCTTTTCCTTCTTCTCCATTTAAAAACGGTTTCTCTTTATTTGTCTATAAAAAACAACAGACTAATGCTGGCGAAACCAACCAACGGAGCGATACTGAACAACAGATGTTTGACTTTGAAAGACTAGACACATAAATTAATAACCTGTGTACAACATTCAAACAAACGTACGTATGCGATAGACCAACAATGACGTTTCGATAAATTATCCACTTTCGCTTTTAGTCGCTTCCCAAACAAAATCCATTGTGCTTTATCCAAAACTTTTTTCAGTGAATATAACGTTGTTTGTGTCCATTATTATGTTATGGTGATTTAATGACGTGTATCTACTTATAACTAGTAACCGTTTTGTATCTAATACATAAATAAATATACTTATGAATTTGGTATTTTATACGAATTTAATTAAAGAACATTGTAGTAATTTACAAAATCCGGTATTTTTCAATGTGTCTAGGCAATTAAGAAAACAGGGCAACGCTTAACTGAGTTCTGGCGATGTGTATTTTAACTTCCAATCATGTTCAAAATATTCCTTTAAATACCGAGCGGCGTGGTCTAGAGCTCTAGATCATTGCTTACATTCGGGAGGTCATCGGTTCGAACCCGGGTCCGGCTGCTCTGGTTTTCTGTGGTTTCCTTTGATCATTTAGGCAAATGCTGGAGTAGTAATATTCCACAAATAATTTTTCACTTCTCTTCTGTCTTTATTTCGTCCGTCTCATCTTTCTCTCCTTAACCACACCACCCACCCATTCCCACGATGCCTGCAAGGAGTCTCATGAGCGCCTTCCATCCTACCCTCCGGCTTTGCACAATAGTGTAGTTCGGAAGGACTGCCCGCCCACCAGCATGAGTAACTGGTGGGAATGAAACACAAAAAAATTACTTTTCCTTTAAATTGTTGTTATATACTCACTCTCCCAAACAGTACAGCTGAACATCAGTTATGTAAATCTATTACTCTTGAGAAAGACATTGTTTAGTCGAAACAATATTGTAGAGTTTACAATAAAATATTTTGAAACGTTTAAAAGTGATTTTCATTCTTTCAATTATTAAAATAATGTTTCACAAGGATCCGACCAGTTCAACAATTGATTATACATGTTTAAGAAAGAAGACGCCGTTATCTCTTGGTGAAACATAATTAACAAATAAATAATTAAACACTTGGAGTTGTTTCACAATTTTTTATTAATACACTCTATGTACATTTCGCCTTATTAGGGCATCATCAGGAGTATAAAGAGTACACTAAAGCTCAATTGTAATGTTAGGACAGTATATAGCTAATTTTTCAGTTATGAACTAGTTTAGGATTTAAGAGGGGGTTGTTTCCAAAATCAAGCTGGTCATTGGTTAAAATTGTATTGTTCAGATATATACTGTAGTAACATTATAATTTAGCTTTAGTGTACTCTTTATACTCCTGATGATGCCCTAATAAGGCGAAATGTACATAAAGTGTATTAATAAAAAATTGTGAAACAATTTCAAGTGTTTAATTATTTAATTATTATACATGTTCAAAATATCCATTTAAATTGTAGTTATATATCCACTCTCCCAAACAGTACAGCTGAACATCAGTTACCTTAAGTCATATCCAATAATTGACAATCGGATTGAATGTTAGATTCTTAATTGTTAAACCGCATTCTAATATGCCGAATTTTGCAGATTGGTTTCGACATATACAACTGAAACCACCTTAAAGTTGAATATATGATTTAAGTTTTATTTTTGTTGGGGCAAACTGGGATGGCTAAGTCTGCGGTAAATTTTACTTATATTGGTCATCTTATTCCGTACTAATTGCACCACCAACGATAAAAAACATGAAAGAGGGTTTTTTACAAATTAATGTTACATTAATTATGTACACTTACTGTCTCTTTCACTGCACTTAGTCGTGTTCTACATCCATGGGCTGCTACATAATTTATCGCAGACTTCGCCTTCCTAAACTGACCCTCAGTTTTTTCACTAAATTTTGGTTTTCTACATATCATATTTGACAGCGGTTAATTATTATTTTTGAGTTTGATGCTGTTTGTAAATTTATATTCCGAATAATAATTACAGCTTTCTCCTATCTGAAAGTTTGCTTTGTAAGTTTGTCATCAGACTGATTTGTTTATTATGGTAATATGAACCAAGTCCAATTAAACTTGCCAATCTACAAATACTTAAAGGAGAGATAGGCTTACGTGTAATATATGCGAAGTCTGCCCACACTTAATAAGTCAAGTGTAACAGTTTACTTCCTCATTAGTTATGTTATTATTTGTATTATTTATACGTACTTCTGGTTACTACATAGGAAGGAAATGTTACAGTCTGCGAGACACTGAGAAATCTACTTTTCTAGAACGTTAAATTCGTAATTATCATGAATGAATGAATAGCTTTTATAAATATGAATTTAACTTTTAGAACAAGAAATCTGATGAACTGGTGTTGTCTTTCTTCGGGTTTACAGGTCGTCGTCGGTTGGAATTGCTTTCTAACGTTTCGCTAGCGCGAGTGGCGATCTTCAGAGGTCTATCCATTTGGTCGTAGACTGTCTAGACCAACAGCGAAAATGGATAGACCTCTGAAGAAGCTCGCCACTCGCGCTAGCGAAACGTTAGGAAGCAATTCCAACCGACGACGCCTGTAAACCCGAAGAAGGACAACACCAGTTCATCAACTGGCCGCGAAAGCCTTAATCAAGAAATCTGATGATATAAAATTATTGAGAATTTTGATATAATTATCGTTTAATTAATTTAATTAATATATGATGATTTAACAATAATCAAGATGTATTTTAATTTCCAAAATCTGTTGAAACTTTATTTAGTGTTGTTGTTTTCGAAATATTTTATTGCACTCATGTACTTTAAAATTCTAATTTTGAAGCAAAAATGCATTGCGATATTTTAGTGAAAATTTACTGTTTTTTGTCAAACGCCTAGATATAAAGTCACTTTTTAAATAAAATAAGTGTGTAAGTTGTGTTAGAATCTGTTTATATTATCTATATTATAATTTGTATGTTGTCAGTCTTTTTCGTGCCATGCCGCTAACAATAATAACAAAAACGTGTCCAAAAATTTTAGTTTTAAATTTGAGTCAGAAAGGCAAGACTTTCATCGTAGTAATAAATAATTATATATGTATAAAAACTATTACTGTAAAAATATAACACGTAATTATTTTCAAACTACATTCACTATATTGCTTTCACCAATTTATAAAACGTAAATGTAGATTCTTTTTATTGTATGTTTAGCTAAAAACATAGTGTAGCAGTTAATACCTGTTTTATAAAAATTTAAGTAGCCGTTTGTAATCTAGTAAATGTTGCAGATTTTAATTTTTGAAATTCCATTTTTGTAAAATATAGTAGCTTCATCAAGCAATAAAATACCTTTTAAACAGTCAAATAAAACCAAAACTTAATCGATAATTTATTAATTAAAATAGCCTTTAATTTCACAAAAAATAGGGTGTTCCATTTAAACTAACGAATTTAATATTGTTTATCCTCTGGGATTTGCTGTAGTCAGCCGTTTTTGAAAATTCTTTTGTCAACACCTTTACCGGAAATCGAACCCGGGATCATTGGTTTTACGCGCCAATGCTCCTACCACCAAGTTACGAGAGGTGACAGCAGTTACAACTATGAACGTTCTTACAAAGTCATGGAACTGCCATAGCTGTCACCTCTCGTGGCTTAGTGGCAAGAGTATTGGCGCATAAAGCTTAAGGTCCCGGGTTCGATTTCCGGCTATGGCGTGACAGGAGTAACAAACTATTCCTCATTAGTTTGAGCTAATATCTAATTAATTCTAAAATTTATATCACATTAATGTATTTAAATTTACTTCTACTAAACAAATTCTCCAAAAAATATTTCATTGTTAATGACTAATAATATATATATATATATTGATTCCGACAATTCTGTGACTTTGTAAGTACGTTCGTCTTTGTCACAGCTGTCACCTCTCGTGGCTTAATGGTAAGAGCCTTGGCGTGTAAAGCCAAAGGTCCCGGGTTCGATTTCCGGCGATAGCGTGATAGGAGTAACAAATTATTCCTCATTAATTTGAGCTAATATCTAATTAATTTCAAAATTATTATCACATTAATGTAACAGTAGTGCTAATACTCATTTAAAAAAATATTGCTGTTGGCAATCAATGTTATTATTTTCGTCGATTATTATTATACAATGTTCTTTGTAGAAAGTATACAAAATAAATAGTCGTCTGCAGTCGCTAATGGTGGTTTTTAGTTATTAGATATAAATTCGTTATAGATAAAAATTAACTATAATAATTAATTAATTTGAAATTCGTTTTTATTTCAAGGGCTTCCCTGAATCTCGTTTTCGCTAATTATCTTTCATAGACACACTAGAATATAATAAATAGATTTTCTGTAATGAATGCAGATATTATAAAAACACGTGTTCAAGCATCCTTTATGCATCACATGAGCAAGCAACCGGAAATTTTAACATAAAGACTTTAACGGAAATGATTTAATCATGACTTAGAGGCTTTGTATCATATGTATGAGTAGACTGACATTTTGAAGTTTAATAACCTTTTAACAAAAAATTATTCAAATATTAACACGTACTGTACATACAAATAAATTTATCATATGCTCAAAATTGTAAACCGGTACTGATTTGTAACAATAATAATCCATTTAATTTGTCAAATAAAAAAACAATTTGGTACGTCTAAAGGTCAATTTTAAACCAGGTGTCTTTCTTATATAAATGAAAATAATAATAAATTGATTAAAGAAGTTAAATTATATAAAAAAAATAGTAAATTCAAACTTTGCAACCAATGGTCGAAAAAGAGATTATTACATCTATAGTTAAAGTTTGAACTCTAGACTATTCTATAAAACCTATCTATGTATTTACAATTAAAAGATGAGGTATTTTACTCAACTAACAAACAGAACATAACAATTTACCACTCTTAAATTTATTTTGATCACCACCCTTATAGTAAACTATTTAAACACCCAATGTTCAATGTTTGTTTAGGGTTCTTATCTGAAGAAGCCAAAGTTTGGCGAAACATATGTCCCAATTTAATAACTCCTGAAGATGCCATAAAAAACACGTGTAGAGTTTGTTAATAAATTTAAGTGAAATATTTCCAAGTGTTTTTTCTATTATAATAATTTTTATAAATTTTTGTACGTTTATAGTTGAATTTAGCACTTTTCTTTTAATTAAAAATAGATTTTCCATTAATTCGTTCCACGAGATTGATGTCTTCTTTAATTTTTTTAATTTTAGAACATGATGTTTCACAAAAATTGCACCGTAAGTTTTTTAGTGTAAAGTGCTTCAAGATTAAATCCAGATCGTTCGATAGGTTAGGTATGAAGTAATTGCAATTTTTATTGATCTTCAGTATTTCTATAGTACCTAATAAAATCCGGCTGTGTCTATATCATATTTGCTGAAGTCATAAAAGCAAAAATAAAATCGAAACTTGAGAAAATAATGCAATAAGTATTCTCAGCCTTGGTCTTCAGTTGGGGATCTAATGTGTTGCTGTTCGGCTTGAAACAATTTTAGCTTTATCGGTTATCGTACAAAAAATACGAAAAAGTTTTATTTGTGATAAAATACATGTGGTAAGGATCTAGGAATAACGTAGTAAAGGGCGCAAAAACTAGTATATCTTATTACAAATGTTATGTAATGGAGACTCGCATTAACAATAAACAAAAGCAAAATCTTCTAAATAACAGAGTAAAATGTTATCGACTTTTATAGTTCTTCTTTAACGGTATATTTTTAGTAGCGAATATCTACAAATACCGACATACAGTGGCTGGCACCTAAGGAGATTCAAAAGCCATAAATCGTCAGTTGCGCAGTAGCAAAGTCTACCCCCTTCAGGGCAGGGTTAATCGACCGGTAGGCAGAATGATAATTGCTCAACAAAGTTCAGTATCGTAGTGGCAAACAGTTGCAAATTTTTAATTTATATAAATTTTATACGTTACGGATGATTTGTAGGGCTAAGATCGTGGGTTTTTCTGCCATACTCTTTCCCCGCGCTAGCCCTAGGCTGAGTCTGGCATTTGTATTTGTTTTGTTTAAAACTTAATATTACTGGGATTTCCCTGATATTTTATCATTTCATTCATAATAAAGTTAGGATGTCACATATTTGTTGTATTTCATTTAACAACTATAAACAACCCTTCCAAATTACGTTAATAGCCAGTGTATCGAACCGATAACAGCTGATTCCCATAAACAACGTAGGTGAGTTATATGACGATCGAATAGACCTGGGTAAGATACACTACATAATTCATATTATAAAGTTTTGTTCATTCAACTTTATTTTGTTTGTCAACAACTTATTTATATGCATACCTAATAATATTTAAATTAGCTATTATTCCTAGATTTATATAATTAGGTACTTACAACCGTGATTTTCTCCTTATGTTCATGATGATAGTGAAATTTTAATTGTTCACTTCGCATACATCATTAAAACCCCATTAGGGTAAGTAAATCAGTTGAATGAATTCACTTGTGTTCCGTGTTCAGTACTTTTTCTCTCAGTGATACGCGCCGCTGAACTACAAGTTGACGTTTCGGTCCAGCTATATTCTTATTGGCTCTTTCATTTATTACTATGCTAAAGTCTCCGCCTACCTACATGTCAATCTGACCGTTATTGAATCTCCTTACGTGCCGGCCACTGTAACTACATTATGTATTCTTGTTAGTTTCTTGTTACATTTCCTGTCATCTTTAAAATTGTGATAGTAAAACACATTTTTATATCGCCAAATATTTTATGGATGAAAGTTATATTCTGCTTTGCCAAACTAGTAAATATTACTTAGGTATGTATTCGTTGAATCGGTGTAATTTTTGGTAGTGCTGTCAGCGTTTTAAAAAAGTAAGTAAGGAATGCGTTTTGCAGTAATGATCTATTTATGTCAAACTAAAATGGGTGTTCTTTAAATATCGTTTACGTATCAGCAAGTACAAGGATTGCTGTTACTATTTTAAACATTTGGGATTTTATTGTTGCTGCTATTAATTAAAATGAGATACTAACATGAATTGCTGTAAATCATATAGACAAAAAAATCCCAACATCGATTAAAATTTAATATGGTCGCCGTTAACACTTGGTGAAACAATAAAAAATATACATGAGCTATTTTGAAAACTTATTATTCGCTTCTACAAACAAACTTATTCAATTTGTATTTTTCTGGTATCGTTATGTAGACGACATTTTATGTATTTGGACTGGGTCTAATAGACAATTAGACTTGTTTTCATAAACTCATTAAACTCGAAAATATATTTCACACTCGAAAAGGAAAAATAATGTAACATAAATTTTTTGGATTTAAATATTTCTAGGTCGAACGATAAACTAGAATTTGATATATACCGTAAGCTTACTACATACAACATTATACCTGCAGATTCCAATCATCCCAGAAAAACAAAATTAGCAGTTTTTAATTCCTTGATAGACAGACTAATAAACCTACCTTAATCCGTTACAAATTTCAAGAAAGAAGTATTAATTATTAAAAATATAGCGTTTAATAATAACTATAAGCCGAACATTGTAGATATCAATCGAAAACTTAACAAGAAAGTTCAAAAACTACTATTTAATGGTAATTTTAGTATAAAAACGCAAAAAATTCTTACAAACGCAACTATAGTTTCGATAGCATAGGTATTTCAAGCGATTCACGTTAAATTAATAAATAAATGCAGGTAATATAGTGCTATTTATACAAAGTTATTGTCTTATACTTCCTTACTTGGGAATATATTCTTTAATGAAAAATATAAAACGATGTTCGCATTGTAATGCCTTCTACGTAGGTCAGACGGGTAGATAATTCAAAACTCGTTACAACGAGCATTTACGATATTTTAGATTAGAAAAAACGGATTTTAATTTATCCAATCACATCACAATCTGTAAACATCGTTTCCCGTATAAGTTGTTTGTATGGAAATAATGTACCTCAGTTATCTATAGCTCTTTGAAAATGGTGTATAAACCGAAACATATGTCAGAGATAGTCTAAAACATTTGTGAAATATACCGTGTGTTTTATTTTATTAATTATTTATTAATTAATATTAGAAGCAGTTGGAATTCATAAATCACTTAAAAGTCCAGAATATAATACATATAAAGAATAATAAGTAGAGAAATTATCAAAACCAGGCATATATCAACTTAATTGCGGTCCTTGTTCAAAAATTTATGTAGGTCAGACGGGAAGAAATTTTAGAATTCGTTTGAACGAACATTTTAGATCATATAGAAACAAAAAAAACCGTTTCTAACTATGCAAAACATGTGTTATATACATATATTTAATTTAGATTTAAAAAATTTACACATTGAAAATAAAAGTTTAAAACTTACACTATTAGAATCTAAATAAATCAACAAATATAAAAATACAGACATATTACTTAATGACGACCAAATAGATATAAACCTCTTGTCACTATTAAATCTATTCCTCCACTCTAATGAAGATGCACCACCCTATTTATAGACATCTACTCTTAGGTAGTTTTAAGTAAATTTTGTACTTCTGAAGAAATCACAGTGTTGGCGAAACACGTGTTAAGTTTATTTAATAAATTGTGAAAGTTATCAACTGTGTATTTATTTCAATCCAGAAGATAATTTATTAAGTGGGCAAACAGACTTATATCCATCACCCTTATACGGCATACCGTAACAAAAATCATTATTTTACCTAATCTCTGACAATATTTTTTGTTAATTTGTGATAGTTTATTAGTAGTATTTGCTAATTTTATAACACGACCGGTTGGGCAAATTAAGGAAGTGTCACAAAAGGTCGTCGCTTTGTTCCATGAAGGCTCCCAACACTTCCTTTCCTTGAACAAGATGTTCACCGATCATAGCAAATAATCGACGAACAAACAAAATTTACACTTTGTCATCGAAGTCTCGTTGTTTTTCTCAAAGAACAGTAACACCGATGTGTTAATTAAATTAAACCTGAACAAGTTGCGATTGTTATTGAAGTATGAACGACGAAATCGACGTCCTGGTATACCTTCTTGCATAACATCTTCTAAATATGACGGTTAGCGATTTTTTCTTTCCTAAAGGTCTTTGTTGTCGAAAGCCTGTGTGAAAGTATGTATCGTAGCACGATACATGCGTGACATGCCATTTCTAGTGTTCGAAAGCATTTTTCGATAATGTAAAGAAGTTACATTATACATTTATACAGGGTGGGCCAATACTGCGTGGACGGAAGATTGTGTCTTTATTATTGATTTTACGAAAATATGATTTGAATAAAAGTTTCATCAAATGAACTAGTTCATATTTTAAAATTATTTTCGATTATACAGGGTGTTCCATTTCGTCTGGGTGCTACTTTATTTCATTTTTTTAAATAGAACATCCTATATAGTATTTCATTTTTGAATTTTTCGTTGAAAATAAAGGTCACTTTGACGAGCAGATATTGGGTCGAAGTTGCACCGTTTCGGAGTTATTTAGCATTAAAGAAGATAAAAACTATCATATCTCCGAAACGAAACAACATAGAAGGATCCAGGTTTCACCATTGTGTTGAAAAAGGAATTACCTATCGTCTCATACTAGGTAAGTAAGGTAGCACTCAGGCGAAATGGAACACCCTGTATAATCTAAAATAATTTTAAAATATGAACTAGTTCATTTGATGAAACTTTTATTCAAATCATATTTTCGTAAAATCAATAATAAAGACACAATCTTCCGTCCACGCGCTATTGGCCCACCCTGTATATGTAGGTTGATAAAATACAAAACCTTTTTGCAAACGAACTCTCTCTTTTATAGGTACGTTGTTTAATCGTCTAATAATGTTTATGTAATAGATAATCACCGGTGGTCTTAATAAACGAAAAACTGTTCTTTAAGAATTTGGGGACATTACCTACATTACTGTTTTCATTTTATAAGTTTTGGACACTATCCATTTAATGGATAAAATCAATTACCTACGTATCAAATTCACTAATTTTGTATTTCTACTGTGTTTATATTGGTCGCTCGATTTGTAATAATTTCCTAACACCATAAAATTTTGGTGCGGGTCTGTTTATTTAGGACGAATCATTTTTTCTTTATCCTTATTTACGGATAACGGAATTATCCTTCCAAATTCGGACGTGCTCGACTGGTAACTATATATATATATATATAGAGTATATATATATATATAGAGTATATATACTGAGTGGAACATTAGACGTTTTAGGAAAATTAAAGGCGTTAGAGATTTAAAAATTTAGAAGTAAAAAAAATAAAAATAAAATTATAAGAAACATCCGAATATATCGAAAAAGGATACAAAATGGAATTTAATGACAAAATAAAATATGGTAGGTGCCATTTGAAAAAAATTGAAAGTTTAAACTGTCTATGGTGCAATTATGATGAAACATATTTAAATATTTTAATAAAACAGAAAGAAAGTTTCAACAATAAGGTTTATTAAACCCTTACAATTGTTTCGGCCAACGGGCCATTTTCAAAGAGTACAGATTTGTTACTAAAATTAAAGAAACGAAGCCGATCAATATAAAGGGATATGGGTAATACGGAATTTGCTAGATGCAGGTACCTACTCTGGTAAAACCAGTTACAATTTGTTTAAAAGTAAAGGTGAATTGCTGGTCCAATTCGATGTGGTTATTTATCTCATTATTATTATTATTCAGCGCTTTTTTAATTTCCAAATTTTTGAGAAGGCTTTGTTTCTTACTTTCTACACAATTGTGTAGCAGTTTTACATTTTTATCATCTAGATAGTAATTTTTGGTTATGCAGTGCTCCGAGAAACCAGTCGACATTATATTGTATTTAATTGATCTCTTATGTTCGTCTAATCTGTTTTTTAGGATCCGACCAGTCTGTCCTATATAAATAGCATTGTAACTATTACCTATTACATTTTAATTCGTATATGCCATTTTTTAAAAGTTTATTTATACTTTGACTATAACTAGTAAAAATTTTAACACTCTTTTAGTTTTCAAATCTTTTGCATGAACAGGTCAAAACGTTAGGTTGGATATACCCCCTTTCGGTTAATTTTTGATTCGTTGCGTTTCTCGCAGCATAAATCAGAGAACATATTGTTTCTGTGAGATATTAATCAAAAAGTCGTTTTGAAACTCTTTCGATGTCTGTCAAACACATGTTACCAGGTCACACATTTTTCTCTTTTTCGAGACTGTATGTTTTGGATGGTTTTAAATTCTCAAGTTTTAGCCTTTAGCTCCCACTATACCAGTAAACGAACATAAAAATGTTACCCACGTACGTAGATGAGATAATTAATTTATTTAAAATTAATTACTAGGTATTTATTATTACATAATATTTTTAAGGACATGGTAATATTGTACGTAATAATAAGCGATTTTCAAAATAAAATAGATTATTATTATTGTTTTAGATTAGAAAATGAAAAATAGGTGACGTTTCGCAGTAGGCCGAGAATGTTAAGATGGTTGGGTCCAAAGAAGGTTCCGACCCGTCAACATCAAACCACCGATGGTATCGTCACAGACGATCCTTTAGCAGTTATCGATTTTACGGGAAAATCTCGAAAAACTTACTCCGTTAGTAGGTCAGTCTGTTTTTATTTTAATTAGTTAAATAAGTTCTTTTTAAGTTTTTTAAAAAAAATATTTCTAAAATAAAACAAAATGAGAATATCTTGATTCCAGGGTGTCGACCAAAATCGATTTCTTTGATATCTTTTCCTGTATGACTAAAATATGCTTGACATGAAAAAAAGTAATTCTTGGTTTTTGGAAGCAAAAAATAGATCTTAGATCATGTTAAGTTAATTTCTTTTTAAATTTAATAATTTCCGAAGTAGGCACATTTTTAAAATCCATTTTTATTGATAAATAAAAGTAAATTTTCTAAAGAAATGATGGTTTTCCAGGCCTTTCGACACCGACACCTTGTCTGCACTTTTAATTTTATTTATAGTTTATGAATACTATACCAACCCACCGTTAAAATGTAATTGTAAGTTTGTCAGAACACCATGTGAAATACGATTATAATCATATTTCCTTTATTGAGAACATTAACGGGTGAAAATAACACTAATCTTCTTTTCAGAACAAATCCTCTTTACGATGATGACGGTAACGTAATTTCTACAACCCAAAGTAGTCCAAGCTTGGAATTAGAAAAGGGCTACAGAAGGAATAAGTCGTCTTCCTCTGGATACAGCGGAAGCCACCAAGGGAGCAGCACCAATCAAGAACTCTTCGATTCGGAGAATGTTAAATTTCGTGAAGACACGATTTCGATATTAGAACAGAACGACGACTTCGTGAAATCAATTCAGATCGGATATGGTAATAAGAGACTTATGCCTTCACGTGCTTCAAGTCTAACGGGAACAGGAACAGGAGCTAACCTGTCAGTGATCCCTGAAGGAAAAATCGACCGTCTAATTCCAAGTCCCATATGGCCAGACGAAGACTTACTAAAACTTACGCAAACTCACGAAAACTTCAAGGACTCTCTAGTCGATGAAACGCTGCTATTATATACCAGTTTCAGTTACATCCCTGACGATAACAATGAAGAACAAAAAGACATTTCGATCAAGGAACTTCTTCTGGAACTATCAGATTACGTGGACAAAATGTGCGATGTCGAGATCACGAAAAAACACGACCCAGAACAAGTTCTGCGGTCAATCAAAGAAAAAATAACCACTAGTCTGGAAGCTTTAAAGAATTGTACCGAAGAAGAGGTTAGAAGGTTGTGCATTAATTTGAGCAACAAGGCCAGAAGTAATTCGGTTGTTAGAGCCCTTAGTAATTCTTCGTCCAGTGGTAATTCGAGTCAAAGTTCACCGGAATGGAGCGGTGGTAGCGCCAGTGGTGGCGGCAGTAGGGTGAGAACTTATTCGTCGGAAATCGAAGATATTTATCATTTACCTTCTGGGTCGTCTAGTAGTGGATTCAGTGACGCGAATAATAAACAGTGTTTAAATAATAGTAAGTGTCCAGTGTTCGATGATTTCGTGTGTGATCAAAATGATTTAAGAAACGCGCTCATTTATGCGACTTTGTACCGAACGAAACTGAAGTTGTTGAGTAGTGCGAACGAACGTAATTTCGAACGGAATAAATGGAACTGTTCGTCGAATACGTCGAGTAATCAGAGTCGTAAGAAGAACCTGCTACAGACCGCACGCGATACGAAACCGAGCGTATGGGAACAGTATTATGGTGTCAAAACGGTACCTGCTAGTGTTAGTACAACCTACGTGCCTAAACCTGCTGACGTGCCTTTATTTGTAAGTATTTTTTTTTACAATTCTATTAGTATCTTCTTTAGTGTTTAGTACAATAACAAAGCGTTTTTTATTAAAAAATATTTTGGTATCGTATCTTACTTCGTGTTAACATAGCGATGCCTAGATAAACTTCTTCGAAGTACAATATATACCACCCTCGTTACCTTTACTGATACAACTGCATCAAAATTTAAAATAATTTGGTTTTCCCTCCCGTTATCCAGTGCTTTGTCTGGAAACGGACCTTTCTGGAATGTGCCAGAAGTTTGTGGGTGTAATTGGGGTACTTGACCGGGGGAAATCAAACAAAAGACGCTGTACGTCTAGTCACTAGACCGTTTTTTTAAATTTAGTTTTTATCCTCGAGGAGGGGAAATCTTCATATAGACATCCCTGAAGGTGGGGGTAGTGTCGGATTATTACCGACTAAAACCCCTCCTCAAGAAGGGAGTGCAACCCGAAGGTTTTTTATCCCTGGGGTAGTTGGGAATGGGAAGTGGATTGCTTGCGGGGGCTTAGGGGGATTGGGTAAAGGGGTGTAGAAATTGTCATAGTGACCCATCTCGAATGTTGAATGGGTGCTCGCGCTAAAGAGCGAAACTAGTGGTTGAGCGGGAGTAACGGCTCAGTGTAGAAGGTGGCAAGGCCTTCTGAAACGGTCGGTAGCTTTAGGGGTGAAGGCAGAAAGTGATAAGATAGATGAGTGTGGGTGGCCTGACACTGAGGCCCGGAGGTTTGCTGAATTTGTCTGCAACCTCGGTAAGTGAGGGGAGCCCGGTGCCGAGCGAAATATCCGCATGTAGGTGCCTTGAAGGGTTTTAAGTTGACGGGGTTGGCAGCTCCAAATGATGATGATGTAGGAGCCTCTAGACCGTAATACTAGTCAGTATCTATATTGGTTACACTGCCTTTAGTACTGAGCGGCGTAGTCTGGTGCTATGGATCATTTCTAAGCACTCGGGAGGTCACCGGTCTGAATCCGAGTCCGGCTGCTCTGGTCGAGTTTTCTGTGGTTCCCTTGAATCATTTAGGCAAATTCTGGGGCAGTAATATTCCACAGACTATCTTTCACTTCTCTTCTCTCTTCATTTCGTCGGTTTCATCTTTCTTTCCCTAACCACACCACCCACCCATTCCCACGATTCCTGCAAGGAGGCTGAAGAGGTCCTTACGTTCTACCCTCTGGCTTTGCACTACAGTGTAGGTCGGAAGGACTGCCCACCCATCAGCACGAGTAGCTGGTGGGAATGAAACACAAAAAACATTAAAGTGTATTATATTGTATTAAAATCTTTTAAAAGCATTCTTAAAATTTATTCTCACGATTCTTAGAATCCAGTAACATCTCTGGTTAACAATAATTCTAGTTTCCACTACATCTTTCCCTGCTACTCAATGTTTCTAATTTCCAATAGTATCCAATTTGATACTTAGCAATTCTTGAGATAAAATACTACGTTTGGTACCCGATAATATATATCAACTAGCATCTCTGGTTTTTGACGATCTTTAGAATCCAGCAGTACCTTTGGTACTCGACTGGTATTGACTATAATGAATCTGGTTTGTACTTTCTACAAGTACTTATTGATAAAGAAATGAGACTTCCTGATAAAGTTTAGTGAAAATTTTCTTCTCTTAAAAGTAATATTGTAACTTAACTAATGTTGAATGGTATTGGGAATCCTTAAAGTTCTGTTAATTAATTATTCCAACCATCTTAATCATTTTAAACATCAGAATAATTAAAATTTTTGCTATAATTCATTCAAATTATATTTAAATATTTTTATTCATTAAACAATAAGTAAGCAGTTGTATAATAGTTTTTATAGTGAATATTTATTTATGAATTTTGTTTATTAATGGAGAGTGATTTTAGAAAGTTGTGAACTAATTTTGATACTTTTTCGTCTCTCCGAAACATGTAGATACTTTGGAGTTATATGGTAGGTGTATGTAATAGATCTGGGGTTGTAGCATTAATATCTTTGTGAATTGTTACAAAATCGTATTTTAAATTGCTCAGGATTAACTCTAGACGTTTCTACACATTATTTCAATTACAATAATTAATTAAGTGTAATACTTAACGTCTCGTCGATAAGTGAGACAGGTATTCGATATTGGTAACATATTTGACACAGCATCTATTTACTGTCTTATTACAAATTAATTTAATAGATTAGTCGTAAAGTTCGCAGTAAAAATAGAAATGTAAAACTATCTGCTAATATTAATAATGTGTGCCATTATACATATATACCAGGTACCTATGTAAGAAATTGCATAATTTATGACATGTATATTTGACCATATGTACTTATGCTGGCTGCTCCGTTAGCCCAATTTCCGCTACTTTACATATTTAACTAATTATGACAATTTAAGAGTGTTTTTATTTATGTATATACGCGACATAAACCTCCATTACTTTATTTAAGATATTTACTCTCTAACTCATGGTCTTTGACGAAACAATTATCATAAACTTTTACAATTTCACTCCATCCAGTATTATGTTTGTTGATTTAATTTAATTTAATTAGAAAGGATATATATATATTGAAGTTTTTAAACTTTATTTTTTTTCTATACGCTCTATATAAATTTTGAAGCTTTTTTTTAGCAAAAACGTTAGCCTTAATTCTTGACTATAACTAGTAAAATTTCAACACTCTAAGTGTTTTTTTATGGATGTTATGATTTTTTATAGTTTGGGTTGCGGTAGTGATCTTTTTTCCATAAATTCAATTATCTCAGAAACTAATCATCGTAGTCGTACCAGTTGGCCTTCAAAATTGTAAGCTTCATAGGAATTCATGGTAAAAATATACTGTTTCATTTAATATAAATATAAATATAAATATGAAATCAACAGAAACAACTACTCCGAGGGATAATACCCCTACCGGCATTGAATTACACTGTTGATTCCGATGGACTTCTAGACGAAAATATAACATATTCAAAAAGAAGGAATTAAAATTAAAATTTAGACGAATAAGGATTTTAATTCCTTCTTTTTGAATATATTTCATTTAAAATAATAAAGTTGACATCAATTTCCGGTATAATCGAAAGTGACAGACGGTTGACATTATTTTAGATAAAAATATCATCCTTGATGATTCAAATTTTCAAATCTGACGCTGTTAGTTTTTTTAAAAGTCTAATGTACCACTCAATTTGAATAACGCTGTATATATGTTAAAGCTTATTACGTAATTACCTATAAAGATACATTGTCTTTAGAGGACAATACGATTTACTTATATAGGTACCACTGGGTTTGAATTTCCTTGGGATTTTTAATCTCTTTAACATCTATTTTTGTTTTACATGAGTCCTTATTTAAAAATCCCTCTTATGGGGGGCAACTGTACGTACATCCCAATAAATATTGCTTGAGAACTTCTCTAATTTAGGAGCTACCTACTAATTGCCGTATTTTTTATATTCCCATCAATAACGACGCCACCGTGACCTTTCTATTACGAAATTTCAATTTCTAACCGCGTCAACCATATGGTATGCTATCTACCCATCCATCGATCAATAGGCATCCATAGGCTTCCTAAGGTGTTTGATTGCACAGTCAGTTTGCTATACGGTTGATTGTAAATTGTACAACTTGGCTTTAAGTTGATGAAAAATGACTGGGTGACCCCTTGACCTTTTCTGAAAGTTTACTTATTGTCCATATTAAGTACAATGTACGTTCGTGTAGATAACAAGAAGGAAAACGAACAAAGGCTTTCGGCAATAAAAAATCTATTTATTTATTAATAAATATTCTCATAGATAATTTATTTATTAACAACGAAATTAAACACATAGTTTAAGTTACAAAATATTTTATAAAATGCCACAATGGCCATTTCGCCACACTGTGGCTTCTTCAGGTGGAAGAAATTTACTGTAAATTTACTGGTGAAATGGTCATTGTGGCATTTAATAAAATATTTTGTAACTTAAACTATGTGTTTAATTTCGTTGTTAAAATCCCTCTTATGGGGGCAACTGTCCGTACATCCCAATAAATGTTGCTTGAGAGCTTCTCTAACTTACGGTTACTGTTTAAATTAGGGTGATGAAATGAATTATTTCATCGGTGCACAGATGTGCCACTTCTTTTGATTCCTATGGGGGAATCGGTGCAATAAACGGACTTCGTGTTTTAATTGTTTATTACACCCTACTATTTACAAACTATATACACTAATTTTATGGAACGTCGTGAAGCCTACTTATTTACGAAGATTAATTGATTATGATGGATTGATTGAACTATATGTTATTGCTACTTTACGTTTATAGAGATCTTGCTGTAATTGTTGCTATATGTTATATGTACTAAAGATGATCTCTCCTAAACGTCTAATTTTTGAATGAATGAATTGATTGAACTGATCGAACTGTATTTGAATGAATGAACTGTTCTAACTGTATTAAGTTAACTATATTATATATGAATTTAAGAACCGCCCCTAGAGGAGGGGTGGTTCCGATGCACCGACACTTGACACAACAAAACAAACAAAAAGGATGGGAAACCGTAAATTCAAAAAGTGCAATATTGTAATCTATGTGTCGGTGCATCATCTACGTCCTCGAAATGGACCGATGGGTCAATTACCCCTAATAAATGTATAAACTAACTTAAACTCTAGATGCACATTTGAACACAAAGAAAAAATAATACAATGGGAGACGGCAATACTAAAAAGGGAAAAAATACGATACATACTATTATAAAACCATAAATAGCCAAAGAAAGAAACGGATAGCAAATATACATGACAATACAACAAAATTTTGAGACGTAAAAAATGCGTGACCGACCAGGCCAATAAATTACAAACAAAAATGAAAAGATAAATCCGAACAGTTACTATTACCTATATTTGTGGATTACGTATAGGTATTTTTTGGTGCCCAGTTTGAGTAACATTTTTACAATAATTACAACGTTAGCACTTCTTAAATAATAATTATCACAGCGTTAATGAGTTTTCGTGGGTATTCTTTGCATACAAGAAATTAAGGACAATTACATAAGCTCTCATTTCAACCGCTTTAATTGACAATGTAAATTTTTCTTGCGTAAAAGTGTAAGTACATAACATCATATAAGACAATAACAAGTGCAGCTTATGTAAAGAATGTTGGTATTTACGTATTTAAAATTCTTTGTGGTGAACGATACATATAATTTTCATTATTTTCTTATTACCTGGTTAAACAGAATAAATATAATTGAGTAGATCGTTACTTGATTGAAATTCATATTAACTCTGAAGAACAGATTTAATTATTATCACTTAAGAATTGATTCGCCAAACTTTGGCTTTATCAGAAGTTTATAAATAACATAAAGTAATATCATATTTCCTTATATACTAATTTGTTATGGTAGGGACAGGGAATATATTAAGCAATTGAGATTGGCTTAATTCTGTTTGTTAGTTTATTACTAAACCGTTATTTTAAAATTTTTTAATTTCTAGGGATGTCAATTTGTACCCATTATTTTCAGTATGTAGTATATTAAAATTTTCATTAAATTTATAATTTTTTGTGATCAAGTGGTAAAACTAGTAGGAATTTTCGGTACCAGAATTAACGAACATAAAAAAAACAGACTCAAACTATGCCAACCACTTAATTAAATCTGTTGAAATATTATTCTGTTTGTTTTTATTCTTTAAAGTTAAACAGAATAAGCTAGAGTTTAGATTTAGTTAACAATCAAATAGAATTCAATACTAACAACTTACCCCTACTACTAGTTCACCACCCCAACCTTTAGACTAAGAACACTATAAATACTTCTTAACTTCTCAATTTTATTTACCGAGAGGCGTGATCTAGTGCTCTAGATCATTGCTTAGCATTTGGTCCAAGTTTTCTGTGGTTTCCTTGGATCACTTAGGCAAATGCTGGGGCAGTAATATTCCACAGATAATCTTTCACTTCTCTTCTGTCTTCATTTCGTTCGTCTCATCTTTCTCTCCCTAACCACACCACCCACCCATTCCCACGATTCCTGCAAGGAGGCTGAAGAGGTCCTTACGCTCTACCCTCCGGCTTTGCACTACAGTGTAGGTCGGAGGGACTGCCCACCCATCAGCACGAGTAGCTGGTGGGAATGAAATACAAAAAACATTTAAGTGTATTATATTGTAGAAATTATACGAAACCCTTGGTGCGGCTTCTTGTGCAGCATTTGTATTTTCCACGTGATTCTCATTAACGATTATTTATTTGTTATAACACTAAAAAAGCTACTTTATCTATGAACTGCGCGTAGTAACAGGTGTAATCCTGTTATTGTTGTTTATTGCCCATTAGCTCTTAAGAACTTATAGCTCTTTTGAAACAGAAGTAATGTATCGAAGAAAATTATGCTGTAAATGCATATTTCCTAGAAGAAATTACGGCAGGTTATTCGAGTCACTCGGAACTCTTTTCAATGGCAATGTCCTTCATACATAATGTAAATATTAAACGAATGAGAATGAGAATAATGGAGTTTCACCATCGTCGCGTCCCGTCGACATCGCCATCAACATCATCTCACGAACCGGTAGGTCGGGGAAAAACTTTCTCTCGCATTTTATACATGCGACTGCATAATATTACAACGCAAACTAAATAATAGTAAATACTTAGTAGGTAGCGAACAAGTGCTTAAGATCACGTTTTCAATTTTTTTTTGAAGACATGAGAATGTTACCTTTTGTTTGATTTTCCGATTCTACAGGTCGCACATCAATTCATCCTGATGATGACAAAAAGTATGAATCAATTTTCAAAATGTCATGCAAAGTTCAGGGTTCTTTTCCAGAGAAGATATAAAACAATCAGTAGTTTACGGTGTAAATTGGTATACTACAATTAAGGAAATATTAAATAAAACACATATGTCTCTCCTGTACAATACTGGAGTGACAGATAGTCGTGGCACTTTAGCCACAATTTAACAACGAGCTCTTATAAACACAATGGCCAATGATAACGTGTTAACACAATCAGATCTTTCTCGAGTACTGTGCACAATATAAATAATACATATATATCAGATATATATATATTTACGTATTTAAAATTATATATATATATAACCAGCAATCACATTAGTAAACCAATAATTTACTACACAAATTATCTACGCATAATAAATGCACCTGCAACGCAACGCATCGCATCGCTACGCTCGCAAAAGCAGCCGCATCGCATCGCTAGCAAAACTCGTCACTGCAATCGTGCACGACGTCTATACACATACTGTATATTAGAAAAATGTTGCCCTCGCATCTTTCTATTCCTTCCTATGCCTTTCGTCACCCTTAGATAACACAAACAAAACATGTGGGGATGCTAGTCGCCAGCCTTTACGACGTTAAATCTGAGATTCAAGGAAAAGCAAATACAGAGATGATAATTATTGAATATAAGTTTGATTTCTATTTATATTTCGTACTTTACATATCCAATATGATAATGAACTGTACTTATTTATCTGTTTATAAATACGTCTACCTATGGACAAGTCCTAATACAATTTAGATTATGAAATGTAAAAAAATATAATTTAAAATAAAATATATACAACTTAGTATTAATTAACACTGAAGAAATATGTTTAACGTACAATCTACTCGAGTTTTAAACTTTAGAACATATTCTATCAGTTTGCCCTGCGAATGAAGAGTTCAGAAAAAAATATCTTCAAGGGGCTAGCTTCCCAAATGTACTCCTTGTTCATATCTAAGAAAGAAGACATTAAAATCCTTATTAAAGAGCACAGATCCCACATTTGGAATACGTCCTACCAAGTAGGCACTGCAAACCGAAAACCAAATCCCACAACTGGTTTCGACCTATTGGGTCCCATCAGGTGGGCGCTGGCAGAAAGGCCTTTACAGACTATATGATAAATATAAATGTGGGATCTGTGATCCTTAATATTTAGACGAAAACGGATTTCAATGCCTTCTTTTTTGGATGTGGATATCCTTCGGAATCAGCAGTGAAAGTCATTGCCAGTAGGGGTATTAACCCTCGGAGAAGTTGTTTTTGTTAATTCCATATTTATAATAAGGTTCATGAAATCAACATGTTTTATTATATAACTAATGTTGTAAAGACTCGAGAATTTGTATTAGCCAATTGATTTTAGTTTATGAGTTTTAAATTATCCTGAAAAATCGATATTCAATAATCACATAAAAAACTGTAAACATGAATTTAATGTTGATTCTAACTGAAATACTACATTACTTGGAAAAAGGGGAAAAACTAGATATAGTAGAATATTTCGAAATTAAAAAAGATCTCAGACAAAATAATTGTGAAATTTTAAATGAAATTGAAAATTAATCTATAATTGTCAATTATATTTACATACTATATATTTTATTATTTATATTATTATGCAATATAAAATAGGTTGTAAGTAGTTTCAACCGTGTTTGAAAACTTTCCTTCAAATTAAAGAATTGAAATTTGATCATTATGAGTTATTAGAATGAAAAAGTTTTTTCTGATGATGAATGATAATTTGAGCACCGTAATAGAGTGTCTTATTTCAATCTAATGAACAGTTCATTTAAAAACATTGTGAGAGGGAATTGATATGCACTGTGGATGCTTTTTCTACATCCATACTTATCCATTTGCGTTGCATCTGTCGGAAGATTGTGAAATCGTAATTTTTTCGCAGTTTAGCTTGGTTGGAAAAATAATCCCATTACGTAATTCGTAATCAGATTTTACCTTTTACAAACGAAAGGTTGTTTTGATTTACCTACATCCTATTGTGAGTGACAAGACAAAGTTACTCTTTTTTAAATTCAATTATAAAGAAATGATAAAACTCGACGGTTGCGAGTTCGATAAATGACGAATAAGGACAAAAATTAACGGTTCTATTTTTATTTTACAGTTAAATATTTATTTATGATAACGTTCAGGAAATGTTTCAAAAGTTTACGATAAAGGAATTTGTATAAAAAAAAATGTAAAATATAAATATGGAATCAACAGAAACAACTACTCCGAGGGCTAATACCCCTACCGGCATTGATGTACACTGTTGATTCCGATGGATCCTTAGACGAAGATATAACATATTCAAAAGAGAAGGAATTAAAATCCTTATTCGTCTAAATATTAAGGATCAAAGCTCTCACATCTGGAACGCGTCCTACCAAGTAGGCACAACGAACCGAAAGCCATCATCAGGTTTAAATTCTAATCATTTGTTAGAAACTAACAACAAGTTTGGCAGTAAATTTAGTATGTTACACAGTTTACAAAAAGGGTCAAAATAGAATGCCTTTGAGCCTCTAAAAATAAATAGACTTTGAAATTATAATACTGACTAATTGTTAAATGACTGACTAGTAACTTATTCAAATTTCATCACTAATCTTAGGTAAAACATTTACATATGATGTATGAGCTTTGCCTTTTTTATTGTGTATAATAAATAAATAAATAAGTATGTAATTATATAAGCTACAATTTCTGTGAAATATGTAACACTCAACTAAAATCATGAAAAAGATACAGTGTAGAAAAACCATTGTCGGTTTAAACGAAGTTTTGTGAATGTTCACAAATTGTGTTAGTTATTTAAACAAATTGAATTTATTTTTCTATTATAACACTATGTTTTACAGTAAAATGTTTATTTTATTTTGGGGGTGTTTAACACCCGCTAGCATTCCCTCACGTAATTGCGCCTATACGTTGCGTGAAACAGTTTGTACCAAGTATATTTATTTATTCCACGCTTTCACTGAATAAGCATTTTCATAAATTACATCTATATATTGATTAATGATTTTTTCGATGTTTGGTTTGGTATTTACTTAGTATTTCCGAATTTTGTAACAATTCAGGTTAAAAAATCGCATTATTCATATCTTTAACATTTAATTTTATATACTGATATATCATTTGGATTTGGATAGTGAGGTCGAAAATGACCATGCTTTAAATCACTTTCTCTAGTGTACCATAAATTTTATTAGCACGTTTTCTTTATAATGTATAGAATGTTTAGCTTGTTTGATATACGAGGCATGTTTTTTAAATACCTACATCTCTCACCTACGCACTGACGCCATTACAGTCTAATTCGCCCTTGTTTACGTTGTTTACTGAGTGATAATCGTGAGTCCCGCCGATTATACGATTCCTTAGTGCTAAAGGACTTAAACCGATT
This sequence comes from Agrilus biguttatus, assembly GCA_963921985.1. Classification (NCBI taxonomy): domain Eukaryota; kingdom Metazoa; phylum Arthropoda; class Insecta; order Coleoptera; family Buprestidae; genus Agrilus; species Agrilus biguttatus. The sequence goes on along the minus strand of OY998118.1, from coordinate 37,180,202 downwards.
GATATTCATCGTGAGATCTGTGCAGTTTATGAACAAAACATTATGCGTGATGGAATGGTAAGGAAGTGGGTGAGAGCATTTAAAGATGGCCGCACAAATGTGGATGACAATGCCCGTCCTCATGTGGCTAATCGGATCAAAGCTCTCATCACATCTTTTCACTGAGAAATACTAGATCATCCTCCGTACAGCCCTGATCTGGCGCCCAATGACTACCATTTGTTCCTGCACTTGAAGAAACATCTGAACGATTAGCGTCTTCAAGACGATGAGTAAGTCAAAACAGTGGTTAACAGTTAACAAGTCAGGCGGCAGAGTTCTATGTGAAGGGTATTCAAAAACTGGCCACTGGTCAAACGTTATGACAAGTGCCTTAATATTGAAGGAAATTATGTAGAAAAGTAGATTAAGGCACAATAAAATTATTAAAATACCTTTGCACGTTTTTTATTAATTTCAAAAGGGTACTGCTTAAAAGACATATATGTTAAATAAATACATACAGCGTAGTGAACGCCATCTGTAGGTATTTCCTACTTATTTGTGGGATTCAGTACTGTTCAACAAGGTCCTTTGTTAACATGTATATTGACTTGTTAAACTGAACCCACGGCGTAGCTAACTACGTGGTAGGCACGTAACCAGATCGTTTAAAAATATACATTTTTTTAATAATGAAATATTTAAAGAATTTTTAGTTGGGGTAAATTTTAAAAATACAATTATTGAATTACTTTGTACCCGCTACAGAAGTAACAATTTTTTTTTCTCATTAATTTGGGGTAATCTGTAGTGGGTACAAATTAATTCAATAATTAATATCGCATTGTTGTATTAAAATTTTTTTTATTTATATGTTGTTCGTATTATGGAGTGTTTCCGTTATGCGATGTTCACATTAGAACCGAGTCTATTGCAATATGAGTTTTGGTTTTTTTCCCTTATAAAAATGTATAAATATTGGCAATTTCGTAAAAATTGTGCTGAAATTGCTTACCTATTTATCGTACTATCAATCCATTTTGAAATTAGTTTAGTTACTAATTTTATGAGGAAATGGTTTAAAAATTTTGCAGAACTGAAAAATAGGATACATTTATGCGATTTCCGTCTCTCCTGATTACTTACAGTCAGTACAAATTAGCTAAATTAACACTGTAATGCCATAACTAATTTCAATTAAACGGTAACAATGAATTTGTTAAGAAGAAACAAACAAACGCCTTGTTACACGTCCGGTGTGAACATAATAAAACGACAGACAAGACGTTGAGATCATTGAAAACCGGATAAATTTTAACGCCAATTCCTTAAATACATAAGGTCACTTAAATTCACCATACTTACCCAAAATTAGTTCCATTTGATGTTTCCTTTTCTTTCAGAAAAATAAATAATAATAAATAGGAGAAGAACAAATCAAAGTGGGTACCTAATAAAAGATTTCACAGTAAGGTAGAGAAGTGTTCTATTGGGTTTAGTACCATTAGGTTACGATGGAATCTGGTGGCGTTTAATAATTATATAGAATTGACGTGCTACTACCTACAAGTTAGTGACGGATGTCACAAACACGTGGCTAAAATCTACACATTTATTAGAATAAGATAGTGAACGATTTTGGAAGATATGCTTCTCATCCTCAAGGTATTTATTTCAAAGAATATATGTATTTATATAGGTAATATACATTTAAATTGTTTCAATCTAATCGCTCAGTTTCAAGAGTACAGAAACCACGGGCAAGAGGAAAAATATAACAAATGGTTAATGGTTTTCAACGCAACTTGCAACGATGAGTTGTAATCTAGTCTCATAGTTTGTAACGTAAAAAAGGTCGTTACTTAAAAAAATATTTTTTTTTTTTTGGAATCGATAAACACAGTTACTATCTAAGCGCTGGGTTACGGTCGTAGTTAGACGAATGAGGGTTTTCTCCCTCGTCTAATTATTGTCTTTTTTATGTATCTGACGAGAGAGTGTTGTGGAAGTACTACTAGTAGTAGTACTAGATGCGGATATGCTAGATGTGCTAGAGCCTTTCTGGGGTCAGATTTGAGTTCTCCATTGAAAAATACAACAATTATGATTACCATTTTTCTGAAGCCTTTTAACACTTCTTCATACCTAAATTTTGCAATTTTTGGGTTCTATAGCATTTTGTTAACATCGACAAATCTACGTCTACTAACAGGGCTTCCTAGAATTTCTTTAAGATTATTATAAGGTTATGTAATTGGGCAAAATCACAAAAAATCATACACACATAATCAGATATTGTGCATACAATTCTAATATTTGTCATTATCAGTGATTAATTTTCTTCGGTCAATAGGTCGAAAACGGTTGTGGGATTTGGCTTTAGGTTCGTAGTGCCTGCTAGATAGGACGCGTTCCAAATGTGGGATCTTTGATCCTTAATATGGTACTGAGACGAACAAGGATTTTAATGCCTTTTTTTGGATATGTTATCGTTGTCTAAGAATCTTTCGGAATCAACAGTGTACTTCAATACCGGTAGGGGTATAAGCCCTCTGAGTAGTTGTTTCTGTTGATTCTATATTTATATTTAGAATAAGTCATTGGTAATAACCAATTTACTGAAAGTAATCAAAAGATTTTTGAATTATTCATTATTTTAGCCTTGACTTGTTGAAACTCCATTTAAACAATAAAAAAAATTCTTTTAAAGTTTCAAAATTTATTATTTTAAAAGTCCACAACGACCGTACAAATAAATATAATACAGTACATTGTATTTCATCCACCTGATGAAGCCACAGTGTGGTGAAACGGTCGTTGTGGACTTTTAAACTTTTTTAAATAAGTAATAAATTGTTTCCTAATTGTTTTAAAATTAATATAATATTACTTTCACCGGTTATTTTTTCGTAATTTATTATCATTAAGTTATTATTAAGTACACTATTGCAAAACACGAGTAGTTAATATTTCGTAAACTATATGGCATCATCAAGGCTGTTTTGAGATATCTTTTTATTCAGTAAACACTTCAAAAAGCGAGGCATTATTCGCTTTTTCTTTTTTTTTTATATAAATGACCGTTGACCGCGTCATATGGTACATGTCACCTCTATGCTAAAGAAATAAAAAATATAAAACGGTACCGGCCCGCTGTGAGAATAAATTATTACATAATTGATGAAATAATAAAGAAGAGAATGTGATACTATAGTTTGTAGTAGATCTCTTACTAACTAATGTAAGATAGAAGCATTATATTTTCGCATTTCTAGCACAGCAGACAGATTGAAACAACAACAGGTTATGATGGCAATAATATTATTAAGCAACAGTAATTTGTAAATTTTGAAGCGAAAAATCTGGTGCGTGCAATAGAAAAAGTGGGTTAAGCTGTTAAGCATTATTAACATATATATTTATTGTATACATTACATTGCCAATAGTTCTTTTTAACATTACATCTTGCAGAGCAGTTTATCTACGGTTGGACAATGTTGAAATAGTAATAGAATTTGCAGATTACAATTATCGTATTTTTATTAACCGAACAGGTGAAATTTTGAACAAACAGAAAATTATGAAATTTTTTGTAACGTATTGTAAACATCGCTGTTTTTTACCGACATTTTTTCGAATGAGAAATATAATTGAGAAATATTTTCAACGAACACATAACAAAATAAAAAAAATTAGCGGATATTTTGTAAAAACTGTTAGTCCATTTTGTGTTACTTAAATTCATCGTAGCGGATTGATTGCTTAAGAAGATTTAAGATTTTACCTTCCAACAAGTATGATTTGAAATGGGGACAGAATGAGATCAAAATCGTTCGATAATTAAGTAATTAAATTGCGAAGTTTAGGAAATTACAAAATGTATGGATATAAACAATGGGACATATTAGTAACTATTATAGACTCCTTTCGACGGATGAATACTGCTGTTGATGAGGCACAGCACTTATAAATGCAAATTTGCACACGTAAATAATGAACAATTACTTTCTACGAGAATTATATAATGATAATTGCAATAAAACTTTGAAAGTGATTGTACTCTCACTTATTTGCACGATTTTAATATAGAATTCGTTTGGTTTGTCTAAAAAGTTTAATTTTAGGTAATATTTATTGCACTCGATAATTGTTTCACACTGTGACTTAATTAGAAGTCTACATTAATAAATTTTTAATCCGAAATTTTTCTTAAATACTATTTGAAGGGGCGGAGATAGTGATGGGGAAGATGTTTAACAAAGAGAAATTGCCTACAACTATTTAATTATTTATTTAATGAACAAATAAACTCATATATCATAAAAAATCTGACTAAAATTATGCAAAGCATTTAATTAATTGTAAACATGATCTTAATGAAGAATTTTAAGCGTTACATTTTGAAAATAAAAATGATAAAATATCACTTTTGGAAATAAATAAATTTCAAGTAGTAATTTACTTATTACTGAAAAATTCCCCTTTGTTAAATATCTTCCCCTTCCCGACCCCTAATAGTAACTTTTGTTACTTTAGGATTAAGTATTTAAGTATACTTCTGATGAAGCCACAGTGTGACGAAACAATTGTCGTGTGCAATAAAATTTAATTAAAATTTACAGAAATAGTTTTTGATTTTTATTTTCATTACAATAGATCACAATCAAGTATCACCATTTTAAATATTTATTGACTGAGTACTTCCTAATGATGACAGAAATGATTATGACGATGATAGTGATGATAGTTCAGAAAATTTACTGAAAGCTAAAGAATTTCATTGAACATTGTAAATAGAAATAAATGGCTCAACTTTATTTAGTTATTTGGTCAGTTTTTCTTGAACAATAACGATTCGAATTTATTGTTGACGGTAGAACGTTTCAATTTCCTACTGCTCCAATAAAAGTCATCTAGATAAGCGATTTATAGCAGATTTATTGCTATTTTATCCCTCTAAATGTTTTCATATTTATCCTTTATGAGTTTTTCTTAGCAGAAAATATGATTTTTTCTTAGCTTGTCCATTCTAACATATAGACGTAGATACCGAAGTGTTGTTATCGTTTGAGATTAATCAGAACATTTTATAAACACATACCTACTATCTTTAATTTAAAATTCAAATTTAATGAAAAGATATTCCAATAAAATCGGTAAATTTAACAACGGATTAACAATATATAAACACAATTTTTGGCGTGTGATTCAAACTGTATTTGTCTTTTTTAATCTATATTTAGATATATAAATATATAGAGTCATTCCAACTGAGTGGTATATTAAACGTTTTAGGGAAACTAAGCATACCAACCATAACCAACTTATATGCTTATATGCCTACGATAAATAGTTTCTGAGATAATTTAATTTGTTGGAAAAAAGATTGCACCGCAAACCAAACTATAAAAAATCATAACACTCGTTAACAATGAAATGACTTATAATGTTGAAATTATTACTAGTTATAGTCAAATCATAAGGCTAACGTCATTCCGAAACTAAGCTTTATAATTTGTACAGGGTGTTCAGAAAAAAAATCCACAACTTCATTTTTTTAAATGGCACCTACCATATTTTGTTTTGTCATTCGATTCCATTTTTTATCCTCTTTCAATCCATATTATTTAGAAACCTGTTATTATATAATATGAAGCATGTGTTACGTTTTATGTATCGGTACCTAAGTAAGTCAGAATCAAATTTTTGTACGAAAACAATGTAGGAAGAACGAGGTCACGACCTTCATATAGAATACAAATATAGATATGTGTGAGTTTGACAATAAGTTTCTGCAGTTTTGTTATTTTCTTTTTAAAAATAAAAAAAATACATATGAGGCATGCCGACCACGCATTTAAATGTGATTCCATCGTCGAGGTTAAGACAAAAAAAGAGAATTAAAGTTGCTTCATTGGCCTTCGTGAATAACTTATTCGCATGTAATCATTCAGTTTATATTATTGTAGTAGTATTGGTGATGTTGTACGCTTTTTTATTAGAAATTTATTGTCTTTGTTATTTATTACTTTAAGCTATATTACTTTCTATTTACGCATTAATAAAATAAAATTTACACACGGAACACAAAAATTTGAAGAAGGCCAATGTTTGGCGAAACAATTGCAATGGTGAACTATTAAAATGATTTTTGAAACTTCTGTTCCTTCTATTTAATATTTGATTATGAACTTTCAACAAGTAACGCCTACAAATATTAAATATTTAGAACTTTATTTCTTTGTTCATGAATGCTTTTTCTTTTCCAATAAGTTTATTCTTAGCTTTGCATAACTTCGAATAATAAAAACAACTAAATTGTTATTTTGGTATATCTTCACTTTTGTTTATTTTTTATTTATCTGTTTCGGTAACATTTCTCAATCTGCAAGCAGAGCAGCTCCTCAACTGCCTAGATATTGTCCATGCCTTAAAATTAAAATAACAGATATGTCTATAAAAATATACACAGTCATAGTCATCACAGTCATTATTTTTTTTACAATTATTTATTGTTATGTGATCAATATTATACATAATATAAAAGGTTTGGATAAATCTATGAAACAGTTGAATTTAATTTCAATAACCGTGATCTACATAAACTTAACATTTCGTTTAATACAACAGTATTGCTACATTTTAATTTATTAATCTCAAAAAAATTGAGTTCACTGCTTTTGTTACAAGTGTGAAAATTTTTAATTCATTATT